>OZ024736.1:27117312-28387312 GCA_964016875.1 Fallopia convolvulus
AGAACAAAATATAAAAATAAAAAAATAAAAAAAATCTTGATCATCCAATATATAGTGATGAGGTAAATCTAATGGTTTAGATTAGTCCTCATTTTAAGCAAAAGGTCTTACCACAAGAGTGGTTCTCACTTGAACCAAAACATATAGTACATTATTAAATCGATATCACACTAAGAATGTCCATTCATATTTACAAGTTCTTAAGGGAAATTGAGAATTGTTATGAATACATGTATACACATGCAATGCTACAAGTTACCCTTAGTCTTTCACCTATTGTTTGTATACATAGATGATTTAACATGTAATATTGTATAGTGTATGATTGGAGGTAACTTGTACAAGGTGAATTATTCACCTTCTTCACCTCCTTATTTCCATGCATAAATCATGGAGATTCACCTAAGTTTTTACCTCACCTTTGGCCTATAAATATGGCCATCATCCATTGTAAAACTTGCACCAAAGTAGAGTAAGAAATACACTCTCTAAAGTTCTTACTCTCCCTCCCTCTCTTCTAATGATCTAAAAGTCCTCATAAAGTTTGTTTAAGTGTTCTTTCCAAAAGTTAAAGTGATCTCGCATTCATAAATATTTTCATAACACGCTATCAGCACGAGTCTCTAATTACCAATTGAGCTTCACTAATCACCAAGGTACAAACTCTATCTCTTTCTAATCTTAATCATACAAGAAGTTTATTTCCTAAAAACCGTTTTGAGGAGTATGCTCTGTAGTTGCCCGATTTGGGATCTTCTAAATCAGAAACTCGTTTTTCTTTCTAGATTTAAAACGATTTCTTACCAAAAATAAATCATGTTTTTGGATATGTACAAGATACAAACAAAACATTAGATTTGCTTACCTCTTTTGAAGTTTAAACCGATTTCTCCTTCGAAAATCTTCAACTTCACCACTTGGATTGGAAGTAGGTTTTAACCAAAATGATTAAGAGCATGATGTTGGTAATCACAATAAGAATAAGGCAAACGAAAAGCTCAATAATAAATCTCCTATTACCGGCCCTAAGACGACGCATAATCTCGTCGTCGGCCATGGAGAATATCGAAAGAAAAATTGGTAAAGGTGGTCGAATATGGAAGTGGAGGAAGGAGATAAGGTCGGAAGTGAAAACGTGAAAAGGGGGATGAAGGGAATCAGACTTTAAGGACTTCGGACTTTGCACTTAAAGGACCTCGGACTTTGGACTTAAAGAACCTCGAACTCTAAGGACTTTAAAACTTTAAAATTCCCGCTATATAATTTTCTTTCATTTCATATGATCTCTTACTTTTGTCTTACGTTATTGTCTATACCTATATCTATATTGATTACTTCTCTGACTCACGCAATCTTTCTTTATGCATTCCGAA
The DNA here is from genome assembly GCA_964016875.1 of Fallopia convolvulus. Taxonomy (NCBI): domain Eukaryota; kingdom Viridiplantae; phylum Streptophyta; class Magnoliopsida; order Caryophyllales; family Polygonaceae; genus Fallopia; species Fallopia convolvulus. The sequence continues at coordinate 27,118,686 of OZ024736.1, forward strand.
TATATCATCTACATGCATATATTTATTGTTTGATATGACATGTCCTTCAATCATCTTATACACGACTCATGCATTATATTATTGATTATGTTAACCTTTAATTTGCATATCTTTATATGTAGCAACTAATGGCAAACATCGCTAAGAGGGAGTTTGATATCCTTGACCTGTCGGGCCAAAAATACCTCGAATGGAGGGTAGATGCCATGGCTCACCTCAAGGCAAATGGCCTTGAGGAAACAATTGTGGCAAACAATAGTGCCATCCCACAGGAAAAGGCGAAGCCATTGTGTTCCTCCGCCACCACATTCATGAGAGTCTCAAAACTAAGTACTTATTTGTGGAGGATCCTATAGAATTGTGGGAGAGCCTGAATGAGCGCTATGCTCTGCAAAATGAAGTTTTGCTCCCACAAGCAACACATGAGTGAAACACTATAAGGTTCCAGGACTTTAAGTCCATCACTGAGTACAACAGTGTTATCCATAGGATCACTTCTCAATTGAGACTATGTGGTAAAATGATCACTCAGGAAGAGATGTTGGAGAAAACTTTATCCATTATGCATGCTTTAAACATATTATTGCAACAACAATATAGATTAAGAAATTTCAAAAGATATTCTGACTTGTTGAAAGTATTGTTGGTTGCTGAAAAGAATAATGAGCTCCTAATGAAAAACCACAACCTAAGGCCTACTGGCTCAACAGCTGCCCCAGAAGAAAATGCTATGAACAAAGCGTTCCATGATAGGAACGACAATGAACGTGGGCAGCAATCACGCCATAACAATGGGCGTGGACGAGGTCGTGGTAACTATGGGAGTCGTGGTGGTCATGGTGGTCGTGGTGGCCATGGGCGTGGCCGAGTCTACAACAAAAGCCACGATAATCACCGTGAGAACCAAGGCTACAAGGGGGTGTGAAGCAACAGGTCCAGACGGGTCCATCGGGATCCTCCCAGAAATCCAAATCAGCATGCTACAGATGTGGCGTGACTAGTCACTGGTCAAAGGTATGCCGCACAGCTCCATACCTAGTGAAGCTATACCAAGCTGAAAAGAATAAAGAAAAGGCTACCGAGACCAACTACATCGATAACAAAGATGTGGATAGGTCACCTGTGACTAGTCTGGATGTCAATGACTTCCTCAACTTTGAGAATGATGATGGCTATGCCTTAGGGGTTTAAATGGCACAAGCCTCTAAATATCTCTATTATCCCCCATGTTATTGTATAATACTTGCAATGTATTTTTATGTTTTAACTTCTCTCTCGTAGGACTTTGTATAATAGATCTTTGTATAATAGAACTTGTATAATATGTTTATTCTTGTATAATATATGAAGCTTTTGTTAATGCCTTAATTCTCCTTTTCTTTATATTGATAGAAAACATGGACTCACCTAAAGTGAAACCCGATGGGAAGGAGCAATGTCTTTTGGACAGTGCGACAACACACACCATCTTGAGGAGTAAAGAACACTTTACTCAATTAAGAGCCTTTAAAGGCAATGTCACTACAATATCCGGTGTGTCAAAACTCATCGAAGGCTCTAGAAGAGCTGTCATTCTACTCCCAAAGGGAACAAAGCTAGTAATAAATGACGCACTATATTCGAGTAAATCTCGAAGAAATTTGCTAAGCTTTAAAGATGTGCGTCTAAATGGGTTTCATATCGAAACCATGAATGAAAATGGGAAAGAATACTTGTGCATCATAAAACATGAATCTGGCCATAAACAGATTCTCGAAAGGATGCCAACGCAAACCTCCGGATTATATCATACATACATTTATCCGTTTGAGGTCAATGCAGTGTTTAACAAAAGGTCATATGACCAAGCTGCATTCACATTATGGCATGACCGATTGGGTCATCCAGGGGCAGTAATGATGCACAAAATCATAAAGAGCTCACTTGGACATACATTAAAGAACATTAAGGTTCTTCCGTCCAGTGATTTTAATTTCACTGCTTGCTCACTCGAAAAGCTAATTATCAGGCCTTCTAAAAACAAGATTGCAAGTGAGAATCTTGCATTCTTAGAAAGAATCCAAGGAGATATATGTGGGCCAATTGCTCCACCATGTGGACCATTCCGATACTTTATGGTGCTAATTGATACATCTACACGTTGGTCACATGTAAGCCTACTGCCAACAAGAAACGTTCCATTTGCTAAACTCCTTGCCCAAATAATCCGATTGAGGGCCCAATTTCCGGATTATACAATAAAAAAATTCGGCTCGATAATGCAGGAGAATTTACATCTCAAACATTCAATGACTATTGTATGTCAATTGGGCTTGATATAGAGCATCCAGTGGCTCATGTTCACACAAAAAATGGTCTTGCTGAATCATTGATTAAGCGATTGCAATTAATTGCCAGGCCATTATTGATCAAATTAAAATTACCACCATCAGCATGGGGACATGCAATATTACATGAAGCAAATTTAATTCGATTAAGGCCAAGTGCAAACCATGAGCATTCCCCTATGCAACTTGTGTCTAGTAAGGAGCCAAATATTTCACATCTAAAAATATTTGGATGTGCGGTTTATGTCCCTATTGCTCCACCTCAACGCACAAAGATGGGACCCCAAAGGAGATTGGGAATTTATGTTGGTTTTGAGTCTCCCTCGATAATCAAATATCTTGAACCAACAACTGGTGATTTATTTACAGCAAGATTTGCTGATTGCCATTTTGATGAAAGTACATTTCCAGCCTTAGGGGGAGAAAAGAAAAATGGGGACCCACATGTGAAAGAAATCACATGGAATGCAACGGCATTATCCCATCTTGATCCAAGAACAAAAATGTGTGAACAAGAAGTACAACGGATCATTCATTTACAAAATGTTGCAAATCAGTTACCAGATGCATTTACTGATACAAAGAAGGTAACTAAATCACATATACCTGCAGCAAATGCTCCAGCAAGAATTGAAATACCCAATGGATTGCCAGATGCATCCATCGCAAGCGAGTCTACAACACGCCGAAAGCGTGGTGGACCATTAGGTTCAAAAGATTTGAAATCGAGAAAGGCAAGGAGCCAAAAGGGTATAGCAGGAGAAGCCACAATGGACCATGAGAATGATGGTAAAGGCAAAGATATTGAAAATGAGAATACCTCAACAGAGGATGATATTCTAGAAAAGAATAATGATATCGACAATTTTGAGATTTCCATAAACTATGTGTCCACAGGCACGCAATGGAATCGAAAAGATGTAATTGTCGATGATGTATTTGCCTACTCAGTGGCTAGTAATATTGTAATTGAAGATGATGATTTTGAGCCAAAATCGGTCGATGAATGTCGACGAAGAAATGATTGGCCAAAATGGAAAGAGGCTATTCAGGCTGAACTAAAATCGCTTGAAAAGCGAGAGGTCTTTGGACCAGTAGTTCATACACCAAATGGTGTGAAACCATTCGGCTATAAATGGGTCTTTGTACGTAAACGAAATGAGAAAAATGAAATTGTAAGATATAAAGCAAGGCTTGTAGCGCAAGGTTTTTCTCAGATCCATGGAATTGATTATGAAGAAACATACTCTCCGGTAGTTGATGCAACTACATTGAGATTCCTAATTGGCATGACTGTCTTTGAAAGGTTACAAATGCGCCTCATGGATGTCGTGACCGCATATTTATATGGATCACTTGATACTGACATCTACATGAGAGTCCCAGAAGGACTCAAGCTGCCTGAGGCCAATAATTGTGGACCTCGAGAAATGTTTTCCATAAAATTGAGGAGGTCATTGTATGGACTAAAACAATCTGGGTGAATGTGGTACAACCGGCTCAGTGAATACCTCATGAAAGAGGGATACAAGAACGACACTGTTTGTCCATGTGTTTTCATCAAGCGATCCGAAAAGGGATTCGCTATTATCGCAGTTTATGTTTACGATTTAAACATCGTCGGAACTCCAAATGAACTTCAAGATACTGCGAAATATTTGATGAAAGAATTCGAGATGAAATATCTCGGACAAACAAAGCTTTGTCTTGGCTTACAAATTGAGCACTTAAGGGGTGGAATCTTTATCCATCAGTCTAATTACACTGAGAAAGTTCTTAAAAGATTTTACATGGACAAAGCACACCCTTTGAGCTCTCCAATAGAAGTTCGATCCCTCAATGTAGAAAAGGATCAATTTCGTCCCCGAGAAGAGGACGAAGAGGTTCTTGGTCCTGAGGTACCATATTTAAGTGCAATTGGTGCTTTAATGTACTTAACTAACAATACGAGGCCAGATATTGCTTTTGCAGTAAATCTGTTATCCAGGTATAGCAATGCACCCACAAGGAGACATTGGAACGGGATCAAACATATATTCCGCTATATCCGAGGAACACATGATCTTGGGTTGTATTATCGTAACCAAAGGGATGCGACCTTAACTGGATATGCCGATGCAGGATACTTGTCTGACCCACACAAAGCCAAATCACAAAATGGCTATGTGTTCACATATGGAGGCACTACCATCTCTTGGAGATCAAGAAAGCAGACTGTGACTGCCACATCATCAAACCAAGCAAAATTAATTGCTTTATATGAGGCAGGAAGAGAATGTGTGTCCCTTCGAGCAATGATTCAATTCATCCAGAAAGAAAGTGGAATGAAGCCAATCACTAATGATCCAACAATATTATATGAGGACAACTCAGCATGCGTTGCTCAAATGAAGAAGGGTTACATCAAAGGAGACCGCACAAAGCACATATCTCCAAAATTCTTCTCCACTCGTGAATTGGAAGAAGCTGGTGAAGTGGACATCCAACAAATTCGGTCAAATGACAACTTGGCTGACTTGTTCACAAAGTCTTTATTCCCCAAGAAATTTGGAGAACTGGTATCCAGAATTGGAATGTGCAGACTTTGAGACATATGATGAAGTCAGGGGGAGTATCATACGCGCTGCACTCTTTTTCCCTTCGATCAAGTTTTTATCCCACTGGGTTTTTCTTGACAAGGTTTTTAATGAGGCAGCATCAAGGCGTACAAATGGGATCAATGGTTGCACTCTTTTTTCCTTCGTTCAGGTTTTTATCCCACTGGGTTTTTCCTGACAAGGTTTTTAATGAGGCAACGTCTACGCATATCCCACAACATCAAAGAAGGTGAATATTCAAGGGGGAGTGTTATGAATACATGTATACACATGCAATGCTACAAGTTACCCTTAGTCTTTCACCTATTGTTTGTATACATAGATGATTTAACATGTAATATTGTATGGTGTATGATTGGAGGTAACTTGTACAAGGTGAATTATTCACCTTCTTCACCTCCTTATTTCCATGCATAAATCATGGAGATTCACCTAAGTTTTTACCTCACCTTTGGCCTATAAATATGGCCATCATCCATTGTAAAACTTGCACCAAAGTAGAGTAAGAAATACACTCTCTAAAGTTCTTACTCTCCCTCCCTCTCTTCTAATGATCTAAAAGTCCTCATAAAGTTTGTTTAAGTGTTCTTTCCAAAAGTTAAAGTGATCTCGCTTTCATAAACATTTTCATAACAAGAATACCTTTTTGTGAACTTTGTGAGCAAATGAAGACGTTGATCAATTCATACTTTGACAATGCGTTCTTTATAAGGGCCAAGCCAAGTCTCCTAGAGATAGTTGTAGAGACCGTCCTTCCATGAAACCATTAATGCTTGAAGACGTTTATTGGAATATAATATGTATATTTAGTTGCCTTTTATGTATTATATGTATATTTGGTTTCCTTTGTTAGTAGTTTAGGGTTAGCTGTAGACTTGTATATAAACGTTTTTACGTTCAATATCAAATCAAGGTTTTCAGGTCACACAATTCTTTATGGTATCAGAGCAACGGAGAATTTTCCGATCCAAACCCTAAAACAGGGTCGCTTCTTCACACAAGCTACTTCGTGCCGGAATTCCACCGGTTCCTTTGATTTCTTTTCAATTTGTTCTTCATTCTTGTTCGGTTATGCAATCATGACGGGCAAGGAGGAGAATCTGAAACCTAATTCGCCTTTTTACCTTCATCCGTCGGATCATCCCGGGATGAAGATATGCCCCGTCGTTCTTAAGGGAGACAACTACCAAGAGTGGGAGTTGTGTATTCGCAATGCATTCAGAGCAAAGCGGAAACTCGGATTCATTGACGGTACGATTATGAGGCCTGATGACTTAGATGGCATGGACGATTGGTGGAGCGTTAACTCCATGTTTGTTGGGTGGATAATCCAATCCATCGAGGAATCCGTACGATCCACAATCACGTATTATGACTCCGCTAAGGAGTTATGGGAGGATTTGAAGCAACGTTTTTCGATCGGAAATGGACCATGGGTTCATCAATTAAAGAGGGATCTTGCTCGATGTGTTCAAAGCGGCAAGAGCGTCCTTAATTATTAGGGATCTTTGAAGCGTATATGGGACGAGTTGTCCAATTACGAGAGTTTAAGGCGGTGTACTTGCGGCAAATGCGAGTGTAAGTGGGCCGACGAGATCACTCGAGAGCGCGAGGAAGAGCGGATTCATCAATTTCTGATGGGTCTCGACGACTTGTTCTCGACGGTTCGATCGCATATTCTAGCACAAGAGTCGTTGCCCAAGTTGAGTAGGGAATATGCTATGGTGGTTGCTGATGAACGCCAGTGTACGATGATTGCGGGGTGCGATACGCGGGTCGAGGGCAGCGCCTCTGTTGCACAGGGCGGAAAACAACAGTGTCCGGATCGGGGTTTTGATCTGGCTGCTGGGGCGTCTGGCTCGCGTGATTCAGGGCTCGGCAGAGGAGAGTACAGGCGTGGGCAAAATCGCCCCCAGTGTTCTCAGTGTAAAGAGATTGGGCATGATGCTCGATCCTGTTTCAAACTCATCGGATATACGTCGTGGTGGAGTGTTGATCGCATTGCATCGCACAAGGCGAAACTGGCGGCTGGGACTGATGCAGCTTCGGATCGTGGCCGAGCCCCTGCTGACAGATCGCGCGGGCGTGGGCAGGCTAACGCTGCACAAGGTGCGGACTCCAGTTCAGCGTCGGGCGATAATTTCGGGCACTATACAGCCGCTGATAAGGCCGGGACAGGTTTATCAGATTCACAATTTGATAGGTTGGTTAGTTTAATCCAACCTCAATCCAGTGCGTCGGGCAATACTCCTGGTATGTTTTCTACTTGGATTTTAGATACTGGCGCTTCTTTTCATATGACGGGAGACTCGTCATTACTTTCTGATTTGAGAAGAGTTGATAGTTCGACTATTTTATTGCCTAATGGAGCTTCTACTACGACTTGTCGGGCTGGCATTTTTCATTTCAGTGATCGTCTGATTCTCCATAATGTTTTATATGTGCCTCAATTGACGTGCAATTTGATTTCTTGTGCTCAATTGTTGAGACATCAGAATTGTGTTGTGACAATAACTGATAAGCTGTGTACTTTACAGGATCGCTCTACGATGACCTTGATTGGAGTGGGTGAAGAGCGAAACGGGGTCTACTGGCTACGTGTGGCAATTTCTCCAGCGCTTGCTTCACGGATTGAGGCCGACTCTGCAGCCCTTTGGCATTCCCGTATTGGTCATCCTTCCCTTTCTGTACTTCAGCATTTACCTAGTGTCAAAATAAATGGTCAATTAGATCCTTGTGATAGTTGTCATAGGGCTAAGCAAACTCGATCTATTTTTCCAATTAGTCAATCGTATTCTAAAAATTTTTTTGACATTGTTCATTGTGATGTATGGGGCCCTTATCGGACCCCTACTGCTACTGGTGCACGATATTTTTTTACTTTGGTTGATGATTTTTCTAGAGCAGTTTGGATTCATCTTATGGTTCATAAAAGTGAGGTTGGTTCTTTACTTGCAAATTTTTGCACTATGACACTTCGTCAATTTAACAAACATGTTAAATGTTTTCGTAGTGACAATGGGACTGAATTCACTTGTATCCGCTCGTTTTTTGATCAAAATGGGATCGAATTTCAAACCTCTTGTGTTGGAACTCCTCAACAGAATGGCAGGGCAGAACGTAAACATAGGCACATTTTAAATGTTGCTAGAGCTTTACGTTTTCATGCTTCTTTACCATTAGTTTTTTGGGGGGTTGCATTTTGACAGCTGCTTATTTAATAAATCGGACTCCGACTCCTTTACTTCAAAACAAAACTCCGTTCGAAATCTTGAACGGGCGACCTCCCTCTTATGATTGTTTGCGTGTTTTTGGATGCTTATGTTATGCATCAACTGTACCTCGGAATTCTGATAAATTTGCTTCTAGAGCCAGGAAATGTATTTTTTTGGGATATCCCAAAGGTCAAAAAGGTTGGAAACTTTATGATTTAGAAACAAATGATCGCTTTGTATTTGCTGATGTTACATTCTATGAAACACAATTTCCTTTTCAAGCCTTGTTACAGCCTACTAATAATGCACTTTCTAGTGCAGAATTACCCCCGTCCGCTTTTGATGATATCCATGACCTCAATTCTATTTCGCAGACAGACGTCAGGGGGAGTGGGGTTCAATCTCCTTCTGATTCTGTTCAAGAGCCTGTCCTTAGCTCCACAAATGCCCCACCGCAGACAGATGTCAGGGGGAGTGGGGTTCAATCTCCTTCTGACTCTGTTCAAGTCAACTTTGATTCTAGCACCACAATGGCCCCATCCCAGACAGCTAATGGGGGAGGTGGGGTTCAATCCTCTCCTGTTGTTGTTCAAGAAATTCGCTGTTCTACCCGTGATCGGACTCCTTCTGTGAAGTTAAGAGGCTACATTTGTAACACTGTGCGTAGTTCTGTAACCTCGACGTCTCTTTCATCTCAACTGTCCAGGTCGTCAGGTACATCCTATCCCATAGCTAATTATGTTAATTGTTCACATTTTTCGTCTGGCCATGTTGCTTTTATTGTTGCTATTCAGTCTATTCCAAAGCCTACTTCTTTTGTTGTTGCTGCTTCTGATCCATTATGGCAGGCTGCTATGCAAGCTGAGATTGATGCTTTAAAACGGAATGGTACATGGACACTTACTGATTTGCCTGCCGGAAAGAAACCCATTGGCTGTAAGTGGGCTTATAAGGTCAAGTACAAGTCTGATGGTACAGTTGAGAGGTACAAGGCTCGGCTGGTTGTTCTGGGAAATAATCAGAAAGTCGGCATTGATTACAAGGAGACGTTTGCTCCTGTTGCCAAGATGGTTTTGGTTCGTACTTTTCTTGCAGTTGCTGCTATTCGTAATTGGAAGTTGCATCAGATGGATGTGCATAACGCTTTCCTTCATGGCGATCTGCATGAGGAGGTGTATATGCATCCTCCTCTAGGATTTTCGAGTGCTTCTGGCAAGTTTTGTCGTCTTAATCGGTCTCTGTATGGACTTCGTCAGGCTCCTAGGAACTGGTTTGCTAAACTTGCGACTGCTCTTCGCAGGTTTGGTTTTACTCAATCTCGTGTTGATTATTCGTTGTTCTCGTATTCTCGTTCTGGTGTCTGTCTTCATGTTCTGGTCTATGTGGATGATCTCATTATTGATGGGAATAATTATGTTGCCATTGCTAAGTTTAAAGCACAATTGAGTTCCTGTTTTCACATGAAGGATCTTGGTTTGCTTAAGTATTTTCTCGGTATTGAGATAGCTCGTTCTGCTGAGGGATTGTTTTTGACTCAGCGAAAGTACACTCTTGATATTCTGTCTGAGGCTGGATTGCTTGGCAGCAAGCCGTGTGAGTTCCCTATGGAACAGAATCACAAGCTTGCACTTTCTTCTGCGCCATTGTTTGAGGCACCTGATCGTTACAGACGGTTAGTCGGGCGTCTTATTTATCTCACGATTACGCATCCTGAGATTTGTTTTGTTGTTCATACTCTTGCCCAGTTTATGCAAGAGCCTACTATTGATCATTGGGATGTTGTTGTTCGAGTTCTTCGCTTTCTTAAGAGCCACCCTGGTCAGGGCATTCTCTTGTCTTCTGCGGGCAGCTTAGATCTTACTGCTTATTATGATTCCGACTATGCGACGTGTCCTCTTACGTGTCGTTCAGTTACTGGGTACTTTGTTCAGCTTGGTTCTTCAAAGGTTTCTTGGAAGACAAAGAAACAACACACTGTCTCCAGGTCCTCTGCTGAAGCTGAATATCGTGCCATGGCAAGCGCCTGTTGTGAGCTTCTGTGGTTGAAAGAGTTGTTGCGTTCGCTTGGCATCTTTCATTCTGCTCCTATGCGCTTGTTTTGTGACAGTCAAGCGCTCTACATATCGCTGCTAATCCGGTTTTTCATGATCGGACAAAGCACATCGAGGTTGATTGTCACTTTATTCGGGATCTTCTTCTTGCTGGGACGATCGCTACTTCTCATATCCGCACTCATTCCCAGCCTGCTGACCTCCTCACTAAGGCCCTCGGTTCACAACAGTTTCAGTTACTTTTGGGCAAGTTGGGCATTCGTGATCCCCATGCTCCAACTTGAGGGGGAGTATTGGAATATAATATGTATATTTAGTTGCCTTTTATGTATTATATGTATATTTGGTTTCCTTTGTTAGTAGTTTAGGGTTGACTTGTATATAAACATTTTTACGTTCAATATCAAATCAGGGTTTTCAGGCCACACAATTCTTTAACGTTGGTAGTAGGTATCTATGAATCTTGACATAAACACGTTGATACATTGACTGCCAAATTAAAGACCTACCAGACTGGTCATTCATGCCTGATAAACGTGCATATGCTGTGCAATTGCTCTTTATGTGCACCATCACAATAAACGCTATTGGCCTCGTGTTCATATGAGAGTAGAACCAATCCAGTTGACGTAATATCGCAATGGGAGGTGTTCTCGTGACATGAACACAAATGCAATGTTGAACGTATGGCCTGTGTTAGTGAACCCAATGATCTCAAACAAAGGCATCTTTTACTTGAAATTTAACACAATAAATATTGTGATAATTAAAATCACTAAATATATGTTTTCATATAAGTCACTAGGCAAACGAGTTTAATAGCCAAATCTTACACATTAGTATTGTATGTGTTGTCCATGATGATGACGTATGGAAATAGTTGTATCAAATGTCTCAAATTTGGATGGGCGAAGAACAAATACCTCAATTTTTACCAAAGCTATTGGGACTGCGCGTTTCTTACAATTGCGTTCCAAGCTTCATGTTCGTAATCCGCCATGAGCTTGTGGGGGTATTAGGATATATATTATCTTATGTAATCTTTCTCATATCTTTCAGTTATTCTTATCTTGGGTTCCAAAATATTGTATATCTCTTATATATAAACCTAATTGGGTATTCACTAAATGCAAGTTTCACATTCACAAATATTTTATCTTTACAGTTACCATGTTATTTATATTTTCATCTTCTACAAGCTCACTCTTACATTAAACGGGACATAAATATGCATCTCTTTGAATGAGACCCCCAATTCAAAGCTATGTGGATGCACGTTTATGGCTTCGACGCAAGTACCCATTCCTCAACCTCCTCAAATGGCCCCGCCTCCTCAAGTGCCTTTACAATGGCAGCTCCTCCCCATTCCTCAAGTTCCCTTTAGATGGCCTACGTCTCAGCAAGGAGCTTCAGGATGGCCGTCGTACACTCAAGTTCCCTCACAGAGGGAAGCTCACAATATAGTAGTTTTCACGATGGAAGTTACCAGTACGAACAATCAAGTCAAGAGCCCCAACAACAACCCCACTGTCATAGTACAATGAGAGTGGAGGATATCAACAAGAACCTAATTTCCGTATGTGCTTGTAGATTTAGTTTGCTAGTATGGTTTTAGGGTTTTTTGGCATTGTGACTTCGCAATCAATCAAATGCTGTTAACTTTGATTATCTTTGAGCTATATCTATATTACATGCATCAAAATTTGCCATTAATCTAAAGTTACAAACCCGCTTCCAATTAGAACTAAGTTTATTAAAATTTAATATTAAATTTACTTAAAACCAACCTACCCAATCCGACAATCGACCGATACCAAAAAGAATGACAAGTATAGCGTAGATGACCCGAACCCAAAACAATCCGAACACGAAAAATAACTTGAACCCAATTCAACCTCTAAATGCTACATGAGACGTCAAGTATACTTTTGATTGTAATCCAACTTCCCGCACAACCCGATTCAACTAAGATCTTACTTGGCCCAAAATCCCCAACCAAAATAATCGACCGAACTTGACCAATAGCCCAACTTAAGCGGATCAAATGAATATCCAACACAAACTATCTGACGCAATCATATTTGATTTGTCACAATACTCAACATAGATTCTGCTCCAAAATTATCCAATACCAAAACAACCCGACCTGAACCAAACGATTGATTACCTAATCCACATTTTCAGTGAAGTTGCATACATCCGGCCCGCCAGGCCAGTCCTAGGCTGCTCCACCTGACATACTGCCCTTCAGCCTCTGCAGGCGGTGGAAATAGCCCAGACCCCAGGCCTTTTTAAAACACCTTGTTAGTACCTAGGAAAATAAACCGAGGTAATGCACAGGGAAACAGGCGAAAAGTAAAGTCTTTATAAGCCTAATTTTAATAATTAATATCTCAAAAGGTCATCCCGGTTGATGCATAAACGCAAAATAAACTTGCAGATGTTATCTAATCACTTTGCCAGGGTTGCAAATCTTGTCTACAAAATTGAAATAAAAAAAAACAACTAACAGTTTAAGCCACGTGTATAACACATTTAACAAGCTATCATGCCATAGAGAATGCACAAAAAAGCGACTTGAGATGCAAGTTAGACAGCTAAAATCGTCGCATGTCTTTAGGTGGCCTGAAGTTCAGGGGATGAGTTTCAGGGGTGGCATTGTCGTCTTCTTTCCACATCTTGATCGTCTTGTCAGCTTCACAAGTAACAAGCCTTGTTCCCGTTACATCATATGAGAGTGCATAGATTGCAGATTCACTCTCAAGTGATCCTGCAACAAACATTAGATAAAATTGTTTATAGCTTTTTAATTTCAAATAATCAAAACACAGGGCAGTGATAAGTAGATAAATATACACACCAGGCTGCACTATAGTCTCGGCTTGCTGGAAGTTGTGACCGCTCTTCCAGTCCCAAAACCAAAGGCTACCGTTGTCACCTGTCATTAAACAATTTAACAACACAATGCTTAAAGAACAAAAACCTGTGTGCAATATGGCCAATAATTTTAGGGCAATTTTAAATTGTTTTTGGCTCAGATTGGTTAAAATGCATTTTGCAAAGCAACATTTCCCACGAGTTATGTTTTGCTTCTGAAGCAAATTCAAGTCACATGATATGAGCAGTTCAGTAAAGTGCACTGCCTAGAAAAAACATGCTTAGAAGAAAGTCAATGCTCAAAAAGATGGGTTTGAGTATGGTTCAAGTCATTCAAGTATATCTTTTAAAGTTGTCATGTGGAGATTGTATCCAAACTAGCTTTGCTTAAAATACAATACCATACTAGGTTGTGGAAAAGCAACTTCTTTTAAGGGCATAAACAAAATTCAAAGAATCAGGCATACCTGCTGTGGCCAGCACCCCGTCCTCATTAACAGCCATTGAATTAATAATTGTTTTCTGTTGAGACCTGATCAAGAACACACAAAATATCAACTATCTACATAAAAAAAAGGAGGGCTTGCAAATATACAATACCCAGAAGTGATTACTTACAGCATATTGTGCATAAATTCTCCTTTAGGTAAAGTGAATTTCTTGGTGTTGTCAGCTGAAGCAGATGCAAACATATGCCTGGAACACAAAAAAGAAGCATGCCATGTTAAGTGAAACCAGTACAACAAGAAACACGCCCAGGTAATAGGATTGTAACATCTAAGAAATTATGAACATATGAAAAAGGCAAGAAAAAACAAGGAAAAATATTTGACAAGGAAAGAACATACTCCTTAGGATGTGGAGCCATTGCTCTGACAGATTTTTTATGGTGTGTCAAAGTTGTCATTGTTTTTCCTGCATATCAAATCAACTTTAACATTAAAGCACCTTTTACTAAGATCAATGTAGTTGTATGTAAACCTAGAGCATTTACAAGAACCAAAATCTCGGAAAGGTCGTAAGCTATTGAAAATTATGGCATACCATATCGAAGATCCCAGAACTTGATGGTCGAGTCATGTGAGCCGGTGACCACTTGGGGATCCTGGTGCAAAAAAGATAGTTGATGAGAGCTGAGACAAGGGCTAAAAAGATTTAAAACTTGTCATCTACTTCCAGGAAACATTAAACAATGACTCATTATTAAGACAATAGCAGGAGAAATGCTACAGATGAGTCAAAAAGCATATGTACTCTTGTAACAAACGCAAACTGGACAGCTGATGAGTGAAAAATTCTCATCATTGCATAGTGAAGAGCATACCGTAGATCTAGAGAAGACAGAGCACACAGTATTCTGATGTCCTGATAAAGCGTGAACCTGCATCTTGCTGCGAATATCCCAGACCTAAAATCATATCCCAAGGATTTGACATTAGATCATATAGGAAGTATTGATTTCAATGGAAGATAAGACAAACAGAAGTTTCAGACTGGATTCATACCCGGCAAACAGAATCTCGTCCTCCAGTAAGCAAAACATCTATGGTGGGATGAAGGGCCAAGCAGTAAACCCCACTCAAGTGACCATGGTAAGAACGGATCACCTAAAAGAAAAAGAAAAAGAAAAATCAGTATGCATAGACATCAAGTCCATCACTAGATGTGTAAACATGCCATTAGCAGTTAAGCACGGTCAAATTGTTCTAACCTTATTTTGTTCAAGGTCCCAACATTTCACCATCTTGTCATCGCCAGCAGAAAACATGTAGGTATGCCTGTTGCTAACAGCAAGGCCTGCAATAGGGTGCAAAAATGTCCGAATGTCACTCTCAAAAGTAATTAATCTTTGAAATAATAATTAAAACAATTTTGAAAGAAGTATAACCTCGTATTTGTTCAATATGCCCAGTGAGAGTGAGCTTTAACCGTCCACTGCCAACATCCCATATCTTCCAATAGCGCAAAACAATTATTAAACAATGAAATAATAGCTTATTTAATAAACAAAATTCCGAAAGAGCTATACATATGCTTTAAATGTACGGAATAATAACACCTTTCAGCAACATTGACACACATCAATAGAGAAGAACCTTAATAGTTCGATCCGCTGAGCCTGTACAGAACCACGAATTGCTTGGATCAAATGCAATAGACCTAACCCACCCCAAATGACCACTGATAACCTGCAAAAACAATGGTGAAGTGATGTTACAACTTACAGCCCAGTAAGAGGACACATTATCATTCTATTTGTATGTGCTAATTTGATAGGGAAGGGAGAGAGGATGAGGTTATCTCAACAGGAATCCTGCTACTTTATTAATCAATCTTCTTAATACTTCATTTATTCATTGCTTCCTTATAAAAAATCTCTTCGAACATACAGAATTTAAAAGGTAATATTGGAATTTCGACCAAAAAAAAAAGGTAATATTGGAATATCAAAACAAACCCCACAGTACAGCCTATAAAAGGGTGAAATCATGCAGATCAATGGGCATACAGGTCATGGAAGTTATAACCACCATGTTGCAGATTAAACAAATTCCATACCCTGTAGTTCTTCCATGGAGCACGCCATACAGGCCGCGGCCATCTACTTGGAATCCGCTCCATAAGGGCAGATGTTGAGAAATTCCTGTGAGATGGATACACACAGCACTATTATTATGCAGAGTAACATAAGTAACGGTAATTTAAATATAAAAAACAAAGCCTGACAAATCAGTATGACTACAAGATATTGCATTTGGATTGAAAAGGCATAAGAAGAAGATACAACACATAACTCTATAATTATTAATATTTAGAAGTTTCAAAAACCACAAGTAGTTGACACTTGTAAACTGCACATTCTCATTCTTCTTCAAGGAAAACACGTAAAGAGAAACAACATGACCTCCAATTTTAGAGCAGTGTAGGAAAGCAGCAATCTACCACCTAAATCTGGTATAGGCCTATTTGATGCAGAAACATATCCCATCACCAACAAAGGCAAATTTAAATCCCAAAAAAAGAAGGCAAAACAAACTCAAACTATAGCGCATTTTAAAACCACAATTTAAATGAAGATGTTAACAGAGTTGAGAGATATGAACCTTTGAGATGTCCCAGCAGCAGAAATCAGTGCTGTGCTCTTGTTATGGCCACCTTCATTTCTGAAACAGAAGTTTCAAACAATAAATATTAAGTATTATGAGCACATAAACCAAAAGAGATTAACAAATAGGCACATAGTACCCCTATTTCTCTTACTTCTTCCCTTGCAAAAAAACAAATCAAACATTACAAGACAATGCCATTTATTAAAGACAGCCAACCTTCTTGCCAAAAAAGAATCAATTCCTAATTATTAAAGAACAAAAAACTTGACAGACACTACAGAAGATAAACAAAATTAACAGTGGCAGCATGAGAGGTACTTAATCACTATTTAATCAGCATGAATGCACATGAAAAGCCAAGATATACTTACAATCCCTTAGGCTGCACAGACGGACTAGCAACAATAGCATTTTGAGACCCTCCTTTTTGTGGGGCTTCTGGACCTGAGTAAAGATATCCAAAACAGAGATGCAATGGACTCAATAATCTCAACAATTAACATGGACATATTCCAAACTGTTAAAAATGTTCAATTGTCAAATTTCAATTTCCCATACTTCTTAGAGAAGAAGGGGAACAATACCTGGAAGTGCAAGTGCGTTTGAAGGAGCAGAAGCAGCCTGAGGCTGGTCTTGTGATTTGGCTTTTGCTTCACTCGAAGGCTGAACTGAAGTAAGCTTAATTCCTCCATATTCCACATTAATCTACAAATTCAAAACACATAACAGGCAACTTAAACAATAAATACTGCAAATTCAATAGAAACAGAAACACAACAATCATTCACAAACCTTGTGGCTCGTCCGTATCCGTTTGCTGCATCAAAAGAAGACAGTAGAGAAAAACATCAGAAACAGAATGGCAGTTGAAAGAAACTAAAATTTAGTGTTATTATAGACCAATTGAAAGACCTTTCAGGATCAGGGGGAGAGAATTGGTCGTGAAGAGGTGAAAAGAAATCGAGAGCACGCTTCAGGGACTTGAAGCTCAGCTTCTTAAGGGACTGTGGCTCTACAACCTCCATGTCCGTCGCTGCACATTCGAAGAAATCAGAATTTTATGAGATGTTAGGGCAAAGAGAGAGGCTGGCGATTGAAAGAATGCACGACCGTTAAATCATACAAGAGAACAGTGGTGGAGTGAAAAAAGCTTCCGAGATCAAGGGTTATAGTGTTGTGATAAGCAAGGGTTGTGATTTATCAAATTAGGGCAAAAGAAGAGGTTCCGAGATCAAGAAACCAGGCAAATTCTGATTTTAGAAGAAATTCATCAAGATTTTGGGATACGGCTTCTACAACTAGATTGGAACAACGAAATTACAACTTTGATTCACAACCCGAATCAACAAATATATAGAGCAGTCAATAGGAAGCGGGAAGCGAGAAGCGGGAAGCGAGAAGCGAGAATGAGAATGAGATAGGGAGAAGACAGACCTGTCGGATGCGGGAGCGACCAGGCGGAGGAGACGGTCGGTACCGGAGAGGAAAGAGGGCTAAGAAGCGGCGTGGGCGGTGCGGCCGTCGGGTTCCAGACAGAGTAGAAGAGAAGAGTCCGTCGGAGGATTGAGGAGAAGAAACCTGCACAAGAGGGAAAATTTATGCAAACCGCACGCGATTTTGTTATAAGAGCATGCGCAGGGGATTGTAAATCCTCTCTTGTTTTTCTCTCTCCTTTTCTCTTTTAACACCTTATTTTCTCTATCGTTCACATCACTTTTTACTTTTTCTTTCCTCATTCTCTTCCTCTTTCTCTATTTCCCCTACAACAAAGGTATCGTCTTTCACTTCTCATCTCCTATTTTCTAATTATTTTATATCATATAAATTAATTATATTTACTTAAATAATTTGGATTTAAGATGATAAATTATATTTATTATTACAAATTAAAAAAATAAATTAACTATCTATGTTAATTATATTTACTAATTACCTATGTTAATTAAATATAATAAATTATACTTACTAATTACCTATGTTAATTAAAGTTCTTTAATCAAATAAATTAATAATAAATTATATTTACTTAAATAATTTGAATTTAAGATAATATAAATTAATTATAAATTAAAAAAATAAATTTAATTAACATTAAGACAACTTCAAAAACATTATAAATTGCAAATAAAATTACAAAATAAAAATAACGTTAAACATAAATAATAAAGCATTGTTGACATAGAAATCTGCTATATATATAAAAGCAATAAGGTTTGGAGCCACCACAATGCGCCACCTAGGATTTTGCCACATGTCGTTCTGAAATTACGCCATCTCAGCTTTTGCCACATGTCGTTACCATATTAAATAACATAATTTTTCTTTTTTCTAAAAATATCATATAAACTTATTTTATTAATATATTTGCCATGTCATTTACACATCATAAAAATATTTTCATAAAAAAAAACTAAAATTACCATATAAAATTGCCGTAATTTTTCTTTTTTCTAAAAATACCATATACACTTATTCAGAGATTACGTATATGGAAGAAGATATTTTTTTCCAAATTATACAAATAAAATCTTAAGTCTTCTAAAAATAGGTCAATATCTTAAATACAATAAAACTAATAAGATTACTCATTTTTTTATCTACTCATAGCTTTTTTTTTTAAATAATAGTGACTCATACCAAATTTCATTATTATGTTGTAAATCACTTTATTTTGGTTAAATTGTAATGGATTTTTATATAGAGAGATCAAAATTTGAAAAGATTTGGTGAATCTTTTATTTAAGATATACTTAATTTTTTTTCTCTAAGATTTATTGGTTATATTTTCGGATTTTAACTTTTTTATTTAACCGTATGAATGTTTTACAAATCATTGTTAGTCCTCAAAACAACTAAATTGTACAAACTAATAAGATAATTTGGTTACAGATAAATCGACGAAAATCACAATTTCGAACAAGGTAAGTTCAATTTTATAAATCAAGCAAATTGATATTATTGTAGGTATGAAATTCTTACCATATTTTTCAACAAAAAAAAAATCTAACCATATTTATAATTATATGTACCTATTTTCTTTGTAATTTGAAAATTAAAATATATTTTGGGTCTTATTTACTAAAATTTTAAAATAAAAAATATACAAATTGACAAATATGTTTTTTTGCTCCATGGTGTGACGTAAATTAATTACACATAGTTAGGTCTTAACTCATTTAAGTTTTTTAGTTTGCATAATAGTCCATCTGAACCATCTAGGTAGATGATCTTTTCCGCTTAAAATCAATATATATATATATATATTACTAATAACTAAAGTCGGAGCAATTTCTGCCACCACATTGCGCCACATCACTCATTTATTAAAATAATAGTTTTTATAGTTAATTGAGCAAAAAAGTTATCTCCAAGTAAACATAAAGATAGAACAATATTTCTAAAAATTTATCTCCAAATAAACATAAAAATAAAATAATCTATAACTATATATTAAAACTGTCCCTTTTTGAGCCACCAGAACGATTCTGGCCCCACCCCCTATTTAAAAAATCTTATTTTCCATTCTTATTATTTTTTTTAAATTTTTTTCTATCTTATTCCAATAATCTTTATAACCCATACACTCAAAAAATATTGTTCCAATAATATTTTTTCTCAAAATCGGATATCTATCTACTATCTATCTTTTATAGATATTTTTCGTATTTTCTTAGTAAAAATCCATCAAAATCTTATAAGATAAGAAAATCTATAGAGTCCGGAACCTAAAACCACCCGTAAAATACCCCACATTCCAGGTAACCACCCCAAATATAACTATTTATTTTTAACCACCCGTAAAACACCCTCCGTTAGTCAAATATCACCTTTCGTCACTTGGCCCGTTAAAAATTTAAAAAAACCCAAAATTGCCCTCGTCTTTTACCCTTGTATTCTTTGCCTCGTCTTACTGGTAGAGCAAAGGGTTCCAAAGAATGGGGTTGCATCATCTTCTCTGCCTCCTCCCTCCACAAGAACCCTCTCTCTTCTCAGTCCTCGCTCCAATTTTAATCCTAGAAATTCGTCAAAGCCCCTTCCTTTTTCATCGAGCTCAATTTCCACAATAATCACCTCGATCCATTCTCAATTCCAATTCAGAAACATCAAAGATCCGAGTCTGCACGAATCACACCCGCAGGCGCCAAGGATCAATTGAAACCCTAGACACCCTCGTCGGAATCGTGCCCCCAAACATCGTCGTAAAGTCTTGCGGATGCCTGCACAGATGTGGCGCGGGTCCCAATATCGTGGCTTTACCTCGCCCCACCATGGTTAGCCACTATGGGACCCCCAATCGCGGCGGCTCGTAAGTGCTTGGAAGCTGAATCGGCGGGAGAGGAGGCGGTAGAGGAAGGTGAGGAACCTAAAGCCAAACTCTGCTGCTCCGCCAGCTAGATCCAAAACATGATGAAATTATGAGCCCCCATCTCTCTTCTTTGTAGTATTTCTTAAGAAGAGATGAGCACAGAAGAAAATCAGAACCAAAGCTCAGGAAAAATATCCTCACCAACTACATCGCTTTCTCTTGCTACTAATTTTCCCTTGTCCTCTCTCTTCCCTTATACACAATTCATCCAATTCTAGAAATCTAGACAAATTTTCGTTTATTTTTTAGCTCTAGATTTTCTCTCTGGCTTCACAAATCCCATACACTTGCTCTGAATTAGCTCTGCAGATTTCTATTCAGCAATAAAACCTTGATTTGAGCTGAACCCATCTCCTAAAATGCAAAGAAAAACTCACCTATTCTGCACCTGAACTGAAGTGGTTTTTCAATTCTAGCACAAACCCGATAAAGGATCTTGGTGGGAGGATAGATGGTGATTCAAAGAAGCTTGTGTTTTCAATAGAACTCAAGGCGTACAGTAGTGTCGAAGATCCCATCCATGGCGGCCTTTGGGGCAAAGAAATAGGGTTTATATAAAGACAAGGGTATTTTTGGGTTTTTTTTAATTTTTTAACGGGCCAAGTGACGGAAGGTGGTATTTGGCTAACGGAGGGTGTTTTACGGGTGGTTAAAAATAAATAGTTATATTTGGGGTGGTTACCTGGAATGTGGGGTATTTTACGGGTGGTTTTAGGTTTCGGTCTATAACTATATATTAAAGTTACACCTTTTCAAGCCACCACATAAATTCTGGCCCCACCATAAATTTAAAAATTAATTTTTATTTATATTGATTTAGTTTTTTCATTGACATTCTTTTCTATCTATTTATGTGGAAAAAAAAATTAAATTCGAAATTTAATTAAAAATTAACGAAAAATATTCTATCTTTATCTTTTTATCTAATTATGTAAAAGATTTATCTTAAATCAAATTTTGATAAAAAAATTCAATATCTAGATAATTAGTTACCTAAATTTTGAGCCACCAAGTTAATTTTGGCCCCACCTTACATTTAAAATTAATTTTTATTTTTTATTAATTAAGTCTATCTCATTAAAAAAATTCTATCTATTTATGTGAAAATTAATTTTTAAAGTCAAAATTTAATCAAAAACAACAAAGATTATTCTATCTTTATCTTTTATCTATTTATGTAAAAAAATTATCTTAAATCAAACTTCGATAAAAAAAATCAGTATCTAGATAATTATTACCTAAATTCAATTTGAAAAAAATTATATTATATTTTTATTAATTTTCTTATTAATATATCATTCTTAACATTAAATTTAATCATTTATATTATTAAAAAAATTATACATTCTACGAGCAATAAATCACCGATATTAAATTTTATATTTATTTTTATTTATTAATATCCTATTTATAATGTCTATAAGATTCTGAATCGTAGTCGTACATGGTACGACGGGTACAACTAGTTTAATCTAAATCTAAATCCGATGTCAAACTTTGAAACTTCTCCCATATGTTATCCACCAAATCGTTCTTTAGAGCCACATGTATTTCTTTATTCCAAAACTCCTCCCTTCTAGCCATGAATCTTCTTAGATTTCGATCATTATCGTCCACGTGTCACAGTGAATGTCTCATTATCATTCCGAAACTCATTATGCATGATGATAATTGACCTTGGTTGATTACCAAACATTTGTAGCATGGCTTGAACTTGATCCAAATTAAATGTATTTGGATTATATTGGGTGTTTGAGTTATTTGGATTTTTATTGTGGTTATCCATGGAAGATAGTAGTATTAGTAGTGAACGAGAGAAAGATGTTTTTGTGAATGACCCAACAATATTAGACTCTATTTATAGATAATAAAAAATTATAAAAATTGATTAATTTTTTTTTAAATATCAACATTAATTATTATTTTGTTGGAAATATATTTAATGTTAGGTTGAAATGAAATAAATGAAATTAGTTGAAAGTTGGATACATGTGTCAAATTGTGATTGGATGAATGTTCCTCTTTGAGCACAAGGGCCAAAGCACTCATTCCTCTATGGAAGGAGGATTACTCCCATTGCTCTCCCATTCCTCCTTGAAAGGGGAATCCCCTTTTAATTTTTACAACCAAGAGGAGCTCCTCTTTGAGGAGAGAGAGTGCAAAGAGGAGGTTCATTCCTCTTGGTTGCACATGATGGTGCGCAAAATAACCGCTAAATAAATAAAGCGGAAGTTAGCAAATATATAAGAGATAAAATAAATAAGATGTTGCGTTACATGTACGAGTTGGTGGACGAAGGTGATTTGCATGACTAAGAACGTTGGGTGCATGCATTTCGTAGAGTGAAAATACAAATGGCCCAAGCCATGGGATTGATGAATCATCTTGGCCCAATAAATATAAGCTATATTTGACCTAGCAAATTAGCAACTTTGCAAAATGTGAAAAGCTCGTGCATGCATAAAATCTCACGTGAAGGCTTTGAATTTGGTCCAATACAAAGCGACCACCTCGTCACCTACTTGCAACCATCTGCTATATTGCCTTGCTTGGTGAAATTTCTATGATAGTCCCACATCGAAGCCTAGTAATTTGTTCAACGTGCAAAATAGCATAAATAGGTAAGAAGTGGAACGGAATAAGGGTCGAAAATCTTCTCTGGCTCGAGAATTATCTCGTTTGCCAAAATTCGACGTGTTTGATCTCCGAGTGAGATCGCGCTATAAACGGTATAAGGTCTAAAGGCTTTATTCGTAAAGAGCACAAAAACAATCGGCTGAGGGGTGGGGAGGAAGAATAATCCGCGTACGAAAACCCGTTTGGTTGTACGAATTCCCGAGAGTTAGTATTTTTATAATCCCGTTTATAAAAATCCATTCACCCTATCCGACCTACTCTCAGGAAATAATCAAGTGGGTTGACCTCTCCCCTCCGTTCGATCTTGGCAATTATGGGCCAAACAAGCAAGGATGGGACCATTTTGGGCCAATTCAGCGAGGCCAGGCCGACCACGGTTGGTGGGCTAAAATGAGCGAGGTCCATCCCAAAGGTGGACAGGCGAGGTCATGTAGCCTGGCAAGTACTAGGCGTCACTTGAAGGCCAACTTGCGGGATCTTTCGAAAGGCCAAAAAATGGGCTCCTTCAAAGACAAGCGTGTGGGATCCGAAATGCGGGGTCTTTTGGTGCTGGGCGAGGTCTTCATGGCGGGCTAGTTAGCGGTGTCCTTTGACGAGGCCAAAGTTAGCGGTCATTCTCATCAAGGTCGGGGTTGGCGATCGTCATGTTCGACCCAACATCACGGTTTCTACGTGGCTCTCTTGGCGCTCATCCTCGTCGCTCGGCGCGGCGCCACCCCACCTCGGTTGAGCATCTCGGTGATCTTCTCCGGGGTCACGCGGTGATCCTCCCCGGGCCGGCGTGGCGATCTTCTCCGAGGTCACGCGGTCGAGGTCCAAGCAAGCGAGGACGTGGTCAAAAATGTGAGGTTGGCTAGGCAGGCGCGGTCGGTGCGACCTCGCGTGGAGTTGGGGCAGGCCTTAAGGTTCCTCGCCTGGCTTCGGCGTCGGGTTTGGCGACGCCTACTTCGTGCGGTCTTCATGCCGGGTTTGTGCTCCACCATGGCCATAGCCTCCGGCCTCCGCCGCGCTGCGCACCTCGGGATTCACGTACTCCTGGTATGCTCGCCTCCTTTGCGTTTTTCTTATATGCATAAACCTCATTTGGCATGTCTGCATGATGATTCATGGCGGAGGCGAGGTCGATCGGGTCTTGGCGTCGCCTCTTTCGCACCTCTATGGCCATGGAGGAAGGAGATAAAAGACATAGGCATATATATAATTAATGATATCTGTATGCATGAATGTCACAAACAATCTTATATGCATACATAGGCATATATATAATCAATGTTATAATCAATGTTGTCTGTATGTATGAATGTCACAAATAATCTTGTATGCATGAATGTCAAATAATCTTGTATGTATATATGGGCACGTGGCCTCAGCTCGGCTGTTCCCTAAATTGTCAGCTCACCAATTGCTCCTCTATTTTGTTGACTGAGGAGATGATCGAATTAAGGAAAATCAATTAATTGAGTAGAGGGTTGGAGTGGGCTTTACATTTCGGGCCCCATTTATATTGCATGGCAATACGACATCAACGGCTAACCATAAAAATTAGTCGAGGGCAGAATACATCAATAAATACTCGTACTTGTAACTTTTTTTCAACCAGCCCCCCGTACTATGAAATTTTCAAATAAACACTTGAACTATACCATTTTTTGTCTTTTAAACTCTCTAAGCTGACATGGCATAAATCGTGAGATTCACTCTCTCTATGTGCGAGTGAGGGAAGTTATAAATGCTGATTTGGAAAACTAAATTTATTAAAAAAAAAAAGTGACAAATCCCTTCTATTAACATTACTCAATTCCTATAGAAATCTTTTTAATCACCAAATTATGTTGATTTGGAAATTTGTAGTTGGAAAATTTAGAAAAACAGTAATTTGCAAAATTTGTTTTCCTAAATAAAATATATCACCACTTTACAAATTTAGAAAATTTCTTTCCATATTCTTTAATCACCAAATATATTATTTCAGTAAAAAATCACAAAATTATATAAATAAGCAAAAAAATATATTAAAAGGATTAACACTTCAATCTATAAATTGGAATAAAAATCAACAATTATATACAATAATTTGTTAAAATATAATCACAAAGTAAAAATTTCTACAATTTCCAATCCTTCAACTCTGTACAAACAACAACTTAATTGCACCAAAAACTTCAACCACCCATTACAATGGACCACAACTCCGACCGGCGCACGAACAACCACCGCCCACCACCACAACCACCACTCATCTCTCTCAACTCTCTATCCTTAGGCTCTGAAACCTCTACATTTCTTATCTATTTTTTCCCCTTTTCTCTTAGATCTCCAATTCTGGATTTTATAGATCTGGAGAAAAAATTTGAAGAATTCGAAGTCTTCACCGGCGGCTTAGGAAGGAACCGGATCCAGAGAGAGAACTAAAACAATGGGAAGGAACCAGAACCATCGGAGGGCTCGCCGTTGCGCCGCTCGTGGACTCGCCCGGATCTGGATTTGGTGGATTTCCGTTTTTCCCCTCAGATCTTATAAATCCACCGGAGACAGAACAATTCAACTGGTAAACATCCCGAAGAAGGAAGGAACCACAGAGTGTCAAGACGGAACGACGGATTTGGAGAAAGAATTCGAATGCTTCACCGGCCTTCATTCAACTGATAAACAACCCTAAGAAGGAAGGAGTCAGGTAAACATCCCGAAGAAGGAAGGAACTAGAGGGAGTCAAGACGGAACGACGGATTTGGAGAAAAAATTCCAATTCTTCACCGACCTTCATTCAACTGATAAACAACCCTAGATGGAAGGAGCCAGAGAGAATGACAGGAAAGGGAGGAGAGGCAAAGAGATGGAGAGGAAAGAGAATCAAATCTAGTTAATATTATTTTTTTAATTTTAAACGTTAAAAATAAAATTCCCATTTGTCTTGTATTATGTTTGCTTACTTGGCAAAAAAATTGACCCATTTTGGCTTATGTGGCATAAAAATATGACACATAAGCGCGCGTGATATGCACAGGAAGTAGATTCAAATCGAAAGTGTTTAAAAGTGGAAAAAATGTTAAGTTAAGGTGTTTATTTGAAACTTTCATAGTACGGGGGCTGGTTGAATAAAAGTTACAAGTTCGAGTGTCTGTTGATGTATTCTGCCATTAGCCGAGGGCATTTTGATGCATGTCCACGAGGGTTTCATGTTACTCCCATGCAACTTGGGCAATCTTAACTATGTGGAAGTGGGCTGGGGTTTAAACGTCTTAGGCTATATATATATCTGGGCCAAGAAAGCCTATACATAGCAACGAACATTAAGTGCGCGCGTCCAAAATTCGGTGGTAGCCTCGCTACATTTTGCTGGATTAGAAGGCAGTGACGCAGTAATGGGGCCATAACCTCCGTTCCGAAAATCACGCGTCACATGATCGTGGAATGAGGTAAGCCTTGTAAACTTAACTCGCTAGTTCAATATACTCGTTACATACTTGCACGCTGAAATAAAGTTTCTAATTCTCTGTTACAATTAATCCACCCCTCGCTTCCCGCTTGGGATTGGAGATTCTCGAAAAGTGCGCGATTCCACCCCTCATTTCCCGCTTGGGGTTGGAGATTCTCGAAAAGTGCGCGATTCCACCCCTCGCTTCCTGCTTGGGGTTGGAGATTCTCGAAAAGTGCGCGAATCCACCCCTCGCTTCCCGCTTGGGGTTGGAGATTCTCGAAAAATGCGCGATTCCACCCTCGCTTCCCGCTTGGGGTTGGAGATTCTCGAAAAGTGCGCGATTCCGCCCCTCGCTTCCCGCTTGGGGTTGGAGATTCTCGAAAAGTGCGGGAATCCGCCCCTCGCTTCCCGCTGGGGTTGGAAACTCTCTTATGGACGAGGTCCAAATTCTCTTATGGACGAGGTCCAAATTCTCTTAGGGACGAGGTCCAAATTCTCTTATGGACGAGGTACAAACTCTCTATGGACGAGGTCTAAATTCTCTTATGGACGAGGTCCAAACTCTCTATGGACGAGGTCCAAACTCTCTATGGACGAGGTCCAAACTCTCTATGGACGAGGTCCAAACTCTCTATGGACGAGGTCCAAACTCTCTATGGACGAGGTCCAAATTCTCTTATGGACGAGGTCCAAACTCTCTATGGACGAGGTCCAAACTCTCTATGGACGAGGTCCAAACTCTCTATGGACGAGGTCCAAACTCTCTATGGACGAGGTCCAAACTCTCTATGGACGAGGTCCAAACTCTCTTATGGACGAGGTCCAAATTCTCTATGGACGAGGTCCAAACTCTCTATGGACGAGGTCCAAATTCTCTTATGGACGAGGTCCAAACTCTCTATGGACGAGGTCTAAACTCTCTTATGGACGAGGTCCAAACTCTCTATGGACGAGGTCTAAACTCTCTTATGGACGAGGTCCAAACTCTCTATGGACGAGGTCCAAATTCTCTTATGGACGAGGTCCAAACTCTCTATGGACGAGGTCCAAACTCTCTATGGACGAGGTCCAAACTCTCTATGGACGAGGTCCAAATACTCTCTATGGACGAGGTCCAAACTCTCTATGGACGAGGTCCAAACTCTCTATGGACGAGGTGCAAACTCTCTATGGACGAGGTCCAAACTCTCTATGGACGAGGTCCAAACTCTCTATGGACGAGGTCCAAACTCTCTTATGGACGAGGTCCAAACTCTCTATGGACGAGGTCCAAACTCTCTATGGACGAGGTCCAAACTCTCTTATGCACGAGGTCCAAACTCTTTGAAAGGACGAGGTCTTCTAACTCTCTAAAGTGACGAGGTCTCAACTCTCGGAAGGTGCGCGAACTCCATCTAATCTCAAGTTTAGATCGCGTTGCACAAGTTGCAAATCGATAAGGCAGACACACTTGTCTATTGTCTCGTTGCCCTCGTGGAACGAGAACACCGAACCAGGGGTTGTGATGGTGCGCAAAATAACCGCTAAATAAATAAAGCGGAAGTTAGCAAATATATAAGAGATAAAATAAATAAGACGTTGCGTTACATGTACGAGTTGGTGGACGAAGGTGATTTGCATGACTAAGAACGTTGGGTGCATGAATTTCGTAAGAGTGAAAATACAATTGGGCCAAGCCCATGGGATTGATGAATCATCTCGGCCCAATAAATATAAGCTATATTTGACCCAGCAAATTAGCAACTTTGCAAAACGTGAAAGGCTTCTGCATGCATAAAATCTCACGTGAAGGCTTTGAATTTGGTCCAATACAAAGCGACCACCTCGTCACCTACTTGCAACGATCTGCTATATTTCCTTGCTTGGTGAAATTTCTATGATAGTCCCACATCGAAGCCTAGTAATTTGTTCAACGTGCAAAATAGCATAAATAGGTAAGAAGTGGAACAGAATAAGGGTCGAAAATCCTCTCTGGATCGAGAACTATCTCGTTTGCCAAAACTCGACGTGTTTGATCTCCGAGTGAGATCGCGCTATAAACGGTATAAGGTCTAAAGGCTTTATTCGTAAAGAGCACAAAAACAATCGGCTGAGGGGTGGGGAGGAGGAATAATCCGCGTACGAAAACCGTTTGGTTGTACGAATTCCCGAGAGTTAGTATTTTTATAATCCCGTTTATAGTGCGCGTTATATCGGGTTTCAACAGCACATGCTCTAATATCCGTCCTATCCTATTACGTACGATTACGATTCGAAAAATATAATATAAACTTCACTATAAGCAATTTAATTGCTGGTAGAATGAATAATTTTTTGAATTAATTTATATAGTTAAATTTAATATTGTGAATGAATATATATTATTAAGATAAAATAATTACATTTCTCTTTTTTCCTTGATGATTATGTAATTAAAAATAAATATGAATAAAATTTTTTATATATTCAAATATGGAAGAGGTAAGAATTTAAAAAAATAATTTTTAATTTAATAAATAAGATATTATAAAAATAATTTAATTATATAAAATATTTAAAATTTAATTAATTTAATTTAAGATGGTATCAAACTTATTTGTGGTTCGATAAAGTAAAAATTAGATAAGATTAATTATTCTATTATTTATATTTTATTATTTTTTATTATGTAAATTTAGAGATTATCAAATATTCCAATACATCTATTAAATATTTTATTATCTATTTTTATTAATTTTAAACATTATAAATATTTATCATTAAATTTTTATTATAAAACAATCAATATATATCTATAAATAAATCCGTCAAAAGATATATGCTAAAAGATTTATATTTATTTTAAAATATTTTATTTTTAATTTAAATACTTATTTAAGGAAGCTTTCAAAAGATGTTGTTATACTAAATAGATATATGTTTGATGTTAAAGATAAATTTAAATAGTTTAAAAAGAATTTAATGGAAAGAAGTTATAATGATAGAAATAAAAATTAAATTTTTAAATATGAGATGGGGCCAGAATCGTTCTGGTGGATCGAAAAGGTATAGCTTTAATATATAGTTATAGATTGTAACACCCCTATTTTATCCTAAGGGATATTACCGTTAGTGATATCGGGTTATTCTACCCAGGATCACCCAAGGCTTTAAAATACATAACTTAAATGAAATTGTCTCGAAAGCGGAAATCTTATTCATTAAAACGACTCGTAGTTCATTACACTAAAATTTTATTTACAATAGGAAAGAAACATATTTTCTAAAAATGAATTATTGAAAATGCGAGAGTGCTTCAGGGAAGACTCATATGATGATGAGTTCCTTGGCTTAAAGAGAGAGCTGGTGCACCACCTTGCGGATGCGTTGCTTCTCGAGAAAATTGTTTCTTACTTCAACCTTGTCTTGCATTGATCTTCAAGTCTTGAAACTACTCCTCTGAATGCGTGCCTCCCCTTGACTTCTTCGACTTAGAGATATAACCCTTCCTTGATATGCCTCCTTATTGCGTCCCACATTGGATCCTTAGACTTTGAGAAACATGTCTTTGCATCCTAATGTGTGAACATTCAAGGGAAAAAGAAAAGAGAGTGGATGGGTTAGTCTAATGAAAGACTAGCAAGTGAATGGCGGCTAAGGTATTAACGAAACATGTTGGTATCGATCTCCAATCATGGTGATTGGTCGATAATCAAACAATTAATACCTCCATCGAAAAAAAAGAAGACTACGAATTTTCAAGATAGCTATGATGTTACAAAAATGTGATTTCACTAAGAACAGATTTAACACTCTTGTCTAAGAGGAAAAGAACCAAACTTTCTTTGGAGATAGGACACCAAAATGATGGGGTCCTATCAAAGCGTAGGTTGACACTATTATCGAACATAAAGAAATATGAGATTTCTTTGGACGTAGAATACCACATGAGTGTGGTTCACTACAAAGTAGATTGAAAACTTTATTATCTCGAAAAGTATACAATAGTATACTTTGACTAGTGAATTGAATAGGCATGGCGAGAACTCTAGCCTAATCCATGATTTCGGAAAAATTTCGGCGTAGTAGGAGATTTTAGCCTAATTTCTGAAGTTGAAATGCGACATAGCATAAGACTTTAGCCGACATTTCTATTTTATGTGGTATTGCTTAAGACTTTAGACGAACTTCCTATTTCAACATTGGTTTAAGACTTTAACCAACATTTATTTTCCGTGTTACATTGCTTTAGACTTTAGAGGAAGCCTTTCTATTTCGTCATTGCTTAAGATTTCAGTCAACGGGGTAAGAGTAGAGTCATGACTTATATAAAAATGTTATAAAAAGGTGTTCTTAGACTTATGTCTAACACCTTATTCTATACTATTCCAAGGAAGGTCTCTAAACGAGACACTTTAGACAAGCAAGGCCGCAAACATTAGTCCTAAAATCCAGTACTAGCGTAACGGATAATAATAAGATTAACGAGGTCGTTATCTCTAAGCAAAAAATAACCTAAGTTCATTTATTGCAAACAAGTTGTTCTCAAACAAGCATAAATATTAAACGGAGCATAAATCTGCATTTAATAAAAGAGAAGGGCAAGAGGTCCATCCACTTGCCTTATGAGTCGGGTAGAACTCTTGTGAGGTCGTAAGATCACGAACGAAGAGCTTCTCGAGAGTTAGACCTAATCTGAAGTTCACATTATAGAAGCGAAATATTATACTTCGTTATTTCGTTTCTATCTTAACTTATTAGAACCACTCTCTTTTTTTTAAGGAAGTTAACTTATACCATTATTTTTGCACAAAATAATCCAAACATGCCTAATAATATTATTTCCATTAATATTATCATGTTAAAAGATTATTTATAATTTTAAATAAATTATAAATATCTTAAGTGGGCATGCTGGAATTATTTTTCATAAAACTCTTTTACAAGATTCTAATAATAGTTTTTATGTAAATCCCCAAATTAATTATGATTTATAATAAAATAGTAAATATATAAATGAGAGTCGGGAGTATACCAACACGATGGAACAAAGAGATTTGGGCTCGGATTGGGCTAAGTCGACAAGATATGGGTCAAAACCCACCTTGGATCTTTACTTCTCCCAAATTAAAACTTGATGGCCTGGAGAACCAAATTAAATGGGCCCGTTTGATCTCTCCAGCTGGTAGGAAGGCTCGTCCAAAATCCTCTCTGCCTTCCTTTCACAAACATCGATAGATCAGATTTAAAGAAGTTGGGCCTGCCCACTTTTATGTGTTCCAATCGGCCCACAGGAGAAAAGGAGAGCCCAACCTGAACCGACTGATGTTGCTTCTTCTTCCTCTGTCCCTGAATTGCACCAGCAGCAGCACAAACAGGAAAGACGACGACGGTGAGGCGCGAGGCGGTGAGACTCCTGGGCAGCCGACGACTGAGCGACGAAGGACGTGGTGGTGCGCAGGTGGTCGAACAGGAGAAAAAGGGTAGAAGAAAATATTGAAAAAAAAATCAGATTTGAATTTGGAAAAACATATGCTTGGATTCTGAAATTTGGAATGAGAGGGAGGGCAGGGATTTGTATGTGTGCTCTTCCTACAGACCCCTCCCTTCAAATAGGCCAAGAGAAAGGGTTTTAAAACCCTATTTCATGATGATGTCTATGGTTAGGCCAATGGCCTATTAGCCTTGAAAAGGGGAAGAAGGGAAGGGTGAGGTGATATAGTTTGAGGGACGAGACGACTGGGCTGGTGCAGGCGGTCTTCCGGCAGGATCCTATGGGCAAAAGCATCGATCATGGACAAAGCGAGAGTCAGGTGGGTTTTGGTTGAAATCTCAAAGGAGTATGGGTTTAAAATTAAGTAAATGGGCTTAGGTGATAGAAAAATGAGCTTGGCATAGTGGTTGGAGAAGCAAGGCATGGAAAGCTTGGAGCGGGAGTTCTCAAGTTCGAACTCAACTTTTTTATACTTTCCCATGTCTAATTTTTTGTTCAAACTATCCCCCAATTTCCACCATTTTAGAACTAGCAAGCTTTAGAGAATTTTATTAAAATTTAATAACTAAAAAAAATATTCTAAAAGATTTTCTTTATTTTTAAATATATTTTTAAGAATATAGTATGAAATATGAATCTATTTTTTTAATGGAAAAAGATACTAATTTTCATAAAGTATTAAAATATATAGCAAAATTAGCGATTACTACATAGATTGGAAAAAAATTATGGTTGAATAATGAAGAAAAATATATCAAATTAGTGATAATTTAAATCAATCAATTAATCAATGTGTATTTATTGTACATATTTAATTTAAACACATAATCATATATTTTTTATTTACTTTTCAAAGATGGAAAATTTGAAAAATGTTATAATTACTAGATGGCTTTACCCGTCCGTTGGACGGGGTCATTTTTTTATGTTAGTTGTTAATTAATTTAAGTAAAATGGAAGCAAGAAGTGTTAATATTGAAGCAAAATATTACCTAAAACTTAGGGTTATATTGAAACCCTAAGTTTTGCTTCCTTTCTTTATATGTTCCACCGCTTCTAGTGAGACACTTGGCGTAGTTTTTCTATTTGGTGTGTTTATGAGACAAATGGTAGCATAAAACATGGCTTATGTGGAGATCAAAACTCGAGCATATATATACACTCATGAGGTGAATTCCAAAAGTCATAAATAAATATTATGCAATTAAAGTGTAAGGTCAACAGTCATTGTCTATTGTGTTTGCCTTTAAATGCATGCGTTTAGGAGTCACCGTAATTATCTGTCCATGTGCTGAAATGTAGATGAGTCACCGTAATCAATTTAGAGAGTTTTAACGTCTTGTGTAGATTGAATTAGAGAATTCATGAGTCACCGTAGGCATTATTGTGAAATTATCTTAATTGGTTGGATGCCCTCTTTGTAAATGGAATTATGCCTAAAAATAGTGCATTTCTTAATCTAAGAAAAATTGATTGGATAAATGGATTGAATAGGAATTATAGTGCATTTATTTATCTTTTGAGGGAGAACTTTTAGAGTTGTAAAGATTTGAGAGAAATAGAATGGAGAATAAGAAAAGAGAAAGCGCATAGAATTTTATGTATGTTATTAGGTCACTCATAGAGGCCTTCATATAGAAAATACAAGTCTTAATGGTTAAGTCCAAAACTAGGATTTACAATGTACATCTAAATATAATATATTTTAACACTCCCCCCTTAGATTTACATCACTAATTACCTCTTTAAAAACCTTGTCCGGAGGGAAAAAGTGTGCAGTTATTATTATTCCTTTCAACTTGAAATATATCCTCCTTGCTTGACTGAATTGAGCATCCATCTTGCCTTTGATTTGAATCTTGTAATTTGAGAACACTTGATGATATGTACTTTGGTTGATCAGTCCATGTCGAATGTTCTTCATATATACATCATCGTTGGCTCCTTTCAACATGATTTGATGGATGGATAAAAACTCTATTCTTTCACACATCTCGAACTTTAGGTCGAGATTGTCTCATCAAAAACCTTATATGACGAATCGCCTCATTAAAAACCTTGTTTGGAAAAAACCCAATGGGATAAAAACCAAAGCCAAGGGAAAAAGAGTACAGTCGTATAATAATGCCACTTAGTTAAACATACACTTCTTCATACGACACATATTTATCATCGTGGGATTTCGTAAGAGATTTGCTACTTCACGACCAACAATCTCTATTGTATGTTTAGGAAGACAAATAATTCATTGTCACAACAAGTGACTTTGTTGATGTAATGCACCTATTGTATTGAGATATGGTACTTCATGACTCAAATCTCTTAGTTTTCTAATTGAGGGCGAAAGGGGCCATTTTCCACACTTAGCATCTTAGTATTGCTGGTGCACTTAATGAATGTGCTTTCACCAAATTCAATGGGTCTTTTATCCCGTTCTTTATATGCTCGAACTAGGTTAAGACAATATTTTACAGTCCCTAAATCCTTCATTCCAAATTCTCTTTTCATGTAATCAACTGCTAATCGGATCTCTTCTAGAGTCCTAGTAATATTCAAATCATCAACTTAAACAATTATGATTACATACCCCGACTTTGTCCTTTTTATGTACACATAAGGACTTATTTTATTATTCATAAATCCTTGCCTTTGTAGACATTTACTAAGGTAATTATACCAACCAAGAATTCATATGATGCGGTTTTAATTCAAATGCTTCAGGCATTTTCAATCCTTTTGAGACCACAACCTTTGTGCAACCAGTCCAGCATTGTATTTGACAACTTTATTACGTTCATTTTTCTTTCATGAGAACACCCAGTTATAGCCGACTGGTTTTACACATTTTGGTGTTGGAACTACAGGTCTAAACACAACTTGTTTGTTTAACGAATCCAACTCAGCTTGTATAGATTCTTTCCAGCTTTCACAATCAGCTTAATGTCAACATTCTTCCATTGTTTTGGGATCATTGTCGCTCATGTCATTTTCTTTGTTTTTTAGAGCCTTTAGATAGAATCTCTTCAGGAATTCTATCTTCATGTTTATTTCCAATTGACATATTATCCTTTTGGGATGCTATTGACTCTTTCTCTTCTTGGAATGTATTCTTAACGCAAAAAATGTCTCTCATGCGTCAAGCGTGCTTATGTGTTGGTTTGGAATTACTTATGGAAAAAAAGTGAACCATCTCATTTTTAGAATCTTGTATTCTGTAGAGTAATGAACAATCACCAACGATGTTAGAGCCTATTTGGTATCCACATTAGGATAACAAATATGGGTGTAGATATGATTGATATTCATATCCAATATCTTGATATCACTTATGGCCATACCTTAATACTCATACAAATACTGAAATCTGATATCTCATATCCTTGGTATCAATACCAAATGAATCGAGTGTTATCGGAGACACCTCTTCTAGCAATAAAAGCACATTATTCTTCAAAAATTATATCAAGTAAGAATACCTTAAGCCAGTTAGTCACCATCTTGGAGATAATTTTATTAAGAATATTGCAAAGAGAGGGGTTAGAATCTAGATATTTGTTAGAGCATCTCCCCCCATGGGCCAAATGCCATATTTTTTTAGCTTACCAAATTGGGTATATTCCCCATTTGATGCCATTTTAGCCTAAGGCCAAAAAATGCTACTCCCACCGTAGGCTGAATTTTATAGGCTAGAATTATAAATATTTAGTTTTAACAACAAGTTTTACTCTTTCGCTATGTATTTTCCACTATAACATATTTCAAAATAACGGTTAGTTTGAATAATTATTATTATATTTTATTTCCAAAAGATATTATTATAATTATTATTATATTTTATGTTATTGCATTTCATTTTGTAGTACTCTTTTTTCTCAGCTTAATTTTTTTTTTCAAGTACGGTTTTTAATGAGACTGTTAAATTAGTTTATTTAAGTAAAAAATAATATTCCGTATTTATATATATTAAATATTAGGCTCCTATAAACGTTGCAACGAGACCATTACAATTATATAAGTTTTATAATTAAAACATTTGAATAGTATATTTTTATAACATGTTAATTAATTCTTACTTATTAAATCACAAACAAAAAAATAAAAATAAGAGGGGGTCCACCATTATAAAGAGGGGACCATCATATAGCCTAGCAAAACTCAAGGACAAATTTGGCCTCAAATTCATGCAGGGTATAAATTTTGTTTTGAAAGTAGTGTAAATGTCCTATGAGACCATCTGCCACGGTACCGTATATCTCCCCAAAAGTGTAAATATACCTTATCTCTTCCTCCCACCATAAGCTATAATACAAGTTCCCAACAAATTTTTTAGCAATTGCCTACAATAGTAAGGTAAATATGCCATATGAATTGTGAATGCTATATCTCTTCCCTTTTTTCATAATTCCATTCATGCTCTTTTAAAAGCAACTACCAAATATGGTATTCCTATTATATCCCTTTTTAATATTAGTTGCAATTTCAAATTATCCTTTAATTTGATATTAATAAATTTTGTTAATGATAAAAATTATAAAATTATAAAAATATAAAAAGCTTGTTAATTTGAGCCTAATATTGAATATAATCGGATTAATTTTTAATTTAATCATAAGCATTAATTAAGGTTGCATAAAAAAACATATATAATACATTTTAAGATATGACAATGTCCTCTTCAAAACCTTCTCGGATATCAAATCCGAGCTTGAAAAAAGTACCATGCACACTTATGCAAAATAAAATAACAAAACAGTACAAAAATATAAATAAACTAACAATTACGACATTTTAGTCTTCCGGCAAATCATTATCATTTCTCCTATGTCTCCCATCCAACCATGTCCAATACGTGTTTCAGCTCCACTGTTATCACCGAATTGTTGTGATTCTCCTTGCACTCTATTTGAACTAGATCCACCACTTGCTCCATAATGTGGGAATCCACCATATCCATCTTTTCCTCTATAGTGATCATTACTTGATCCATAATATGGACTAACAAAGTTACTAGAGTTAAAAGTTTTACATGTACCACCTTGAAATTGGTTTATGTTACTAAAATTACCAAAGCCACATGGTGTTAGTGATTGTTGTTGTTGTTGTTGGGAGTGAGAAGCTTTTTCTCTCCATTATTTTAGCTTTTTCATTCTTAAATACTCACGCCCTTCTGGATCTCTAATTGAATCCATGCTAGTAAGCATGATTTTGTTCTCCTTGCATTCACGTTGCATAGATAACTTTCTAGATGTATATTCCTCGTGCTTGGCAGCAAACACGTTTCTTTCTAACATACTTTTTTCAAATAGCTCATTTAGTTCTTGATTTGAATCTTTGATTTGTTTAGCAAGCTTGGTCTTCCAATTTTCCTCATTTCTTTTCAACTTTGCTTTCTTTATACCAGTAGGACGATGAGCTTGACCAAGCTCCTCATTATATAGCTCTTGTTCATCTTCATCTGTATTCAAATCAACAAATGGTACACTCCTTGATGATTTAGAAGTGTGAGAGTCGGATTCATACCTTTCCCTTGAAATGTTTCTTTGTCGTGGATTAGTTGAACTTTTACCATTATCAGTCCACTTTTCAGCATCTTTAAGTATAGAGCACACATGATCAAATTGAAGTTCTTTTTTTGTGAATGTAGGATCATCTTGTAGATGTTGTTATGCTAAACTATGCTACAAATTTAAACAAAATAAAATTGTTAAAAACTAACTATTATATTAAATGACATACATTTATTAACTAGAAAAAACAAATACTTACAATATCTTTCTCTGAAGCACCACTTGGATTTAGATGCTCCACTTGTCGAAGTGCACCAAAAATTTGCCTATGCAATAGGTAAGATCTGAAAATCGACTTTGAAGAGATTTGGTGCTTCGCACATGAAGTTCATCCACAAATCGGAAATCCTCTCTCACACCTTATCTTTTTTTTTATTAATACCCGCAATAGAATCTTCAGAAATTGCAAGATATACATTACACAAGTGTATATCTTCGTCGCTGGAAAAATTTCATTTACGACCGCTAGAATTTTTGTGACTATTGTCTGCCATTTTAGAGTATAGAGAGATATTGTTGTTGTAACATCCCCGACCAAAAAGCATACGTCATACTGCATTTATATAAGATTAAGAGCATATGCATAGCATATTGGCATGATATATAGTGAGTTTTTTAAAGTGATATTTATTTTCGAATAAATTTATTATATTTTAAAAAGTTTTTAAGAAAAAGTTAATTATTAATTAATTCAGGGTAAAGTTTATAGTAAAGAAGATTTGTGGGTGAAAACTGCAATTTTGGGAAATTTTGGCCGACTTTGTTTGAGCTTTGCCGACTTCTCTTTGTAGTATATATATATATATATATATTCTTGTTCATCAAATACGTAGGACAAAAAAAAAGAGATTGGCATCTATTGAACCTGGAGACTGAACTAGGTATGATGAACTTCCCCCTACTGCGACTACAGCTACAACGACTGCGGATATTCTCCTTGTGGGTGAAAAAAATAGGAGAAAGGTTTGTTGATTTGATAGTTTTTAGTTTATTTGATGGATCTGGTACAAGATCTCTTCAATCGGGTTTTAATCCCGAACTACAAGCATGATTTGGTAAGTTTTTAATTAGTAAATGGTTTATCTGGATTTTCCTAATTTTTCTAGATCTAGATCTACAGTTGCTTTTGATTAAGAAATCAATTGATCTATAATTTTCAGAGGGTATTTTCGATATTGGATTTATATTCGGTATAAGATTTCAGAGTGATTTTAGGGTTTCTCTTTGTAATGATATTAGGGAACCCTTTGATCAAGTTTATCAGAAAAGTTTGAACTAGAAAAATATTCTTCTATATATATAGTTTATTGTTGTCAAGTTTTAAAGGATTTGGAATTATGCACAAGAAGTTATAATGTATTTTGGCATTTCATTGCATTTGGGGTTAGAGTTTGTAAGAGTTAATAGCCTAATTTGCATTGGGTTACATACAGGAGCCCAAGTAATAAACTGTGGTCAGAGTCAAGGGGGAGAAATATAGTATCTGCCTTAAACAGGTGAGTATAGACCGGAGATTAAACCATATGTGCTATATGAATATATATGCTATATGTGGTATATGATATATGTGTTATATGGGTGAGGATAGACTGGAGATCCAACCCTATGTGCTATATTTGCTATACAGATATATATGATATATGGATATATGTGAGTATAGACTGGAGATTCAACCCTATGTGTTATATTTACTATACAGATATATATGATATATGAATATATGTGAGTATAGACCGGAGATTCAATCCTATGTGCTATATGTGAAATATGAATATATGCGCTATATGATATATATGCTATATGGATATATGTGAGTATAGACCGGAGATTCAACCCTATGTGCTATATGTGCAATATGGATATATGTTCTATATGAGCTATATGGATATATGTGCTTTATGGATATGTGTGCTATATGAGTTATATGGATATGTATGATAGCTTAGAAATTTCCAGAGTTGTTTGCACAAAAAATATGTTAACAGATGGAATATGATATATATGACTACATGATGCACTTGATTGCATAACATATTGCAATGAGATTAAAAGGACATGTGACTGTCTTGCCTTGAATTTGTATACAAAAGAGACCTACGAGTCATACATGAGGCCTAAGATGCCTAAGAGATGGTATATGAGAAAATGAGGCCTAAGATGCCTAAAAGTCAGTAATGGAAAAGAACAAAAAAGGTTGGTATATGAAAAAAAAAGAAAGGAAAGAAGAAGTTGGTAATGGAAAAGAGTTGGTAATGGAAACCCGGGGCAGATTCAGGCTTGAACAGTTCACAGAATAAAGAATCGGAAACATCATCA
Source organism: Fallopia convolvulus (assembly GCA_964016875.1). NCBI lineage: Eukaryota > Viridiplantae > Streptophyta > Magnoliopsida > Caryophyllales > Polygonaceae > Fallopia > Fallopia convolvulus. Next base: position 27,158,619 of record OZ024736.1, read on the forward strand.
TTTGCATTTGCATAGTAAATTCCTATATGACATATGTATAATATGTATGTATATGTACATGGACTAAATGTTTGACTCTGTGTGAAATAATTGATGATGGTTTATATTCACTGAGTATGCGACTCACGTAAATCGCAAAACAATTTTTCAGGTTCAGCTAGTTCTTACTAACGTGTGTCCGTTTAGAGGTCACATTCATACAGGTCGGCCGGCTGAAGCTCAATGCAACCTTCTCCTCCTCATTTTGCATCATAGACATATGGCTTGTATAAGAAGGTAGAGTAATAGATGTTTTAGTATGAGAAGTAACGACATAGATGTGTGTGTGCAACCTTTTATGGTTGTTACTTTCTGCTTTGTGCTTCCATGGATAGTTGCTTATATGTGAATTATATGTTTATGTGTGAAATAAGTTATTACAGAGTATACGTCATAGGGTATAGGGGTGTCACAGTTGTGAAAACAATGGTGTGAGTATTAAGTAGTAGTAAAGTGAAGATGTATATATAATAAGATATGGATAAGGTGAAAATCTTTGATAATATTTCAATATTTTGAGATTGGATTGCAATCTTGAATCCAACGGTTCATGTACGAGATCATATCTTCTTGGAAAATATAAAGATAAGGTGAAAATCTTTGATAATATTTCAATGGTTTGAGATTGGATTGCAATCTTAAATCCAACGGTTCATGTACGAGATGATATCTTCATGGGAAATGAAATAAAATAATTGTGTAGGAGCAAAACAATAGGAAATAAATATGCATTATTTTCTTGAAACAAAATACTATCCGGGGGGACATAAAACCAATACCCCGAAGAAATAAGCACAACTTCAATAGACAAATAAAAAAATTAAGCATCTTTCACCCATGTATACCATGTTGGTTCAAAATATGCTCAATTAATGCATCCCGGAGTGCAATATTGTAATAACCCTCTTTTTCAAGAAGGACAATTTTGTAATTTCCTTTTTATTTTGTTTAATAAAATAAATTATGGAAATATTCTGATAATAATGATATATTGCTTACCTAATTTATTTTATCAAATGAAAGTTAAACAACTAACCTCTAAAGGGTTATTTGAAATAATAATGGACCTTACCCATATGTTAACGAAAAATAAATAAATAAAATTAGAATTTTAAGAGAAATATATTAAAAGTGTTTAAAACATATTTTTATAAACAAAGAGAATTATTGTATAAATATTTTGAATTACAAGTTTTACTCCTTCAAAAGATATTAATGATAAATATTAGTATCAAGGGCATTTTTGTTCATTTCTTAAACTAGAGGGGTTGTTTGTGCAAATTCTTGAAAATAGATTCAAAAATGGGTGTTCTTCTTCTCCAACTTGTTCTTAACTTCAAATGAGGAATTTGATCTCGTTTCTTAACGGAAATGGATTCCGTAAAAGCCTACTTGTCACATTTTTAACCCTCTACAAGTTCCCTCAATCAATTTGGGAGCAATCAAGCAAAATCATCCCGAAAATCTCGTTCTAGGTCAAAGTGCAACGTTTTTGGAATCCTTCAAATTAAATTTGAATTGAAGAAGGATAAGGTCGGATTTAAGATGGAAAGGATTGGGAGGAGTCAAAGGATGGATTAGAGAATCAATCCTGATTCAATTATAAGATAAATCACCCATAAATGGGCGAAATTAGCGGGATTGTGTCTAAGGCTTTAATGGAGGATTTCGGGCTCATTTTTGGAGCGTTGAAGCTCATTCTTGGCCCTATAAATAGATCTTTCCATTTCCTATCTAACCTTAAGCAAAATCACTCCCTTTCCAATTGGAATTTGGTCAAAAATCGATCTAGAATCCCACATAAAAACCAGTCTCTGTTTTCAAAAAAATCCTCACCGGAACCGCCTGTTCAGCGGCGTTTTGCGGCCACCACGGACCACCCCAGGCGCCGCTGCTGCCAAAAGTAGAAAGCCACGCTCGTCCCGGTTCCAACGGCACCTCACACGCCTCAAACCGATTCCAGACGAAGGAGAACGAAGCTTCTGAAGTCGGAGACGCGCATTGTTGCTGCTGCTGTACGTAGCAGGCCCGCGGGCCCGACCCGACCCGTTTGGCTTGCCTCCTTACCCATTTTTGCCTTATATTATGCATTTTATTAATTGGGATATTTAAAATAAAATAAATCTTGATAAATCTTAATTTATAAGATGTTAAAAATATTTTTATGATATTCTTATTAAAGAAAAGTAGCAAGTATATATTTTTATAAAATTTGCAACTTGAAAGCAAATGATGAATATTATTGATTTTATGTCTTAAAAACATGTACTTTGCAAAATGATATGATTTTAACATATGGGTAAATATTTTTAATTAATATGTATGCATAAAGATAAAGAATCTACAATATGCAATACAAAGAAACTAAAAAGGTCCTACATTAATAAAGAAAGATTTTATTAATGTTAATACGATAAGTTTATTAGAAATATAAACTTAGACGAGTCATAAGAACTCAACTTACGAGGAAAAGTTGAACAAAATAAATTGCTTATGATTTATTTTGTATCTTATGTATGAATCAGGAAAAGGAAATCAATCGTTGGATTGCAAGCTCGTCTAAGATAGTTCTCGCTCGCCTTCGAAACAAAGCAAGTGGTGGTTCGCTCTCATATTTTATCATGAATACTTTTATTCATGTTTGCATGTTGTGTTGGGAACGCTTGTTTGAATAAAATGAACTTAGGTTATTATAGAAATAATGACCATGTTGAAATGTATAAATGAATTACGGTTTATTATGCATAGAAATAATGACCCCATGGTAGCCTATTATTAATATTACTATTATGCGCTAGAAATTATACTTAGGTTGCAATGTTTGTGCACATGTTTGTTTCACGGTCTCATTTTGAGATTCGTTGTTTTGGACTAGCGTAGAATTAGGGGTGGCGGTTCACAAACCCCTGAACACCTCTTTATAATAATTTGCATTAGGATGGACCTAGACCCTAATGCTGGTCATGACCCTGCTCTCTCAACCGTTTTGAGGAGTGTTTGGCACCTAGCTAGTGCCATGTACCGGGACTTAGGAACCCGTTCCTCCCTTTGTGGGATTCTATATCTTATGGCATATCGCGTTGCCGTCTTAAAAGCTACCAACTTGAATGCAATGTTTTGTAATTAAATAAGATAAGTGCTAGTGCACACCCATTAAAATGTGTTCAGGGTGGTGACTACAACTTGGAAAACCACTCTGGCTCCCGGCTTTGATTAATCTATTTCCCAATCTGAATTCGGACAACACGCATTCAGTGAGGTTGGTTGTAGATTTGATAAGTCGACGGAGGCTTTGCAAAATATTGGTTAATAATTAAAGTTCCAAACATAACCTTTCTCATTCTTAAGGAACCATAGTTCTGTGGTGTCCTAATATTTTCATCATATTTCCCTTTCCTTGAGATTATTTGGGTTATGTCATCGACCGGCTTTCATTCGGAGTCCGATGGTCATAATGCAACTAAGATCACAAGAACCTCACATAAAATTCCACTTGCGTAGTCTTTCATTAGACTGACCGACCGCTTTATTTCTTTTGCATGGCCGACTGGTGTCAACCGTCCCTATACGGAACATCAGGGAGTAAAGGAGTGGTGATTCGAGATTGAAGTTGTTGAAGTTGTTGCACGTCACGTTTCTTTTGAATAACTTTTTAGTTTAAGGTCGAGATCCTTGGTCTGTAAGGACCGCCTTCAAGAATTTTACTTCCGCTTTGTTCAAGACTATTTATCTTATTTTTCCGCAAGTATTTGGATTATTCAAGATTGTGAAAGTTGGACATTTTGTTTTAATATTTATTGAATTATCATTATTATTTATATCTTGAATATCGTGAAAGCCTTGGGTGGCTTCGGAGTGTAAATTCCGAGGTCACTGGCGGTAATATCTCCGAGGGAAAAACGGGGGTGTTACAATTATGGTATCAGAGCCGACTCTGGGTTACGAGTTGGCTTGGCCCGGTGGGCGGTCACTCGACCCGGAGGGCGGTCCTTGGGCCTTGACGAGGACGTCAAGTACTTAAGTGGGGGAGATTGTAACACCCCGATAATTTATAAGAAATTGAGGTGCTCCCCATGTCAACAAGAGCTCTTCCTTTTCTGAGTTCGAGTGAGGACAAAGACCTCAAAAGTTAAGCGTGCAGGGGCAAGAGTAGTACCAGGATGGGTGACCTCTTGGGAAGTCCTTGGGTTGGCATGGGATAGCGCTTCTATGGCCTCGGGCCTTACAATTAAGGTATCGGAGCTAAAAGTTTTTAAAACCAAGTCTTCATACTTGTTTTCGAAAAATATTCACTTTTCCATGTTGAATTGAAAACTACGCTTGAAAGTAATAGTTGTTTTCATCTTTTATTCTTCAACAACTTCATAATCTCACTCTATGACTATAGAATTATGGATGGTTCTATAACTACTAACCATGCTTTACCTTGTCTATGTGACAGACAATGGTGTCACTAGGAGTCAAGCCAAAGCCCTACAACCTGTCCATGAAGCAATTCCCCCACCTTCCATCAAAACTGAGCACTTGTTGACCTCCTAAGAATTCATGGAAGAAGACGAAGTCGTCTTCGCGAAAGTGGAGTCTCCACCAGCTCCTGTGGTTCCCTTGGAGCCAATGGAGGAACCTAAGGAAGAGGAGCTGGAGCTGGAGTACACTCCCAACACAACACCCGCTAATGTCCATGCTACTGAGGAGTACCATCCTCAAGAGGAATCCGCTGACCAAGGAGAGCAACAGTACGATTATCATCCATGGGAAGCTCGTGCAGCTGTTGGTGACTTTAGGCCTAGACATTTGCGGGCTGACAACATCCTACTAGGTGACCATATGGAGTCCTGGTACGCAATGCTGGCTCGTCATGAAGTGGCGATCAACCATCATGAGAGTCGCCTTGAAGGAGAACGCGCCGGTGCAGCAACGCTACGTCGCAAGATCCAACAGGCCTTAGAGCTGTTGGAGAACAACGGGGCAGTCAAGGACCCTAGGAGGTTTGACTCCGTATTCTTGGATATGTACTGCTATTGTTTGGGACCACCAAAGAAAAGGAATACGATGCCTGCTGCTCAGTATAGGAATGTGTTCCGTCAACCTAAACCATAGGGTGTCATTCTTTAGTACTTCGAGCTCTGCCTTTTTTTATACCTTAAGTCGTATTTGGTTTTGTTCATCGAAATATGTTGGTTTCCTTTCCTGTTATTGGAAGTTGTGTCATCTTCGAGTCATGTTGAACTCAGTTATGATAGAATGTTAAACATTTCTACCTTTATGAATAAAGAATTTGGATTTTATGTTATGAGATTATCAGTTGGTGACCAAATGTCTAAATGGATAGAGTTTAGTTTATGAGTGCTCAAAGGATCAACACTCGTAATACGAACATAGTTTCGTTTAGCCTTTCGATGTGAATCTTCCTAATGTGGAGAAGATTGTGGGTACCAAGCAACTCACTAACTTTTCGATCACCATCTATGGGAGAAAGCGTGATGCTGACCTTATCTGCATACCGATGGCTCCATATGATATAATCTTGGGAATGGATTGGTTAACTCGTCATGGAGAGTTGTGATAGATTTCAACACCAGAACCGTAACCATCACAACAGGAGGCAGATATGCTTACAAGTTCAAAGGGAAACGAGAAGCTGAGAACGGGGAAAATGGTTAATGCTATGAAGGCAATGAAGATGCTCCAACAAGGGTGCACATGATTCTTGTGTTTTATGGAAACGATTGAAAAGAAAGATGTAAGACTTTAAGAGATCCTCGTTGCTAGAGAGTTTCTTGATATCTTTCCAAAAGAGATTTCAGGATTACCACCTCATCGTGAAGTGGAGTTCGATCACCATTGAGTTGGAAACATGGACCAGACCTAATTCCAAGGCGCCCTACAGAATGGCCCCATTGGAAATGAAGGAACTGAAGGAGCAATTGGAAGAACTGCTAAAAAAAGGGTACATCAGACCGAGTGCTTCACCTTGGGGAGCGCCAATTCTGTTTGTAAAGAAGAAAGATGGAACCTTCAGACTCTGCATTGACTACCGAGAATTGAACAAGGTTACCATAAAAAAAACAAGTATCCATTGCCAAGGATTGACGATCTTTTAGACCAATTGCGAGGAGCAAGGGTATTCTCCAAGATCAATTTGAGGTCAGGATATCACCAACTTCGAATTCGTGAGAACGACATCCCTAAGACGGCATTCCGCACACGGTATGGACATTATGAGTTTGTGGTCATGCCTTTTGGCCTTACAAACACCCAAGTACTGTTCATGAATTTGATGCATCGATGTTTTCGAGGGTATCTCGACAAATTTGTAGTGGTCTTCATCGAGGACATTCTTATCTATTCACCTAGTGAAGCAGCTCATGAAGAACACCTCGGGATCATTCTACAAATCCTTAGGCAAAACGAGTTGTATGCTAAGATGTCAAAGTGTGATTTTTGGCTGAAAGAAGTTGCATTTCTAGGCCACGTTATCAACCAAGAAGGGGTAATGGTAGACCCTCAGATAGTCCAAGCAGTTGCAGATTGGAAGCAACCTCAGAATGTGAAAGAAGTTCGTAGCTTTCTTGGTCTTGCAGGATACTATAGGCGATTTGTGGAAGGATTTTCAAAGATCGATCTTCCTATGACTAGTTTACTCTGTAAGGTTCACAAGAAGTTTGTGTGGAATGAGAAATGCGAGGCAAGCTTTCAAGAACTTAAAAGGCATTTGACTAGTGCTCCGATTCTGACTTTACCCGATGGATTGGATGGGTATGTAGTATATAGTGATGCATCTAAACAAGGTCTCGGATGCGTGCTTATGCAACATGGGAAGGTTATTGCATATGCATCTCGTCAACTGAAGACATATGAGGTGAACTATCTGACTCATGACTTGGAGTTAGCTGCAGTTGTGTCAACTAAAGACATATGAGGTGAACTATCTGACTCATGTATCGGGACTTAGGAACCCGTTCCTCCCTTTGTGGGATTCTATATCTTATGGCATATTGCGTTGCCGTCTTAAAAGCTACCAACTTGAATGCAATGTTTTGTAATTAAATAAGATAAGTGCTAGTGCACACCCATTAAAATGTGTTCAAGGTGGTGACTACAACTTGGAAAACCACTCTGGCTCCCGACTTTGATTAATCTATTTCCCAATCTGAATTCGGACAACACGCATTCGGTGAGGTTGGTTGTAGATTTGATAAGTCGACGAAGGCTTTGCAAAATATTGGTTGATAATTAAAGTTCCCAACATAACCTTTCTCATTCTTAAGGAACCATAGTTTTGTGGTGTCCTAATATTTTCATCATATTTCCCTTTCCGTGAGATTATTTGGGTTATGTCATCGACCGACTTTCATTCGGAGTCCGATGGTCATAATGCAACTAAGATCACAAGAACCTCACATAAAATTCCACTTGCGTAGTCTTTCATTAGACTGACCGACCGCTTTATTTCTTTTGCATGGCCGCCTGGTGTCAACCGTCCCTATACGGAACATCAGGGAGTAAAGGAGCGGTGATTCGAGATTGAAGTTGTTGAAGTTGTTGCACGTCACGTTTCTTTTGAATAACTTTTTAGTTTAAGGTCGAGATCCTTGGTCTGTAAGGACCGCCTTCAAGAATTTTACTTCCGCTTTGTTCAAGACTATTTATCTTATTTTTCCGCAAGTATTTGGATTATTCAAGATTGTGAAAGTTGGACATTTTGTTTTAATATTTATTGAATTATCATTATTATTTATATCTTGAATATCGTGAAAGCCTTGGGTGGCTTCGGAGTGTAAATTCCGAGGTCACTGGCGGTAATATCTCCGAGGGAAAAACGGGGGTGTTACAAATATGAGCTGACTTGTCTTTAATTTTCCTATACCGAGCAAGGATGTCCTGAAACCTTGTAGATTCATTAGTTACCAAATTAGCAGACAATGTAGGGGCAATGTTGAAATCTCTAACCGAAGCGGATAGATCACGTTCATTCTCGATTATCATGTTATGCAATATTATGCAAGTAGTCATTATATCATGTAAAACACGTTTATCCCAAAAGCGTGCAGGCCCCTTCAAAATCACCCAATGTGCTTGAAGCACTCCAAATGCTCGTTCAATATCCTTTCGGCACAACTCTTGTTTATGAGCAAACAATACTTTTTTCGGACCTTGAGGATTATGAATAGTTTGCACTAATGTAGACCATTTAAGATATATGCCATCGGCCAAATAATAACCAGTGTCATAATACTTACCTAGAATTTTGTAGTTAGCAGGAGGAGATTTACCTTCTGCAAGATTTGCAAATAGGTGAGATGCCTCAAGCACATTGATGTCATATTTGGATCCCGATAAACCAAAATGTGCATGCCAAATCTAAAGATCATAATCGGCTACTACCTCGAGGATAATGGATGGTGATCTACTACGCCCTGCATACATGCCTGCCTAGGATGTTGGACAACTTTTCCAACGCCAATGCATGTAATCAAGGCTCCCTAACATTCTTGGGAACTCGCGTTCTTCACCAATATACAAAAGTCTTGCAACAACATCTACATCAGGTGTTTTCAAATACCGATCTCTGCGGACCTCTATAACTAATCGGCAAATTTTTTTTGAAAGATTGAATTGCAGTATACTCGCCAATTTTTATATATTCATCAAGAGAATTAGCTGGTATACCATATGCAAACATTCTAAAAGCAAAAGTTAATTTTTGAAAGGTGCTTAATCCAAGCTTACCAATACTGTCGCGTTGTTGCATAAAAAAATTCTCATGATCTTTGACAACATCTGCAATTCGGATGAACAAATTCTGCTCATTCAAAACCTTCAATGAAATTTGTGCTCAGGATACACTGGAACCTCAGCAAAGTAATCCATGTAGAGTTTATAAGCAGCTTGCTCTCGATCACGGTAATAAGTTATATGCCAAGAAACTGCTCATCTCCGACTCAATTCAGCCTCGTCGACGTCCCCGTCGCCATCCAACTCCGCTAAGAGTTGATTATTATTCGCGTAAGTGCGAATCAATAATTTTTTCTCTTGATCAAAGGAAGCCATGACCCTCATCGGTTTGATTTGATGAAGACAAAGAGGATGATGAGATATGAGAATTATTCATGGTGGAATTTTCACAAAGAAAAGATTAGAGGGTTTGAAGAATATGGTGTGATGAAAATGGTGATGGTGGCCACCTTATATAGAGGGTTGAAAAAATAGTTGTTAAAAACTAGCCGTTATGAAAAGCCCGAAAAAATATTACCGTTGGAAACTAGTCGTTGCATATAAATTCAAATTATAGCCGTTACATACATTCAAATTAAAGCCATTGCATCAAATTAACGCCATTTTATAAATATATTAATATATACCCCATAACGGCTAGGCGGGCTAGGACCTTCCAGCGCCTAGGCCCGTCCAGACCGCCTAGGCACCCGTTCTAGGCGCTGGAAGGTCCTAGCCCGCCTAGCCGTTCTGATCGCCTAGGCACCCGTCTAGGATCGTCTAGGCTACCGTTCAGACTGTCTAGGCGCTAGACGGTTCCTCTCCACCCAGCGTCCGCCTAGCGTTTTTTAGAACATTGGGTATGGTTGGGGGAGAGGATAATATAGCATATAAGGTATTTTTGTCTTGTAGCATGAGCAAATTCTATATTTCAAAATATAGCATTCTAAATTTACGGTACCATGGCATTTACGAGAGGATGGTGGTAGGATAAATATAACAATATGCACTATGGAGGAGATGCTCCTAGGCTTCTCAGTTTTTGGGATGAGTAATAAAAATTATATTAGTCTCGGTCTCAAGGTCGTGTTTCCCACCCACCACCATCCTAGATAAAATGTATCAACATCAGCATTAACAATCTATTACCTCATCCGCCTATAGCACTCTGCACAACTCACCATTACTTTCATCAGTGATAACCGGTGAAATTCAGCGAGGACATCTTCTGAATTAGAAACACCTCCAGATGTGAAAAGACAAGTGTAGAAATTTACAATTTCATTTGGAATCTCAACATTAGTATTACATTGTGAACCATCTTCAGAAATCAACATTCGGATCTGGTTCCGTCTCTAATACTGCGTATTCTTATCTAAATGTCAATTCATTAGTGCACTCCCGAAGATGCTAGAATCGTAGAACGCCTCCTCATCAAGATCAGAATTCAGAAAAGATCTGTCTAGCACGTTCAATTACATCACCAGTTTGGCTGAGATTGGTGTGTGAACAATGAATCAATATAACCAGAGAATTTTCAGTATAATATTCCATAGAATTGAGCATTGGATCGGGACCGTCGTAGGAATTGCATAATCAACATATTGCATAATCAACATACCATATCGTTTCCAAGAAACCCTCAAAGGTCAAGAGAATCTCACTTGCTTAAGAAAAGATGATAGAATTTCAAATCCTCCAATAAATGTAGATTAATTTTAGACATAAAAGCCGTAAGAATTTTCAGATCACAATTTCCTCGTGTTCATCCATGAAGTATATGACCAAAATCAAAACCCTTAAGCCTACAAAAGAATACCAGGCATGGATCTGTAATTTAGTTAAACACAAGATTGAAAAAAAAAGCAATGTTAATGATTCACCACCATTGCTAATAATTTGAAATATTCACCAGCTAAAAACTACATGTACAGATTTGTGCTCTTTATTTCTTTGCCATCTCTGCAGTGTAGTCTCTCTGGAGAGAACAAAGGCTCAGTGTTTGCCAGCACCAGCACCAGCACGAGCATCGCTTTCTAAGAAGCTTGCAACACGTTCCACCTTAGCACCGGACTTGTGATCATAGTACTCTACAACTGCTGCCCCAGCTAAGGCAGCCAGGGTCAGTGCCTGTGCATGCAACCTGGAATCCAAGCAAATTTTGTTTTGTAACTAGTAAGTTGTGTCTTCAGAAAATCAGCAAACTTTTTCAATCCTTTCAACTGTTAGGTATAAATTCTGCTTCCCAAAGGACCCAAATACAAATACAAGCCATTCATTTGATTATGTTGATTGGTTATACAAGACATCATTTTTCTGTACTTTCCATATAGGTAACTAAGACCGACCACAAAAGGTAGCAATAAAATATCATCCAGGTATATAATTTTCAGGGGAAATCAAGCATCAAAGTTTGTTTACTGGTTATGAGTCTTCGATTTTACATAACTTCATTTAATCATGTTAGTAAAATGTCTCAAATGGGTCGGACTAAGTCAACCCCAAAGGGTAACACAAGATTAAAGTCTGTTTGCAACTGAGAATCTGCAGTCAATCTAGTGCTTCATGATGTTCAAAATACACAATTTTATTAGAAATTAAAGAGCATAAGTAATGAGCACTTTATCAGTGTATACATGAATAACATGATTCCAGTAAAATAAATTTTCAGACTTTGTAGTTTGTACTGAACTGACATTCCATCTCTCATACAAGCTAAAAAAGAATGCCGAGGACTGTATATCACTATTGAGTATATGACCATTATTCTAGAACGACTCTTCCAAACCCTCAACTGAATAACAACTCCTTGGATATATTACATATAGATTTTACTTCTGCATCAATGAATTTTCAAGCAATATACAATTGACAATAACAAAATAGTTTCAAACATCATGCATTACGTGAACCAATTCGAGTAGATTGCTTAAAACCAGATAAACAGATAGGGGTTTGTTTTTTAGCTTTATATTGCACATCCCACCATTTATCTTCCCAACTCTTTACCCAAAAATAACAAGTAGAGGGTTCAAAAGATGATCATTTCATATGAATTCTGATTGCAGAAATCATACAAGCATCCAATGCATATACAGCTACCAAAAGTCCAACACTAATCAATTTAAATCATCCAATATTAATGCCACCATGTGGACTAATCTGCAAGCTAACAGCATAAAGGCATAAAACCCTAAATAACTACATAATGTTCAATTCTCTTGTCCCAATCCAACCAACAACTCAAGGTGAACGTACACTAGTGAATTTGCAAGCAGCACATACATTGAGAAACTGGACAATGTATATGTTTCTTGAAGAAGCAAAATTTCTTCCTCACAAGGGTCTTATAAATCTAACCAAAACCATGTCTAAGCCTTAAATCAAAATATGTTTAGCACAAATTCTCAATTCATAACCCCTAGACAAGCAAAAGAGTTTTTTTTTCCAATCATAAAAATTAAGTGACAGCATATTACCAGATAAACAACCATACAGATCTGAAACCACAATATTCACAAACAAGGAGAAAGGAAGACGAAATAAACCTGGCATGAATGATTTTGACACTAGTTTTCATGTTAGGTTGTGACCAATTGTAAGCGATGGAACCCGTTATGCCGCTTAGCCATAAACACCCTGTCGCGTTTCCGATGTTTCCACACAAAGATTGACAAGCGCATCAAAATAAGAACTTGTACCCTAATACACGAAATCGGAAGAAAAATCACAAATCAAGAGATTAGAAATTGAAAGATTTACCAACAGTTCGAAGTTTGTGATCGACGACCCATTCCCGGATGGATTGAAGACGAGTTTTGGTTCCGTCTTGCATATTTTAGCCCTTCGAATCTTTTCAAGCTTTCGCCTGAATGTGTTTCTCGTACACGAGAATAAATAGCGTATAGCGTTCATGTTTTCGGCAGGGCGTTAGGTGGGGGCCTGTCAACGCGAGGTCCGTTTCAATTCAAATCCAGCGGCTGGGCGTCGTAAAACAATGGATTGTAGTGGTTTTAGCTTTGGGCGCTCGAGATTGATACACGTAGTCAGTGAGGTTAAATTTGACGGTTCAGATTGCTGCACCTAAGAGCATGTGTACAACCAAGAGAAATCAACCTCCTCTTTGCACTTTCTCTCCTCAAAGAGGAGCTCCTCTTGGTTGTAAAAATTGAAAAAGGAATCCCGAGGAATGAGAGAGGAATGAGAGTAATCCTCCTTCCATAGAGAAATGAGTGATTTGGCCCTTGTGCCCAAAGAGGAACATTCATCTAATCACAATTTAACACATGTATTCAACTTTCAACTAACTTCATTTATTTCATTTCAACCTAACATTAAATATATTTCCAACAAAATAATAATTAATGTTGATATTTTTTTAAAAAAATAAATTAATCAATTTTAATAATTTTTTATTATCTATAAATAGAGTCTAATATTGTTGGGTCATTCACAAACTCATCTTAGCTTTTCTTTCTCTCGTTCACTACTACTACTATCTTCCATGGATAACCACAATAAAAATCTAATAATGATCGAAATCTAAGAAGATTCATGGCTAGAAGAGAGGAGTTTCGGAATAAAGAAATGCATGTGGCTTTAAAGAACGATTTGGTGGATAACATATGGGAGAAGTTTCAAAGATTGACATCGGATTTAGATTTAGATTAAATTTCTATGGAAACAACGCTTTATTATTTATGTTTAACGTTATTTTTATTTTGTATTTTTTTAGCAATTTATAATTTTGTTTGAAATTGTCTTAATGTTAATTAAAATTATTTTTTTAATTTGTAATTAGTTTATATTATCTTAAATCCAAATTATTTAAGTAAATATAATTTATTTGATTAAAGAACTTTAATTAACATAGGTAATTAGTAAATATAATTTATTATATTTAATTAACATAGGTAATTAGTAAATATATTTTAATTATAATTTAATTAACATAGGTAATTTGTAAATATAATTAACATATGTAATTAATTTATTTGTAATAATAAATATAATTTATTATCTTAAATCTAAATTATTTAAGTAAATATAATTAATGTATATGATATAAAATAGGTAGAAAGTAGGAGAGGAGAAGTGAAAGGGGATACCCTTTGTTGTGGGGGGAAATAGAGAAAGAGGAAGAGAAGGAGGAAAGGAAAAGTGAAAAGTGATGTGGATGATAGAGAAAATGAGGTGTCAAAAGGAGAGAAGGAGAGAGAAAAACAAGAGAGGAGGCTAGAGGACACCGTTAAGGCGTCGACCGTTACCAGAGACTAAATTGCGTATTCCTTTTTTTTTCTGAACAAGCCACCTCATCGACCACGTGGTAGCTTATGTGAATATGATATGTATAATAAACAGAGGTGTAAAACGCGTCGTTTAGATGATGGGATTGTCTTTATATAGACGCCTTGTAAACTCGAGTTGGTTGAGAGACTAATGACAAACTTTCTAAAGTACTCATTCTGTTATGTTTCTTCATTTCTCTCTCTCGTGTAGTTTCTTTGTTCGAGTGGTTGAATCCATGGATTCATCACAAATCTGATATTTAAGATTGTTCAAAGCTTATAGTCGATAATGAGATTTTGATTGCATTCGATGATGTTTTTATAGGCTTCCATCGCGTTGGGTTGGGGATCGACTCAATTCTTGTTGTTCATCTCTTAAGAGTTGGGACATTGGGTGACTCAATTGCCAAAGTTCCATACATAAAAACTGCATTCTTTAGTTTCAACATACATTCACAAGGCTAACCGAGTCACGCAACGTCACAACTATTAAACTTGCCTTGCCTTCTCTTTTCCTCTCAGTTGTAACTTTATTACGTAATGCTCCTTACGGTTGTTATGATCTTTTGATTCAAGACCTGCAGGGGGTAAGTTGTATCCTTTGATCCAACTCCCTATCATATTTATCATTTTATGCAAGCAGCCTATGCAGGTCAAAGTACACACAGATGAGTATAGAGCTGAGAGATCAAGGTCACATAACTGCGAATCAGCAAAGAGTAGTGAAAAAGTAGCGGCTTCTAGCTCTCTACTTCAATCAAACAGCTGAATCAGCCATTATTGTTTAATAAACTATCAATTATAAGGCCCAGGCCTTTTGGTATACTCTCAGAGGGACAGTAGGCACATAATCACTAATACAAAAATTACAAAATAAGGAAGATATCCATATGCTAAGGTATAAACAAAGGAAGGAAAAAAAATGCACAAGCATTAAAAAATGCATAAGCATCCCTTGTAGATTTAAGCGTGGGTCAAAGAGGCTGGACAAAGATCCAAGTGCTGACTCCTAAACGTCCATCAATGTCAATTGACCCTTTTGCCAGGTTATCAACCCACCAGCTTGTAACCGAGCAATGCTGTTAAGCAGCTAGCATTTTCTACAAGATGTCTCTGCTGAATCTGAAAAGAAAAGGGTATTCAGTTACAACTTGTTTGCAATACTCATACACATGCTTAACATGCCAACCTCTTCCTGCTCAAAAGAAAAATGCATAGCGATTGCAGTGTTAACGTACCAAGCCATTTGTTCAATTCAAACAAAAAACTTTGCAGTCTTAAGATATCAAACCTAACTGTTCAATTCCAAGTGACAACAATACTTTCAACTTTCAAGAAGATGAAAAGCCAGAGTGGTTATGTAAAAACAGCTTAACAATGGTACATCAATGATCACACCAATAATGTAATCTGGGAATACATTCTTCAACAACTGCTACATATATACTTTTTTATATTCCTAATCTCATAAGACAAGTATTGTTTTGAGATAAATACATTAACACTGATAAAGCAAACTAATATTTTAAAAACAAATTAAAAACATTTTCAAGTGTATTCACTTTGTAAAAAAAAAAATCTAATACTGTTTAGAAGTAAGAAAGGCTACAAATTTAGTGATATAACAATAGCAATATATCAGACATTTCTATGCTGCATAATTTTTTCGGGTAGACATGATGATGCAACAGAAATAAGATAATTCAGCATAAATACTACCAAAGCAAGTAGGAAATAATCGGTAGAGAAATCATTCACAAATTAGTTGACAAACTGCCCTCACAATTGTGACCATAAAACAGTTTCAAACCAAAACCCCTAATATGCTCTATATACTTTAGAGCCTCATCAGTCATGACTGCTTCCATCACATGCAGTGAAATAACATAAGGTTTTACTTTTTAGCTCTTACTCAACACATTAAAACAGTATCAGACATCTCCCTTCCCATTCTCGCCTTCTCTCAAGTATAGAACTAAAAGAAATAAGAACCTCTTGTTGTGGCTGTGTTTTCCTCTCAAATTAAGTAAGCTATTTAATTTAACAATTTTCTGCCATCTTCTAACTGGCATGGACAGGTGTGCGCCTAGAGGATTTTAAAACACTGATCATTTCTCTTGATGTATGGAAAAAGCTTTAATTTATCCAAAAAAAATTGAAGGACAAGAACACTCCAGATCGAGGAACCTATCTTGCGATGACATGCTCATATATGCTGCTCATCCTTAGAGATTCACAATGCAAAATGATATACTGGCTGACTACAGAGCACGTGGAAAGTGTGATGTGCCCTAGATAAATAAGGAAGATTTATCCAGAAGTGTATTGTGTATTTAAAGATGGTTCAGGTAATGTTCTACAAAAGCCTTTTATCTTTCTTTCTATAGTGGAGATATTCGCACGTAATGACAGATCGAAATGACTTTACAGATGACACTCATATACAATACTGCAAGGAAACCTTCTTTGCCAAGATGTTGACAAACATGGAGATTTAATAAGAATCAAACTAACTTGATCTTTAGAAAATAGGCGGAACTTCATGAAGTTCAGGTTATAGAACATTCACTGCCAAGAAGTTTTGTCAACTTAACCTGTGACCTGATTCCTGAGCGAGAAAATAAAAAATAAAACATTTTCCCCTGATGCCCTCCAACGCCATGTCTTCCAATATCAAAGCACTAGGTACTAAATGGGACCTTGATATTTAAAAGTGTGTGAGAATCCTATGGATTTATTTTCATAATAACTTACTGTCCCTGGATCCTGGATTTTTTTTTAAAAATTCCAAGTTGTCCATACACAAGGCATCTATATTATAATATATACCGATTTGTCTTTTTTAGAAGTATTTACATAGGAGGTGAAGTGAAAAATGAGTCCACAAATCACTTGCTACTCACTTCTTACATTATTCTATGGCCAGGAAATGATACAGATTAAAAAAACAAAGCTTAAGTATTGACAGAGTTGAGAAAAGAATTTGGATCCTCTTAAGTAAGCTCCAGTGAGTATTTCAAGGTAAAAAACAAAGGATTCCTTTCCTACATGAATACTATGAAGGTAACCTTTACCTTCAAACAATTTTCTATACGGCACATACATCTCCTCTGGAACTCCGACTCTTTTTTTTTGGTTGAACTGGAACTCCGACTCTAACAGAACAAGTAAATTTATACAGATTATTCTATAATTGGTCATCACTTCTATCAGCCTGATAACTCTCTAAATGGCCATGTATCTCCTCTGATATATCATGTATGAAGTATGAATCCATCCCGCGTCCTTCTGATGCACCACTATGACCTTTCTTTTACTAAACAATATAATTACCCCCATCAAAGCATGGTGGCGGGAACATTATTATAAACATTTCTTTTGATTTTTTTTTACATTATTTCATGTTCATTGGCTTTTATGCAGTGCCTTTAAGATGGATATAACCCCTATATCAATTTTGGTGCATTTTAACAGAATTTAGTTATTATTATCACATAGCTGAATTTCAGTTTTCCTTGGGTCTCTCGGGCGCGACCTCCTGACATGTTCAGGCTAAGGGTGCCCCCATCTTAACCCCCCCAGATCATGCTGGAGCAGGACTTTACTGGGGATTTCATGCTTTTACTAGCGTCAACGATGAAGAGGAATTGTAGCTCCATCAAGACACAAAGCATTTAAGGATCCAACTTAACGATGGGATGAAGTTTTCTAATTGCAAAAGCAAAATAAATACTAAAGAAAATAGTATAGAAATAAATTCCAAGGAAGTTAGGATCATAAAATGGCTTTAATATATTAAGAAACTCCACTCTCCTCACCAACCTCTTTTCATGACCTTCGAAAGTTTCAACACTATTGAGTGATATCACATATTGGCTTCATGCTAAGCACATGACCTTTCATCCTACTTACTTGATAAGTAAAATATGTCACAGGAAGAGTATGTAGAGAAACCCCTCTTGATAAAAGAAAAAAGAAAAAAAATACACACATGTAGACTTGTAGAAAAAAGCATAAAAAAGCACATCACTATGTAGACAGAAGTATATAGAGCTTATTCTAACCTTCAAGCCCATCCATAACTCTTGAGTTTGTCACAGTGCGGTGTTGGCATATTCCAATTCCATTGACGGCGCTGAAGTTCAACATGGCAGTACCGCCCAAGCAAGTTTTTGTAGTCATAAATCACATGAGACTCAAGGTTGACTCTAGATTCACTTCCAACAGGATACCTATTATCAAAATCAGGATACTTAACAAAGAACTCAACCCCATACTTCTCAGTAATTCTGGAAATTTGATGATTGTTGGTCTTCTGCAGAGAGTAATCGGGCTCCGAGGTGGGTAAATAAGCAAGCAGAACAATCAACAAAATTGGTAATAGCTGAAAAAGAACCATGAAATTAGGTGGTGCCCCATCAGTCCTTTGCTGAGTACCCGTTCCCCTAGTTCTGAACACATGGGAGGTGTGAAACACATTTGTCTGACCAAAGAAGGCCCTGAATATCTCATCAGGGTCAAAATCATCACTATAAAAGTCACTAGTTCCAGTCCTCCTTCGCCTAACATGCTGCTGGTTATGCTCATATTCATCAACAAGACCAACTTGATCATAGTGTCTCCTAGAGTCCTCCTCGCTCAAGCATTTAAAAGCCTTTGAAACCTTCTTAAAAGCTTCCTCTGCACCCGGGGCTTTGTTCTTATCAGGATGCACTTTTAGCGACAGCTTTCTATAGGCTTTCTTAATTTCCTCCACGGAGCATGACTTCTCTACACCAAGGATAGCATAATAATCCTTGCTCCGCCTAACTTGCGTAATTAACTGAACATGTTCTTGTGTATAACTTCGCTCTCCATTGGCAATCCCCTCAGCTCTGATCCCTGCAGCCCCACCTTTGGCTCGGTCAGAGTAGTTTCCATTTTCAGATGGACTAGGCATAGATGAGCCTATCTTTTCACAAGCCTCAAGGAGTTCGTTAACAGACAGATCACTGTTAAGCCTTTGAGCAATTTTTATGAATTTCAATGCCCGCTCCTTTTTGCCCGAAGCAATCGCCTCCTTCGCAATCCCAATGCATTTTAACGCCTCATCCTTGTTGCTATCCATAAGTTCAACGAAGGGTTTATCCAATCGAAAGCTCGAAGCCCTAGAAAATACACTCCAAAGCTCCGATCCGAAACCAGGATCTGATCAAATCTGGATCAAAAGCACAAACCTGGGGTACGATTATCACCAATAATCAATATAAGATCCAAAACAAATCGAGTTTTGCAAATCCCACAGAAATTAATCGAAATTCTAGAGCCTTCAGTTACCGATCGGCTTCACCTACTTCCTAAAAAATTAAAAATCACAAAACAATCGCAACAAAAAAAATGACGACGTGATCCGTTTAATGAGAAAAGATATCATAAGCGTCGGAATTCAAGTCAAGCAACAAAATTGAGAAAAACAATCAGTAATTGTGAAACTGACGAGCTCTTTGTCTGACCTTTCAGAATATTTGGTGGTGACCACGGCCAGTAGAAGCGACGGACAGGCGGATGAGGGGTTAACGCGATGCCGATGAATGCAGTAAACCAATTGCTACGAAAGAGGAATTCACGTCATATAGGATTCTTTTCCGC
The DNA here is from genome assembly GCA_964016875.1 of Fallopia convolvulus. Lineage (NCBI taxonomy): Eukaryota > Viridiplantae > Streptophyta > Magnoliopsida > Caryophyllales > Polygonaceae > Fallopia > Fallopia convolvulus. The sequence goes on from OZ024736.1 coordinate 27,178,292, forward strand.
TCTCTATCTTTTTTCGCCTCTATTTACTAGAATAAATGTTAAAAAATAATGATTGCCAATTGACCGATTCGATGCGTGTTATTTGAATAACGAGCGGGTCCAGCGTCCGGTTGTAAATAGCCCAATTCTGAGTAATGTTGGCCCAATAAACCCATCAGCCCATTGGTGTGAATTCTAATCTTGTTTTTAAGATCATGTTTTTTTAAATCTTCCAAAGGATTTCGGTTTTTCCCTACATTTTTTAATCTACTAATAATAATGATAAATTTTTTATGTACCATTGTAAATTTAAAATCTTTTTTTTGAGAGAATGTAAATTTAAAATCTTTTTTTTGAGAGAATGTAAATTTAAAATCTATCTATTATAAATTTCGACGAAAAAATCTATCTAATATATTTTCCGGTCTGACATATTTTTTTGCAATCCCATACCCTTTTCTAGCCTTCTCTATATATGGGACTCTTCTCAATCATTCCGGAATCGTCTTTCGCCCTCATTAGTCACTAGTAGCGTAGCATCTACGTCTCCTCCCGTTTCATTGATTCATTGTTTGAGTGCGTCTCCGAGGGCTGTTGCAACCATGCTGCTCTACAAAGATCTCCTCACTGGTAATTCGATTTGGAATAGTGGTGATTTTTATCGTTAACAGTTACGATTGTTTTTGTTTTTTTGGTTGGATTTAGATGTCTTGGATTTGGAATCGGGTGTTAGTTTCTTAGCTGATGATTTTATGCTTGACATGATCTGACTGGTCGATGTGCCATGGGTGAGATTTGAAAAGTTGATTAGCCTATTGAGAGTTCAATTTCTATCAAGTTGTAGATATGTTGGTGCTGATTTTGTGGTAGTAAGTCGAATGGTAGATCTGTAGCTCTACTTATTCTCGATGATCGTAAGCTTTTATTAGTTAAAACAGTTTGCTCTATTCCTAATTGTTTGTTTCACCTTAGAATTTGTTTGATCACTTGAATCCATTGAATCGATCTTGTTGCAGATGGGATTTTTCCTGTTTGCTTTATGTTCTTTTGTTGGATATGTTTTGTGCTAACTTTGCCTGTTTCAGGCGATGAACTGCTCTCGGATTCATTTCCATACAAGGAATTAGAGAACGGGGTTCTGTGGGAAGTTGAAGGAAAGGTTAGTTTTTTATATATATATTCACTTGCCTCCTTCAACTTCAATAATCAATTCAATGAACAATTAAGGCTATGTTAACAAGGGACTGTGCTGATTTTATTTTGGTCACTTCTGAGATAGTAAGCATCGTCTGATCGATCATAAATTGTCATGATTGCAGTGGGTTGTTAAAGGAGGCGTCGATGTAGACATTGGTGCCAACCCATCTGCCGAGGGCGAGGGTGAAGACGAAGGTGTTGATGACCAAGCTATCAAGGTTGTTGATATTGTGGACTTCTTCAGATTGCAGGTACATTATTGCTATTCCTATATTAAGCTTTTCATTCATTAGCGCACTACACCATCTTCAGTTATGGTGCATACATAAACTACATCAACATTTTTGTAGGAACAACCTCCTTTTGACAAGAAGCAGTTTGTTGCATACATGAAGAAGTACATTAAGCTGTTGGAGCCCATGTTGGAAGGAGAGGATAAAAAGAAATTCATGGACAACATTCAATCAGCTACCAAGTTTCTGCTTTCCAAAATCAGTGACCTTCAATTCTTCGTTGGAGAGAGCATGGGGGACGATGCAAGCTTGGCCTTTGCATATTACAAGGAAGGTGCAACTGATCCTACATTTTTGTACCTTGCCCATGGTTTGAAGGAGGTCAAATCTTAAGAATAGGGATGTTTAAAGTTTTTAACATGCCTGTTGTGACATTATTCAAAAACTTTGCAAGCTAAAATTGCTATACGAGACTGTTTAACTGCAGGATTTCTAGCTTATTTATCACAATTGGTGGATCTTGTTGTAATATCTCTGAGAGTGGCGTCTTTAATTTTAACCATTAATATTAATAGTTAGTAACTACGTACTAGTTCTAAACATGCTAAAATCAAAGATGTTAAACATGCTCGAGAGTATAGGCCTGCTAGGAACGCGAAATTGTTTAAAATAATAAAAATTTCATTACTTTATCTATATTGAGTTTGGTTCAAATGAAACAAACTTTTATCTTAAAACGAACTCTTATCCTAAAACGAATGCACTTTTTGTAGTTAGTATTGCACTTTTTATACTTCAGAGTGCACTTTTTTGTATTTGTACTTTTCATACTTTTTAGTGCACTTTTCAAAAAATTTTAGTGCACTTTTTCGTAATGCACTTTTTGTATTTTTCAATGCACTTTTATATGAAAAGTGCATTACTAACTATGAAAAGTGCATTCGTTTTAGGATAAGAGTTCGTTTTAGGATAAGAGTTTGTTTCATTTGAACCAAACTCTATCTATATTATATCCATTTCTATAAAAGTTTTTTTAAATCAAATTATGATAACAAATAAATAAAAATTACAAGATTATAACAATTACATTATCTATGTCTGTTTAGAGTTTGGTTTAAATGAAATAAACTCTTATCCTAAAATGTAAAATAAATGCACTTTTTCTACTTCGTGCAAAATATGAAAAGTGCAATCTTAAAAAGTGCAACAATGTTAAGAGTTCATTTCAGAATAAGAATTTGTTTATTTGAACCAAACTCTGTCTTTTTATCCATTTACAATTGTAAAAGATTTTTTAAAAATTGAATTTTGATTAAAAATGATAAAAAAATTATCCTATCTAATCATAATTAGTTTCCTAAATTAAATTTTGGGCAAGAAATATATTTTAAATGTTTCCATTTATAAATTATTTTATCTTTTATATTAAATTAAATTTTATTTTTAAATTAATTTTTAAATTTCCTTTATATTTACTCTCTTATATGGACAATATAGAGAGAGAGAGAGAGGTGGGTTCAGGTAAATACGTTATTATAATGTGGATTAGTGGATGATTGTGGTGCGTTAGATTCTAATTATTGTACGGTGAGATCTTGAATAAATAGATTCATTTTTGTGGAATTGATGTACTGGATTAAGATAGGAGAGAGAACAAATCAACAATATTACGTGATTTACGGACGTGTAAAAATCAGTTTCCATATACTGATTCCACATTATTTTCCAAGCGGTGAAAATTAGGTATCATCTTCAATAAATCATAAGTTGTGCAATGCCATTTTCACAACAACGAAATTCTTACTAGGAAGTTTACCACCGCATACTGAAATACAATAAGGAGATCGAGCAGATTTATATTGTGTTTATTGGCATAATCATAATCTATTGAAGATAAATTGCAAATTAGGTTTCTTTATTTCATGGTTGCACCATCTAAATCCGTTAAAAAAAAATTGGTGTATGATTTTAAGGTTTCGTTTGATTGTATTGATGAATACACTGAATAATAGCACTTTATTCTTATTTAAAGGTACATTGAATTCAGATTTTCGATTTGGACATAACTGAATTTCGTTATTCAGGAGAATGGTTGAACAAGGTATATTTGTGGTAACGTCAAATTGTATAATGGTGTATTCAAATTCATATTGATGCATATTCATGAGTTTATGAACTATATTCATAGATTTCTCTTCTTAATTTTGTCATGTATTTACACCTTTTTTAATTGATATCATATTCATTCCTACATCACGCATATTCATGTAGTGAACAATGCATATTCATCGACATATGGGTAGTATATAAGCCATATTGTCATTCACGCCTTATATTCATACATGTGTGAATCTATATTCATGATTTAATGTATCATATTCATCTATTGTTTGTTATTGTTATTTCCCTTGTCGTGGTTATTATGATGTATTCAAATTCGTATTGACGCATATTCATGAATCTATGAACTATATTCATAGATGTTTTTTCTTAATTTTGTCATTTATGTAGACATTTTTTAATTGATATTATATTCATTCATACATCACTCATATTTATGTTATGAAGAATGCATATTCATCGACGTATGGGTAGTATGTAAGCCATATTGTCATTTATGCCTTATATTCATACATTTGTGCACCTATATTCATGATTTAATGTATCATATTCATCTATTGTTTGCTATTGTGAGTTCCCTGTCGTAGTTATTATGATGTATTCAAATTCGTATTGACGCATATTCATGAGTTTATGAACTATATTCATATTTTTTTCTTAATTTTGTCATTTATGTAGACCTTTTTTAATTGATATTATATTCATGCATACATCAAGCATATTCATGTGGTGAACAGTGCACATTCATCGATGTGGTTAATACATGTAGTTTGGTTTTAAATATCAGGTAGCACAAGCATGTTTGATAAATATGCTCATCTAAATGAGTCAGAAATATATGTATCTGATGCGGAGGAGGACGAAGATTCAAATGAATATGAGTTTGACTATGGAGTGGATTGCATTGAAGACCCAAATGATGGGAATTGTACGAGATATGTACCTCGATGTCCAGATCGTTTGAAACCAGTTTTGGGACGAAGATTTAACGCGTTAGATGATGTTAAAAAACTCTATCGTGAGTATGCAAAAATTGTTGGATTCGATGCGCGTTGTAGTACGTCATCTAAATTCTGGAGATCTCATATGACAAAGAACAAACAATTTGTTTGCTCAAGAGAAGGAAAAACGAACAAGGGGAATGACAAAGTTCTATGTGTAACCAAAAGTAAAAGAGTTGGATGCAATGCAAAAGTGATTGTCAAGGCTGATGCAACGGGTGGCTATGTGGTTACAACTTTTATTGAAAGTCACAACCATGAAATGTGGATGCTTGACCTCTTTGACACTTCAACACATTTCTTATCCTTCTTCCCTTTACTACTCCTTCTTGCCATATTGGTTATTAGCACGCCCTCTTCAGTATCCTCTCCATGATGTAGCCGCTTTTCAGATTTACTCTTCTTAGAGAATGCTAGATTTTCTTCTGAAAAAAAACTTATACAATGTAAAACCCCAAATAAAACATGTAATGTAGTCGAACAGGTGATTAGAAACTAACCATTATTTGCATTCCTTTTACTTTTCTTCGAATTAGACCCTTCCTCACCATTTTTTGAAACTCTTCGTGATTGGGTTTTATCTAATGTTGAATTTTCCTTGTCAAATATTGGCACATTACCTGCAACATCAATTATAAATTTTTGAAAGAGTCACATATTACTATAACTTCATTTTAGACAACACCATGAATATAATGGTAAAAATCATGCATATAGCATCCATTTTTAATGAATATATATCATGAACTAGCAACAATCAAAAACCATGTAAACATATATGAATATAACCATACACTGTAATGAATATGCAATGATAAGTAATGAATGCACCAATCTAAACTAGAGATTCAAAAATTCATTTAATTAAGGTACATTGGATTCAACTTGGAAGAAGCAAAACGCTGATTTTTTGACTAGACAAAATTTGTAAGTTTGTAAGTTGATTGTTTTACATAATTCGTAAGCCATTTTTGACTATTCAACAAACACAATTTAGCATATGAAATTTCTAAAATTCAATTACTGTTGTAGTAGAAAATCATGCTATAAACAATCTCACCTTTACAAAGACGTCTTCTCTTTTTGGGAGACATTGTTGTTTCATGCAAATCTCACCTCCAATTACCTCCAATACATTAAAAAACATATTGTAATTGTCGACCACAGTTAGAACCCTAAACCCAATTTCAATCTAAATATATACCGATTTCGATCCATAATAGAAAATAACTAATTCAAATATCTAATTATATAGATTACCTTTCAGATCCGGTCTTCCGAATTGATTCTTGGCGATTACCCTAACGAAAAATCGTGAACACTAATTCCCCCCCCCCCCCCCCCCCCCCCCCCCGCTGCAAAATTACACTTCTCAGATATGAAAATGTTTACTAACAAAATCTTTGAATCTTACCAAAAATTATGATAGTGGAATAAGCTAACCTTAATCTGTAAAACTCTAACCAATCTCCCACCCTTATTCGTATAGTAACCTATCCCTACTTGAGTTTCGAGGACGAAACTCTCTTTAAGTGTGGGTATATGTAATACCATGCTTGAGTTTATCTACTAATGTTTACATTTTTCTTTTTCTCTTTGGGCCAATCTATTTTGTTCCCTTTCCTTCTAAGTTTGGGCCTCTTTCTTTCCTTTTGGACTGGATGCCAAGACAAGGCCCAAACCCTTTCACTCTTCCGCCTATCCCTAATTTTGGGAGTCTACTGTTCATTCCCTTCCATATCTCTCTCCCGCCGCTTGTCCTCGAGGAACTCCTCCATAGAGCAACAAATTCCGTCCACAATTTGAGACGTCCTTTGACCGGAAGTCTCGATCATTGTCCTCGCAACTCCATTCCTCTCCCGCCTCTTGTTCCCGACCTCTTTTATCGCCGCCAGCTAAACTTTACAACCCCGATGATGACGTCGTCGACCTTGGGGAAGCCGGTTGTTGCAGCAAACTGTCCCTCCCATCGTTAGTCGTCGTCGTCGTGAGCCTCGAAGAGTCACCGGCGTGGTCGATAGTCCTCCTCTGTTCGAGTCGTTCACGCTCCTTGTCCCATGTCACTGTTCGTCGTCAACCTTCGCACCGCCATTCGAGCTTAGGCTCACTGCCTTCAAACAAGCGAGAGCGACACAAGCTCATCTCGGGTCGCTGTAGGTATCAAGAACTAAGCCGAGATCGAGTGCATCACTCCAATTCCAAGCTACCCGTTCATCATCGTCACTATCGTCGTACACCGTCACCATCTTCAATCGAATCCAGCACCAACCTGCGTTCCTAATTTTTCAAGCAGGCTAGATCCAGGAGGTGGTCATTAGAGGTGGTGTTCTCAACTAGGCGGTGGTGTTTTCAAGCAATCCAGGAGGTGGTGTTCTCAACCAATTTCTTTTTCGTTCCGATCGAATTATATGTAGTGTCTCTGATTATGAACCTATTCGATCAATTTTGGTTTTAATGCAAAAGCTCGGTCAAGTTGGTAGATTATTTATTGTGGTCAAAGGGGTCAACCTATTTGAGTAAGCCTTGCTAATTAAAGGCGCTTACAGTGGAGAGAGGGGAGAGTGCTTTTGCAAATTGTTAATGATTTTGAATTGATTGTTGTTGGATTTATGACTATCGGATTTGGTTTTGTGTGGGGCTGGATTAATATTTGACCTTGGTCATTAGATGTAAGGTGGTCATTGGAATTGTCTATTTAATAATGGCTTTTGAGTTTTGTGGTTTTGATTTAATATCTTGACCTAAATTAGTAGGTTAAAATACTACTATACGGACTAAGTAAGATCCTTGTTGTAAAATAATGATGTTGTTTTAGAAGCGTGCTAGTAACTAGTAACCTAGGTTGGAATCGAATGGGTGACAAAGAGGGGTTATGTTGGAAATCATAAGTGTTCACCTAAAATCGACTAGGCCTTTAATCATCGCTTAGAAAGAGTTTTAGCGTTTGGGCGTTAAGTTTTGTATTGCACTTCTCTTCATGTGTTATAGTTTTGGTTATTGAATGATTAGGATTCAATAACGTTCGTGCGTGACTTGTTCGGACTTCCTTTCTTCCGCTACGTGTTTGTGTCTCGTCTTCGAGGTAAGTCGCTCACCGACTTACTTAGTTTACGACTCGTTATGCGTTGAACGAGAAAATTGAATGTGTAGCCCTTATTTTGGAATGATTCCATATTACGAGCATATATATATATTTGAATTATAGAAATCACTTTTAAATGTTTTCGTTATGCGTGCACTGGGTTCCACCGGTATGATCATGGAGCACGGGACAAGTTGGAGATGAAGTGGCCCCCGGGCATGGTCATGCGGCTGGAAGGAACCCCCTTCTAAAAATAAACTAACTTGTTTTGGCAAACGCTCTAGTAGAGGTTTAGCCGGGGAAAGAAGAATGAACGGAGAAAATGGGCATGATTTAGTTATGCGCCCTGACCGTGCGCCATAGATAAAAGGCCGGAGGGTGCCATATATGGAGGATGACGTTGGATTGCTATTGTATTTGATGAATATCGTTTGAAATATCTAAAATGCTTGAGTGATGACCTTAGAGAATGTATGTTATGGTTATGTATGTATTGACAATATACTTTTACTTGTTGACATCTTTATTGACATTGTTATGAATGATTTCACATTTGGCCATACTTGTTTGACTACTATTATATTTCCATTGTGACTGTAATTGTGTGTGCATCTTTAAATATATGTATGTATGCAAGTTTATTTTTCCTAAAAATGCCTTGTTACATATTTGATTTACTTGTTTAGCCCATATCAGGACCGTAGGCTAATGTGATCAATTTGTGGCGTTTTTAGGTAAGGATTCCGTCATGGAAAATGTGCCAGGAGGTTGCATCCCGGATGGTGGAGCTCGGTCTTGACGTGTCGAGTCGTAGAGGATTGACTTTAGTATTTTAGTCTTTTGGTTACTTAGACTATGAAACCATGCTTTGACAATGATTCTGTTTGGGAGTCTGTGTTGAGTGTTTGTCTTTTTTACTAGCTTTGGCGTCTCTTGTCATGTTGATAGGATTATGGCTTTTGCATGCATGAGTTTTATGAAATGAGTTTAAACTTCTAGATTGGATGGTTTCGTGAATTTACTCGCAGTGCTTTTGTTGCAAGGTCCCAAAATAGTCGTTTGTTGTCAGTTTGTTCTAGTAGACCCATTGTGAGGTCTACAGCCTTGTGATGCCCCAGGTATCCGCTAAAGGGGTGTTACATAATCGAACTTCGAATGGATGGAAATTGGATGGAGAACAAAGATCTGGATTTTCAATGGGGAGGAGCAGAAAATTCGTCCACTTTGAAGGGGAGAAGAAAGAGAGTAGAAAGTGAAATGACTTTTGGTAATTAGGTTACAGGTAATATCTCATCAATTTTATAAAAAAATTAAAATAAATCATATCAATCCCTTAAATGACGGAAATATGATTCAATCTAATGTACCCACCCTACCACTCTTTTTTACCCATTTAATCTGAACCGTTATATTAAATCTAATCCTACGCTCAAGAATAGTCCATCAATTCTTACACTAAGAAGCCTTCTCACTAGAACTTAAATCTATATATATATATAGAGAGAGAGATAATATATTTCTTAGACAAACTAGTTGTACCCTTCGTACCATTAGACCAAACTCATTTTGTAGTTTGATAAAATAAAGATTAGATAAGATTAAATATTATATTATTCATATTTTACTACTTTCCATGTATGTAAATTTAGAGTTTATAAAATATTTCAATATACCTATTAAATCTTTTATCATCTATTTCTATTAATTTTAAACATCATTAACTTTTTATCATTATTTTTTATTATAAAAAATTAATATATATCTATAAATAAATTCGTCAAAAGATATATGTTAAAAGATTTATATTTATTTTTAAATATTCTAAACATTTTATCTTTAATATAAGATAATTGTATAAGGAAGTTTTCAAAAGATATTAGTATAATAAATAGATATTTGTTTAATTTTAGAGATAAATTTAAATAGTTAAAAAAGAATTTAATAAAAAGAAGTTTTAATAATAGAAATAAAAACTAATTTTTTAAATATGAGGTGGGCCAGATTCGTTTTGCTGGCTCGAAAAGATACAGCTTTAATATATAGTTATAAATAGATTTGTGTAAAAAAGCAATATTAGCATACCTAATTAGTAAAGCTGTCAAAAATTGACCGAAGCTGTGACACCCTTATACCCTATGACGTATACTCTGTAAAATTTATCTCCTATATAAGAAGATAATTTACATATAACAATTATTCACGTAAGCACATAGCAGACATTAACAACCATAAAAGGTTGCACATACACGTCTATGTTGTTACTTCTCATACTAATTAAAACATCTATTACTCTAACTTCTGTTACAAACCATATGTCTATTATGCAAAATGAGGAGAAGGTTGCTTAGAGTTTCAGCCGGCCGACCTGAATGAAGGTGACCTCTAAAAGAGACATACGTCAGTAAGAACTAGTTGAACCTGAAAATTTGTTTTGCGATTTGCGTGAGTCGCATACTCAGTGAATATAAACCATCATCAATTATTTCACACAAGGCCAAACAATTGGTCAGTCTACATATTCATACATATTATACATGTCATATATGAATTTACTATGCAAATGCAAATGTTGATGTATCCGATTTATTATTCTTGAACTGTTCAAGCGTGAATCTGCCCCGGGTTTACTATATATGGACTCTTATGGTCCCTTTAGCAAAGAAATCCGAAGATTTCCTGAATATTGGCTCTTATGGCCCCTTTAACAAAGAAATCCGAAGATCTCCTGAATATTGACCCGTAGGTCCTGTATGATCCGTAGATCCTGTATGACCCGTAGGTCGCTTTAACAAAGAAATCCGTAGATTTCCTAAATTACAGTTCAGGGCAAGACAGTCACAGGTCCTTTTAATCTCATTGCAATATGCTATGCAATCAAGTGCATTCTATAACCATATATCATATGCCATCTGTTAACATACTTTCTATGCAAACAACTCTGGAAATTTCAGAGCTATCATATAAAACACATATATCCATATAATCCATATAACACATATATTCATATAACACATATATCTATATATTCATATTTCACATATAGCACATAGGGTTGAATCTCCGGTCTATACTCACCTGTTTAAGGCAAATACTATATTTCTCCTCCTTGACTTTGACCACGATCTATTACTTGGGCTCCTATATGTAACCCAATGCAAATTAGGCTGTTTACTCTTACAAACTCTATCCCCAAATGCAATGAAATGCCAGAATGTATTATAACTTCTTGTGCATCTTTCCAAATCCTTTAAAACTTGACAACAATAAACTATATATATAGAAGAACATTTTTCTAATTCAAACCTTTTTGAAAAACTTGATCAAAGGGCTCCCTAATATCATTACAAAGATAAACCCTAAAAATACTCTGAAATCTTTTACCGAATATATATCCGATATCGAAAATACCCTCTGAGAACAATAAATCGACTGATTTTCAAATCAAAACCAACTGTAGATCTAGATCTGGAAAAATTAGGAAAATCCAGATAAACCATTAACTAATTAAAAACTTACCAAATCACGCTTGTACTTCATAATTAAAACCCGATAGAAGAAATCTTGTACCAGATCCAACAAACAAACAACAAAATTACCAAACCCATTTTTTTTTCAATTCTCAAAATCCCCTCTCTTAAATTTTCTTTGATTTCGTACGTAGCTTTCACAAATGAACAAAGGCAAAGCTATATAAAAGAGAGTAGGTCGGCAAAACTTATAAAAAACCACACTTTTCACCCTCAAATCTTCTTTACTACAAACTTTATCCTGAAATAATTATTATCTAATTTTTACTTTAAATTTTTTTAAAATATAATAAACTTAATTCGAAAATAAATATTACTTTTAAAAACTCACTATATATTATGCCAATATGCTATGCATATGCTCTTAATCTTATATGAATGCAGAATGACGTATGCATTTTGGTCGGGGATGTTACATTTCTCCCCCTCTATAAGAATTTTGTCCTCAAAATTCGCTATCGTTTCATATGACTTTCTCATATTATCCTTCGTTTCACAAGTCGTTTCCTCTATACCATGATTCTTCTAAATTACTTTCAGAATCTCTCTCTATAACTGCTTGATACTGTAATCTGCTATCATGATCCCTTCCTCTATGTAGCTCAGATTCTCTACAATTTGTACTTCTAAATCCTTTAACATATGTGATGAATCAGATCGATACCGTCGTAACATACTAACATGGAAAAATCATGAATCTGAACTAATTCTGAAGTTTATGCTAATCTGTATGCCAAATATCAATATGCCATCCTGAATAACAAATGGCGTATCTTTACCTTGTCAAACAAGTTCTATAATTTCTGCCAACTTTCCTTCTGTTACTTGTGCATCTTTAGTTTTCTGTCTCAGCACTGGCCAAATCTCAAAAGTAATCAGTACTCCAATTGTATCAAGTTGTAGTCTAGCATTTAGACATCGCAAAACAATCAAATCTGATAATAAAGTCATGTGCATATTTTGCCATCATACCACTAAACTTTTGACATAAAGCATCTGCTGTAAAATTAGCCTTTCACTCAGATGATACTCAATTGTACAATCATAAGCATTTTGTAGTTCCCTCCAGTGCCTTTGTCGCATGTCCAACTCCTTTTTGGCTCATCAAATACATCAAACTCTTATGATATGTAGAGATTTGGAATGTTTCTCTATATTGATAATGTCGCCAAATATTTAGAGAAAATACTATTATTGCTAGCTCTAAATCATGTACAAGATAAGATACTTCATGTGATCGATACTGTCATGATGCATAGGCAGTTACTTTTCCATCAAGCATTAAGACATAGCCATGACCCTGATATGAAACATCACTGTAAATATCAAATCCTCTTATACCTGTAAGAATTCTCAGTATTGATGTTGTAGTCTAACGATGCTTTAACTCATCAAAGCTTTGTTGGCATGCAGAATTCCAATGGAATTGAGCATTCTTTGTAATATCCCTCATTTTTATAAAGGATAAAAATATAATTTTACATTTTCCTTTAATATAATTAAATATTTACATATTTTATTTCTTAAAATTATAATTTTATAACATTATAAATGTTATAAGGTTGGTTTATAATTTTAAAAACATATTAAAGGTTAACAAAATTATTTATCTCATATTGTAATATTAATTATGAACCATAAGAATTTTGAATTTATAATAATTATTATAATATGATGAAATGTAACCATTAACAATATGGGTTTTATTTATTAATTAAATTTATAAAAGAATAATTATAAGTAATAAGGTTTATGTAGAAATATCATGGTATATTTCTAAAAACCTTAATAATTGCATTAAGCTAAAGTTTTAATTAAATAAACTATTTTGGGTAAGTATACTTTTGAGAAATTTATTATTTACTTTTTATAGATTATTTCTTTTAAAAATTAAATATTATTTTCATAGTGTATTATTTTGCTTGAAAATGCAAATACAAATTATAATAAAAATACAAAGATAAAAGAAAAAAAATGGACAAAAGCCATTTGGAGAACTCAAACAACCCATAAAGGATTTTGGGTGACTTCAACCTCCGCCCAATTGCATATGAACAATGCTTGAAATTCAACCTTATCCTTAAAATTGATGGCTACCATGTCGGTTTTGGAGTCCAATCGTTCCATTTTCGAACGTTTTGGGTTAATCCATTTAATCTCAGATCTAGAAATTTAATCTAGGCTTAAATTGGGGGAAATTGAAGAGTTAGAAGTTTACTATAAAGAAGGGTTCGATTTGGACAAACACACATCCATTGGGAACGTTCAATCTAAAATTCAGACAAACAAAGAGAGCTTTGGAGTATTCAGGGTCGGATTTGTTCGGTTTTGGCCGGAATTGTCAAAGGTCGCCGGAATAATTCTTCCTTCAAAATCAAACCGAAAATCAATCGGTATGCCTTCAATTTGTGTCAATTTTCGTCAGGGTTTTGATTTAAATTGTAAACTTGAAACTGGAGCTCTGATTGTACGCTTAAAATATTGGGAAAGGATAAGGAAAAAAAAAACACAGCTCTATTGTGTTTCTGGGAGGAAGAAGACAGGTTCAGTGAACCCGGTTCACTGTTTTGTTTTATTTTAATTAAAAGTCACCGATTCACTTATTTTTCTTGTTCATAAAAATACAATTAAACCGGTTCCTAAACGAGTATAATTTTTATGATTTTATGTAATTATAATATGTGGTTTTTGTATCAGATATTATTTTTATAGATAATAAATATATTTCGATTTAGATTAATTCGAACCGAGTTAAAAATGGGTTGGAAATTGTAAAAGGGTCCGGTTCTGAACTTCATATAATATAAGATGATTTATAATATAGTTTTAAGAGATTTATCCTTGGCTTAGATATTTTATAGAAATATACTAACTTTCGAATCAAAGGATTAATTTTATAAAAGAAATCGGTTCATGGAAAGGGTATCTTTAACCGGTTCCTAAGCTTATGTGATTGAAATATGTTTTGGGAAACTTTTCATGAATTTTGGAGTAGGATGTGATATTTTTGAGAATTTAATATGACTTAAGGTATTATAAAGACAATTAAATAAAATAAAATAAAATTATTTTGTTAATTGTTTTCATATATAATAAGTATAATACATTATTTTCAGAATATTATAATTTATAGAAGTGTATTTGGGATTAAAAGTATTTTTTTATAATATATCGTCTTATATAGTAAAGTTAAGTAAACGATTTTATAAAATAAATGATATAACAAATAACTTAACTTATAAATTACCAAACCAAGGGTTATCATAGATGAATCATGATTCATGAATTGTTTAGAATCATGATAGTTTAAGGTTGTATATTATACTTGTGCTAATTTAAGCGTATGCTTAGGAACAAGGCGTTCAAACGTCACCCTAATCTCGATACGCAATCTACCTCGAATCATCAAACACTCAAGGCAAGTGGTTTGGGTTCGATTTCCATGAAACGTCCTTTATGCATCACTTATTTTCTCAAAGCATGTCTCATATCGTGTTATACGTTTTCATGTGCTTTAAATTGTTTCATGACTTTGTTGAGAACTCTTGTATGAAATAAAATGAATCTAGGATTTATATTGTTCTAGATTTAATGACATGTTATTTCTAGTCGTACATAGGTTAGGCTAGATGGACTTTAGGGTCGTTGCCTTGTGATATGTGTGCCTAGATTAATAGGCTTGTGTTTGCGTACTCTATTGTTATACGCGTCAATTCATTCGACTTCCATCTTGAGCCGATGCTCTACATGTAAGACCATGGTCAGTACCCGCTCGCTCGGTGAGGGGTGATGGCACGTAGCTCGTGTTAGTCTGGGTTCGCCACCCAACCTTTGAGAATTTCCGTGGGGCCGTAACCCACATCTTTCTTACTTAAAAAGTATGCTTAATTCCAAGTGGAACGATATTGTGATCATTAAAATTTATAGAGATTAAATAGGCGCTCGTTGGCGATAATTAAAATGATAGGAAGGCTAGTACAAAATGGAATGCCATCCTTACTCTCGGATTACGTAATTCTCTGGCTCCAATCTGAATTCGCACAACACGTATGCGGTGAGGTTGGTAGAGGGAAACGTGATCAACGAGGGGTTTAATCACCCACCTGACTAAATGTGTGAAACCCAAGTTCCCAACATAAGTAAATTTATCTTTCGAAACCGAGACTCACCCTTGGGTGACGTTCTCATTCTGTTTCTTCAAATCATAGTTTACCTAGGAGGTACGAGGTACGAGTATGGGTCCGGCCTTCATTCGGTACTCGACATCCCAACTCGTCTCTTCCTAAAAACCGAACCACTTTCCAAAACCCCATTTGCTTAGTCTGTCACAAGACTAACCGACCGTTTATTTTCCTTGCATGGTCGGCTGGTGTCCATCGTATTTATCGTCGCGACACATCAGGAGTGGAGTTCTACGTCGAGGATCACGAGGAGAAAGCTTGAGGAGCAGTTACAGTGAAGGTGGTTAGATTGGAATAAGTTTGAATTAATTTTAAGGGTCGAGGTTCCGACTTGTGGAACCCTTTCCATTTCAACTTTGTATCCGTTCAAGTTTATTCAACTTTTGTATTCGACTTCCGCATTTGTTGTAATATATCTTCCACATTTTAAAGTTTTTGGTTAAGTTCTGTAATTACTATAAGCCTTGGGTGACTTCGAGAGTTAAATCTCGGGGTCACTGGCGATAATATCCCGATATAAAAAGGGGGTGTTACATTCTTCCTCAACAATTTAGTGAGTGGTGCAGCTACAATAGAGAATCCTTCAACGAATCGTCTGTAGTATCCTGCCATCCCAAGAAAACTACGAACTTCTGTAACTATAGTTGGTGTTTTCCAGTTTACCACTGCTTCAACCTTCTTAGGATCACCCTCTATGCCTCTTTCAAATACTATATGTTCTAAAAATACCATATGATCCAACCAGAATTCACACTTTCTTAGTTTAGTAAACAACTGTTTTTCCCTCAAGACTTGTAGCACAATACGCAAATGATCAACATGCTCAGCTGTACTCCACGAATATACCAATATATCATGAATAATGATGATCACAAATCTGTATAGAAAAGATTAAAATATCTTGTTCATCGAAGCCATAAATTCTGTTGGTACATTAGTCAAACCAAATAGAATTACCAGAAACTCATATTGCCCATATCGAGTTCTGAATGTTGTCTTGATAATGTCATCTTTAGCTATCTTTAACTGATGATATCCAGACTGAAGGTTTATCTAAAAAATACCTCTGCACCTTGAAGTTGATCAAATAAATCATCTATTCTTGACAATGAATATTTGTTCTTCATTGTCATCTAATTCAACTTTCTGTAATCTATGCGCAGTCATAAGATACACTAACACTAATGAATACTTTGTCTGACAAATCCTGTAATTGTTTCTTCAATTCATGTAACTCTAGAAGAGCCATCCAATATGGAAGAATAGAAATCGGTGCAATACCTGACATTACTTTCATAGTGAACTCTATCTCTCTCTATCATATGACAATCTAGGAAGATCTTTTGGAAACATATTTGGAAAATCTCTAACAACTGAATATCTGCAACCTGATCAGATTCAACTGTTCTGTCTATAACATGGGCCAGATATGTCTCACATCCCTCTCTGATCATGCAAAAATCCACTGTTGCAGATATTAAGCAAGTGGGTACCATTTGTCTATCACCATAGAAAATCACTCTAGATTATCCAAGCGAATCTATCACTACTTATTTGGTATAACAATCCACTTTAACATGATGTCTTGACAACCATTCTATGCCCAAAATAACAGCAAGTTCAAACAGGAATAACAAAAACCTGATCAGCTAGTAACTCTACTGTATCCACTGATATTATACAATCTCGATATACTATATTTACCTTCACCATTTCCTCTGCACTTTCTCTTCAAACGGTCTATGTGTATGAAATGTATGCTCATGTAGTGCAGTATGAGATGCTCTTATAAACTAATGTGGCACGACTGAACTTTCTCTCCTTTATGCATTATGCTCATGAATGCAATCTATTGCCAATTACATATGCTTATGAATGGATGTCCTTAAAGAATCATATCCCTGCTCTGATACCAAACTAATTTTGACACCCTTATACCCTATGACGTATACTCTATAAAATTTATCTCCTATATAAGAAGATAATTCACATATAACAATTATTCACGTAAGCACATAGCAGACATTAACAACCATAAAAGGTTGCACATACACGTCTATGTTGTTACTTCTCATACTAATTAAAACATCTATTACTCTAACTTCTATTACAAACCATATGTCTATGATTCAAAATGAGGAGGAGAAGGTTGCTTAGAGCTTCAGCCGGCCGACCTGAATGAATGTGACCTCTAAAAGAGACATACGTCAGTAAGAACTAGTTCAACCTGAAAAATTGTTTTGCGATTTGCGTGAGTCGCATACTCAGTGAATATAAACCTTCATCAATTATCTCACACAAGGCCAAACAATTGGTCAGTCTACATATTCATACATATTATACATGTCATATATGAATTTACTATGCAAATGCAAATGTTGTGGTCCCTTTAGCAAAGAAATCCGAAGATTTCCTGAATATTGGCTCTTATGGCCCCTTTAACAAAGAAATCCGAAGATCTCCTGAATATTGACCCGTAGGTCATGTATGATCCGTAGATCCTGTATGACCCGTAGGTCGCTTTAACAAAGAAATCCATAGATTTTCTGAATTACAGTTCAGGGCAAGACTGTCACAAGTCCTTTTAATCTCATTGCAATATGCTATGCAATCAAGTGCATTCTGTAACCATATATCATATGCCATCTGTTAACATACTTTCTATGCAAACAACTCTGGAAATTTCAGAGCTATCATATAAAACACATATATCCATATAATCCATATAACACATATATCTATATATTCATATTTCACATATAGCACATACGGTTGAATCTCCGGTCTATACTCACCTGTTTAAGGCAAATACTATATTTCTCCCCCTTGACTTTGACCACGATCTATTACTTGGGCTCCTATATGTAACCCAATGCAAATTAGGCTATTTACTCTTACAAACTCTATCCCCAAATGCAATGAAATGCCAGAATGCATTATAACTTCTTGTGCATCTTTCCAAATCCTTTAAAACTTGACAGCAATAAACTATATATATATAGAAAAACATTTTTCTAGTTCAAACCTTTTTGAAAAACTTGATCAAAGGGCTCCCTAATATCATTACAAAGATAAACCCTAAAAATACTCTGAAATCTTTTACCGAATATATATCCGATATCGAAAATACCCTCTGAGAACTATAAATCGACTGATTTTCAAATCAAAACCAATTGTAGATCTAGATCTGGAAAAATTAGAAAAATCCAGATAAACCATTAACTAATTAAAAACTTACCAAATCACGCTTATACTTCAGAATTAAAACCCAATAGAAGAGATCTCTTACTAGATCCAACAAACAAACAACAAAATTACCAAACCCATTTTTTTTTTCAATTCTCAAAATCCCCTCTCTTAAATTTTCTTTGATTTCGTACGTAGCTTTCACAAATGAACAAAGGCAAAGCTATATAAAAGAGAGTAGGTCGGCAAAACTTATAAAAAAATCACACTTTTCACCCTCAAATCTTCTTTACTACAAACTTTACCCTGAAGTAATTATTAATTAACTTTTACTTAAAAACTTTCTAAAATATAATAAACTTAATTCGAAAATAAATATTACTTTTAAAAACGCACTATATATTATGCCAATACGCTATGCATATGCTCTTAATCTTATATGAATGCAGAATGACGTATGCATTTTGGGCGGTGATGTTACAGAACCCGCCAACCCGACCCGAACCGCCCGATAATTTTAGGTCAAGACCCAAAAATTTTAACCCGAAACCCAAAATCAACGGAACCCGATAGAACCGGAAACTCGTTGGGTTGAAACCCGAAACCCGTTGGGTTGACCGATTTAGTATATTTATAGAATTTTTAAATTTTATTTTGAAAATTATAATATATTTTATTATTAAATTAAATGAAAATTCTATATTATTATTTAATTAAAAATTAATTTTAATAATCATCAAAAAAAGATATTTTAGACCCGTTGGTCAAGTGGCTTAGAAAGTTTAGTGAATTGGAGGAGTTAGAGATATAAGTTTACAAAACTTGTACCTTTACCTTCTCCTAATGAATTTTTTTTATTGAATATAAACTTTTTTTATTGACCAAGAAAAACAATTTTATGTACAAATATTATTAATGACGACAATTTCTAAGTTGTTACTATTATTGTTTGTTAAATGGGATCTTTTAACTTAAATTGAAAGATAATGTTTGTTAACCTATTAGTTCAAATTCCACATAGGCATATTAATGATATTTGATTGCACTTATTTTTGTTGATGACATGTTTATATTCAGTGATGACAGGTGGCGATTTTTTTATGACAAATTGATTTTTTAGTGATAACCGTTGTTTTCTTAATGTGGTGATGATAACTATTTTTATATGGGTGCTGACATTTGATGATGATTTTTTATGACATTTTATGAAGGTTGTTTGTCATCAAAGCCCTTTTGATGACAAACAAATTAATCTAACTGTCATCAAGTAGTGATGACAGTTCGAACCATGTCATCAATCATTTTTTTATGACACTTTGAGTGGTGACACAAGCATTCACATCAGAAGTTTGTGGCGGTTGCTCAATACTATGTGAATCAATTAAAGTTTTGAGACTTTTTGAAAAATATCTCTCTATTTTGATAAAATCAACAAGAAGTCAATAACCTATCAATTTAAACAACCAATAATTATAATAAGTATTCATATCATTTCACAAATGACAAATCTGATTTCATAAAATCTATATAAATATTCATTTCACAAACTTATTAATAAAACAAATTTAATAAGACTAAATAATTGAAAAAGACAATAAAAATTAATAAACGAAATTAAATGAAAAATAAAAATCTAGAAATAAAAATCTAGAAAAGTTAGGCACTGGGCGATCTCGTTTTTTGTCAACTGGGGAGGAGTGAGGAAAGAAGCCCTAGGCAATTTCTAAGTTTTTAATTAAAAGCCCAATTTTTTACAAATTAAAAGGCTCAATTTCATTCAGATAGCCCAAATCACCAAATGCCTAATTTAATTTTCATTTCTTTTTTACTTAAAGGTCTTTCTTCCTAATGGCCAGATCTAAAATCTGAGAGTCCCGACTTGGCGACTTTTCTAATCTCCGGTTTCGGGATTCGACCAAGGTGCCAAGCTCCTGCCCTCTGCGCTACACCCGAAGACCGACTCTCTTGCCTATCCTCCACCCCGCCCCCGCCCTCACCCCATCCCAGGAGCGGCTATGTACAAGTTCCCGGTCCTCCGGTTGGCGGTGGGGGCGGCCGCCCCCACCTGGCCCCCTCCCTCCGCCACTGCCCTCATCCCCGCCTACTCATACGTGATCCAAGTCGTAGTAGTGCATAGTGCGAAGGATATAAATAGTATAAATAATATGTATAAATAAGGCATGTTTTTGTTTGAGATTTTATATTATATGTCATTTTTAAATTTTTTATTTGATTCTATAAAAAAATATTATTGTATGTGGGTATGAAATTTCTATCTTCTATGTATCATTATGTTTTAAAAAAGAAACTTGCTCATACCTAATTTTTTTTTTTGAATTTATATCTTATTTATAATATATCTAAAAACAATTTTAAAATTCAATTCGTAGTCGTGCATGGCACGCGGGTATAACTAGTTAAACTTAATTAATCAGATTGATTTAAAAAAATGGATGATGTAAGTAACATGTAGGATCATTTTATATACGGATTTTCTAACCTATGCCTTTAGGGCATAGGATAAGCATCTTGTTTTAGAAAGATTTGGTATATTTATTTATTTAGAGATTTAATCTTTTTTATGACGGGTTTATTCGTTTCCTTTTTAGGGTTTTAGTTTCTAAAACCGGGAAGCTTATCCTATGTCCTTAGGGCATAGGTTAGAAAGACCGTTTTGTATATTATGTTAACCTTCGTTTAGTGTATAGATTTTTCCTTGAGGAGAAAAGTACCCCCTATTATTTAAAAAGGGAAATTTTTTTTGACGCCCCTAAGTTTTTACCTTTTTCTTTTAGTGTCCAAGGAAAAAAATTATTCATTTTGGTACCCATGAGGTATTGGCTTTTCCCGTTGACGCCCTCTCCCGTTCAAATTAGCTAAATTCAAACTCTCCAATGTGTTCTCACCAAGGTTATCAGGATCGGGATTCTAGGTTGGATCGTTGAGGGTCTTTTGGATCGGATCGCTGAATCGTAAGATCCTACATTATAATTATAAGTATGCAAGAATAACCTAATATACTATATATTTTGTTATGAAAAAGAGTCACGTGCGAATGGGCGCCTAGGTGAGAAATAAGAATAAATCTCGTTCGTTCCTTTCAAAAAATCAACGTCCCTGATTAAACATTCATTTAAAAAATTAAAATACGGCACAAACGAATTTTTCCCGTATTATTTGCGTATTTTTCAATAAAATACGGCACGAACGAATTTTTCCCGAATTATTCACGTATTTTTCGAAAAATACGTTTTTATGAGACGCGCCCAGTTTGTTCATCAGAAATAGCGATTTGTTCATCAGAAATAGCGATTTGTTCATGAGAAATAGCGATTTGTTCATCAATACTAACTAATTGTGCATTGAGTTTTTGATAACATTGTTCATTGATTTCAAACTTTTTTAATTTTTATTTTTAATTTTTAACCTTATTTATTTGTAGGAATACAATATTTATGTAGTTTTTTATGCACATATAATTAGTTTCGATATACCCATATTTGTTCATTGATATACTCGTATTTGTTCATTCATATACCCCTATTTGTTCATTGATATACACATGTTTGTTCATTGGTATACCATTATTTGTTCATTGATATACTTTTTTTGTTCATTGGTATACTAGTATTTGCTCATTGATATACCATTATACCCTATTTGTTCATGTATATACACCTATTTGTTCATTGATATACACTTATTTATTCATTGATATAACCTTTATTGTTCATTGATCTAACCTTGTTTGTTCATTGGACTACACTATTTGTTCATGGATATACCCCTATTTGTTCATTGATATAACCTTTTTTGTTCATTATTATACCCTTATTTGTGAATTGAAATAAACTTATGTTTATGTGTCAATGACATCAATTTATACAAATATGCATATATTAATGAACAAATATGCATAAACTAATGAACAAATTGATGTTACAAATGAACAAATATGCACAAACCGATGAACAAATATGCCAAAACCAATGAACAAATATGTCAAAACCAATGAACAAATCCAAAGTGTTGATGAACAAATCCACATTGTTGATGAACAAATCCACATTGTTGATGAACAAATCCACATTGTTGATGAACAAATCCACAATAATGATGAACAAATCCACAATATTGATGAACAAATATGCACAAACCGATAAATATGTCAAAACCAATGAACAAATATGAATATAACAATGAACAAATCCACAATGTTGATGAACAAATCCACATTGTTGATGAACAAATCAACAATACTGATGAACAAATCCACAGTGTTGATGAACAAATCCACATTGTTGATGAACAAATCCACAATACTGATGAACAAATCCACAATATTGATGAACAAATATGCACAAACCGATGAACAAATATGCCAAAAACAATGAACAAATATGAATATAACAATGAACAAATCCACAATGTTCATGAACAAATCCACATTGTTGATGAACAAATTGATGTTACTAATAAACAAATATGCACAAATCGATGAACAAATATGTCAAAACCAATGAACAAATATGAATATAACAATGAACAAATATGCATATATCAATGAACAAATATGCATAAATTAATGAACAAATTGATGTTACAAATGAACAAATATGCACAAACCGATAAATATGCCAAAACCAATGAACAAATATGTCAAAACCAATGAACAAATCCACATTGTTGATGAACAAATCCACATTGTTGATGAACAAATCCACAATACTGATGAACAAATCCACAATATTGATGAACAAATCTGTGCCGTTTTTTTTTCAAAAATACGCGAATAATTCGTCAAAAATTCGCCCGTGCCTTTTTTTCCCCTTTTAAGTGAAATGATCAGCGCCTTTGATTTTTCTTGATCCAACGACTCTTGTTCTTTCTTATTTCGCATCTGGGCGCCCATTCGCACCTGAACCGGACTCTTTTGTTATATATGAAGTAAGAAAAAGATAAACATTATTAATTTGATTATTAAAAGTGTTGTAGGATGGATTAGTCAACTATTTTAATGGAAATGATATGTTAATCGTGAAATTATTAATAATATATAGTTAAAATTGTCATTTTATAGGATCGTTAGAATCGTTTGTAGGATCGTTAGAATCATTTATAGGAGCGTTAAAATCGTACATAAATTCGGGATCGGATTGTGATTGTATTCTAAATCATTTAAGATCCTACTCCAATAAGATTCTACTTGGGATCGAGAATCGTTTCGCGTGTTATGGATCGTAGGATCACTAGAATCGTAAATCGGATCGGGATTCTGATAACATTGGTTCTCACCCTTAAATTAGTAGGATATGACTATTAAAACATCAAAAATCATAACTTAACCATCCCAATTTGAATTTATAAACAATTTGTCAACAACCCCTTAAAATAGAGGATTGTTTTAAAATTCAAATTAATGTACTTTGGTTACGAGTTTAAGTATTTTAAGAGTGAAATTCTACTAATTTAAGGGTGATGAACATAATGGTAAGTTTGAATTTAACTAATTTGAATAAGAGAGAGGCATCGACGAAAAAAGCCAAAATCTCAAAAATATTAAAATGAATAAGTTTTTTCCCTTGAATATCAATATCTATAACTAAAGTTGAATCCTTATCTCTTTTGTGTCACCCATCTAACTATACCACATAAACATATTTAATTGTTCATTTACCACTTTATCCTTAATTTTATTTAGAATTTACATTCCCTACATGTTATATTATAATAGTAGTATCTCATTTATCATTAGTACTTATCATATTAAATAAAAAAAATCAACAAGATATGTTATTGATAAGTATTTCATGCTTATCTATAACAATATATTAAAACTGTACATTTTTAAGTCACCAAAATGATTCTGGCCCCACCTCATATTTAAAAAAAAGTTTTAATTCTATTATTACAACTTCTTTCTATTAAATTCTTTTTTAACAATTAAAATTTATCTCTAACATCAAACAAATATCTATTTAGTATAATAATATCTTTTGAAAGCTTCCTTATACAAGTATTTAAAATTAAAGAATAAAATATATTAAATATTTTAAATAAATATAAATCTTTTAGCATATATCTTTTAACGAATTTATTTATAGATACATAGTGATTTTCTTTTATAAAAAATAAATGATAAATATATTTGTAATTTTTAAAATTAATAAAAATAGATAATAAAATATTTAATAAATATTTTGGAACATTTGATAATCTCTAAATTTACGTACGTTGAAAGTAATAAAATATGAAAAATATAATATTGGTTTAAAAAATTATACATTCTACGAGCAATAAATTACTTATATTAAATTTTATATTATAATTTTATTTATTTATTAATATCCTATTTATAATGTCTATAAAATACCGAATCGTACTCGTACATGCTACGACGGGTAAAACTTGTTATAATAAATTGCTTGATTTATTACTATTACTTACCATATTTAACTAATGCGTATTAGACCTATCAATTGGGTCGGGTCGGGTGGGTTCAGTCATTTCGGGTTCGGGTTAAATCTGGTTTTGGTTCGTTATGGGTCACGGGTCAATCGGGTCGAGTTGTAGCGGGTTTTCGGTCGGGTATGGTTGACCAACGGGTCTAAAATATCCTTTTTCTTATATTATTAAAATCAATTTTTTAATTAAATAATAATATTTAATTATAATATATTATCTTCATTTATTCTAATAATAAAATATATTATAAGTTTCAAAATAAATTTAAAAAATTCTATAAATATACTAAATCGGTCAACCCAATGGGTTTCGGGTTCGGTTTATTTCAGGTTTCTAGTTCAAATTTTCGGGTCTTGACCCTAAAATTATCGGGCGCGTTGGATCGGGTTAGCGGGTTAGGTCAGTTTTTGACAGCTCTAATGTGTATTAAAATATTATAATAACATTATCTAATTCAAAAATTAAATCACCTATGATATTACAAATAAAAAAATACTATTATTTAATTTTTCTTACATTTCCTACATATTATAATAATTTTCACTTGAAAGTTATATTAAGGAAAATATTTTATTTTTTATCGAATAAGTTTATGTAAAATTCGATCAATGAGTACGATTTCTACATACCAAAATAAATTCTTAAATCATAGTCGTGCATGACATAATCTGATCTTGCTAGTTAAAAGTAAAAAGGACAAATTTGCCTTAAAAAATATGTGAATAAAACAAACCAAAAATCTCCCCCGGTTTCCCGTTTCCTAGGGGTTTTCAACGGGTCAGGTCGACCCCGACCAGCAAAATGCGAGTTACGGGTCGACCCGCGACCCTGTGCAGGTCGAATTTTTTTATTTTACACGTCGCGGTTCGACCCGCGACTCGCAATATTTTTTAAAAATATATTTTTATAATTTTATTAATGTATAAACTATTTTATCATAAAAAAATTGTTGGTTTTATGGGTTGACCCGCAAACCCGCGGATTTTGAAAAATTACATGTTTTTAGGTTAAATAATAATTTTTGTAGGTAAACATAAAAGGATGTAGAACTATGATGAAAACATAAAAGGATGTGACCCTTCTTTTAGGCTTAGTGCTCTTGGAAAGAAACTAGTGTTATACATTGGGATGCTCCTTGACTAGAGCGTTGCCGGGGTTTTGGATTGCTTAGGTTTTGTGTTGGTTGTACTTTTTTTCATATATCCTCGTTTGATATATGACTGTTGTATTCTTCTCCCTATTTTCTAATACAAATTTACCACTTGCAAAAAAAAAAAAATTTTTTTTAGGTAAGAAAATTATTTTTGACCCAGTTGACTTAGTTAAACGGGTCAAGTGGGTCGACCCGCGACCTTCGAGTCGGGTCACGGGTCGAAAGTAAATTTTTTGCGGGTTGCGGGTCGACCCACAACCCGTAATTTCGGATCGCGGGTCAACCTGACTCGACTAGTGAGCATCCCACAACCCGTAATTTCGGATCGCGGATCAACCTGACCCGACTAGTGAGCAACTGAGCATCCATACCGTTTCCAGTTTCCAGTTTCCAGTTTCCAGTTTTCGAACCTATAAAGACAAACTATGTGATTCTTCTCGGAAAAAAAAATTTATTGATTGCAAACTCGAAATAAAAATAGAAAAAGAACCAGGGAGAGCCATTAGAAAAAAAAATGTTGGAGCTTTGTAGAAGGCCAATAGAGAGCTGCTTTGGAGGAGGGGGTGGAGGAGGAACGGGATCCGTTGTGAAGGAAGATGAGCTTGTTTGGAATACCAATTTGAGACCCCATGCTTTTGGTGAGTACGGCATGGCGGTGGTCCAAGCGAATTCGTCCCTGGAAGACCAAGGCCAAGTGCTCGCTTCTCCCTCCACCACCTACGCCGGCGTCTTCGATGGCCACGGCGGCTCCGACGCCGCCCGCTTTGTCAACCGCAACCTTTTCTCTTTCCTTCAAAGTATGCCTTTTCTCACTTCTTTGCCGTTTTGGATTTGTAATTCCATTCATTTTGGGAGGGATCAAATCTGAGCGTGTGTGTGGAATGGAAGCATGGAACTAAATTCGGCCCTTGCGTATGGGAATTTCTTGTTCGTCAATAGAATTCCATTTGGTTGCTGATGTAAGGGAATTGTGGAAATAGCGAATTTAGATTCTTAAATCGATGATGCTACTCCCAGTCTCCAGTTAGGCCTGTTTTTCTTTCTGTTGGGATCTGTTTTTTAATTTGATTGATAAAGTAACCAATGGCTTGCTTTAAGGCTTTGTTCATCATATCACTGTGAAATTAGATTCAACTTTGCTTTCTTCCCAAACACATGAAATCAATTTAGAAACTGTATGATTTTGTAATGGACTTGTGCTTATGTGAAGTGGGATTCCCCTGTCAATGTTTTTCTTCAGAATTTACACTGGAACAAGGTGCGCTATCTGTGGATGTGATGAAAAAGGCTTGTGAAGCAACAGAGGCTGAGTTCGTTCGATTGGTCAGGAAAGAATGGTTGAAAAATCCACGTTTTGCTCTCTGTGGTTCTTGTTGTTTATTTGCTGTAATCTCTGATAACAAGCTATTCATTGCAAACCTTGGGGATTCTCGTGCTGTGCTTGGCCGAAAGGTGTATGAGGGTGGGATGTTCTCTCCACCTATGGTTATGGCAGAGAGACTTACTTCTGACCATAATGTTGGGAACGAGGATGTGAGGAAGGAGGTCCGAGCCCTGCACCCGGATGACTCGGACATAGTTGTATATACTCGTGGATTTTGGAGAATCAAGGGAATTATACAGGTATGGATTGCTAGTTCTTGAGAAGTTTTGGTCTCCATGTTTGTAATATGGTCTAAAAGTTGTGTTTGTAAAGACTTGGCTTTGAAAAGGAACAGGCTATTTTTTTTGGCCTAACAAAATAAAGAGAAGAAAGAAGAGAGTAATCGCTAGGGTAACCGTAGCTTAAAAGCTATTGATCAACTATGACTTTCTTATTTTTTTTGAATTAAAGAATATCTGCCAAGCTATTACTTTCAGCATTTAGATTGTTTCATCTTAACTAGAGATTGAGAGAGTAAATTATATCATGTCACCATATATGGTGAGAAGTCTTACTAGAGTTGAACTAGTGTATCATTTGTATATTGGGAACAAGAACCACTGGCAACAGCCAATAATATCATATCTATGAGAAAGATCTAGGGTACTTTGAATGTATGCAACTAGGGGGCTGTTTTAAATAGTTTCTGGCTTCAAACTAGAGGAGTAAATGGTTTTTTTCTTGATGTGTGATAAATAATTATTTCTTGCCAAAGAATCCTTTGGCCATGTAAAATTGAAGATTATTGCATATTAGCTTGCTGTAGCTGATCTGCAGCATGTATACTTGTCTGATTATACACCCTGTCAACCTTGAAAAGCTTTTTTTTTTATTGTAACTTTTTTCTTGTTTACTTGGAAGCTTGATCTCATCATCTTTTTTCCTTTAAGCATCTCTCCCTTTCTTGCTTATTTCATTATTGTTGCTATTGTTTAACCTTTCAACTAGAGGGATCAATTGATTGAAGCTTTTGTTTTTACTGCTTCTTGAGCTTGCTTTTGCCCAAATGTTCACTGTTGAAACTGGTTGTGTTTTAGGTATCAAGGTCTATTGGAGACGTATACTTGAAGTTTCCCGAATTTAACAGACTTTACAAACAATTTGGCCCAACTGTTCCTTTAAAGAGAGCTGTAGTAATGGCAGAACCTTCAATATCAGTTCGAAAATTGGAGTCAGACGACTTGTTCCTGATCCTTGCGTCAGATGGTCTTTGGGAGAATTTAAGTGATCAAACAGCCGCTGAAATCGTATACCGAAGCCCGAGAGTTGTATGTTATTTTTTTTTTTATCTGAAGATCATTTATACATTTTTTAACCACATATCTATGTCAAAAATACTAATAATTAGTGCCACTAAAATCACCTTGACCAGGGAATTGCAAAGCGATTGGCAAGAGCAGCTATTGAAGAAGCTGCCAGGAAAAGGGGATTGAGATACGAGGACTTGTCCTTACTTGAGAAGGGGTTAAGGCGCCATGTTCATGATGATATAACCGTGATAGTAATATACTTTGATAATTCGATCAGTGGTCTAAAACATCGAAGCCATGATAGCAATCCTCTGCTGAGTCACTCTGTCACACCGGTAGACATTGCTTCCTATCAAGGTGAGTTAGATTTTACGGTTGAAACTTCATCCTACTGAGTAAATGATCATATATAATATAAGGTTCTGTGTTTTAGTTTCCCTATACTTATAGTTATTCCCAGCAAGGGACAGACTTGTAATACTAATATGTAAGGAAGGACGAATACTTGACACAGCACATTGGATGAGACTATGATGTTGTATATATTAGTAACATGGAAATGTATGAAAACCATCAGATGATTGAATTGTATTTCTTGACTGATATTTGGCCTCCTTTAATAACAGCTTCATTTGAAATTATTCCCAGCAAGTAACTTGCTTCTAAGTTGTGTGTTTTGAATGAATATCTGAGGTAACTCTGCACAAAATCTGGATTCAAAATCAATGTATCATCTATATCACGCATTTCTCGTTTTGCTGAAAGAGCTTGATGTGGACAACAGAAGATTGCATCCAGCTTTGAAGATGGAAATTTCGCTGGATGGTGCGGGTTGGTTGAGATGACGAGGAGGTTGTAGTCTTGTAGATTAGTCATATATCTATATATTATTATTAATATAGTACTGTATAATACAGGAGATAGAGAAGGGATGACGTTAGGACGGGACTCGAATTCCTCAGAAACATTCTGTGTGTAGATTAGTCTTTTTGGTGGGTGGTTGCTGTCCACTGTCCAGGTACACTGTACCTGAATTTGTCAAATGGGCGTTCTTTTCCTCGTGCTCCCAAGCGTTACCCGCTTAACTTTTTAATACAAATATCTAAAAAATTCTTTGACCAAATCGTGTCCCGTTGCATGTCGGCATTTGCATATTTGCATTACAGCTCTCAAATTTTAACCCGACTCAAAATCTGACTTGTCAATTTGGAATTTGTTTCACTTACCTACAGGATTATGACCTTAATTAGGAAAGTATTTATTAAGAGAATTAAGGCTAGGTTTGTTTTTTTTTGGTAAAAAGGCTAGGTTTATTAAGTCAAAAAAAAAAACTGGTTAGAGTTGTAAAACTAGTTGTAAAATTAGTTGAAGTTTAAAAAATATATATAAATACTGTTTGATAATGTTCAACTAATTTATTATAGTAATTAATAATTTAAAATTTTGTTTTATTATAGATTTATTCTTATTTAGGAAATAATTATTTTTTTTAATTCGAAAAGCTACTAAAAACTAGTACAAAAGCTTTAAAAATTAGCTCTGTCAAAAAACTAGTTTTACAACTAGTTGCTAGTTTTTATGTGTCAAACAAACAACGTTTATACGAGTTTCTGCAACTAGTTTTTGGTACCTAACAAACACACCCTAAATGAAGTTACTTTATCTTCTTACAACTACTGTACTTTTTTAATCAATCATCAATATACTACTCCATCCGTTCTATTCTATTTGACACTTTAGAGCTAAAAGCGTGTTCATTAAAACTTGTCATTTTGGAGTATTTATTTAATTAATGTGTTGGAAAGTGTTTGTATTGACTTTTTTCTTTCATTCTATTGGCTTTAAGGATGGGTTAGTAATTAATTTTTGATTATATATAGAAAAATTTGAATTTTCAATAATATTTCTTATATTTTCAATGAATTTCTTAATATGTGTGAATTGTTCTAAAGTGTCAAGTAGAATAGAACGGAGTATAACTAAAGTCAAGTCCCTCTATCTTACGTGTCGTCGTCTTAACTATGCCACGTAGACGTTTTTAATTTTTTTCAATTACCTCTTTGGCCTTCGTTTATTTAAGTATTTACAATCCGTATATTATAATAATATGTCTTATATTATTAATGTAAAATTATATTTAGAGATCTTAAAATTTGGCAAGTTGTGTTAGGAGCATAATCTATTATGGAACAATTTTATTGAATATAATAATGTTAACTAGTATATAAATATATTAAGATATCTTAAAATTTGGCAAGTGATAGAAACATAATCTTCATTATAAAATATTTTTTAAATATTAATATAATAATATTACTTTCTTTATAAATATTAAGATAACTATCAATATATTATAACTAAAGTCGAATCACTCAATTCTATGTGTCAATCATTTAACTATGCCACCTAAGCAAATTAATTTTTACATTTACTAATTTACCCATCTAAATCTTCAAATTTTACTTAATTCTACCACATTATATTTTTTAAATAATACTTAATTAGGTCACTTTACTTATTGGTGATTTGTCGTATTATACTTACCTTTTCTAATCGTAGTATCTACAAAAAGATATTTTTATAAAAGGTATTAATTCTCTAAGATCAATGTATATAAAATCATTACTATATCTTTATTTATTGGCTTACATCTATGTAACTTTTTAAGTTCAATCAATATTAAATAATTGTATTTTAAAATAAATTTAGATTAAATAATTGTATAAAAGGAATAAATTTATTGTATTCTCTGCTATGCATATATATCTCTAAACTTTCATGGTTACTTTTTCTTCTTATTCACTACTTATAATTTCCTTAATGAGTAGTTCAAATTTGTATTTTTAAATAATTATTTAGATCAATTTTCTTAATGTAATTATTAAATAATTGTATTTTTAAGATTAATTTATGTGAAATAATTTCATAAAACAATATCTAACATGCACGTAACTTTGTAAGATCAATATATATCAAATAATTGTATTTTAGGATTAATTTATATTAAATAATTACATAAAAATAATTTTTGAATTTTGATGTAAAAATGATTGTTTCTATTTTAAATATATGTGTACATCCCTACAGTTTCAATATTATTTTTTCTTCTCATTCACTAGACAAATATCCCAAGTGTGAAAAATAATAAGATAATTAAAGTCGAATCCATTTATCCTATTTGTCATCACCTTAACTAGGCCACTAACCGCATTTGAGTCTGAACTATACTACAATGTATCGTCGAATGAACCACTTACTCCTAAGTGTTCAAATGAAAGCTCATCCTATATGATGATAATGGAGACAAACTTATAGAAGATCAACTCTTTACTTCCAGTTCCAAAAAACTTTGAAGCACGAAGAGGAAAACTGAGTTGTGTGCATATCCAATGCAAATAATTGTAATATTACAATATGAATTTTCTTATTTTAGTCTTATAGTTATTTCAAACATATTTTCTTATTGGTTATTCTATTTAGTATTTGGAGCTTAAATTATATGAAGTTATCAACATTAAGTTATATTTGATTTATATGAAAATAATTATTAATATTCACTTAAAATAAGTACTTATTTACAATAAGTATATCAAACAACTATTAAAGAACCCATGCAAGGCACGAGTACATCAACTAGTTATATTTGAATCATCGATATACTATTACTAAAGTCGAATCCTTCACTCTTATGTGGTCCCATCTAACTAGGCCACATAGGCATATTTAATTGTTCATTGACCTCAAAATCCTTAATTTTCTTTAGAATTTACATTCCTTACATATTACAATAATAGTATCCTATTTATCATTACTTACCATATTAAAAAAAAATCAATACGCTATGTCCATATCTATTATAATAAATTACCTCATTTAACTATTACTTATCATATTCAACTTAATGAGAATAGAAATAGTATTTATTTTTTCAATATTTATTTACATGTATATTATAATAATATTATCTAATTAAAAAATTGAATCACATATGCTATTAAAAATAAATAAATATTTTTTTTACATTCCCCACATGATATAATAATTCTTGCTTGAAAGTTTATTAAGGAGAATATTTATTTTATCAAATAAGTTTATGTAAAATTCAATCAATGAGTACGATTCCTACATAAAAAAGATTCTCAAGCCATAGTCGTGCATGGCACGACCGGGTCCTTGCTAATTTGAATTAAAAAGAAACATTTGTTGAGATTTATAATATTTTTTCTTGTCAGCCCCAAAATATTTTCCTAATGATAAAATAAAAATTCGCTTAATTTTTTTTGTTTGGCTGCCATATTTTTTCATTTGAGTAAAGTGTGCTTTTTTTAGAAGGAGAGACGGTACTCTCCAGCCCCTCAAGGGGGTATTTTTATTAATAATAGTAAAAAGGGCTAAGTAGTCAGCAAACAAGGGATAGCCCGCCCCCTACATCATCAAACAATAACAAATTAATCCCCTCAAGCGGGGCACACAATACATGCAAACCAATAGGAAAGTTAAAAGCAAGCGGCACGAGACGATTTGCAATCGAATTCGCCTCTCGATACACATGTCAGATTTGGATAGTCCAATCCCTACTAATAAAGCCTTGGGAAAGAGATGCCACACTAGAGAGCGGGTGGGTTTTAGCCACCCTAAAACTCAACAAATTAACATCAATTTGTGAGTCTGACTCAATAATAACTCTACGAAAACCTTTATTCCACGCCATCTTCAAGCTGTCCAAAATACCCCACAACTCCGCCATTGGCACTGTGCAAGTCCCGATATTGTGGATGAACCCTCCAAGCCAAGGTCGTCTCAAACCACGCCTCCAACCGATGCATTGTTATTCGCATTAACCGCTCCATCCGAGTTGATCTGAATCCATCCATTAGGAGGGGCACTCCACGATACATCCTGTAAACATTTTCTACCACAAAAAGGCATAGAAAAAAGCTTACCTTTGACCATGGTGTACTGTTGCACGAGCAACAATAAAGTTTCCGGGCAATCGATGGGCTCGTTGAACACCTTAGCATTCCTCCATCGCCAAATCCACCAAATCGCAGTAGCAAAGATCGCAGTCCAATTCACATCACCGACCTTTCTCTTATCCATAATATTACTTCTAAACCAACTTGAGAACGGAGCTTGGAAGAAATCAGCACAAATATTAGAAGCATTCAAATTAATCCAAATTTGGTTTACCTGTTGGCAATCTCTGAACAGGTGACAATAGGACTCTTCAAGGCCGTCCTCAATGCAAAAAATGCAGCCAATTTTGGTATTGATGTGTCGTTTCACGCGTTCGAAATTGACAGGACACCTCCTCTTCAAGCCATCCACGCAAAATGCCTAATTCTCTCAGCCACCTTCAGCTTCCAAATCTGCTCGTAAATAACAACATCAACATCAATCTGAGAAGCCTCGTTCTTCAGCAAGATGTACCCTGTTCTGACCGTGTAATTACCATCCCCAAAAAGCGACCAACATAGCACATCTTCCTCCTTTTGAACCAACGCAACAACAACGATCTCCAACAACACAATCACCAACAGAAACTGAGACAAAATACTCCAGTTCCAACCAACCCCTTCAATCCAATAATAACCGACCATCCTAACAACATGGCAATCATCAACAGGGGTCGAAGCAATCTCGCGCAGGATATAATTATTCAGCCAAACATCATTCCAAAAAAGAATCGATTTCCCGTTCCTAATAAGCCATTTAACCCCATGAACCACCACATTAGAGAGACCATGCCTAATCCCTTTCCAAAGATAGGAACTTGCTGGCGAATTTTCAAGCGCATGGTCGACATACTTATTCTTGAGGACAACAGACCAAACACCTTCTTCCCCCATAATAAAACGCCAGCCCAACTTGCTCACTAAGGCCAAATTCGTTTCGTGCATTGTCTTGATCCCAAACCGATCTTCATCCTTCGATTTGGTGACCTCATTCCAAGTGATCTTATGCATTCTTTTTCGTTCACCACAACTTGCCCAAATAAAAGACCTATTAATCTTGTCAATCTTACTACAAACACTTTTGGAAGGCAAAAATGTAGACATCGAGTAAACCGGTATAAAAGAAAGAACTGATCCAACTAGAGTAGTTCTCCCAACGAAACTCAAAATTTTAGGCTTCTAGCCAACCAATTTGTTTTTGAACTTATCAATAAGAGATGAGAAGGTGTTTTTCGAAACCCACTGATGAAGAACAGTTAGGCCCAAATAACTACCAAGATCCCTGGTGACCATGATTCCGCTAACCTCCCTTAACTGATTCACAACCCGAGGGTTAACATTAGAAGATAAGAAATTCTTCGACTTTTGAACACTGACCCTCTGCCCTGACATGTTGCAAGAAATTGTCCAAACAGCTCATAATAACACGCACTTGCTCAACGGAAGCCTCCGCAAATAATATGATATCATCCGCAAAGAACATATTCGAAAGAGATGGACCATCCCGAGTTAACCTGATAGATTTCCAACTCACATTAAACTCTCACTGACTTCTTTGGCGACCTACTGCTAGACGGAGACCGGATTGATTATCAACAAGATCCTAAATCAAATGGCTAAGCCTTTCCACACAAAGCATGAACAAATAAGGAGAGATAGGATCCCCATGTCGGACTCTTCTTGAAGGTGAAAACTGCTTAGAGACCTCTCCATTCCAAAGAAGTTGCATCCTTTGGAGAAGTAACACACGAGTTGACCCAACTAATCCATTGATCCGGAAAGACCGCTACTCTAAACGTATCATCAACAAAATCCCATCGAAGCCTATCATAAGCTTTTTCGAGATCCAATTTCAAACCATCCAACCCTTGGAACCTCTCTTTCTTCTCATCAAGTGCACCACCTCCTATGCAACAACAATGTTGTCGGTAAGCATAGGGCCTGGAAGGAAGCTCCCTTGAGTGGGGCCGGTGCTATTTGACATGAGAGGCTGAAGTCTATTGGCAAGAACTTTAGTGACGATCTTATAAAGAACATTGCATAAACTTATAGGCCATAATTGACTAAGAAGCTTGGGTTTCTCGGTCTTCGCCAACAACACAATCAACGTGTCGTTGACCCCCTCCGTCATATGAGAAGACGAGAGAAAGTCTCTAACAAAGGACCAAACAGAGTCACCCACCATATCCCAACGTCTCTGATAGAATCCCGATTGGAAGCCATCAAGTTCGAGAGATTTGAACGGTCCCATATCCTTAACCGCTTTCTGACGAGCACTTTTACGTCGCTATAAAAGCACTGCCAAAGAAAATTCCTAACTTCCTAACCTAGGTATAGTGGAAGCAAGGGTCGAACCCACAAGGACTCAGATTATTCGTATTTATTTAATATTACTAATCAGAAAAGGGGGTTTTTATGGTTGTAAACTAAAATCTAAGTAATTAAACTAATTAATCAAAACAAGTAAAGTAAATTGAGATTCTAATATGGAGAAAAGCGTCCAACTAGTTCGTATCCATTGCATACATGAGTTTTGATCATCGATTATCCTTATTTCAACTTCCCTTGACTAATCTATTGTGAATTTATGAATTCAAGCTTATTGTGGTTGTTAATATACACCGTCTTTAACAACCTTTTAACCAATTAACCTAGAAAACCTTCTATGTCAAATTGATCATGCAATTAAGTTCAAAGCATTCAATAGAAACAATATTCATGAATTCCACCGTCTATTCACGAAGTCTTGTGATTAAATTCTCCGCCTTTGATTAACCTTAATATACACCGTCTTTAAGTTTAATCAAAGGATTCATCCATGAATAATCAAATTCCACCGTCTATTTAATTATTCTAGTTGTAATTCAGCCTAGAAGTAGAATAGGTGATCAAGCTATTATAATCCTAAGTGAATTTAATCAATTAAGCATGGAGAGATTCAATCTAGTCAAGGCAAACTAAAATAATTCAAATCTCACAAACAATCATGCATACAACTTCAACTAACTAGTTGGACATGGAAAATTTAGCTAGAAATCGACATTAAAGAGAAATCAAACTTACAAAAGTCAAATTGATCTTCAATTGCAAAATTAGGGTTTTTGTCTCCCTCAAATCTCCAAATTGCATAAAACTCTAAAAGATAGCATATTCATCCAAAGAAACCCTAAGGAAAGTATTTATATTATGTCTAAAAATATCCAAAAGAAATATTAGAGTCGGCCCATAAGATCACCCGAAGCCCAAGTCAGCGTTGCACAAACGTGCCGGAGCGCGGTTTAGTACTCCCCAGAGCGCGGTCGCGCTCTCATTGGTTCTGCCCGCGCTCAGGCGACAACAACTCTAGTGACACTTCAGAGGCTGTTTTGACCCCCTTCGAGTTGGAATTTGGACTCGAAGTAAAAATATGAATTGTAGCTCTTCGAGTTAGCTTTCCAGTGATACCAAATTCAGATTCATCCGAGTAGTATAGCTCCCAAACCAAGCATTTCAAGATAGAGGTGTCAAAATAAGACTCCAATGCATGACCCGAGTTTAAGCGTTTTTATCCCTCAAGATCTTGGGCCTTAGCTCTTCCAATCTTCACTTGCACCACTTTAAGCCTCATCTTGATCCTCCACAATCATCTAAGATCCATCCCGTCCATGCTTGTTTACCTAAAGATCTGCAAAACCGAACAAAACAAGAGCAAAACCCGAATTTCCTAGAAAACGTAAAAACCTAGAAACTAAGCTAAACTAAGCTAAAACCATGTAAATTAAACATAAATATGCATCCTAAACACTACCTAAATGCGAGCTATCACTTTCCAAACCTCGTCTATTGAAACCGTCCTCAAAAGCGATGTAAGTCTAACTGATTCAGAGCGGAAAAACCACAATTTGAAATTGGACGGGGCCCCTCATACATGGAATCCACCGAATACAAATCCCGGTAGAAATCAACAGCCATCAACTCTAACTCTTCATTCTTTTCAAACTAAATACCATTGTTGTTCCGAAGGTCTTCAATCATATTATGTTGTAATAACCTCCTTTTTCTTAGATGGATATCTAGTAAGTCGAACCTAGTTTCGGAGACGAAACTATTTTTAAGGGGACACTATTGTAATAACCTCCATTTTCTTAAATGGATATCTAGTAAGTCAAACCTAGTTTCGGGGACGAAACTATTTTTAAGGGGGTACTATTGTAATAACCATCTTTTTCAAGAAGGACAATTATGTAGTTTCCTTTTTATTTTGTTTAATAAAATAAATTATAGCAATATTCTCATAATAATGATATATTGCTTACCTAATTTATTTTATCAAATGAAAGTTAAGCAACTAACCTATAAAGGGTTATTTAAAATAATAATGGGCCTTACCCATATGTTAAAGAAACATAAATAAATAAAATTAGAATTTTAAGAGAAATATATTAAAAATGTTTAAAACATATTTTTATAAATACACAGAATTGTTGTAAAAATATTTTGAATTACAAGTTTTATTCCTTCAAAAGATATTAATGATAAATATTAGTAGCAAGGGCATTTTTTATTCATTTCTTAAACTAGAGGGGTTGTTTGTGCAAATTCTTGAAAATAGATTCAAATATGGGTGTTCTTCTTCTCCAACTTGTTCTTAACTTCAAATGAGGAATTTGATCTCGTTTCTTAACGAAAATGGATTCCGTAGAAGCCTACTTGTCACATTTTTTACCCTCTACAAGTTCCCTCAATCAATTTGGGATCAATCAATCAAACTCATCCCGAAAATCTTGTTTTAGGTCAAAGTGCAACGTTTTTGGAATCCTTCAAATTAAAATCGAATTGAAGAAGGATAAGGTTTGATTTAAGATGGAAAGGATTGGGAGGAGTCAAAGGACGGAATAGAGAATCAATCCCAATTCAAATACAAGATAAATCACCCATAAATGGGCACGGGATTGTGTCTAAGGCATTAATGGAGGATTTCGGGCTTGTTTTTGGAGCATTTAAGCTCATTCTTGGCCCTATAAATAGCTCTTGAAATTGTCTATATAATCCTAAGCAAAAACACTCCCTTTCCAATCGAGAATTGGTCAAAAATAGATCTAGAAACCCACACAAAAATTTGGCTATGTTTTAGTTCGAACCCACAGGAGCCGCCAGTTCAGTTGTGTTTTCCGGCCACCACAGACCACCCCAGGCTCCGCCTCTACCAACAGTAGAAATCCACGCTCGTCCCGGTTCCAACGAAACCTCACACGCCTCGAACCGATTCCAGATGAAGGAGAACGAAGCCTCTGAAGTCGAAGTCGCACGAGTGTTGCTGCTGCAGTAAGTAGCAAGCCCGCGGGCCCGACCCATGCAGCTTGTCTTCTTACCTAATTCACCCTATTTTATGTATTTTTATTGATTGGGGTATTTAAAATAAAATAAATATTATTAAATTTTAATTTATAAGATGTTAAGAACATTTTATGATATTGTTATGAAAGAGAAGTAGAAAGTATATACTTTTATAAAAGTTGCAAATAGAAAGGAAATGTTGTATATTATTGATTTTATGTCTTAAAAACATGTACTTTGCAATATGATATGATTTTTATTGAAATAAAATATGGGTAAATAATTTTAATTAATATGTATGCATAAAGATAAAGATTCTATAATATGCAATGCAAATAAATTAAAAAGGTCCTACATTAATAAAGAAAGATTTTATTAATGTTAACAATACAAGTTTATTAGAAATATAAACTTACGAGTCATAAGAATTCAACTTACGAGGAAAAGATGCACAAAATAGATATCTCATAATTTATTTTGTATCTTATGTATGAATCAGGAAAAAGGAAATCAATCGTTGGATTGCAATCTCGTCTAAGATAATTCTCGCTTGCCTTCGAAACAAGGCAAGTGGTGGTTCGCTTGTTTGAATAAAATTTATTTTAGTCATGTATGCATGTTATGTTGGGAACGCTTGTTTGAATAAAATGAACTTAGGTTATTATAGAATTAATGACCGTGTTGAAACGTACAAATGAATTAGGGTTTATTATGCATAGAAATAATGACCCCGTGGTAGCTTATTGTTATTATTATTACTATTATGCTCTAGAAGCTATACTTAGGTTGCAATGTTTGTGCACCTGTTTGTTCATGGTCTCATTTTGAGATTCGTAGTTTTGGACTAGCATAGAGTTAGGGGTGGGGGTTCACTAACCCCTGAACACCTCTTTATAATATTTGGCATTAGGATGGACCTAGACCCTAATGCTGGTCATGACCCTGCTCGCTCAACCGCTTTGAGGAGTGTTTGGCACCTAGCTAGTGCCTTGTATCGGGACTTAGGAACCCGTTCTGCCCTTTGCGGGAATTCTATATCTTATGGCATATCGCGTTGCCGTCCTAAAAACTACCAACTTGAATGCAATGTTTTGTAATTAAATAAGATAAGTGCTAGTGCACACCCATTAAAACGTGTTCAGGGAGGTGACTACAACTTGGAAAACCACTCTGCCTCCCGACTTTGATTAATCTATTTTCCAATCTGAATTTGGACAACACGCATTCGGTGAGGTTGGTTGTAGATTCGATAAGTCGACGGAGGCTTTTCAAAATATTGGTTGATAACTAAATTTCCGAACATAACCTTTCTCATTCTTAAGGAACCATAGTTTATGGTGTCCTACTCTCTTTTCATCATATTCTCATTCCGTGAGATTATTTGGGTTATGTCATCGACCGACTTTCATTCGGAGACCGATGGTCATAATGCAACTAAGATCACAAGAACCTCACATAAAATTCCACTTGCGTAGTCTTTCGTTAGACTGACCGTTCGCTTTATTTCTTTTGCATGGTCGGCTGGTGTCAACCGTCCCTATACGGAACAACAGGGAGTAAAAGAGTGGTTATTTGAGATTGAAGCTATTGAAGTGTTGCACGTTTCTTTTGAATAAATTTTTAGTTAAAGGTCGAGATCCTTGGTCTATAAGGACCGCCTTCAAGAATTTTACTTCTGATTTGTTCAAGACTATTTAATCTCATTTTTCCGCAAGTATTTGGATTATTCAAGATTGTGAAAGTTGGACATTTTGTTTTAATATTTATTGAATTATCATTATTATTTATATCTTGAATACCGTGAAAGCCTTTGGTGGTTTCAGAGTGTAAATTCTGAGGTCACTGGCGGTAATATCTTCGAGGGAAAAATGGGGGTGTTACATATGCTTCCTTCAAACGATGGTTGATGTGTGAAAAAAGAGGTATAACGATCCCCACACATCAACCATTGCTCCCGTGACTTTTGGAACCACAAGATTTCCTCTTGTTGAAGCACCATCTCTAACTCCCCTTTGAGACGCTCTTCATTATCCAACAACGCACTAGAAAAAGCTCTATTAGGGTTGCTTTGGATAACCCCAACCTATCCCAAGATAGCCTGCTTACGAGAATGAATATTCCGAAAGAATTTTTTGTTCCAAATCACTAACTCATATGTAAGAACCGAAAGAGCCGCAGGAGTGTCCAAGCTAGGGAACCAACTCTCCCTAATCTTACTCATGAAATCAAGATGAGAAAACCAAGCCGCTTCAAAACAGAACGACCTACGCTTTTAATTCAAACCCAGCTTCATATTAAACGAGAGCAAGAGCGGATTGTGATCCTAAGAGAACCTCGGAAGATGACGCACCCTAGCTTTTGGCCACGAAGGCGCCCCTCAATGTTCATAAAAGCCCGATCAAGCTTCTTAGACACCACCGTTGATCGAGATAACCTTCTGCTCCAAGTGAAATTAGGTCCCAAAAACTCCATATCAATGTGCCCCAACCTGTTCTTCCAACTATTATAAAGGATACATTTAAAATCGCCCCAGAGCCACCCTCACGCTCACTATTATAAAGGATACAGTTAAAATCGCCCCCAACAATCATCGGGACAACAATCCCTTTAATCTCAAACTACAAGTCTTTCCAAAACCCTTCTCGTTGCTTAGCCGAAGGAGGTCCATACACAACAAAAAGATGCACAGAAGAGTCCCCATTAACAAACATAATATGAATGAAGTGTTGGAACTTCTCGAGCCGCTCAACGCGAATCTTAGAGTCTTTCCAAAAGAACCACACTCCACCCGCAAAACCAACAACTTTAACACGCTCAAATATCGAGAAATCGGATCGAATAAAACGGTTGCAAACATGATCAGATCTCTCCCCTAAAATAAGAGACTCGAATAAAGAAAGCATGTCAATCGAATGAGTTCTACACATATACCGAATAGCTCGCCGAAACCCAAGTTTGCCTACACCATAGCAATTCCACATTAATAAATTCATCATAAGAATATATGGAAAATAAAAGAGGGACCATAGGGGATTATATAGGCCCTTGAGCATAATCACTCTCCGCCATACTGGCGTAAACATCGATGCGTTCAATGAACTGGTCCTTATTTGCTTGAGAATCTGTGGGAAGGGTATTTGTTGAGAGGGTTTTAACTGACAACAAATAAAATCTGTAGTCAAGACCCCGTTGAGTATAGCGAAGTCAGGATCGTCCACGGGAAGCAAGGTTGTCTGTTTACCGAACTAAGAAAACAAGAAAACAAAGCAAAACAAAACAAAACAGCTACGACGGACCTCGTTAACGACCTTGTCAAGGTCGGTAACGATGCTGGAATACTACTGAAATAGAACAAATATATAACGATGCAAGTGCAGGTTCGGTACCGATCCTAAAGCCTCGGTAACGAGTGTATTCGAATGCAAAACTAAGGAAAATCAAAGTATAAAAAGCTCTAAGATAAGGGTTACCACGACATAGATATGCATATAAGCTCATATGAGATAAAGATCATGCCTTTGAAGATAAATCTATCAACTTTCGTTGACTAAACAAGCAAATCAATCAACTTTCATAAA
The DNA here is from genome assembly GCA_964016875.1 of Fallopia convolvulus. NCBI lineage: Eukaryota > Viridiplantae > Streptophyta > Magnoliopsida > Caryophyllales > Polygonaceae > Fallopia > Fallopia convolvulus. The sequence continues at coordinate 27,220,939 of OZ024736.1, forward strand.
TCAATTCACTTTATTACTTGTTTTGAATCCAAAGCTCGAAACTTTCGTTATCGAACAATTTCAACATTCAAGTTCACAACTTTCTCTTTCGATCAAGCAACAAACTCAAATTACTTCGACTCTTGTCTAAGCATAAGCACAAACAAGCTATTTAAAAGATAGAAGGCAATCAAAACATCAACATATTCATTCAATCATGCACAACCATGTCGGGTTTCAACCCCGACCCTAGAAAAGAAAACTACTCACTCTTCATTGAATTAAAGCAAACAACTTTATTCAAAGAGAACATTGAAAAGCACAACTTACTTGAAATTGAAAGAAATATCGTCTTACAACCACACGTGGAATCCGAAAATAAAGAACGAAGAACAACACTAAGAGCTCGATCACAAATTGATCGGAAAACCAGTTTGAACTCTCTCTCTCTCTCTCTCTCTCTCTCTCTCTCGACTTCTCTCCTCAAAACCTATGAGAATCCCCCTTGCCTAGGCTAAAACAAGGGTATTTATACTAAAGAAGGCTATCTAATAAAAGATCTAAAAGATAAAAAATTACCAAACTAAAAGATTACAAGATAAAAGATATAAATCCCGAAAGTCGGCTACGCTCTACCGACACAGGTCACCTCATTAACAACCTGCACTGGGTTGGTAGACACTTGCTGAATTCCTTTGCAAAAACTCTGATGCACATCTCGGTACCGACCCTCACATGTCGATAACGAGCTCTTTGTTTTGACTCTCTTGAGCTCTTTCCTTGGCCTTACTTGAACTTCTACTTGATTTTCAACATGCATTCTTCCTTCTCCTCTTCTATGCATTCCACACTCACCACTTCACTTCAGCTTCGCTTGAAAATGCTCAATTCCTCTTCAAAAACCTACAAAAAGACACAAAACGTAGTAGCTTCCATACTTTTCACAAAATATGCAAACTTATCCAAAAACACACAAAGCTAACTCGAAATCTTACTAAAACTAAACTAAACAACCTAAGAAAGATACCTAAAACTAGACTAAAAACACGAACATCAAAATACCCCATACTTAGGCTTGCTTGTCCTCAAGCAATCATCACTATACAATAACCAAAACCAAACAATCATGCTTATCAAGTAATAACCATCATCTCAAAAGCAACATCAAAACATAGCAGAAATAGCAAATGACTATTAATGTCATCACACATATATAAGCACTAATAGACAAAAGCAACTACAATCCAACCTCACCAAGGATATGTGTTGATGTCATCTTGTTTTGCATGGTTTTGCATTAGCATTTAGGATTAGATTTCATCATTTTCTAGCTTTGGTTTTGCATTTTGTGTTGATTTCTAGTATTATTCGTAGTATGGATGTCTACACAAGCTTTGTTTGCATTTTCAGGTTTTTGGAGGTGTTTTCGGCTCGTAGAGATGGTTAAGGAGCTTGATGATATTGGAGAATTCAAAGAGGTGAAACAAGCCTTTGAGGATGCTTACGGGACAAGAATATGAGGTTAAAGAGGTGCTAGAGACGAGCCAACAAGCCAGAGATAAGGCTCGAGACCAGAAAAGAGAAGATAATGGACTAAGTGCTCGTCTCGGTCGAGACAGTGGTTCGAGAACTCGTCTCGGTCGAGACGGCGGGCAGGCAGCCGTGAGGAGTTGATTTCTTGCGTGAAGGGCCATCTTTTATGTCGTATTTTTGGATATTTTTAGCCTTTAATATAAATACTCTTTAGAAACCTCTTTAAGGAGGACTTTTATGCATTATTATTATTTTTAATTAAAGAGGGAGAAGAGAGAAATTTCTAGGGTTAATAGTTCTACACTCTTTCAATTTGGAGAATTGGCACTCTTGGATCTACATTGTTTTCTTTTCAATTGAATTTCTAGTAAGTTTCTCTTTCACTTATTGTTCTTATTTATATTCCATGTTTAAATTTATTTCTTTGGTTATGAATTCCATTATGCTAGGCTAAATTCTATAGTTCTAGGGTTTGGTTGATCCCAACGATGTGAAGCGGATTAGATTCAATACCTTTTGCTTGAATTGAGTTGGAAAACTAATATGATTTGATCCTAGGGGCTTAATTGAATAGGTTTAAACTTGTTAAAGTCTTGTTTAGGTTGCGCATCGAGAGGTGGTAGTTTAAGTAAGTATACAAAATAGAGAAAACACATTGAGAGGTGGTTCTATCTATTTGGAAAAACTAGAATTGAACTTGAGAGTTAGTTTCTCATGTGGTTAATTGCCATAGAACTTCTAGATGTTTGAGTCAAGTTTGATGCATCATGAGAGTATCTAGATTTCTAAGAGCATGTTTATCCATGAGATGCTCTTTTCCCATTTCTTCCCCTTTCTCTCTCCGCCACATCATTCTAGCATCTCTATCCATTCTACCATTTTATCAATTCAAAAGCTAGCATCTCAAAAAGTTGCTTTTTCATATCAATCATTTTACAAATATACTCCTTCATTTCATTTAAAATTATAAATATACCATTTACTATGAATTACCAAAATACTTATTCATGTATATTTATAAATATAAAATATTAATTAATTTCATGATTCATAAAATAAATTATTAAAAAAAGATACCCACAAATTTTTAAGCAATTAAATTTCATGAAACTACCATAACATAACAAGATTTTAAGTATTTTTAGAGCTAAAGATACCCAAAATACATATTTTTTAAAAAAGTATGTCAAATATAATCAAAATGGATGTCTAAATGTAGAGAAAAAAATCTAGACTTATGGTAATTTTTTTTTTTTTAAGTTTACAAATGCCAAAATACATTCGAAATATATTAAAAGCACCACGCGTTGTCCAATCATAGGGAGACACGTGGCGCCATGCTAGGCCTTCTCCAACATTTTGGTACCAGCTTTTTGAAAAAAATAAAATAAAAAACTACCTAAAATTAATAGAGAAGCGGTGCTCTTTTCCACCCAAAAGAGCACCCATTCTCTTGAATTCTCTGAAAGTTTGAATATTTTATTAATAAAAAGAGCATTCTAGCATCTCTATGCCAATTGATAAAAGTGCTCTAAGTGCTTAAAGGGTTTCTATCGGTTTTGTTTTGTCACGAGAGTTGGTTCTTAATTTATAAGAAGTAAATTAAGTTAAACTTTGAGAAAAGTTAATTTATGACATTAGACAATAACCTTCATAAGAAAATATCCAACTCAGTTTAGGTAGAGGTGCGATTCAAACTCCGTGGATCAAAGTTGTGTGGATTCCTTCCCTTGGAACTTTGCATTCTCATATATTTCTACATCATTATTTACTTGTTTTACTTGTTCTTAATAGTTAGAATTACTCTACAATCATTATATTTGGCTTAGGAACTTGTTTCTAGAATTTACTAAAACAGACATAATCCCCGTGATTCGATCCTGATCTACTACTACAACAGATCTCGTATTCTTGCGAGTGTGTGGGAAACCATCAAAACATGTGTTTCACTCAACTCTCAAGTGTTTAGGCTTATAAATTCAATCTCTCAACTCAATATTATATGCAAAAACTCATAGAAATTAGAAATTATATCACCAAACTCTCCACCTAAGATTTGTCAAAACAAGCAAAAATCATCAAGAGAACTTAGGCTCAATGAAAAACTTCATAGAAGCTTCCATTCGATCGGGTTGTAATGAGGCTTGGTAAAGACAATAAGGCGTGGAAAATATTTTGGTCATGTGGTGCTAATAAAATCCAGGAATCAAAGACTCCCAAAAACTCACACATATATCCAAAAACTCTCATAAAAGAATATACCAAACTCACTCTCATTATGCTCTTTCTTTTCACTCACCTTTAAAATCCTACAAAGCCTCATATAAACATAAAAGAATCTCTGGTTTTACTTTAAACACAATGCACATTTGCTTTACCTTCTTTCTTTTTTCTTTCCTTCATTTTCAACATTTTTTTCTCTTTTTGCTCTCAACTAGCCTCGTTAACGAACTAAGAGAGTTGATAACGAGCTACACTTCTCCTCGATTTTACTTCTTTTCTTATCGGTACCGAGCCCAAATAGGTCGGTATCGATCCAGACTTTCTTTCTTTTTCTCTTATTTTTGTGCATCTTTTCTACCAAGAGATCTTTTTACAAAATAAAACAAGAGACTTCCAATCTACCCTCCCAAAAACCCTTATTTTGAACCAAAACATAACTTTTTCCACTCTACAAAACATACCTCTCCAACTAAGTCCTAATCCCCGGACAGGGTCAAGCTTATCTCGGCTAGGAAAATTATTTTGTGGAGCTGATAATAAAAGGCAATAAGGCAAATTGGTTGACAAAAACAAGGATCATGTATAGGGTGAATAGAGATAAATAAGGCTCATAAAAATAAGTTCTCTATCATATGACTTCCACAAGTAATGAACTAAAAATCTTATATATGTCTCAAGCAATAGATAACCATCACAAATCCAAGAGATAATATACATAACGAGAGTAAATTACAGAAGAAAAGAAGAGGTTTTTTTTATGTTCTCCCTATAAGGCCAAAAATAACTCAAAAGGTAGCAATTTTTGTTGGATTGCACTACTCATGCTAAAAGTTATACATGCTCAATTTCATCATATGCTATTCCTCTATAAAAAACAATTTTCATACTAAGAGTCAGGTTATACCATCAAAAACATGTTGAAAGGAAATTACATTCTAAACGAGCAAGGTATTCATCCATTCTAAAATTGCCCATGAACTCATACATGGTCCTCAACGCTCCTCATCAACTGTCAACCGATGCTCCATCGTCCTCCAACGAGCATCTGCCTGCTGATGCCTCACATCATCTAAAGCCATGCGAGCTGCATAGACACCCTCCCAACGCTCCATCCTTTGGGTGAGCTCTGTCAACTGCAGGTTGAGCTGTTGCATCTGGAAAGACAAATCATCGGCCCATAGAGGGGGAACACTTGATCCAGAATAGGTGGGCTGAGGAGGTGGTTGGTAATGATCTTGGGGCTGGAAGTGGTCTTGATAGATCATCGGGTTGTAAGGCATCATCTCATACGACTGAGGCTCGGTAGGCGGAGGTGGTGGCTCGTTATCGAAGCTAAATGCCTCGTTATTGACCTCAAAATAAGCGTTAAACGAGCCTAGGTTGGTCGTTACCGAGGTTGTCTTCGTCGCTAAGTACCTCGGTACCGAGGTCATCATCCTCGATATCGAGCTCCTCCGTGGCTGCCTCATCTTCATCCATTTCAGCGACTTCTTTGTCGAATCTTGACTCACACTCCCTTAATGACAACTCATCTTGTGGCTTCTTCTCCAACGGGAAGGCATGACTCGTCCAAGCTTCATACCAATTCGGCACATAAAGCAACTCAAACTTGGCCCGATCAAGCAACACATCTTAGCCAAGTACCTTGGTGGCAAACCCTTCTTCAGTCCTCACAAAGATGTTGGAAGAGAACCAATACTTGGAGTCTAGCTTCTGGGGACGGTTTGTAGTATAACGCTCAAGATCAATACCGAGATTCTCCGCCAGAAGACTCACCAAATTCCGGCACCATACTTCTTTTGAATTGACCTCGTACTTCTCAACGTACTTCAACCATTCATACCCCAAATTCAAAGGGGCAGGGTCGTAAAAAAAAATGGTACGTAGGCATGCAACCTCCAACCGTGTTGGCCATGAAAGCTCTTTCTTGGGCCAAAAAGTGGCATCCAAGACTGGGAGAATTATCCGAAAGATGAGGTTGATGATGCTTGCCCCTGGGAGTGCCGGTGCGGAAGGTTCGACATCCCCGAAAATGTAACTCCAAGGGTCGGTAACCTTTAAATTCTCGATCTTGTAGTCCCTAGAGTAGTGAGGAAGCTCAAGGAGTGCATTGCATTCAGCCATTGTGCACTCGCGATCAACATTGCCTAACCGGAACTTGATCTTTCCAACTGATGTCTTAGTCTTGAAGCTTGTTCGGAGAGTGGCTATGAACTCGGCGGTGAGGGTTGGGTAGTGCGGTGTTTCCTCCTTCTTCAATAAATGAGGTATAACAAGAATGGCAAAAGCATGTTTGACGTCATCATAGATCCCCATAGCCTTAGCGCTTGACCTCGAGAACCACCTTGTGAAGTGGTCCTTCTGAAGGACGGAATCAAAGATCTTGACTTGCTCCTGAGTAGCCAACATGACATCGTCCATGCGTGGATGAGACGGGGATCTTTGAGTCCTCTTCTTCTTTCTGGCTCTAGCATTAGCTCGGCTAGTGCTTGCTATTTGTACCTGCAAATACCATGAAATTCCAAGATAAGATCCATACAAACCAACCAAAAGAAAACCCCATACTTGCTCTTGAAAATGCTCTCGACCTACCTCGGTACCGACCCAATTGGGTCGGTAACGAGGTATCTGGGTTTAGTTTCAAAATTTCGCATGTCATAGGTCGTTACCGACCCTCTCAGGTCGTTAACGAGCCTGGGCGAGAACAATTCGCAAGTTATTCCGAGTACCAAACCTCAAAATTTACAACACTTTCAGCACGATTTCAACCACAATTCCTCATAAAAACACACAATCTAGCACATGTAACCTCATACTTGCTCGAAACCCTATCTAATCATGCCAATAAGTGCCAAAATTCATGGTGAAAATCAATCAATTCAAGAACAAGTTACTTCATGCTTTTCTTATCAAAATTTCGATGCAAAATCAAGCAAGAATAACCAAGATGAAATCAAGATCAATCACCAATCAAAGAAGCAATAGAAGCACAATGCAATATAGACATGCAAACCGATTTCTCATACAAGATCTAGATATGAATTTTACCCCAATTCAATCTTCAAGCATGTCAAGGACAATAAAATCGTTTGCAATGAAGAATTTTCCCACTTGAATGGGATAATCATCAACGACTCCTGTAGCTTTCACACTTGATCCATCCACCATATACATCCTCATATCCATAGGTTCCAGACGTCTCATATTGGCTTTCGACCAGATTGATAGGGGAAGTAAACTGGCACTGACTCCCAAATCACAAAAAGCCTTGAATCGGTGGTCACCTATGCCATTTATGATAGCAAATCTTCCTGGGTCACCTAACTTCTCTGGAAGAGTAATAGATCAGACATCATCTTTGTAGCTCGTTGTCGACCTGGGCCGTGGCGTCTTCTTCAGAATCGGGGTCCTTCTCCTTGGATTTGGAACGATCCGGCAGTGTCTTTTCGCTCCTAAGGTGCACGGTCGCTATTTGTCCTTTAGGGTTCTCCTCTGGGCGACCCGGGAGTTACCCTTGCGGCCTCGGAATCTGTGCAACCAGATTCCCTAATTGTGAGTCGACACTTTTCTTCCAAACATCGAACTCTCCCCATCTTTTCATCTGGTTGTTGAGGTTAGCTTGGACTCCATTGATTTCTTCTTGAAGTCCTTGCACCCAGGATGGTGGCTCTTGATAACCTGGAGGTCGATACGGTGCGGGCCGTCTTTTCGGAGGGGGTGCTGCATAACTTGGATTTGGATTTTGATTTCCCCACATTGGATAATTATTTGGCCTGTCAAAGTTAGTAGGCGGGTACAGTGGAGTGGAGTCAGGATCGTTCCACAGGAAGCAAGGTTGTTTGTCTATCAATCTAATAAAAATTCAAATAAAATCAAGCAAAACACTAACGAGATGCCTCGTTAACGACCTTGTCAGGATCGTTACCGAACCACCGAACACAAAAACACCAATTAACGACCTAATAAAATTCTAACTAACACTCGGTACCGAAACAAGTATTCAGCAACGAAGATTTATCAGAAATAATTCAATAAAAACAAATATCTAGGATAAGGGACACCACAACATAGCCAAGCATAAGAATTCATAAGAAGATAAGATCATGCCTTTAAATAGATAGAGTCATCAACTTTCATTGACTAGACAAGTAAATTAATCTATTTTCATAAACTAACTCACTCAATTGCTTGTTTGGATCTAAAGCTTGAAACTTCCGTTTTCAAACAATATCAACCTTCAAGTTACTAACTTTCTCTTTCAATCAAGTTAAAACTCAAATTACCTCAACTCCCGTTTCGGTATTAAGCACAACAAACAATTTCAATAAAGATAAAAGGCATTCAAAACACTACCTTACTTCATCAAACATGCTCAACTATGCCGGGCTTAACCCCGACCCTAGAAAAATAGACTACTCACTATTCATGATAAACAAATTAAAAACTTCCATAAAAACAAACATTGAAACAAAAATTCAAACTTAAAAATAATAACAAAAATATCGTCTTACAGAGAATCAGAGAAAAACCAAAACAAAACAATCACCGAACCACAAACTCGATCAACGAACCTCGGAAACCGTCGTCACCGAACCTCGTCACCGACTTCCGATCCGGCAGCCTCTCCTTCGGCCTTCCTTCTCCTCCAAAACTAGCTCTAAAACTCTCTCCAAAATTCGGCCCCCAAAATTCCCCCCCAAAATTTTTCCCATGTTCTATACTAGATAGAGGAATATTTATAGAAAATCCTAAAAAACTAAAAAGGCTAAAAGATAAAAATTTTCTTAAAAAGATAGAAACAAACTCTAAAAGATAGAAATAAAATCTAGAAAGATATTAAACCCTAAAATACATATTCTAATCACCCATAAAGATTCTAAAAAGATACTCAACCGATACGGAAATAAATTCCCGCTCAGGATCGGTGAATAATAAAATAATACTCCGAAATCTTCTTCTTCGTGGCCCCGTTAACGACCCTTCACAGCCTCGTTAACGAGCCTGGGGTTTTGTTTTCTTCAACACCTCCTCTCGTTCTCTTGAACTCTGACTTCTTAAATCTTGCACTTTCCCGTCCTTCACTGTGATGCTCCAAATTTAGCTCCATTCCTCGCTAAAACCTGCAAAATACACAAAATAGTGTAGATTCCACCCTTTTCATAGATTTATGCAAAACTAACTAAAAACACTTAAAACTAAACCTAAACTAGACAAAACTAAACCTAATAAGCAAAGAAAACCTATCAAAAACTATACCAAAAATGCGAACATCAGCGGGTTCCTGTATTGACCTCTCATATGGTTCATATCGGCATATGTCTCAGCGGCTCTTACCTGCTCGATGTTAGTGCAAGCAGAAGTACTATGGGCAGAAAAATCATACTCTTGACAAGGTTGAGAGGTTTTCAGAAAACTTTCCTATTTCTTCAGACAGTTGATCTCATCTTGTAGAAATTGATTTTGGACATCTGGATTAACTTCATCCTTATTAGGCATGTAGAGACCCTTCTATGGCTGGGGTGGCTCCTGGGTCCTGACTCGACTAAAATCGTTGTTGTAAATATCAAAGATAAATAACCCTAAACTACTAACTAATATAGCAAGCAAGCAAGGGGTCGAACCCAAGAGAATCGGGATTCTGATCAATCAGCAAAGAGCAAAGACAGGGTTTTTTGGAACTTCAGGCAAACAAACAAACAAACAAATATTGTTGGGATTAAATCAATTGGAAGAAAGCAGAGTTCATTCAATCGATTCCACCTTTTTACTCATCCGATCATTGATTCATCTAATTTTCTATTAATTCCCTAGTTAATTCCAATCCTTATAAAAGATTTTCGCTTGTCCACGGTCCAAGCGAAAGGATGATATGAACAAGAACGCTTAATTCAAATCATGAAAAGTATTAAGGATAGAAGGATATTAATTCATGCAATCAAGCTACGAGTCTCATGCATAAAATAACAATCAAATAATCTTTCTCAATTCTAGTCCACGGTCCTAGAAAAGAGTTGTTTCAAGGATAAATAAGATTGCACAGACAACAATCAAACAAATCCAAACAATAGAATATCAATCAAATTCAACGAGTTGCGCACCAAGAGAAATCAATTGATAATCATAAATTAAGCATAAGAGTTTTGATATTAACCAAGGGATAGAAAAGTTACCAGAATCTCACGAAATACATAAAAAGGTTTCCTTGATCAAACAAACTCCAAAGGAAAATTAGTTCTCCATAATACTGAAATAAAAACCTAAAAGTAAAAGTATGCTATAAATTGTCTCTCAATTGTGCAACCCTAAACTGAAAACGAAACTAAGCTTAAATAGTAGAAATAAGTCCGAAACCCTAAGATATAAAAATACTAAAAAGATAAAATAAAACGAAATAGAGGCGGCGCTGAAAAGCCAAAATCCGCGAGCGCGGAATATTTCCGCGGGCGCGGATCTGCTTGATGTTTGAGGCCGCGGATACTCCTCCATCCGCGAGCGCGGAATCCCTTCGATCCGCGAGCGCGAAATATTTCCGCGGGCGCGGATACTGCGTTTCAACATTCTGGTGTCAACTTCGGAGGTAGTTTTGACCCACTTAGAGTTGGAATTTGACCTCGCCGTAAAAAGATGAATTGTAGCTCTTAGAGTTATCTTTCCAATGATACCAAATTCAGATTCATCCGATCACCGTAGCTCCCGGAATAAGCGTTACAAGAAAGTGGTGTTGAAACAACTCCAAATCAACACTTGCCTTCAAAACTCTTGCAATTCTTCAAGTCGTGTCTTCGGTCTTCATATGACAATTATGCTCAAAACTAACCTAAACACACTCAAATCATACCTAAAATACAAGAGTTAACCTATACTAAATAGAGCATATCAAATTCCTCCATACTTAACCCTTGCTCGTCCTCGAGTAAGCTCAAAATAAATCTAACAATAAATCCTATCAAGGTTTACAACATAGTATAAGGGAAGACAAAAATCACTCACCTCACCAACCCGAACCCAAAATAGAGAAATAATGAGCAAAAACATGAAAGCTCAAGCACACACCTCACAAAAATACATATAAACTCTCAAGCTCTAAAAAGTGTAGAGCAACCTAGGATCTACCCAACATCTAAAATGTAATCCCCAAGCCCCAAAGTAGAATATGATCCTAAACACTCTGATTTTACCACTCATTCTACTTAGGCGCCCTTTCGGGTTTTCACCTAATCACTCTTTTCATTTTTCTTACGTGTCCTCACAAATACTCACATCTCTCATTAACCTCATATTACCCCAACCTAATGCTTGTCCGGGTTACCTGCTTATTACCTGAGCCGCCCTTTCGGGTTTTCAACTCATCCCAGGATTTTTATGCCTTTTTCTGAATTTTTTTATGGCTTTTTTATTATTTTTTTTAATTTAAAAATTTTCTCTATACAAAAACATGGAAACAAAAATCCCATAAAAATAACGAAAAATAAATTGAAAAGCAACTATCTAAGATAAGCGTAGTGAGTACTTCCTCCCCCATACTTAAATCCTTCATTGTCCTCAATGAAGTAAAGAGAAAGGAATTAAGCATAGAAGAGGTGGCCAGGCCGGATGATCCGTCGTTAGGAAAAACCGCGGGCGCGGTGGCCAGGCCGCGGGCGGTGCTTCGATCGTGAAAAAATGGTGAGAGAACACGATCAACAAAACTGAACACGAACTCACAAACGAACTCTGCATCTCGCCTTAAGCATTAATATAGTACTAGCCTTGAAGAGGAATATTCCCCCATACTTGAGGAATTCCAAGGAATTAGACATGGAAAGAATTCAAAGAGTGGAATGGTGGGTGATGGTAGAATATGGAAGAACACTCTTTTTTTTTTCTCTCTTTTTTTCTGACTTATCTCGGGTGGTTTCACCCGAAAACCTTTTATTTCAGGGGTTTCACCTGAAAACCTTTTATTTCGGGGGTTTCACCCGAAAACTTTTTATTTTTTATTTTATTTTATTTTAAATTTTTTTTAATAAAATTTTAATTCCACCAGGCCGATCCGCGGGCGCGGAAAAATTCTGTGGGCGCGGATTTTCCGCGGGCGCAGAAAATTTCCGTGGGCGCGGATTTTCCGCGAGCGCAGAAAATTTCCGTGGGCGCGGATGGAGCCGCGGGCTCGGACTGGCTTCTTTTGATGAGAAAAATTATACCTGCAAGTTAGCTCGACAAAACCAAAACAAAAACTAAAACTAAACTAAAAAGATAAAAATAAAAGAAAAAGAAAAACTTAACTCGGGTTGCCTCCCGAGCAGCGCCTTTGTTTAACGTCGGTTGGCCTGACGTCCCTATGCTCAGAATGGATCATCATCTATCTGAAACTGGACCTTTTTCCCTTCATGTGCCATAGATAATAGGCCCTTTGAAACATCAATTACGGCGCTTGCCGTCTTCATAAATGGACGACTCAACAGCAAAACTGGGTCGTATCTCCCCTTACCGATCTCTAGGACATAAAAGTCCGTTGGAAAAATTAAGCCATCCACATGCACTAAGACATCTTCTAAAAATCCTTTCGGATGCGCTTTAGAGTGGTCAGCCAGTTCAATAGTAATATTAGAATCCTGTAATGGCCCTAGACCTAACCTCTCATACATGCTAAGTGGCATAACATTTATGGATGCACCTAGATCAAGCATAGAATGCTCAATTTTAGCCTCCCCAATTGTAACGGGAACAGTAAACCTCCCTGGATCTCCATACTTCTTAGGCAATTGCCTTTGAAGCATGAAAGATACATTTTCAGTATTTTCCACAAGATTAATTTTCTTAACCTGTCCCTTTTCTTTTTGCTTCCTCTTGATAGTACATAATTCTTTCAGAAATTTAGCAAAACGAGGAATACTTTGAACAAGTTTAAGCAAAGGAACATTTACCTCACACTTGGAGAAGGTTTCGAAAATTTCCTTGTCATTGGTTGGCCTCCTGGTAAGCTTCAGTGCCTCAGGAAATGGTGGAGCGGGCTTTTGTGAAGCCATGGGGGGAAACGAAGGCCTGACGTAATCGTCAGATTCTATCAGAGGGGTGATCCGCGAGCACGGCATGGGACACGCGGGCGCTGAAAAATTCCATGGGCGCGGATTTGCCGTGGGCGCGGAAAAATTCCATGGGCGCGGAAAAATTCCGTGGGCGCGGTTTGATGTTCGCATTTTTTGTGTAGTTTTTGATAGGTTTTCTTTGCTTATTAGGTTTAGTTTTGTTTAGTTTAGGTTTAGTTTTGAGTATTTTTAGTTAGTTTTGCATAATTCTGTGAAAAGAGTGGAATCTACGATATTTTGTGAATTTTGCAGGTTTTAGCGAGGAAAGGAGCTGAATAGAGTTGATTTTAGAGCATTGCAGCGAAGGACGGAGGAGTGCAAGATTGAAGAAGTCGAAGCTCGAGAGTACAAGAGGAGGTGTTGAAGAAAACAAAGCCCAGGCTCGTTAACGAGGTTGTGAAGGGTCGTTAACGAGGCCACGAAGAGAAAGATTTCGAGTATTATTTTTATTATTCACCGATCCTGAGCGGGAATTTATTTCCGTATCAATTGAGTATCTTTTTAGAATTTTTTGGGGTTGTTAGAATATGTATTTTAGGTCTTAATATCTTTTTAGATTTTATTTCTATCTTTTAGAGATTGTTTCTATCTTTTTAGGAAAGTTTATATCTTTTAGCCTTTTTAGTTTTTTAGCTTTTTAGTATAAATACCCTTCTATCTAGCATAGAAAAAGGGGGGCTTGATTTGGAGAAGTTTTTAGAGGAGATTAGAGGAGGCCGAAGGAGAGAAAAGATCGGATCGGAAGAGGATAACGAGGCTCGGTAGACGACGGTTGCCGAGTGTTCGTTGGTCGTTATTGTGGTTCGGTATTTTTATGTTTTTTTGGTATCTTCTGAATCTCTGTAATACGATATTTTTCTTATTAATTTGAGTTTGAGTTTTGTTTCAATGTTTCTTTTTATTGAAATTTGTAGTTTCTTAGTCATGATTAGTGAGTAGTTTATTTTTCTAAGGTCGGGGTTAAGCCCGGCATAGTCGAGCATGTATGATGAGTAAGATTGAGTGTTCAATGCCTTTTATCTTTTATTGAGATTGTTTGTTGTGCTTAATACCAAAACGAAAGTTGAGGTAATTTAGGTTTTTAACTTGATTGAAAGAGAAAGTTAGTAACTTGAAGGTTGATATTGTTTGAAAACGGAAGTTTCAAGCTTTAGATCCAAAACAAGCAATTGAGTGAGTTAGTTTATGAAAATAGATTAATTTACTTGTCTAGTCAATGAAAGTTGATGACTCTATCTATTTAAAGGCATGATTTTATCTACTTACGAATTCTTATGCTTGGCTATGTTGTGGTGTCCCTTATCCTAGATATTTGTTTTTTATTGAATTATTTCTGATAAATCTTCGTTGCTGAATGCTTGCTTCGGTACCGAGTGTTAATTAGAATTTTATTAGTTCGTTAATAGATGTTTTTATATTCGGTGGTTCAGTAACGATCCTGACAAGGTCGTTAGCGAGGCATCTCGTGAGTAATTGTGTTTGATTTTGTTTGATTTTTATTAGATTGATAGACAAACAACCTTGCTTCCTGTGGAACGATCCTGACTCCACTGTACTCAGCGGGGTCTTGACTTACAAATTTATTTGTTGGCCGAGAAACCCTATCAACAAATTGGCGCCGTTGCCGGGGAAGCAACGAGTTGTTAGTTTATCTTTGGGATCGGGACTAGCCCGACCCCGTTTTTGTTTTTAATTTTTGTTTTCTTTGTTTGTTTTCTCAGTGTATGCCGGTAGCACGAAGAAGGCTTCAGTTTGATAGCTCCAGTTATTACTCAGAACCCGAACGTTCCCTGCACCGACGACTCCGAGAAAACCGAGCCATGGCCACAGCTGAAGAGATGGCTCGAGAGCTAGAGATCCTCCGGACCCAGATGGAGGCACTAAAAGCCGAGAAGGACGGCGCTAATGCAGACAAGGCTCGACTGCAAGAAGAGCTAAACGCCTATCCAAGGAATGCCAAGTAATACATGCATCCGGAACTGAGGGTGCCAGAATCTCCTATTGTGCTTCCTGCGATAGAGAAACCTTTTGAGATCAAGTCTCAATTTATATCCTTGATTAAACGGGCTCAGTTTGAAGGGAAACCTGCTGAGTGCCCTATGGAACATATTAAAAATTTTCTTGATTTATGTGACACCATAGCTGCTGAAGGTGTCTCACTAGAATATGTTCTGTTGAAAGCTTTTAGATGGTCACTTACTGGAAAGGACCTGAACTGGTTAGAGAGCCTACCTTCTAAGTCTATCAGGACTTGGAAAGCTTTATATGATCAATTTCTTACGAAGTTTTTCCCTCCTGCTAAGACAACGGAGTTAAGGAAATGCATCACCTCTTATCACCAGTTGCCTAATGAGACCTTTGTTGAAACATGGGAAAGATTTAAAGAGATGCTTAGACAATGCCCTACTCATGGGCAACCATTATATGTATTGCAAGAAATCTTTTTCCAAGGTATCAACGCAGAGACCAAGAACCGCATCAACACGCATACTGTGTGCGGTTTTATAGAGATGAACCCGACAGAGGCGTGGGAACTGTTGGACAAGCTGGCGAATTACGATGCTATGTACGGAACCCAGCAGGCTCCACAAACTCAAAAACGTCTCTATGTGCCCAATCGAGATGAAGTTGACCCCGATGTTAAAAATCAATTCTTACAAGATGAGGTCAACCGTTTGAGGAAACAGGTAAGTTTTCTGAAATCCTCTCAATCATGTCAAGAATGTGGTTCTTCTGCGCATAGTACTTCTGCTTGCACTAACATTGAGCAGGTTAGAACAGCTGAGACGATAGCTGAGATGAATTACATGAGAGGACCCTACAGGAACCAGCCTAATTACAATGACAGGTCGAACAACTATCAATCGTGGGGCAATCAGAATGCAAATCATAATTACACAGGCCCCCCGCAAGATAGACGACCTGCACCATATCGACCTCCAGGCCATCAGGAGACACCATCATGGGCTCAAGAGATTAAAGAGGGCATCAATGGATTGGATAAAAGATGGGGAGAGTTCGATATTTGGAAGAAGAATGTTGATTCCCAACTAGGAGACCTTGATGCACGGATTCCAAGACCACAAGGGCAACTCCCGGGTCGTACCGAAGAGAACCCTAGAGGCCAAATAGCAGCAGTACACCTTAGAAGCGGGAAGACACTACCAGAGAGAATTCAAGCTGAAGAGAAGGAGGAACAAGATCTCGCCAGCCAGCTCGTTAACGAGCCAGTGAGAGCTAGTACCGAACCTACAAGCCAGGATGACGAGGCTCCGAGGATTCCTGACGAGCTCAGCCCAGGTAAGTTTTCTAAACCGAGTCCTCCTCTCAATCCCAGGCTCGTTAACGACCCCACCAGGGTCGGTAACGACCCGCCGAGGACACCGAACGACCCCAGTGTCGACCCGATACTCTCACCTCTCGAGCCTAACTTGGTTCCGAGAATGGTGAAAACTCTTCCATTTCCAGTTAAGAAATCTATGGAATCTACTGAGAGTAAGTTCAAGCGTTTCATTAAGATTCTTCAGGGCATTAATATTTCCATCCCATTCGCTAAGGACCTAAGCGAAATGCCGGCTTACACAAAATTTTTGAAAGATATTCTTAGCAGGAAAAGATCTATTACAGAGCTGCACGACGAGGTCAGATCCATAGCTCTTCCAGAAAAGCTTGGAGATCCTGGGAGGTTTGCAATCACAATCGGCATAGGCAACCACAAGTTCAAATCTTTATGCGATCTTGGTGCCAGTGCTAGTCTTGTTCCACTCTCAATTTGGTCTAAAGCCAATATGGGACCACTGGAACCAGTAGACATGAATCTGTACATGGCAGATGGGTCAAGTGTCAAAGCAACAGGAGTAGTGGACGATTACCCTATTCAAGTCGGGAAATTCTTCATACCAAATGATTTTATTGTCCTTGATATGCCTGAAGACCCTCATGTCCCCATAATTCTCGGGCGACCATTCTTAGCCACAGCAGGAGCAAGAGTTGATGTGCGTAAGGGACTCCTCACTTTTGATATAGGAGAGGAACGGGTGGAATTCAATTTAGATCAGAAAGCTAACGACCCAATTGGAGTGGCACAGCTAGAGTTGACTCAACCCGAACCAGACACCACAGCCCCTACCGAGCCACATCTGCCGATCAATGATGCTCCCATGCACAAAAGCCCTACTACAGAGGTTACAGAAAAGTCCAAACCACCTTGGCTTTCGGACTATACCATTAAACCAGGGATATCGAGCTTACTAATAGAAGAAGAAGGTCCCAATTTAGCAATTCAAGTGCACAGAGGCAGTAAGGCTACAGGCATGGTATTTGAAGACCCTAACATGGCCAGACATGAACCACCATGAGACTAGCAAGAGAGCTCGTCGGGCTAACGACGTTAAACATAGCGCTTACGGGAGGCAACCCGCTCTTTAGAATAGTTTATTTTATTTTATTTTATTTTTCTTTTAGATTATTTCCTAGCTTTCTTTTATTTTTATTTTTTTAGTTTAAATAGGATAGAAATAAGATTTTTTGAGCTAACAAGATTTCAGGAAAAAAAGGGTCGAAATGCACTCGAGGAGGCTACGGTGGCTCGTTAACGACCCACTCAGGGTCGTTAACGACCCAGTTCGGACGACCCGATTCGTCACAATACGGGGCAGGTAAGTAACTCTAACCTAGTTAACTTTTTCTAACCCTAGCCGCCACCCCCTCTATCTTTACCCCTCCTATAAAAACCCTTCTACCCCTCCCAAAATTCTACCACAATCTCTCCCAACTTTCACTCTCAAACCCAAAACTCTCTCAATCCCTTTCCCTTTTCTCCTACCGAGTCGGAAATCCCACATTAACGACCACCGGAGACGCCATCGTTACCGTAGTTCGAAGGCCCTTTCACCGTCGACGACGAGCTCGTTAACCTACCCCGATCCCGACCCTTGTCCTTTTAATTCTCGGTTCTCCGGTATGATTTCTAAACCCTTACTTGAAATTGCATGATTGAGTATCTATAGGGTTAAATTTCATATCTTGAATCATGATTTTTAGGGAGATCGATGAGCATGCCTAAATTCCGTTCTAAAAATTCTTGATTGTGCTTAGTTGTTCATGTTTTAGGTAAGATTATTCATGATAGATTAGCTATTGTAACCCTTTAGTTAAGAAAGCATGAATTTTTCTTGTTCTAGATCTAAAAGTTCGAACTTTGCATGTCAAAATTTCGGGAAATTTGTAGCATGTTCGGGATGGGTAATTGAGTAAGTATGGGGTGCTTTTTCCCTATGAGGGAATTGTGGAGAATAATATAAGATTGCATGCTTGATTTGTGCTGAATTAGAGGTAGATTCAATTTCGGACATTACTGGTTTCGCTCTCGGTGGCTCGTTAACGACCCACCCAGGCTCGTTAACGACCCTGCACTTCATCAATGCTTAATCCGAGGCCAGCTTCGTGAACAACCCAATTGGGTAGTTTATGAATAATTCCGAGGTTAATTTTGAGACCAAGTATGGGGTCTCGTACCTAATATTTTTGAGTGGATCTTATCTTGGAAAATTTTCAATTCTTTTATAGGATCCATGGCTAGTTCAAGCAGACCCGCTACCCGAGCCCAGAAGAAGAGGAGAAACCACAGGTCTCCATCTCCACCCCGAGTGGACAATGTGATTTTAAGCAGTCAGAGCCAAGTACGGCGCTACCGGGATTTCTTGGAGAAGGACCATTACACCCGATGGTTCTCGAAGTCTAGCGCCGTCTCTACAGCCATCTACACGGATGTCAAGGACGCTTTTGCCATCCTTGGGGCCGCACACTTATTGAAGCAAGAGAGCTTGCCACATTATCCGGCCCTCACATCCGAGTTCTTGGCCACCTTACAGACCAACTTCTCGTCGAAAATCTCGGCGAGACGCATACGGTTCCGGCTCGGTAACGAGGACCGTGACTTCACCATGGCGGAGTTCAATGCAATCTTGGAGCTCCCAAACCCGTCTAGAGACTATAGCTTGAAGGACTACCGAGTGACCCGCACTTGGAGCTACATCACCGGAGAGGTTCAATCCTCCACCGCGGCGCTATCCGGGGCAACCATAGTCAACCCCATCTTCCGGATCATCTTGAGAGTCCTCGCCGCACTATTCTGGCCGAAGAAAGAGTTGAACCGGTCTACAAGGACGGAGGTCGCTTGCTTCCGCACCATCCTCTTCGAGGAGCCCGGCCCCTTGAATTTAGGGTACGAATGGCTCTACTACGTCGAGAAGTCCCACAAGTCCAAGGAGGTATAGTGTGGCAATTTGGTTAGCCTCTTGGCTAAGAATCTTGGAGTGGATCTCACCCGCTACACACCGGCCCACGCTCAACTCCTCAACAAGAACTATTGGTATAGCGCCGGGATTTTCGTACAAGCCGAGGGAGGCTACAAAGTGAAGGTTCGAGATCAAGTCGTCATACCTTCCCTCGACATGTACGAGCTACTCTACGTACCAAATTGGTACGAGGTGTGGACGGGCCAGCCTTACCCATTGGAGCCAAAACCGGAAGATGAGCTCTCGCTTCGACCATGTCACACCCGGTTTGAGCGGGACGATGTGGACGAATATGAAGAAGAAGATGAGCAAGAGGATACCGAGGTCGTAGGCAATGATACCGAGGAAGCCGACACCGAGGGCGACACTGAGGAGCTCAACTTTACAGAAGAAGACATGGAGACGGAGGAATTAGGAGGCAATATCTTCGTCAACGAGCCAACCAGGGTCGTTAACGACCATTTCCAGCCACCACCCAACACTGTTAACGAGGCAACCAGCTTCGTTAACGAAGTGCCGCAAGCTCCTGTCGACCCTCCACCAGCTCCTGTCGACCCTCATGCATATGGCTTAATGCCTTACAACCCGGTGATGTACCAAGATCACTTTCAGCCTCACTACCCACCACCTCCTCAGCCCGAGTACGCAGGATCGAGCATACCACCACCATGGGCCGAGGATCTTTCTGCACGGATGCAGCAGCTTCACCTCCAGACCGATCACATTCATCGGAGGATGGATAGATGGGAAACCGTCTATTCCGCACGCATGTCGAGGGAGGACGAGCAGCAACGTTAGAGAGAGGCGGAGGATGCTGAGCGTTGGAGGATGATGTATGACTTCATGGGGCACTTTGAGCACTATTTTCCTCCACCGAACCGTTGATCAAGCTCAAGATGAAGCTTCCTTTCCTTGTTTCTACTTTTGTAAGTTTTCAGTCTTTCTTTTTCTTTTCAATTTTTTGTTTTCTTTTCTATTTCTTTTTCCTATTCTTCTTATTTTTTCTTACAGTGGGGACACTGTAATTTTAAGTATGGGGTGGGAAGAAAGTAGAAAAATTATGTCCTAGGTGTTTTTATGTTTTATGTAGTTGTTACTTCTGTAAATCGAAAAAACCAAAAAAAAAAAATTGAAAAATTTGAAAAATCCAAAAAAAGTTTAGAATTGATAGATATCCCTTCTTAAAAGTTCTATGATAGCAATCATTAGCTTGACCATATAATTCCTTGCAAATATGTCTTTGAAAGTATAGCCGGATTCTTAAAAATTGAAATTATTGTTTTTTAGAAGAGAATAGCATTAGATGAAATTGAGCACGTATACTTTATAGCATAGATGATGCAATCCAACAAAATCTACCTTGTGAGAAATTTTTGGCCTTATAGGGAGAACATTTATAAATCCCTCTTCTTTTTTGTGTGATTTACTCTCCTTATGCATATTATCTCTTGGAATTGTGATGGTTATCTATTTCTTGAGACCCTTATAGGATTTTTAGTTCATTACTTGTAAAGATCATATGATAGAGAACTTATTTTTATGAGCCCTATTATCCCCTATCTACCTTTACATTATTCTTCTTTTTGATAGCCAATTTGAGCCTGAAGCCTTTTATTTTTAGCTCCACAAAATAATTCCCTAGCCGATGAAAACTTGACCCTATCCGGGGATTAGGACTTAGTGTTGGTTATGGTGATGGTTTTGTTGAGTAAGATGTTTTGGTTCAAGTGTGGGGTAATATGGGTTGGGTAAGTGATAAGTCTTGCAGTTTGTTATGTAAATGGAGTTTGGTTCCCTGAATGCACTTACAAAAGAAATGAAGTGGAAAGTAAAGGGGAAAACAAAAGAAAAATAATTCAGAGTCGTTACCGACCCTAAAAGGGTTCGGTACCGAGCCCCCGCGGAAAAAAAAAAAGAGGAAAAGAAAAGAAAGGACTTGAGAAATCCAAAGTGAAGAGTTGAAAAGTGAAAATGTGCATGAGCCAAATTTCCTAAGTGTTTGTAAGCAAGATTAATTGGGATATAAATGGGGAAAATAAGTGTGCATAATATGAGAGTGAGTTTGGTTATTTTATATGAGAGTTTTGATGTTATGTGTGAGTTTTTAGGAGTCTTTGATTCCCGGATATTATTAGCACCACATGACCAAAATATCTCCATGCCTTATTGTCTTTACCAAGCCCCATTACAACCCGGCCGAATGGAAGCTTCTATGAAGTTTTTCATTGAGCCTAAGTTCTCTTGATGATTCTCTGCTTGTTTTGACAAATCTTGGGTGGAGAGTATTGGTGATATAAGTTCCAATTTCTATGAGTTTTTGTATATAGGATGAGTTGAGAGATTGAAATTATAAGCCCAAACACATGAGAGTTGAGTGAAACACATTATATCCCTTGAGAGGTTGGATTGTATTATTTTATGTCTATTTAAGTGCATATATGTGTGAGGATGTTAATAGTCTTTTGCTATAATTTTCTTATGTATAGATGTTGCTTTTTGAAGATGGCTATGTCTTGATAAGCATGATTTGTTTTGGTTTTGGTTAAGTATCTTGATTATTGCTTGAGGACAAGCAAGTCTAAGTATGGGGTATTTTGATGTTCGCAATTTTGATATAGTTTTTGATAGGTTTTCTTTGTTTATTAGGATTAATTTTGTCTAGTTAGGTTTAGTTTTGAGTGTTTTTAGTTAGTTTTGTATAAATCTGCGAAAAGAGTGGAATCTACGCTATTTTGTGTATTTTGCAGGTTTTAGATAGGAAAGGAGCTAAATGGAGCTAAATTTGGAGCATCACAATGAAGGACGGGAAAGTGCAAGATTTAAGAAGTCGAAGCTCAAGGAAACGAGAGGAGGTGTTGAAGAAAACGAAACCCCAGGCTCGTTAACGAGGCTGTGAAGGGTCGTTAATGAGGCCACGACGAAGAAGATTTCGGAGTATTATTTTATTATTCACCGATCCTGAGCGGGAATTTATTCCGTATCGGTTGAGTATCTTTTTAGAATCTTTATGGGTTGATAGAATATGTATTTTAGGGTTTAATATCTTTTTAGATTTTATTTCTATCTTTTAGAGATTATTTCTATCTTTTTAGAAAGTTTTTATCTTTTAGCTTTCTGTTTTTTTAGGATTTTCTAGTATAAATACCCTTCTATCTAGCATAGAAAGGGGGGGCTTAATTTTTGGAGTAGAGTTTTAGAGTTAGTTTTGGAGAAGGCCGAAGGAAAGGCTGCCGGATCGGAAGTCGGTGACGAAGGGTCGGTGACGACAGTTTCCGAGGTTCGTTGATCGAGTTTGTGGTTCGGTGATTGTTTTGTTCTGATTCTCTGTAAGACGATATTTTTGTTATTAATTTAAGTTAGAGTTTTGTTTTCATGTTTGTTTTTATTGAAATTTTTAGTTTGTTTATCATGAGTAGTGAGTAGTCTATTTTTCTAGGTTCGGGGTTAAGCCCGGCATAGTTGAGCATGTTTGATGAAGTAAGGTAGTGTTTTGAATGCTTTTATTTTTATTGAGATTGTTTGTTGTGCTTAATACCGAAACGGGAGTTGAGGTAATTTGAGTTTTAACTTGATTGAAAGAGAAAGTTAGTAACTTGAAGGTTGATATTGTTTGAAAACGGAAGTTTCAAGCTTTAGATCCAAAACAAGCAATTGAGTGAGTTAGTTTATGAAAATAGATTAATTTACTTGTCTAGTCAATGAAAGTTGATGACTCTATCTATTTAAAGGCATGATTTTATCTACTTACGAATTCTTATGCTTGGCTATGCTGTGGTGTCCCTTATCCTAGATATTTGTTTTTTATTGAATTATTTCTGATAAATCTTCGTTGCTGAATGCTTGCTTCGGTACCGAGTGTTAATTAGAATTTTATTAGTTCGTTAATAGATGTTTTTATATTCGGTGGTTCGGTAACGATCCTGACAAGGTCGTTAACGAGGCATCTCGTGAGTAATTGTGTTTGATTTTGTTTGATTTTTATTAGATTGATAGACAAACAACCTTGCTTCCTGTGGAACGATCCTGACTCCACTGTACTCAGCGGGGTCTTGACTTACAAATTTATTTGTTGGCCGAGAAACCCTATCAACAAATTGGCGCCGTTGCCGGGGAAGCAACGAGTTGTTAGTTTATCTTTGGGATCGGGACTAGCCCGACCCCGTTTTTGTTTTTAATTTTTGTTTTCTTTGTTTGTTTTCTCAGTGTATGCCGGTAGCACGAAGAAGGCTTCAGTTTGATAGCTCCAGTTATTACTCAGAACCCGAACGTTCCCTGCACCGACGACTCCGAGAAAACCGAGCCATGGCCACAGCTGAAGAGATGGCTCGAGAGCTAGAGATCCTCCGGACCCAGATGGAGGCACTAAAAGCCGAGAAGGACGGCGCTAATGCAGACAAGGCTCGACTGCAAGAAGAGCTAAACGCCTATCCAAGGAATGCCAAGCAATACATGCATCCGGAACTGAGGGTGCCAGAATCTCCTATTGTGCTTCCTGCGATAGAGAAACCTTTTGAGATCAAGTCTCAATTTATATCCTTGATTAAACGGGCTCAGTTTGAAGGGAAACCTGCTGAGTGCCCTATGGAACATATTAAAAATTTTCTTGATTTATGTGACACCATAGCTGCTGCAGGTGTCTCACTAGAATATGTTCTGTTGAAAGCTTTTAGATGGTCACTTACTGGAAAGGACCTGAACTGGTTAGAGAGCCTACCTTCTAAGTCTATCAGGACTTGGAAAACTTTGTATGATCAATTTCTTACAAAGTTTTTCCCTCCTGCTAAGACAACGGAGTTAAGGAAACGCATCACCTCTTATCACCAGTTGCCTAATGAGACTTTTGTTGAAACATGGGAAAGATTTAAAGAGATGCTTAGACAATGCCCTACTCATGGGCAACCATTATATGTATTGCAAGAAATCTTTTTCCAAGGTATCAACGCAGAGACCAAGAACCGCATCAACACGCATACTGCGTGCGGTTTTATAGAGATGAACACGACAGAGGCGTGGGAACTGTTGGACAAGATGGCGAATTACGATGCTATGTACGGAACCCAGCAGGCTCCACAAACTCAAAAACGTCTCTATGTGCCCAATCGAGATGAAGTTGACCCCGATGTTAAAAATCAATTCTTACAAGATGAGGTCAACCGTTTGAGGAAACAGGTAAGTTTTCTAAAATCCTCTCAATCATGTCAAGAATGTGGTTCTTCTGCGCATAGTACTTCTGCTTGCACTAACATTGAGCAGGTTAGAACCGCTGAACTTCTACTTTCCTTGGCCTTACTTGAAGAAATGTAGATATTTTGACTCTCTTGAACTCTTTCCTTGGCCTTACTTGAACTTCTACTTGATTTTTCAACATGCATTCTTCCTTCTCCTCTTCTATGCATTCCACACTCACCACTTCACTTCAGCTCCGCTTGAAAATGCTCAATTCCGTTTCAAAAACCTACAAAAAGACACAAAACGGAGTAGTTTCCATACTTTTCACAAAATATGCAAACATATCCAAAAACACACAAAACTAACTCTAAATCTTACTAAAACTAAACTAAACAACCTAGGAAAGACACCTAAAATTAGACTAAATACACGAACATCAATATGGTGTAGCATTTGGCGGGCGACACTCGTGAGAATCGTAACAAACCGGACTTGTTTGAATATGCTGATTCTCGTGTTTTTAGGTGTTTTTCATCTTCTTTAGGTGCTTTTGATAATTTATGTTGGGTGTTTTTTATCTTCTTCTTTTTTTTATGATTTTCATTACTCCTAGAAGAAGAGAAGAAATTTTTATTAATGCACATCTTTCAAATTTACTTATATATGTAATATGTAATATGTAATATATAAAAAATTTCCCACCCAAAAATGTAATATATAAATTTTCTGCTATTAGAATTTAAATGAAGAGTATTTTTTTAGTTGCTAATTAATGTATTTCTACTGTTATAATTACGGTTTTTCTAATTTATGCCTTAAGGGCATAGGATAAGCACTCTTATTTTAGAAACTAAATTCTATAAGGAAATATTAAAAAACTTAAATTATCCTATATGATAAAAATTAATAAATTTTTTCTATTTTAAGGATCTTAACCTATATCCTTAGGATATAGGTTATAAAAATGTTATAATTAATGCACTTCTGATTTGCATGCTGAATTAGATCTGAATCCGGTTTTGAAACCGGTCGAAACCAACAATATGGTTCTGATTCCTCCACCAAAGGAATCATAAAACTCTGTAAGCACTTTCCTGAGTTTCCTCCTATGAAGGGGGAAAGGCGCCAATCTGATTTATAAAATAAATACAATTTCCTCTAAAAAAAACTACGTACTAGTTCTAATGGATAACCATGCTTACTCAAACCTATGTATATATATAAAAGACGTAAGGAATAAGGTCACCATGTCACGTCACCTAGGATTTTTCTACGTGTCGTTCCCACGTTAAGTCACCTAGGATTTCGCTACATAATATTTTTTATTTTGGAAATTTTTATATATTGATATTATTTTAGGATAATATATAAATAGGATAAATTAATCCAAGAGAGATTCTATCTAAATAAAGATGCTATCTATTATATATTACAAATTATGATAGATCTAAAAGATTTTATCTAAAACTAAAATAAATTATGGAACATTACTACATAGATAATATATACAAAAAAAAATTCTATCATTATATGAAAAAATTAAATTCGAATTTTATTTAAAATTACAGAAAAGTAGTTATTTTTTATCTGGTCCCACATCATATTTACCAAATTATTTTTTATTTATAATATTTTAAAATATGTATAAATATCTTTTATCTTTAGTATAATATATTTTCACAAATTTATTTATATATATATATATATATATATATATTTTTTCTCTTATAAGAAAAATTAATGATAACTACTTATAATATTTAAAAATAATAAAAATAGGTAATATAGTATTTAATAGATATATTGAAATATTTGTTAATCTCTAAACTAAGGTACATAGAAAGTAATAAAAAATATAATTATATAATATTTAATCTTATATAATTTTTTACTTTATCGAGCCACTAAATGTGTTTGGCCTCACCTAAAATCAAAATAAATTATTTTTAATTATTTTATGTAAATAATTTATTTTTATCTTTCATATTTTATTATATCTTATTTATTAATGTAATTATTATTTTATTTAAATTTTATCTCTTCCATATTCTAATTTATAAATCTTTGTTTATTCATATGTTATAAAAATTAAATATCGATGAAATATAATTAAGGAAAAGAAGAAATGTAGATATTTTGCCTTAATAATCTTTTTTATTCTCAACATTAAACTTAATAATTTATATTTAATTCATTTTATTCAATTCCAAAAAATAAAAAATATGTACATTGTACATGCAATAAATTATCGAACCATAGTCGTGCATGACACGACGGGTATAACTAGTAGACTTATTAATCATGAATATTTTAAGTTTAAAGTTGGGCGTTCTCTGAAATTCATATCACTGGAGGTATAAAGTTTGGGTCAGAATATATTATTCTAAGCTTACCCTAGTCCCTAGTTTCAAAAAAAAAAAAAGAAGGTAAAATTTGGTTGCAGTTGGATACTTTTTTGGCGGGGGTTGTACAGGTTTTGGCTTACTAACATAGAGTAGTTAGTTAATCTTAAGACATTATTCTGGATTATATTTTATAACAGTGGCTATTTGAGTACTTGTAAAAAGCCATAGTGACATCTATGTTTTGTCAATCATACACCATATATGGTGAATGGTGATATTGAAGAGCAATCACCCGTATTTACTACTATTACATGAGCAAATTGGGCAATTTGAGCAATTTGGGATAATTATTTAGGGTTTTGACTTAATTCAATTTTTGTGCTGTACTTAGTGACTTCGTCCCATGTGGTTTGAGTGAAGTAATGTAATTTAAAAACACAAGTTTCACATAGGATATATAGCATTATGATGTGTCCGATCCTAAAACCTTGAGTCGATGCAAATGGAAAATGTCAAAAGCTAGCCATCAGAGAGATATGCAAAGGGGTTAGAGAAGGAGACATGGAGTGCCTAGTGGTTTATGTTGCATCGCCTAGTGGCTTAATATGCATTTGGACAAAGGAATGAAAAGCTGATAAGTCTTGGACAAGTCTACTTATCAAGGCTTCTTTGTCTTTCGTAACGGTACATCCACACCTTAATCGATCAAGAGCAAACAAAGGGGTCTCGATAGCTCCACAAGACAACAGGATTACAAACTAGGAAATGAAGGGGAAAAACAACAACAAAATAGACTCAAATTCTGTTTTGTGTTCAATGTGCCTGAAGTTGTAACCAAAACTACGTATCTTAGTATAGATGAAAGCTCTTAGCATAGATGGCTTTGTCTTAAAGGTGTGGTGAGACAGAAGAATTGAGGCTCTTAACATAGATGAAAGAACAGATATTTTGGACCTTCTCCCTGATGATTTGGCCAAAGTCTTGAATACAAATTGTAGGTATTTGAAAGAGATTTCCAACGACTTTTAGTTGATGTTGATTCGATCACTACAACTACTAGACGAGCCAAACTATTAAAGACTTAGAACCCGTTTGATAGTGAGTATGGAAAGAAAAATGGTTAAAAAAATATTGGGTATATCCAAGAAAATAGTTAAGAAAATATCATAACTATATACTAAAGTGGAGGTTAAAAAAATTATTAAACGACACATGTCGCTTTTAGATTGGACCACAACAACTTTTTTTAAAAAAATAATCTTTTATTTTTTGATATGATAAATTGTTATCCATATTTTTAGAATATAGGATAGAAAATCTCATTATTAAATCATCTTTTATTTTTGGATATAATAGATAGGAAGATTATTATTATAATCAATCATTTGTTACCTTATATGAAAAGATCTTGATTAGTTATATGATAATTGTCTTATCTTCTTAAGATCATAACAAAAATTTATATTTAAACATTTACTTAATTAATTTTCTCGGATAATAAATATATTTGAAATTTTATTATTAATATTTTATTTAAGAAAAACTCGTACAAGATACGGGAATACATACTAGTATCTAGTCTAATTTTAGTTTATGGTTCATTGATCAAGATAGTATATAACCCCTTCTCCCATTTTCCATACAATATTTAAGCAAATTTTCACATCTCTTTTCCGGCCTAATTTTTACATAGGATAATTATATCCCAATTCTCCTCAAACCAAATCTCTTCTCCCTATTGTATAATAAAAAAAGAAAAGAAAATTCACACTATTCTTTTATATAAATTTGTTTCATTTCCCTTTCTTTTCCATATTTTTATACTTAACAAACGCTTAATCTGCTTCGAAAACAGAATCGGGATCCCTCTTATATGGGTCAAGTTGATGAATGGGGTCGGAAATTGATCTCTACTCCCAAGAGGCACATGAACGAAGTGTTTTGTTTCCTCCTTCTAGCTAGGAATACTTACCGTGTGTAGGGGTGGAACTATTATGGGCCAGAAGTGGCCATATCCCCCTCCCAATCCAAATTTTTTTTGGTATCTATTTTCCTTTTGTTGAGAGCTTCGATCTGATATATTATAAGCTCCAATCCGATATCTGAGTAAAAAAATTATGAACGTTTGAATATTAGACGTATGCAAACCACTTTCGCATTCCATTCACTTAGTTAGAGTGCTTCTATCTTTTACTAAATTTCATATATTATAATGTAACTGAACTCGAGAGCTTCAAAGAATAGATTATATTAAAATAATTGACTATCGTATAATAGAGTAAGAATGCATGTTTTAAGTAGTTACTCTAGTATCTCTAAGTACCATGTTAAGCGGATAGGACTTCAAGTTATTACCATGAGGAATGTTTCGACGACTCCCATTAATAAGGGGTGTCTAAACCCGGTTAACCTGCTTTCGGTTAACCGAGCTTTCAGTTAACCGAAGTTCGGTTAACCATGATTTCGGTTAGTTAAAATCATGAATCGAAACCGAACCGTGAATCCCGGTTAACCGTAATTCGGTTAACCAAATTTTTCGGTTTAGTTTTCTCGGTTAACCTATAACCATTTATTTAATTTTACCTTAAATAATTAAAACTAAAATAATAAAATTTGAATAAAAAAGTGATCAAGTAAGTTTTTTATTTTAAATATGTACTTATATCATATTGTTTTGACTGTTGTAAATAAATATTAAAATTATATACTATATTGTGTGAAATCAAACATTGTGTGTATTAATTTTTAGGGAAATTCCATTTGATACTCTTGAGTTTTAGTCTTTTCCTTTTAGTGTCCAAAAAAATAATGTATTCCTCTTGGTACCCTCTAGGCTTGTAACTTAGTTGTACCGTAGCCAAATAAGCCAATCTCCCCCAACATCTGACTTCCGTCCGTTTTTCTCTATCTTTTATGTTAAAAAAAAAAGAGAATGTAATTCCTAAATAAAATTAAAAAAATAAAGAGCTTGAGCCATGGCAGGCCAAACCCGATCATCCTCCCCTTTCCCCGCCTCTTCCGAGCACGATGATGGAGAAAACGACATCGTTTGGGTGATGCCGGAATTCACCTAAGAGTGCCAAGGTCTCTGCATCTTCCCTTCATTTGCAGAGGAAGTTTTTAGATCCTAAATCTACAAACTTTTCATCCCTCTTCAGATCTGAAACATCCATTCATTTGATTCATCAACCACCCTTAAATTATACTACTTTTCAGAAAAACACCCATAAAAAACTAATTTTCACAAAACCACCCATAAACACAAAAAGCTTTTAATTAACCACCCCTAAAAAGCTAATTTTCATAAAACCACCCATAAAAATAAAAAACTTTCAAATAACCACCCAATCCTATTTTTGTAAAAAAAAGACCTTTATATCCTTATGTTTACTCATTTATTAGAGATTTATTTATATAAAGTAATGCGAAAAGAAGAGAACTTGCATCAACGTGGGTTTTGGAAGTTTCAAGTCGTCGACTTCAATCTCGACAATTTGTCATTATTGATAAATTTAAGCTTGAACAATACATAAAAGAGGTTAACGAGATATTATTCTTCTCATTTTATCAACTATAAAATGATAATTAGAAGAAAAAAGAATGATGATAAGGGTATAAATTTTTTTTACATGTTAAAATATTAATGGAAAATTAAAAAGTTAGGATTCGGGTGGTTAATTGAAAGCTTTTTATGTTTATGGGTGGTTTTATGAAAATTAGCTTTTTATGGGTGGTTAATTGAAAGCTTTTTGTGATTATAGGTGGTTTTGTAAAAATTAACTTTTTATGGGTGGTTTTTTGAAAAGTAGCATAATTTAAGGGTGGTTTTGTGTAATTTACTCTTCTTTTAATTGTTAGAATATAAACCAATTGTTCGAGTTATGTTCCGAATTTGGGGTTCAGCCGTCTCAATTAAATTGGCAAGAAAACAAAGCAGAAATTGAGATTTAATCCATTGGCTTCTCTAAATTCCTAGGAAATTTTATGAGGGGTCCTTTAATTTCTTCTACTGAAGCCACACAGGTATGAGAGAAAGCCAATTAAAAGGAAAATAAAAAAAGCTTTTGTATTAATGGTGTAATGACATACTGTACTGTACAGTCTGTACACAGCTATGAGAGAGCCTATTTTATTTATCTTCTCTCCTTTCTCTTGCAATCTATTTTAATGGTGGTCAGTGGAGCATGTAAAATTTTAAAATTAGCCTCTGTTTAGTCTTTTGTTGTGTATATGTGACAATCGATGGAATAAACTCAGGGCAAGAAATTCTACAGCCTTTAAACATAAACCCATTCATATTTCAAATCTTGCATTTTGATTTAATATTATGGCTTAATGGGATGCTCATCTCCGATTGTTAAATCCGATGTTGTCAAAACTTGCAGAGGCTCCCATGGATGATATTTTTTTTATTATTTAGGAATTACATTTTTTTGACATA
The DNA here is from genome assembly GCA_964016875.1 of Fallopia convolvulus. Lineage (NCBI taxonomy): Eukaryota > Viridiplantae > Streptophyta > Magnoliopsida > Caryophyllales > Polygonaceae > Fallopia > Fallopia convolvulus. Next base: position 27,251,996 of record OZ024736.1, read on the forward strand.
AAGATGAAAAAAATGGATGGAAGTTAGATTTTGGGTGAGAATGGTTACGGGACAACTAAATTACAAATTTGGAGGGTATGAAAAAGAATATTTTTTTTTCGGGACATCAAAAGGAAAAGACAAAAACTCAAGGATACCAAAAGGAATTTTCCTAATTTTTATCCCATCAAATTTAATAATCGACTCTTATATTAATGAGAAGTGGAAAATTAATGTATAAATTGTTAAAATTGGAGAAGGAAAAACTCAAACTAAATTAACAGAAGATTATAGATTTTAACCACTAAATAAATCAAAGATAACTAATATTTGAAAAAAAAAATTAATATATTTTCGGTTTTTCGGTTAACCGTTATATGTAAAGTCATGAACCGAAACCGAACCGATAAACCGAAAATATTTTCGGTTCAGTTAACCAAACCGAAATTTCAAAATAAGTCGGTTTGGTTAACTTAAAAAATAACAGATTTTATGGTTTTTCAGTTCGGTTTTTCGATTTCGGTTTTTTATGGATACCCCTGACTCCCATGGTAGTTCCCTTGACAAAAAAAATATTCTAGTTATGCATTTTTAATTCTTGTTAAATGCTTTTCATTTTTTTTGTATTTTAAAAACAATGATTTTTTTTTGGCAGCATTAGAAAAAATTTCGACCCTCAAAGCAAATTTCTAGTATCGCCCGACTGTGCGGCAAGATTTGAAATATCAAGTCCACAAAGACACGGTCCATTGCCGGCCGCTTGGAAGCCCATCGACCACTCATTTTATTACGTGGACTGAAATATTAAGCTACTTTGGGCTAAGAGTTCTTCTGCGTCCACGCCTACATAATTTTGGTTTGGTCCAAAGCGTTGCAGCAGCATTTACTTTGACAGAAAATCTTGTAAAGATGGTAAAATTTTAAATGTTATACAACTAGTTCATTAAAATGAATAACTTAATTTTTATTTTGACTTGCATGTCATGACGTACGTAAAGTAGAAAATAACCATCTAAACGTGCATTGGTAGAAAGTCTTTTGCACATCGATTTTTTCTTTGTGCATTTGATAGACGTAATTTTTAAGGGAATGGAAAATATTTCTCAAATCAACTATTCCTTATGTCATTTTACCCAAACCACGTTTTTTCTAAACTCAAATTAATTGCTATTATATTAGTTATTCTTAAAGTCATCTACCTTAAATTTTAAAGTCATCTACCCTGTGTCATTTTTCATTTTCTTCCATCATTTATTTCCCTAGGTACAACAACTCATGCTCCACTAGTCCACTATCCTTAATACGCCCCACTGTATCTTTCTTCTTCTTCTTTCCCTTTTTTTCAATCTATACATATTTTACAATTGTTGCATAGGCATATGTAGTTTGATATAATAATATCAATACACCATGCATGATAATTTTTTAAAAAGTTGATAAAATTGTTATGTAACATATTACTATTAGATCTGTCAATCGGGTTGGGTCGGGCGGGTTCGAGTTTGGTCATTTCGGATTCGGGTTAAATCGGGTTCGGTTTCGTTATAGGTCACGGGTCAATCGGGTCGGGTTGTTGCGAGTTTTTGGTTTGTTCGGGTTGACCATTGGGTCTAAAATATCTTTTTTTAATGATTTAAAATCAATTTTTAATGAAGTAATAATATTTAATTATAATATATTATTTTCATTTATTTTAATAATAAAATATATTATAATTTTCAAAATAAAATTTAAAAATTCTATAAATATACTAAATCGGTCCACCCAACGGGTTTCAGGTTCTATTGGGTTCGGTTGATTTCGGGTTTCGGGTTCAAATTTTCGGGTCTTGACCCTAAAATCATCGGGCGGTTCGGGTCGGGTTGGCGGGTTCGGTCAGCTTTTGACAACTCTAACTACTATCATAAATTTAATAAGCTTATATATGTGAACTTTTTCAATAATTTTATCTCATTTTAAGACAATATATTGATATTAACAAAAAAAAATGTTTTTTGGAATTATTTTTTTAAATTACTTTTACACATATATGCAAAAACATGTTATTATATGATGACCCGTGTAGCACGGAAAACTACACTATCTATAGAATGCACAAGTAATGAAATAGGATGAGTAAACAATAAGCAAATCTTTTTGCAATGGCTGGTTGTAAGAAATTAAGGTGCCATTTCTAAAACTAAAAAGAAGTGTTGTACATTGAGAGAAATATACATAAAAGTGGGGTAATTGTGTAAATTTTCCAAAAGGTAAAAATTGCCGAAATTGGATGGGACGATGAAGCTTTCGCTTACCCGTAACCACGGAATGCGCATGACAGATTGTCAATAGGATACCCATTACCCACTACAAATGGAAATTTAGAAAATGTAACAGTCATATTAACGTCCACATAAATGGTACCCTGAAATTGAAAATCACCCCTAACCAACTACTACGTAGTACTAACCATAAACCATATCGGGCTCAAAAAAGCATTAATTTGAAAAGGGGGAAAAGTCAATTTATAAATCCTTCTAGCTGTTCATCCTTTCGTTTTCCTTTCGATCGCTGAAATACTCAAATACGCAACGCACACCCACAAAGGAAAGAAAAAAGATGTTTGATCTTTCCATAGTGGGAGCAACCGTATCCGCTTTCGTCCTCTGGTGGCTTCTTACCTTCTTTCTGCACCGAAAACATGCTGCCTCGATTTCGGACAAGTCTCTCGAAGCTTCCACTGCCGGCGCATATGAAAGCTTGTCGATGAACGACGATGCTCGCACCGACGTCATTATTGTTGGCGCTGGCGTCGCTGGCTCTGCTCTTGCTTGCACCCTTGCTAAGGTCTCTTTCTCCCCGTCTCTGTCTTTGTTCAGAATTTAGTAAAACACATTGCTATTGCAACTGCTTAAAAGTTATGCGTATTGAGGAATTTGGTTTGAATGGCACCAAGCGAGCATACATTGATGGATTTTTGGCTTGAATTATAGTTCAATTTGGCTGCAATTCTAATTCAATTAATGAATTCAATCTGCTGCGTCAATCAATTACTTGCCTAATTTCTGGTAACTAGTTGTAACTTGTAACCTACTCTGTTAGTTTAATTGATTGGTATACATTGAAAGTCCAATCGTTAGTCTTCGTGCTGGACTTTGGGCTTTCTTATCAGGTTTTGGACATTGGTATAATTTGAGACTTCTGTTGAATTGTAATCTTGGAAAAAAGTCATACAACAAGACCTCACGTTCTGGCAGTCTCGACAGATACGGCTCTGTAGGGACCAATGACGGGAGAAGATTACAGTGAAGGAGCGTTATTGGTGATGACATGGAGGGAGTGTCTTGATCTTTTATTTCTCTTTATTCCTCTTCATCTTAGTTTCTCTGTTATAGTTTTAGTTTTCTCGGTTTCTAGAGTACTTTCTCTCTCTCGCTTTTACTTCCCTACTTTTCCTCCTTTTGTTCCTGCCTTTTTCAGCTTTTGCTTTGAGCCCAACTTAGATACCCAGAAGTCGGGGTAAAGGTGCGTACATCTCGACCTCCCAGATCCCGATTCCATACTGGGTTCCACCTGAGTAGATGTTGTTGTTGTTGTTGTTGAATTGTAATCTTGGGAAAATGTTCAAGAAGAGATTAGTTACTTCAGGATGTCATCTATTGTTATTCGTTTTTCTAAAGACTTTTTTTTTTGCACCAGAGGAATGGTGTAGGTACAACAATCTAAATTTCAGAACTATCCCTTGTGGACACAGAGCATAATAGGATTCTTACAAATGCTTCCGTCATCTGTAACTTTGCCCAACTTAACATGTACATCTTATTTCTTATTCTCATGAAGTGTCGGTGGTTGTGGAGATTTTTATCAGTTCCTTGTAGATCCCCACACTTTTTATATCAAATACTTTGATGTTCATCTTCTCCGTTCTAATGGTGCTGTAATTGAATATTATTTTAGGTTAATTTTTTTTGCACAAGAATATCAATTTTGTTTGTAGATTTGGCTTGGAATAGGTGCTCATTATATCATTTTTTTTAAAATTTCTGATGTGCTGAAAAAGTCTTCTGCATTTCTCTTTAGGATGGAAGGCGAGTGCGTGTTTTTGAGAGGGACTTGACTGAACAGGACAGGATCGTGGGTGAGTTGCTACAACCCGGAGGTTATTTGAAGCTAGTGGAGCTTGGTCTCGAAGGTAAATGATCCATCTAACTAAGAACCAATGCACTTCTTATTGGCGTTGTCCATTCTACATAATTCTGCTCTTTTCTGGCTATATCTTTTGTAGTTTGATTCTGACATAACATCTTCCATTTCGCAGATTGTGTGAAGGACATTGATGCACAACATATCGTTGGATATGCTCTTTACAAGGATGGCAAACCGACAAAACTCTCATATCCATTAGAGAGTTATCAAGCCGATGTTGCTGGAAGGAGTTTCCATAATGGTCGTTTTGTGCAAAGGATGCGAGAAAAAGCCGCTTCTCTTCCCAAGTAATTATCAAACTTTCACACTAATTTTGCACATTCAGTTTTCAGTTAAATAAACTATTTTGAATACCTTTGATGTTTATGCTTGCACTGTAATTTCCAGTACAAAACTGGAAGAAGGAACAGTTACATCTCTCCTAGAAGAGAAAGGCACTGTCAAAGGAGTGAAATACAAAACAAAGAGTGGCCAAGAGTTGACAGCATATGCTCCTCTTACAGTTGTCTGTGATGGATGTTTCTCAAATTTGAGACGTTATCTTTGCAAGACCAATGTGAGTCCTTAGTCAAATGTGCCCAACATTTAATTTTATTATCCATTGAATTTCAAGATCTGAGTTCAAATGCTGACCATTTTTAAATTTCCTTACAGGTAAAGGTCCATTCCCATTTTGTTGGTTTGATCCTTGAGAACTGCAAGCTTCCGTTCGCAAATCATGGTCACGTAATTCTAGCAGACCCTTCTCCAATCTTGTTCTACCCCATTAGTAGCACTGAGGTTCGGTGTCTGGTTGATGTACCTGGAGAAAAGGTTCCTTCCATTAGTAATGGCGAGATGGATCGGTATCTGAAAACAGTGGTCGCTCCACAGGTATCCGTGAGATTATACTTTAACAACTCCTCAGATTTTACCAATAGAGTTAAATTGCAACTCCATCGGATCCTATTCCTTCATATGCTATTTTCATATATTTTTTGTATTCTTCAATTTAGGTACCTTCTGAAATGTACGATGCATTCGTATCTGCTGTTGGCAAAGGAAACATAAGAACAATGCCAAACAGAAGCATGCCAGCAGATCCAAAGCCTACTCCAGGAGCATTGCTGTTAGGCGATGCATTTAACATGAGGCACCCATTAACAGGGGGAGGAATGACCGTTGCTTTATCCGATATTGCTGTTCTAAGGGAGCTTCTCAAACCTATTCCTACTCTAAATGATTCATATAAGCTTTGCAATTATCTTGAGTCGTTCTACACTCTACGCAAGGTAGAAATCCGTTATTTTCTTGTTGTGTGGATCTTTGAAGCTTGATAATGCGCACTTGCAATTCCAATTACTTTTGTGTTCATTAAAATTTTGCAGCCTGTGGCTTCTACGATAAACACACTTGCGGACGCCTTGTACAAGGTATTCTGTGCATCACCGGATAAAGCAAGACAGGAAATGAGAAGAGCATGCTTTGATTACTTAAGCCTAGGAGGCGTCTTTTCTAATGGACCCGTTGCATTGCTCTCTGGGCTTAATCCTAAGCCTTTGAGTCTGGTTCTCCATTTCTTTGCTGTTGCTATATATGGTGTTGGTCGTCTCTTACTTCCTTTTCCTTCACCTAAGCGAGTTCTGCTTGGAGCTAGACTGATTTTCGTAAGCACTGGCTTTCCAAGAAATTGATGAGGATGTAATTGCAATTTGTGGATTAATTGTTGGCTGTGTTTGTCTTGATTCCAGGGTGCGTCAGGAATTATCTTTCCCATCATCAAAGCTGAAGGGGTTAGGCAAGTGTTCTTCCCTGCAACTGTACCTGCATACTATAGAGCTCCACGCGTGAAGGAAGATTACAATCGAAAGTTGCAAAAGAACTGAATGATGAGTCAAAGATTTTTCTATACTAGAAGTGAAGCTGTGTGTCTCCCACGGTAACATGTGAACACTGGGATTTGGATCTTATGGTTTATTATTCAACGATATACAAAGTGTATAAAATAAGAAGCCATTCTATGGATTTGTCGATTTAGATTTTCTAAGAACTCTTCCTTATGAATTCAAGTTACCTATCACTGTAAACTGCAATATCAGCTCGTATTACGATGGATTTGTACAACAATCTGTCAAGAGAGATGCTGATTCACCTGCAACAGTACGCCATCATCTACAGCTATGAATGGAAGTGCTTCTAATGACATTAATGCAATAATACTTTTGAAACACAGCGAAAAATTGTTCTTCCCGTCTCCAAAGCCTTCACACTTACAATGATACATTTTCATTTGGTGACAGTTGTAGGTTTTGACGATTTGAACAAAAAGAAAGGAGGAAAACAAGATTTGTGATCAACCACGAATCAAGACACTAGAAATCACTAGAAAGTCAGTGATACATCACAAGATATTTCTCACAAGCCAACATAGCTTGGAGCTCACAAAATAATCGATCAAACTGAAAGTAAAGAGGGAAAAAAGTTTATATAGTGCCGGTTTAACAAACCCGGTTCACTAAGAAATATCTAGACCGATTAAGCCTAAACCCATTAAAGTGAAAACTAATTTTACCACCACCACTGCGAAGGCATAAAGTGGCCTGTCAATCGGTTGAAACAGATCGGGTTCGGTTCGGGTTGTTTCGGTTTCGGATCAATTCGGATTCGGATCTAAGTCGGATATTGTGATAAATCAGATGTGATCAGATCGGTTCGGGTCGGTTTGAATATTCATTTTATCGGATTAAGTCGAAGTATCGGGTCAAGTTCGGTTGGTTATTTCTGATTTCAATTGGGTCGGATTTCGGTCTAAATAAGATCTTGGGTTGTAATTTGATTGAGTTTCTATTGAATCAAATTTTAATTAAATGAGTATCAAGTTTTAGTGGTACAATATATTTTGGATTAAGTTTTAATTCTTAAGTTTAAAGTTTCATGTAACATTTAAAACCTAAAAACAAAATTAAAAGGACTATCTATATTTATTAAATCGTTTTGACGCATGTTAGACTATCTATAACTATATATTAAAGATGTTCCTTTTCGAGCCATCAGAACGATTCTGGCCCCACCTTATAATTACAAAATTAATTTTTATTCCTAATATTTTAACTTTTTCTATTAAATTCTTCTTTAACTATTTAAATCTATCTTTAACATCAAACAAATATCTATTTAGTATAACGATATCTTTTGAAAACTTCCTTATACAAGTATTTAAGATTAAAGATAAAATATTTTAGAATAAATATAAATCTTTTACCATATATCTTTTGACGAATTTTTTTATAGATATATATAGTGATTTTATTTTCTATAAAACTAATGATAAATATTTAAATTTTAAAATTTTATAAAAATAGATAATAAAATATTTAATAGATGTATTAAAATATTTGATAAGTCCTGAATTTATGTAAATAAAAAGTAATAAAATGTGAAGAATATAATATTTGATAAAAAAAATTATACATTCTGCAAGCAATAAATTACTTATATTAAAATTTATATTATATTTTTATTTATTAATATCCTATTTATAATGTCTATAAAATATCGAATCGTAGTCGTACATGGTACGACGGGTAAAACTAGTATACATAATGCTAATATAGCATATGCTATATTAATAAGAGGGGTTCTTTGAGTGCTTTAAATTATGTCGATAAAAACATAATTTAATATATTAATTATTTTTAAAAATGCTTTTAATAATCTTATAAAAGATTCAAACTAAAAACTTTGTGGACTTTGTTTAGTTTTTAGAACTAGCATATATATTCGTACCATGTACGGATTTATTAAATGTAAGTGATATATTTTAAAATAAATTAGTTTTTAAAATATTGATTTTTATAATTTCTTATGTGAATATGAACAAAAATTGCCGATTGTTTTAAGGAAAAATTACTTAGCATAATCCCAACTTTTACTCATTTACTCAAAATAATACCAACTTTCACATTTACTACTTCCGGTACCAACTCTTACTATAACATGTACGTATTTGCTCTCCTTCTTTTCATATTGACTTAAGTTAAATACTAAAATTATGAAGATTGATTTATATTAATTATCGTTTTATGATGATTATTATCAGATTATTTCGGGTCGTTAATCTTAAGTTTTCGGAAATTTCGGGTTAGTTGATTTTAAGTTTTCGAATGATTTCGAGTCTGTTCATATCAATTTCCGGTCCATATAAATTAATCCAATCAGATATATTCGGATTCGGGTCAATTTCGGGTTCGGTTCGTTTTTAACTTCGGGTTGAATCGGTTTGGGAAGGGTCGGTCTCGGATATATATATTTATTTGTTCTTTTCGGTGTCGGTCGGTGGTCGGAATCGGACGGATCAGGTCGGATTTGTCGGTTCGGTTCAAGTTTTAACAGGCCGCCATAAACTCTCGTTTTAATTTGATAAATCCCACGCCTTCTTTACCTTGGCTCCAATAGTATTTCTAAAAAGTGTAATGCAATTTCTGAACATTCCAACAACTCTTAATTTTAAAAAAAAAAAATACTGCAATAGACGGCAACGACGGCCCGCTCCACTCCTTAAAAAAAAATGAAGCCGTTAGAAACCCTAAGAAGAAAGCAAAATCAAACACATCCCAACGGTCTCCTTAACTTTTCTCCGTTCTCTCTTTTTAAAATTTGAAATTCCAATCCAGCAGAGTGTCAAATACCCCAAATCTGTTGTTTCTACTTTCCAATTTTGAACCCAAAGAAAATTTCCCACCTCCATAGATTTAGCATTCAGTGAACAATAAAGGAGAAGAATGGCTCTGAGACCAATTGACAACGCTCCCACGCCCACCCCCGAGATAGATCGCCCGAGAAAGCAGCCCAAGCTGTCGATTCCTCCTACTTCGGTCCACAAGAACAAGCCACCTTGTCTACCGGCGGTGACCATGAAGAACGACGAGAACCAAGCTCCTCTACCGGAGACAAATCCCGAGACCACGATCGAGTTTGAGTATATCGCTTCTGAGGATCTCAAACCCCTTTCTGACCCCGGAGCTAAAATTCAGGTTCCCCTCTCACTCCAATTTTTCGATTCCCCTTTTCTAGGGTTCTTTTTGTTTTTAAAAATTGTTTGGAGAGTTGTGTGATTGATTTGATCTGGAAATTTTGGAACTCCAGACGTTAGTTGAAGGTTTAGAATCGAAGGACTGGACACTGATCTGTGATTCCTTGAACGATGTTCGGCGATTTGCAATTTTCCACTCCGATCTTTTGCTTCCTGTCTTGTAAGCATTCTTCCCAGCCTCTTGTAATTTTTTCAGAATTAAGACTTGTAAGGATTTCTAGAGTGAAGTGTTAACTGTGAGCTAATTTGGTGAACAGAGAAAAGGTGGTAACGGTGCTGGTGAAGGCAATGAAGAACCCGAGGAGTACACTGTGCAAGACCTCGATAATGGCTTCCTCTGATGTATTTAACCACTATGGTCACAAGTTCTTAGAGCTCAACGATGCCGGGGCATTTGATCAGCTGGTGAGCTTATATTGTTATTTTCTTATCCTTTCAATTATACAACTGCAAAAAAAACCTGTAGAAGAACTCAAAAGGTACAAAGAAATCAAAGAGCAAGAGTGATGGTAAAAGGACCTCCATTGAAGTCTGCATATGACTATTGCTGAAGACTTATTTCTTTGTTATGTAATCCACAGCTACCGCAACTGTTGCTAAAAGCTTCCCAGGATAAGCGTTTTGTGTGTGAAGAGGCAGACAAGACTCTAACAGCCATGGTGGAATCGGTTCCTCCTCTTCCTCTTCTCCACAAGCTCCAAGCTTATGTGAGCCACAAGAATCTCAGGATCAGAGCCAAAGCTGCCATTTCCATCTCCAACTGTGTATCCAAGATGGTAAAAACCCCAAACCCCCACCTTCACAGTTACTATTCTTCACACAGAAGGATATCATCAGACTTAAGAATAACGTTGCACTTTTTCTTCCTTTCTTTTGCAGAGTAATGAAGAATTGAGGGAATTTGGGATGGTTAATTTGCTAAAAATGGCAGCTGATATGCTGAAAGACAGGCTTCCTGAAGCAAGAGAAGCGGCTCGGAGCACCGTGATGTTACTCTACAAATCATTCCCTGAAACTGAAAGCGAGGAAGGGGAGGAGGTTCAGAAGGAGGAAGCTTGGCAACAGCTTTGCCAGAATAACTTGCCAGCTCTCAATGCTCAGTCAATCATCAAGATAACACTTGCTCAGTAGATGAGATTCTTATGTTAGGAATCGGAACAATACAAGTAGAATGCTTGAAATTTGCATCTTTTCTAAAGATGTATGTTAGATACTTATTGCTGTTCATTCAATATATGTAGTATTCACTCTTTTGAGTTGAACCAATCTTCCTCTACTTCATCAGTTAATCTTGCTTGATATTTGGTTACAAAATTTCTCTATTAGTCAAACAGTGCAGTACAGTAAAAAAAAACATGTGCAAACACTGAGATTCAACAGCTCTAGAAAAAAGATCAGAAACAAGTTGTTTCTGACAAACAACTATCAAACTAACACCAACAGAATAAGTACACAATGTAGGAGTCTTCCCTGATGAGTTTTCATATGTTTGCAAATCACATGCCAAACCCTAACAAAAGCAAACTAGTATCAACAACAAGAAATCATTGCACGTGACAAATACAAAGCCCTTAATTCTCTTAACATTGCAATAATATTTTTTAATACTTAGCTTATTGTCATGCATGGCACGACGAGTTTGAGCTGGATTGGTCAAAGATCAAATTAGACCGACATAATATCTATTAGAGTACGACTACGATTCGATATTTTATAGACATTATAAATAAGATATTAATAAATAAAAATATAATATACATTTTAATATAAGTAATTTATTGCTTGCAGAATGTATAATTTTTTTTTATCAAATATTATATTCTTCACATTTTATTACTTTTTATTTACGTAAATTTAGGGCATATCAAATATTTTAATACATCTATTAAATATTTTATTATCTATTTTTATAAATTTTAAAATTATAAATATTTATCATTAATTTTTTATAAAAGAAAATCACTATATATATTTATAAATAAATTTGTCAAAAGATATATGGTAATAGATTTATATTTATTCTAAAATGTTTTATCTTTAATCTTAAATACTTGTATAAGGAAGTTTTCAAAAGATATCGTTATACTAAATAGATATTTGTTTGATGTTAAAGATAGATTTAAATATTTAAAGAAGAATTTAATAGAAAAAGTTAAAATATTAGGAATAAAAATTAATTTTGTAATTATAAGGTGGGGTCAGAATCGTTCTGGTGGCTCGAAAAGGAACAACTTTAAAAATATATAGTTATAAATTATTACATAATTTAGAATTACTTTATTCACAATTATTCCATATATATAATTTCCTTAACCATATATAATATCTTTTTAAAGATTTACTATTTAAAATTGTCTTAATTATGTCTAATATCTTTTACATATTAATGTTTGGCTTAACATTACAATAAAATAATCTTAATATTTTAGAATAATTATAAAAAAAAAAATTCAGAATTTTTTTTCTTAATTCTCTTAACATCGCAATAATTTTTTTTAATACTTAGCTTATTGTCACGCATGGCACGACGAGTTTGAGCTAGATTGGTCGAAGATCAAATTAGACCGACATAATATCTATTAGAGTACTAGGCCGGGCATTTTTAACCTACTTTATTTTTTTTGAGCAGGAAAAAATTAGGCTAAACTGCAGATCGGCCTAGAGTATCCTTATGAATAGGACGCGGAGTTCAGACTGGGCATTTGTTTGATTGATACTACAAGAGTGCCATATAAACGCAATCAAATCAGCCGTCTTGTTGCAGTCATGAGGCACATGATAAAGTCGAACGGTCTCAAAAGACTGCAGAAGAACATGGGTATCAGCGATCAACATCTCAATTTGACAAGGGCACGATCTATTTCCTTTGATTGCATTTACGACAATGAGACTGTCTCCTTCTATCTCGATTTTCTTAAATTGTCTTTTTGCGGCATCGAAAACATCATGCTTACCTCTTGCTTCAACCTATATTACATTCCAAAAAGCATTCGATAATGCATTCATGCAAAGTGTCTGTCTATGATGATCCGGATAATATATCCAGCTGTCGTGCTCCCGTTTTCTCACTTAGACCCATCGAAATTTATTTTAACAAAATTCAATACTGGTTTGGACCACTTCTTTCACTTCCATCGTAAACATATGGTATTCTATTCTCTTAATTATTCGAATTCTTCATCGAGAGATTTGGATTTGCGTCATAAGTCAATATAGGGTTGTCCGGTTGTATGAAATCTTCTTTCTTTTTTTGGTCGAAGGTTGTATGAAATCTTCTATACTTGTTGTGGTTGGTTAGTCTATTTTTTTTCGTTTGGAAGTGCTTAGTCGGTCTATTGGTAATTGAAAATTGTTCTATTCCTTATACCCTTAACTAGTGTAATACCCGTACTATGTACGGGAAATAAACAAATGAAAATACTATTGTAACTCGTGATAAGGTAATATAGACTTGACCATGGTGAATACGGGCATGGGAAGATACAAGCCTACTTGAGTTGAGATAATGATTGTCCTTGACTCTTATTAATTGTCATTTCGAAGCATATAATGATAGGAAACTAGGGGTGTTCAACGGGTCGGGTCACCCGCGACCCGCACCGACCCGACCCGCAATTTGCGGGTCGCGGGTCAAAAGTAAAAAATTTTGCGGGTCGCGGGTCGACCCGACCCGACCCGTGAGCATCCCTATAGGAAACTGACCACGCTCAAACTTGAAAGCTAAAGTGCTATTCGATGGACTTAGAAGCATTCGAGAACGTCAAACTTGAAAGTTAAAGTGCTATCCGAGGGACTTGGAAGCATTCGAGAAATTGGAACTGTTTGACAAATATTGCGACCACTGATATTTTTTCCTTCAATTATGCGAGTGCCCAATTTAGTAATAATCAATCTAGTTATTCTAGTATCATTGTAAAGGCCCGAAGTTCGCAATACTTACACGTATTGTAGAACCAATTTTTTTTCTTTGTTAATCTCTACACCATACAAATACATTTCTACTCCATAAAAAAATCAAGCATCACAATGTTAGCAAAAGATAACTAATTAATTTCATGTTTATTTGTAAAATATAAGCCGAGTTGTAGCGCCCCGGTCAGAGTTGTAGGGCGCACCGGCTTTTTAGCAGCGGTGTGCCCTACCGCTCCAAATTTTAAAAAAAATTGAATAAAAGGCAGCGGCAGCGGTGGCCGCTGCCGCTGCCTTTTAAAAAAAAATATATCTAGCGGCAGCGGCCACCGTTGCCGCTCCCTTGCCCTCAGTAAAAAAAATTACCGCGGCTATTTATACGAGCATTGAGGCGAGGTTGGAGCATGGAGAGTCGGTAAAACAAAACTCTCAAATTCGTCTCCAAATTCATCCCCAAATCCACCCCCAAAGCACCTCTACGGAAACAATGTCGGGTTTTTGGCCATTTGATGAAGGGCAGGGCTATTTTAGTTCAAATCCGGCGAATGTGAATGACGATCAATATGGCGGTTTAGAAGGAATTCCTTATGGTGGACATGGCTATTCTAGTTCAAATCCGGTGAATGCGAGCGACGATTAATATGGCGGTTTAGAAGGAATTCCGTATATTGCACATGAAAATGAGGAGGTTTTGCATGAAAACGAAGAAACGGTATGTAATCGATTATTTATTAAATTATTAATTTTATTATAAACAATCATATTTTAGGGTTGTTATAACTAATCATATTTTATACTCCCTCCGATCGAAATTAGATGTCGTTTTAGGCTGAACAAATTGATCGTAATTAAATGACGTTTTACAGCAATTCCCAACTTTTTAATTAAATGCATTCATCGGAAATATTTCTCAACTACTCTACTTGATTGCATTAATTACTTATTGGTTGTTTTACCCAATGAAAACTTCAATTATAAGATGCCCATTCATAAAAGTAAAAGTAAATTTAATGAGTAGTTAATTGCAGTAGCTTTTGTGGGTAAAAAAGGGAATTTTTAGAGTTGCTTTTATTTTCCTTAATTTGTGTGTAATTACCTAGAACGATATTTAAATTCGATCAGATGGAGTAGTTGTTATAATTGTTAAATTTGTTGTGTTAGTGCAAAATTTTCATTTTAATTTCTCATATTGTGTTGAATTTGTGAGTTTATAATCGAATTAATTAATGAAGTATTTGTCATAATTGTTTCCAGTTTCCCGATTTTTCTACCTATTTTGTGACTGATAATGAGTGGTCGGAACGGAATCATATGCTAAAATGGGCTAGAGAAGTAGGACGTAATTTGAACATGGTGTTGACAATAAAGAACTCATGGGAAGCGAAGGTCCTTTTAGCATGTGTGTTGGCCGGTGAATACAAGCCAAAGAAGAAGGGTAAATCCGGTGTTAATATGCCGACCCTACAAGTTGGTGATGATCTAAAGGAAAAACCACGTAGCAGGAAGATGGGCTGCCCGTTCGAATTGGTTGGCCAACGGGACAGGAGGACCCATCATTGGCGGCTAAGCGTGAAATCCGGTCGCCACAACCACGACCTTTCCACTGGTCTGGAGGGATATCCTTTTGCCGGCCGCTTAACTGATGAGCAAAAGGAGGATGCAAGGATATTAACCCTCTCACATGGTGCCCCGAAGTTTGTTATGACATACTTGCGCGAAAAGTGGTCGGACATCACAACTTCGATGAGACAGTTGTACACTTTTCGGCACGATGTACTGAAGAAAGAGATGTGCTCAATGAATGTAACTCAATTCTCACTCCATTTCTTAAAGTCAAATGGCTATTATCTTGATTATCAAGCTGAGGAAGGAAGCAACGAGATAATAGACTTTTTCTTTGCCCATCCCAAGTCGTTGAATCTGCTGAAGTTGTTTCCGTATGTTGTGATCATGGATGCGACATACAAAACCAACATGTAAGTAATTATAATAAAAGCGTTTTTACTTGAAATTTAAGTTTTACACGTTAACTTATTCAAATTAATTAACATTTCAGGTATAACATGCCTTTGAGTGAGATGGTAGGATTTACTTACACCGGGCACACTTTTTGTATTGGGTTTGCATTTATGGCAAGAGAGACCCAAGATCACTACGAATGGGTGTTATATCAGTTGCGGGAGGTGTTCGAAATGGTTGGGAAAATGCCAGAAGTTATTGTCACAAATCGGGATATTGCCGAGGTTAACGCCGTTGTGGTCTTGTTTCCCAACGTCAAACACCTTTTGTGTTGGGTGCATATCAAGCGGAATTGCAAGGCGTACACTTTGGCGAACGGGTTTTCTGAGGGGAGTGCGGAGTGGTTTGGAAACAAAGCATGGGAGCTATTTTGCTCAACGACCGTAGCAGAGTATGAGGCACGACTTCATCTATTGCGGACTGGTGAGATTGGAGTACAAAATCCGCTCAATCCGTTGTTGTTAGCGTACCTCCGGAGGAACTGGCTTACTCCTTGGCGTGATCACATTGTTATAGCCTACACGGATCATTGTCTACATTTGTTTACTAGGACCACAAACAGGTACGCTAATCAATTTTCCTTACGAGAAAACTCTTAAACACAAATATTAGCTATTGGCATTAAATTAACGATATATTTATCAAGGTCAAGTCCCAACACTCTGTGTTGAAGGATTATTTGGAGTCTTCTGTTGGGGGTTCAACACGGTCTTGAGAAAGATTCACGCCATGGTGAACATTCAGGTGCACAATATTAGGGGAGAGATGGAACGAGACCGTACCAGCGAACCGTTGTTCATCAAACACATGGACGAGCCACTCAAAACTGTCTTCTCTCGTCTTCCAGGGAAGGTTTCCAACAAGTGTATCAGAGAGTTGTTTGCCCATGTCCGCACTATATTTGACCCGAATAGGTCTTTCCGTTAGACATGCGACGATGCGTGGTGGACAACCGCCCGTGGACTACCATGCCCTCACCAAGTCCAAGCTTGTATCAATGAATGCAGGCCTATTCAACTTTCAATGATTCAGGATTTCTGGAAACAATTGGTGTGGGAAGGCCAAAGGGGAGTAGATGAACAGGTGGCCCCCACAGCCCTAAATCCAACTGACGAGATTTGGACGAGGATGATACAAGACTTCTATGAAGGCAAGATTGATTATACTGTCAAACACCAGGTTGGTCGAAAATACTTGAACCTCAATTATCCCGAGGAGGGCGATGTGGTGGAGCCATCTCGCAATAGGAAGAAGAAGGGTAGGCCAAGGAAGAACTCAAAGGTTCAACCAAGAAACTTGACTAGACTGGAGCATCTTCAACAGCGCGGGAAAGGCACTCGTTCTATGCCTGTGGTCGCACTTAGCCATGTTCCAGAGGAGGAGGAGGAGGAGGAGGAGGAGGAGGAGGACCCGGTTGAGGAGGAGGAGGAGGAGCAGGAGGGAGAAGATGTATATTGTCCGACGGTTGAAGAAGGAGGTCACATTGAAGTTGATATCGGTGTCCATGTACCCCAATTCATGAGGCGATTCATCGTCAGCGCTCCTAATGTCATAGGAGACGGTAATTGCGGGTATAGGGCACTTGCTTGTCTTGTTGAGTAGGGGCAGGATTATTGGAGGAGGATGCGACAGGAGATAGCTTTGGAGTTGAGGACCCATTACGAGACGTATGCACGCTTATATCCTTATATTACGCATATTGATGAGTTGATCAATCAAGTCAGTACAGACTACTACTGGATGGAGACGCCAATAGTTGGATTGGCGTTTGCTACCAGATTCAGTGTGCACTTGTCGTACTATCCGAGCGTGGTCCTCATACATGCCTCCCGATGATATCTAGTGAAGCTCCTGAGTACTCCTGTGTGTGGCAGTGTCGTGGCGATAGCTCATCTAGGGAACCACTATGTCCCGGTAAACGTCATACATTTACATAAATTTCATAGTGGACTAGCTTTTATTATATTATTTACGAATTTGTCATTGTAGGTTACGCTCGTAGATGAAGCCCCCATGCCGACCTCTGCGAAGCTTTGGACCCTATATCATCATCCTAGCGTTGATGGGGTGGATATTCGCTTTCATGAACGCATGGCCCGGTACGGTAGTTACCACAACGCAGAAGGGTTGCCTCCTAGTTTTTATTAGAGTAGGACTAGTATTAGTATTTGTATTTGTATTTCTACTGGTACTTGTATTGGTACTTGTATTTGTAAGATATTATTATGGTTATTATTATTTGTGGGACTAGTATTTGTATTTGTATTTGTATTTCTACTAGTGATCCATAAAACATCCACATATCCATAAAACATCCAAATATCCAAACATAAAAGTCCATAACACATCCAAACTAATAATGCATAAAACATCTAAATATCCAAACATAAAAAGTCAATAACACATCCAAACAAGTAATCCATAAAACATCTATCTGTAATAGCCGGCATCACTACGTCGTCTAGGCTGGTAACGAGGGGGCGGCGGAAATGGGCGCATGTCCGGTTCAACTTGGGGCAACTCTCCAAAAACTGCTCTGTCAATACCATTGAAACTTCGGACGTACCTTTCCAAGTAAGTCATGCGCTGCGTTAAAAAAACATGATTATTTAAATATTAATAAATTAGTATAGGTAATAATGAACAACATATATGGTTCAATACGGTACCTGGACAAGTTCGACCTCACGGGGAACTGGCGGTGGATGAGCACGTTGATCTCTCATAAGATATGGATGAGAGCAATGCTGAAGCCATGGTACAAAGTTCCTGTCCGCTGCATAAGGGAATATGGCCATCTCTCCATCGGGCACCAATGATTGATAACGGGATTCCCAATGGTCATCCTCGTCTCTGAAAGTGACTTTATATTTGCTTGGACCCAATTTCGACTCTCTTTTTACAATTTTTGGCCTAATGACGTCCAACACTGGAATTTTTTGGTGGTAACCGAACTGCCTGTAGCATCTGTCCGGCATATACGGCTCCCTCACATCGAAGTAGGTGAGTACCCCACGATAACGAGAGAGCACAAGCTCGCCGGTGGAAAAGTTAAGGCCTTGGCCCCACGACATCCAAATAACCTGATCAATCTTGATCTCATCTAATTGACGTCGTATGGCAAGACATTCTTCATCATTGCCGTGTCGGTTCCGATCTGAATGGTACGGGGTCAGATCATCTCCCAACGATCTGCTCAACCGACCTCTAAAAGTCGAAAAGTACCTCCAAATCCAAGTCTATGAAATATATAAATATGTTATGTTATATGTGTGTACAAAACGTTACAAAATATTTAAAGTGTATATAAGGTTAGATATACTCACATGTAGGACGTACATGCACCCACTAATACCCGCAACATCTCTGCGGCTTGCACAACCCAACTGCCTGTACAAGTAGGCCAATGTACCCGTTGCCCATGCATAATGAGATGTCGTCGTATGGTCCAGTACCAGATGCAAGAGTTGTAGTTGGTTAGCGCCATCAGACTTGTCCAAAAAAAGCGTGTTTTCAAGCAACATGAGCAAGTAAAGAGAAGCGATCAAATGTGGGTCCGCTTCTTGTTCAACCAGGGCTAACAACCTCTCCTTCAAAAACACCGTGTTGATGCCACCGCTTGAGGTCTGCTTGTTCACCTCCCTAACTTCAACTCCTAGCATTTCCGCCATCCTCAAGCGTAAAGCTTCATCACGCAAAAGCCCTTTCTTGACCTTAGCGCCATTCAATGGAAGGTTTAGTATCTTTGAGACGTCATGGAGGGTGATGGTAATCTCCCCCCAAGGAAAGTGGAAACTATTCGTTTCCGGGTGCCATCTTTCCACGAATGCAGAAATCAGCGCTCTGTCCATTTCCCGGAACTTCCAATCCTTCAGATGACTCAAGCCGCTTTGGTTTACAAGCGTCACCCAATCCTGGTTTGAATGGTTGTCCGCAAAGTTTTTCAAGAAGTCTAACGCCTCGGACCGACCTTGCACCTTAAGGTTTTTTGCCCACTGTTCACATTACAACAAAAATTAAGTTTTAACCATTATAAATAATATCATAAATTTTAAAAATTATAGGTCGTTCTTACCTGTTGGTGATCCCATATGTAATGTGCCCTATGTGTATGAAAGTGGGTGAGTAAGGACGTGTTGCTTGGACCGCCACCATATCTGCCCACCGGATGGACCGGGTCCGCTAATCCAGGGTCCTCATAAGGCGGGACCTCATAATCATGGGCCGGGATATCGGGCTCCGGAGGAGCCGAGTAGCGCATGGGAGGGGGTGGGTTTGTGTACGACGGAGGAGCCGGGTTTGTGTACAACGTCATCAACGTAGACGGCTCTTCTGGTGGCGTAATATGGCTCGTACTACCATAATGGTGCGTCTCCTGTGGTGGCATATAGCTTGTACCACCATACTGCGTCTCTGGCGGTGGCATATAGCTCGTACTACAACCATACTGCGTCTCTTGAAATGGCATATAACTCGTACTACCGTAATTATACGCCTCTTGTGTTGGATATTGCAGGGGAAATTGGTAACCCCCATATTGCCCATGAGCGACCCCGTATTGCCCATGAGCGAATAATGGACCAGCTTCACCATAACCCGTATTAGCATATGTGGGCTGGGTACGGTCCACATAGATCTCCGGAAATGTATCACCAATTCTATTCAGCAATCTTTCGATTGCTGAAATATCATTTGCATGCATTGTTTACAATATTTCTCTAAAATCTAATAACGTGCATAATGCTCATTTAAGCATATAATTAATATATCAAACTACTAATTCATCCGTAAATATAGTAACCATGCACATTAAGAAAAATTCCTATTCACCCTCAACAACTACTTTATCGCTTATTTTTATAATATTTATAAATTAACTTACTAACATGTATGAACCTAATTTAAACTCATAATTAATGAAAAATACTAATAATTACACTATAAATAAATTAATTATTCAAATTATGAAAATTTATAATTATTTTCTACAACTACTTATTCACTAATAATTATACATACATTAGTCTATAAATTATACATTGATTAAGTTAATTAATTATTTTTACCACATAAATTAACATATAAATTTACTATCATGTAAACTACTTAATCGATCAAACTCTCGGTAATTAACCTATAAACTACTTAATACATAAAACTAATAATTAATTCATAATATAAAAATAAATTTAATATTTTGCATACCTAAACCCTCCTCGGGGGCGACGGGGGCAACATGGGCGACGGGTTGGCTCGTCGTCGCTTCCGGAAGCGGGACTTCAACCTCCTCTCGAACTCTTGAGGTTGCCTCGGTCTCATTCAAGTCAATATTTTGTCGGGGTTCATTCCGCCGTCTACGCTGGGAGCTTGAAGATGACTTCGAGCCAAACAAACCCTAATAAAAAAATTACGTTAGTTTTAACCTTCATAACTTAAAATAATTCAATTAAAATAAAAAATTAATACATACCGATAGCGAAAAACTTCTCATTTTTGGAACCACTTGAATCGAATTAACGTAATTCGGACCACTTTCAATCTGATTTGGAGCGAAAATGGAGAGCTCTTTTGGAGCTGGTAGATGAAAATGGAGAGGGAGTGAAGAGGATTTGGGAGGGATTACACTGGTAGAATGAGGGAGTGAAGAGGAGCTGCTCATTAGTCCCTTAAAAGGCCTTCATACACGCTCCCCTTCGTCCTCGTTGTTATTCCAGTCAAATCAGGCATGCAGAGCAGCAGCCATGCCGCTGTCTCCTAATTTAAAAAAAAAAATGCAGACCATGCAGAGGCAGATTCCCACGCGATCTGCCTCGTTGTCTCCTAATTTTAAAAAAATAAAATAAAAAAGACAAGCGGTAGAACCTACCGTTGCTATGTGCAGCGATAAGGCCCACCGCTGTAAAAACCGGGGCGCCCTACACCTCTGACCGGGGCGCCCCGGTGAGAGGTGTATATCAACCGTTCCGGTCGGGTTCGGTCTAAAATAAACCCTAATTACCCTCTTCGATGCGCAATTACTCATCATCCTTGAGTTCCTCAAGGCGTCCTGCTCTTTTTAGGCCGTAACTCTGACTCCTCTTCAAGCAATCAAACGGTGACCGGCGACGTCTCGATAGCAGCACCGGCGACGCCACCCCGGCGACCCAGCTAGACCTCCTCGTCGCTGTGAATTTATTTTCCTTCATAATCCAGTATGCTTTCTAAATCCTACTCTTAACTCTGATTATTCAACTGGGCAATGAGCAATCAGTGGTTGTTTCCTTATCTTGATACTTAGTTCCTATTCCTTCACTTGTGCTGAATTTTGATCTTGAGATTAACTTTAAAACTTAAACAAGGAGCTGAGCCCACCCATACCGGAAATCTCTCTTTTGGAAATGACTCTTGGGGTGTCAAGCTCATTGGTATTGCAAACAGGCGATTGCTCCAGTTCCAGATTTTATTGTGGTTTTTTTTGTTTATTTCATACAAGTTTGTGTTATTGTTATATATCTTCACTGGTACTTAATTTCAAGCTAATTCTTCTTATTTGCTTCGATTTAATTTAAAATTTTTGAAGCTTGGTCTTTGCTTCTATTTTGATTATATGGCATGCTATGTAATTTGTAGTAACATCATAAATGTTTTCTTTCATATCATTCACGTATAAAGATGATGCAGTTTTAAATGAGAATGATTTTTTACGTGACAATTTGATGGCATGGCCGCATGTTCATTAGTACAAATTCAAGTTAACACTGTCACTTTTGACAAAGGTTTGCTATCACAGGGAAATTGTATAATCACAAAGCAATTAAGTAGAATTCCAAAACAAAATTAATGCGAGGAAGAAGAAGTAGCAGCGGGGGACGGAATCAGACCATGCTCCAGCGCCGTGTGGAAGAAGCCTATCAGAAGCATGGCTGCAGAACCCAAGACGATGTCATTGGTTACCTTCGATCTACATATACCGAGTATTCTCGTATGAAGCAACAATCCTTTGCCGTCAATGTCCGTCGGGCTTTCAATGAGTTCCAGCGGACTCCACAGAAGCCATCTCATGGGAGAAGATCAACCAATGAGGAGGATTTCATGGATGATGATGAGGATGACATTCAAGGATCAGAATCTCGAAAAAAACAAAGGCACCTAGATAAGAGTGAAGAGAAGCTGCTGCGGCTTGAGAATGAATATCTCATGCGTAAGAAGAGAGATGTTGATTATCAGTCTCCATCAGACTCTGACTCGGGATCAAATTCTGATGATGTTTCGACTTCTTCATCTTCGGATGCCATTTACGAGGAGGAATTTGAACCAAAGTTTGATTTGATGAAGTCCATGCTTCGGGATTGCTATGGTGGGTCCAAGGTTGAGAAGAAGGCAACGGCAGTACAGAAGAAGACATCGACATTAGAGAAGAATTTGGAGGTGGAGGATGTTAGGAAGGAGAAGACGCTCACAATTAATGGAGATGGAAAGAGGCCTAGTTCTAGTGGTAGTGCTGTCACAGAGAAAAAAGTGTTGAAGAGTTCTTCTATCCCTGTGGAGGAGGTGAAGGGTAAGGAAGGAGGTCCAAGGTTTAGTGACCTTGGTGGGATGAAGGATGTTATTGAGGAGTTGAAGATGGAAGTGATTATTCCTCTCTATCACCCACAGATTCCAATTTGGCTTGGAGTAAGGCCTATGTCTGGGATATTACTCCATGGTCCTCCTGGTTGTGGAAAGACTAAGTTGGCACATGCAATTGCGAATGAGACTGGAGTGCCTTTCTATAAGATTTCGGCTACTGAGGTTGTCTCTGGTGTTTCTGGTACGCAGTACAACTTTACTCCCTCGTATGGTTGTTAGTTCTCTCCAAATACAAATCTTATGGCTCATATAGTTGTATGGCATTGTTGTGTCTTTTCAGTTTTTAGTTTTAAGGTGATTTTCCTATAAGCACGTTAAAACTTGTGAAATTATATAATCTCCGTTTAGAAAGGATTGTCATTTTAGCCCTCAAATCTTGTTAAGAAATGTTTGTCATATTAGAGTTTAGGTAATGGTTTATTTGGTGAACTATAACGTTTCTTATTAGAAATAGCACAGAGTGACTATTTCTATGCAAAATATCTCATTGGCCATAAATGAAGTGGGTAGTTAATAAATTGTAAAATTTAGGAAAAGTACACCAAACAAACTATTAGTGATTTCTTGTGGTTCTCAGGTAGGCTCTCATGATTAGTATAGACTCAAACATTGTAGACTCAAACATTGTAGGCCTAGTGATTGCTTCCAGTATGTTTTAGTCGTGTAATTCATTTAATTATGAAAGTGTGAAGCCTCATGTGATGCCTAACTTAATATTTCATATATTAAAATGTTAGGTGCATCTGAGGAGAACATCCGGGAGCTTTTTTTGAAAGCAGAAAAGACAGCTCCGTCAATTGTATTTATTGATGAGATTGACGCCATTGCTTCGAAGAGAGAAAACCTACAAAGAGAGATGGAGCGTCGAATAGTTACCCAACTAATGACCTGCATGGATGAATCCCATAGATCAGTGGGCAAGAATTCTGATAATCAAAATAGTAATTCAAAACCAGGATACGTTCTTGTAATTGGAGCTACAAATAGGCCTGATGCAGTTGACCCTGCATTGCGTAGACCAGGACGATTTGATCGAGAAATAATATTGGGTGTTCCGGATGAAAATGCAAGACTTGAGATACTTTCAGTAATGACCCATAATCTTAGACTTGAAGGTGACTTTGATTTGGTGAAAATAGCAAGGGCCACACCTGGTTTTGTTGGAGCTGATTTGTCTGCCCTAACTAATAAGGCGGGTAACATTGCTATGAAAAGGATCTTAAACCAAAGGAAATCTGGGTTTTCTAATGAAGTTATGGATGAGAAAGTTGATGAAGATTGGTGGAAGCAACCATGGTTGCCCGAAGAAATGGAGAAACTTCGCATAACTATGGCTGATTTTGAGGTAATTATCTAGGTGGAGCATTTTTCAGACAGAACTGTATAATAATTTTGATATATAAGGACTTTGAAGTTCAGGTTTGCTTTCAATCACTGAATAGAAATGGTTGAAGGGAGATTTACTTTAATAACAATGTTTCTGATTCTATGTATGCCAATGAATGGTTCCTGCAGGAAGCAGCAAAATTAGTCCAGCCTTCTTCCAAAAGGGAAGGTTTCTCAATGATTCCAAATGTGAAATGGGAAGATGTTGGAGGCCTTGATATGTTGAGGCATGAGTTTGAGCGTTATATAGTTAGACGTATTAAACATCCTGAAGATTATGAGGTAACATGCATATAATCGCATCTTTATAGATAATTGAGGTGATGGAATGAAAACATTATGTGAATATGCTAAATTCTTATTGCTACTTAAGGCATGAGAAATTCTTACCTATAGATGTTTTCTTTTCACCATTACTTTGAATGCAATGCCTATTTTGGTTCATTTAAAATTAAAACTCTTCCTTATTGCTTTGACATTTTATAACATTGTCTTGTCAGGATTTTGGAGTGGATTTAGAGACAGGATTTCTGCTTTATGGCCCCCCTGGTTGTGGTAAAACTCTAATTGCCAAGGCTGTTGCTAATGAAGCTGGTGCCAATTTTATACATATTAAGGTTTGCCTTGTAAAAAGTTATGTGATTAGGATTTACATGTGTGTTCTGTAAAACCTTTCTGATTTGCACCATCATTTGTTTATTCTCCTTTGTACACTTCTGAAGGGCCCTGAACTTCTAAATAAATACGTGGGGGAGAGTGAATTGGCTGTTCGTACGATATTTAGACGTGCTAGGACGTGTTCTCCTTGCATCCTTTTCTTTGATGAGGTATGTGCTTATTGCTCCATTTTTTTTTAAACAAATATATCCTTTTGTATTATGGAAGGGGAACCATTGGCGTGCCTCTTATTAAAGTGAGATTGCCAGGTTCAATCTTATATATCTTATGGGAACCATTGTAGCAACATATGCTAGTTTTTGACTTTTTGGAGAAATAAACTATACAATTGATATCCTCTTTTCCTTTTCTTTGGAGTTTTTAAATCTCAATGATGCATTTATTTTTGTTTCTCAATTATTTTCATACATCCATACCAGGAATGTGATTAAGGTTGTTTGATATTTTGGTCAGGTTGATGCTTTGACAACAAAACGCGGAAATGAAGGGGGTTGGGTTGTTGAAAGGCTGTTAAATCAGGTTAGTTCACTGCTATAGTCCTATACAGCTTGAACTAATCATGAATTAAATATTTGATCATTGTATCCTCTCATACTATGCAGCTGTTGATTGAACTAGATGGTGCAGATCAGAGAAAAGGGGTGTATGTAATTGGTGCAACCAATCGGTATGATACTTAAGTTTTTTTTTGTCAATATTTGTGTCCCATTTGTTCTTTGAGATTTCTTCCTCAAATGCTTTTTTTGTGTGTATGCTAGACCCGAGGTGATGGACCAGGCTGTCCTTCGACCTGGAAGATTTGGGAAACTCCTCTTTGTACCTTTGCCTAGTTCAGATGAGCGTCGATTAATCTTGCAAGCACTCTCGAAGAAAAAACCCATAGATCCCAGTGTGGATTTCTCCAATATTGCCAAAAGCCCATCTTGTCAAAATCTCAGTGGCGCTGACCTCTCTGCTCTGGTTTGTTTGTGTTCCCTTTATATATGTGCAGTTTGGGGTGCATTTGAATTACACATCAGATAATGCATTATGTAATGCAAGATTTAATACAATCTAATGCATTACGATACTACATCATCTAAATTAATCAAACGTATTCTTACCTTATTTTGTGACCTGAACCCTCCTCACACTTAAGTGACTTAACCGAAAAAACACTTTCCTAGCTCTCACTTTCTTATTATTGATTTGCACATTAGTGTCAATGTTTTTTACAGTCCTTGATAAAGCTAGTTTGTGGTCTTGCTACATGCTAGATGAATGAAGCTGCCATGGTTGCGCTAGAAGAGAAGCTCTCATTAGGGACTGTCAGCTCAAATGCTACTCCTTTAACTATTAAACCCAAGCATTTTGAGGAGGCATTGGGCAAGATCACTCCCTCAGTGTCAGAAAAGGTATGTAATCGTCTAAAACCTTTTTAGTTTTTAATGACAAATCAGAGTTACGTTTCAAACTAATTTGAATTGTGTTGTCTCTTGCGCGTTTTGGAGCAGCAAAAGGAGTATTATGATCGTTTGTCTCGCAGCTTCAGACCGTCCTAAACAACTTTCCGATGATCCTATATATAGAACGAGATGTGCATGGAGTTTCTGAATATATCACGCCGCTAATTGCAAAATTTGCACGGTCCATATAAAGGTTGTGTTGCTCATTGACTTGAGGAAGCCAAAATTTTGTTTTTGCTTAGAAGTATACAAAATGGAGGCAAATCATATATGTTACGTTATGGTGGTTCACGCTAGAACGCAAATTTCTTGATTCAGTTCTGGTCAGTTTGTGTATCCTCCACCTTCTTGTATACAATAGATAAATTTTTAATAAAAACAAATTTTAAGTATTTAAGTTTTATTCAACATTTGATTTCTTTGATATAATGGTCATCCTATTGTGTCTTGTTCCCTGGAGTTTATTTGAAACTCTATGGGTGATGTTATAAAATCCTATAACAAATTAATGAACCCTATTTAAAATAATTAAAAAGAAAAAAAAAAGTTGATATGGAAAGAGAAGAATCTAATCATAGCATTATTTTCATTAGCTTGTATATTCCCTTATCCTCTTGCATATTATCCTCTTTTTGAAGCCTCTGTTAGCATTTTATTGCCTTATTTTTTGAAAACTCCACAAAGCATCCAAGCCTAATTATAAGGCCCCATCCGAAAATTAGAATTATTAGTTGATTAATTTTATGGTTGTGAGCCAAGCTTGGGGGAGACAAATACTTTTGGATTGGGATACATACTTTATTACTTCATCCATTTGAAAAAAAAAGTGAAAAAAAGGTTGT
Organism: Fallopia convolvulus; assembly: GCA_964016875.1. Taxonomy (NCBI): domain Eukaryota; kingdom Viridiplantae; phylum Streptophyta; class Magnoliopsida; order Caryophyllales; family Polygonaceae; genus Fallopia; species Fallopia convolvulus. The sequence continues at coordinate 27,279,118 of OZ024736.1, forward strand.
GATAAAAAAATCAGAAAAATGCAATGAAAAAAAGGGTTGGAATAAAAGAATAAAGGGTGTTGAGTGAACAAAAAAGTAGGTTGGAAAGAAAATCCCTAAACTTGGTAGTAATTTGTGTTAATTTGGTTAATTCTATTTCCCGGATTAGCACCACATGACCAAAATATTATTTTCATACCTATTTCTCTTTACCTTGGCCCCATTACAACCCAATAAAATACCTCTTGATTTATGTCGTGTACTTGGTTTCTCGTGGTGGAGATTTAGGACGCTGATGCAAGCATATGGTAGTTTAGCTTTCAAATTTGAGACTAAGCGAAACACTTAACTTAAACACATGAGCGAGAGTGATTAATTCTTATGTTTCTGGACTTCAGCTCGCGACTTTGAGTGAGGTTTAAGAGTCTTCCTTGTCTTATGCTATGGCTACCAAATGACAGAGACAACTAGAGGTACAAAACACTAGGAGTATGGGGCAAACATTGTCTATCCCTTTGGAGACTAGGAAAGACAATCGACCAGGTTCGTTTGAACCTATCAAGTCTAACACAAAGTACTTCAATTATGACACAAGGTCCTTCAATTTGTAGAATTGGTCAATAATAGGGTCATCAAGACTAGCCTCCCATAGAGCTAGTCCATTGGAGGATTGAGGGAGTGCTTCAACTATAGAAGTACTACTCATTTGAGGAATCACTATTCGAAGCCAGCCCAAAACTATGACACATGTGGGAAGTCGGGGCATTTATAGCAGAATTGTAGGGTGGGAGAACCCTCGCACGGATCTTCACTAGAGACGGTGAACCAGGGGAACTGTCGCCCGCCTCAACAGTTTCAGCAAGCACCGAGTTAGCGTAGAGGTTGTGGCGCTAGAGCTAGTATCACCAGGGGTAATAAGCCTGATGTGTTTGAGATGAGGATTGACGATGCCTTACATGAGCAGACTGCTACAAGTACAATTTGGTTTCATTATAAACCTGTCCATATTCTTTTTGATATGGGTGCCATGCACTCTTTCGTCTCCTATGCTTGTGTGGAAAGAATAGGATTGACTTGCACTAAGATGGTATCATTCGTTGTAGGACTGCCTGATTGAAGCAAGAGTATGCCTTGTCTTATGATGTGGCTACCTCACGGCAAAGTCAACTAGAGGTGCAGGCTACTAGGAGTAAGAGGCAGAGGTTGTCTATCCTTTGGAGACTAGGAGAGACAATCGACCAAGTTCATTTGAACCTATCAAGTCTAACACAAAGTACTTCAATTATGACACAAGGTCCTTCACTTCGTAGAATTGGTCAATAATAGGGTCATCAAGACTAGCCCCATTGAGCTAGTCCATTGGAGGGTTGAGGGAGTGCTTCACTATGGAAGTATTGTTCATTTGAGGAATCACTATTCAAAGCCAGCTCAGAACTATGACACTTGTTGGAAGCCAGGGCATTTATAGCAGAATTGTAGGGTGGGAGCACCCTCGTAGGGATCTTCACCGGGGACGGTGAACTAGGAGAACTGTGGCCCGCCTCAGCAGTTTCAGCAAGCACCGAGTTAGCGTAGAGGTCGTGGTGTTGGAGCTAGTATCACGAGGGGTAATCAGCATGATGTCTTCGACATAAAAGGGATGATGCATTACATGCGCAGATTGCTACAAGTACGATTTGGTTTCATTCTAAACTTGTCCATATTCTTTTTTATATGGGTGCCATGCACTCTTTTGTCTTTTCTGCTTGCGTAGAAAGACTAGGACTGACTTGCACTACGAGGGTATCTTTCATTGTAGGACTGCCCAATGGTAGTAAGAGTCTTCCTTGTCTTATACTATGGTTAACACACGACAGAGTCAGCTAGAGGTAGAGGCCACTAGGAGTAAGAGGCAGAGATTGTCTACCCGTTTGGAGCCTAGGAGAGAAAATCAACTAAGTTCGTTTCAAACTATCATGTCTAACATAAAGTACTAGCCCTGATAGAGCTAGTCCAGTGGAGTGTTGAGAGAGTGCTTCAACTATGGAAGTACTACTCATTTGAGGAATCACTGTTTCAAGCTACCCGGGAACTGTGACACTGTGGGAAGTCGGGGCAGTTATAGCAGTATTGTAGGGTTGGAGTACCATAGCAGGGATCTTCACCGGGGACGGTGAACCAGGGGAACCGTCACCCGCCTCAACAATTTCAGTAAGCACCGAGTTAGGGCAGAGGTCGTTGTGTTGGAGCTAGTATCACCAGGGGCAATCAGCCTGAGGTGTTTGAGATGAGGACGAATGATGCCTTACATGTGCAGACTGCTACAAGTATGACTTGGATTCGTTCTAGGCATGTCCATATTCTTTTTGACATGGTTGTCATGCACTCTTTCACCTCCTATGCTTGTGTGGAAAGAATAGAATTGACTTGCACTAAGATGGTATCGTTCGGTGTAGGACCGCCCGATGGATGTAAGAGTATGCCTTGTCTTATGCTATGGCTACCACACGACAAAGTAAGCTAGAGGTACGAGCCATTAGGAGTAAGAGGCATAGGTTGTCTATCCCTTTGGAACTTAGGAGAGACAATCGACCAGGTTCGTTTGAACCGATCAAGTCTAACACAAAGTACTTCAATTCTGACGCAAGGTCCTTCAATTCGTAGAGTTCGTCAATAATAAGTTCATCAAGACTAGCCCTGATAGAGCTAATCCATTGGAGGGTTGAGGGATCAGTCAAGATGGGAACTGAAGTGTAAAAAGTGGGAACTCTTTTCGAGCTTCCCAGGAACGAAGAAGATGATGACGACGACGATGAGCCAAGGAAAGGAACACGTCATTATCCTCAAGGGAACAACGAATCTCAAACCAGAGATGTTCAAGAGTCCACTGAGTTCCCATCACTTGACGAGTCACTTGATACTTCACAAGCTGGCTCCCTTTTTCCTCAACAAGAAGATATTCCTGAGTCAAGCTCATACGGGGAACACAGATGGAACACACCAAATGATGAGAGTGAAGAACCTGGAAATGAGGAAACTGTTGAGGAGTTCCATGAAGATGAGGACCTATATGAAGAGTGAAAATCTTCTTAGTCCTCTTGTTATACACCCTGTAGGCCTTGTTGTGTGGTGAATAACCTAAGAAGATCGTTTCATCGCTTCTAGCATCGAACTTGCCCAAGTTGTCTTTCCTATTGTTGTGCACAAAGCATTTGCATCCAAAGACTCTCAAATGGGAAATGTTGGGTTTCCTTCCTCTGATTAACTCATAGGCAGTCTTCTTGATCATAGGATGGACCATGGCTCTGTTGAGAATGTATGTTGTTGTAGAGATTGCTTCTACCCAAAAGCTCTAGGGAACTTCACTCTCAATCATCATTATCCTAGACATTGCTTCCAGAGTTCGATGCTTCCTTTCTACAACTCCATTTTGTTGCGGAGTGCATTGAGCTGAAAAGTTGTGTGATTCGCCATTCTTGTCACAGTATTGTTTGAACTCTGAGTTCTTGAACTCAATTCCATGATCAAATCTTAGCGTAATGAGCTTCAATCCCAAGCTCACTTCAACTCTCTTCATGAATGGCTCAAACCCCCTAAAAGTATCTTCTTTGGACATAAGGGAAATAACCCAAGTGAATCTAGAAAAATCATCAATGAGTACAAACATATACCTTTTTCCTCCTTGACTAGCCGTCTTCATGGGACCACAGAGATCCATGTGGATCAGTTCCAATAGACGGGTAGTGCTCATGACTAATTTGGGCTTGAAGGAACTCCTTGTTTGCTTTCCCATGATGCAGGCTTCACACATCTTCATACCTTCTAGATTGATCTTGAGCAGTCCAACGACAAGATCTTGTAGATACAACTTTAGAATTTGATTTACGCCAGCGTGTCCCAGTCTCTTGTGCCAATGTTCCGCTTCATCTAGGGAAATAGCAAGGCACAGTTTCCTCGGGGCTCATACATAGTATCCACCAAATAGACGTTGTTGGACCTTGTTCCCTTGAGTATGATCTTGTTGGTTTTCTTGTTGATCACTAGGCACTCATTTGAATCAAACGTGACCACATTGTTCCCTTAGTCATATAATTGAGAAAAACTTAGCAAATTGTACCCGATGTCCTTAACCAGATTCACATTTTTAATCTTGATTCCTGTATTGATGATTGCTTCGCCAAATCCAATGATTTCACCTTTGTTCTGGTTGTCGAAGGAGACATGGCCTCCATCGACTTTGCGTGTAGTAAGGTGAGGTTGTCTTTGTTTCCGGTCATGTGTTTGCAACATCTACTATCAATGATCCACATGTTGTTCCCCCTCACTACAACCTGCACAATTAATTAGATTTGGCGACCCATGCAAGATGTCTCTTCCTTGGTTTCATGCAAGGAATCAAAGTTCTATGGACCATATAATCAGCTAAGTTATGAACTTGTTTGGAGTTCCTAGGACTCAGTGAGGAGAACCTAGGCGAGTTCCCAATCTTGAGAACTTTCCACCAATTTGGACCGTTCGGATATCTTGTTTGAAAGTTTTGATTTTTGAAGTTCTTGTTCCCATGAGTGTGTTCTTGGGACAACTTTCAATGTAGTTCCCATGGGCTCCACAATGCCATCATGTCTTGTAGTACTCTCCAAGATAGTACTTTGGATGAGGTCATTGGATCCTATTTGTCTCCATGGTTTCTTGATTGTAGACTCTAGACCCGTTTCCTTTGGCTATCATAAGGTACATTTTGTGGCTTGTGTTCCCAGTGTAGTACTCATTGTTACCATCTTTACCGATATCAAGCACACATATTCTTTCCTCTAATTGAGCGTTCTTCAACTTTTGGCTTTGAAGCTCAAGATCCCTACACTCGTTTCTCTTTTTTTCTTTGAGAGGAGATGTCCCATCCGTTGATGACCCTTCCCCATGCCCTATCCCATGCCTAGATGGGACAAACTTGGTCATATGTATTCTTTCTTGGGTGACTTGGGATTTGGTTATGTATTATACTGGTCTAACCTCGTTACAAAAGGAACAAACTCCTAGATTTTTTTCAGAAATCTTGGATTTGAGTTTTTCACTAAACCACATTTCTTTGTTGAATATCTCCTTCCTAAGGGCCTTATTTTCTTCTACTAGCTTGGCCAGTGGAAGGGAACTATCAAGATACTTCTGGTTTTTACTCAGACTTTTGAGGATCTCATCCTTTTCACTCTCATTACAATTAAGTTTCCTTTTGAGAAGTGTTGTTTCCATGATAGAGGACTACAATTTTACAACAAGCTCAGCACATTGGGAACATGACTTCATTCCCAGTTGTTCAACTAACATGTGTTTAGACTGATCAAGTTTTCTTTAAATTTTAATATTATCCTTTAACATCTTAGCCAACAATTTTAATAGCTCAATTTTTTCATATTGAGAAAGAGAGTTGAGAAGGGTTTCAGAATTTACCTCACTAGGTTGTTCCCTAGTGGTCTCCTCTATGGCCATAACGCAAGTTTCCGGTGATGGCCACGCCCCTGGCTCCATATCATCGGAGTCACTCCAAGTTGCTATATATTAGGGATGCTCACGATTCGACCCGCAAAAAAATTACTTTTGACCCGTGACCCGACCCGCAACCCGCAATTTTGGGTCATGTCATTACGGGTCGGGTCAGGTTTGCGGGTCGACCTGATTTTTTTATAAAAAATAATTTATATATTAATAAAATTATAAATATATATAATTTTAAAAATATTGCGGGTCGTGGGCCGCGTGGGTTTAACCCGACCCGACCCGCGACCCGTAAAATAAAAAAATTCGACCTGTGGCCCGACCCGCACGGGTCGCGGGTCAACTCGCAACCCATAAATTGCGGGTCGTGTCAATGCGGGCCGCGGGCGACCCGATCCGTTGAACACCCCTACTATATGTGCCTTTTTCTTGCCATTGCCGAGCCTTCGCTCCTTACTTCTCTGAAGACAGTTCTTGGCGAAGTGCCCCTTCTTGTAGAACTTGTAGCACGTGGCGTCTGCAAGATATTTGTCTCTATCTTGGTACTTGTTGTTAGTGTCATAGTTCCTTCTTTCTCTACTGGAGTTTCCTTTGAACTTCCCTTTCTTGTAAAAGTTTCGAAGAGCCTTGGTGAGCAACACTAGTTCCTCATCGTCGTCCTCCTCTGATTCTTCATACTGATTTTGGACAGACTTGAGGACCTTCTCTAGTTTGAGGGCTATGCCTTGACTTTCCATTTCTTGTTTTTTATCTTCTTGCTTTCTCTTCTCATGACCAATGAGCTTACCAAACACTTCGTGAAGCATCATGTTCTTATTCTCAGGATTCTCCTTGAACATGGTTTGTTCATTTTCCCACTCAACAGTCAGCCCGTTGAACAGTTGTTGCACCTTCATTTTGTCGGAGATTTTTTGCTTGGTGATGCCAAGAGCTACCATCTTGGAGCAAAGGGACTCGAAACAGGATTGATATATATAAACCGATTCTCCGATAGCCATTTTGAGGTTGAAGAACTCCCTCCTAACATTCATCTAGTGGTTCTCACTTAGATCGGAACTCCCGACGTGCATTTGTTGAATGGCTTCTCGCATTTCCTTGGTTGTTTCCAATTTAGCCACTCTATCACTGTCTTGTTCGCACATTGCATTGTTGAGATACCTTTTGGCTTTGTAGTTAGCCTCCATGCATTGACACTCGTTAGGGCCCCCATTTGGACATGTCGTTCCTAATGGTAGCATTAACCTCGAAGTTCCCATGTTCTATGACACACCATGCTTGGTAGTCGTGGCTTCGCATCCAATCTCTCATCTTGATCTGCCAGTTCCTGAAGCGTCCAACGATGAGTTTGGGAGGTTTGTTGTTCCCATGTCCGATCTTCATGAGTTCTTGATGCATTTTTGCGTTTACCTGCAAATACTAACAAAAAATTTAGAGCGCATGCTTTGATACCAATTGTTGGATCGAAGGCCAGTCGAAACAATTATGGGAACTGTATCGGACAGTTCCCACACGCATTGGAATAAATAAACATACATGTAAATAAAACAGATTGACACAGTTCCTTAAAGAGGAACCCCACAACGATCAACTAATCGCGTGAGTAAACCTCTACCTCCGCTTGGAGGATTTTCGAATGAGTTCCCTTTTCTATATTGCTTAGTTATCTTCAGGTTACAAGGCCGAATACAAACTTCTCTGTTCCTACAAGTACTTTCTCCCTAGGCAACACTATTGTATTCCTCTCCACAAGTCCCCCCCACCCCCCCACCCCAAAAAAAAAAAAACATGGGATTTTCACCCTTAGATAGTCATAGAGAGCATTTGTTATGTACCTCCCATTCGGCCTTTGGAGCTCACTCAAGTCGGCCTCTAGCTCCACTCCAACTTGTCGAGATATGCCCATACCCACAAAAAGATCATCCCTAGCTTGAAGGATGCATCTCCACACTCATGACTAGGGGTTTCCATAAAAAACCGAAACTGAAAAACTGGTTATTTTTTAAGTTAACCAAACCGATTTTTTTTTGAAATTTTGGTTTGGTTAAACAAACTGAAAACATTTTTTGGTTTATCTGCTCGGTTTCGGTTGACGACTTTACATATATTGGTTAACCGAAAAACTGAAAATATCTTAATATTTTTTTTCAAATATTAGTTATCTTTTCTTTATTTAGTGGTTAAACTCTATGATATTCAAGGTGTTGATCTAGTATGAGTTTTTCTTTCTCCAATTTTAACAATTTACACACTATTTTTCTACTCCTCATTGATATAACACACTTTTTAAATTTGATGGGATAAAAAATAATATTTTTATGTGTTTGATTTCACACACTATATTATATACTCTTAATATTATTTTACAACAACCAAAACAATATGGTATAAGTACATATTTAAAATAAAAGTCAAGCTTGATCACTTTTTTTTATTCAAATTTTATTATTTTAGTTTTTATTATTTAAGGTAAAGGTACATAAATGGTTATCGCTTAACCGAGAAAATCGAACCGAAAAATGGGTAACCGAACTACAGTTAATCGGGATTCACGATTTGGTTACAATTCATAATTTTAACTAACCAAAATCATGGTTAACCGAAATCTCGGTTAACCGGGTTTGGAAACCCCTACCTATGACGCTCTCCTCGCCACGACATTCAAGAAAGACTTACCATCGCTAAGGTTATGTTGGAACCACTTTGTCCAAACACACGTTCTTTCAAAGTGGATATCCAACCCGAGCTTCACAAGGTTTGCCTTATTCCAAGTAAGGATCTCCTTAAAACCAAGCCCTCCTTCTTCATACGCGGCGATTAAGGAATCCCAATCAATGAGACTCCTCCTCAACCCTTCCCTCCCCACTCAAATAAAACTCCTACACAACCCCTCAATCTGTATGGTGATACTTAACTCGGGTAACGAGGACTTAGAGCATGTCCAATGGAGAGGAATCAAGGCCTTCTTTGCACTCTCTCTCTCTCTCTCTCTCTTCAAAGAGGAGCTCCTCTTTGCTGTAAAAATTGAAAGGGGAATCTTCTTCAAAGAGGAATGAGACTAATCGTCCTTCTATAGAGAAATGAAAGCTTTGGCTCTTGTGCCCAAGAGGAGCTTTCACCTTCACCAAAAAAGAGAGGAGCTTTCACCCTTCACAACTTGACACATGTATTTCCAACTTTCAACTAACTTCGTTTATTTCACTCCAACCTATCATTAAATAAGTTTCCGACAAAATAAAAATTAATGTTAATATTAAAAAAAATTAAATTAATCATTTTTTATAATTTTTATTGTCTATAAATAGAGTCTAATTTAGTTCATATTTTCACGAGCGAGATACGTATCCAAATTATAAAGACCCATGTGAATTTTTTCAAGATCAACCCGAAAAAATATAGTTGGATCATCAAGAAGAAATGATAATGAGGCATTCACTATGACACGAACGATATAATGAGCAAAATCTAAAAAGATTTATGGCTAGGAGGGAGGAGCTTCAGAATAAAGAAATGCATGTGGCTCTAAAGAACAATTTGGTGAATAACATATGGGAGAAGTTTCACGGTTTGACATCAAATTTAGATTTAGATTAAATTTGTATGCCAAAAATGTTTTTATTAGTTATGTTTGATGTTATTTTTTTGTACTTTATAATGTTGTTTGAAGTTATCTTAATGTTAATTAAGTTTATTTTTCATTAGTAATTAGTTTATATTATCTTAAATCCATATTATTTAAGTAAATATAATTTATTATTAATTTATTTGATAATCTAACCTTGTAAAAAATATGAATGATATAAAATATGTAGTAAATATATATATTAAAGTAAGTAAAATGAGATACCTTTATTGTGGGTGGGGGGAATAGAAAAAGAGGAAGAGAAGAAAAAAAAGAAAAGTGAAAAGTGAGGAAGATGATATACAAAATGAGGTATAAAAGAAGAGAAAGAGAGAAAAAATGAGAAAGGATTGACAATCCTCACCATTACACACGTTCTGATGGTTTGAGTGTCTCTACTCTTATGACTAGAGAGTACTATTTCGAAATCGCTAATCGCTCGTTTGTTTCTATACTCGGAATCGGGTTAGAATGAGGTATCGGGTTGGGATAGGAATCACCCATACCTTAAGTTTGAGATTGGTATGAACTGTAGTGTATTTTAGTAGTATGGGAATCACTCATTCCCATCCCTGAGTTAAAATAAACATTGGTATGGGTTTGACCCATTCCTAACCCCATTTCTATACCATGGGTATAGAAAGAAACAAGCCCTAAAAAAAGCGGCAGCAAACATTCCCTATACCGTTGTTATGAAGATGAAGCACATCATAATCCACAAAACTCACAAATGGCGATGTTGCAGGATATCTAAGCGGGGGAAGAACACCCCTAAAAGCTAGCTAATAGGGGTGGGGTGCCCCCCACTTATATAGCACACATTGAAGGTCATGACTTTCCAATGTGGGAATTCCCCCATAAGGAATTCCCTGCGACAAGGCACCGTCCTTGAGTGCCAACGTCTCGGCTGCATCCCATAATACCTTCCGAGACGTTGACCCGACGTTCCGACGGATATCGAATAGGGGATTGAGTTTTTCCTTACCTCTTACGTCCCGAAGCTGGTACCATGGGATAACTCTTAGGGGATTGGACCTTTTCCTTGCCTCTTATGTCCCGAGAAGGGTTAATCGTGTCAAAAGGCCGATCTTAGCTCTGATACCAATGATATCTCTGGTAGACAATTGTTGGGAGAATTCTACAAAAGAGCAAGCTGAGATGAGAAATACAAGATAAGTAGAGTGTAAAAGATTGGAGAAGGAACTTTTTCATTCATGTTTCTGAAAATGAACCAATAGCACAAAATTTAAGTATCAAATCGGGAACAAACCCGTTGACTCTCAACGTAAACCGGTATTATAAACTATCCTGAACCGGTAAAAAGGAAAGATGAGCCACAAAACTGGTAAATGCAGCATATTGCACTGTAACAGGCGATAGCTACTCTCGCCACTTGCAGAGCACTCTCTCCCGCTACTTCTTCCGTTCCCACTTCGATACCCGACGGATACCATCGCGGGTTTCCATTCCCAAACACCTCTCCTTCTCCGATTCTCCGGCGCTCCAATTTCCCGGCGAATCTACTTTCCGACGAAGCACACGATCCATTACCGTTGTCACCCGTGCGGGTCCCAGCTCCAACACCTTAATCTTCGCTTTCGTCTTCCCATTCACTCTCCTCGCCGTCACCGTCTTCGCTGCCATTCGAATTGGCGATAGGCTTGATAAGAAGTTTCTCGAGGAGGTATTTTCCCCTTGAACTAGATCTATTGCCCAGTCTTCTTTGGCTCAATTTTGGAATTAATTGCTTGAATTTGGGTCAATTGTGTTGAATGCCGGGTTAATTGAGCTAGGTTTTGCCTTTCTGGATTATATCCCCCAAAGAGTTTGACTACTCAACTACCCTTTTGTTTTTTTAATAGTCAAGTGATTCATTCACGTATTTGATTTGATTTGATTTGGTCCTGCGGTTGCGTATTAAAAGGCGAAGGATAACATGCTGAGATTTCAATTCGTGAAGTTGTTCTCTTCCCCTGCCACATCGCTTGGTCAACTGGGCTCCTCCAAACCCACAATCGCAAAGCTCAGGGCGCAGATGAGTTTCCACACGACGTCGTCTCCTACCTCCAAGCTCCTCTTTCGTCAGCTTTTTGAGAAGGATTCTTCCACTTACACTTACCTTCTTGCTGATGTCTACCACCCGGAAAAGCCTGCTGTGGTTCGCCCTCCTCCTCTTTCCGCCCTATTTGCATCTTTTGGGTTTCGTATTTGCTCTTTTAGAGTGGCCTGTTGTTTTGTGTAGGATATTGTGCTAGGTTTTGTGAATTGATCTATGAGTATTATTTCTTGTAGATCAGGGTCCATTGAGAGAATTTTATGATGGAAGTGATTATGAGGTCTGGATAATCCATTATCGTCTGTTACATTAACCTCTCGATTGAGTGGCATGGATCAACACTTAACGATTTGATATGGTCTGCTTTATGAAGCTATTCATAAGTCATTTCCTTGCAGTTGATTGACCCTGTGGACAAGACTGTTGATAGAGATGTAGCACTCATTCGCGAGCTAGGCTTGAAGCTTATATATGCAATGAACACCCATGTACATGCTGATCATGTCACTGGAACTGGCCTTCTTAAGGTTTGACTCTCTATACAAATAATTTCTTACTTGTTTGAGATAAAAGTTTAAGAAATGTTGAGGATTATTGCCTGTTTTGTGTAAAAATCTTCAAGTCTTTTGTCATGAGTTCAGCTGATAAAATCTGACTTCCTGTAGAGTAAAGTTCCTGGTGTGAAGTCTGTAATCTCGAAAGCAAGCAATGCCGTAGCTGATCTTTTTGTTCAAACGGGTGATAAGATTTGTATTGGTGATCTATTCCTGGAGGTAAGTTTGTGGATGGAATTAAATTTCATCTTAACATTAACGATATTGGATTCGTAGTCCTCATCACATTCTATCCACATTTTCTATTTTTCCATCCCCGTTGTTTGTTGGTATCTACTAGTACTGAACACACTAAAGTAGAGTTTTGTTTCCAATAGTCAAGTGATTCACACTTGTAAATATTGGTATCTCCAAATGCTTGGGCACTTAGGCTAATGGTTTTGTTTCTATATATGTTCATAGTGCAATTTTGTTCGTGTGTGGATAGTGCTGCATAGAAAGAATAGCCAAATGCTGATTCAAACTGGTTTTGACATTTCAAACATGGGTTTCTTGTTTGTGTGATGACAAATCTATCAATTCCAGGTTCGCGCCACACCAGGTCACACATGTGGATGTGTTACATATGTAACAGGAGAGGGGCCTCAACAGCCACATCCAAGGATGGCTTTCACAGGAGATGCATTATTGATAAGAGGATGTGGTAGAACAGATTTTCAGGTGATTCTATTCATAGTTTAAGCTTGAGAATTTCATCAATATTTGTTGGTGTCATAATGAAGTTTTCAATTGCCATTTTCTCCGTCAGTGTTTGCGTGCAATTTTGAAGATAAATCCTTGCTTTTCCCTTTATTAGATTGCTATGCCTAAATTTTCATTTTAATTCAAGTAATTTTCCATCATATTCCATTTACGTAGCGTTGCTTCATGCTCTTAATTCAAAATCTAACCATGCACATTAGAAAACACCATATTGTCTTATATATTTTAATGCTAATAAACTAAAAAAACTGCAGTTTTTTTAGCTGTTTCTGATCTTTGCCTGACATTGAGAAATTTGAGATTGCCTATTCAAGTGATTGAATTGGATAATTACAATGTTGATTTTTCTCATAGGGCGGAAGTTCATCTCAGCTGTACCATTCAGTGCATTCCCAGGTACAATAAAGTGTTACATTTATCTGCTATTTATCTTGGACGCAATCCCGCCAATGCATATAATTTGCCCTCGTGGAGCCAGCACTTAATGACTATTATGGAATGGATGCAGATATTCACTTTACCAAAGGAGACTTTTATTTACCCTGCTCATGACTACAAAGGATTTAGTGTATGTACACACACCTCTAAACTTGTGCATTATCACTTGAAACATAGCTCTATGGCTTTTCTGCAATGCAAATGTGTACAACAGTTGGTAACTGGGTACTTGTGTTACTTGCCGGGTTTCCAGGTTAGCACTGTGGAGGAGGAGATGCAATACAACCCCCGCCTGACAAAAGACGAGGTAATACTGCTTTTAATGTTATATTTGGAAAAGCTATGCATTAGATGGAGATAACAACTCTATTTCTGGTTCCATCTTTTGTGCCAATTTTTGCTGAGATGTTTATTCTCATATTAGAACTACTTGAAAAAAGCTCAATCCTGAATCTATGTTGCTTGTAGTTGGGATGTAAGTGATTTGGATACTTGGTGATTGGTTTAAGTGTGTGATTTTTATAGGAAACATTCAAGAGCATCATGGAGAGTAAGTATAGCACACAACATTCTTTTTCTCAGAACAAAAGTTTCTCAGAGTTATCATTTTTATTGCAATACTAGGCACTTAATAGTATGAAAATGACAGATTTGAACCTGGCATACCCTAAGATGATCGATGTGGCAGTGCCGGTCAATATGGTGTGTGGTTTTCAAGATTCAGTTGCAAAATCTGTTTGATTTCTACTGCTGATTCTTCACAATTTGCAGGAGCAAATCAGTTGCAAAATCTTGTTCTGGTCTGAAATATGAAATGTAATAGGAGCATTAGGTTTTGCTCAACGACCTGCTTGAGACAATGGATGGATTGGTGTTACAAATAATATAATAATATTGATTATGTCTCAAATATTGGTATGAATTGGATTTTGAAACAAAAATTACTTCATAAAATTCAAAATTTTATTTGGAAATCTTGTTCTAATTATATTTTAACTTCGGGGCGCTTTATAGATATTTTACCAGTCACCGATCAATATATTTATACTTTTGAACTTATGTTCGTTTCATATTAAACATGGTATATACTTTTTTTTCCTGAGCAATATGTGCATTTTAATTTTCCAGTATATGCATTTGAATTCGTACTGTTTGTATTTCTCACCTTATTTTTTATGTAGATCTGAAAATATATTCTTTTTTGTATTGTAGTTATGTATTAACGCAATTCCTTGTTATTATCGGTATATGTTACTAATAACTAAAGCGGTATTCACACCTTAGGGTTCCGTCCAAGTGCGCCTCTTTTCTTTTTCAAGCTAGTTGGTTCTCACTGTCGGTGAGGCTCGTCGCCATTCTAGTGCCTCATGGGGACCGTTGGAATGGAGATTGATGACCCTTTCAGGGGACTCCATCTCCCTGTTAAAGGAGTTGTATTTTCCAAGGGGGTGACAACTGGTTTCACCAACCCTCTAATCCTGCCTGGCGATTGGCGAATCTCCATATCTGAAGTCTGTTGAAGTGACACCCCAACCAATACCTAGTTCGACACAAGTTCCTACGTCGGCATTGACTTTTAAGGTGTCATCACTGGTTGACACAAGCTTCCATGCAGCCCCTGCCTTTCAAGGATGTTGTTGCTGGTGGGTCGCCCTAGACTACTACGGAGTACGGACTATGAGGATGCAATATGGAAAGAGAGGCTTGACCTCTATGATACGTATGATGATGCAGAAGAAGACAATAATGACCCGCTTTGCCCTGTGATTCGACTGACGACAGATGTAAAGCACGGTCTTCGAAAGCCATGGGCACGATCACTCATTATCCATATGTTTGATCGGGGACCAAGGTACACCACACTCAAGAAGTGGCCTGAACAAAAGTGGGAGTTGAAGGGTAATCTGACTCTTTAAGGATATAGGAAATGCCTACGTAACCATGTTTACAAATATGGATGATTATCACTATTCTTAACCCAAGGATCGTGGATGATCGAAGACAATTACCTTAAGATCCATGGGTGGCGACTAAATTTCGATCCATTCACGAATAAGCAACAAATTCTCACGGCTTGGGTTCGTATTCCAAGAATTAGTCTTGAATATTTTAATTCGGCATTTATTCGGAGGATTGGCCAATAGATTGGTCAAGTGACGACAATAGACCGTAGTGAAGTGGCGGCAGATCGTGGACAATTTGTACGGTTTAGGGTGGAGCTTGATTTGTCTAAATGTCTTCTTTCAAAGTTCCGATATATAGGACACACATGACCTGTCCAATATGAGGGTATTCGGATGATTTGTTTTGAATGCAGAATCATACATAGGGCATAATACAACCTGGAAAATTGATTTGTGAACGATCGATCAAAAGAGGGAAAGTAGAGCAAAATAGAGGAGGATTTCCATTAGCTTGAGCAAATCGGTTACAGAGAGAGAAAGGCTTTACATGTGCCTGTCTTGAGCAAAGAAAACGTTACACAAAACGCAACGTTTTACATCTAATGAAATTGAGCAAAAATAAAATGCTAAAACGCTATGCTTCAAGTTAAGTCAACACCCCCCTCAAACTGGTGCATGGGAAGGAGACATGAACATGCCCAGTTTGGACAAGAGCTCTTTGTGATGTTGAGAAGGCAGAATCTTTGTCAAAACATCTGCTAACTGATTCGATGTAGGTAGAAAGCTGAGTTGCAAAAGGCCATCCATAACCTTCTCTCTCGTAAAATGACAATCTATCTCCAGGTGCTTTGTTCGTTCATGGAACACTGAATTTTGAGAAATATGTATGGCTGACTTGTTGTCGCAATGCAGTGTAACTGGCTTTAATTGTTGCTCACCAAGTTCCTAAAGCAAATTAACTAACCAGGTAATTTCTGCTGCAGCTTGTGATAGTGCTCTATATTCAGCTTCAGACGAGTTGCGAGAGACACTGGCCTGCTTCTTTGATCTCCAGGCAATTGGATTGGAACCATGTAAGATAACATATCCAGTGACAGATCTTCTAGTGATGGGACATCCTGCCCAATCAGAATCACTAAAAGCTTGCAAACGAATTTGATCCCCCTGTTGCATCATAAGACCATAATGTGAAGTGCCTTTCACATAACAAATTAAATGAAGCAAAGCATCCATGTGAGACTGCAGTGGTTTCTGTAAAAGCTGACTTAGAACCTGTATGGCAAAAGAAATGTCTGGCCTGGTATTGGTTCAATATATAAGCTTCCCTACCAAACTTCTGTAAAGTGTAGGGTCTTTGATAGGCTCCCCTGAACCTGTATCACCTAGCTTGAAGTGAATTGGCAAGGGAGTGGCTCGATTATTCAGTGTTTGTGCCTTTGCATCAGTGACAATTTCCTTTGCCATTTTAGATTGAGACAAGATCATGTAATTCTCAGTGTGTGTGACTTCAATACCAAGGAAATAATTCAACTCACCAAGGTCCTTGATACTGAACAAAGCATGTAGAGATTGCTTCAAATGAGTGATAACCTTGACAATCTGAACCAGTGACGATGATATCATCCACATAAATTGCCAGGACAGTCATGCTTGAGTCAGTTTGCTGAATGAATAAGGAAGAATCATATTTGGACTGAGTAAAGTTGAGATTCACTAGAGTAGTAGTCAATTTGTGGAACCACTGCCGTGATGCTTGTTTAAGTCCATAGAGACTCTTCTTGAGCAAACATACTTTACCTTGTAGATTATCAATTCCTTCAGGCATTGTCATATACACCTCTTCAACTAAATCACCATGCAAGAATGCATTGTTAACATCCAATTGAAAAATCTTCCATTTTCTGTTGAGTGCAATGGAGAGTAAAGCTCTGACTGTTGTCATTCTAACAACTGGAGAAAAGGTCTCATCAAAATCTAGACCATGTTGTTGAGTGTACCCTTTGGCAACAAGCCTTGCCTTGTGTCTTTCAATGCTCCCATCTGCCTTTAGCTTGATCTTGTACACCCATTTACATCCAATTGCTCTTTTACCTGCAAGTAATGAAACAACTTCCCATGTATTGTTAAAAGATAATGCCTCTAATTCTTTCTCCATGGCTTGTACCCAGTTGGGATCTTGAGAAGCTTTATGGTAGGTTTTAGGTTCTGGATAAAAAGGTTGAGATGGGGTTGAGACAGTTTGTGAGGCAAAGAAAGAAGCTATGAAACCATCTGACATAGGGAATTGCTCGACAACATGGCAAGAATTAGTAACATAATCCTGCAAGTAACTGGGTGGTTGATGAATTCTTTGAGATCTGCGAACAACAAGCTCATCCGCATGTGTGTCTAGAGTTGAGCTGGTTGAAGAAGGATTGGGTGAAGAAGTTAAGACATCATCTAAAGAAGAAGGTAGATAATGTAAGGGATCTGGAGAATTGGGCATGGGATTTGAGGGAGAAGTAAAAGGTGTATTGGAAGGAAGAAAAATGGGTGATGTGTCACCATGGATAACAGGTAGAGGGAAAGAAGAATTCAGCTTCATGTTTGGAATGTGTAGGGGAAATGTTAATTCATGAAACTGAACATCTCTTGAAATATGAACTTTTTGTGTAGAGATCTCCAGTACTTTATACCCTTTTGTGCCAGGTGGATAACCAAGGAAAATACAAGGAGAGCTTCTCGGATCAAATTTGCTTCTATCTCTCTTTAATGTAGAAATGAAACATAAGCAACCAAAAGGCTTAAGAATGGAATAATCTGGTGAGTGCCCATGTAATCTCTCATAAGGGGTAATAAAATTCAAACTGGCTAAGGGAAATCTGTTGATCAAAAAGGTTGAAGTTAGAATGCATTCACCCCAATATGTGTTTGGCAAGTTTGATTGAAAGAGTAGTGCTCTGGCTGTTTCTAAGAGGTGTTTATGTTTTCGCTCCACTACCCCATTTTTTTGAGGGGTATCTACACAAGAAGTTTGATGAGAAATGCCATGTATGAGAAAAAATTTGTTTGCTTCCTCACTACAGAACTCTCTGCCATTGTCTGATCTAATGGTTTTGACAAGGCAATTGAATTGTTTTTCAACATAAGTGACAAAGTTCTTAAGGAAAGTAATGGCATCACTCTTGTGTGAGAGCAAATGAACCCAGGTGGTTCGAGTAAAGTCGTCCACTATGGTTAAGAAATAACTAAAACCATTATATGTCTTGACTTTATATGGCCCCCAAATGTCAGTGTGTAATAACTGGAATGGATAAGAAGTTTGGGTGTTACTGATTGGAAAGGAGGACCTATGCTGTCGAGCCTTTGGGCAAATAGTACAAATATCATGTTGTTTAACATGCTTAAGATCTTTATAAAAGGGAAATTTGGACATAGTGTTAAAAGGTATATGACCCAATCTTAAATGCAACAATTCAGGTGTTAAAACACCATTGGAAGAAACATAAGAATCATTGTCTATCTTCTTATTACATTGAGAAAAGTCTGAAGAAAGATTCCGAGAAGAAAAACTCTCAAAAACTGGGGAAGGCTGGACAAGCAGTGCATTTGATTCTGATTTGTGAGTAATATATAATCCTCTCGTGACTTCACCAAGCACCCGAGGCATGCTCGTTGAAGGGTTCTGGAGAAGACAATGTGAATGAGTAAAAAGGATATTAGTGTGCAAATCAGTGGTAATTAAGTTGACTCACAGACAAGAGATTGAAAGAGAAATCAGGGACATGTAATACATTTTTGAGCAAGATTTGTGGAGTAAGTTGGATTGTGCCTATGTTGGATATCATGGCATGTTTATTGTTTGGGAAGGTCACAAAATTAGATTTAGTGTAAGGTTCATGGCTAGAAAATAGATGTAGATGTGGGCTAATATGATGAGTAGCTCCTGTATCAATAACCCAAGCATAAGTACTACCATGAATAGAGAAACAGAAAGTATTACCAACCAACATACAGGTCTTGTTTTGATCTGCGGAAGAGCCTCCAGTTGATTGTTGATGTAGCAATGCAAGAAGTCTGTCATACTGAGATTTGGTGAACATTTGTCCTTTGTTTCCATTCTCCTTGTTATCCTGATTAACAAACGAATTCCCAACAAACTTTTTGTCTTTGTCTTTTGGTGGATATCCATTCACTTTGTAGCATCTACTCAGCGAGTGTCCAGGAATCTTACAGTGATCACAATAATAATTGACCTTCTTCATGGTTGTGGTGTTGTTCTCAGTGTTAGAACCTCCCCCTAAACCAGAATTGTTCTGTGCTGAACCAGAATTGCTGCTTTGCTGACTGTTCTTTGGATTGAAATTCTGACCGTTTGAGTGGTTAGAATTTGTTGATCTCACTTTCTGCTTGGGAAATACACTCAACGTTGTGGAATCGTTTGTTCCTGAAGAAGATCCAGTACCCAGTCCCCTTTGCTTTTCCTCTTGAAGAACTAAGCGATACACTTCTCCTATGTTTGGAGTCGGTTTCATCATTAGAGCATTAGCTCGAACATCACTGTAAGATTCATTCAAACCTACTAGGAATTGCAAGATCTGCTGATTTAGGATCATCTGAGGCATAGAGCTCATGGCTCCACACTTTTCACACTGTGGTGTCTCAGCTAACACTAAATATTCATCCTAATAACGCTTAAACTTGGTGTAATAAGAAGTAATAGACAGATTCCCCTGAGAAATCATAAAGAGTTCCTTCTGTACCTGATAAGTTCTAGCAAGGCTCGGCTGTCCAAATCGTTGTCGCAAATCATCCCAAATCTGCACAGCTGTGTCGTAATAGAGCAAGGTCTCGGCGATATCTTTCTCCACCGAGTGAAGCAACCAGGAAATCACCATGCTGTTACAGCGACGCCACTGCATCTCGTGTGACGAACCTAGCTCCGGTTTGACGCAGGTACCATCCACGAAAGCGATTTTGTTCTTGGCCATTAACGAGACCTCCACAGCTCGCTTTCAGTGGTCGTAGTTCGAATCATTCAGCAACTGTGTCACCAGTGAGTAGTTCAGATGATATGAATGATGAAGATAAAGCTCATGATTCGGATCGCTGATTGCCAGACCTAAATTTCCGGTTAGCCCGGGTCTTGGGTTTGTCGGCTCCTTCTTTCCATCATTAGCCATGATGGAGCTCAATCGGAAGCGATGAAGATGATCGGAACGGAATTAGTGATCTGATACCATAATACAATCTGGAAAATTGATTTGTGAACGATCGATCAAAAGAGGGAAAGTAGAGCAAAATGGAAGAGGATTTCCATTAGCTTGAGCAAATCGGTTACAGAAAGAGAAAGGCTTTATATGTGCCTGTCTTGAGCAAAAGAGAACGTTACACAAAACGCAACGTTTTACATCTAATGAAATTGAGCAAAAATAAAATGCTAAAACGATGTGCTTCAAGTTAAGTCAATAGGGCATGTTTAGGAAACTTGTCCTAAGCTTGCAAAAGAGGCGACCCCATCGACCTATGAGCGGTCCACTATGGAGCATCCACCAGTCATCAAGTAAACCATTGGGCCATGGATGCAACTAGTCAAACCAGTACGGAGAAATAATTCAAGAACTGATTGGAATAAGAAGCAACAACCTACTCAAAGCAATGCTATTACTGATTCCTCAAAGACACAAAAACAACCTCAAAAATCATCACTCACAACAGCTCAAAAGGGGAAAATAGTCTCAGTTGGGCCTAGTAATCAAAAGTTGGGGTCGAGGTTTGAAGTCTTGACTATTGATGAAATTTATCACGAACAAGCCATGAATACGGTCAGTCCTAATGAAGCAGATAACCGCTCTGCTCCGATTAGCAATGTGGGCCTTGACAGTACACCAGATACGGTTTCTTCGGTTGATTCGATAGCAGCAGAAAGTTGTAGCATTGTTAGTTGTGGATCCCATCCACTCGGCTATTATTGTCCCAGATTTTATCAGTGCGACAACGATGATTAGGAAAGTACTGAGTGTAGGAAAGGAAATTGCGGATCAAGGGAAATCTTTTCCTAAAAATAAGGAAAAGAAAGATAGGAAAAATAATAAAACCAATGCTCTATCCTTATCTAAGATATCACAATCTAAGCTAGATGTGAAATCAGTTTGCGTTACCAAAGATTTTGAGATAAAAAATGCAACTATTTGTTGAGCAAGCTATTGTTGACGCCCAAAAGAAGGCACAAGCTACTAATATAGTTACCGCCTCTGCTTCCAACCCGAGTTCTACATGCCCTATAACCACGGAAATCTTCAAGTTCTCGCCTCCCTAAATCCTGCAACCCCAACTTCCGGTGGTTGTACCAGATATCGTCCATCACCGTCCGACCCTCCTAATATCCAATATCCACCCGATGCTATTGAAACTGGCAAACAAGATGATAGTCGACCTCTTGTCAATGAGAACAGACACAAATCTAATTCTATGCAAGTTGTCAATGCGTCCAAGTACTCTAATGCGATGGTCCAGCTTGCTGAGTTTATGGTCGCTTTCATGATGTCTGCTCCTATCCTCTTTTGCCTATTTTTAGCCCCCTCATCAATTCAGTTATCTCTATGAATAATATCAATCTAATGATCTGGAATGTTCACGGGGCCGGTAATTTCGGGTTCCTTAACTCGCTTCGGGAGTTGATCCGCCAACACCATCCTAGTGTACTTTGTATTATCGAGACACGTATTAGTGGGTCTGAGGCTGATAAAGTTTGTCGACGGATTCAGTATGATGGTATGTTACGTGTTGAAGATGATGCTTTTGTGGGCGATATTTGGCTTTTTTGGAAAACTTTAGATTTTATTGTGACATCAATCTCTCTGCATAGATAACATATAACAGTGGAGATCACACGTTGGGGAGAAGAGTCATGGGTTCTCTCGGCAAGTTATGCAGCTCCTAATCCAACAAGACGTATGGATTTGTGGGACCATCTTCGAAACGTTGATGCCCTAAACAATAGACCATGGTTGCTAACAAGTGATTTTAATGCTAGTGTTGCTCCGCATGAACGCTCGACTTCGTCCACTGGTTCTGATAAGATTCCACCGAAACTAAGGCCTTGGATTACGTACAGCAGAAAGGGAAAACCTAAGGATTAATTTCAATGTCTTGTTAATTATAATTATTGTTCTGTTATTTCCTAAATTTCAGTCCAGTTCAGTTGAGTCAGTCAAAGTGGTTAGAAGTCAGGTCCTAGTTTCTAGTTAGTGGAGTTATGGTCAGTTTTAGTGGACGAGTGAATTAGGAAGTTGTTAGTATCACTTGTCTCTTTCTATTTAAGCAGGTCTAAGTCAGTTTCTGTAATCATCTTTTATTAATTAATCAAATCAGAAAAATGTGGGAATTCTCCTGCACAATTCCTCTGGGCTGAGTTCTTGCCTTGAGTGGTTTCCTCAAGTGAATTACTTGAGTGGGTTCTAACAATTTGGTATCAGAGCGTCTCGATCCATCATGGTGCACACCCGAAATTCCTCTACACACCACGATCCTCCACCACCGCCACCACCACCACCCCTTCCACCTCCCGCATCTCCATCAAATCTAGATATGGCACAACAGCTGGCTGTCATTGCGTCCCGTCTTGAAGTTTTGGATGGGTTAGCAGCCAAGGTCGCCACCTTGGAAGCCAATTCACAACCAACCGGTCAAAATCTAGTCAACAATGGGACTCCCGAGGGATCGCATCGAGGCGAGTTCCGTGGTGGCCCGAGAATCCGCATCCAACCCTACGACCGAAATCTTAATCACTGGTGGGACGATCGTGATGAAGAAGATGATAGCAATAGAAGTTTCCAGCCTCATCGAAAACCAAGGGCGAAGATCGACTTTCCAAAGTTTGATGGTGGTGAACCGCGCGGTTGGGTCCATAGAGCTGAAAAGTACTTCTGTTACTACGACGTTTCCGATGACATGAAAGTCGAAGTTGCCGCAGTTTATTTGGAAGGCGATGCTCTTGACCTATACGCATGGGTCAATGGAAAGGAAGAAATTTTGATTTGGGAAGATCTCGTTCGAGTCTTCCAGGAGCACTATGGACCGCCAGAGTTCCAGAACCCGGATGGGAATTTGTGCTCCATCAAACAAGTCGGTTCCGTAACGGAGTACCGAATGGACTTTGCTAGGCAGGTAGGCCGAGTATCAAACTGGCCAGAAAGTGCCCTGCTCGGCGCTTTTATCGCGGGATTGAAGGAAGAGCTGAAATCTGAGGTTAGAATTCATAAACCCCGATCTGTCTTTAAGGCTGCATCTTTAGCCCTAGAATTTGAGTCCAAATTAGGCCAAAAAGGCCCAAAAACCTCTTTCTACTCTAACAGGCCCAATCATCCTTTCCGATCCAATTCCAATTACCCACAACTCCGTCCAAATCAGTCCACACCTCCAAATTATAACCCTACTCCTCAGACTCGGTCAACGAGCAACACCTCTGTTCTAGCCAAAACATGGGACGAACGGGCTCAAAGAAGGGAAAAGGGTCTCTGTTACAAATGCGGGGACAAATACTCACCAGGTCATTAGTGCAAACCGGCGTTTTCTCACATGGAATGCTCCGGGGAGATCGATGAATCTTACCTTGAGGGCGAAGAAGATGGGGGCCAGATATTCGAAATTCCAGAAGCAGAAGAAGGCGTGGAGGAGATATCATTCCACTAGATCGCCAGCTAGGCCACCACCACATTGAAGCTCCGTGCTAAATTGCATGACCGATCGGTTTTAGTTCTAGTGGATAGCGGGTCAACGCACAATTTTATCTCGGATAAGTTGGTAAAGTAGTTGCGGCTACCTACCCATGAAGTCCCTGGATTTGGTGTGACTATTGGGAATGGGGAGATTGTCTCCTGCAATCAGATATGCCCTAATGTTTCCCTACAACTTTCGGGCTTTGTCATAACCCAAGACTTTTACCCATTCTCTATGGGCGGAGCAGAAGTTGTTCTTGGCATCAAATGGTTGGCCTCTCTCGACACTGTGCTGGCCAATTGGAACGACTTGTTCATCATCTTCAAAATTGACGGCAAGAAGTACAAGTTACAAGGCATTAAGCCACGGTCTGATCACCCTGGCAACAGCTCTTTCCAGTTCTTGTCTACAACAACACATCAGCCTAAACCACCACCACCTCTAGTAATGGCCATACTACAACACTTCCAGCCCATATTCTAGGAACCTACAGCCTTGCCGCCTCACCGAACCAAAACCCATGTTATAAACCTCATTCCACACTCCAAAATACCAAATATCCGCCCCTACAGATACCCCTTCCATCATAAAACTGAAATTGAAAAGCAAACCCAAGACCTACTACAAGCTGGGTTTATACGGCCTAGTACGAGCCCCTTTGCAAGTCCCGTCCTAGTCGTCAAGAAAAAAGACAATTCATGGCGGATGTGTGTTGACTACCGTCAACTAAATCAAGTCACAATTCCCGACAAATATCCTATCCCAACGGTCGACGAGTTGTTGGACGAATTACATGGCGCAACAATCTTTTCCAAAATTGATTTGCGCTCCGGCTACCATCAAATCAGAGTTGAACCAGCCGATGTCCACAAAACGGCGTTCCGCACTCAATCGGGTCATTATGAGTTCTTGGTGATGCCATTCGGGCTCGCCAATGCCCCATCAACTTTTCAAGCCATCATGAATGATCTCTTTAGACCATACCTCCGTCGGTTCATTGTGGTCTTTTTCGACGATATACTAATTTATAGTACATCGTTGGAATTGCATTGTCAACATCTAAAACTGGCATTACAGCTGCTCAAGGATCAAGAATTTTTTGCAAAGCCGTCCAAATGCCTATTCGGGCAATCCGAAATGGCTTTTCTTGGACACATCGTGTCCGCCCATGGCGTCGCCATGGATCCAGAGAAAGTGGAAGTTGTCTCTTCTTGGCCAAGCCCATCCTAAGTTAGAGAATTGCGGGGTTTCCTGGGATTATCCGGTTACTACCGCAAATTTGTCCGTAATTATGGGCTGATTGCACGACCCCTGACTAATCTCACCAAGAAAGACTCCTTCCATTGGCTGACTGCAGCAGAGAGAGCCTTCCATGCGCTTAAATTAGCCTTGACCTCAACACCCGTTCTGAGGTTGCCAAACTTTACCGAGCAGTTTTCTGTGGAGTTTGATGCTTCTTCCGACGACGTTGGAGCGATTCTCTTACAATCAGGACACCCGGTCGCATATTTCAGTAAGGGATTCTCCTTTTCTAACCGCTTTCAATCTACTTATGACCGGGAATTGCTTGCTTTGGTTTTGGATCTACAGAAATGGAGACACTATTTATTAGGGAGGAAATTTGTAGTTCGAACTAATCACAGGAGTCTCAAATTTCTCCTCGATCAGCGAGTCACCACTAATACTCAGCAACGCTTGCTCTTGAAACTAATGCCCTATGACTTTGTCATTGGATATAAGCCAGGAAGGGAAAATTTAGGAGTTGATTCCTTGTCTCGCAAGCCGCAACATGCTGAGTTGCTGGCTCTTTCTATTCCTATTTCCCACGATTTCTCCAATTGGTCCCATGCTCTACAACACGATCCATACACCAGTGAGATTATCTTACCAAAGCGGTCCGACTCTACTGTATTCCCTGAATTCCAGCTGGTGAACGATAAACTATATTTCAGAAATCGTCTGGTCATCCCTGCATACAATGACTGGCGCATCAAAATATTGACTGAGTGCCATGTTTCTCCTACAGGCGGCCATGGTGGGTTCTTGAAAACATTAAAGCGGGTGACTGCGGACTTCTATTGGCCGAGGATGAAATTAGATACTCAGCTGTATGTTCAGAACTGCGCGGTCTGTCAAAAAGCCAAATACCAGACTTTGGTCCCAGCCGGGCTATTACAACCGTTACCGCTTCCGGATCAGATATGGGAAGATGTTTCTCTTGATTTTATCTCCGGGTTGCCTAAGTCGGGTGGGATGTCAGTCGTTCTCGTTGTGGTGGACTGCCTAAGCAAGTATGCCCACTTTATAAGTTTGGTTCACCCCTATACCGCCAAGTCAGTTGCTAACCTTTTCTATAAAGAGATCGTCCGTCTTCATGGAATACCTCGATCCTTATTGTTTGATCGGGACCCCGTATTTCTCAGCTCATTTTGGACGGAACTCTTTCGTCTTAGTCAGACCACTCTTAAGATGAGCTCGGCCTATCACCCTCAAACAGACGGTCAATAATCGTTGTTTGGAAACTTATCTCCGCTGTTTTACAATGGAACAACCTCACCGATGGAACCAGTTCTTGCCTTGGGCTGAATTCTCCTTTAATACTGGGTTCCATACCTCAGCTGGTTTTACTCCAATTCGATTGGTCTATGGAAGAGAACCACCTCCTGTTATTCCATTTGTTCATGGTGAAACCCGACTACCAGAGTTGGAGGTGGAGTTGGAAACCAGAGATGAGATGCTACAGATTCTCAAGGCTAATTTATTAAAAGCTCAAGTCCGTATGAAACAGCAAGCTGATACTCATCGCCGTGAGCTTTCTTTCGAAGAGGGAGATCTGGTCCTTCTGCGGCTACAACCTTACAGGCAGCGTTCTTTAGCTCGACGCCTTAATCAGAAGCTTTCTCCTCGTTTTTTTGGTCCATACAAGGTGTTGCGTCGAATTGGACAGGTGGCTTATGAGCTCGAGCTTCCGGTGGGATCAAAAATTCATTCGGTTTTTCACGTTTCGCTTCTTTGTCCTGTTCATGGGGTTGCAGCCTCTGTTTCATCTCAGCCACCGCCCATCAGTGACTCCTTTGAACTTCTTGTCCAGCCGGAGAAGGTTCTTGCCCATCGTTGGAGCAAATTTGGAGATACTCTGACCTTAGAGTTACTTGTTCAGTGGAAGGACTATCCTAGTGAAGAGGCGAGTTGGGAAGACTATGACCTCTTGCAGCTGCAGTTTCCTTCATTTCGACTTGAGGACAAGTCGACTTTTCTAGGGGGGTGTAATGATAAGATTCCACCGAAACTAAGGCCTTGGATTACGTACAACAGAAAGGGAAAACCTAAGGATTAATTTCAATGTCTTGTTAATTATAATTATTGTTCTGTTATTTCCTAAATTTCAGTCCAGTTCAGTTGAGTCAGTCAAAGTGGTTAGAAGTCAGGTCCTAGTTTCTAGTTAGTGGAGTTATGGTCAGTTTTAGTGGACGAGTGAATTAGAAAGTTGTTAGTATCACTTGTATCTTTCTATTTAAGCAGGTCTAAGTCAGTTTCTGTAATCATCTTTTATTAATTAATCAAATCAGAAAAACGTGGGAATTCTCCTGCACAATTCCTCTGGGCTGAGTTCTTGCCTTGAGTGGTTTCCTCAAGTGAATTACTTGAGTGGGTTCTAACAGGTTCTAACTTCTAACCTAGCTTACCAGTCTTTCTTCCAATGGGTCAGTGATCTTCAACTTCTTGATTTGGGTTTTTTCGGGCCCTCCTTTTACATGGTCAAGTAGAAATTCTATGGAAACAAGACACACCGCTTGTCTTGATCAAGTCCTCTGTTCGGAATCATAGGTAACTCGTTTTCTGATGGCCTCTGTTTAACATCTGATTGCTTTGTATTCAGACCATCTCCCTATTTTAATTAATACTATGGCGACATCTGTTGCACCATTGGCGACCCACGACCTCTTGCACTCTCAAAACCCCCAACACTCTTTCATTCCAATACGCTATCAAGATTTTCTTGTCATTAAGGGAAATTAAATTCCTTCATTTCTTTCTTTCATTCCTTCTTAAAAGAAGCTTCCACGGTGGAAAATTTCATTTGACGTTTAACCAATCAAGCTCTCCACATCCTTTCTCCTCTTATCAAACCCTTCCACCCATGGCAAACAAACACACCTCCAACCATTCATGGACGACCTCCTTCTCCATGAGAAGTCCTTGGCCAAGGTGGTGGATTGAAGGCTTCATTCCTTCCACTATAAATAGAGATGGGTTCTAGTGAGAAAGGCACATCAATTCTCCATTCTTCCTCTTCCAAATACACTCAAATTTCTCTTTCTAATGCATTTTTGTCCCATTTAATCCCCAAAAATTTCAAATTTTCTCCCTAGCTGTGCATGATATTCAAAGACCAATTCCAAGTTCGTTTCTCCACCAAAAATTGTGATTGAAGTCCCTATTTGTAGATGAGGGAATTGCCTACAAAAGCCCTCAATCAATTGGGCACAATCACCACAAAAACCGAGCAAAAAATGCATCCAAACATGTTGACTTGGTGTAGTTTTGGGTTTTTCGGGTTGGTAACGAACGATTTTCTCTAAGACCGTACCTTCGTTCCGCATCCATTTCCTCCATCACTGCCGACAGTAGAAAGAGGGAGATGAGAGGTCCCAACTGTCGCACCTTCCAGCCCCGCTCCATTATCGGTGTCGCCGCTAGGACCGCATGAAAATCATATGACAACCACCATGCATCGACTCTAGAAGAACGACCGTCAATGAACGGATTTCCCAACCATCGCACGCCGTCATCAGGCCGCCATAGCCGGAACCACTGCCGACAGTCAGTAGAGGGAGTGGCCGGTCGTCGACTATCGCTTGAAGCGCCACCAATGGCCACCCCTAGACGACGTAGTTCATTGGCGAAAATGGCTTGTTGTGTTGTTTTTCGTTTGTAAAGAAAGAAGAGAGGTGTGGGTCGACCCACCTCGGTTTCCGTGCACATCACCCGAACTTGTTTCCGGTCTTGTTTTTGCTCAGTATAATTTCCCGATTTATGTTTTCATTTATAACTCATTATAAAATAATTCTCTCTCTCTCTCTCTTACACACACACACACACACACACACACACACACACACACACACACACACACATATATATATAACTAGCAGTCGAGCCCGTGCTACGCCCGGGTTCATATTTTCGATAATATTTTATCTATAATATATTTTATTATGCCATAAAAAATTATTTTTTAGTTTAATATTTCTAATAGAAGGTATAATATGTTAAATAATAATCGATTCATATTTTTGGATGAAAATATCTCTAATTTATTAACTTGTTAGGATAATTGGAGATAAGATTGAATTGAGAAGACATATACATTATATTTTCTAGATATGTCAAAACACATTTGATTTCAACTTTGTCTCTTTTAAATGAATCTTAGTGTATTAATTTTTTATTTAACCTTACCATGTTGCTCAACATATCCAATTTTACATAATTAATATAAAAAGTTTAAGAATATAACAAAAAAAATACTTAATTACAACATAATATTATTTACAAAATTTAGATAGAGTGATTACTTGTTACCAAAATAAAATATACATAAAAATAATTTTATTTTAAAAATAACTAAACAAGATCAATCAACAATAGCAGTAAAATACCCAAATCTCTGTTTCTTCCTTTTCACTAAGCAACAAAAAAGGCGAAATCAAAAGAGATTTTCACACATTGAAAGAGTATCAAAAAAGAGTGACCACATGTAGTAACTTTTCACAGATTTCAATTTGAACCATAACACCAATATCATACATTGAAAGAGTGATTGTCACAAAATCAAAACAATAAAATTTAACCAATAAAGTAACTTTTACCTCTCAAATACGTTAATTTTGCTCCAGAATCCTCTTTAAACATGTAGTGACCACATTTATAGTTTTTGAACTTGCACTGAAATTAATACTGTATCATCTGGTTATCTTCCATATCTTCATCTGGTCATCTTCCATATCTTCATGTAAACACCGTATATATATATACAATTACACATTAAATATTTTTTATTTAATTTGTTAACAGTTTAAATATGGTTCAAGAATACGTATGCTTTTTTTGTAAAAAAATGGATAAGTGCATTACATATATGCTAATTAACATTACTTGTAATTTAAGTTACACATTAATTATAAATTAAGTTTAGACAATTTAATTAAAAAACAGTACATATTCAAGTTTGAAAACGTTATGTAGCAAATCTTTTCCTAATCTACAATTTCTTCCATTAACTTTTTTAAGTACACATTAATTGTAATTTAATTAAAAACGTTACATAGCAAATCTTTTTCTATTCTACATTTCTTCCATTAACTTGAAATGAAAAAAATGGAACAATAATTATTCAAGTTTTCATTTTTTTCACTTTACTTTTTTTAGTAGTGTAAATGTTTTTTTCTAGATATTTTAATTCTATCTATCTATAATCTTTCTTTATCTATCTATACGACTATAAAAACTCTCCCTCAATAGATCAATAAATGATCTATCTATTATAACAATGTATTGAAATCTATACAACTATAAACAATGATATGGGTTTTGAAATAGAAAATATCATTAAGAAATAGTTGGAGTTTGGAATACGATTGGGCACACCAAGTTGTCACAATCAGTGCACCATATCATGTGTGTTAGCCTCTTATGTTCCTTCTTGAAGGTTATAATCTATACATCCATAGAAACTCTCCCTTATCTTTCAAATGATATATCCTATTTGGTTTATATAATTTTCTCCTTATTAAAATAATAATTAAAAAATATTTTAAAATACAAATAGCCTCTAATAAATATTAAAAAATATTATTTAAGATAATAACACTTCTTTCTTGCTACTTAAATGTATAAACGGTCTCATATTTCTCAATCGATCAATATCAATAAAAAATGAATTTAAATTATAATCTAACTAAACATGGAAAATATAAGCAAGGTGGTTTTATGAAAATGTCAAAATTAAACATGCTCCATAAAACATCACTATTGAAATAGACAGCCCTAAAAATACAAAGAAGAAAAAATATAACATTACATCAATTATAATCATACAACTATATACTTATATCTATATGCTTAACCTTTCATAAACAAATGCTTACGACTCATAATATATTTTTCCTGCACCAAATCAACCATTCAAAATTAAGGTTTAAATCCAATTTTCTTTCATTACCTTTTTCATCAAATCACACACATATTTTGTATTTCTATTCTAATTCAAATAAAATACACATTTATCTATGTCCACTTATAAAATTAATAACCATAAACACAAAATTTAATCCCGTCCATCGGACGGGACAAGCCATCTATCTAGTAACATATAAAGTTGTCCCTCTTGCATTTAATAAATGCTTAACATTTACTTTTATTTATATTTTTTTTAGATTTAGTTAAATATTTTGTAATCAATACTAACAATATTAAAGAAAGATGTATAAATTTTAACTTAATACTGTTTAATTAATTTTAACAATATTGAAAGAAATTATCATCATCATCATCATCATCATCAATGTATTGAAATGTATACGGTCTAGCAACTTACGGTTATAAATGAAAAGGTATCTCATTAATTGTAAATGTGTGAATTTTTATCATTTCATAATAAGTTTGAAATCTTAATCCAAATTATATATACATAATGTGATTTAGTGTGCTAAAAGAAAGTAAATTAGTATAGAATTGCAAACATATAATGATATATTGATCCCGTCCAACGACGGGGTCAGCTCTCTAGACCGTGCATGACCACACTTAATGCACTTGATGGTGATTCATTATCCATTTAATAAAAAAAATCCATCTATATATTTATCATTGCAAAATAATTATGATCATATTTAATACACATAATACTGACCTACGTGATATGGCTACACATGGAAGCAGTTACACCTAGACCAACAACTAGAGGGGTAGTGATAGAATCTACAATTAACTTGACAAAGCACTCCACAATGCTGTTTGGTTCACTGACCTCCCGGGAACTCAATCTCTCTTCGATAAAAGAAAAAAATTTAATTCCCCCCCCCCCCCCGCTGCGTCGTAAGATTTGCTAATGATGAGAAGAAAAAGGCTTCCTTCCGATTCAAGAACATTAAGGCCTACGATGAGGACTTCCTCTCTATTGTTGAGGATGAATGGAAAATCAATATCGAGGGTTATATGGCTTTTGTTGCAGAAAGGAAACGAAAAACCTCAAGCCTAGGCTCCGAGCCCTAAACAAGAATAAATATTCTGACATTGAGCGTACCCTTTCTTATAGTAAAGTTGAACTATCAACTACTCATGATGCCCTTGAGAATGACCTATTCAACAAAGAGTTGATTACTACGAAGAAGAACCTTTGCAGCAGGGTGTTCTCTACGCAAGCTATTGTCAACTACGATCTTGCCCAGCGAGACAAAGAAAAATGCATCAACCCTAGGAGACAAGAGCTCGAGGTATTTCCACTCCATCATTAAACAAAAACGAACCTTCGAATTTCTTCTGTCAATAATGATCGATGATGGTGGTATTTTGGAAAATAAAACTGACATCCAACAAAATGTTGTGGGTTACTTTTCTGATTTATTGGGGTTTGATGGGCACACCCATGAGATTGACATGGAACCTTGCTCAGTTTGACCATGTGTTAAAGCTAACAAGGCGGCCTTGATCCTTGCCCTTATCTCAACAATGGAAGTTGAGATGGTGCTTGCCTTCATTGGAAACAACGAAGCAACGGGGCCTGATGGATATAATAACCTCTTCCTTCAAAATACCCGAAGCATTATTAGTAATGATATCATTAAGCTTGTCCAAGATTTCTTCAACAACGGGAGGTTACTTAAAGAGTTGAATGCTACCAAGCTCTACCTCATTCCAAAATACCAATGCCCCGATACCATCAAAGACTATAGACCCATCTTGTACTGCTCCACCATGTACAAACTCATTGCTAAAATGGTGGTCAACAGACTTAAAGGGATGCTCCCTAGAATTTTGAGCGAAAAGAAGGGAGTTCTTATCCCATGCAGAGGGCTTTGACACAATGTCATGGCATGCCAGGACATTATTAAACATTACAGCCGAGGTAATGTCTCTCCTAGGTGTGTACTCAAGATCGATATGAGAATTACGACACAGTGGAGTGGAATTTCATTTTTTAGGTCCTGAATGGACTAAAATTCGCACCTCAGTTTGTCCATATTATTCGGGAATGTATTGCCACAACCTCCTTCTCGGTTAGAATTAACGGGGAGACAGTTGGATTTTTCAAGGGAAAGCACGGCCTTCGTCAAGGGGACCCCCTCGCCACATACCTCTTCTCTCTTGCTATGGAGTATCTTTGCAGGCTGCTGAACATGTTGGCCGATAATCGACAATTCTCACTTCACCCTAGATGCCGCAACATGAAGTTGATCCATCACGCCTTTGTAGACAATCTATTCTTGTTCTACAAAGGAAACTTGGCCTTTGTCACTGCCTACAAACTACCAGGAATGAATTTGATGCCTCCTATGGCCTCCACTACAACCCCTATAAGTTGAGAGCCTTCCTTGTTGGCGTTGATGATAGCATGGCTAAAGATATCGTCAACACTCTTAACATGGAACGAGGTATTCTCCCAATCACTTAATTAGGCCTGCCAATCCATTCTCGATCCCCGAAGACTCATGATTTTGAGGGTTTCATCGCCAAAATCAGATTCGAGATTGAGTCTTAAGATGCCAAAACTATATCATATTCAGGACATGTCGAGCTCATCAACTTTTTTCAGTGGAGCATTGATAATTTTTGGGCTAAGAACTTCATTTTACCCAAAGGTTTTGTTAGAGCCTTACATTCTATGAGCGTAGTTACCTTTGTTGTTAGAGCCTTACTTTTGGGATAAGAAATATCCTTGAAGCCTAGACCTTTGAAGAGGTCTAGGTTTCAAGGATATGCTTGCCTGGAACCGAGCCCAAGTCAGCCGGTTTGTCATGGACTTAGACGATCAAGAAGAACCCCAACAATAATATTTGGACTATGTGGGCAAGAAGCACTCTCCTTAAAGGGTGTCATAATATTTGGGATACTCCCCTCAAACATGGGGATAAATGAGCTTGGAGGGCGCTCCTCATCATCTGCGACAAAAACATAGATACCCAAAACACCTTGACCCCAATTAAATGGACAACCTTGTGGTCCCGAGAGAATTTGAACACCGTCCATGGCCTCTACCACAAGTGGAGAAACTAGGGAGAACATGTTGCTTAGGGTGGCTCTTGTGGCGCTCGCACATCACTCTGCGCTACACGTTCTCAATGTGTCTTTCATCCCCCAAAACTATCTGACACAACTGGTCCGAGTGCCCATTCTCCTCGTATGTTAAAAGGCGAGTCATAGCCTAGACATGGGTCTCATTCCACGCCCCCTCCCTCTTCGACTAGCTCAACTGATTCAGTTCCAGCGCCAGACAACAGTCCTTGATCTTCAAAATCGGATTTGTTGCTCTTGTTACCTTGGTATACATCATTTGTGAGGCGCGCAATCGTAGATACTTTGAGGGCACTCCTCCAAATGCGGCCAATGTGCTACGCAAGCGGTCAACGAGATGAAAATCTGGCTAAAGGGAAACTCAATACCAAAGCTACAAATATTCAACAACAGTTGAAGTACTTGGGGATCTGCCTAGTATCCTCCTCAAACATGTACGACGTTTTTGTGTTTCTTTTTGTGAAGCATTTTGGTTGTGAGTTGTACTCGACTTGAACGATTTTCCGGGATTTCGGCTCAATAATTATTTGGTTGTTAATATATTGGTTTTCTTCTTCAAAAAAATGCATCTTGTTAGTGAGTGTATCAAAATCGGCTGAATGTGCATTAAAATTGGCAAAATGTGCATCAAAAAATGAAGTTTGAAATCAAAGTATAATGTGCATAAAAGGTCAGTGTGTAGAAATTGCTAGTTTTGATACACATCAAGGTAAAACCTACACAAAAGTTTGTCTTATTTATACATGTGCATCAAAACTAAACGTTTGTGCATCAAAACATCACAAAAGTGTATCTTATTTTATAAGTGCATCAAAACTAACTTTATGTTTATAAAAAACTAGCTAACTATTGTATTCATACATAAAAATATGATCAAAAATAAATTAAATAAAAAAGCTTAAAATCATTAAACAATATGCATAAAAAAATTGATGCATAAACAACTACTTTTAATGCACAATTTATCAGTTTTGTTGCACATGATGCGCGTGTCCCCAGTAATGGATTTTTCGAAAAATATGGAAATAATACGCCCATGCCATTTTTACCCATTTTAATCAAAGTGTATTCGGGTACGTTGATTTTTTGGAGACAACAACCAAAATTTATTCTTTTTCTCACATGAGCGTCCATTCTTACATTATACTTTCTCATATAATTATGCACATTCAGTTATATAAATAATCATACACGACGTACCCATCTAAAATAAACATGCATATTCAATTAAAAAACCATGCACACTCATTTATAAAATTATACACGGTAAGTTATATAATAATTCTCTAAAAAAATGTGCACACTCATATAATTGTCTAGAAAATTTGTGTGCAGTTAGTAAGCACTATCAGTAACAAAGTTAGGCACAATTAGTTGTAACATAAAACACACTCGCTTATAATATGTGTTTTTTTCCATAAAAAAATTTGTTAGTGTCGAATTTTTCCTTTTAAATGACTTTTATTTAGGGTCGTTTATTTTTTCAAGATCCTCAAATGATGGTTAGGGATCTCTATTCTATTTCTCTCACAGATATTGTTGATCCATTTTTATTTTTATTTTGGAATTTAATCTCTTAATTTGCCAATATAATTTATTTATTTTTTAGCAGAATTTTCCATTACAATAGGCATAGCCTAAAATCACAAACAAGTACTCAATACACCACATACTGGAATTTCAAGACAAATCAAACCAAGCATAACCTTGCAGAATTGAAATAGCTAGCAACTTAATTAAAGACAAACCGAAATTACAAGAAAGACCATGCCATGCACATACACAACAATCAAACAAGAAACATAAATAAAACTCGATCTTAACTTTACTGCAGAATCTCTCTAACTTCAAACGTGTTACGGTTCTTGACGACAATATCATACATATGCATGACCTTGAACTTGTTGAAGTCTCTAGGGAGGGAGATGAGGTGCACGGTAGACCTCTTGTGGAACTGCAAGAGATCCGGGTCGTCATAGTAGCGCTCCCAGCCCAGCCCGATCAGCATCCGCTCCAGCTCAGCATACGAACCAATTACCTCGTTCGTAGGCAAGTACACTAGCGACTTCCTCATCCTCGACTGCTGAGAGGATGACTCCGCCCCCGGATTCTCCACCAGACGAATCACGCCGTTGTTGAACATCCAAACGCCTGACATATCGATCGACCGGCCAGTTATATATATAAGCTAGGGTTTCAATTGAGTGAAAGATCGATGCAATGGAGCTAGCTTAATTTAGCTTGGAGGAGATGGAGAGGATGCATGGGTATTTATATTGTATTGAAATCATGTTTTCGTTTTTCATTTGATGCACGAGGAAAAAGTATGTGTAAACCGGATTGAGGGGAATCAAAGTAGCCAATATATTCTTTCCAAAGGAGCCTATCCCTCCTACCTTTGAGAATCTTTATGAGAAGCAAAAAGGTACTTAAATTTGTCACCCTTCTAGCAAAAGAAGAAGAAAATTAAACACAACAGGGTCAAATTAAAAGATTCGAACATACATGCATGCATGCATATACATTAATTTCCACAAGAATTCAAAGAGTTTAAGCATCGATCGGGAAGAAGTACGTACGTTCACAGGCGTTAATCTTGTCGATTGTCCACATGCTAGGCAAGAGAGTCATATCAACGTATCTAATAATTGTTTTGCCGAAGGCGAACCGTCAAATTAACTGGGATCGACAAGTATATTAGACTACTTTTGTAGGGTAACAATCAATTAAAGGGTATGTATGGAAGAGTTACGTATATATTCTTATTACCCACATTACTTTACGTACGTATATATTCTGATCGATGATTTGTCCATTAAAAGCGCGACCTAGAGGCCACACTTAGTTGATTGTTTAAATGGACAACTGCATGAATATATAACATATATTAAATTGGATCTTTATAATTAAGCTTTTATCTTACGTGCAAGGAAAAGATATTCCCTAGCTTTGCCCTATATATATAATCTGTATTAATCTTTGTTTTACTTGTTTATATGCCAAGACCGATTAGATTGTTGGCGTTTGCATAATCTTATGTGCTAAGATTCTAGCACTATTGATTTAAGATAACATTAGTGTATAGCTAGATGTTCTCTTTCTGATAAAAAAAAAATAGAAGGTTCCATATAAAGCTATCATAAGATTCTACTTGTCTACCAATGAAAATGTGGAAATTAACCCTTTTTTTGTGTACTACAAAATTGAAATGCATCTCCATTCATCCTAGAACAATTTTTTTTGGGTGCATCAAGATCAAGTCATCAACTTGGAATACAGTTCGATCATCTACTAATTTCAAAAGCTAGTTCATCAAAAACCTACTAGCTTTTCTTGAAGATGAAATGAAAGATGGGATGTTATCTATACATGTGAAGATATATAATATGGAAGATGGAATCCAAATATAATCAATGTCTTGAGCTCTTAGAACTTAAGATGGAAAATGTTGTTTTCGAAGCTAAGACATGACTAGAATCCTCTTTTTCACTCCATAACAGTCTTATCCTCCATGCTTTCATATTTTCATATATGTTTGTTGCATGTTTATGTCGAGGTTCTTTATGATTTTAAGTACGTGTTTGCATGCTTATATCCAATGATGTTATGCAACAATTTTAGTGGTTGTGTAATGAATTATATTTTGATGTGAAACCTTTGTATTTGTGTGCTTTTACTTGCATTATATTCTGGTCATTTGATGATGCCAAAAGGGGAAGTGTGAAAAATATATGGACGAGTTCGGTTCAGAAGATCATTCCTTAGGGAACAATGGAAGAAGTTCTTAGTTTTAGGGGGAACAAGTCGCTAATACTAGTGTGTGCATGTGCATATTTCATGTTTTAAACTTGATATATTATGTATTTTATTTATGGGTTTATCATAATCAAAAAGGGGGGAATTGTTGGAAAAACTAATGTTACCATGAGAACAATGATAAATCTTGATGAGCTGTTGGGAATTGTCTCATGGGTTTTGATGATGATAAACAGTTTAATAATTTGAATCCATAAGACATTATTGTTTAAATCGGTTTATGGAAAGATATTAGGTGGAAACTATGTTATTTCGTGGAAAGGAAGTAATATAAAATCTAACCTAGTACTCTCTATAAATATACAAATAGAAGTCTAGGATTTTATTAACCGCTTGAAGTGCTTCTACAAGACAGAAAAATGAGTTTTCATTGAAGAGAAGAAATATCGACTTTAATGAGCATTTGGAGGCTTCCTAATAGTCCATTAGAGAAGGAAGACGAAGCCATTGTACTTCTAAGTGAAGAGCATCAAAGTGTTTGCTTGAAGGAATGACACTTTGTCGAGTTTGAGGGAAAATGGATGCAATAGAGTGTTGTGACCATTGAGGCAAGGTGCAATCTTTGAAGCTTGGAGGCCAAGTTTCTAAAGTAATTTAGTTGGGTTTTGGTTTATTTTTAATTGTTTATATGTTCAAAGGGAAAAGAGTTAGGAGAGTATTCTAGGAGGAGTCTACTTTGCGTTTGGGCTCTTAACTTTCTATTTTTAGTTTGTGATAATCAATAAAACAAATTACACAATTCAACATCCTTCCAAAGATTGTAGATGTTTACTCATTCAACTAGTTAGTTGATGTATGATTCCTCTATAAATTATCGTGTCTTTTTATTTGTGGTTTATTTTGTTGCGTGAAGGATTTTTTTTTAATAAATAAAAGAAAGTGACAATAAATTAAGAATTGGATATAGGCAAGTCGGATTGACATTTAAAACTAATTAGGAATATGTGAACACCACCATAACGAGACCGCTTGAGGGTGGGCTAAAAAACAGGAGGAATTCAGAATTTTGCTTGGTGGGTGGGGCCAAAATTTGAATTTTGGAAAATTCCTTTCTTTGATGATCTATTAGCAAAATTCCTTTTGCAAACATGGCATACGACTGTTGAGAGTTTATTGGTTGGCTAGTGGGGCACAAAATAGTTGAGGGTTGCGGTCTCCTATATAAGTGGAATTTTACACTTTCACTCTGCTCTTTAAATTTTGCTTAAAAAATGGTCTAACATTAGAAATATATGAAGTAATGGACTATGATTTTCTAACCTAGGTTCTAGATGGACTTAAAACATATATGGTCCCTTAAACTTGTGTAAATTTGTCATTTAAACACCTCATCTTTATTTTGAACCTATTGAATACTTAAACTTATATTTTCCGCTCTATTAAACATTTATTGTCTGACGTGGCAAAGAGCGTGAACTTTAGTCTCTTGTCAGCGAGTGAAGGAAGATGTTGGGACACAAATAAGAGATTTTTTTTTTCTTTTTTAATTTTACTTCCCTGAACGTGGATCTAGGGTTTGGATTCAACTATCCAATTTCTATCATTTAAAAAAAATATTGTACTCGGTCTTATTCCGCCGACGGAAAACCCTACTCGAAGTCGCAGACTTCCGACGAGTTGCTCTTCCTCACCCTTACCCCCACCTCTCTCACTCGACCTTCGTCCCTTCCTCTTCTTCCCTATGTTGCCCATGGCTAATAATCAAGAGCCCCATCGATGAGCCACAAAGATTCGTACTCTTCCACCAATGGCTAGTAATTAAGATTCAAGATCCCCTGCCACCGCCGCGGGGAATTCACCCTATAATTAATTCTTCAATTATCTTGGGGTGGGATCTAAGGGTCTTGAAGGGATTAAGCGTTCCGGGCCAACGGAAAATTAAACATATTGTCTCTAAAGATTGAGGCGGCATCGGCAGAGATGGTTGTGGGACGGGGCTGGCCGGGGGAAGCAGGTGGTTGTAGGCCGACAAGTCGGAGGTTGGGAGGCTAACAGGGGATGGAAGAGTATGAGTTTGGTTAACTTGCAGATTAATTTTCTGATGAAGGTTGAGGTCGATTTCCCTAAGTGGGTTTAAAGGTTTGATTTGATTTACCAACAAGCATGTAGCGTAGTGGGAAGGACTATGCTTCCCTTCGTTGAGGTCGAGTGTTCGATTCTTAGTGGAGGAAAAATGAACTTGTTGGGAGAGCAGATCCCACCCAAAATAAAGGGGCCTTCGCGAGACTCGAACTCCAGACGTAGGCGTTTGATGGAGCAAAGCTCTCCGCTGCACTAGGGTGGCAATGACAAAAAAAAAGGTTTGATTTGATTTAGAGATTAAATAATTCAATGGGCTATTGTATTTAATGAATTTGTTCGATGATAAATTGGCAACTGTGGGTCTCTATTGCAATTTAATTTTTTTTTTTTTGAGAAACCTGGATTGGAGAAGGTGAAGAGAAGGAAGAAGATGGGTTTTGAATTTTAATTTGATAAAAAGAGGGGTAAAATAGTCATTTTGTTACTATTTTTGTTTTATATTAAAAAGTTTTACAATTGAAATAAAAATTGTCTACGTGGCGTCTGCGTGGCATCTACATGGCAAGTGCTTTTTCCATGTCAGCGTGAGTGCAAAACACATCCCAAAAGTCTGATTGCTCAGGTGCTTGATAGAACACAATGTGTTAAGTTTAAGTGTTTAATAGAACATATCAAAGGTGAGGTGTTCAAATGACAAATTTACACAAGTTTAGGTGGCCGTGTATGTTTTAAGCCGTTCTAGGTGCATATGATAAGAAGCTAATTATTATAAAATACCATAAATTTTATATTTAGATTTTAATCTTTTAAAAAATCCATTTAATAAAAAATTCATTAAGAGTATGTAACTTAATTTTTATTTGTATAAATAAATGTGTTGAATTTGTCGTCTATTTACTTTATGTTTGGACATGATTAATTGTTTGATGTTAGGATATGGTAGAAGTTGTATACCCTATAAAGTTGGGAAAGACAAACAAAATATTTTAGGCATTAGATTACGTATACATATTGCCATGTAAGAATAGATATATGCTGACATCTACCCTAATACATTATAAGAATTGCGATCAGATGCAAAATTTGGCTACAGTGTTTTATGCGAGCATTTGTGAGCCGTCCGATCTTGCACTTTTAATGGCTAGGATGAGTACACACGTTGAAGTATTTTTATAAACGGAGGGGCATTTTCGTCACTTTGCTATTCAATCATCTCCTACCTCATTTACGTATCTTTGTGAGCAATTCTACGTCGTTCTTCCTCTGAAGTCCGAATTGCTCTCCCACCTTCTCCGATCTTCTCTTCATTCGATCTACTTTATCCCACTTCTAATTCCTACTTTAAGCATGGATTTAGGCTTTTGAGTTTATTCTATTTTGGGCTTTTTGGTTATTCCCACTATTTAGGGTTTTTTTCTATTTGGGAGTTTATGATTTCGGGATTATGATACCTCAAAATGTAGAGATTCAACAATGATTTAGTGTTATTCATTGAATTTTGGTGGTTTTCTACTGATTTTGTTATTGATTTCAATTTGTATGGATTGTCATTCACCCATAAGAGAATAATCTTCTCTATGTGAATCATGTTTTATGATTTCCATTTCTAAGATTTATTAATTACGTAGTAGATGTTCTTATTTATCTCTTTCGACAACTTGTTTCTTTGTTCTCAAGTTGATACATCATATGTTGGATTGGATGTTGTTGTAAGGCTTAGCAATTGATATCTGAGAAAGGCGTTGAGCATGTCGCAAGTTGTTAATTTCTATTGTTCATAAATAATGAACCGTAATGACAGAAATTATGAACCTAACATACCAAGTTATGAACTCATATCATTTATGAACTAGAATACATGACACAAGTAACATGCATTGTGAATTTAATTTCATGAACTTTATTGGTAATTGTTATGAACCCAATAATATAGAGGCATGAACCCACAAAATAAGATTTATGTACTAGATTACGTGACAAAAATAACAAGTATTATGAATTAAATTTCATGAACTCTATTGACAATTGTCATGCACTTAACTGTATAAAGACATGAACCAACATAATACCATCTATAAATACATGACACAAAATAACAAGTATTGTAAATTAAATTAAATGAACCTTATTGACAATTGTTATTAACCTAAAAATGTAAGAATATGAACCAATAAACCAACTTTTATGAACTAAAAGTTATGGACGTGAGATTATATATTATGACCCCGTGTTTATAAAACATGAACCAAATGAACAAATATCATGAACCAAATGATGTGAATCAAAATAACAACTAGTATGATTTAAAAGACATGAGTTGTAAGATGAACTATCATGAACTTAAGCATAAAAACACATGAACCAAAAAGAACTAACATGAACCAAAAGACATAAACTGTACGAACAGTTAGCCTATGTGGAATTTGAACCCACATCTATGTGCATGCACATTGCTTTAGCCTTTGAGCTAATAGACTATCAAATGACATGAACTATAAGATAAACTATGAAGAATTAAAAATCATGAACCATAATAATTATTATGTACCTAGCTTATAAAAACTGAACCGAAAGAACAAGTACCATGAACCAAAAATCACGAAAGAAAACAATAACTAGCATGTACTAAAAGACATTAACCATAAAATGAACTTTGATGAACTTAAGGTTATTTAAACATGAACCAAAAGAACAATCGTTATAAACAAAAAAAAAACGGAACAAAATTTATGAACCATAAGAATAAACAGTATGAAATTTACCTTAAAAAGTCATGAACCAAAAGAACAATCGATATGAACATAAAGACATGACCGTATCAAGAATTAGCATATGAAGGATTTGAACCCACATCTATGTGCACATGCACATTGCTCTACCATTTGAGCTAATAGGCTACCAAATGACATGAACTATAAGATAAAATATTAATAATTAAACTTCAACCATAAAAATTATTATGAACCTAACTCACAAAAACATGAACCAAAAGAACAAGTACCATGAACCAATTAAAAAACAGGACAGAAAATAATAACTAGCATAAACTAAAAGACATGAACCATAAGATGAACTTTGATGAACCTAAGATTTTTCAAACATGAACCAAAAGAACAATTGTTATAAACAAAAAAGCATGGAACAAATTTATGAACCATAAGAAGAAATATTATGAACCTTACCTTAAAAAGACATGAACCAAAAGAACAACCAATATGAACAAAAAGACATTATGATACCTTGCATATAGGAGTAGCTTAGTTGCATGTTTCATATATGTTTTAGTTAGGTTTAGGTTAGTTTTTATGTAGTTTTTTAGGTTTTTGTGTTATCGGGTATTATGCGCTGGTTTGCTCGGTTTTACAGGTTTTTAGGTTCAAGAGCAGCAGCGGGGCGAATTGACCATGGCGGTGGTGGACGAGTCAAGGAAGCTAAGGAGCTAAGGAAGCTATGATATGCTAGGAGAAGAGCCAAGACAAGAAAGAACGAGCCAAGAAGCCAAGCGAATTGCTCGGCTTGCACCCCGCGTAACGAGCCCGAGCAATCACAACTGGTGGCCAATTGCGCGGGGTAGCAAGTGCGCGGCCGCGCAATTCCAGGCCGATGCCGCGCAATCTGGAGTTTTTCACGGACAAGAGTTTGGGCCAAGTTTTGGTTTTGGGCTTTGTTATTTTAACTTATGGGCTTATAATTATCCGAGTTGTAGGGTTATTATATCTTATGAGGGATATTTTTAGAGACATATAAATACTTTATGTTAGTTTATTTTCTCAGAACTTTTGATCATACTTTTGGAGGCTAGGGTTTTCTCTCAAGGAAGAACCTTTGAACCTTTGTAAGTTTGATTTTTATTCAATTATGCATTGCTAATTTCTCTTGTGTTTGACTAGTTATTGAAGTTATGATTTGTATATAGTTGTGAGGTTTGATTGATTCTCAACAAACTTGAATAGAAATTATTCCTTGTGCTTAATTGAATCTAAACTAGGGTTTTGTTAGATTGATCACCTAATTGAATTTCTAGTTATAACTGAATCTGATTAATTACCGGTTGGAGTTAATTTGATCAAGAGTAGACTTTAATGAATTTAGTACCGGTTGGACAAGTTGATTAAAGTAGGGAATAAATTCACAAGTCACTTAGATGTCTGGTTGCTCTAAGTGCTTGTTTCTATTGATAACTTGAATCGTCATGATGTTATTTAATTGAATCTAGAAGGTCTTCTAGGTTGTTATTTAATTAGGGTTGTTAGACTGGTAGTTCTATCAACTAAATATGAAGTTTGGGTTTTAATCCTTAGTAGGATCATTATTCACAATAGATTATTGAAGTGAGAAGAGAATCAAGAGAATCAATGATCGACAAAGCAATATCATGATGGATTTAACTAGTTG
The DNA here is from genome assembly GCA_964016875.1 of Fallopia convolvulus. Lineage (NCBI taxonomy): Eukaryota > Viridiplantae > Streptophyta > Magnoliopsida > Caryophyllales > Polygonaceae > Fallopia > Fallopia convolvulus. The sequence continues at coordinate 27,323,128 of OZ024736.1, forward strand.
AACACGATTGTCTCTCATATATTTAAATCAACCTTGCATTCATATTTACTTTTCAATTTGCATATTAGGTTAGATTAATCATTCCAAAAACCCCCATATTAGTTACTTGGCACTTAAGCAATAACACATTTACACGAGTCTCTGTGGGATCGACCCTTACTTGCCGCTCTACTGAGTTGGTTAAGTTAGGATTCTTTGATAGGTATAACGACCACCGAAAATACCTCATCAAATTTGGCGTCGTTGTCGGGGACTCGTCTCTATTTGTGTTTATTACTTTTGTGCTGTTTTGGGTGTGAACCTGTTATATGGTTCATACCCGTGCTACTAACTCATCTCCCTTGTTGTTTGATCCAGATATTGACAGGACACTCTTCAAGCTAAGGAAGGAAATCCGGAATCACTTTCAGGCCTTACCGTTCTTTCTTGAAGAATCTGACTCTGAATTTGAATCTGTTGAATCTATCGAGATGGGTGACCAAGCATTGAGACAGTTGACTGCACCAAATTTGGAGCAACAACCGCTGGCGGTACAATTCCCTGCTCTTGGTGAGGGAGTCAAGTTCGAGTTGAAATCTGGGTTGATTCACCTTTTGCCTTCATTCCATGGGCTTAGCGGTGAAGATCCCAACAAACATCTTTCTATATTTCATGTTGTGTGCTCAAGCATGAAGCCTGCTGATGTGACTCATGACCAGATTGCGCTGAGAGCCTTTCCTTTCTCTCTCAAGGATCAGGCTAAAGACTGGTTTTATTACTTGGCTCCGGGAAGTATCGATACATGGGCTAAGATGAAAGAAGCTTTTCTAGCGAAGTACTTCCCTGCTACAAGGCTCAATGAACTGAAGAAGATGATTAGCAACATTGAGCAAGAAGCTAATGAGACCTTGTATGCATACTATGAGAGATTCAAGAGGCTAATAGCCAGCTGTCCGTTCCATGGGTATACTAATCAAGATAAGATTCTATACTTGTTTAATGGCCTCTTGGATGATGAAAGAAGGATGGTTAATGCAGCATGCCAAGGTAATATTCTCAACAAAACTCCTGCTGCTGCGTTTGAACTATTCACACAACTGTCTGAGGGCACAAGACAGTTCAGAAGAGAGACTGGCTCAAGAGCTGCAAATTCTGTGGTGACTAATTCAAGAATCCAAGATGAAGTCACTTAGTTGAAAACGATGATGAAGCAGTTTTTGCAACAAGGTGGTAGACAACAGGTGAGATCTTGTGAGATTTGTTTTGATAACATGCATCCCACTGATGCTTGCCCTACACTTCAAGATCAACATGCTGAAGTGAATGCAGTGGGAGGATATGGACCACCTAGGCCGAGGTATGACCCCTTCTCCAACACCTACAATCCAGGCTGGAGGGATCATCCTAATATGAGGTATGGTAATTCAAGCAACCAGCAGTTCAACAATCAAGGTGGCCAAGCTCAGTACAGACCACCTTTCCAACCTCAAGCTCAGGGAGTAAATCCGAATGCTATGTCCACCGACCAGATGATCAGAAGTCTAACTCAGACGGTTTCGACAATACATGGTTCTCTAACTCAGCTTCAACAGGAAACCAAGTCCAGTATAAAGAACCTGGAGAATCAAGTTAGTCAGATTGCTGAGGTAGTGAGCAAACTGGAAGCCAGAGATTCAAGTAAGCTACCGTCTCAGACAAAGCTTAACCAGAGGGCGAATGTCAATTTTATCTCCATTTATGATGAGTCTGAGGCGGGACAAGTATACCAGTTGAGCAAGACTGAAGAAACAAAGGAACAAAGCGAAGGAAAATTGCTCGGCTTGGCTGCTAAAAGCGCGGCCGAGCAATGTGCACCCCGCGCAATGTGCTCCCAGTTGGGATTGCGCGGGATCGAAGGTGAAAGCGCGGCCGCGCAATTGGATGCGAAGCCGCGCAATCTGGGCGAGCTGAAAGACACTTCTGAACCTCGTCTGGAAGCCTATGTACCTATTCCACCCTTTCCTGAAGCCTTGAAAGAAACCCGGAAATTGAAGAATGATAAAGAGCTGTTCGAGGTCTTCAGTACATGTAAAGTTAATGTCCCGTTACTGAATCTGATCAAGAGCATACCTCGGTATGCGAAGTTTCTGAAAGAGTTGTGCACTTTGAAAAGGGGACATAAGGAGAAAAGTCAGAAGCAAGTCAAAGAAAAAGAACATGTGTCTGATGTGTTTCAAAAACGTCTGCTTGAGAAGTGCAGCGACCCTGGCATGTTCACTATTCCTTGCATGATTGGAAGCACCAAGGTGAATGAAGCTTTAATTGATTTAGGTGCATCTGTCAATGTGATTTCTTCCTCCTTATATGAGAAACTCGGTATGGGACCATTAAAGGAGACCCGAACCATAATAGAGTTAGCTGATCGTTCCACTGTAAGGCCCAAAGGAAAAATTGAAGATGTATTGGTTACGGTGGACTCCTTGAAATTTTCGGATGACTTTCTAGTAATGGACATGGGATCGGGAGCTGGAAAGATTTCTATGTTGCTAGGAAGACCATTTTTGAAGACTGCGAATACAAGGATTGACATACTACAAGGCATTCTGAAGATGGGATTCGATGGGGAGTAGATCGAATTCTACAACTCATATCCTTCTTAATATCCTTTTTACGTCAAGCTAAAGACGTTAAACAAGCGCTTCTTGGGAGGTAACCCATGTTTTAGGATAGTTTTGCTTTGATTTTTGCTTTCTGTTTTACAATTTTTGTTTTTATAAGTTAGTTTAGGTAGAAATAATCCTCAAAATTTTATATAGCTCGGGTAAGCCATGAAGTACAGAAATACTCAGAAGGGGGACAAAAATTGCGTGGCCAAGAGAACTTTAGCCAAGCCGAGCAATGCCAACTCAGTTGGAATTGCGCGGCTTGGGCTGTTAAATGCGCGGCCGCGCAATCCCAAGCCCCCAAGCCGAGCAATTACGACTGGGAGCACATTGCGCGGTTTCGCAATTGCGCGACCGCGCAATTCGGTGCAATCCCGCGCAATTGCCAATTTTTCGGGGGGGGGGGGGAGGGGCTTTTAACAAAAACCCGAATTACTTCTTCCTTTCCCCCATTCGTACGCAGCTCTCCTTCCTCAATCCCCTCTAAAACCTCCATTGAAGGAAAGCTCAAGCTCTATCCAAGCTTTTCAAGTCGGATTTTCGAACCCAATCAAGCAAACAACTTCACATCAACAAGGATTCAAGTAAGTTTTCTCAAACTCCCTAGTCAATTTCGGTTTCTATAGAGTTGAATCTAGATCTAGTTTTGGCTAGGAAAAAACCCGAATTTGACCCCTTTAGGCTCGGATTTAGGCTTAAGTTCTTCACAAAAGTTCGTTTATTGCATGATTCTAGCCTAGATTCGCGTTTTATTTGAGCTTTTTGCACAAATCCGAAAATAACCTAGAATTTGATTAAATTTTAATTAAAATTTTGATTAAATTGTTCTAGGTAGTGGGGGAAGAGAGTGTTTGAGCCATTATTTGAAATATTGTTGTGGTTGTCCTTGTCGGGACAACAGAATTGCATTTGTTTGGGTTGTTTGTGGTGTTGTGCAGGTTCTTGTGAGTTTCTGATATAATGGCTCCAAAAAGAAGTAGAACAGACAGAGCTTCATCATCCCGAGCTGCTTACGCTCCCCCTGTTGTGGTGGGAGAAAATACCCAAGAGACTTTTGGGATCACTCTGGCAAAGAACAGTCATGTGATCCGATTTGAGCTTTTAAAGGATAGGGAATGGAAAGCAACCAGGTTCATAGACTAGAACTTGATGAATGAGATCGGGATAGCTCATTTGCTGAATGAGATTGGAGCATATTTGCACATGGACGAGTTCTTGCAGCTGTGTGAACCCACCTTCAAGGGGTTAACATTGGAGTTTCTAAGTACCTTGTCCATTGATTTCAGAGGAGAATGGGAGATTAAGTTCTGGCTAGGAGGAGTTAGGAGGAAGCTGACCTTGAAAGAAGTCAACCGAGTGTTTGGTTTCTTCAATTTCCCTTCTACTAAGGATATGGTGTTTATTGAGACGGGGGCTACATGGGTTGATCAGCATTTTTGGAGAGTCATTACAGGGAAGGCTAAATATGAGCCTTCTAAAGAAAAAGCCTCTCCCATCACTCACCCCGCCATTAAGGTCTTTCAGAGATTTATTGTTGGCACCATGAATGGGCGAGGTGATGGTGGAAACAACTGCCCTAAGAAAGATGTAGTTGTGCTGGCAGCTTATCTGAAAAAGAAAAAGATGAATATGGGTGCTATGCTTATGAACCACATGGTTCATGTTGGAAACAAGGGTGGAGGAGCTATCTGTGTTGGTGGGATTGTGACCCATCTGGCTAAGCACTTTGGAGTTGATTTGAGCAGGTTACAGGTTGACATTCCGCCTGTGCCTATTAATTTTACTATGTTGAAGAAGATGGGAGCCCTTTACATTTACAAGAACTCTTACTATTGGGCGATTGGGGATTCTGGGCGAGTAATGAAGCTTCCTGATGGGAGCCGAGTAAGGATTGGAGACAGCCCAGCTAACTGGTTCATTGATGTCCGGAATGGTGATTTGAGTGTGACTGATATCAGGGGCCCAGTTAGGGGTAAAAATAAGACCCCGGTTGTTATTGAGGAGTCTGAAGAGGAGGAGATGGATGAGGATTTCATCATGGCTGAAGAAGAAGAAGAGGAAGAGTCTGCTGAATATGTAGACACTGATGAGGATGATGAGTCTGAGGAGGATAACCAGCAGCGACAATTTGATTCGTCTTTCCTGCTGGAGGTGATCACCAGTATTCTGATACACAATACAGCCAGATGATGGAGATGATGAGACAGATGCAGTTGGACAACACGTAGCGCTACAACAGTATGATGTCTCACATCGATCAGAGCTTTCAAAACATGAGGGGTTATGTGGATCAGAGGTTCACATCATATCAGACTCATCAAGATCAGCAGCTTGCTGCTTTTCAAGCCCGCCAGGATGAGCAGTTCAGACTGCTCAACACTAGATTGGATGGATGGAGTTCAGCGGGCTATCCACCTCATCAGTCGTATCCTCAGTATGTCTTTCCAGATCTGCCATATCCTTAGTTCCCACCATACCAGCCACCACCAGCTCAGGAGATTCCACCGTACTATCCACCGCAGCCAGAGTATCATCCGGAGTACTAGCCACCGCCACCGCAGGATTTTCCGCCCTATTACCCGCCAAACAACTAGGTTCTGTGAGTTTTTCTCTTTCCTTACCTTTTTACTATACTTTGGGGACAAAGTATGTTTTAAGCATGGGGGAAGGGAATTACTTGTTTGCATTGCATATAGTTTGCATTAGTTTAGGTCATGTTTAAAATTTTTGCATGCATTGATTAAAATCCTGAAAAATGAGAAAAAAAAATCAGAAAATTTTGAGAAAAATACAAAAATATTGCATTTAGGTTCTTATTTCCCCATTGTTTGATTCCTCTTGTTTCTCTAAGTTAAGTATAAGTTCTAACCCATGAATTGCATGATTTACTGAAGTTGATATGATATAAGCATGATCATTGATTAAATGACTTGATTATAGGATGGAGCATGTATTTAGCTTGAGTATTTGATTCATTCTGAAGTTCTAGACAACAATTAACCTTGTGAGATTCGATTTTTGGCCTTTCATGATATATTTGTTCTCTACATTCTTGAGTGTATCACCATGATTATCTAGCTCTAGAACTTGCGTTATGACCCTTGTCAAGACTGCTTATATGATTGAATGCATGACATTAAAGTGATTGAGGCAATGTTTCTTATTAGCCTAATATTTCCCTTCCTACCCTACAAGATCCATGTTTTTAACACCCCTTTCTTTTAAGCTTTAAGCCTATTTTTGATAGCTCCACAAAATTTTCCTAGCCTAATAAGCTTGACCCAGGATCCGGGATTTAGGACTTTAGGTTGTGTTTTTGTTTTGTGTCAGTTATGTATAAGTATGGGGGAGTTGGAGAAAAAGGTAGAAAAAGAGGGAATAAAGCTCTTAGTTTCAAAGAAAAAATGAAGATGAAGTTTGTTGAAAAATAAGCAAAAGAAAAAGTGCTTAAAATGTTAGTAGTCTTCATTAACAACGTAAGAAAAGAGTTGAAAAGAGGCAAAAGAAAGAAAAAAAAAAAGAGAAAAGAAGCAAAGTGCTTTAATGTAAATGTATGGAGTTGAAAAAGAAAAGTTTGGAAGAAGTAAGAAGAAGAAGTCTTGAGTTGGTTTTAGGATTAGTTCTTTATCCCGGATTTAGCACCACATGCCAAAAGTTATCCCTTCCAAATTTCTCTTTACCTTGGCCCCATTACAAGCCGGTAAAAGACCTCATGATTTTTGTTATGTATTTTATCCCCAACAGTGGAGATTTAGAACTCTGATGCAAGCATATGGTAGTCTAGTTTTCATGGTTGATTTTGAGTGAAACACGTCCTTTATACACTTGAGAGTTGAGTGCAAACATAATTACCTTGGTGAGGTCTAGAATGAATGAATGTTCTTTACTTTTTGCTTACCATAATGCATGTTGAGAAGTCTTGGTTGAGTTTTTAATTATATGTGAAATGCTTGTTTGACTTGAAACGAATGTAAGATTGCATTTCTATGGTGTGATTAGATTTATGTCTTGCTTGAGGACAAGCAAGGGTTAAGCATGGGGGAATTTGATAGCTTGCATATAGGAGTAGCTTAGTTGCATGTTTATATATGTTTTAGTTAGGTTTAGGTTAGTTTTTATGTAGTTTTTTAGGTTTTTGTGTTGTCGGGTATTATGCGCTGGTTTGCTAGGTTTTATTGGTTTTTAGGTTCAAGAGCAGCAGCGGGGCGAATTGACCATGGCGGTGGTGGACGAGGCAAGGAAGCTAAGGAGCTAAGGAAGCTAGGATATGCTAGGAGAAGAGCCAAGACAAGAAAGAACGAGCCAAGAAGCCAAGCCAATTGCTCGGCTTGCACCCCGCATAACGAGCCCGAGCAATCACAACTGGTGGCCAATTGTGCGGGGTAGCAAGTGCACGGCCGCGCAATTCCAAGCCGATGTCGCGCAATCTGGAGCTTTTCACGGACAAGAGTTTGGGCCAAGTTTTGGTTTTGGGCTTTGTTATTTTAACTTATGGGCTTATAATTATCCGAGTTGTAGGGTTATTATATCTTATGAGGGATATTTTTAGAGACATATAAATACTTTATGTTAGTTTATTTTCTCAGAACTTTTGATCATACTTTTGGAGGCTAGGGTTTTCTCTCAAGGAAGAACCTTTGAACCTTTGTAAGTTTGATTTTTATTCAATTATGCATTGCTAATTTCTCTTGTGTTTGACTAGTTATTGAAGTTATGATTTGTATATAGTTGTGAGGTTTGATTGATTCTCAACAAACTTGAATAGAAATTATTCCTTGTGCTTAATTGAATCTAAACTAGGGTTTTGTTAGATTGATCACCTAATTGAATTTCTAGTTATAATTGAATCTGATTAATTACCGGTTGGAGTTAATTTGATCAAGAGTAGACTTTAATCAATTTAGTACCGGTTGGACAAGTTGATTAAAGTAGGGAATAAATTCACAAGTCACTTAGATGTCTGGTTGCTCTAAGTTCTTGTTTCTATTGATAACTTGAATCGTCATGCTAATATTTAATTGAATCTAGAAGGTCTTCTAGGTTGTTATTTAATTAGGGTTGTTAGACTGGTAGTTCTATCAACTAAATATGAAGTTTGGGTTTTAATCCTTAGTAGGATCATTATCCACAATAGATTATTCAAGTGAGAAGAGAATCAAGAGAATCAATGATCGACAAAGCAATATCATGATGGATTTAACTAGTTGAACACGATTGTCTCTCATATATTTAAATCAACCTTGCATTCATATTTACTTTTCAATTTGCATATTAGGTTAGATTAATCATTCCAAAAACCCCCATATTAGTTACTTGGCACTTAAGCAATAACACATTTACACGAGTCTCTGTGGGATCGACCCTTACTTGCCGCTCTACTGAGTTGGTTAAGTTAGGATTCTTTGATAGGTATAACGACCACCGAAAATACCTCATCACATTACCGTATCAAGAATTAGTCTATGCGGAATTTGAACCCACATCTATGTACACATGCGTATTGCTCTACCATTTGAGCTAATAGGCTACCAAATATACTATCTGTCAAGTGTCTCACTAATGCAACAAGATCTAAAAAAACTCACATTGATTTCTCACATGAAGACTTAGGAGCTAACTTCAATAATGGAAACATATCATCAATCATGACTTCTATACCAAAAGCATGTCATTAAAGAATCAATACCACTTTCAAATTAACCATCTCAACAAAATAATCCATAAGAGTAAGATTGAGAGCCTAAAACAATAAATCCTAGAAAAGTGAAAAACAAGCATACCCCTTTTGTTCCTCTCACCATTTTTTATTTGAATTGAGTAAGATTGAGAGCTTAAAATAAAGGATGATGATATTGAGCAAAATCTGGCAAGATCAAGCGAGATCGAGAGGTGGTGATTTGGGTTTTTGAGAGAGAAAGTGACTTGTGGCGTATGAACGATAGCGTCATACGAGAGAAAGTGAGATTGCAGGAGTTCAGGGTTTTTAGGAAAAAAATTATCCTAAAGGGTAGTTTCGTCTTTGAACCTAAAAATTAATGTATTTACCCGCGTGCCATTGTAAATGAACCGCTTGATTTTTTTTCTTTTTTTTCTACCAAACCCGTTTCATCTAATCGCAGCCGTCCATTATTTTAATCCAACGTCCCAATTTTGCTCGCATTTTTTTTGTATCAATATAATCCACCGGAGCGTGACTACATTATAAAGCAGAACCCAAGTCAGTTGTAAAATTTTCCCCACGTGACATTTTTAAATAAAATAATGTGAAATTATATTTTAATAAATTTTGTAACAACTTATAGTATTCTTGCTATAGGGCATGGTTCCGGTGAGGACCACCCTTGTGGTAAGACCCATTGCTTAAAATGAGGACTAATCTCAACCATTGGATTTACCCCCTCTAATATGTATTCAATGGTCAAGATTTTTTCAATTTTTTTCATTTTTCAAATTTTATTTATTTTTTTTGTTATTTTTTTAATTTTGCGAAAATTGAATTATTTTAAAAATGAGCTTAAAGCACATAAAAATTGAACTTAGCATAGATAAAAAATGAACTCGTAGAATATAAAAATTGAACTCATACAATATTGAAAATTGAACTCCTAATATAAAAAAATTGAACTTCTAGTGTATAAAAATGAACTCGTAGTATATAAAAATTGAAACGTCATATTTAACGTTTTCAAAGCTTTTTTTCAATTTTTTTCAATTTTCAATTTTTTTAATTTTTTTTTAATTTTTTTTAATTTTTTTTGCTATTTTTTGTTTTTGCGAAAACGGAATTATTTTAAAAATGAACCCAAAACACATAAAACTTGAATTTATCATAGATAAAAAATGAACTCGTAGAATATAAAAATTGGACTCATACAATATTGAAAATTGAACTCTTAACATAAAAAAAAATTGAACTTCTAGTGTATAAAAATGAACTTGTAGTATATAAAAATTGAACTGTCATATTTAACGTTTTTAAAGTTTTTTTTAACAAAGAATATAATATAAAAAATATGAAAAAAATTCCGAAAAAAAATTAAAAATTAAAAAAATTAAAAAAATAAAAAAATTAAATAAAATTAAAAAAAATAAAAAAAAATAAAAAAAAATAAAAAAAATTAAAAAAAAAATTAAAAAAAATTAAAAAAAATTAAAAAAAATTAAAAAAAATTAAAAAAAATTAAAAAAATTAAAAAAAATTAAAAAAAATTAAAAAAAATTAAAAAAAAATTAAAAAAAATTAAAAAAAAATAAAAAAAATTAAAAAAAATTAAAAAAAATTAAAAAAAAATAAAAAAAATTAAAAAAAATTAAAAAAAATTAAAAAAAATTAAAAAAAATTAAAAAAAATTAAAAAAAATTAAAAAAAATTAAAAAAAATTAAAAAAAAAAATTAAAAAATAAAAAAAAAATAAAATAATAAAAAAATCTTAACCATCCAATATATAATGATGATGTAAATCTAATGGTTGAGATTAGTCCTCACTTTAAGCCAAAGGCCTCACCACAAGAGTGGGTCTCACTTGAACCAAAACCTCTTGCTATATACGAGTTTGGTTCAAATGAAACAAATTCTTATCCTAAAACGAACTCTTATCCTAAAACGAATGCACTTTTCATAGTTAGTAATGCACTTTTCATATAAAAGTGCATTGAAAAATACAAAAAGTGCATTACGAAAAAGTGGACTAAAAAAATTTGAAAAGTGCACTAAAAAGTACGAAAAGTACAAATGCGAAAAAGTGCACTCTGAAGTATGAAAAGTGCACTACTAACTACAAAAAGTGCATTCGTTTCAGAATAAGAGTTCGTTTTAGGATAAGAGTTTGTTTCATTTGAACCAAACTCTGCTATATATACTAAATAGATAAAATAGTTATATAATTTTTTATGTATATAATTTTCTATCTATGGATTATGTATCAGTTTGCTACAATAGATAACATGTTTATATAATTTTTATATACATAAATTTTGTATATCTTTTTTATCTTGTAACAAGATTTGAGATCCAAATATATAAATTTTTTTATCTACATGTTGATAATAAATTGATCTAATATTTTTTATATTAATTTTATGGCATAATATTTTTTATCTCTTAACAAGACTCGGGCTTCAAGTATATAATTTTTTTTATCTATATGTTGATAAAATATGGGGCACAATCTTAAGGATTTTTTTTATAAATTACATAATTTTATTACGATATTATATGCAAGATTTTAAAATCTTATTTTAATATCATAATTTTGTATAATCTTTAGTAAAATTATCCCGTGAGTATCACGGGGATTCAACTAGTTATATATAATATTTGACTCTCATAAGTCATATAAGCAATTTCCTTCACAAATTGATTCTCCAAGAGGCCGAGGTTGACCCCATACCGGACCTAGAAAGATATATCCAACAACAATCAATATGGTGGAATAGGTCTAAACAATGGAATGAGGATGAAGACATATTTAATACTAGCAGACTGGCCAAAGGACGAAGAAAACACAAGCAAAAGCATTAGGAAAAATCCAACATGAATTCTACAAAATAAAATTTGATGGATCCAGATTTCTTGCAAATTCCGCCTCTATCAGCTTTGTTATTAGGGACTTTAAAGCTGAAGTTATAAGCATGGCAGTCGCTAAGTATGGTCACTCAGTACTAAAAGTTGAGATGTTGGGCCTAAGAAATGTTATCTGGAAAGAAAAGTAGTTGGGAATACGAAAAATTGAAATAGAAGAAGACAACCTTACAATCATCAATGACACCAATTGAACCGGAAATTGCCCGATGGAAATCGAAATGCTTGTCTTGGACATCCTTGCCTTTCTTCGATGTTTTCAAGCGATTAGGATTCACCATGTTGGGAGGGAGTGTAATATGGGGGCTGATAAAATTGCGAAATTGGGTCATGATCTCCCATTCGGACCAAGTTCCAAACCACCTAGAACAGCAAGTTCTTATCCGAAAGAATACCTTAAGTCATCCCCCGTAAACAGGGAACCTTCTAATCCTTACCTTGTTAAGAAAAATATTGGCATAAATGTTCATAGCTTTTGTGCTAAATATACATTTATTTAAGCCCAACCAAAATACTTGTGCTTGTACGCTGAAAAACTTTGTGTATTTTTCAAATAAAATTTGATTACGCCAAACTTTTTCAATATGTAATGAATGGCAATTTGAGCCTTAAATTTTTTTTGAAATTTTGGACAACGCATATTCTCACTTTGTACTTAAGCACACTTTAGAACCCGATTCGCACCCATATTAAATCATAGCTATAACCTAAAGCGGAGGTTAAAAAAATTATTAAACGACACATGTCATTTTTAGATTGGACCGAACCACCCTTTTTTAAAAAAAAACTAATCTTTTATTTTTGTATATCATAAATTCTTATCCATATTTTTAGAATATAGGATAGAAAATCCCATTATTAAACAATCTTTTATTTTTGGATATGATAGATAGGAAAATCATTAGGATAATCTTTTATGCTATCATACAAATCCTACAATATTTATTTTATTTTTAGATATAATTGGTTTTTTAACTTATTACTAATCTATTTTCATAAATAAATAAATTATCATATTTTGGATATTAAGTTAATTCGTAATATTAATAAAATTTTTAAATAAACAACTTTTATAGTTTATTGATTTTAAATATTTTTTCAAATTTTATATTTACGCATTTACATGATTATTTTTCATTGATAATAAATATATTCAAAAATATTTTATTATTAATATTTTGTTTAAGAAAAACTCGTACAAGGTACGGGCATATATACTAGTTCTTACCCTAAATTAGAATGTAAGAATCCCTATAAATTATTAAAATTTATTTAATAAATAACTAGAATAAATATTTTTATTGATTTTGAATGCACAGACTAAAAAATTATAATTTTATACCGGTCTAGCATAGTGTAAGGTTATTAACATCCCAATTCGATTCAACAATTTTAACGATTTTATGATTCAAAGTGACAAAATAATCCTTGATTCTAGGTAGAATTTTATTGGTGGTAGAATCTTCATTAATTAAAATAAAAATTTATAAAATATTTTTTATGATCCGATTTTATGTACGATTCTAACAATTCTATAAATAGTTACAACGATTCTAAAAAATGAGTATTTTCATTACATATTATTTATTTATTCAAATTATATATATCATCAAAACCATAAGCACTTTTGGGCAGATTCGTCATTAAGAATTTATATTACAATCACCCAATTTATTATAATGATTTTTCTAATTAATTATATATTATACAATTCAACCACCTTATGGAATTTCCAATTTATGCACTCACCTTATTTTAACAAATGTTTAATAAAATGAACCTGAAGCACTTTTGGCTCCAACAAATGTTTAATAAAATTAATTTTTAGTTTTCAATTAAATTCCTTTTTATATATTTCTAAGAAAATAAATTTAAATTCGATTTTTTTAAAAATAATGAAAATTATTTTATCTTTTGAAGTCACCACATTGAATTTGGCCCCACCTTATATTTAAAAATAATAATTGTTTTATTTATATTTTCAATTAAATTGATTTCTTTCTATTTATATTAAAAAATGTTTAATTAGAAATTTAAATAAAAATTAAGAAAATTATTTTATCATTATATTTTTATTTATTTATTGAAAATTCTTACTTAAATCAACTTTTCATAAAAAAAATAAAAAAAATTCATAGATAATTACTTGCCTTAATTAAATTTGGATAAAAAACTTACATTACTTTTTCCTTAATTTTCTTTTTCTCTCATTCATGTAAATATAGAAGATTTTTTATCTTTACAAAAATTCAATCGTTATTCATATTTTTTCATATTTTCTTATTAATTATCTTTTTAAATTCAATATTAATTTTCTGTAAATAAGAATGATACCATTTTAAATTTTCAACCGTAAATATGTTGAGTTTTATATATTAGTTTTCTATCTATAAATATGAAAGTTAAATGCAATATTATCATTAAATTTTAATGTCTTATTAACCATATTGTTAATTACGAAATTGTCACAACCTTTTTATATAATATGAACCATAAAAAATAAAAATTATTGATCACTTAATCTTAAATCGGTTAATCACTATCCATAAATGTGACATAAATTATACTAACTTAATCTAATAGAGTAAAATAGATAATTTTTATCAATAGATGTGAAAAATATAAAAAAATTATATACTTTTTATGTTTGTAAGTATATTTTTAATTATAAACTTTTAATATTAAGCTCTTATCCATATGTATGGCAAATATAAAATAGTAATTTAGTATTTCAAATACATTTTTTAATTTAATACCGCATATAAATTAATTTTTATATCTCTAAATGAAATAGATAACTTTTATATCCATGAGTATGAAATATGGACCATATTTTAAATTGCAAATTTTCAATATTAAGTTTTCTTATTCTTTTATATTAACTTTCAATTCACAAGCATAATAAGTTTTTTAATTAGTATGAGACATATTTTTAATCATGTATGTTCATATTAATTTTCAGATTTTGTATATTATTTTTATTATTTATAAGTATGATAACAACTTTAATTAATATTGAACATGTTTTCATAATAATTTTGGATTTTTCAATATTAATTTTCTACAAATAAGAATGATAGGTTATAAATTTTCCATCTAAAAATATTTTGTATTTTATATATTAATTTTATATCTATAAATATGACAGTTAAATGCAATATTGTCATCAAATTTTAATGTCTCAATCACCATATTTTTGGTTACTAATTTTTTTATAATAATATTTCTATTCATAAATATGACAAATGTTTTAATTAATGTGGACCATGTTTTTAATTGTAGATTTTATACTAAATTTTATATTTTCTTATATTAATTTTTTTTTCAAAAGTATGATAACTTTTTAAATTTTCTATCAATAAACATGTTGATTTTTATACTAATTTTCTATTAATAAGTATGACAATTTTTTAATTAATTCCGTATGGATATGTCGTCTCTTACAATATATTAAATTTTTATTTATAAGTATGTTAATTTTTTATATTACGGATACCTACATAAATAAAAAAATATTGATCATTTACCGTTAAAACAATTAATCGGGTCAATTCAATTGAGTTTAGGTCTAGTCATTTCGGATCCGTGTTGAGTACAGGTTCATGTTGTTAAAATTTATGGATTGATTGAGTCAATTAATTGCGCTTTTTTTGTGCGTGTTCGATTAAACCTTGCGAATTAAGAGCATAAACTTTTTATAATTAATACATAAATATTACAAACAACATTCAAAAAAATAAGATATTATTGGTATACATTTTGCGTATCCCTTAATAAATAAGTAAAAAAATCATTAGCCCCTTAATATTAAACCAATTAATCGAGTAGATTCAGTCGAGTTCGGGTTCGAGTTTAGTTTTGCTTCATGCCATTAAAAGTTACAAATAAATTGAGTCAATTAGTTGTGATTTTTGTGCAGGTTTGAGTCGTCCTAACAAATCAAGAGCGTCTACTTTTAATGATTATCAAAATAGCATTATACCAAAATAATATCTTGATAATAAAACAACATTATTTTTACTATTTAAATTATAATACTTATATCATATATAAATTAATGTATTAGTACTTTTTATCTGAAAAAACCCTCGGACAAGGCTCGAGTTATCAACTAGTTTTATTACTAAACTCTATTCAATTATTCTAAGTAGCATTTTTACTTATTGCATTCATGACATTTATAATATTTTAGTTTTGTTAACCAAGCTACCTAAAAGTGGGTTGGCCTAATTTACAAAATGGGCTATAAATGACACACCATCATGAAAACCATAATTTTCAAACTTTTCTTCTTATAAGAAGATGCCTTATGAGATTATGCTCTTCCACGAGAATAGGGTTGTTAATTATCCACGGATGACCGACTCACCAGTTTAACCCACCCGAAATAAACGGGTGATAACCCAATTAAAGCGGGTGACGGGCGGTTCGGGTGACGGGAAAAATGGCCGGTAGGGCTGTAATCGAACCGAGCCGAGTCGAGCTTTGAGTTGCTCATGCTCGGCTCGGTTAAAAATAGACGAGTTCGAGCTCGAACGCGAGCTTAGTTCGAGCTTAAAATCTTGTTTGAGTTTCGTTCTAAATGTTCATCGAACTCAAGCTTGCTCGCGAACCTCTCATTTAGTTTTTTTCGCGAGACAAATTCGTGAACAACTTGTTTGCTTGATCAATTATACAAGCAAATGAAACTAAAATTTATACTACGTGCTTTGAGAAACACCACCAAAACTATGTAATTTAACATAAAATATATATTGCATATAATATATAGAATATATAGCTTATTCATGAACATATAATCTAGTTTTTTATGAGTGGATAGTCGAGCTTGCTCATGAGCATATTATCGAGTTTGCTCATGAGCAAATGAGCCGAATTTTCTTGTGTTCAAGCTCAGCTCATTTATCTTTCGAGCCTTAAATTTGTGCTCAAGCTCGGTTCATTTACAAACCGAACCGAACACGAACAAGATTTAACCGAGCCGAACACCGAATTTCTCACGAACGGCTCAGTTCATTTACAGCCCTAAAAATGGGTTATGGGTCAGGTAAGGGTGAGATTTTATCACCCAATAACTCGACCCATCAACCGACCCATCACCCGTTTCACTCAAACCACCCGTTTAACTCGTTTCAACCCATAATTTTTAATATGTGTGCGGCTTTGGTGGCACCATATAAGCTATTTCGGGCCTTTGATAAATAAGCTCATTTGTTGTTCCCAACCCATTTATTTGCGTGATTGCCTCCGTTCTACACTTATACTTTCTAAGTAATTCTAATTTCTAACCCTAGTATATCTTTCACCTGATAACATATTATCACTGCTCAATAATCACCATCTCTGACTTCTCTCTTGAAGACTTCTCTTCAACCAGAACCACCAATAGCATAAAATATAGCGGTTATACAACGATTATTGTTTATGGGATTTGTTTTTATTTATGTATGGGTTATGAATATTTACTTTAGTTTATGTATGACAGTTTATTTATATACATAAAATATAGCGGTTATACAACGGTTATACGGGTGAACAGGTCACCCATATAACTAGCGGGTGACGGGTGGCTTGGGTGACGGATAGAACATTTAATGGATGACAGGTGGGTCGGATGGGACATTTTAACTTGCGGGTCGGGTGGTGAAAGTGCTCTCCACCCACCCATAACCCGACCCATTGATAGCCCTACACGAGAACTTTATTTCCCTTCACTAAAAATTCACACATATAGTAAAATATATTGAAATTGTCAATCTTATATAAATAAAAATATGTTCTTATTTTGAACTGAAATCTAGAATGGGATAAGTTCACAACAAGCGCATCTAGTGTAGTGGTATCATAGTACCCTCCCACGGTACTGACCGGGGTTCGATTCCCCGGATGCGCAGGAATGTTTAAATTTTTAAATTGATTTTCTTAAAATTATGCGTTAGTTATGTCCCATGGTTGAATTTAATGTATTAAATTGTGTGATCTAAACAGATGGTTGAATTTAATGTATTAAATTGTGTGATCTAAACAGAGGCTTAGTTGTTTTTTCCCCCTATTGGTATGGTTAGTTATTTCCGGTTGAATTTAATGTAAATTGTTTGATTTAAATAGAGGCTTAGTTGTTATTGTTAACGTTTAATTTTTTTAATTTGATTTTCTTAAAATTTTGGGTTATTTATTTTCCCATGGTTGAATTTAATGTATTAAATTGTATGATCTAAACAGAGGCTTAGCTGTTTTTTCCCCCTATTGGTATGATCGAAATTCAGAATTTTTCGGATAGGATCTGATGGCCTGAATTTTTTTTGGTATAAAAATATATATTACTATACTTATTTTTATTTATGAACATACATAAATTATAAAAAAACTTATAAAAAATAATTTTCAAAAATAAAAAATACAGTAGTTTTTTAGATGTAGTACTGTATATACAAACATTCACATAACAGTATTTGAGATGTACATTAACAGGTGGGAATGAAGGAACACTAAAATATCAAATTACATTACACCAGCAAGCTCTCTTCACCAGAAACACTTGTTCAAGCCACCAGCATCAACAACAAGAGAGTTTGACTATGCCAAGTACCTCAACACATTTCGATCATCCTTGTCTCTTTCCAAATATTCGCGACAAATTAGATCCTCAATCCGCTTCTTTATAGCCTTAATATCCGGCTGTAAAAATTCAGAATCCAAAAGAAACCCATATCACTATAATGTTTTCCCAAAACATCAAAAAAAAAAAAAAATCAGGCAAATGTAGAATTATTTGTGGTAATACCTGAAAAGTGTGACTCATCTGCTTAATACACTCCACAACAAGAATTCCGTGGTTCAACACCTTTTGACTCTTCATAATTCTCACAATGGCAGCTTCGAGAGCATAACGTCTATCCTTGAGTACATCTTCAATGACCTTATTTTCAGTGACTTGAGATGGAGGAAGAGGAATCTACATTAACAAAATAATCAATTGTTACCAAGACAATACTCAAATCCTTACAGTATTGTTGCAAACTGAAATCAGAAAAGAAAAAAAAGAGCTTGTTGTTACCTTGATTCCTTTCATTTTGTCTGTGAACTTAGAATTGACCTTAAAGTTGTCTGTTGGTGATATTGTATCCGTGCTTGGTTGTTTCTTCAGTAGTTTATACTTTCCAAGTGACAAAGAGTGCAATAGTCTAACAGCATCTTCATCACCTAAGTTCAATTGAGCCTTGATCTCAGAATAACTCAATCTATCTGCATTGTTGAATAGAAGCAATGTCGCCGCCTGCAGAACGAATTGCATACAACAGCATTAGTACTTAGAAGATCCAGAGCTCACCTAATACAACCTATTAATTTAGGTGAAGTAATCTGAACCTGAGAGGTTGTCACAATTAGCTCAATAGTCTTTGCATCAAATTTCCCATGAATGTAGCATGTCCCCAAGGTATAATTCCAATTTAGTTTCCTACGCTTCGCCTTGGCTTGATAAAAGTCTTCGTAGCTTTCAACACACTTAGCCTATAACAACAATAAGCAAGTATAAAAATTTAAGGATATGATATACGTACTTTGCGTCATGCTAAAGCAAGAGGATTGTAGTATTTTTTTACCATCTCTGGTGGTAGGGTAAGATCAAATGACTTGTAAGTAGGCCAAAATGGGGGAGTCAGAACATTGACGCTCAAGTCAATGCCGGTTCTTGAGTTTGGATTGCTATTAAGGTAGTTTTTGAATTCGGGTTGATTCTCTTTTGCCAATGTCATGTCATAAAACTGCGAATAGGAAGACAAACATAAACAAACATGTTACATTTTGTCACAATTATGGATACAGAAAGGAAACGAATCTAGTCGAGTATTAAGGGTGAGGAAACAAACCATTCCCTCCATTTTTGATGTAAATTGACCACCAAAATGATGCTTTAGCTTCGACAAAACAATCCTCTCGTGATCTTGGTTTACGCACTTGTCAAATAGAAAGCGACGAGCAAGCTTCCTCCTGGTCAGAGACAGGCCACATTTAGTACTAGTAGTATTCTACAAGCTTTTGGTTAATTTAAACATGGGTGCAACTTAATTTCAAGTTACCTATAAAACTCAGCAAACAAATCTTTATCAGTTACACAAGTGATCAGTTTCTCAAGTGTTTCCTCTATGGATTTGTCACTCAAATTCTCAGTGTCAACTCTCTTTAGAATATTGTCACAAAACGTGGCCAACAGCTCTGCACTCGAACTATTGGGTTCAAACTTCTTGCAGATGACCTCAAATGCCTCTCTTAGTGCCTGGTACAAACATATCACATGTAGAAAAAAATGGAATTAGCACCACAAAGAAGAACAAGAATTGAAATCTGGGTGGGCTTACAAGTTCATATACACTTACATTATATAAGGGAGTAGCGTGCGTGAAGCGATCCGATACATATTTCATGTATTTGTAATGAAAATCAATCACCTCCATCAAAGTTACCTGCAAAAAGAATGACCTCTTTTATAAACCCTTCTTAGATTATCAAAAGCCCTATTTTGCACTTCAGTAACCATGCATAAAACTCAAAGCACCATGATATAAGAATTCAAGGATATATTATCTAGGAACATTAATGAAAAAGAAAAAGATGATGAATATGAATAGTCAAGGTAGGAATTAACCTTTTCATTGCTAGCCACATCTTCAGCTTGCTTAAACATGGCCATACCTTCAGCAACTACATGCTGCCATAACATTAAAAGAACAAAGTCAAATTGAAACTCATGCATAATCTTTCTTTCTAAGCAAGGACAACAAAGTGAAAGTGATAATTTTCAGTGTAAACAATAGATACAAAGTTGACAATGGAATGGACTTGTACTCATGTAAGACTCAGATACCCAATTAGTAAAAAAGTAAGAAAAACAAAGTAACCTTCTTAAATATTGCAGCGATACGTCCTGGGCAACTAGGTACTTTGAAGAAGAGCCTATACATCCTTACTAGATCTTCCACCTAAAACACCACAAATTAGTAAACAAATTGATAAAAAATTTAGTACTTGTGCAACATTTGGCCATATTATTTACAAACCTTATCGTCTCTAAGTAATGCACGACATCCAGAGTGTTCATTCTCGAGCAGTTGAGTAGCGTAGACAGCCAACAGCTCGTGTCGTACTTTCTACAATAACATTTAATGGTTTAGTAAGAAAAAAAAAACTTGAAGAAAAATGCAGCAGTAAATGAGTATTTCATGATAATTTAGTTGGAAAAAGTTTACCTCCATAAACTTTGGCACACTACTGGATTGCAGATAATTGTAACCGATATCCTCCTCCCTTTTCAAGCACTCCTCAGCCTATGGAACCCGCGATATGATTAAGACAAAAAGACTGAACAAGAAGTTAAACTGAACAAGAAGATAACAGAAGAGCATTTACCTTTAACAAGTAATCAGAAGAGGAATATTTTCCAATCCAACTTGAAGCCTTGTTTGAATAGTATGCACTTGTACTTTTCATCACTTGAGCTTCAAAATGCTGATAGTAATCCATTAGCCCCATCCCAATTTCTTCAAAGCAAACCAATATTTTTTGGGTCAAAGCCTTGTCAATCTGTCTTCCTTGGCGTTCTTGATCAATCTAATATAGTGAAAAGATTAAGCGTCAAAATTGGACAATGATAATGAATCAATGCAATGGATAAAACCCACTTCTTACCAGTGACTTGACTGCATCCCATGGGTTATGATGCACAGACAGAATGAGATTTGAATGCACCAACTTTCGGAAGCACGAAATCCCAACTTCCACAAGATTTGGAAGTGACTCTCGACTAATGAAGAATCGGTCCAGATAATTGAAAAATCGAGAAAGAAACCTAACCATAATCTTGTGATTTTCCCACCTTTTAACAAGTTCAAGCAGCATAGACCCCCCATTCTTGTCTCTAAGAGATGGAAGTACCTAAAGCATAACAAAAGCACCTTCATTTATATATTGACTAATTAGTAAGCATGACCAAATCATAGGGTGAGATACTGAGATGGTCTGGTTACCGTTGACTTGATATACTCTTCAATGGATTCTCGGTATTTATCATAGAGCCGTTGAGAGAAATCGTAGGATTGTTTTTGAGTGCACATGTTATATACGGTTCTGCAAGACATGGATATACAGAGAGAAAGTTAGCTGTATAAGTAAACATACAGCGCAACTATTTATGAATATATACATGTATATGTATATGTATAAAAAAACAATGCTACGTACGTGTATAGAGCCATGTAGTTCTCTGGAGTGAAACATGAATTGGGGATTCCATCGAATTGTTTTTTCAAAGTGTTCATCCCCACACTTTCGATCAACTTCCATCCTTGATCGAACCCAATTACACTTCCCATTCGAGGTTTTACTCGTCGGTACGTTCCTGTTCTGTTGTAAATCAATTCAATTTTTATTACTTCTCTGATATTTCAAGCGGATGATTGTATACAACAACGTAAGCCTAGCTTGTCATGAAATTAAAAAAAAAAAAAAAAACATCAACACCGCTGGATTTTCCAGATACAATTGATCAGCCTCAAACTCATAAAACTGTCCGATTATGAATCTACATAAAATTAACTAACTTCAATTGGGTGCAAAAGAACGAAATTGGTTGAAGGACCTGACCTTGTTGATTCAATTATCGCCGCTCAGAATTTCTTATCGTTGATTATGCTACACGGTTCATGAAAAAACCCTCGGTAATAATTATCCATCAATAAACCCTAATCTATGGATAGATATATGTTATCTATTTTTCGACCTAAATAAAAGATATATGTTATCTGTTTTAGTTTTATTTAATTTAATAATATTTTTAGGAAGCGGTTGAGTTAATTGACTTGGAGCCTAAGCAACTCGAACGATCCTCTGTACTAAGTTGAGTTTCTATTTTCTACCAAAAAACAAAAAAAAAGTTGAGATTCTATTGTCTACAACTTTTGCTTAGAAAAAGTGCAGATAAATTTAAATTTGCCATACTTAAAGATAAAAGCACTAAAGCTAGCATAACTAGTTTAAGTTAACCTTCAAAGATAGTGCCCGAAAGTCTGCCTAGGGCTGTCAATTACCCACGGGGTGACCGACCCACCCGCTTAACCTACCCGAAATAAACGGGTGAAAACCTAATCAAAGCGGGTGACGGGCGGTTCGGGTGACGGGCGAAACGGGTTATGGGTCGGGTATGGGTGAGATTTTATCACCCAATAACCCACCCAATAACCCGACCCGTCAACCGGCCCATCACTCGTTCGACCCAAACCACCCGTTTTACCCGTTTCGCTCTATATAAATTATAATATATATGGGCCCTTAAAATCACATATATATAAATTATTTTGGGCCTTTGATAAAAGCCCATTTATTTTCCAGCCCATTTATATGCCTGAAATGAATATTGCCTCAGTCCGTAACTTCGTTAGTGAGGGTTAGTCCATTCGGGTACACTTTTCATTTCCAAATTCCAAGTTCCCAACCCTAGTAGTGCTGCGCTCTTGAAAATTCAGAACCATCGTCGACCTCCTGAATAGCACCGCAGCAGTGCAACACTTTTCGTCAACTAGAAGTCCAAAACCACCGTCGACCTTTTGTTGCCCTGTTCTACACCTCTTCCAACGCCATTGTTTCCCCAATCGTCAACAGCGGTTATACGGGTGAACGGGTCACCCATATAACCAGCGGGTGACGGGTGATTTGGGTGACGGGTAGAATATTTCAATGGTGACGGGTGGGTCGGGTGGAACATTTTAACTTACGGGTCGGGTGGTGGAAGTGCTCCACCCACCCATAAATCGACCCATTGACAGCCCTAAGTCTGCCCTTCACCAAAAATAAACGCATAACTAGTTTATACCATGTATGAGAATTAGTTTATAGCATAACTAGTTTATACCATGTATGAGAATTAGTTTATTATTTGTAATAAGATTAAAAATATTGTAAGGACAATCACGACTTATTTATAAATTAATATTGTTTAGAGAATGACATTCATATATTAGAAATAATCATTTAATATTAAATTTACAAAAAAAATGAATATACTAAAATTTTATTTTGTTTAATTTTTTGAGAACGACATTCGTATATTATAAAAGCTTTTTCTAAACAAATTATAAAAAAAATTGTTTATTAAAATACAAAAAATTATTTATATATTATGGATATTATATACAACAATTTTTTTGATAGTGAAAGAGATTAGAGAGGTCCATTAAAAAAACAAGGGACCTCCCTAGAACATCATGACGAATGAGGTTCCGAAGACCTGGATCATCTAAAAGTGGGACGGAGGAGACGTGACGAAACGATCTAGCAATGAAGCCCGTCACAACATTGCACTCTCTAAAGATTTGAGACATACTTCAACTATGAAAACGGGAGAGAAAACAATGGATGTCTGACCAAATCAACTCAATCTTTCACAAGCAATTCTAGTCACCAAGCACGACATAACCATCTTGCAGATTATCTCCCTTGATTTGGATGTGGGAGATTCCACGACGGGTGGCCTTTAGAATTCCCTAATCGACACAAGGCGATGACCTCTGAGGTAAGAACGGACTGCCGACCTATCAGTCCTCCATCAAAGTGGATGGGTGAGCCATCATGATCTCGAAGGATAAACCCATAGGAGGAGACACCCTCCAAGTTAACCGTACCATCAAAATTAAAGTTTTAACATATTTTTGTAAAATACCCACTTTGACTTTGTTCTCCCATTTCTAGGGTTGGGACCACCAAGGCGATTGCGCTTGTCGTTTAGATTGTCGGTGTTTTTTCATTCATTAACCTAGGCATGAATAAAGTTTCAAAGATTGTTACGGGGTTTGGGGTATGTCCATTGTTGTTGTCGAACATTCTCTTATTCCTGAAGCTTCGTAGGCACCACCAAGAGCTTGTTAACCATTGTATTCGTCCTTGGAGGACATGGTACGGATTTCATCCAATACCTGCTGTGGGTTTTTATCTTTCGAGTCAATTTGGCTAAGGCTAACTTTGGGTTAATTGAATTAAGAGTTATTTTAGTGAGGTTACATTTAAGAAGGATGTGGATGGTAGGATGTGGATGGTATCTTCATAAGGATTATCACAAGCTGAACAACCTTGAGGAATAAGGATGTGCTTATCAACGAGCCTACTTTTAGTTGGAAGTCCATTACAAGCAACTTTCCAAAGAAAGTTCTTCATTAGTTGATTTTTGGTGAAATAATGAGTTTTCTAATCCATTCCAGATTAATCGGGGTCTCCCCTTTGTTGCCGTGGAGCCATAGAAATGTAGAATGAGTAGAGTACCACTCGTTTTTCCTTAGTTGCCAGTATAGCCTATTTGGGATTTTGTTTATAGGAGTGATGATTTGGGAAACACCAATTGTATCCTCAAGATTAAGGAGTTGGAGTAATTTCTCAAAATTCAAAGTATTATCCGCATGAAGGTACTCATCAACTAGTTCCTTCCAATTGATGTTATTTTCGATCTCTATCTTTGGCGTTAGAGTGCATTTTTCGGTCCAATTGTCTTTCTAGAAGCGGATTGTATTGCCAACTCCAACTTGCTAGAGAGGACCCTAGAGAAAGAGTTCCTAGAGGCTCATCAGTTTGGACCATTACCTTGATGCATTTTGTTTTTTGGTGCAATTGAAAAGACTATCGGTTTTAAAGTATTTTTTGGTGACGATTTTGACCTAAAAATTATCTGGTTTCACGAGGATTTTCCACAACAGTTTCATATACAGGACTTGGTTCATCTCTTTAGTCTTTGTGATTCCCACACCCCATGAGATGGAGGTCGACAAATTGAATTCCAATTGATTAGTGGTTTGTAATTATTTTCCTTATTCTTGAAAAATTCTTATTTATTTCGTCAAGTTCTTTCAAGGTTGATTGGGGGAATAGAAAAGATTGCATGAGGTAGTTCAGTTGCACAGATAGATTAACTTTGATAAGATTAATCTCTCCTTCCTACGATAAGGTGTTAGCTTTCTATTTCGACAACTTGGCCCTGGTTTTCATGGTGAGGGGTTTGAACGTGTTCTTTTATTACCCTACCTTTGATAATATGGCACCTGAGGTATATGTCCAAGGTGATAGTATTTGTAATCTAGAAAATTTGTTTGATTTGCTCTTAAATGTTATTACTCGTATTCTTCGTGACCTGGAATGGGGATTGTGGAAGTTGACTTTTTGGCCAGAGATTTGGCAGTAGTCGTCAACGATGTTTTTAATTTTGTTATAGGTGTGGTTGTTGACCTTTCCAAAAATAACAATATCATCAACAAAAGCAAGGAAATGAATTTTTGTTCCCTTTCTAGAAAGTTGGATGCCTAACCCGCTTTTTGGGTCGGTGCTGCTTACATGAAATTGCCTAGTAAGAACTTCGACAACAAGAATGAGCAAGTATAAGGACAACGAGTCCTCTGTCTGAGGCCCCGTTGGGAGAAGAATAGTTATGCTGGTCTATTATTAAGCAAAACCGAAAATGACACAGTTTCAACACATTCTTTGATCCAACCGGAGATTTTGTCATTAACGCCAAATTTACTAAGTATGAAAGATAGAAAATTCTTAGTTAATTCGTCAGATGCTTTTTCCATATCAAGCTTTATTGCTATTAGGCCATTCTGACCCTTTTTGTTGCGGAAGGAATGGAAGATCTCATGTGCAACTAGGTATTATTATGGTACTATGTTTGTGCAAAATGCACTCTACAATGGTTGGATAATTTTGACCACGACATTTTTATCCTGTTTGTCAGTATTTTGGAAATAACTTTGTAGATTGTGTTGCACAAGCTAATGGGCCTGTAATGGTTTGTTGAATTAAGGTTGTCGCATTTTGGCAGCAGGGTGATGAATGAATGATAATTTATTTCGGGATTTTTCCAGACTGGGTTGAAATACCAAATGACGACTTGGTGCCTCCCCTTATAGCTTTATAAAATAATTTTTTTTATAGCTTTATTAATATGTAAAATATGTTTTTATAAAAACCGTCGGATTTACCGGTCGACCCGCAAAGCCGACGAGTTTTTTAAAAAAAATTTGGGAATTTTTTTTAGCCGATTGACTTAGTCAAACCGGTCGACCCGCGACCCGACCCGTTAGACTCACGGGTCGGGTCGCGGGTCAAATTATATTTTCTTGCGAGTCACGGGCCGACTCGCAACCCGACCCGTTGATCATCCCTAATCAAGCCACATAGGAAGCGCTTATTTAGATGGTCAATTCCAAATACAAACACCCGAAATTCACCCCTTGATCTCCGAGACACCAAAGAGGGCTCTAATTTAGTGATCCGAAAGTACTCTCACATCCAAGGACACTAGGGAAGCCCGAGCCTTATACTTTGACGGAAGGCGTGATTCATAGATCTTGCACCTTGCTTTCTCCCTTTGCTTCAGTCATCTCCCTTTGTTGTTTATATCAAGAATTCAAGTGGGGTCTAGCAAGTATAGTGTAATTTATTAAAAATTTATTAAAGTAGTTGTTTAGGTTAATTTAATGAAGTTGTGTCAAATGACGCAATTCTTTCATGTTTGCCAAAAATGGGTCCAAGTATTATTTGATGGGCTACGACTTTTGGGCCTTGTTAAGTGGGTTGGTTACAAATGGAGCAGCTATCCCCCCCAAATCATTTCTTATAGTTAAAGAGGATATCAAAGCACTAGTTGTCTAGGGTTTTTCCGCGGAGCTAGAGAAGAGAGGAGAAGAGGAAAATGCCGGCTGGTCACGGTCTCCGATCGAGAACACGAGATTCGTTCTCCAGGCCGTTCAGGAAGAAGGGATACATCAATCTCACCACATACCTCCGAACCTTCCACATCGGCGACTATGTCGACGTCAAGGTGAATGGCGCCGTCCACAAGGGCATGCCCCACAAGTTCTACCATGGCCGAACTGGCCGCGTCTGGAACGTCACCAAGCGCGCCGTCGGTGTTGAAATTAACAAGCAGGTCTGCTTTCTAGATCTCTGCTTTCCTAGGATTTCATCCACCATCGATAAAATTTTTGAATTGTCCGTTTGTAGTACGTTGCTTTCAGTTTGGGGATTGAGTGTAGCAGCTATCCTGATTTGATTTAGACAACTATTTCGATCATTAATATACATGGTCATTATGCACAGCTTGTGAGTTGTTGATTTTCACAGTGCAAATTCAATCCGGATGTTGATTGTTGTTACTTTGTCATCGAACTGTTAAATAAATGTTTTAAACACCTGATTGAACTGATTTCTTCAATTGATGCTGTTGGAGGCTTTGGAGTTAATACACTGATCTCTAGCTTTGATTGCAGTGAGGTTCTCAAATAGGTTAAATTCTTAGTTTTAAGGAAACTGAAATGGTAATTTGGGTGTGCAGGTGGGGAACAGGATCATCAGGAAGAGGATCCATGTTCGTGTTGAACACGTTCTACCTTCCCGATGCACAGAGGATTTCAAGCTCAGGGTTAAGAAGAATGACCAGTTGAAGGCAGAGGCCAAGTCACGCGGTGAGGTCATCAGCACCAAGAGGCAGCCCGAGGGTCCCAAGCCTGGGTTCATGGTTGATGGTGCCACCATCGAAACCGTGACTCCCATCCCGTATGATGTGGTAAACGACCTCAAGGGTGGTTACTAGATTTTGAATCTATATTCTTGTTTTTGGTTTATTTCCTTGTTGCAGAATATGTTTTTGGATGACTTTGATGTTTAGCTTGCTCAAGTAGTGAATCTTGCTGAGACTGCAGAGTTGTTGAATGATGACTGGAAGAAATTGTTCTTTTTAATTAAGATTTTGAAGTTGGTCTTTTCAGTTAGTTAGTCACTAATCAATATTTCTGCTCTAAATGTCTGTTTTTACATTGTCATTACATCCTTTTGATTCATAGCACTCGTTTATTCTTCACTTCTCTTGTTAAAAGCCTGCCTGCCTGCATTTTTAATTCCAAAGTGGGTGTATTTTATGCATTTTATTAAGTCTAATTTTAGTCTATTCCAAGAATTTTAAAGAGTCTAATCACGTTTGTGCATTGTTTGGACTTGGATGGTAGCATCGCCAAGAAAACACTCCGAACCAATCCTTTTTCCACCTATAAAAAGCCCTTGCATTCTCAAAGCGGAGACCGTAAAACTTATTGATCCTCCCCACAATGTGAGTGCAAGCATATAATCTGGCACTAACGTACTAGAAATATGAAACAGTACCCCTGTCACTATGAAAGTGCTATGATACACGGCTTCTTCAAAGTTTTTCACTTCACTAAGGTTGCATAGTAAAGTATTTAGAAACGTTAGAGAGGTGAAAAAAATCTTATTCTTGACTCTTGAAGAGTACACTATCGGTCCTAAATCACGTTCGTAGTTACCCTTCCATGCTTTTATCAGGTAAATGATGAAACTATGCCATAACAATGTATTTGTTATGGCAATTTTAATCGCGAGAACTAGTTTTTCGTACCAGTTCTCGGACTTATAGTGCGCGTGCCTTACCGCAACCAAAGCCGTTACGGCACTGCATAAACTCAGGTTGACTATGTGAAGTAGAAGTCTCCCATAAAACACCGACTTCTCCATTTATGGGGCATGGACATTAATTTCCATGTAGAGCTGACAAGAATGCAAGCAAATAGATGTAAAAAATATGTGAAACGGCATATTATCTTTAACAAAAATATATGGTTGAAATGACAACTTTTAGTGAACGGATGGAGTAATAAACAAATATAACTTAATCTTATCCATCCAATATATAATTAAGGGATGAGATTAGCCAAACTCCACCCATGGAGTTAATTACCCAATACCGATTATATATATATTCAAATGATAGAACAATTACCTTCCATAACATTTCTTGTACTAATCTGAAGAAAGCCATAAGCAGCTATAGAATTGAAGAGTTTAGGGAACTTGTCTTTGGAGAGGTCTAACCTCCATCTTTAATATATATATATATATATATATATATATATATATATATATAGTATTAAGATCGGGTAGAAAGTTTATTAGAGTGAAAAATGAGTGTGAATAGGAGCCTTTGGATTAGAGATTATCAACGGATGAGATTAAGTAAAATTGGGTGCATTATTATGTTAAAGATGCGTTGCATTGGATTTTACCAAATCTAGATATTGAGATTTTTTGAGATTTAGATATCCAAAAATAAATCCCACAAATCTCATAAAAATAAAAGGCCGAACGACCGAAAACCACCCTTATAAAAGCCATATTGCTCTAAACCACCCTTTTAATATCAATTTACCGAAAACCACCCTAGTAAGGACTTCCGTTAACAAATGACCACCCGTCCCCAACTCCCGTCAAAAAAATCCGTCTAAAGTATAAAATTACAAATCCACCCTTTATTCGTCATTATATTATATTATTATAAATATTCCTAATAAATTAAAACTAATTTTTGCACAAAAAAAGATCTATCATCTTCTTCCTCAATCCTCTTTCTGCGTCTTCTACCTGCAACTTCTCATGTCTTCCTCTTCCATCTCCTAGACCACGTATCAGCCATGCTTGCCGCCAAGAAACAACCTTGACCACCACCATTCAACAAATACCACGAACACCAATAGCCAATCACACATAGAATACAAAATTAGTTGCCAAAACCCACCACAAAAATATGAATTAATCACAAAAAATCCAAATTCAATCCGTATGCAAAAAGATTCGAGCATTAAATTTCTCAATACTATGGAGATTTGAATCAATTAGCCACTAAAATTTTTAGGGTTCACTAAACCCAAGTGACAGCCTCGACGTCTACCAAGCAAAATTCCAACACGATTTAACCCTTCATTTGAACTCGAATGACTTCATTGCCATCGGTGACCTTGCCGGGGACAACAATAATGAAGTCGAATCTTCAACTTCGACCACCAAAATCACAGGCTCACTTTGCCGCAATCCAGATTTGGTTTGCTTTGTGCAGTTTGGGTTGCTACCGGTTTGCCATCAACTCCCTTCGTTCCCAAATCTCGCCTTTGTTTAGGGTTAAGCGAACCAATCGTTGAATTTTTGGGTTTGATCTTGAGATTCATTTTCTTTGAACTCGAATTTTAGGTTTTGATCTTGAGATTCATTTTTTGGCCCATTTTCTTTATTTGTACTTTTATTTCACATTAAAAATTAATAATGGGGCATGTGCATACAACGCTGACGGATTTTTTGACGAGAGTTGGGGGCGGGTGGTCATTTATTAACGGATGCCCTTATTAGGATGGTTTTCGGTAAATTGATATTAAAAGGGTGGTTTAGAGCAATATGGCACATTATAAGGGTGGTTTTCGGTCGTTCGGCCAAAATAAAAGTCATTGCAACCCCGCTTTAAACTCTACCAATCTCACACCATCGTTGTAGTATGCTATGGCCTCTGGAATTCTGAATTCTTTCTTTCCAACCTTAATTCTCTCATTTTAATTGCAATTTGCATCGTAGGGATAAGGATCAAGTTTGCGTTCAAATAGGTTTGGGTTTGATTAGATTAGTGTTATCATTCTGAATTCTTTCTTTCCAACCCTTCCATTATCACCGAGTCGTGAGAGATCAATTGTTCTCAATTTAGAGGTGAATCTCGAATTCTAATTTTTTTTTTGTTATAATTTTTAGGAGTTTGGTGTAATTGGGTGATAATTTCTCAGTTTTGTCCTTTATGTTATCTACGTTTTTAGGTGGTGGGATCGATCAACATATTAAAGAAATTATCAAATTTGATGAGGTAATGAAGTCATTCTCATTGTAACTTTTGCAGTTTTTCATTGGCTATATTTTGATTATTATAGTGCTTCAATAAACAAATAACGAATAAGATTTTTTTTAATTTATTTGCGTGATCTTGCTATGGCGGTACCTACTAGGAATTGAGAATTCAACTTGGCAGGACAATTAGTTCTACAATTTGATTTTTTTTTCAAATTGTGTTTTATAATTTCATTTTAGATATTTTGTAAATGACTTCATTTTCACTATAATCAAAGTCCTAATTTGATCCATTGACATTGATTAATCTCTCTTGTTATCTTTGTTTGATCACCGAGTTTAATATTCGTCATTTTTAAAGTGATATTCATTGGGATATTAAGAAATATTCACAAAATTAGGTAGTAGTATTCATGTAATTGAAATATGATCTTGCCAAATAAATAATATGTATTATTTTTTTGAGAGATTTTATGTATTGTTACGAATATTTATCTACTTTATTTTATGTTTGAAGGTAGCAAATGATCGAAAATATCGACGGAAGATGGAGTCTACAAAAGGGCAATAAATTTTTATTTGTGAGATTTGTACTTGGGTGATCATATTCACCGTATTATCTAGTGATATTCATGTAACGGGGTAGTCATATTCACTATATTAGCTAGTATAGTCATGTAAAATGGGTGGTCATATTCACCACATTACCTAATGATATTCATGTAACTAGGTGATTATATTCACTGTGTTAGCTGATGATATTCTTATCATTAATTAGTGGTGATATTTATACATTTTATGTAATTGAGTTGTGACAAGCTCATAGTATTCATATAATTATATGATGATATTCATCTTCATTCTAATATATATTCAATAAAAACGGATGCATTCATTTCAAAAATTATAATGAGATTGTACAACTATTAATTTTAATCCTATTCACCGTAACACAAGTAACATATTCATTGTTTATCACGATGGTATTCACCGTAACAGAAGTATATATTCATTGTTTATCACGTTGATATTCACTCGGTAGACTAATAATGTATATTCATTGTTCATCACGTTGGTATTCGATCATCTCACAGGTTACGAAAATAGTGATGAAAATTTACGCCAATATCAATTAGTTTTAAAAATAGAATCTAATCAATATTAAAAATATCATTTGTTTTTATTTTAAAAATAGGAGTAATATTTACAAAAGATTGCAGATTTTCTACTGATTTGTTTGATTTATTTGACTCATAACTTTTTCTTTTTAATCAATCACTCCTATTTGTTTAATCTCATATTTCTCTCTCTATTTTTGTAATTATGTACCCTCAAATCTGACCACTCATTTTATCCAATCCGACGTCCCAAATTTCCACTCACTTTCTACCACAATTACCTTTCTACCGGAACCTCCCCCTACATATATATATATATATATATATATTCACTCTAGCTCTAAAATCAACCTTTTTTTAAAGTTATCTTTTGCTTATGATTGCGGGTTTAGATTAACCCTTACCTTCCCTAAAACTTACCTCCCCCCTAGACTAACCCTTACTTCTCCCCGCACAAAAATAAAAGAATATAGATGATTTATTCTAGATGGGAAAGGCACAATAGGAAATATAAAAGATGTTGTACCTAGAAGATGCTATGTGTATCTAAGTATGCCTAAATATTTTATTTAAGTAGTGTTTTTGAATCACCCCTTCAATAAAATAAATAAATAAATAAAAAAATACATCACACTACCTTGTTGTTACTTTGTCATCTGGATGTTCATTGTTGTTATTGACAGTGCAGATTCAATCTGGATGTTCATAGTTGTTACTCTGTCATCGATTGAGCTGATTTCTTCAATTGATGCTGTTGGAGGGTTTAGAGATAATACACTAATCTCTCTAGCTTTGATTGCAGTGAGGTTCTCAAATATGTTAAATTTTTATTTTTAATGAAGATGAAATGTAATTTGGGTGTGCATGCAGGTGGGGAACATGATCATCAAGAAGCGGATCCATGTCCATGTGGAACACGTTCTACCTTCCCGATGCACAGAGGATTTCAAGCTCAAGGTTAAGAAGAATGACCAGTTGAAGGCAGAGGCCAAGCTTAGGGTAAACAAGAATGACCAGTTGAAGGCAGAGGCCAAGTCACGCGGTAAGGTCATCAACACTAAGAGGCAGCCCGAGGGTCCCAAGCCTGGGTTCATGGTTGATGGTGCCACCATCAAAACTGTTACTCCCATCCCGTATGATGTGGTAAACGACCTCAAGGGTGGTTACTAGATTTTGAATCTATATTCTTGTTTTTGGTTTATTTCCTTGTTGCAGAATGTGTTTTTGGATGACTTTGATTTTTAGCTTGCTCAAGTAGTGAATTTTGCTGAGATTGCAGAGTTGTTGAATGATGATTGGAAGAAATTGTTCTTTTTAATTAAAATTTTGAAATTAGTCTTTTCAGTTAGTAGTCACTAATCAATATATCTGCTCGAAATGTCTGTTTCTACATTGTCATTACATCCTTTTGATTCATAGCACTCGCTTATTCTTCACGTCTCTTGTTAAAATATAGCAAGCCTGCCTGACTGCATTTTTAATTCGAAAGTGGGTGTATTTTATGCATTTTATTAAGTCTAATTTTAGTCTATTCCAAGAGTTTTAAAGAGTCGAATCACATTTGTGCATTGTTTGGACTTGGATGGTAGCATCGCCAAGAAAAATACCCCGAACCAATCCTTTTCTACCTTTTAAAATCCCTTGCATTCTCAAAGCGGATACCGTAAAACTTATTGATCCTCCCCACAATTTGAGTGCAAGCATATAATCTGGCACTAACGTACTAGAAATATCAAACAACAGCCCTATCACTATGAAAGTGCTATGATACACGACTTCTTCAAACTCAACATTAAAAGAAAAGAGAAGTAATATGTGAAATTGGATTGCAATTACCATCGTTTCCATCCACTTTGTGAACTTGCGAGAACCCCCTCGGTATGGTCCAAACTCGGGTGATTTCTTTGAACTCCTGTTCTCCTTATTCACCTTAGCTTGGCGCACCAAGTTGGGATCAGTTCTCCACAAGGTCGTCATCCTTGTCTAGTGTCTGCTCGCTAACCAGGTTGGTGGTACATTTTTAGCACGCGCATTCTTGAAGACATTGCTAAGGTGCTTCCTAATTTATTGTAGAAAGGCATCCTTCATCAGCTCATCCGTCTCCCTCCAACAGAAATACCTCTACATTGAGAAACAAGAAATAAGACAGCCTTTGTTTCATTTAATTAAAGAAATAGAAGGCATGTTACATCATATTTTTCTTACTAAAATTAGATCACAATAGAATCTCAGCAATAGATATCAAACAAAAAGTTTGTTTCATTAATTTAAACAAGAAATAGGCTGATTTAAACTAAAACATATTGTTCTTTCATTTTTAAAGAGAAAGAAAGGCAGAATTTCAGCAATAGATATCAAATAAAGATTAATTTCTAACTTCAAACAAAAGATTACCAAGATCTCAATCATATTTTCCTTACTAGAATTAGATCACAATAGAATCATGCTATCATGTACCAAAGATATCAATTTCAGCCAAGACTATAATACATATCACACAACTAATCAGCTCAAATAAGATAAACAGATCACCCATCGATATCACACAACGATTTTGCATTTTAAGAAGTAGAAAATAACCTGAAACTCTTGAAACCACATGTTCTGCACATGTTTTGGCACTCTAGATATACTGGTCCAAGGACCTCGATAATGGCCAAGGTTTCCTTAGCCTTTGTTAACGCTAACTTTTTGGGTTCAAAGTCGCTACAAAGAATTAGATAAAATTATTAGTAATCTATAAAATGAAACTTAGGATTAATAGAGAGTTGATTTAGAACTGACCGACTGCCTTCCCCAACAATCCATATAAGCTTTTGTTGTGTGCCTTGTTCCTCTCCTTCTTCTTGCTCTCCTTCTTCACTAACCTCCTCTTCTTCCTCAGCATCTTCCTCAACTTGTTCCTCAACTTCTTTCTCAAGTTCTTCCTCAAGTTCATCCTCAACTTCCATACGAACCTCAAGCTCATTATCCACATTGAAATCATCCTCATGTTGGTCATAATTTTCTTCCTCAACTAGTAGTAGGGCTGGTGAACAACTTTCTTTGTACGAGGTCTGGGAGTCGAGCTAGGAGTTCTTGAATGAGCATTTATAGGAGCCCTTCAAGGTTTGAATGCTCGTCGGACAGGAGGGGTAGTCTTTGGAGGAGCTGGTGGGAAAGTTTTTGAAGGAGCTGGTGGGGAAGTTTTTGAAGGAGCTGGTGGGGAAGTTTTTGAAGGAGCTGGTGGGGATGTTTTTGAATGAGCCTTTAAACGTGCAACAGGTTGTGCAACAACTTATTGTGGAAGGGCTACAATTGTTGTTGATTTTTTAGGCCTGATGCTACTACGAATAGGGAGCTGGAGGGGTTGTTTCAGAGGTGGTCTTCTAGGGCTTAAAGCACCCTGCTCTAGAGAAGAAAGAGGTGGACCATGCGCAAAGTTGCAGCTAGTAACCCTAGTACGTCCACAAGTTGTGCTTCGAATGTGACGCATGCTGACCTAAATCAGAGAAATACAAGGAAATATAATTAGAACTCAAATATATTTAGGGCATGCAACTGATCATGCAATTGAATGCATGTTTGTCTAGGAAAAAAAGAGGATGCAATTGATGAATACCTAAAGTGAGTCTAGAATTAATTTGTCACAAATTATTAGAACTCAAGTATATTTAGGGCATTCAATTGATCATGTTTGTCTAGGAAAAAAAGAGCATGCAATTGATGAATACCTAAAGTGAGCCTAGAATTAAAATGTCACAAATTATTAGAACTCAAGTATATTTAGGGCATTCAATTGATCATGTTTGTCTAAGAAAACAAGAGCATGCAATTGATAAATACCTAAAGTGAATCTAGAATTAAAATGTCACAAATTATTAGAACTCAAGTATATTTAGGGCATTCAATTGATCATGTTTGTCTAGGAAAAAAAGAGCATGCAATTGATGAATATCTAAAGTGAGTGTAGAATTAAAATGTCACAAATTATTAGAACTCAAGTATATTTAGGGCATTCAATTGATCATGTTTGTCTAGGAAAAAAAGAGCATGCAATTGATGAATACCTA
This sequence comes from Fallopia convolvulus, assembly GCA_964016875.1. Classification (NCBI taxonomy): domain Eukaryota; kingdom Viridiplantae; phylum Streptophyta; class Magnoliopsida; order Caryophyllales; family Polygonaceae; genus Fallopia; species Fallopia convolvulus. Next base: position 27,359,204 of record OZ024736.1, read on the forward strand.
AAGGTTGAGTCTAGAATTAAAATGTCACAAATTATTAGAACTCAAGTATACTTAGGGCATGCAATTGATCATGCAATTGAATGCATGTTTGTCTAGGAAGAAATGAGCATGCAATTCATCCAAGAAATGAAACAATAGAAGAAATAGGGAGAGAGAAGGCACTTGTAACTTTACTAAATGAATTGAAGGAGATAGGGTGGGTTGTCCAGGAAGAAACCGACAACATTAATGGCCCATGAAATCGCCAACATTTAGGACCCATGAAGAGAGAAAACAGAGATGAATTAAAAAGAGTCAAAGTTAAGCATGAGCAAGGGAGAGAGGGAGAGAGACTTACCAATTGGCTGCCTTGAACAAAAGCGAGCTTGCTCTGAAAGAACACCAAAGATGTCAGTGAGAGCCCAAAATCAAACATCCATTGTATCAAACTCAAAGGAAAGGAGCGATAGCAAGGGAGAGACGAAGAGATGACTTACCAATCACCGGATGCCTTGTCCAAAGGGCTGCAATGAGCTTGCTTGAAAGAACACCAAAAAAGTTAGATCGAAAACCTAGAAGGAAAGGAAGGTCAAGAGGGAGAGAGACTTACCAACGCCGGCGAGATCGAACAGAATCGCCATGGGGCGTCGCCGCGAGTGAGCAACTTCTCTGAAAGCACAATGGATGCTAAGTGTGAGAGAGCGTCGAGAAGAATGATGGAATGATGCTAAGTGTTAGGGTTTCGAATGGAATGAATTCCACTAACAGACCCAAAATTTCCCTCTTAGCCCAAAAATTTCCCTCTTAGCCCAAAATTCAAATTCCCTCCCAACCCTAAACCCGAAATTAAAAATTCCCCTCTTAAACCAAAATTTCTCTCCTAAATTTCCCTCCTAAATACATTATTCCATCCTACATCAATTTATCCCTCCTACCTCAAAATTGTCCTCTTAAACCAAAAATCTAGTTGGTAAAATGAGCAAATAATTACATATATAGATGATAGAATGAGGGAAAATGAATTAACAATCATATTGTTCGGAACTTGAAGATGATGGAAAATCATCTTCTTCGTTGTCATTTTCAATATCGAAGCTATCATCACCACTTTCCACATTGTATGCTTCCTCATGCAATGACACTAGATCATTAAGATTTGTAGGTAAAGATTGAATTGTCGACCCTACGAAGCCATCAATCTCAAAGTCATCCGGTTGTAATGGTTCAAATATGGTTGGTTGTTCAAGATTGTTCTCTGCCCATCGTTGCTCAACATTGACTCTTGGCTTTGTCTTACACACATATCTCCAATCTGCACGACTTTGGGGTGCGCCAGGGTAGTCAAGATAGTAAACTTGGATGCATTGTTGAGCAAAGACAAAAGGATCATGGTTGTTGTAACGTCTCTTCACATTAACCTCTTGGAAATGGTAATCTGGATGGACTTTTGTCCCATTAGGGCTAGGGTCAAACCACAAACACTTGAACATGACAATCTTCTTACACGGCATCCCAGTGAATTCAAACTCCAAAATCTATTCTATCAACCCAAAGAAATCTGATTGTGTATCACCATTACAAGCTTGCACACACACACCACTATTCATGGTTAACTTTCCTTCGCCGTGTTTCAACGTTTCAAATTTATAACCTTTGATGCAATATGATGGCCAGGACAACACCTTTCGGGATGGCCCCCAAGCTAAACTATTTATCAAATCATGATCCTCAAGTGGGGGGTGTAGGGCATTTGCAACTAAAACCTACAAAACATAGACACATATATTGACCCTATACATGCGTGGTGTTAGAATTTTGTATTGTTGACACAATATGAACTAGTACTTACAGTTTCATGAAACCATGTACAAAAATAGTTGGCATGTCCGTGTGGATCTCCTTGGCCTATAGTGTGTTCAAATTCCCTGCATATGGAAAGAACAAAATAAGACTAATACTTCAAAGTATCCCTAAAATAATATATATAAGTTTAATTGACTTACTCGACATAGGAGTCGACCTCTCTACAATTAAGTAGGATGTAAGTATGTGCTGTATGAAAGTCCGTCTCATCGGACAACAAAATAGCATTGCATTTTCCACTTGCACGACCCGGATGGTTGAAAATTGAAATTTGAGGATGCACACTCACCTCATACGTGGTGGTTTTCTTTCTCTTATAGGAGTCTTGATGATGAGGATAATGTTGAGCGAAACTTGTTATCTCCTCAAACAAATATGATTCCACAATGGACGCCTCCACCTTTTGCGGGTTCATCATGTTCCCTTTTGTTGGAACAATAGTTGTTCCATGGTTTCTCTTGGTTTTGATGATAACAAACTTAGTAAATATAACTTGCTTCTACATGTAAGTGTTTCAGGAAAATAGGTACATGGTCACGAGTGAAGGAACATCGTGAGGAACGATGGAGGGAACGAGTGACAGATTTAGGAAGTGCGTCTAAGAAAGAACGCGGCTTTCTATAAATGGCAAGTTACCTTATCTTCTGCGAGCGATCTTCTACGAAGATTCTACAGCTGTAGGCGGTTGCTTAAGCTTGGGAAATCCGAGATCATTCGGTTTTGGGAAAAATCGACATGGTTGAGGATCCGAAATCACAAACAATCTTTTTCCTTATTGTGTGGGATTTGTTAAGTGGAATATCAGCGTAATTAGGCAAGAATTACGTGTGAGATCAGACTTGACTTATCTTATAAATAGCTAGGGTTAGCTAGGGTTAAAGGAGTGGTTTTCGAGTGGTTGAAGACGAAGAACTTGAGAAGAGAGCTTTTCAAGTGTATGAGTGTGTGGCTTTTTCGGTGAAGAATCCACAAGTAAGTCAGTAGTTTACTTTCGATTTAGGTTTACGCTTAGGGTTGTAGAAGTCTAGTTGGTTGAACTTCGGTCGGAGCCGTAGTTACCAAGGGAACTTTGGTAGGAGCCTTAGTTACTAGACTTGCCTTGTAATCGTTGAAACTTAATAAAAGTATTCTATTGAAAATCCTCTGAGAAGGAGTCTCAGGGGTAGAGGTTTTTCTTCTACGACTGATTGGTCGGACAGAAGGTTTCCTCTATAAATTCTGTGTTCTTACTGTTTATTTCCGCTGCCCAGGGAACCTTACTAGTTCCCTGTATTGTTACTAACGCGTCACGATCCAACAATTGGTATCAGAGCAGGTCTTGCTCTAGATTGTGTGTTAGTGCAGGAATACAGAATGACTTCTAACAACAACCACAACGTCGGAATTGGAAACAACAAGCCTCCACTGCTTGTTCCTGGAGAATATGACCACTGGAAAAAGCTCTTCGCCACCTGGCTCAAAAGCAATGACTACCAAGCATGGTCAGTTATTGAAGATGGAGATTATGTCGTTCCTGAAGCAAAGAAGGACAAGAAGTCAGAATGGGGCCAATCTGAATGGACAGGAATGGAGAAGAACTACAAGGCACAAATGCTACTAAACAATGCCTTGGGTGCTGAAGATCTCCTAAGGGTAGTCAACTGTGACACTGCCAAAGAAGCATGGGAAGCCATTGAGCAAATGCACATTGGTAGCGTTGATCTGAAAGAAAGCCATCAGAAGGACGCTAAGAAGGAGTTCTACAACTTCAGGATGATAGATGGAGAAACTATAGCCACATACCAATCTCGGTTTGAAGGCTTGGTCAATCGCATTAATCATCTTGGAATTGGGAAATCTGTCACCCATGCTGAGAAAGTCTCTGCAATTGTAGATGGCTTAGGTCCCACGTACGTTGTTACAAGAGGACTTCTCAAGGAGAACCCAATTACAAAGACTTGCAAACTTCATGAGATCTTTGGAAAACTAACTGACTATGAGCGATATGAGAAAAGGAATAGTGGTGCTTCAAGCTCTAGCAAGGGAATTGCTCTTAAAGTGGAAAGGGCCATTGAAAATATCTCTGCAGGAATTGACGGTGAACTAGGAGAAGATTCTGACGTAGCTCTCATAACCAAAGCAATGAGATCCTTCTATAGGAGAGGCAAGAAGCAAGGTGCCATGAAGGAAAGAATCAACTTTGAGAAGAAGGAGCTCAAAGACGTTACTTGTTACAACTGTCAGGAAAAGGGTCACTATGCAAAGAGTTGTCCCAAAGGTAACGACACTGGTAACGAGAAGAAGAAGGCCTACATCGCTGCTTGGGATCGTGACTCAGATGATGAATCTGATTCAAAGATCTGTGCCATGGCTCTGAACACTGAAGATGTTAATCAAGAGGTAACTCCTGAACAATTTCTTTCTAGTATAGAAAGTGCTAAACAGTCTGATCTTGTTATCCTTGTTAAAAAGTTTTTTGAAGATAATTTAAAGATGCAAGATGAAATAGAAACTTCTGATGAGAAATGTCTATATCTTGAAGAAAAATTATCAAAAACTACTGTTACTTCAGTTGTTCCTTGTTCAGAATGTGAAGATTATAAGAAAGATATTAAGACTCTAACTGAAACCAATAACGAATTTAGGTCAGATTTACTTGTTCACAAACTCAAAAATGAAGAATTAGAGCATGAACTAAGTAAACGAACTCAGATTGAGTTCAGTCCTGCTAGGTCTGGTATTGGTTATGGTAAAAACAAATCTGAATATCCTCCAGATGATCTTACCTTTGAAGAGAAAATGGAAAGAAAAGCTAGGGAACTTCAATCCGCTAGAGATAAGGTAATTCATCTAGAAAGTAGAGTCAAAATTCTTGAAAGTAATCTTAATGACAACTCTGAATGGTATTTTGGAAAAACGGCTCATAAAATATACCTAAAACAATCTCAAGGGAACCAGCATAAAGTTCCTTCCAAGGAACGAGCAAAGGAACGAACCCTCCAAAAACCACATCCTAAACGCTATCTTGGTGAATACTATAGGGTGTGCTATCACTGTGGTGGGGGAGGTCATGTTCAAAAAGACTGTAAGGCTAGACTAGAAATGTCAAACAAAAGGGCTCAAAACCAGAATACAAGGAACAACAAGAAACAGTGGTCTGGTAAGAAAAATCAAGGGTATGATAAATCTCATCAGAAAAGAAAGAAACAGGCCCCACAACCTCAAAAGAAGCAAGAATCTAAAAATGAAAAAGGGAAAAATCATGTTGATCCCTCAAATATTGCTTCTAGTTCCAAGAGTTCACAGAAAGCTACTTTAGTGCAATCTAATATTTATCATTCTGTGAGCTATGCTAACCGACCCGGGAAGGCTAAGCAGGCCTGGGTCGTTAAAACGTGATTTCTTTCTTGCAGGTTGAAGTGAGGGGGAACGTCCGCTGGGTCCTTGACAGCGGGTGTTCATGTCACATGACAGGGAACAAGAGTATTCTGTCCTCACTTCAAAACAACGCTGGAGGAAACATTTCCTTTGGCAACAACAATCAAGGAGAAATCATTGGAACAGGTGAAGTCAAGCTAAATGATAAAATCAGCGTTAGAGACGTAAGCTTGGTGAAAGGTCTTAGTTACAACTTGTTGAGTATTGCTCAGCTTTGTGACCAAGGGAAAAACGAGGTAACCTTTACCTCAGATGGCTGTATGATCAAGAATATGAAACAAAACCTTGTGGTCCTGAAAGGAAAGAGGCGAAACAACGTGTATTATGTCGACTCAAGTTTCCAACCACAAGAAGAACTCTGCTTTGTTACAATAGCCGACAAAACTGATCTCTGGCATAGAAGTTTTGGTCACGCTAACCATCGAGGAATCCACAAACTCTACTCACAAAATCTGGTGATAGGACTTCCCAAAGTTCTTGCAGAAAAAGAAAGCTTATGTGAAGAGTGTGTAAAAGGAAAACAAAGCAAATCATCTTTTCAGCCAAAGTTGTCAGTGAGCACCTCTCATCCTCTTGACATGGTACACATGGATTTGTGCGGTCCCATGTGGGTGAGAAGTCATGGCGGTAGCAGGTACATTTTTGTTATTGTTGATGATTTTACTAGATATACATGGACTCTCTTTCTAGGTTCCAAAGACGAGACGTTCATGGCATTCAAAAGCTGGATCAAGAAAGTAGAAGCATCAACAGAACAAAAACTGAAAGCTATCAGATCTGACAACGGAACAGAGTTCAAGAATTCCATGTTTCAAAGTTACTGTGATGAACATGGAGTGTCTCAAAACTTCTCTGCGCCGAGGACTCCTCAACAAAACGGCGTTGCAGAAAGGAAGAATGGAACACTACAAAACATGGCTCGTACTATGATGTTGGCAAGTAACTTGCCTCGGTTCTTTTGGGATGAGGCAACCGGTACTGCTTGCTACATCATTAATCGAGTCACCATACGTTCCAATTTTTCAAAAACTCCATATGAACTAATCAAGGGAAGAAAGCCAAATATATCCCACTTGAAAGTCTTTGGATGCAGGTGCTTCATTCACAACAATGGAAAAGACGAGCTAGGCAAGTTTGATCCAAGGAGTGATGAAGGCATCTTTCTGGGATACGCATCCAACAGTAAGGCTTACAAGGTGTTCAATAAAAGGACTAAGAAGTTTGAAGAAAGCATTCATGTTGTCTTTGACGAGTCCAAAAATGGAGGGAACCTGTCTAGTAACGAGGATGCACTGAAGGTTCTAAACACAGATTCAGATGATGAAGTCGATCCAGATTCAAATGCACAAGCCCCAAATGAAAATATTACGCCTCCTAGTCCTGACTTGGATAGAGATGGCACAGAAAGTGCATTGGTTCCAAAAGATGATACTTCACAGACTGAAGACATTGAGGAAGATCATGGAGAAGGAACATCACATGGAACGACAAGCCAACAGGAACAAGAGGAGTCAAGTACAGATCCCACTCAGATTGAAGTCAGGAACTATCATCAAAAGAGGGATCATCCTGTTGACAACATCATCACTCCATACGACAAAGGTGTGCTTACTCGTTCCTCTATTAAGATTTTTTGTGCTTTCAATGCGTTTATCTCTCTTGCAGAGCCAAAGAATGTAAAGGAAGCATTAAAAGACCCTGACTGGATAGTTGCCATGCAAGAGGAACTACATCAGTTTGAGAGGAATAAGGTACGGAGACTAGTTCCCAAGCCAAAGCACAAGATGGCTATAGGAACAAAGTGGGTTTTCAGGAATAAACTTGATGACACCGGAGCGGTCACAAGGAACAAGGCGAGACTTGTAGCAAAAGGGTACAATCAACAAGAAGGAATTGACTACGATGAAACGTATGCTCCTGTTGCAAGACTAGAAGCCATCCGTCTTCTAATCGCCTATGCTGCTCACAAGGGATTCAAGTTGTATCAAATGGACGTGAAGACAGCATTCCTGAATGGTTACCTACAAGAGGAGGTCTATGTTCTACAACTTCCAGGATTTGAAGATGTTGATCACCCTGACCATGTCTATGTGTTGGATAAGGCTCTTTATGGTCTTAAGCAGGCTCCTCGTGCTTGGTATGATAGATTCACTCAGTTTCTATTAGCCAATGGTTACATACGTGGTGTGATCGACAAAACATTGTTCCTAAGAGAACAAGCCGGTGAGGTTTTAGTAGTTCAAGTTTATGTTGATGATATTATATTTGGTTCTACTAACCCCAAACTTGTAGAAAGCTTCAAGAATCTTATGAGCAGTGAGTTTGAAATGAGCATGATCGGAGAGCTCACTTTCTTTCTTGGACTTCAAGTAGTGCAAACTGACGAGGGAACAAAGGTACATCAACAAAAGTACATCAAGGAACTGTTGAAGAAGTACGGTATGGATTCTACAAAGAGTTTTGATACCCCTATTTCTCCCAATACTCGTCTTGATGCTGATCTAAATGGTGTTGATGTTGATCAAACGATGTACCGAGGAATGATTGGTTCCCTGTTGTACCTAACGGCCAGTCGGCCAGATATTATGTTCAGTGTGTGTCTCTGTGCTAGATTTCAAGCCAATCCTAAAGAAACACATCTGAAAGAAGTGAAGAGAATTCTACGCTACTTGAAAGGGAACGACGCGTTATGTCTATGGTATCCAAGGCACAACTCGTTCCAACTTGTCGGATTCTCGGATGCAGATTTTGCAGGTCACTTGGTGGATAGGAAGTGCACATCAGGAATGGCCCAATTCCTTGGACCATGCTTGGTGTCTTGGGGATCGAAGAAGCAAAATTCAGTTGCTCTTTCAACGGCTGAAGCGGAGTATGTCGCAGCAGCTGCCTGTTGTTCCCAGGTATTGTGGCTAAAACAGCAACTGGTGGATTTTGGTATGTCTCTTGGAACTATTCCTATCTTATGTGATAATACAAGTGCCATCAATATCTCCAAAAATCCTGTGCATCACTCTAGAACCAAACATATAGATATTCGACATCATTTCTTAAGAGATAATGTTGAAAAAGGTTTTATCAAGATGGATCATTGTAGGACTGAAAATCAAGTGGCAGATATTTTCACCAAGGCTTTGGATAGAAAACCCTATGAACATCTGAGGATGTTACTAAGAATGATTTCCTTGGAGTAAACAAGTCCCGGTCCTTTATTCCCTCAATGCCTGACTAAAGAGGTAACATCTCAGGTAACTACATATCATTTGACAAGTTTTCTAATGGCTTATATCGTTCCTCTATGCATAGATGTTGTATATATTAGAAATTGTTAAATGTTGCATGCTAAAAGAAACTGAAACTATATTGCTTACATCCCAGATTTGTTTTGCCCAAAATAACCAACTTGATCTATTTTATCCCTCACTTCAAGCCGAAATGATGGTTGGTTATAAGACTGTCCCTTAGCCTGGTCCACACAAACGTTCTCTATGAACCTCTTTCTATCACCTTTAAACAGGGAATAATTGTGTGGATGTCAAAAATATTCCCAGCCCACAAAAAGTTTGAATGGAATGTCTCAAGTCCCTTGTCTGTTCAAACATAGCCTTTTTATCCACTCATGGTAACGAGGTATGGAACTAGTGGTTGCAAATATTGTTGCATTAAAGGAACATCTTTGATTACTCTTGAAGATTTTTGCAAAAGAACAGACGTCAATCACATAAGCAATGCAGTAGAGTTATAACCGTTGTGACTGCTCATTTGAAAAATCCAGCCGTTGCACAGTAATTCTGCAGGGAACGATAGGACGTCTACGCAGACAAGACTTAATGGCGGTGAAAATTCATCATTATGGAAATTCTTAGCCGTTAGGATTTGGATAGAAGATCTTTGGGAAAGATTGTGATCTTTATCAAGAAGGAAAGAGGTGTGCTTTATAAACTCTTATCTCGGTCGATTTTTCTTTACCGCATCCTTAATTCTCTCCAACCCTAAATCTTCTTCCAAGCTTCGATCTTTTCTCTCCTCTACTACAATGGCTTCCTCCTCAAACACTCCAATCCTAAACTTTGAGGGTCTCGATGCTGCAGAGATCGCCAAAATTCAAGCCCAACTTGAAACCCTCAAAAAGGCCAAACTTTCCTCTCCCTCTCCAATCTCCAAACTCGAACCCAAATTCGATGCTGTTTCCGACACTGGTGTGGCCACCGCTGACATGGCTTCATCGGCAAAAGACACTGAGGGTGACAAATCTGAGAAGGATCACTCTGTGGTTCCCTCGGACAACCCCTCTGAGAAGGCTGCTGAAACAGAGGATGCCCAGGAAAGCAAGGATGCAACGGAGAAGGAAGAGGTGAACTCGCCTCCGAAGGACACCACCGCTGAACCTGAAAAGGAGGCATTTGTGCCGATAAGTGAGCGACCAGGATGGGTGAAGCCGACAAGTCGTGGCAAGCGAAAGGCGAAAAAGAGTGTTCCTCCCCTACCGTCTCAGATTTTTCACATCTCTGACTCGGAAAGAACCCCTTCCCCCGCAACCAAAAAGCCGAAGGTCACTCCTTCTGGATCTAAGTACGCCCTTCGCTCCACCGTTCCAAAGGAACAGGTGGCTCAGGAATCCTCAGAAGAAGAAGAAGATCCAGAGGAAGAGGAAGAAGTGGTTGGCTCGGGCTCTGATGAGGGTGAGGAAGAAGAAGAAGAAAAGAATGAATCTGTTGGTGAAGGTGATGAAGAAGAGGCTGAGATAGAAGAAGAGGTTGAAAAGGACCTCAAGTCTGCAAAGGCGCAAGGCAAACTGCCAATGGAACCAGCGGCAAGCTCCAGGAAGGATCGTTCAAAGAAGGTTGTCCCTCCTCTGGTGATCGCCGAAGCGTTCCTGAAAAGCCATGACTTGGAGGAGTTTTGGGAACTTCTCAAGTTCCAGGGATGGGAGAAAATATGTGACGCTGGAGTCAAGGTAGATGTGTCCCTTCTTTCCCAATTCTTTCAAGCCTATCAACTAGCCAATCTCTCTACTGGTCCAATGGGTTTTGCTACTGTGGGTGGGATGGAAATTTCTTTCTCTTTTGGATCTGTTGCCACAATTCTGAAGGTGCCTGCTGAAGGATATGGGGATGTTCACACATCAAGTAACTGGCCAAGGAACAAAGCTCAGTTAATCAGGCGGGTCATGGGAAAAGTTCCTGCCTCTGGTCCCTACTTAACCACCGACTTGAGCTACACTGCACGGATTGCACATCAGTTTCTCATCAAGGTTATTGTTCCAAGGCTGGAGAAGAGGACTACGCTCACTATCAATGATATGATTCTGTTGGACAAGTTTTTAAGGAAGGAACGTATCAGTCTTCTGGAGATTATGATGAGGCAAATGGCTAATTGCACTAGGAAGAAGCATAGCATACCTTATCCTCGCTTTGTGAAGGCTATACTGAAGGAACGAAAGGCTTATCAGCCTTCAAAAGAGGAGTTCTTTGGATTACCCCTGGAGATGCGCAATATCTCGAGGATGAGCTTTTAGGGTGATTCAAAGGGAACAGCTGCAAAGAAGACTGCCCAGAAGGATGTTGGGAGTTCTTCGCTGAGTGAAGGTGTTTCTGCCAAGTTGTTGATCGAGCTTCAAAAGATTTCCTCTCAGCTGAGTACCATCATTGGGTACCTGGCTAAGAGAGACACTGACACTGCTGCTGCTGATTCCACCTCCTCCGAACCATGATGTGGACCTTCTCTAGTTCCTTAGCCCATCTATCCCCAACTTAAAACTTTTCTTTGTTTCGTGGATGTTAAGACTTTTTATGTTTTATGTTTTCTCTGGCTGTGATTCCTGCGACAATTATCTATAATAATAACTATCTTTTGTTTATGAATGGTTTAAGTTTCAATTAAATTTGTTCATTTGCTCTATGTTTTGCTTGATGATTGTTGACCTTTTGATGATGTCAAAAGGGGGAAGTAAGGAAAAATGCAGAGATGCATTCTATCCAGGAAATACAGAGGGAACTTTGGCTGAGGGGGAATAAGTTGTTACCTCTGACGAGTAGGAACAACAGTGCATTTATTAAGGGGGAACCACACAGGAATTTTTTTTCTGATCTATATTTCTATTGGTTTCTAGACATGCATTTTTGTATAGGTTTGTCATCATCAAAAAGGGGGAAATTGTTGGAACAATAGTTGTTCCATGGTTTCTCTTGGTTTTGATGATAACAAACTTAGTAAATATAACTTGCTTCTACATGTAAGTATTTCAGGAAAACAGGTACATGGTCACGAGTGAAGGAACATCGTGAGGAACGATGGAGGGAACGAGTGACAGATTTAGGAAGTGCGTCTGAGAAGGAACGCGACTTTCTATAAATGGCAAGTTACCTTATCTTCTGCGAGCGATCTTCTACGAAGATTCTACAGCTGTAGGCGGTTGCTTAAGGAGATAAAAGAGAGGATAAGATCAATCTTCACACGATCTTATCTTGGGAAATCCGAGATCATTCGGTTTTGGGAAAAATCGACATGGTTGAGGATCCGAAATCACAAACAATCTTTTTCCTTATTGTGTGGGATTTGTTAAGTGGAATATCAGCGTAATTAGACAAGAATTACGTGTGAGATCAGACTTGACTTATCTTATAAATAGCTAGGGTTAGCTAGGGTTAAAGGAGTGGTTTTCGAGTGGTTGAAGACGAAGAACTTGAGAAGAGAGCTTTTCAAGTGTATGAGTGTGTGGCTTTTTCGGTGAAGAATCCACAAGTAAGTCAGTAGTTTACTTTCGATTTAGGTTTACGCTTAGGGTTGTAGAAGTCTAGTTGGTTGAACTTCGGTCGGAGCCGTAGTTACCAAGGGAACTTTGGTAGGAGCCTTAGTTACTAGACTTGCCTTGTAATCGTTGAAACTTAATAAAAGTATTCTATTGAAAATCCTCTGAGAAGGAGTCTCAGGGGTAGAGGTTTTTCTTTCTATGACTGATTGGTCGGACAGAAGGTTTCCTCTATAAATTCTGTGTTCTTACTGTTTATTTCCGCTGCCCAGGGAACCTTACTAGTTCCCTGTATTGTTACTAACGCGTCACGATCCAACACCTTTCAACGTGAATAATAATCTTTCAACTGGATACATCCATCTGTTCTGTACAGGTTCCCCTAACTTTGCCTCGTATGGTAAATGAACAATGAGATGCTCCATGCAACCAAAGAACGATGGTGGAAATATCCTTTCCAATTGGCATAATAAAAGAGGTGCAGCTCGTTCTAGATCCTCAATCATTTGTTTGTCAAGTGTAGATGAACACAATGATTGGAAAAACAAGCTTAGCTCCGTCAATGGCCCCCAAACACCCACGGGAAGAAGTTCTTTGAAAGCAGCTGGCAGAAGTCGTTGCATGACCACATGGAAATCATGACTCTTCATTCCTTGTAGTCTACCCTCTTCCAATTGCACACATTGACCAATATTAGAGGCATAACTGTCCAGAAATCTCAAGATCTGTAACCAAGTAAGCAGCGTTGTCTTTTTGGGCCTATCTAATGCATAACTGCTTTTGGTTTTGGGCCCTTGTGATCATCCTCCACTTGAAGCTCTGGGCGATGACATATAAGCGTAGGTTCTTCCTTGAGCTCAGGTTGTCCTTTGTCTTACCCTTAACATCCAATACAATGTTAATCACATTCTCAAACAAGTTTTTCTCAATATGCATGACATCAAGGTTGTGACGGAGCAAATTATGCTTCCAATAAGGAAGCAATCAAAATATACTTTTCTTCGTGAACTTTAGAGTTTCATCATAACCATCAGGATATTGAAGTGGACTTGGACTCTCCATGGCGATCGGCAAATCGTGAACACGTTCCCACACCTCTTCACTAGACAAATACGGAATAGGAGGATCGTCCTCCTTTCGCCCTTTGTAGAAGTTTGTCCTGTTGGTCCAGAATGGGTGATCTAGTTTCAATCTGCACCTATGACAATCAAACTATGAAGGCTTTCGTCCATGGTGTAATCGAAAGACTTTTGTGTTCTCCATGCAATGAGGACAAGAATAAACACCAACAGTACTCCACCCAGATAACATCCCATATTCTGGGAAGTCATTCACTGTCCACATAAGTGCAGCACGCATCCTGAAGTGCTTCCCCGTAGAGACATCAAATGTTGGCACATCCGTTTTCCACAATAATAACAACTCATCAATCAACGGTTGCATACAAATATCTATTAACTTCTTTGGATTTTTTGGACTTGGAACAATAGTGCTTAAGAACAAATAAGGAGCCTTCATGCACATATATGGGGGTAGGTTGTAAGGGGTGACAATCACCGGCCATGTCGAGTATGTCTTGCCAAACTTTCCAAAGGGGGAGAATCTGTCTAAACACAAGCATAATCTCACATTACGAATCTCCTTGGAAAAATTAGGATAGGTTCGATAAAAATGCTTCCAAGCCTCGGCATCAGACAGGTGACTCATATATCCTTCATCTGCTTGGTGCTCAGCATGCAAACGCATCTTTGAAGCCGTTTCCTCCATAGCGTACAATTGCTGCAACCGTGGGATCAATGGAAAATATCGTAACACTTTATTGGGTATTGGTTTTCCTTTTTGGGACAAACAAGATTGATACCTTGGACTGTGGCAAAATTTGCACTCAAATGCATCGACATCATCCTTCCAAAACAACATACAACCTTGGGGGCGTAGGTGTATCTTTTGCTGGGAAATCCTAACTCTCTAGTCATCTTCTTCTGCTCATAGAAACTTTTTGGGAAGTTGTTGTCCCTTGGCAAAACCTCATTGACTTTTTGAAGTAGTGCACCATATCCAGCTTGTGACATGTTGTATTTGGTTTTCAACTCCATAAAAGATCCGACAGCAACTAACTGTGACATGTGAGAACCATCATATAATGACCGATCTGCTGCTCTCAATACATCAACAAAGCACTAAGATATTAAGGACATTTCCTTGTTTCTAGGACCAAACACCGTTGCCGATTTTTCCAAGTAACTTGCTTCTTCAAGGTCATGGTTTTCACCCACCTCTAAGGGAATACTACTTGGATCATTATAAGAAGTGCCTGTGTCAAACCATGGGGGTGGAACAAAACTTGGACCAGCTGCATCAAACACCATTCTTTGGGTGGGATTCAAATTATCAAACAAATGCATCCCAATCCCAAAGAGATTCATATCACTAGGATTTGAGGTGGAAGACAACTGCTCCAAAGGGGGCGCATTGGGAAATGGTGACTCTCCATGTGCAGTCCACTAATAATAACTGTCAACAAAGCCTTTTCTGAACAGTTAAATGCGGACATTATCTACATCCTCAAATCGCCCATTCTTAAATTTCAAACAAAGACATTTTATCTTATCCCCATCCATGAAATGCTTTTGAGATTTTGCAAATTTAAGAAATCTATGAACACCATCAACAAATTCGCTATCGTAACCACCACCACCAAGAAGCCATCTATCATACATCCACTCACGATTCTCCATCGATAATTATGTTAATTTGTCCAAACAAACTTAAGTTAACATTAACAAAAAAGCAAAACCCACAAATATATACTAAATACCCTAAATCTAAAACTTGTAACACTAAAACATCTTTGCAACTAACTTACCTGATCCAAATCAAATGTGCACCTCTAAATCTTATCTTCAAGATTTGAGAATTTTTTTTTGTGAGAGAATATTGTTGAGAGGGAGAATTTTGAGAGAGAATGAGAAACAAGTGGTGAGAATGAGGTTTTTGACGTATCATAGGCAATGGTAGTTGAGAATTGAATGAGGTTGGTACGAGGAGCATTTAATGAAAATGCAAGTTCAAATTAGCCAGGAAAATGGCCACGAATACATTTTGGGCTCACTAAAAAGGCCAGATCCAATTCGGTCCATATGCTTGCATTATATGTTAGGGGTTTCCTGGCCCTAACGATCCACTCGAGCGATCTTCATCTCCCACACTCTCCCAAATTTTAGGGTTTCATCTGCTCATTGCCGTTCTCCATCTCCCACTCCCTCTCCCTCACGAGCCGCCCGCCACGAGCGCCATCTCCCTCGCTCTCCATCTCTCTCGAGCGACAACTCCTTCAAATTACCAAGATCGAACGCCATCTCCCTCTCCTTCTCCCTCTCTCTCGAGCACCATCTCCCTCTCCCTCTCTCGAGCCACTTCTTCTCGCCTCTCTCTCGCTCTCGATCAATCGCCATTGGTTTCGCCTCTCTCCACCGACTACACCGTCGACCAGATCGGCGCGTAACACCGTCCACCACACCGGCAACGCCTTCGACCAGATCGCCTCTCTCGCTCTCCTTTTTCTCCACTTTCTTCATACTAGTATGAAACTTTAATTGAAAATGCAATTTGATAGTATTATGTTACACTTCTTCACTTTGGTTTGGTTTGATTTTCACGCATCATTGGAACGAACCCGAACCCACCTTCTAGGAAGGGTTGCTCGGATTCAAACCAACTATCATTTGCGTGGTGTGAATAAGATTAAACCCACCTTCTAGGAAGGGTTGTCTAATCTCTTCACCATCAAACATGTGATTAAAGATTTATATATATTTGTTTAATTTGTGACTGAATATGACATATTTATATATTATGTCAAATGTCCTACGTATCCACTTACATGATGTGGAATCAAGTCAAACGTAGTTCTAGGAATCAAATAATATGGATTGAATTTTGACTTTATCTTTATATTTAAAAGTCAACTTAATATTTATGATTGGACTCAACCTTTAGATGTCGATTCTCCTACACGACTCTTTTGAAAGAGATATCGAGTCAAATGTAGGTCTCAATGAACCATAGGTTCGATTAAATATGATTTTATTTTTTGATCGTGACTGAACTCAATGTGCATTTTGCTTTATATTGAGCTTCCTACGTATCTGACGAATCAGAATCAAGTCATCGTAGTTCAAATATTAAGACTTTGACATTAAGTTTGTTTATTTTTGTTTTCATGCATCATAGGATCGAATTCAGACCCACCTTCTAGGAAGGGTTGTCTAAACTCCACCAACTATCATTTGCATGTAAAATATTATACATTTTATTATCTTGCCTTCAGTGCATCAAAGGATAGAAATAAACCCACCTTCTAGGAAGGGTTGTCTAAATCCTCCATATTATCATATGCAAACGAAAGACAAGTTAATTTCATATTTTGATTTTATTTTAAAGTAATTGTTAAACCCAATATGTATGTATTTTACATTGGGCGCTCAACATACTCTTTTAAGAGGATCAAGTCGGACATAGTTCTCAAAAGAGGTATTTAATTTTATCGTCGACTTTACTTTATATTTGAAAGTCAACTTAAATTTTGTGTGTCAATTCGATATTATGTATTAATAAAGTTTTTCACATAGCCCATATAAAGAGCATCATATTATACATAGTTCTAAAAATAGAACAAGTATTTTAGGTTAATTTTTATATGTGTGCGACTGTACTTAGTATATATTATATTTAATACCAAGTTCCTACGTAGCCTATGAAGGCGTCAAGTCATTACGTAGTTCTCAATAAAAGACCGATTAAATATGGTATAGGGTCTTCATTTAATGAATTTTAATTTAAAGGTTGTGATTGAACCCGACGAGCACTTGTGCTATATGTCAAGTTTCCTACGTACCCTTTTAAGAGGGATCAAATCTTCACGTAGTTCTTTATAACACAAAGTTCATTTTATTTTATTTAATATTTGCGACTGAACTTGATTTGTTTAATCTGTATCAAGTTTCCTACGTAGTTCATGAATGAACATCAAGTCCTCACGTAATTCTGTCAAAGAGATAATTTTTATTTTGACCTTGTTTATGTGGTCAATATCATTACAGGTAAAGTTGACCTATAACATGTGGACATTTTCCCTTGTTGGGTCACCTTTATAATTATGTTATATTAAAGGTGATTTGGTGACATATTTATTTTCCATGCCACATAATACAGAGATTAATTAGAGGTGATTTGGGCTCAAAAAATAAAATAAAATTAGAGGTGATTTGGTAATTAAAGCCCATGTAAATATTATGTATTGTTTATGGGCTCAAGAAACAGACGGGCAGAATCCAGTATATTTACCCACACCATTTTATCTATAGTCCCATCTGACATCTCATTACATTCTTATATTTGAAAATTAATTAAAAAGTCCTCATCAACCAAACTAACTTCTCATGGTTGAACTGCATACGAATGCAGTTACGAAGACTAAGACTTAAAAGAGACATTATAATATTTTTTTAATTTAATAACATCTCTATTAGGCACTTATATATATACCCATCCACCATTTTATTTATTTGGCCATGCATGGAGACATTCATTGTATAAACATGTATGATCGATATAACTAAGTATATACATATATGCAATGGAAACATTTTATACTTAATTAGTATTTGGTTGTGCATAGTGACATTTTAGTTATTTGTCTCATTTGTTTATGCACGGTAATCTAAGGCGTATATATAGATGCCTATGACCATGGTCTCCATTACTCCATATACACATATATGTAATATACTTATGGTGAATTTTCGTAATATACTGATCCATCATGACATTGTATATGTGTGTCATCTTGATCATATAATATGAGTCCGTCACCATCTTAATCCAATTTATGCCCTTCAAAACTAAAACTCATTTTGACTTGTATATACTTAAGCCAATCGAGTCCATAATTTAAGAACTATCGGATTAGACGTATTTAATTAACTAACTTTTATGAGAATTGAAAACTCCATTCCTTTTGGTTTGTCTGCAATATCTCATTAATCATTTTTCTCAAATTACTCCAGTTTTGTATGTGTAATAGATCCTGGAACAATTTGGACATTATAACGGCTTAAAAAGGCTTAAATGGTATGGTGTTTGGATCCACTCGATTCCTCCCAGGCCACAAGCGATTAATTTATGTAGTGTTCGGATCCACTCGGTTCCTCCCAGGCTACAAAATTAACCAATGTTTCAAAACATATATATTTAAGATTTAAAACGAAATCAAAACATTTTATGGGGGTGTGGTGTTCGGATCCACTCGGTTCCTCCCATACCACAAAATTAATGTAGAGAGAAATAATAAAATGGCGGAAATTAAAGAGATAAATCGCTCCATCATCAAATAATGATTAACGATTATAAACTTAAAGCCCTCTGCATACTCGTACGTATGATGTTTGTTTTGTTTGCCTTCAACATACATACTTTCCTTTTTACCATTTGATATGGTGGAGAGCAAGAACAAAAGTTCCCCTTCAATCTACGCCAATTGTTGGCTTCACAGAGAGAGGGCCCTTGCCTCTTAATTTCCATTTTGTTTTAAACTTCCCCCGGATCAAGTGGAAGGTCTTTTGTATTTTTGTTTACGTAATGACCAACCCCTTTTCTCCGTTCCAAATACCATTTATATAGGATAATTAGATAAAGTGGTTACCGAGGGTTAATTATTTTTTTAACCGAGTAACTACTTTTGAGAGCAGTTGCAAGATCTGATAACTCTCTTTTATTTTCTTTGTTTTTCCTTTTATTTAGGCAATATAAAAGTCCTTTTGGAGAAGTTAACAACTAACTACCCCCAAACGGAATTAATTATTTATTTTTAAAATTCTCTTTTATTTTTCCATCTAATGTGTAAGACGCACACAAAAATGGTGGGTGGTTGAATTGATTTTCATTAATTGTTTTTATTTTTATTTTTACTTGGGCTAATTTTAACCCACTAAAGCCAATCTTAAATTTGGCCCAATATGATTTTTTAAAAACCCATTTTTAATATGAGAGCTTTTTTTGTTAAGTTAATGATAAACTAACCAAATTTCTTATTTTGATTAATTCTCACCATATAAGATAAAATCATGAAAACTTTAAATTCATGAAATTTTGCTCGTCAACAGCTTGCATTATATGTTAGGGGTTTCCTGGCCCTAACGATCCACTCGAGCGATCTTCATCTCCCTCACTCTCCCAAATTTTAGGGTTTCATCTGCTCATTGCCGTTCTCCATCTCCCACTCCCTCTCCCTCACGAGCCGCCCGCCACGAGCGCCATCTCCCTCGCTCTCCATCTCTCTCGAGCGACAACTCCTTCAAACTACCAAGATCGAACGCCATCTCCCTCTCCTTCTCCCTCTCTCTCGAGCACCATCTCCCTCTCCCTCTCTTGAGCCACTTCTTCTCTCCTCTCTCTCGCTCTCGATCAATCGCCATTGGTTTCGCCTCTCTCCACCGACTTCACCGTCGACCAGATCGCCGCGTAACACCGTCCACCACACCGGCAACGCCTTCGACCAGATCGCCTCTCTCTCTCCTTTTTCTCCACTTTCTTCATACTAGTATGAAACTTTAATTGAAAATGCAATTTGATAGTATTATGTTACTTGGTTGAACATTAAGAATCTGGATTTTAATTGCAAATTTGCTAGTATTAAGAATCTGGATTTTTTTGTTGGAAATGAAAAAGCTTGAAAATTAAGTTTTGATTGAAAATGCTATTCTTCATATTGGTATGTGATATATTTTGATTGCAAATTTGATAGTATTAAGACTCTGGATTTTTTGTTGGAAATGAAAATGCTTGAAAATTATGTTTTGATTAAAAATGCTCTTCCTCACCATTTACGTTGGTTAGGACTTGGGATATGTATATGAAGTTGGATTCCATTTGCTCATGTTTTCGATTTAAACAGTTGCTCTCCCTTCTTGTTTCATTCTTCTACAACTAAGAGTATTTTTTCCCACATATTAGATGTATGTTGGTTGATGTATATGAAATTTGATTAATATTGGTTGATGTCATGAGTATACCAGTGCACCTTACTTCGCACCTCTCTAGACCTTGGAAATTGTCAATGCCCTCTATGTTTGTTTTTGCATCTCAAACATTCTTTTCAATTGATTACTAGTAAAATGAAGTCAATTTGATTGCTATAATATACTGGTTGAGGAGGATAATCTCTTTGTTCATGCCATTGTGCGTCAATTGTTTATATTTGGGTTTGGACAACTACTGCGATACATATTTTGACCACTTTTCTTTCACCATTTTTCCACTCATGATTTTGTCAATTACGATTGTTATGTATCCATTTCTTTTCGTCATAGATTTTTGCTATGCTAATGAACTGGAATCATGACCAAGAGATGATCTTCCTCAAAATTGTTTTACAGCTTAGTCCTCCCCTTGATGATCCTACCCCCCCTAACTGGGTTGATGTCCACCAACGATTCTAGGCTGAGACTAGGTGTTTGTCCACCAGAATCATTGCGCAATCAAGGTATAACCACTATTATAGGCTTTGGAAGATATGGAGTCTTTCCCAACAAACGAAGGGGGGTCTCATGTGGGATTCAAGTACCGGGCAAATTATTGGTCACGACGAGTGGTGGGTAGGGAAATCCAAATTAAGTGCAAATTCACCATTTAACTTAATATAAACTTGTATTCTACCCCCTCCAAATTAATACCAAGTTTACACTTCTCCTTTAGGTACAAACTTTCATCTTATTTAGCAAAAGTAATACAAGGTCATATTTAGCAAAATAATACCATGCTTTCATTTTTTAAGGGTACGTGACTATCATCTAGTTAATTGTATTCCTATTTCTTGATTGATTATGGTTGGTATTTATGTTTATTTCAGACTTGACGTGTATAGTTAGAGAAGTTGTGGGCTTGTGACATCTTACTGCCGAGTAATGAATATTCTGCTAGAACGTATGCTAAACAAATTTTTACGTTCAACCAATCATTGATGACTTCAATTCTATTGAATCTAATGAATGATGTTTGTTTTCAAGGTCATTAATTTACCTTACTTATCATCTAGGGTTTACTTTGTCAAAAGTAATAGAAGAGATTTTAGTATTGGACATTTGCTTTCTTTTTTTAAGGTTTACTTGGACTTGTGTTCCATGTTTTTTTTTTCATTTTTTAGACTCTTAGTAGGTTTTATTTGTCTTGTGTTCCATGGTGTTCTGTTATCATTTTCAACTTGTAAATATCTTGTATGGTAGGAGTGTAAAGCTTACAAGATTTTCAGGAAAAATGGCATGGATCCCTATATAAGTACTCTTTTAAATAAAATCTTTTATTGTCGAACCACGAAAGATAAAGATGTGGAGCTTTACCTGTCTTTTGAGGATGATGAGGACGTAGGCAGTAGCAAACAAGAGAAAGAGGTAGAGGAAGAGGAAGAGGAAGACATTTAGAGGATTGTGTTGGTTTTAGTGATTTTAGACTTGTAGCTTGTTTATATGCCTTACTTGGTTGTAGTACATTAGACGATTGTGTTGCCCATTGAAATTGTGTTTGAATCTTATTGAGTTGAAGTCATTTGTTAGGATTGTGTTGAAGACATTGAAATTGTGTTAAGATTGTGTTGGAGACATTTGTTAAGATTGTGTTGGACATTTTATGCATTTATATGGGCAGCTTGTATGTGCATTTTGAGGCTAAGTTTTGTATGTGAATTGTTTGAGTTTTTATGTGCATTTTTAGGCTAAGCTTTGGCAAATTTTTTATGTGCATTTTTGGTTTTTTGAAATTCTTGTTGTTTATTGTCTTACGATTTCTGATAGAAATTGAGGGTCCGAGCTACTAGGTCCTTATGCAGTTGCTGTGTAATTTGGGGTCTTTATGTGGTTTTTGAATAATAGGTTTTAACATTTCTTTTTTCTTCTTTTTTTTTGCTTAATTAATAGAATTTTTGGTCATAGTTATGGCCACAAACATAGAATCCACCTTAGCTGCATGCATATTTTCGTGACAATTTCCCCATAAATTTAGAACCATATTTAGCTTCGTAATATATTCGCGTCAATATAGCTCCAATTATAGCCACAACTCATGTTTTCATGGCTCTGTGGCCACAAAGATAGAATCGAACTTAACTGCATGATTCTTTCGTGACAAATTTCTCATAAATTTAGAACCGATTTTAGCTTCGTAATATATTCGCACCAATATAGCTGCAAGTATAGCCAAAATCAACATTTTCAAGGCTATATTGCCACAATCTTATAATCGAACTTAGCCGCATGATTATTTCGCGACAAATTGCCCAAAAATTTAGAACCGAATTTAGCTTCGTAATATATTCGCGGCAATATATCTCCAAGTATAGCCACAACACTTATTTCATGGCTATATTGCCACAAATTTAGGATCGAACTTAGCTGCATGATTATTTCGTGACAAATTGCCCAAAAATTTAGAACCAATTTTAGCTTCGTCATAATTTCGCGTCAATATAGCTTCAAATTTAGCCACAACATATATCTTCATGGCTATATGGCCACAAACATAGAATCGAACTTAGCTTCATGGTTATTTCGCGATAAATTGCCCATAAATTTAGAACGGATTTTATCTTCGTAATATATTCGCGACAATATGGCCACAACTATAGCCGCAACCCATATTTTCATGGCTATATGGCCAAAAAATTAGAATCGAAATTAGCTGTGTGTTTATTTTTTGAAAATATTCCCCCAAATGTAGCCTCAACCGTGAATTTCATGGGTAAACAACCAAAAAATTTAAGATTTGTGGGGGAATTTTATGGCCGTTACACACAAGCTTAACCACAACAAAATTTCCCGGCTATATTTTCCTGGCTATACGCGCGTTTTCTAGTAGTGACTATGCCATAATAATGTATTTGTTATGACAATTTTAATCGCGAGAACTAGTTTTTCGTACAAGTTCTCAAACTTATTGTGCGTGTGCCATACCGTAATCAAAGCTGTTACGGAACTACATAAATTCGGGTTGACTATGTGAAGTAGAAGTCTCCCATAAAACATCGGCTTCTCCATTATTGGGGCATGGACATTAATTTCCATCTAGAGCTGACAAGAATGCAAGCAAATAGATGTAAAAATATGTGAAACGACATATTATCTTTAACAAAAATATATGGTTGAAATGACAACTTTTAGTGAACGTAGGGAGTAATAAACAAATATAACTTAATCTTATCCATTCAATATATATTTAGGGACTGAGATTAGCCAAACTACACCCATGGAGTTAATTACCCAACACCGATTATATATATATATTCAAATGATAGAGCAATTACTTTCCATAACATTTCTTGTACTAATCTGAAGAAAGCCATAAGTTTTGACCAAAAAAAGAAAGCCATAAGCAGCTATAGAATGGAAGAGTTTAAGGAACTTGTCTTTGGAGAGGTTAACCTCCCACTCTAATATATATATGTTGGGACGTTGTTGGGACCTCTGGTTCTAAACAACGGATCAACGATGTAATTCTCTTAAGTTTTCATAATGACAAACACCATAGGGAACTAATGTGGTTTGTTCAAGTATTTCTATGGAACACAGGTACAGCCAAGAACTCCAATGAATGACCAAAAACCACTGCAGGCCACAATGAAGAGTTTCCATCAAGGGAACTCTGAAGAGGAAAGTTCCCATGAAGTGGGAACTCCCAGAAACAATCAAGCGAACACAAGCTTACAACGATGAAGAGTTTCCATCAAGGGAACTCTGAAGAAGACAATACCCACGACATGGGAACTCACATGTGAGGACAACGACCGTTCAGCGCAGATCGCGGGATTCTGTCTCAGACAGCCCGAGGGAACAATCTGAGGATCAGACTGTCACGCTTCATCCCACGGTCCGATTGATCCAAGAAGTTGACCTAGTTCAAACCAAAGTCACATGTGAAGAAAGTACAACTTGGGCATCAAGCAAAGGGCATTTTGGACACAAATGAGAGATGCGATTGCCCAAGCTCACCTGGACTATAAAGCCAAATGAATAGTACTCGGTCTGAGTACTTCTCCCAGAACTTACAAACACCCACATCAGAGAAAAGAAAGAAAAGGAAGAGAAGTCCCCGCCGGCGAGTGTGTGATCTCGACGACGGTGAAGCCGAAGTTCCCAGGAGCAAGGGAACTGAGAAGTCGGTGCAAGGTTTGAGTTACTTTTGTTTTGCTGTTGTGAGCTTAGGAACTCAGTTGAAAGGATTTACTAGTGTTGCTAGAGTTAGGAAGAACTCGTAGGAACAGAGAAGTGTGAATCCGGCTGTGTAAATAAGGAACAAAGCAATTAATATAAGTAAGTCATTCAAAATCCTCCAAGCGGAGGTAGAGGTTTACCCATACAACTAGTTGGTTGTAGTGGGGTTCCTCTATAAAGGAACTGTGCCTTTTACTGTTTTTATTACTTGCGATTATTTACTTCCGCTGCCTTGGGAACAGCTTAATTGCCAGTTCCCAAGCTCACTGCTAACCGTTTACGATCCAACAATTGGTATCAGAGCTTGAGCTCTAGATTTGTGTTAGCATCGCAGGTATCAAATGGCTCAGGAACTTACTCAGGTGGGGAACAATACTAGTAAGCCGCCAAGGCTTATTACTGGAAGATTTGAAAGCTGGCAACGCAACATGAAGGATTGGATGCGTGGCCAAGACTACCAAGCCTGGTGTGTCATCGAGAGAGGGAACTTCGAAATCGATCCAGCTATAGTCAACGACCTCTCAAAGTGGGGACCCAACGAGTACAAGTGCATGGAGGCAAACTACAAAGCTAAACAGTACCTAAAGAGGTCCATGTGCGTACAAGACTATGACAGGGTTGCAAACCTTGACACAGCTAAGGAAATGTGGGAAGCCATCCAACAAATGCACGTTGGGAACTCAGATCTCAGAGAAGATCTTCAGATGAATGCAAAAAGGGAGTTCTACAACTTCCAAATGGAAATGGGAGAGTCCGTCGATAGCTACCAATCCCGATTTGAAGGACTTTGCACTAAAATGGAGGGATTGGGGATCACAAAAGAAGAAATCACCCACAAAATGAAGGTCCAACAACTCTTCAACGGATTGACTGGAGAATGGGCAAACGAGAGAACGATGTTCAAGAAAAATCCAGAAAATCGAACACTTATGCTCCATCAAGTGTTTGGAAAGTTAGTGGGACACGAGAAGAGAAAGATCGATGATAAGGAACAAACTCGAGCTCATCCAGGGATCGCACTCAAGATCGAAAAGATGCTCAAATCAACCCAAGAACAACATGAAGACTCCGAAGAAGAAGAGGATGAGGAGCTAGTTCTCGTAACAAAGGCTCTTCGAAATTTCTACAAAGGAAAGTCTCAACGGAACAGTGGGAATTGGGGAAAGGGACAGAGTTCCCAAAGAAAGCCCACAGAGAAGGATCTCTCAGATGTGACCTGCTATAAGTGCAACAGGAAAGGACATTTTGCGAAGGAATGCCCACAGGGAACTGATGGACGGAAGCAAGGAAAGAAGGCCTACATCGCTACCTGGAGCGATGATGAAGACGAAGATCCCGAGTCATGGGCACTCCCAGACATGTGTGGCATGGCCATAGAAGAAACCACTAGGGAACAACCCAGTGAGGTAACCACTGAAACTGTTCTTGATTCTTTGAGTAACTATGAAAAACCTGAGTTGTTGAAAATTCTTTCAAGTCTTGTCAAAGATAACATAAAACTGCAAAACAAGTTGGAAAAACAAGAGCACATAAATTCTCAATTAGTTGGTCTTGAGCCCTGTCCCAACTGCATATCCCTTCTAGAAAAACTCAAGTCCCATGTGTCTCACATTGTAGATCTAGAAAGAGAAATCAAAACTCTAGAGAAAGATGAGAACACCCTCTTGCAAAACCTGAGTAAGACTCCCGAACATATTGAAGCCTCTAGTTCCCAAATTAAGTTTGTTCCAGCCAGACATGGCATAGGATACAAAGGTGAGTGCTCCAAGAACGGAAAGTCACCCCTGATCGAACATGAGATCCATGAGTGTAGGGCCTTAGAACTCCAGTGCGAGAAACAGAAAAATGCTCATCTCGAGGAGAAAATCAGAGTCCTAGAGAGTGGAAACAATGGTGAGAAAGATTACTATACTGGGAACTCCGGACATAGAATCTATGTCAAAATTGCTAAGGGAAACGGGTCTCGGGTGTACAACAAAGAAACCATGGATAGGAACCGGATCTAGAGACCACACCCAAAATACTACCTGGGAGAATACTATAAGACGTGTTGACACTGTGGTGCTCATGGGCACTACAAGGATGCATGTCCCAAGAAGCGAGCCCAAACCCCTAGAAACCATGAGTTCCCAAACAAACAAAAACGTCATGGTAATCACCAAAGGAACTCCAACTCTCAAACTTCTAAAGACATCAACATTTCTGACTATTTCTTGAATGAAAATGTTTTCCCTTGCAAGGGACCTGGCAAGAGTCATCTTGCCTGGGTCTCAAAACACTAACTTTTCCTTGTAGGTGGCAGTGAGAGGGAACAGTACGTGGTTCATAGATAGCGGATGCTCGAACCATATGACAGGAAACAAGGATATCCTCATCTCACTCCACACTCATGCCGAAGGAGGCCACGTCTCATTTGGCAACAAAAACAAGGGAGAAGTTATTGGAAAAGGAGAAGTGTTGCTTAATAGATCTATCAAAGTTAGCAACGTAAATCTGGTAAAGGATCTGGGATACAATCTGTTGAGTGTCTCCCAGATGTGTGATCAAGGGAACAACATCGTCACTTTCGACTCAGATGAATGTCTCGTCATCAACAAGAAGACCAACAAAGTAATTCTGAGAGGAAGAAGATACAACAATGTGTATGTGGTGGATACCAACTTTGAACCACCAATGAAGCTGTGCCTTGCGAGTTCCCAAGATGACACGGAAATCTGGCATTGAAGACTGGGACATGCTGGTGTAAATCAAATCCTGAAGCTTTATCTACAAGATCTGGTCATTGGTCTTCCACGGATAAATCTCGAAGGAGTCAAAATGTGTGAAGCATGTGTTCGAGGGAAACAGACCAGGAACTCCTTTAAACCCAAGAAGGTGGTGAGCACAACCAGGTCCCTGGAGCTAATTCACATGGATCTCTGTGGTCCCATGAGAACGGCTAGCTATGGTGGAAAAAGGTACATGTATGTTTTAATTGACGATTTTTCAAGATTCACCTGGGTTATTTTTTTGAAGGCAAAATCACAAGCATTTGAAGAATTTGAGCCCTTCATCAAAAGAACAGAAGTGAGCTTGGGGCTAAAACTGAAAGCAATCAGATCTGATCACGGAACTGAGTTTCAAAACTCGGAGTTCCTAAACTTTTGTGATAAAAATGGGATCTCTCACAACTTTTCAGCTCCTCGCACTCCTCGGCAAAATGGAGTGGTCGAGAGAAAGAACAGAACTCTAACAAGGCCCTGATCAACAAGATGTCCTATGAGCTCATCAAAGGGAGAAAACCAAACATCTCACACTTGAGAACATTTGGTTGCACATGCTTTGTTCACAATAACGACAAAGACAATCTTGGCAAATTCGACCCCAGAAGCGACGAAGGGATCTTCCTGGGATACTCATCACAATGCAAGGCTTACAGGGTCTACAATAAAAGAACCAAGAAGATAGAGGAAAGCATTCATGTCGTCTTCAACGAAAAGTCTGTAAAAATGGGAACCGAGACCCAAGGGAAGGGAACTCTGTTCAAGCTAGTCAGACATGAAGACGATGATGATGACGATGATGAGCCAAGGAAAAGGGATGAAGACTATCCAAGTGCAAGCAACATTCCACAACCAGGGAACAACGACGAAGGTCCAACTCTCACTGATCAAACCTCCCTCGAGGCTCCCTCTTCCGAAGAACTACAAGACACCTCAAACTCTCTCGAGGTGCCCTCTTTAGGGAACAATTCTGCTGTCCCCCAAGACAATACTCTGCCAGAATCAAGTACTCAAGGGGAACAAAGAGGGAACCTGCCAGAAATCTCTGAAGCAACATCAAATGAAGAAGCTGAAGATGAGAGTTCCCATGACAAATAAACACCAACTGAGGATGACACACATGCAAGGGAACTCACTCATACAAGAACCTTTCAACAAAGGAAGGACCACCCCATTGAGAACATCATCTCCCCTTTTGATAAAGGTGTACAAACTCGTTCCTCTCTCAATAATTTTTGTGCTTTTAACGCGTTTGTTTCTATGGTGGAACCCAAAAATATCAAGGAAGCCTTGAAGGACCCAGATTGGATTCAAGCCATGCAAGAAGAGCTCCACCAATTCGAGAGGAACAAAGTCTGGAAGCTAGTTCCTAGGCCCAAAAACAAGAACATCATAGGAACTCGATGGGTCTTTAGGAACAAGCTCGATGATAATGGGGCTGTAGCAAGGAACAAGGCTAGGTTGGTGGCACAAGGATACAGGCAAGAGGAAGGAATTGGCTACGGTGAGACCTTCACACCGGTTGCCAGGATCGAGGCCATCAGACTCCTAATCGCCTATGCCGCTCACAAGGGATTCAAGCTTTATCAAATGGATGTGAAAACAGCCTTCCTCAATGGACATCTCAAGGAAGAAGTGTATGTGACCCAACCTCCAGGATTCGAAGATGAGAAACTACCCAATCATGTCTATTTCCTGGAGAGGGCCCTCTACGGACTCAAACAAGCTCCCCGAGCTTGGTATGACAGGTTTGCTCAATCCTCTTGTCCCATGGATACCTTCGCGGTTCCATAGACAAGACTTTGTTCTTAAAGAAGGAGTCTAAAGACATTTTGATTGTGCAAGTATATGTTGATAACATTGTGTTTGGAGCAACTAACGAAACTCTTGTAGAAGAATTTAAGGACCTCATGAGCAGTGAGTTTGAGATGAGTCTCATTGGGGAACTCACGTTCTTCTTGGGACTCCAAATATCCCAAACCAAAGAGGGAACAAAGATTCATCAACAGAAATACATCAAGGAAATGCTCGTGAAGTATGGGATGGAACACTCCAAGCCCATCGACACTCCCATCTCACCAAATTCAAGGCTCAATGCGGATGAAACATGTATTAGTGTGGACCAAAGGAACTATCGAGGTATGATCGGGTCCCTTCTCTACTTAACAGCTAGTAGACCTGATATCATGTTCTCCGTATGTCTTTGTGCTCGTTTTCAAGCTAACCCTAAGGAATCACACCTGAAAGAGGTGAAGAGAATTTTCAGGTATCTCAAAGGGAACGATAACTTGTGCCTATGGTATCCAAGGAACGGTTCCCTTGAGCTCATTGCATACACAGATGCAGATTTTGCAGGGCACTTGGTCGATAGAAAGAGCACATCAGGAATGGCCCAGTTCCTAGGGTCATGCTTAGTCTCGTGGGGATCTAAAAAGCAAAACTCAGTGGCACTCTCCACAGCTGAAGCCGAATATGTGGCTGCCGCATCGTGCTGTTCCCAAGTTCTATGGCTTAAGTCACAACTCCAAGATTACGGTATGTCTTTTGGCCCAGTTCCCATACTTTGTGATAACACTAGTGCCATAAACATTTCCAAAAATCCTGTGCATCACTCTAGAACTAAGCACATTGATATAAGGCATCACTTTCTACATGACAATGTTGAAAGTGGGAACATCTCGATGGAACACTGTAGAACTGAAGAGCAAATTGCGGACATTCTTACCAAAGCTTTAGACAGACGTCCCTACCAGCGTTTTCGAATGCTTCTAGGGATGATAACTCTAAACTAAACAAGTCCCTGTTTGTCTCTCTCTCAATGCCTGACTAGTTTATCTAAGATTGCATGATAGGGAACTTGGATTTATTGCTTTCACTATGCCATGATTACTAGTCTAGAGAAAAATGTGTACAAGGGAACCTTATTTCTTTCGGCCATAAATGATCAACCAGAGTTCCCTTTATCCCACTTTACAAGCCACTATGACGGTTGATCATATAACCAACCCTAAGCTAGGGACCAGACAAACGCGTCTCATGAGCCAAACTATTTCCATTATCGAGTCGAAAATTGTCTGGTTCCCTTTGAGTTCCCTAGCCCCACAAAAGGATGAGTGTGAAGTTCCCTTAGCCACTTAACTCTCCCTGACCTTGATAAGATCATGGGAACTGATGCATCTACAAAGGGAACGCTGACTCATCTACAAAGAAAAACCGTCACTTGGGAAGCGGTCTTTTGTGTCAGAGGCTCTGAAACGCCGAGGGCCAAGTATTCAAATTTTGAAAAGGACTTCCCAAGAGATTGTGACGCGTGTCCAGAGGCATGCTCGAGAAGTTGAAACGACGCCCCACGTTCATTGGGCAACGGTTATCGAGGTTATTCCACTTCCCTTTCTACCCTCCACTTCCTCTCTCCTTTAAAACCCCTCTTTGCTATTTTTGGGCCCTTTATTCCATCTTCCACCTCTGTCATTCGTCTTCTCCACATCCCTTTCACTCTCTTTTCAAGAAACCTCCAAAACCTCCCAATTTCTTACAAAAATGGCCCCTCAACACACCTTCGCCCAGATCAAAGCGTGGGTACATGCCAATCCTCGCATCCTCTTCATCTCTCAACCAAAAGAGATTGAGCAAGAATCGGACCCAACCATGAAGGATGTTCTTATCCAAGGGCTATACAATCAAGTACGCCCCTTCTTGCCCCCTCCTTCTCCTCCGGCCGACGAAACTGTCTCCTGGACCTCTTCCTCTTCCGAATCTCTTCCTCTCCCTCCTTCAAACACCAACACCTCCTCCGGAGTTTTCATCGTTGACAACTTCGGAGATGCTCGCCCCTCAATCAATGAAAAACCCCACAAATCCAAACACCGCCATTCATCCAAACGCCGTCACTCATCAAAAGACCCCTCAAAACCCAAAAAATCCAAACATACCCACGACCCCTCAAAATCCAAAAAGCGTAAACACTCTGCGGCCTCTGAATTCTCGGAGCCCAGAAAGAAGGCTTTCTTCAAGTTTGGGGAATACCTGAACTGCTCCAAGGAGAGTTCCTGTGCTCCCAAACCTACTTTCCCTTTTCTTTCCGACGATGGGACCTCTGAACCCCAGAGTCTACTCCCCTCTTCCTCTTCCATCCCTCCTCTTCAAATCGAGGGACCTCCCAAACCTCCTCCCACAAAACGACCAACTCCCCCTCCACCACCTCCCTCAGTTCCCACCTCCAAGGGCACTCTCACAAAACAACCGACTCCTCCTCCGCCACCTTCTCTAGTTCCCACCACGATGGGAACTCCACCTCCCCAACCTTCTTCACTTCCTCCCGTTCCCATAACTACGGGATCTCCAACTCCTCCTCCCCCTTCACCCAAACACATCTCCACTTCTCTCATTTCTACTTCGGGGATCTCTACTACCCAAGTCACCAGATCCCTTCCTCCCCCTTCCACACAACTCCCCACCCCACTTCCTCCTTCTACTCTCCCCTCTTCCATCACATCCCCCACCACCAAACTCCCCTCTCCCTCACCATCCAAAAGTACCGTCGCTCTCACCTCAGACGACGACGATCTTCCTCTCTCCGTGGTCATCGGCAAAATGACCAAGGACCCTCCTCCTATCATCATGGGAACTTTGGAGGAGGAAGCCCAACTCAAGGCAATCGAGGAAGAGTTCAATCGGGACCCCTCTGAGCACACAGTCTCCCAAGGGACAAAGTCCCCAGAAAAGGTGGCTCCTAAAGAGCCCATGGAGAGAAGGGACCTCGCACCAGCTGGAGGTGCTGAGGCAACAACAAGTCATCCTGAAGATGACGCGGAGGGCTCCAGTTCGAGCTCCTCCGATGAAGAAGGGACCTCCCAAGATGAGGTCGACGAAGAAGAAGCTCCAGCTGCTAAGGAGCCAGCACGGATCCCCACACCTAGACACCAAATGGTGGTGTCCACGGTTCCCAACCGCCAAGGGACCGCGTGCTTATGATTGAAGCGGCTGCACCCCCTCAGCAGAAAGGACCTCGCATGGTCTCTAGGGGGAACACGTCCAGAAGCGCAACAAAGAAGGGGAAGGGGACCTCTTCCACAAAGCACCATGTGGATGAGCGCAGGAATCTCCTTCCTCCACTCATCGTTTCAGAAGACGTGCTGAATGAAAATGGCCTAGGGGAACTGTGGGACCTGATCAAGGCCCAGGGCTGGGAGAGACTCTGCCAAGAGACTGTGAGCGTAGATCCCTCACAAGTGCGTCAGTTTTACAACAACTTCACTATCACCAACGACTGCACTCAGGGAACTCTCTCCCATGAAGGCGACGAGCTTATTTTTACAACGTCGACAATTCGCCTTCAACTCCAGGTCCCCGGACAAGGGCTCAGTGAGTTGCCCAGCAAGCTCTGGGGCGACTTCAATAGCGTCGAGGTGTGCAACACAATCTTTGAGGGTCGGGTCCCCTCTAAAGTGCTCTCGACGCACCATCTGTCCTTGGTCGCCAAGCTCGCTCACCAATTCGTCATCAACGTGGTGATCCCGCGCCAGGAGAAGTGTCTGGTCGTCAACATCCCTGATGCAATCATCCTCTACCACTTCCTCCTCAAGAAGCCCATAAACCTTCCAAGAATCATCCTTGGGCACATGGAGAAGTGCATGGCTTCCAAGTCCCACTCCCTTCCCTATTCTGGGCTGATCAAGAAGCTCCTACAAAAAGAGGGTCTCTACGACACCTCTAAAGACGAAATCGAGCTTGGAAGGGAACTGGACATTTCAGTTGTCCAGAAGATGAGGCACTCTGAGCCTGTAGAGGAGGCGGCTCCACTAGAGTCTGGTACACAAGAGGGGAACTCTCCAGTGTTGCTCCGCATTGCCAACACCCTCGACCAGATTGCCAGGGACCAAGCAGCGTTGGCCAGAGGACAAGAAAAGCTTACACAAGTCCTTACGCGCCTCTGTGACGCCCTGTTCCCTCAAGACCCATGATCTCTCCCTTCTTCTCCCCTTTAATCCAAAAATGACCACAAATTGTACTTGGGTTCCCATTGTACATATTATCTTAAGTAATGAAATGGTCTTTATTTTGATTGCGTGTTCCTTTCTTTCCTATTATTGCTTTGCTTGTTTTCGATGATGTCAAAAGGGAGAAAGACAAAAAATGTGAGATGAGTTAAAAGTTTAAGTTATCACAGACCACGCATAAGCTAAGGGGGAACAATTGCATAAAAAGCTTAATAGGAACTATGTGTCTCACCAGAAGTGGTTCCCTAAATCTAAGTGTTTCACTAAAAGTGACTTCCCAAAATCATACTTAGGAACTCATTAGCATATCATTCATTGAAATACTTGCATATTTTGTGATGGGTTTGTCATCATCAAAAAGGGGGAAATTGTTGGGACGTTGTTGGGACCTCTGGTTCTAAACAACGGATCAACGATGTAATTTTCTTAAGTTTTGATAATGACAAACAACATAGGGAACTAATGTGGTTTGTTCAAGTATTTCTATGGAACACAGGTACAGCCAAGAACTCCAATGAATGACCAAAAACCACTGCAGGCCACAATGAAGAGTTTCCATCAAGGGAACTCTGAAGAGGAAAGTTCCCATGAAGTGGGAACTCCCAGAAACAATCAAGCGAACACAAGCTTACAACGATGAAGAGTTTCCATCAAGGGAACTTTGAAGAAGACAATTCCCATGACATGGGAACTCACATGTGAGGACAACGACCGTTCAGCGCAGATCGCGGGATTCTGTCTTAGACAGCCCGAGGGAACAGTCTGAGGATCAGACTGTCACGCTTCATCCAACGGTCCGATTGATCCAAGAAGTTGACCTAGTTCAAACCAAAGTCACATGTGAAGAAAGTACAACTTGGGCATCAAGCAAAGGGCATTTTGGTCACAAATGAGAGATGCGATTGCCCAAGCTCACCTGGACTATAAATCCAAATGAATAGTACTCGGTCTGAGTACTTCTCCCAGAACTTACAAACACCCACATCAGAGAAAAGAAAGAAAAGGAAGAGAAGTCCCCGCCGGCGAGTGTGTGATCTCGACGACGGTGAAGCCGAAGTTCCCAGGAGCAAGGGAACTGAGAAGTCGGTGCAAGGTTTGAGTTACTTGTATTTTGCTGTTGTGAGCTTAGGAACTCAGTTGAGAGGATTTACTAGTGTTGCTAGAGTTAGGAAGAACTCGTAGGAACAGAGAAGTGTGAATCCGGCTGTGTAACTAAGGAACAAAGCAATTAATATAAGTAAGTCATTCAAAATCCTCCAAGCGGAGGTAGAGGTTTACCCATACAACTAGTTGGTTGTAGTGGGGTTCCTCTATAAAGGAACTGTGCCTTTTACTGTTTTTATTACTTGCGATTATTTACTTCCGCTGCCTTGGGAACAACTTAATTGCCAGTTCCCAAGCTCACTGCTAACCGTTTACGATCCAACAATATATATATATAAAAAATATATTCACTGTAGCTCTTAAATCAACCCTTTTTTAAAGTTATCTTTTGCTTATGATTGCGGGTTTAGATTAACCCTTACCTCCCTAACCCTTACCTCCCCCCTAGAATAACCCTTACTCCGCCCTCCGCCCCCCCCCCCCCCCCCCCCCCCCCGACACAAAAAAAGACAAGAAAATAGATGAGTTATTCTAGATGTTGTACATAGTAGATGTTATGTGTATCTAAATATGCCTAAATATTTTATTTAAGTAGTGTTTTCGAATCACCCCTTCAATAAAATAAAATAAATAAATAAAAAAACATCACACTACCTTATTGTAAATGCTCTTCTTCATACTGGTATGTGATGGATTTTGATTGCAAATTTGATAGTATTAGGAATCTGGATTTTTATATTGGAAATGAAAATGGTTGAAAATTAATTTTTGATTGAAAATGCTCTTCCTCACCATTTTTGTTTGTTAGGACTTGGGAGATGTATGTGAATTTGGATTCCATTTGTTCATGTTTTCGGTTTAGACAATTGCTCTCCCTTCTTGTTTCTTTCTTCTATAACTAAGTGTATTTTCCCCACACATTGGATGTATGTTGGTTGATGTATATGAAATTTGATTAATATTGATTGATGTCATGAGTATACCAGTACACCTTACTTCTCATCTCTCTAGGCCTTGGAAATTGTCAATGACCTTTGTGTTTGTTTTTGTATCTCAAACATTCTTTTTAATTGATGACAAGTAAAATGAAGTTAGTTTGATTGCTATAATATGCTGGTTGAGGAGGATAATCTCTTTGTTCATGCCATTTATGTGTCAATTGTTTATATTTGGGTTTGGACAACTAGTGTGATGCATATTCTGACCACTTTTCTTTCACCATTTTTCCACTCAAGATTTTGTCAATTACGATTGATATTTATCCATTTCATTTCTTCACAGATTGTTGCAATGCCAATGAACTGGAATCGTGACCAAGAGATGATCTTCCTCAAAATTGTTTAGAGCTTAGTCCTCCCCTTGATGATCCCACCCCCCTCTAACTGGGTTGATATCCACCAGCGATTCAAGGCTGTGACTGGGTGTTTGTGCACGAATCATTGCGCAATCAAGGTATAACCACTATTATAGGCTTTGGAAGATATGGAGTCTTTTCCAACAAACGAAGGGGGGTCTCATGTGGGATTCAAGTACTTGGCAAATTATTGGTCACGACGAGTGGTGGGCAGGGAAATACAAAGTAAGGTCAAATTCACCTTTTAACTTAATATAAACTTGTACTCTACCCCCTCCAAAATAATACCAAGTTTACACTTCTCCTTTTGGTACAAACTTTAATCTTATTTAGCAAAAGTAATACAAGGTCATATTTACCAAAATAATACCATGCTTTCATTTTTTAAGGGTAGGTGACTATATCCTCTAGTTACTTGTATTCCTATTTCTTGATTGATTATGGTTGGTATTTATGTTTATTTAAGACTTGATTTGTAGAGTTAGAGAAGTTGTGGGCTTGTTACATCTTATTGTCGAGTAATGAATATTCTGCTAGAACGTATCCTAAACAAATTTATAGGTTCAACTAATTCTTGATGACTTCAATTCTATTGAATCTAATGAATGATGTTTGTTTTCAAGGTCATAATTTTAACTTACTTATCACCTAGGGTTTACTTTGTCAAAAGTAATAGAAGAGATTTTAGTATTGGACATTTCCTTTTATTTTCTAAGGTTTACTTGGACTTGTGTTCCATGATGTTTTTTTTCTTCATTTTTTAGACTCTTAGTAGGTTTAATTTGTCTTTTGTTCCATGGTGTTCTGTTATCATTTTTAACTTGTAAATATCTTGTAGGGTAGGAGTGCAAAGCTTACAAGTTTTTCGGGAAAAATGGCATGGATCCCTTTATGAGTACTCTTTTGAACAAAATCTTTTATTTTCGAACCATGGTAGATGAAGATGTGGAGCTTTACCTGTCTATTAACGATGATGAGGACGTAGGCTATAGCAAACAAGAGGAAGAGGAAGAGGAAGAGAAAGAGGAAGGGGAAGACATTTAGAGAATTGTGTTCGTTTTAGTGATTTTAGACTTGTAGTTTGTTTGTATGCCTTACTTGGTTGTAGTGACATAAGAGGATTATGTTGCCCATTGAAATTGTGTTTGAATCTTATTGTGTTGAAGTCATTTGTTAGGATTGTATTCAAGACATTGAAATTGTGTTAAGATTGTATTGAAGACATTTGTTAAGATTGTGTTGGACATTTTATGCATTTATATGAGCAGCTTGTATGTGCATATTTAGGATAAGTTTTATATGTGCATTGTTTGAGTTTTGTATGTACATTTTTAGGGTACGTTTTGGCAAATATTTTATGTGCATTGTTGGTTTTTTTAAAATTCTTGTTGTTTACTGTGTTACGAATTCGGATAGAAATTGAGGATCCGAGCTACTAGGTCCTTGTGCAGTTGCAGTGTAATTTGGGGTCATTATGTGGTTTTTGAATAATAGGTTTCAAGATTTCTTTTTTTCTTTTTTCGCTTAATTAATAGATTTTTTGATCATAGTTATTGCCACATGCATAGAATCCACCTTAGTTGCATGCTTATTTTCGTGACAATTTCCCGATAAATTTAGAACCTTATTTAGCTTCATAATATATTCGTGTCAATATAGCTCCAATTATAGCCACAACTCATGTTTTCATGGCTATGTGGCCACAAACATAGAATCGAACTTAGCTGCATGATTATTTCGCGACAAATTTCCCATAATTTAGAACCGATTTTAGCTTCGAAATATATTCGCGCCAATAAAGCTGCAAGTATAGCCAAAATCAACATTTTCATGGCTATATTGCCACAATCTTAGAATCGAACTTAGCTGCATGATTATTTCGCGACAAATTGCCTAAAAATTTAGAACCGAATTTAGCTTCGTAATATATTCGTGGTAGTATCGCTCCAAGTATAGCCACAATACTTATTTTCATGGCTATATTGCCACAAACGTAGGATCGAACTTAGCTGCATGATTATTTCGTGACAAATTGCCCAAAAATTTAGAACCGATTTTAGCTTCGTCCTAATTTCGCGTCAATATAGCTTCAAATTTAGCCACAACATATATCTTCATGACTATATGGCCACAAACTTAAAATCGAACTTAGCTTCATGGTTATTTCGCGACAAATTGCCCATAAAATTAGAACTGATTTTAGCTTTGTAATATATTCGCGACGATATGACCACAACAATAGCCGCAACCCATATTTTCATGGCTATATGACCACAAATTTAGAATCAAATTTAGCTGTGTGTTTATTTCGCGACAATTTTCCCTCAAATGCAGCCTCAACCGTGAATTTCATGTTGTAAACAGCCAAAAAATTTGAGACTTGTAGGGGATTTTGTGGCCGTTACACACAAACTTAACCGCACCCAAATTTCCCGGCAATACGCGCGTTTTCTAGTAGTGACTATGCCATAACAATGTATTTGTTATGGCAATTTTAATCGCGATAACTAGTTTTTCCTACCAGTTCTCAGACTTATAGTGCGCGTGCCTTACCGCAACCAAAGCCGTTACGGCACCACATAAACTCAGGTTGACTATATGAAGTAGAAGTCTCCCATAAAACACATCACACTACCTTATTGAAAATGCTCTTCTTCATATTGGTATGTGATGGATTTTGATTGCAAATTTGATAGTATTAAGAATCTGGATTTTTTTATTGGAAATTATGAAAATGCTTGGAAATTAAGTTTTGATTGAAAATGCTCTTCCTCACCATTTTTGTTTGTTAGGACTTGGGAGATGTATATGAATTTGGATTCCATTTGCTCATGTTTTCGGTTTAAACAGTTGATCTCCCTTCTTGTTTCTTTCTTCTACAACTAAGTATATTTTTTAGAATACATGACTATATCATCTAGTTACTTGTATTCCTATTTCTTGATTGATTATGGTTGGTATTTATGTTTATTTAAGACTTGACTTGTAGAGTTAGAGAAGTTGTGGGCTTGTGACATCTTACTGTCGAGTAATGAATATTCTGCTAGAACGTATCCTAAACAAATTTATACGTTCAACCAATCATTGATAACTTCAATTCTTATGAATCTAATGAATGATGTATGTTTTCATGGTCATAATTTTACCTTACTTATCATCTAGGGTTTACTTTGTCAAAGTAATAGAATAGATTTTAGTATTGGACATTTGCTTTCATTTTTTTAGGTTTACTTGGAGTTGTGTTCCATGTTGTTGTTGTTTTCATTTTTTAGACTTTTAGTAGGTTTAATTTGTCTTGTGTTCCATGGTGTTCTTTTATCATTTTTAACTTGTAAAAATCTTGTGTGGTAGGAGTGCAAAGTTTACAAGTTTTTCAGGAAAAATGGCATGGATCCCTATATGAGTACTCTTTTAAGATGTGGAGCTTTACCTGTCTATTGACGATGATGAGGATGTAGGTTGTAGCAAACAAGAGGAAGACATTTAGAGAATTGTGTTGGTTTTAGTGATTTTAGACTTGTAGTTTGTTTATATGCCTTTCTTGGTTGTTGTAACATTAGAGGATTGTGTTGCCCATTGAAATTGTGTTTGAATCTTATTGTGTTTAAGTCATTTGTGAGAATTGTGTTGAAGACATTGAAATTGTGTTAAGATTGTGTTGAAGACATTTGTTAAGATTGTATTGGACATTTTATGCATTTATATGGGCAGCTTGTATTTGCATTTTTAGGCTAAGTTTTGTATGTGCATTGTTTGAGTTTTGTATGTGCATTTTTAGGCTAAGTTTTGGCAATTTTTTATGTGCATTGTGGGGTTTTTTAAATTCTTGTTGTCTTACGATTTCTGATAGAAATTGAGGATCCGAGCTACTAGGTCCTTGTGCAGTTGCTATGTAATTTGAGATCTTTATGTGGTTTTTGAATAATAGGTTTCAAGATTTCTTTTTTCTTTTTTGCTTAATTAATAGACATTTTGATCATAGTTATGGCCACAAACATAGTATCCACCTTAGCTGCATGCTTTTTTTCGTGACAATTTCCCCATAAATTTAGAACCATATATTAGCTTCGTAATATATTCGCTTCAATATAACTCCAATTATAGCCACACCTCATGTTTTCATGGCTATGTGGCCACAAACATAGATTTGAACTTAGCTGAATGATTATTTCACGACAAATTTCCCATAAATTTAGAACCGACTTTAGCTTCGTAATATATTCGCACCAATATAGCTGCATGTATAGCCAAAATCAATATTTTCATGGCTATATTGCCACAATCTTAGAATCGAACTTAGTTGCATGATTATTTCGCGACAAATTGCCCAAAAATTTAGAACCGAATTTAGCTTCGTAATATATTCTCGGCAATATAGCTCCAAGTATAGCCACAACAATTATTTTCATGGCTATATTGCCACAAACTTAGGATCGAACTTAGCTGCATGATTATTTCGTGACAAATTGCCCAAAAATTTTGAACCGATTTTAGCTTCGTCATAATTTCACGTCAATATAGCTTGAAATTTAGCCACAACATATATCTTCATGGCTATATGACCACAAACTTAGAATCGAACTTAGTTTCATGGTTATTTTGCGACAAATTGGCCATAAATTTAGAACCGATTTTAGCTTCCTAATATATTCGCGACAATATGGCCACAACTATAGCCGCAACCCATATTTTCATGGCTATATGGCCACAAAATTAGAATCAAACTTTGCTGTGTGTTTATTTCGCGATAATATTCTCCCAAATGTAGCCCCAACCGTGAATTTCATGGGTAAACAACCAGAAAATTTGAGATTTGTGGGGGATTTTGTGGCCGTTACACACAAACTTAACCAAACCGAAATTTCCTGGCTATATTTTCCTAGCTATACGCGCGTTTTCTAGTAGTGACTATGCCATAACAATGTATTTGTTATGGAAATTTTAATCGCTAGAACTAGTTTTTCGTACCAGTTCTCAGACTTATAGTGCGCGTGCCTTACCGCAACCAAAGCCGTTACGGAACAGCATAAACTCAGGTTTACTATATGAAGTAGAAGTCTCCCATAAAACACCGGCTTCTCCATATGCCACATGGTACCGACCTAATAAGAACCAAGCAAAACAAAACAAACACACTCAAGAGAGGCTCGGTACCGACCTAATCTGGGTCGGTAACGACCTGCACACGACACACAAACGCAGGAAATAACAGGGAAAACAGAACGCATTGTACAAACCTTAAGGGGATCGGTAACGACCTATCTGGGTAACGATAAAACTTCAAAAAAATCAATATAAAAGAGATCTAGGACAAAGGATCCACCACAACAAAGCTATGTATGTAAACACGAATCAAATATCAATTGAGGGTAGTTGTTGTTGTTGGGGAGGTGGAAATCCTTGGCCTTGGCCATTGTTGTTCCATTGAGGGTTGTTGATGTTGTTGTTGTTCCTTCCTAGATAAGCATTGTTTTGGCCTCGGTAGGGCCCTCGCATATAATTCGCCTACGCATAAGCCTCGGCGGCTCGGACTTGATAAACGTTTGTACAAGAAGTGGTAGTATGAGATTGGGAACCACATTCTTGACAAGGCTGAGCGGTGGATTTGAAGTAGCTTACTTGCTTCTTGAGTCGGTTAATCTCATCTTGCATGTATTGAAACCTCACATCTTGATCAATCGGTTCGACATTAGGATCATAAAGTTTCTTCATTGGAACCTTGACGGCTTGTTGGGTGCCATACATTGCATCATAGTTAGTGAGTTTGTCCATCAAAGCCCAAGCTTTATCGGGATCCATCTCAATGAACCCGCAATCGGTGTGAAGGTTGATGCGGTCCTTTGTAGTGGCATTAATCCCTTTGAAGAAATTTCCTGAAGCACATAGGGTGGTTGTCCATGAGTAGGACATTGCCGAAGAAGTTCCTTGAACCGCTCCCAAGTTTCCACAAAAGTTTCATTATGAAGTTGATGATAAGAAGTGATGCGCTTTCTCAGCTCCGTAGTCTTGGCCGGTGGAAAGAACTTCGTCAGAAACAGGTCGTGCAGAGCCTTCCATGTAGTAATCGACCTAGGAGGTAAGCTTTCAAGCCAAGTAAGCGCCTTTCCGGTTAGGTACCACTTGAATGCCTTCAAGAGCACATATTCAAGTGACACGCCATCGGCGGCAATGGTATCGCACAAGTCGGTGAAGTTCTTGATATGCTCCATGGGGCACTTGGTGGGCTTGCCCTCAAATTGAGACCTCTTGATAAGAGTGATGAAGTGAGACTTAATCTCGAAGGCGCGCTCGATCACAGGGAGCACAATTGCGGACTCGGGGACCCTAAATTCCGGATGCATGCATTGCTTTGCGTTTCGCGGAATAGCACCTAGTTGTTCTTGAAGACGGGCATCCACATCTCTCTCTCTCTCTCTCTCTCTCTCTCTCTCTCTCCCTCTCTCTCTCCCTCTGCGCAGCAGCAGCTTGAGCATCACGCTCTCTTTGAATACCTTCCATCTGAAGGCGAAGGTCAGCCATCTGTCGAGCAATTTTCTCAGCGTTGGCCATTGCTCTTCGTTCTCTTAGCCTGCGGTGAAGTGTTTTCTCCAGTTCGGGATCAAAAGGAAAATAGTCGACTCTCCTTCGTGAACTAGAGGGCATACACCTGCACACACAATCACAAGAAAACGAATTAGTTAACACCAAAGGGTATTGGCTATTCCCAAACCCAAAAGATAACTAGACAAAGAAACTAGACTAACTCCCTGGAAACGACGCCAATTTGTTTTAAGGGTTTTATCTTGATCCTAACAAGCAAATATATTTATAGATCAAGACCCCGCTGAGTGCAGGGAGTCAGGTTCGTCCACGAAAATTAGAAGAATCAAAGTCTAGCAATCAATCCTAATAAGAACGAAGCAAAACAAAACAAACACACTCAAGAGAGGCTCGGTACCGACCTAATCTAGGTCGGTAACGACCTGCACATGACACACAAACGTAGGAAAAAAACCGGGAAAACAGAACGCATGGTACCGACCTTAAGGGGGTCGGTAATGACCTATCTGGGTAACGACAAAACTTTGAAAAAATCAATATAAAAGAGATCTAGGACAAAGGATCCACCACAACAAAGCTATGTATGTAAACACGAATCAAAGATCAATCAACCAATAATCCCATGAATGACTTTCGCCACAAATAAACAAGCACATATCTCAATTTTCATAAAGATAGAAACTTGTAATCCTACTTGTTATCTAAATGTTTTAACCTTCGCTTCAACCCGATAATCATCCATATTCACAATTAACTCTTTCAACTCAATTATGAATACGAACTTGCCTCAACTTTCATCAAGGAATTAAGATCAAACAAGAAGGATAAAGATTAAAGGAAAGATTTTGATCAAAGATTCAAACTTTTATCATACACAACCATGTTGGGTTTCACCCCAACCCTAGAAAAGTAGACTACTCACAAGTCATCATGCAATCAACAAACAAAGAGAAGAGAGAAAACATGATTCAAAACAAAGCAAACTTCAATTAAAAGCACAAACTTACAAATCTCAAAGCAATCCTC
The DNA here is from genome assembly GCA_964016875.1 of Fallopia convolvulus. Lineage (NCBI taxonomy): Eukaryota > Viridiplantae > Streptophyta > Magnoliopsida > Caryophyllales > Polygonaceae > Fallopia > Fallopia convolvulus. The sequence continues at coordinate 27,402,253 of OZ024736.1, forward strand.
CAAAGCCCTGTCAAAATTGTCCAAGAGCTTGGAATAAAAGTGGTAACCCTAGATTAACGATTGTTCTCCCTCCGTCTCCTTAGAAAAATGCCTAAAGGGCCTTTATATAATAGTAGGAATGTTCTCATAAGGAAACTAAATTCTATCTTAAAAAGACCCATAAATAAAACATCTATTAAAACCTAACTTAAGACGCAAGTTTCTTCTCGCAAGCCTCAGAGGGCGCTCGGTACCGACCCAAAATGGGTTGGTAACGACCCTAGCTAGACTAGGGTCGGTAACGACCGTAGTTTGTGTGGAACACATTCTACCTTCCCGATACACATAGGATTTCAAGCTCAGGGTTAAGAAGAATGCCCAGTTGAAGGAAAAGGCCAAGTCACGCGGTGAGGTCATCAACACTAAGAGGCAGCCCGTGGGTCCAAGCCCGGGTTCATGGTTGATGGTGCCACTATCGAAACCGTTACTCCCATCTCGTATGATGTCGTAAACGACCTCAAGGGTGGTTTCTAGATTTTGAATCTATATTCTTGTTTTTGATTTATTTCCTTGTTGCAGCATGTGTTTTTGGATGACTTTGATGTTTAGCTTGCTCAAGTAGTGAATCTTGTTGAGACTGCAGAGTTGTTGAATGATGATTGGAAGAAATTGTTCTTTTTAATTAAGATTTTGAAGTTAGTCTTTTCAGTTAGTAGTCACTAATCAATATATCTGCTCGAAATGTCTGTTTTTAACATTGTCATTACATCCTTTTGATTCATAGAACTCGTTTATTCTTCACTTATCTTGTTAAAATATAGCAAGCCTGCCTGACTGCACTTTTAATTCCAAAGTGGGTGTATTTTATGAATTTTGTTAAGTCTAGTTATAGTCTATTCCAAGAATTTTAAAGAGTCGAATCACATTATAGCATTGTTTGGACTTGGATGGTAGCATCGCCAAGAAAAAAACTCCGAACCAATCCTTTTCCACCTATTAAAAGCCCTTGCATTCTCAAAGCTTGTATATATTTCTTTAGCCTTTCAACTGTTTGGAATCTTCTAATGTTGAACTGTAGTAACCATGCAATAAATTGCTGGTAATTGTATCAATGACACCAGAATAGCTTCCAAAAATAAAAACCATTTTAAGCGTCCCAATGCTTGAATAAAAGGATTTAGTGGTATTTGTCCGCTCCAAATACACATTCTCTAGCATCCACGTTGAGTTTGATGAATCCTTGGTTGGGCGCGCACCATAAGTGTGAGGCTAGAGTACCAACTGACTGAGGCAGTGAGACAACAGTTGCAAAATGAGGTTTACTCGCCCAATAGCACTTTGATATGGAGGGGACAGTAGACGTGAGCGTTGTCGTGGTGTCACAACCTTCAAACACCAATTTGTCTCTACATTTGCATGTGTACCACAACATATTGGAGAATTTGGTGCAACCTTTATCCTCTTTCCTAATATTATGTGCAATCTAGTCGATAATAGTGGAACACAAAATAAAGATGGAGTTAGAAGTAGTAGCGTGGATTGCAAACCATATGTCTTTGATTTTTGGAGTCTTGGCGCATGTGTTGACTCGTCTCTTCCCATGAACATCTTCGGAGACTAGCTATGGAGGCGAGGTGGTGAGGGAATTGTGACTCGACTAAAGTCGTTGTGCTGAGATCAAAAATAAATTACCCAAAATTACAAACCAAGTATAGCATGCAAGTAAGGGGTCGAACCCAAGAGAATCAGTGTTTCTAATCAATCAGCAAAGAGCGGGGTTTTGGGTTTAAAGAAAGCAAACAAAATTAGGTTTCAAATCAAATAAAAGCAAGCAGAGTCCATTCAATCAATTCCACCTTTTTAATCCTTCGATCATTGATTCATCCACTTTTCTATATTTCCCAGGTTAATTCCAATCCTTATAAAGATTTCCGCTTGTCCACGGTCCAAGCAAAACTATGATATAAACAAGGACGCTTAATTCAAATCATGCAAAGTATTAAGGATAAAAGGAAATCAAATCATGCAATCAAACAACGAGTCTCATGCATAAAATAATCATCAAATACTTTTTCTCAATTCCAGTCCACGGTCCTGCAAAAGAGTTATTTCAAGGATAAATAAGATTCCACAGACAACAATCAAACCTAATCCAAATAGTAGATCTAAGTCAATCAAACAAGTTGATCAGGCTCATAAAATCAAACATAGATCATGGAATTAAAGCAAGAGTTTTGATATTAACCAAGGGATAGAAAAGTTACCGGAATCTCACGAATTCAATGAAAAGGCTTCCTTGACAGAAGTAACTCCAAGGAAGATTAGTTCTCCATAATCGCAGAATAAAAACTAGGTTAAACTAAAAAGTAGTCTCTAGAGTTTTCTCTCCGACCTGAATACGAAAACTAGGTTTAAATACTAGAACAATCGAATAAACTAAATACTAAAGATAATAAAACGTAAAATTAAAGATAAAATAAAGTCGGTGTGGAAATCAGACACCCGCAAGCGCGGGTCAGCAGTCGAGGGCGCGGCTCCTACGGTGTCTCGGCCTCGCGGATTCAGCTCCCACCGCGGTCTCGGGTCTCAACCCGCGATCGCGGGTCTTCTTCTTCGTAGAATCTTCAGTCTTGTATTTCCTTAGCAACCATTGTAAAGCGGGTCTTCAGCTCAAAATTGGATCTCTGTCTTCAATGTCTTCATCTGTAGGCTTTACTGATTTTACAAATAAACGCCCTAATCTAGCCTAAAACACTCAGAAATCCTTATAAATATACATAATTACGCTGTACAGAATCCAGCGTATCAAATTGATTGGCATTATGCAGCAAATAATCGTGGACGACAAGATAAACAAAATTTCAAACTCGTTGTTGGAAAACAATCGTGGACGACAAGATAAACAAAATTTAAAAGTCAGTGTTGGGTAGGAATTCACCATATCAATTTCAATTAACCTCAAATCGCCCAAGAATTTGTTCAACTTATCTGATCAAGTGCATAGCCAATTTTGTAGAAAACTGATACCTTGCATATAAGTGTAGTTTAGATGCATGTTTTATGTTGGTTTTTCATAAGTTTTACTTAGTTTTAGTTAGTTTTAGGTTAGTTTCTAGGATCTAGTGTTTTCGGATAGTTGCACTTGTTTTGTTCAGTTTTGCAGATCTTTAGGAAAACAAGCATGGACGGGAAGGATCTTAGATGATTGTGGTGGAGTTTGATGACGCTTAAAGTGATACAAGTGAAGATTAGAAAAGCTAAGGCCCAAGACTTGAGGGATAAAAACGCTTAAACCCGGGCTATGCATTGGAGTTCTTGTTTTGACACCTCAATCTTGCAATGCTTCATTTAGGAGCCATAGTGGTCCAATGGAGCTGAATTTGGTATCACTAGAAAGCTAACTTGAAGAGATACAATTCATATGTTTACTTCGAGTCCAAATTCAACTCGAAAGGGGTCAAACCAGCCTCTGAATTGTGACTTGAATGTTGAACCGATGCAATTGCGCGGGATAGGTAAGAATTGCGCAACCGCGCTTTTCATGATCAACCCGAGCAATTCCAACAAAATATAAAAGCGCAGGTTAGACACTAATTGCGTGACCGCGCTTTGGGAGGTCAACCCGCGATTGGCTTTCTACGTGGAGGTGTCTTGGGCTGACGTTGGGTTATAGTTTTGGGCTTGGTTTTATGATGTCCGAGTTTATGCTTGTTTTATGGCTTTGAAGGATATTTTAAGAGATATTTAAACTTTTTTTAGTTTTATCTTTTTGATAACTTGGAACATAATTTTGGAGGCTAGGGTTTCTTCTCTAGAGGCAACTCTTGAACCTTTGTAAGTTTTTCTTTAATTCAATTATGCATTGCTAAATTCCTTTGTGTTTGGCTAGTTATTGAAATCATGATTTACATATTGTTGTGGGGTTTGATTGATTCTCAAAAAATTGAATAGAGTTTATTCCCTATACTTAATTGAATCTGAACTAGGGTTTTGTTAGATTAATCATATAATTGAATTTCTAGTTATAACTGAATCTTATTAATTATCGGTCGGAGTTAATTTGATCAAGAGTATAATTTAATCAATTTAGTATCGGTTGGACTATTTGATTAAAAAAGATAATAAATTCACAAGTCACTTAGATGTCTAGTTGCTCTAAGTGTTTGTTTCTATTGATAACTTGAATCGTTATGTTGTTGTCTAATTGAATCTAGAAGGTCTTCTAGGTTGTTAGACTGGTAGTTCTATCAACTAAATCTGAAGTTCGGGTTTTAATCCTTAGTAGGGTCATAATCCACAATAGATTATTCAAGTGAGAAGAGAATCAAGAGAATCGATGACCAACAAAGCAATATCATGATGGATTTAACTAGTTGAACACACTTGCCTCTCATATATTACAATCATATTTGCATTCATATTTACTTTTATTTTTGCATAGTAGTTTAGAATATTCATTCCAAACCCCCACTTGAAGTAATAACACACTTACACGAGTCTTTGTGGGATCGACTCTTACTTACCATTCTACTAAGATTGGTTAAGTTCAGATTTTTTGATAGGTAAACGACTGAAAAAAACCTCATCAAAAACTCACCTAAAGGACAAGGATACCAATAATACTTATCCTCTGCATTAACCGTGTTCTCAACACAGATTGACAAAAGTTTTTGGCGAATTTAGGGACTAAGTCATGAAACATGTCCCAATTCCATGAATTGCTATCCCAAAACTCCGAAACATTCAAGTTTAGCATCTTGGCTAGGACATGGTCGGTAGAAATCTCAATAAATGGTTTTTCATGATTCCAAAAATGGTGCCAAAAGAGAATGGCCAGATTGGCTATTCCCAATGGAGACATGAATGCCTTGACGAAGAGGATCGATCTTTCCACATATGAGATGATCTCAGTTTTGGCTTGAACATGTCAATACTAACATGGTTTTCACCATATTACTCGCAAAGAACATGGCATCAAACAAAATCTTGGTTATGAATGACACGCCAACTAAGCTTTGCCAATGCACTTGCATGCCTCATCGAGCGGATTCCAAGCCCACCAACTTCTTTGGGATGCGAAATTTTATCTCTAGACAAAATATGCATTTCCTGCTTTCACTAGTGGAACCCTAAACAAATGCACAAACCTTGCTATCAATCACATCACAAATGGATCTAGGGACAAGAGTGGTGCTTTACATGAATCGGTTGGCTTGTCCAGACCGAGTTTGCAAAGGTCGTTCTCCCCACTATAGAGAGGCTTCTAGCTTTCCACCCATGAAGTCTAGAAGTAACTCGATCAAGCAAAAATGGATAACATTACGTAGACATTTGACCCCCAAAAGTAGGGATGCCTAGATAAGTTTCCAAATCCATACAAATTGGAATTTGCAAAGAGTTATTGATTTTGGGGAGCTCAAGAAAAACCCTAGAAAGCTCTCTGAAGAATCCAACAAGAGGCACAAGGGAGAAGAAAGGCCTTAAATATGGCACGTCTTAACCCTAGAACCTCAACGACATCGTTCTAGTTATGAGACAAATCACCAGTGAAATTGGCCCAATACATGCTCCTGTGAGATTATATCCCACTCGCATAATCTATACATATACCAGATTACACATAAGCCCAATGTTCCAAACTTAGAAATTACAAGCCCATATAAACAACTCTACAATTTGCCCACCTAATTCCTAAGTTTACATCAAAAGTAAAACTTGTATCCTTGTTTGTTGATCCCTGGTCTTACAGTCTTTTTATCACCTACCCATTCACCCTCCTCAGCTCTATTCTTGCTCGATCACGAGTAGAAAGTATTTGCGAAAATTAAAGTTGTCAGCTATGACAATCTTGGTGCCAAAATCAGCAAGATTCTTCTTACCATCAATCTTTTCAACCAGAATTATTTTCCTTGCTACCTTTTGCCTGATGAAATGGTACCTCACATTCATGTGTTTGGTCCTTTCATGGTACATAGGATCTTTTCATAAATAGAGGGCACTCTGACTGTCCATAAGCAATTTGGACATATAGTTCTTACCTTCAATTTCCCTCAACAGTCCTAGGAGCCAGATTGCTTCCTTAGAGGCTTCAGTGGCAACTATGTACTCTGCCTCAATAGAGGATAGAGCTACAATAGACTGATGTTGAGACTTCCAAGAGATGCAATTTCCACACCAAGTATAAGTGTATGAGGTGGTGGATTTTCTATTGTTTTTATTGCTTGCAAAGTCAAAGTCAACATAACCATAGAGTTCAGAAGGAGAAGAGTGAACACCATAGAGCAAACCAAAGTTGGCAGTGCCAACAATATATCTCAAGCAAAATTTCATGGCAACCTAATGTTTCTCACATGACTCAGACATACATCTACTCAGAATATTGATGGCAAAAGCAAGATCTAGTCTGGTGCAAATCATGGCATACATAACAGAACCAACTGCAACATCATAGGGGATAGAAGACATTTTGCCCTCTTCATCTTTGGAGAATGGCAGCTTGGCTTTTGTCAAGTCAAGGTGCCCTCCTAAAGGTATGGAGGAGGGTTTAGTATTCAAAGCATGAAATCTATCAAGCACCTTATGTAAATAATCAGATTGAGTAAGCATGATTTGTTTCTTAGACTTGTTTCTAACAATCTTAATGCCTAGGATCATTTGAGCATGTCCTAGATTGGAACCCTAAAGATTTCATGTAATTATCAAACTTTATATTCCACTGCCTAGGTGATTGCTTCAAACCATATATGGATTTCTTCAACAAGCATACATGATCAGGCTTACAAGGATCAACAAAACCTTTAGGATGTTTCATATATATAGTTTCTTTAAGGTCACCGGGAAAGAAAGTTGTTTTAACATTCATTTGTTCAATTTCAAGATCATAAACAACAGATATAACAAGCATTAATCTCATGATTTTATACTTAGCAACAGGAGAAAAAATGTCATGATAATCTTCTCCTTCTCTTTGAGAGAAGCCTTTTGCTACTAACCTAGCCTTTAGGAGTATAAGCATTCAAAACTTCAGCAATTATGAAAGCAAACTCATCAACATTGTTCACATATTTCTTGTTTGGAATTTTAACCCTAGGGGCCCTTATCTCTAGTTTTTGATAGTTATTCAAGTTTGGCACCTCATCAAAGGGAATATCCATAACAACATCACCAACATCATGCAAGTCATAGACAGAATCATGCACAAAATCTTGCAAAGAGTCATGCTGATTATTTAGAAGAGGCTTATGCACAGATGTAGAAGGAGAATTATGTGAACTTACTTGCCCACCTGGTTGGTGAGGTTGCACAGCTAAGTGCTCTTCAGTACTTGCTTGAGCATTCAAGTGCTCATTAGAATTTCAAATGCTAGAATTTCCAGAGTGAGATGGGGAATATCCAATGTCAAAATCCTCATCAAACAACTCATTTATAGGAGGAGGAGTATAGAAAGGAGTATGAACTTTTTCAGACCTGTCTAAGTGCTCAAGAGAAGATGTGAGAACATTTTCGAAGTGGAAATGACTTTCACTGAAAGTGACATCCCTGCTTACTTTTACTCTATAGCCACCTGGTTGTATGAGTAACAGTTTATAACCTTTGACCCCTTCAGGGTATACCAGCATTACACACTTTTGAGCCCTAGGATTTAACTTCCCAACATTATTAAGAGCATAGGCAGTGCATCTAAAAGGTCTCAGGTGTGCAATCTTAGGTTTAGTTCCACTCCATAGTTCTTGTGGAGTTTTGAAACCAAAGACAGAACAAGGGGATCTGTTTATTAGGGAAGAGGTTGTCACAACAACCTCTCCCCAAAGGGAGTGTTTCATCCCAGCACTGATTAGTAGGCACCTAGCCTTTTCAAGCAAGGTCCTGTTCATCCTCTCAACAATGCCATTTTTTTGAGGTGCGCTTGGCACAGTCAAGTACCTTTTAATACCATGTTCATTGTAGAAAGCATCAAAAACATGATTCCAAAACTCAAGACCATTATCAGTTCTAAGACATTTCAGTTTAAAATCAATTTGGCCTTCAGCAGTTTCTAACCAGAACTTAAACATGTCAAAGGTTTCACTCTTAGCTTTGAGTAAGTACACCCAGACCTTCCTGGAATAATGGTCAATTAATGACAAGTAATACTTCTTGCCACCAACTGTGTCCACCTGGGCAGGTCCCCATAGGTCTGCATGTACATACTCAAGTGGCTTTTGAGCAACAAAGTTGGATTTGGTAAAGGGAGTTCTAGAAAGTTTTCCAAATACACAGTTTTCACACATGCTCAAATCATAGTTTTCCAATCATAGGTTTGGTAAAGGGAGTTCTTGAATAGATAATGCAATCCCTTGTTACCTATATGACCTAGTCTAACATGCCACAGTTTAGTTGAATCAATATTCATGCAAGAATTCACTTCAGAAGACATGGTCATAACAGGAGCACCAATGACATGGTAAAGCCCACATTTTTTAATTCCTTTTACAAGGACTTTCCCATTTCTGGAGACATTTTTGAATCCTTTATGGGTGTGGATATGACACTCAAGGTCATCAAACATGCTTTCAAAAAACAAATGCCTCCTCAAGTTAGGTACCCACCTAACATTTTGGAGAATTATAATAACACCATCATGCATTTTAAAAGGAACAGTACCAACACCCTTAATTTTAAGAGAAGAATGATCACCCAACCTAACCTCACCCTCATCCCAAAGATGCAAGTAATCAAACACATGCTTATGAGGTGTAACATGCATAGTGCAGCCAAAATCAAGTATCCAAGCATTATGATCATAATTAGCATGATATGCACACATAAACAACTCAAAAGGATAGGAAAGGTGTGACTCAACAATTGCAGAAGTTCCATTCTGTGTTTTTGTGGAGGCTACCAAGGCCCCATCTTTCTTCTTCTTAAAACAGTCATTTATCAAGTGAGTACCTTTACCACAATAGTGGCATTTAAGATTCTTTTTCTCAGACTTGGGTTTGGTATTGCCAAAATTAGAGCTAGAAGAGTCAGATTCCTTTTCTTTCTTCTTATAGCCCTTTTTTTGGTTTTTATACTTCCCCTTAGTAAACATGACTTCAGTTTTAGACTCTTTTTCAGGTTTACACTTAAACAATTTCATAGTCTCATTTTTCTGAGTTATAGCATCAATAATCCTCTTTTTAGTTAGACCATTTATGCCGTCTTGATTAAACTCAAGCAAATCTCTAAATTTATCAAATTGGGAAGGCAAAGAAGTGAGCAAAAGCACAACTTGGTGAGATTCAACAACTTTATCACCACACCTTTCCAGATCCTGGTTCATCTTAATAAATCTATCAAGATTATCATTCAGAGACACAAAGACATCCATTTTGAAAGTAAAGATGCGACTAAGAAAGCTAATGACAAAGGGAAGGGATTTTACCTGATAGAGGTCATTTAACGCTTTCTAGAGATTCCTAGAAGTGTCTACTGCGACCACTTGGCGAGCAACTTCATCATATAAGTGAATAATAATCTCAGAGTGAGATATTTGATAGCGGCATCAAAAGTATCAGGCCATGATTGATCAATAATAGCCCAACACTTTTCTTTGATCAAGACACCTTTCATCTTTAATTGCCATATAGCAAAGTCAAAAGAGCCATCAAGTGGCTTTATGCGGACATATGAGTGATCAGACATAGTGAGCCAAGCTCATAGAGAGAATAGCAACTCAGAGAGTCAGAGAGACAGATAGTTCAACCAGTGAGATTCAAGCAGAGATTCTCACAACAAGTAACCAACAACTACATAATGTATGCAAAGAGGCTACGCAACAAGACCAACAAGACAAGGCTTTGGCCTATTGCAATTCTCAACAAATATCAAGTAAAGTGGTAAACTAGAAAAATATAACAAGAAAGTCACAAATAAAGATCAAAAGCCCCAAATAGAAACTCAAGGTTTTAGTTCTGAACACAGCCGCTCTTTTGCAAGAGCTTTGTGTATGATCCGACAACGGGATAACACCAGTATAACTAGAACCCAGTTTATCAAGAATCCTCCGCCCCTTTCTAACAAAGGGAATCGGAGATCTACCACTCTGAAGCAAGCATGCAGCTTAAAACACTTGAAATAGATGAGACTGCGAGTTTTAAAAGCAATTTTAAAGCTCAATTATTGTACGGACCCTATGGATCTGAGTTCTAGAGAGTTTTTTTTACCTCTAGAACTCTAGATCCAGCCCAGAAAAGGAGGAGACGGGACTCAAGACTTTAGATCTAGAGAGTTACAAACACTCAAAGGATCGTAGCAAGAGAAGCTTCAAGAGTAAGAGAAGGAAGATGAAGAGTCAACAAAAGAGAGCTCAAGATCTGGCAAGTCAAGCTTCTAGATCTACCAATGTGAGCCTCAAATCTCAAGATCAACCTCAAGCAACAACAAAAACAAACCCTAGATTTGTAGATCCGGGACTAGAGAGTCCGAAAACTTCAAATCCTAGATCTGTTCGAGCCAACCTAGCTTTGATACCAAATTGAAAAGCAAAATACAAAGTAGAAATCAAGAACACATAAACAAAGAACAAAGACAATCAAACGAAGTTTTATTGGCTTTGAGCCTCAATCAAAATGCCAAAGATCCAAGGGGAATACAGAAGGGCAAAGAGAACTGTAAATACAAGCAAGCAATCGGAGGGAGAAGCAAAGTGAGAGATGAACAACTCGAACAAGTCGAACAACCAAGAAGGTCTCCAAGGTGCACTCTCTTTCTCTCTTCCAAGTTTAGATTTCAAAGGGAGATCAAGGTCACCGACATTGAGCTCAGGCAAGCAAAGGCCAAGTAAACGCTCTCAAGCAAAACCCTAGAAAGCTCTCTGAAGAATCCAACAAGAGGCACAAGGGAGAAGAGTGGCCTTTAATATGGCACGTCTTAACCCTAGAACCTCAACGATGTTGTTCTAGTGGTGAGACAGATCACCAGTGAAATGGGCCATCTCGGGTGTGCGTGTGTTGGGCCGTTTAGCCCAATACATGCTCGTGCAAGATTATAGCCCACTCAGATAATCTATACATATACCAGATTACATATAAGCTCAATGTTCCAAACGTAGAAATTACAAGCCCATATAAACAACTCTACAGTTCGAATGGTTGGTCTCACTTTCTTGGAGAAGTAACAAAATTCTTCTCAAAATTAACTCGCTCACCAAACATAGAGCAAAACAAGCTAAGGTTTGAAAAAGTCGGCCTTACTCCTAGCATTGTCCGATATCTATGGAATCCTGGATCAATGTGAGAGTTTATCCATACAAAGAGCAAATAGATACAGGGATAAAGGATCCATGACCTTGACAAACCCCTTTTGTTGGTTTCATAAAGTCGGCCTTACCCTTGTTCCACAAAACCTCCAAAGAGCCCTTAGTTTGGCATTTCAAAATGACATCAACAAGCTTGGTTGGGAGTCAATCTTGAATGAGAATGTCCTTAAGGAAACACCAATGAATTCTATCATAAGCTTTAGCCAAGTCGATTTTAAAGATCATCCAACGAGAGGATCCATTAGACGCCATCATAGAATGAAGGACCTCTTGGACCACAACAATATTATCTATGATTTGTTGCACCAAGTGATGAAAGCATAGGATTTAACCAATTGACGATCATTTTAGTAGCAAGCTTGAATAACACATTCAATAAGGAAATAGGAATGAAGTGTGTTGGAGTTGTTGGTCCGGATACTTTTGATGAAAGAAACATCAAAGAATCACTCAAACTAGAGGGAAGAATGCCCTCATTAAGAAGCCTAAGGACAACTGATGTCATTTGGGGGGCCAACAATCTCCCAGTTACGTTGATAAAACCTTGTCGGATATTCATCATTCCTTGGTGGTTTGAAAGGGTTCATCATGTTCAAAGCATCCACAACCTTAGAGGGCGAGAACTCATGGGTCAAATCAACAAGTTCAGCAGAAAGGTCCGAATTATTATACGTTCACACATGCTACAAACAATTCATACACGTTCACACACTACTCTAAGGTATAACATCCAATGCAACTTAAGCTCTGAATTATTATACATCGTCATTACTATAACACATATAAACATAGTTTATTTATTAAGGTATGAACTATTATATGTTCTTATGGTTGTTAAGAGAATGCGATATAATATGATGATATAATAATATAACCTATCCATGAAATATGATTATGAATTATAAAAACATGAGTCGATTTGAATTTAAATGATTATGCAATTGATTCAACATTTTATGAGTAAATTCTACTATAGATTTCATGATACAATTTTGGACTTAACAAACAAGAAAACAATTGACTTAACCGAGCAAGTTCCATTAATCGCTCCACATGCTTTCTTTATGGAATTAGAGCAAGTTTGGTCATGGACCCATTATCTACCTTAGGTTGGGCTTAGCGAGTTACTACCTGCCCATTATCTACCTTAAACCTACCAATGTCCGAGTGTCAACTGGTCGTCCCTCTTACACTTGAAGGGGTGTGTTTGAGAATAAACTCTAACCCACATCTAAAACCCAAACAAAACCAGTCTAGCATATATACCATTAGGTTACTCCTCACATTGCCGATTGATTTTAGGCCTAACATGTGACTTTTGTGTTAGGCCTAACATGTGATACGATATAAATATAACCTAGGAATTATTATTAGTATTTTATTAATGTAATATTTTTAAATAGAGTTTTATGCTCCTTCATGAGTTTTCTTTCCGGTTCTTTCCCATGACGCGTTTATGGAACCGGTAGGGCTTAGTATAAATACTCTTAAGTTGTTATGTTAATTATCTTGCCTATCCTCTCTGCTCCCTCGTCTCTTTCGTCTGCCTCTTTCCCTTGGCTTCGGCCCTTCACCCTCATTCATCGTTACAGATTCGGTTGATTACTTTGGTACGAGCTATTATAGTTCGTATCAACTAGTGCTTTCATTCTTGAACATCGTAATTACCATGTCCAATGATGCGGATCTACGGGATATTCGAACACTTCTTCAAAATCTAATGTTGGAGATCCATAATACTCACCAGAAGCAAGAGGTTCAACGTCGAACTCTTTTCCTTAAGATTCATTTTGAAGTCTACTTAATTTTGTGTGAAGTGTTGACTGAAGTGTTTTCGAAAATCAAAAATTTGGAATTCAACAAAAAAATAGAAATTGGATGAATGTTTTGACTGCAGATGCATCTATGATGGATGTTGTCGAATGGAATTGTTCCATGATATCGAAGATGCGAGCGAACCTCCGCCAAACCCTACACCCACGTCCACGACCCCTTCGGACTGGGATTAGCAATCACGTGCTGAAGGTAGACATCGAAGTTCGATCGAGGAATTAGAAAACGATACTAATAACGGATTTGAGCAGCTCGTTGATACAATTAGGAGCACGATGTCAACGGATAACTCGTCGTCGCCTGCTACTCAGAGCCAAAAGTCCTCAAGCCCTAAAATTCCTGGATTCGGATTGAATGAAAAGGTAGGGGCTGTATCAACAGGGGAGCGATCGACACCACGGGATAATTCGAATTTCAAGACCAACTCATTTCTCGGAACCAAGTGTGAAAGGAAAATGGTTGATGAACTACAGATTCTTCGTGAGGAGAATGAGACTTAAGAATCAATTTTTGAACCTTGTGAGGGTATTAATTTCAGTACTCAACTGAAACATGCTCATTTGCTCATGGGTAACTGGATTTATGATCCGGGAAGTCCAAATAAGTTTCTAAGAATCCAAGCTACTTGTCAAAATTCGGAGCACGCTTTGACAATCATGTGGAACGGGCAAAGAGTGGAATTCTTGAAGCAACTCTAGGGGAACTCAATGGTGCAATCAGTCTGGATAACATAGATTGCAGCTTCTCGATCGATCCTAGATTAAGAGTTGAAATAGACTCAGAGAGCAGTTTACCAGAAGCCGTTCGAGTACTTGTTACGCATAAGCTTCTCAGCGCCCTTGTTGTGGATGCTACAACTCCAAAAGATGCAACATGTGTTGAGAGATATATTTGGGTTGTGGAGTTTGTTTGGATTGTTGTTTGGATCTTGCAACAGGCAGAAGCAGATGAAAATCTAGGGGAAGCGCTAGCTTCCGGGTGTCCAAAAGATTTCAGTCCAACATCCCAACAAAGTCCACAAGCTTTTAGTCCAAGAGCTCTTTCTGCATCGAGTGGCGGAACCCGTCTAGCAAGACTAGGAAGCTTAAGTCCTAGAGTTGTTGCAGTAATTTCTAGGAACTTTTTTGGAGCTCTTACTTCATCAAATTTTTATAAGAATGCAAAGGTTCGAAACATTTCCGGTTCATTCCATTGGGCTTCTTTCCTTGCACTGCAAATGTCAAACTCAATGGTGACAGTGTTGTTGCTTCTGTCAAAATCTAGGAGGAAGAATGTGCCTGTAGTTGATCTAGGCTCCAAAAAAATCGATAACATTATCACACAATCAGCTGTTATCCATGTGTTAGTTGAATGTGCTCAGTTTCGTTGGTTTGAAAATTGGGGTAAGAAGACGCTTTCTAAACTCGGTCTATCAGTGATGAACAGCAAACAAATGATTGAGGTCTATCAAGATGAACCCGTGTTGCAAGCATTCAAGCTAATGAGAGGAAAGGAACAATTACCCATGATCTTCTTCGGTTTTGAAATTTACGGTTATGATGAATTGCTTTGTGCTGGTGGAGATTTTCTAGAGCCACTCGCATCTACTAGCTCATTTAATTTTGGTCCAACTGGAAATTTTGGTCAAGCAGTGTTTGGATTAAATTTGGAGCATGCATTTCAAGAATTGAATATGTTACTATTGTCTACCTTTGTGTTTGGAATGCTTAATTCTGTTGATTAGGGAGTATTGGTGCCGCTGTTCGTTCGATTTCCCGATGTGTTTGTTGAACTAAAATGGGTATCTCTTAGCTGCGTTCATGAGCTTACTTTAGTTGGTAGTTTTGACATGACAAACCGTAGCTTTGCCTTTGAAGCCGTAGATTTGCTTTTACATATGTTAAGATCAGGTACACAACCAAATGAGTTCACTTTTGCTACTATACTCCCTTGTTGTGCTGGTGTAAGTGGGCTGGTTTTGGGTAGACAAATCCACTCTCTTATAATTAGATCCAATTCTGATTCTCCAATATTCGTTGGTATCTCACTTCTTGACATATATGCCAAAGCTGGTAGAATTCATGAAGCTTCTATAGTTTTTGAAAGCTTTCCAGGTAGCGACGTTGTCTCTTGTACTGCTATATTATCAGGTTCTGCTCAATTGGGTCTAGACAGAGATGTAATAGAGTTGTACCGTGAGTTGTAGAAAGAGGGAATGAGCTCCAATTTTGTTTCGTACACGAGCATCTTAAGGACATTGTCGGGTTTTGGTTCTCTTCACCATGGCAAGCAGGTCCACAACCATGTTTTACAATGCCAAATACCCTCCTCTTATGTGCTTCTTCAGAATTCAATGCTTGATATGTATGCAAAATGTGGAAACCTCAAATATGCACGAAGAGTGTTTGATCTTATGCCTAAGAGACAGGTCATCTCATGGAATTCTATGCTTGTGGGCTACAATAAACACAGAATGGGAGAGCAAGTGGTTGCGCTTTTAAATTTAATGAGGATGGAGGAAAAGATTAGGCCTGACAGTGTCACTCTCTTAGCTGTTTTATCTGGTTGTAGCCATGGTGCAATGGACGATTATGGGATGAGATTTTTTGATGAGTTGGTCTTAAGTAGGGGTGGGCACGGTCGGTTAACCGGAGTTTCGATTAACCGAATATCGGTTAACCAGAACTTCGGTTAGTAAATTTCAATAACCATAACCGTACCGTACGTTATCGGTTAATCGTGAAACTCGGTACGGTTTATCAGTTAACCGACTTATTTTAATTTTATTTTTTTAATAAAAAATTAGATTTTTAATACAAAAAATACCTTATTTTTCAATAAAATAAACTTAAAATTTAAATTAAATGAAAAATACAAACAACATCCAAATCTAATTTGTAATAAAAACATATATTTAATTTACCTAAAATTTAATATACTGGAACATAAATTTGATATGCAAAAATAATATGCAAATAAGGTAATTTTTTGCCACTGTTATCGTATCCAACAGTGCATCGCAATACCGTGAGGTGCTAGTCTTCTACCATTATGCTGATAGGTTGATTTAGTGCTTTTTAAAGGCAAGTACTTATGAAACTGGTATAGTGATACATACTTAACTACTTAAGAGCTTCTGCGAACAATTAAATACTTTGATGAAAGAGTAGTAGAGTAAAATCATATATCATGTATATCAGTATTATGTATATATTACATGTATGAGTGCACGTACGGTTACCTTTCAAATTTCCTTACGCTCATAAACTTAAACTATAAATAAAACTTATTAGATGTGTAATTCCCTTTTTAAAAACATATAATATATAGAAAAAATATTATCTGTTCTACGATTAACCGTCCGTGAAAATATTAATAACCGTATCCGAACCGTTGAACCGTTAAAAGTATCGATTGGTTAACCGTAACCGATTAATTTTTTTCGATTCGGTTAACCGTAAAAAGTGATCGGTTCTTCGGTTTTTCGGTTCAGTTTTTCGGTTACGGTTTTTTTTGCCGAGCCCTAGTCTCAAGGAAAGATGGGACCACCTAAACTTAGAGCACTGTGGATGTGGTATTGATTTTCTTGTTAGTGCTGGTGCGTTAGAGAAGGCTTTAACATTAAGAGAGTAGATTACTTTTGAACCTACAGTTGCTAATGGGGCTCTCTTTTACGTGCATGTAGTCTACACAGTATTGAATATAGGCAAAGCTCAACACATGGTTATATACTAGAAGTTGGTTTCACATTGGTAGTTCTTGGTATGATTTAGCCGCTCGTGATTTCTTCACCTGATGTCCGACTTGAGGAAAAGTCGATTGTCAATGGAGGAGAATTGATACGGTATAAATATTATCTAGGAATTATTATTAGTATTTTATTAATGTAATATTTTTAAATAGAGTTTTATGCTCCTTTATGAGATGGTGCTCAAAATGCCGGAATAAGAAGTCGGACCGGGGTACGAGGATTAACGGATCCGGCGGGGTTCCCAAGGTTAAACTCGGGGCCCATTGCCATACCCGTCTCAAAAAAGCAAACAAAACATTACCTCTGCGAGGCCTCGAAACCTCGGCAACGAGGTCTAAACCTCGTTGCTCAAAAGCTGACACCCCCGCCACGTCTAAACCAATCAGCAGTCACCGCTCCTCCAACCAATAATCAGCTAACTCGCGCTTGACCAATCAAAAGGCTTGATCTCGGGCGTCCCACATCGAGCAAGAACCAAAACTCAACTCCTCAAAACTCTATAAGTAGAGAAGAACCTCGTAAGTAGCAAGGGGGCAAAAAACATCTTGAACTCAAGAACTATCTTGCTCTTTGAAGACCGACTTGTTAAATCATCGTCAAAGACCACGCTACAGACAAGTGAAAGTCCACAAAAAGTCCTCAAGTCGCACAAAGAATCCTCGCTCACACCAAAGATCTCGTCTCATACACTCGCAAGCCACAATCACCGCGCTCTAACTCATACTCCTCAGCCTCGCCACTAGAGTTCGTTAAACAGCCTGTTGGTGATAGAATCCCGTAGTGACTAGGAGATCTCGAACCTTGTTAGATCGAGATCTTGAATACTCTTGAGAGATCTGAAGGGTAATCTCGTTTGTTTGTAACCTCGTGATATGTAATCTCGTTGTTCATAACCTCGCGATATGTAATCTCGTCATAAAGATAATAAATAAAGAGCAGTTGTTTGCACTATCGAATAAAATTAATCTCGTTTCTTGTCTTCTAGCGCTGGATTATTTCGAGTTTCATCACTAGCGACGTCTGTGGGAACCTCTTCATCCTAAGCAGTTTCCTAATTTATGCAAACCTTGGCTTTTGAATCCCTCAAAACGGCATGTCCAAACAACTTCTTCCTCCAACACCCCGATAACATGCACGAAACCTCGCAATGGATGAACACGGGACCATCGGGTTGTCCATTCGAGGTCCCTCCGGGGTGGGCGTACAACGCGCCCCAAAACCCTTACCCATACCAGGGGTACTAGTCTGGCGGTGCTTCCGCAAACCCATGTCCCTACCCGGGGTATGGGCAATACCAACAGGCTTTGCCCCTTCATACGTCCATGTACACGTCCCGGGCCAACCCACTCCGAGTACGTACCTGCGTACGTCCTCGGGCATGTGCCAGGGTGCGAGACGTCAACCAACGGCTCGTCAATGGAGAGGCATCCCCGGGACCCCATGCAGATCTCGAGATCCCGCTCACGTCGCTTGAGGATGTAGGACCAGGAGTTGTCCGAAACGGCGGGGAGCGCAATGCACACCCTAAATTCGCGATCGCGACGTCATCACGTTGAGGACGTAAGCCTCTCCCCGTTCGTGGACGAGATTCAAAGCGCACCTATGCCCAAGGGTTTCCATAGACCACAAATGGGACTTTACGATGGCGTGGCGGATCCAGAGGAGCATGTGAAGCATTTTGCTGTCCAGATGAACGTCAACTCCTACAATGACGCCATCTTTTGCTGCGTCTTCCCAACTACCCTAGAGAAGGCCACGATGACGTGGTTCATAAGTCTCAAGATTGGGTTTGTGGCCTCGTTCTCTCAATTGTGCGAGTCCTTCATCGCACACTTCAGCGGTTCGAGGAAATGCAAGAAGAACATGCGGGATCTCCGCGGTATCGAGCAGGGGGAGGGTGAGTCGCTGGGTACCTTCTTCACGAGGTTCACAACCGCGATGGCAGAGATTGCGCACATCGACGAATCATCGGTGCAAGATACCCTCATGGGCAACCTATGCCAAGGGGCTTTCAAGAATTAGATTTTCCTGAAATGCCCGACGACGGCGGGGTTGGAGAGGTGAAGGGCAACCAAGAAGAGGGTCGTGTTTTTTATGCGACCTCAGCAAAACAGAAGTGTCCGGTGTTCGTGGTGGAATCTCCCGTCGAGGCTAACCTCGAGGTCCGGGACTTCACGGTCCCCATCCCCGAGGCAGAGAGAAGTGTGACTACCCCCATCGGGAATGAGGCCGAGAAAATCTACATGGGAGAAAGTCTCTCCGGGAAATCAGCAACATTGCTCGAGGCCTTGCTGTCCAGATCTTGCGATGTGTTCGCCTGGACCGCCAAGGACGTCCGCGGCGTCCCACAAATCGTGGCCCCGCACTCCTTAAACGTCGACATTACCACCCGCCCCGTGGTGCAAAGACGAAGGAAGATAAATGAGGAGAGGGAAAACGCCGCAAATACCGAGGTGGGGAAGTTGCTGGCCGCAGGGTTTATCCGCGAGGTCAGTTACCCTAGATGGCTGTCCAAATTTGTGCTAGTAAAAAAGGCCAGCGGCAAATGGCGGATGTGCGTGGACTTCAAAGAACTCAACAAGGCTTGCCCCAAAGACAGCTACCCCCTGCCTTCGATCGACGAGTTGGTCGACTCAACCGCGGGTCACGGGGTCTTGAGTTTCCTCGACGCATACTCAGGATACAATCAGGTATTGATGAGTTCGCGCGACGAGGAGGAGACGTCCTTCATCACGCAACGTGGGACCTACTGCTATACGGTCATGCCCTTTGGCCTAAAGAACGCGGGGGCAACTTTCCAACGCCTCATAGATCGGATCTTTAAATATCACTTGGGGAGGAACGTGTCGGCCTACGTCGACGACATTGTGGTCCGAAGCAAAACCCTCGAGGAACATCTGGTCGACCTCGCTGAAGTCTTTGCAACATTAAGGCGCAACCGGCTTAGCCTGAACCCCGAGAAGTGTGTTTTCGGAGTGTCATCGGGAAAGTTCTTGGGCTTCATGATCAGCGAGCACGGGATCGATGTAAACCCCGCCAAGATTGAGTAAATTCTCTCAATGAGGTCGTCGCAGTCTCGTACTGAGGTACAACGGCTCGACGGCGTCGTAAACTACCTGGGGAGGTTCCGCTCCCGTTTGGCGGATAAGTCTCTACCCTTCTTCGCGACCCTAAAGAAAAAATACAAGTTTGTTATGGACGAGGAGCTAGAGCTCGCCTTCTCTGGGTTGAAGGCATTCTTATCAAAGCTCCCCACACTGTCACCTCCAATGGCGAGCGAGGACTTGCAGTTGTACGTAGCCGTGAGTCCGGAGACAGTCAACGCGGTGCTAACCAGAAAGGTTATGCACCCGGTCTACTTCATAAGCCGTGTTCTCCAACCTGCGGAGCAGCGATACTCCCCGGCAGATAAAATGGCCTTGGCCGTTGTGACCGCCGCGAGGCGCCTGCGCCCTTACTTCCACGTAGACTTATCCAAATGCGGGCTTGGGCCGAGATAAATTTTAAATTTTGTCCATACCCGCCCAAGTTTGCGGGTCGGGCTGTCCAATGGGCCAGCCTGCAATCTATTTTCTTTCTTTATTTATTTTATCACTAAATCGGCTACGAAGTTAAAAACAGAAAAGAATAAACAGTTAATGAACAAAACATTAAATTAGTATATAGAATTCACAATTTTAGTCTATATGAATGTGGAAGACTAGTAATTTAATTATATACCCAAAACGTTTTGAATTAGAAAAATCAACTAACATAGAACGAGAGTAAATTAATCAACAAATCAAACTCCACATACTAACACGCGACAATCACTAATAAATTATAATACTCAAAATATATCAATCGACACTTAAACAAAATTTAATATATATATTTATCTAACTCTATTTTTTTAATATACTAGAAAATATACGGGCATGGGCCAAATAGTCAGTCCAAGCCCAGCCCATTTTAAATATGGGCAGGCCGGGCCGGGCCTAACGGGACTAAACCCTGTCTAAGCCCATTATTTTTTTCGGGTGGGCTGGGCGGGCCGGGCGGGCCGACCCGCTTTGGACAGGTCTACTTCCACGCACACCCTATTCAGGTCCTCTTCGACCTCCGACTTCGGAAAGTCCTCCATCAGCCCGCCCTCTTGGGGCGGATGACGAAGTGGGCAGTCGAGCTCTCCGAGTTCGACATCAGCTACCTCCCCATGACTACAATGAAGGGACAAGCTCTCGCCGACTTCGTCGTGGAAGTTACCTTCCCCGAAACCGACGCAAGCTCGGAGGAATGGAAGGTCTTTGTTGATGGCTCACGGTGTGATGCCGGGGGTGGGGCTGGCATATTCCTCGCCGGTCCCTCAATTAAAACAGAGTACGCCCTTAAATTCGCCTTCGATGCCACCAATAACGAAGCCGAGTATGAGGTCATGATTGCTGGGATAGAGATGGTGCTCCTCAGTGGAGCCCGCAAGATCAAAGTCTACACTGAACGGGGTTCTTGCCTGCGTACCGAGAAAAAGTTAAGGCCTTGGTGTCTTGCCTAGAGACCTTCGCGGTAGAGTCCATCCCACGAGCTGCAAACACGAATGCAGATGCACTCGCGAGGTTGGGATCGGCTCTCCCCTTGGAAGTAGGAAATCGCGTTATGGTGGAAAGGAAGCTCTCGCGGAGTGTAACAACGAAGTTCTCTCCTTCACACTCGGGGACTAGAGGGTTCCAATCACGTGATATATGGAAAGCGGCGTCCTCCCTGAAGATCTCGCAAAGGCTAGAAAGCTCAAAATGCAAACGGCCCGCTACTGCATCATCGGCGGTCGGCTCTATCGTCGAGGTTGCGGAACACATCTTGTACGAGGCGTATGAAGGGGTCTATGGTGGCCACCCCGGGTGGCGCGCCTTGTCGCATAAAATCGCATATTTGGGATATTTTTGGCCCACTCTCAGGCAAGATGCGAGGGCCTATGTCCAGAAGTGTGACGGGTGCCAGAAGAACGGTAACCTCCAGCACGCCCCGACCTCACGTCTGCGCTCGATCCATGCACCATGCCCCTTCGCAATGTGGGGGATGGATATCCTAGGGCCTTTCCCCAAGGTTGTTGGTCAGGTGCAGTACATATTGGTCATCATCGACTATTTCACGAAGTGGGTCGAGGCAGAGGCGATGGCAAAGATCACAGAGACAAAGGTCTGCAACTTCCTATGGAAGAACCTCGTGTGCCGCTTTAGGGTCCCCATGAGCATCATGACTAACCATGGCCCCCAATTTGACTGCGAAGAAACTCGGACCTTTTGCTCCGAGCTGGGCATAACTCTCAAGTTTTCCTCCGTGGCCCACCCCCATTTCAACGGCCAGGTGGAGAATGTCAACGCACGCATCCTATCCGATCTAAAGAAGCATCTGGCCAGGGCACAAGGTCGCTAGGCGGAGCTTCTCCCACTCGTCCTATGGACATACCATACCATCGTGCGTCGCGGAATGGGGGAAACGCCTTTCGCTCTAACCTACGGAACAGAAGCGCTAGTTCCTGTAGAAACCTTAGTCCCTTCGGCAAGGGTTTTTGACTTCGATGAAAAAGAGAACGAGGCCAACCTCAAGATCGAATTGTTGTTTAGAGACGAACTGCGCGAGGTCGCAGCCATGCGCTCGAAAGAATTTGATAGCTTGCATATAGGAGTAGTTTAGATGCATGTTTTATATATGTTTTTGTTAGTTTTAGGTTGCTTTTATGTAGTTTTTAGGTTTTTTGTGTTGTTGGGTATTATGCGCTGGTTTGCTCGGTTTTACAGGTTTTTAGGTTCAGGAGCAATAGCGGGGCGAGTACAGATTGACCATGACGGTGGTGGACGAGCTAAGGAATGCTAGGATGTGCTAGGATGATGGTTGGAGAAGAGCCAAATCAAGAACAAAGCCGAGCCAAGCTAAAGCCAAAAGCTCGGGATCGATCCCGAGCAATGAAGCCGCACATTCCCAACTGAGTGGGAATTGCGCGGGGAGGAGCATGATTGCACGGCCACACAATTAGGTGTCGAAGCCGCGCAATTTGGGCTTTTACACGGACATCATTTTGGGCCGAGTCTTGATGTTGGGCTTTGACATTTGGGTTTATGGGCTTATATTTTCCGAGTGTAGGGTTTAATATATCTTATGAGGGTTATTTTTAGTAGACATTAAAATACTTTATGTTAGTTTAATTTTCATAACTTTTGATCAACTTTTGGAGGATAGGGTTTTCTCTCAAGGAAGAACCTTTGAACCTTTGTAAGTTTGATTTTAATTCAATTATGCATTGCTAATTTCTCTTGTGTTTGACTAGTTATTGAAGTCATGATTTGTATGTAGTTGTGAGGTTTGATTGATTCTCAACAAACTTGAATAGAAATTATTCCTTGTGCTTAATTGAATCTAAACTAGGGTTTTATTAGATTAGCTACCTAATTGAATTTCTAGTTATAACTGAATCTTATTAATTGCCGATCGGAATTAATTTGATCAAGAGTATACTTTAATCAATTTAGTACCGGTTGGACAAGTTGGTTAAAGAAGGGAATAAATTCACAAGTCACTTAGATGTCTGGTTGCTTTAAGTGTTTGTTTCTATTGATAACTTGAAGCGTTATGTTGTTGTTTAATTGAATCTAGAACGTCTTATAGGTTGTTAAATAATTAGGGTTGTTAGACTGATAGTTCTATCAACTAAATATGAAGTTTGGGTTTTAGTCCATAGTAGGATCATTATCCACAATAGATTATTTAAGTGGAAGAGAATTAAGAGAATCAATGATCAACGAATCAATATCATGATGGATTTAACTAGTTGAACACGTTTGTCTTTTATTGATATTCACAATCAACTCTACATTCATATTTATTTCTGTCTTGCATAGTAGTTTAGAATTTACAAATACAAAACCCCCCATATTAGTTACTTGGCACTAAAGCAATAACACATTTACACGAGTCTTTGTGGGTTCGACCCTTGCTTACCGCTCTACTGAGTTGGTTAAGTTAGGTTTTGACGACCACTGAAAATACCTCATCAAATTTGGTGTCGTTTCCGGGGACTCGTCGCTATTTGTGTTTATTACTTTTGTACTATTTTTGGGTGTGAACCTGTTATATGGTTCATATCCGTGCTACTAACTCATCTCCCTTGCTTTTTGATCCAGATATTGACAGGAAAATCTTCAGGCTAAGGAAGGATATCCGAAATCACTTTCAGGCTCTACCATTCTTTCTTGAGGAATCTGAATCTGAATCTAAATCAGAGACTGAATCTGAAACTACTAAATCTGCTGAGATGGGTGATCAAACATTGAGACAGTTAACTGTACCAAATTTGGAGCAACAACCGCTGGCGGTGTAATTCCCTGCTCTTGGTGAGGGAGTCAAGTTCGAGCTGAAATCTGGGTTGATTCACCTTTTGCCTTCATTCCATGGGCTTAGTGGTGAAGATCCCAACAAACATCTTTCTGAATTTCATGATGTGTGCTCAAGCATGAAGCCTGCTGATGTGACTCATGACCAGATTGCGCTGAGAGCCTTTCCTTTCTCTCTCAAGGATCAGGCTAAATATTGGTTTTATTACTTGGCTCCGGGAAGTATTAATACATGGGCTAAGATGAAGGAAGATTTTCTAGAGAAGTACTTCCCTGCTACAAGGCTTAATGAACTGAAGAAGATGATTAGCAACATTGAGCAAGAAGCTAATGAGACCTTGTATGCATACTATGAGAGATTCAAGAGGCTGATAGTCAGCTGTCCTTTTCATGGCTACACTGATCAAGATCTTATTTTATACTTATTTAATGGCCTCTTGGATGATGAGAGAAGGATGGTTAATGCAGCTTGCCAAGGTAATATTCTCAACAACACTCATGCTGCTGCGTTTGAACTATTCACACAACTGTTTGAGGGCACAAGACAGTTCAGAAAAGAGACTAGCTCGAAAGCTGCAAATTCTGTGGTGACTAATTCAAGAATCCAAGATGAAGTCACTGAGTTGAAAACGATGATGAGGCAGCTGTTACAACAAGGTGGAAGACAACAGGTAAAATCCTGTGAAATATGTTGTGATTCCATGCACCCCATTGATGCTTGCCCTGCACTTCAAGATCTAAATGCTGAGGTGAATGCATTGGGAGGCTATGGACCACCTAGGCCGAGGTATGACCCCTTCTCCAACATTTACAATCCAGGCTGGAGGGATCATCCTAATCTGAGGTACGAAAATTCAAACAACCAGCAATTCAATCAGCAGGGTGGCCAAGCTCCATACAAGCCACCTTTTCAACCCCGTCCTCAGGGGGGGGGGGCAATCAGAATTCTATGTCTACTAAAGATATGATTAGGACCCTGGCACACACTCTGACTACAATGCAAGGCTCAATGAGCCAATTTCAACAAGAGACCAAGTCTAGCATCCACAATTTGGAGACTCAAGTCAGTCAAATTGCCAATGTTGTAGGTAAACTAGAAGCTAGAGATTCAAGTAAGTTTCCATCTCAGACCGAGGTCAATCCAAAACAGAATGTCAATGCTATTACTTTGAGGAGTGGGCGAGAGCTTCAAGTAGAGCCCAAGGACGGGCAAGTACCAATTAGAAGGGGAGTGGCAGAAAAAGCTAAGGGCGGAACTGAGGAAAAATTTGAGCTGATAGAGGAAATTCCAAGTGATCCGTTCGGGGACGAATTGCTCGGCCTACATGCTAAAAGCGCGGCCGAGCAATTGTCACCCCGCGCAATACCATCTCAGTTGCAATTGCGCGGGGAAGCGACGACGGAAAGCGCTGCCACGCAATTTCCAAGTCGCGCAATTACGTCCCAGTTAGGATTGCGCGGTTTGGCTGCTAAAAGCGCGGCCGCGCAATCGGAGGCGATCCCGAGCAATGAAGCCACCGTTGTTGATTCGTCTGAAACCCCTCTGAAGTCTTATGAACCTGTTCCACCCTTCCCAGAGGCACTAAAAGAGACCCGAAAGCTGGAGAACGACAAGGAATTGTTCAAGACGTTCAGCAAATGTGAAGTAAACATTCCTTTACTTAAACTGATTAAAAGCATTCCTAGATATGCTATGTTTTTGAAAGAATTGTGCACCATGAAAAGAACTCAAAAGCTAAAAGGGAAACAGAAAATCTATGTAAGTGAGCATGTGTCAGCTGTGTTTCAAAGACATATGCCTCAGAAATTTGGTGACCCTGGCATGTTCACTATTCCCTGCATTATTGGTGATACAAAAATTGATAAAGCCATGCTAGATCTAGGTGCTTCAATCAATGTTTTGCCTTACTCTGTATACAAAATGCTTGAACTGGGTCCTTTGCAAGAAACTGGTGTGGTTATACAGTTAGCTTATAGGTCAAATGCTTAACCTAGAGGAATAGTTAAAGATGTGCTTGTAATGGTTGACAATCTGATATTTCCTGCTGATTTCTATGTCTTAGATATGGACTATGATAAGCATGCTGCACCTATTTTGCTAGATAGACCTTTTCTGAAAACAGCTAAGACTAAGATTGATGTTTGTAATGGTTCTCTTACTATGGAATTCGATGGGGAAAGGGTAGAGTAATATATTTATGATGCAATGAAATACCCTCCCGACGATTCCTCGCTGTGCTTAGTTGATGTGGTAGAGCCACTTGCTCAAGAATTTTTCAATATGCATGAATCTGAAGCTTTGAGATCCACCTTGGAAAATGCTATTATGAATGATACTTCAGATTTGGATTTAAAGACTGACCTGCAGGAAGTGGTGGCAGAGTTGAATGCTCACTTTGAGCATCCTCTTATGCCACCGGGCTCAAAGCCCATACCACTAACCTTGCCAAGCGAGAAGCTTTTGCCATCTATTGTGCAGGCACCAGTGGTAGAATTCAAGCAACTTCCAGACCATCTCAAGTATGCTTTCTTAGGTGAAGGGGACACTTTGCCGGTAATTATATCCAACAAGCTCAGCAATGAGCAAGAAGGAAGATTAGTGGTAGTTCTGAGGGAGCATAAGACGGCTATAGGATGGACTATTGCAGACATTAAAGGGATTAGTCCCTCAATATGTATGCATCGGATTCTATTAGAAGATGAAGCTACACCGTCTAGACATCCCTAAAGAAGGCTAAATCCCCCGATGATGGAGGTGGTAAAGAAGGAGGTGCTGAAGCTCCTTCAGGCAGGTATGATCTTTCCTATATCTAATAGTAAATGGGTCAGCCCAACACAAGTTGTCCCTAAAAAGGGTGGTATTATAGTGGTTGAGAATCACAAGGGTGATCTCATTCCCACCAGAGTCCAGACCGGGTGGCGGGTGTGTATTGATTATCGCAAGCTGAATGCGGTAACCCGGAAGGACCATTTCCCATTACCTTTCATTGACCAAATGCTGGAACGACTTGCCGGTCGTTCATTCTATTGTTTCTTGGATGGATATTCTGGATATTTTCAGGTAGCCATAGCACCAGAGGATCAAGAGAAGACAACATTGAATTGTCCTTTTGGCACCTTTGCATACCGAAGGATGCCTTTTGGACTGTGCAATGCCCCAGCTACATTCCAACGGTGTATGGTTAGTATCTTTTCTGAGTACATAGAGAAATTTATTGAGGTATTTATGGACGATTTTACCGTCCATGGGGATGACTTTGATTCATGCTTAACTCATTTGACACTAGTGCTAAAAAGATGTGAAGATACTAATCTTGTTCTCAACTCTGAAAAATGTCATTTTATGGTAGAACAAGGTATAGTATTAGGCCATATAGTGTCTTCTAGGGGTATTGAGGTCGATAAGGCTAAGGTTGAAGTAATTCAATCTTTGCCTTATCCTACTAATGTGCGTGAAGTGCGTTCTTTTTTAGGCCATGCAGGGTTTTACCGTAGGTTTATCAGAGACTTCTCCAAAATTGCCTCTCCCTTATGTGAGTTGTTGAAGAAGGAAGCAGAATTTGAGCTTGGTGATGCATGCAAGACGGCGTTTGATGAGCTAAAACTCCGCCTCACCACAGCTCCCATTATTCAAGCCCCAGATTGGTCTCTCCCCTTTGAGATCATGTGTGATGCTAGTGATTATGCAGTGGGGGCTGTTTTGGGACAGAAGAAGGGCAGGGCGTCTCATGTGATTCACTACGCCTCTATGACATTGAATGAAGCTCAGAGGAACTACTACACCATAGAGAAGGAGCTCAAAGCAGTTGTGTTTGCATTGGAGAAATTTCGCTCTTATTTGTTGGGAACAAAAGTGATTGTTTATACAGATCATGCAGCACTCCGCTATCTGCTGATGAAAAAGGAGGTCAAGCCCAGGTTAATTAGGTGGATCTTATTATTGAGTAAGTTCAACATTGAGATCAAAGACAAAAAGGGGGCTGAGAATGTGGTTGTTGATCATTTGAGTCGTCTGGTGATGGAAGAACAGAAAAAGCCAGCAAGTTCACCCATTCAGGAGGAATTTCCAGATGATACATTGTTTGCTATTAAGGTCGTAAAACCTTGGTATGCACACTTGGGTAATTTCTTAGTTATGGGTGAATTCCCACCAATGTTCACAAAAGATCAGAAGGACAAGTTAAGAAGTGAAGCAAGATACTACATCTGGGATGATACATATTTGTGGAAACACTGCGCTGATCAGGTAATCCGACGATATATCCCGGATAATGAGGTAACTTTTATCTTAACCTTCTATCATAATTATGCATGTGGGGGCCATTTTAGTTCTAACAAAACAGCTAGGAAGGTATTGGACGCAGAATTTTACTGGCCGAGCATTTTTTGGGATGCTCATGGTTTTTGTAAATCCTGTGACCGATGTCAAAGAGTTGGGAATATGTCCCAAATGAATGAGATGCCTCAATCTCCTATTATTTTCTGTGAAATCTTTGATGTATGGGGCATTGACTTTATGGGTCCATTTCCTAGTTCTCTTGGGAATTATTATATTTTGCTTGCGGTGGACTACGTTTCCAAATGGGTGGAAGCGAAGGCCACCAGGACTGACGATTCTAAAGTGGTGACAGATTTCTTGAAGACCAACATTTTTACTAGATTTGGTGTTCCTAGATCCCACTTCTGTAATAGGATGGTGAGTGCATTATTGAGAAAATATCATGTCACACACAGAGTCTCTTCAGCGTACCACCCTCAGACAAATGGCCAGGCAGAGGTGTCTAACAGGGAAATCAAGTCCATTCTAGAGAAAACAATTGCACCAAACAGGAAAGACTAGAGTGCTCGGTTGGATGATGCACTATGGGCATATAGGACCGCTTTTAAAAAAACCAATTGGGATGTCACCATTCAGGTTGGTGTTTGGGAAAGCTTGTCATCTACCGGTGGAAATTCAACATAAAGCATACTGGGCAGTCAAGAAGTGCAACATGCAAGAAAATGAGGTGGGAGAATTCAGGAAACTTCCAACTCCGGGAAATGGAAGAAATCAGGCTTGAGTCTTATGACAATGCAGTAATATATAAGGAAAAGACAAAGGCTTGGCATGACAAGCATATTTGGAGGAAGAATTTTAAGGTTGGGGACAAAGTACTTTTGTTCCAATCTCTCCTCAAACTGTTTCCTGGAAAATTAAGTTCAAGATGGAGAGGTCCTTTTGTGGTAGCACAGGTATATCCACATGGCGCAGTTGATATTTATGATGGAGTTTCTAATTCCGTCTTCAAGGTGAATGGTCAGAAACTGAAGCCATATTATGAGGGGTTCAATGGTGCTACTTTGGAAGAGACGGCTCTCCAAGAACCGGAGCAAGAGCCTTAGTATCCTTTTTACGTCAAGCTAAAGACGTTAAACAAGCGCTTCTTGGGAGGCAACCCATGGTTTAGGATAGATTTACTTTGATTTTTGTTTTCAGTCTTACAATTTTTTTTTATTAGTTAGTTTAGGTAGAAATAAACTTCAACATTACAAATAGCTCGGGCAAGCCTTGAAGTACAGAAAAACTCAGAAAGGGGACTATAATTGCATGGTCATGAGATCAGGAGCCAACCCGAGCAATGCAAGTTCAGAGAAGATTGCGCGGCTTGGGATGCTAAATGTGCGGCCGCGCATTCCTAGTCCCAAAGTCGAGCAATCGCAACTGAATGGGTATTGCGCGGGATTGCAATTGCGCGGCCGGGCAATTTGATCCGATCCCGTGTAATCGGCAAAAATTCAGCGACCACTTTAACAAAACCCGAGCCCTCCTTTATTCATTCCTCTCATTCGCACGCCCCCCTTCTTCAACCTCTCTACAAACTCCATTGAAGGTCATCACCCAAAGCTTCATCCAAGCTATTTCAAGTCGGAATTTCAATCAAAATCAAGCAAGGAACTCACATTCAAGCGGGATTCAAGTAAGATTTCTCCAATTTCCCTCTAAATTTCGATTTTAGTGGATTAAATCTAAACCTAGGTTTTGTTCTAAAAACTCGAAATTTACCCCTTTAGGCTCGGATTTAGTCTTAAGTCCTTTACAAAAGTTTGTTCATTGAATGATTCTAGTTTAGATTCGTGTTTTATTTGAGCTTTGCATGCAAATCCGAAAATCACCTAGAAATTTGATTAAATTTTAATTATATTTTGATTAAATTGTTCTAGGTAGTGGGGAAAGAGAGTGTTTGAGAGCTTATCTGTGAAATATTGTTGTGGTTGTCCTTGTCGGGACAACGGAATTGCGTTTGTTTGGTTTGTTTTTGGTGTTTGTGCAGGTTAAATTGAGATTCTAAAATAATGGGTAACAAGAGAGGTAGAACAGATGGAGCTTCATCATCCCGAGCTGCTTTAGCTCCCCCTGCTGTGGTGGGAGAAACTATCCAAGAAACTTTTGGGATTACTTTGACAAAAGACAGTCATATGATCCGGTTTGAGCATCTGAAGGACAGAGAATGGAAAGCAACAATGTTCATTGATTGGAACCTGATGAATGAGATCGGGATCGCTCATCTGTTGAATGAGATAGGAGCATATTTGCATATGGGCGAGTTCTTGAAGTTGTGTGAACCCACATTCAAGGGGTTAACACTGGAGTTTCTGAGTACGTTGTCCACTAATTTCAAAGGAGAAGGAGAGATCAAGTTCTGGCTAGGAGGAGTAAGGAGGAAGTTGACTTTGAAAGAGGTTAACCGAGTGTTTGGTTTCTGTAATTTCCCTCGTAGTAGAGATGTAGTGCTTAATGAGACAGGTGCTATATGGGCTGACAGGCACTTCTGGAGAGCTATCACATGGAGGGCCAAATATGAGCGTTCCAAAGAAAAAGCCTCTCCCATCACTCATCCCGCTATTAAGGTTTTTCCAGAGGTTTATAGCTAGTACTATGAATGGGCGGGGTGATGGTGGAAACAACTGCCCCAAGAAGGATGTCACTGTGTTGGCTGCTAGTTTAAAGAAGAAGCAGTTGGATGTGGGTGCTATGCTGATGCACCACATGGGCCATGTTAGAAACAAAGGCGGTGGAGCTATTTGTATTGGTGGGATTGTGACTTTCCTAGCCAAGCATTTTGGAGTCGATTTGAGCAGGTTACAGGTTGACATTCCGCATGTACCTAGTGCTATGCTGAAGAAGATGGGTGCTCTTTATATTTACAGGAACTCCTACTATTGGGTGATTGGGGATTCTGGGAGAGTAATGAAGCTTCCTGATGGGAGCCGAGTAAAGATTGGAGACAGCCCGGCTAACTGGTTCATTGAAGCTCGGGATGGTGATTTAAATGTGATTGATGTCAAGGGCCCAATTAGAGGTAAAAATAAGGCCCCAGTTGTTGTTGAGGATTCTGAAGAAGAGGAGATGGATGAGGATTTCACCATGGCTGAAGAAGAAGAAGAAGAAAAGGAAGAATCTGCTGAAGATGTAGAAACTGATGAGGATGATGAGTTTGAGGAGGAGGATCCATCTTTACCTGCTGGAGGTGATCACTAGTATTCTGATACATAGTACAGTCAGATGATGGAGATGATGAGACAGATGCAACTGGACAACACGCAGTGTTACAACACTATGACGTCTCACATAGATCAAAGTTTTTAGAGCATGAGAGGCTATGTGGATCAGAGGTTCACAGCGGTTCAGACTCGTCAAGATCAGCAGCTTGCTGCTTTTCAGGCCCGCCAGGATGAGCATTTCAGACTG
The DNA here is from genome assembly GCA_964016875.1 of Fallopia convolvulus. NCBI lineage: Eukaryota > Viridiplantae > Streptophyta > Magnoliopsida > Caryophyllales > Polygonaceae > Fallopia > Fallopia convolvulus. The sequence goes on from OZ024736.1 coordinate 27,434,169, forward strand.
CTCAACACTAGATTGGATGGATGGAGTTCAGCGAGCTATCCACCTCACATGTCCTACCCTCAGTATGCCTTTCCCGATCCTCCGTATCCTTAGTTTCCGCCATACCAGCCAACACCACTACAAGAGATTCCGCCTTACCAGCCACCACATCCAGAGTATCATCCAGAGTACCAGCCACCGCCACCACAGGATTTTCCGCCCTATTACAAACCAAACAACTGGGTTTTGTGAGTTTTTCTCTTTCCTTTACTTTTTACTATACTTTGGGGACAAAGTATGTTCTAAGCATAGGGGAAGGGAATTACTTGTTTGCATTACATGTAGTTGCATTAGTTTAGGCCATGTTTAAAATTTTTGCATGCATTGATTAAAATCCTGGAAAATGAAAAAAAAATCAGAAATTTGAAAAAACTACAAAAATATTGTATTTAGGTTCTTATTTCCCCATTATTTGATTCCTTTTGTTTCTCTAAGTTGAGTATAAGTTCTAACCCATGTTTTGCATGATTTACTGAAGTTGATATGATATAAGCATGATCATTGATTAAATGACTTGATTATAGGATGGAGCATGCATTTAGCTTGAGTATTTGATTCATTCTGAAGTTCTAGACAAAATATTAGCCTTGTGAGGTTTATTATTTTTGGCCTTTCATGATATATTGTTCTCTACATTCTTGAGTGTATCACCATGATTATCTAGCTCTAGAACTTGCATTAATACTCTATTTTGAGGCTGCTTATATGATTGAATGCATGACATTAAAATAATTGGGGCAATGTTTTTATAAGCCTATTATTTCTCTTCCTACCTTACAAGATCCATGTGCTTGACACCTCTATTTCTTTTGAGCTTTAAGCTTATTTTTATTAGCTCCACAAAATGATCCATAGCCGAATAAGCTTGACCCATAATCCGGGATTTAGGACTTTAGGTTATATTTTGTTATGTGTGAGTTTGATGTAAGTATGAGGGAGTTGGAGGAAAAGGTGGAAAAAGAGGAAATAAAACTCTTGGTTTCAAAGTGAAAAAAAATGAAGATGAAAAATCTGTTGCAAAGCAAAAGAAGAAAAAATGAGCTTAAATGTTAGTAGTCTTCATTAGTAATAAAGAAAAGAGTTGAAAAGAGGCAAAAGAAAAGAAAAAAAAAAGAAAAGCAAAGTGTTTGAATCTAAATGTATGGAGTTGAGAAAGAAGAGTTTGGGAGAAGTAAGAAAAGAAAGTGTTGAGTTGGGTTTAGGATTAGTTCTTTATCCCGGATTTAGAACCACAGGCCAAATATTATCCCTTCTAAATTTCACTTTACCTTGGTCCCATTACAAGCCGGAAAAAGACCTCATGATTTTTTTTATGTATTTGATCCCCAACGGTGGAATTTTAGAACTCTGATGCAAGCATATGGTAGTCTAGTTTTCATGGCTGATTTTTGAGTGAAACACGTCCTTTATACACTTGAGAGTTGAGTGCAAACACAATTTCCTTGGTGAGGTCTAGAATGAATGAATGGTCTTTACTTTTTGCTTACCATAATGCATGCTAGGAAGTCTTGGTTGGGTTTTTAATTATATGTGAAATGCTTGTTTGACTTGAGATGGATGTAAGATTGCATTTCTATGGTGTGATTTGGATTTATGTCTTGCTTGAGGACAAGCAAGGGTTAAGCATGGGGGAATTTGATAGCTTGCATATAGGAGTAGTTTAGATGCATGTTTTATATATATTTTAGTTAGTTTTAGGTTGGTTTGATGTAGTTTTTAGGTTTTTTGTGTTGTCGGGTATTATGCACTGGTTTGCTCGGTTTTACAGGTTTTTAGGTTCAAGAGCAATAGCGGGGCGAGTACAAATTGACCATGGCGGTGATGGACGAGCTAAGGAATGCTAGGATGTGCTAGGATGATGGATAGAGAAGATCCAAATCAAGAACAAAGCCGAGCCAAGCTAAAGCCAAAAGCTCAGGATCGATCCCGAGCAATGAAGCCGCGCATTCCCAACTGAATGGGAATTGCGCGGGGAGGAGCATGATTGCGCGGCCGCGCAATTAGGTGTCGAAGCTGCGCAATTTGGGCTTTTACACGGACATCATTTTGGGCCGAGTCTTGATGTTGAGCTTTGACATTTGGGTTTATGGGCTTATATTTTCCGAGTGTAGGGTTAAATATAGCTTATGAGGGTTATTTTTAGTAGACATATAAATACTTTATGTTAGTTTAATTTTCATAACTTTTGATCAACTTTTGGAGGATAGGGTTTTCTCTCTAGGAAGAACCTTTGAACCTTTGTATGTTTGATTTTAATTCAATTATGCATTGCTAATTTCTCTTGTGTTTGGCTAGTTATTGAAGTCATGATTTGTATGTAGTTGTGAGGTTTGATTGATTCTCAACAAACTTGAATAGAAATTATTCCCTATGCTTAATTGAATCTAAACTAGGGGTTTATTAGATTAGCTACCTAATTGAATTTCTAGTTATAACTGAATCTTATTAATTATCAGTCGGAGTTAATTTGATCAAGAGTATACTTTAATCAATTTAGTACCGGTTGGACAAGTTGGTTAAAGAAGGGAATAAATTCACAAGTCACTTAGATGTCTGGTTGCTTTAAGTGTTTGTTTCTATTGATAACTTGAAGCGTTATGTTGTTGTTTAATTGAATCTAAAAAGTCTTCTAGGTTGTTAAATAATTAGGGTTGTTAGACTGGTAGTTCTATCAACTAAATATGAAGTTTGGGTTTTAGTCCTTAGTAGGATCATTATCCACAATAGATTATTCAAGTGAGAAGAGAATCAATGATCAACGAATCAATATCATGATGGATTTAACTAGTTGAACACGTTTGTCTTTTATTGATATTCACAATCAACTCTGCATTCATATTTATATATGTCTTGCATAGTAGTTTAGAATTTACAAATACAAAACCCCCCATATTAGTTACTTGGCACTAAAGCAATAACACATTTACACGAATCTCTGTGGGTTCGACCCTTGCTTACCGCTCTACTGAGTTGGTTAAGTTAGGTTTCTTTGATAGGTATTGAGGACCACTGAAAATACCTCATCAGTATCACGACAAGAAGGTTAGGCCCTAGTTTTTGGTCACGGGTTTTCTCATTTTGAGACGTACCGAAGGTACCAAACTGGATCCTAACTGGGAGGGTCTGTACCTACTCGGGGAAGAAGTCGCGCCCGGAGCTTTCAAGCTCAAGGATAGCGAAGGATGCACTCTAAGCAAAACATGGAACATCAATCGGATCAAAAGATATTACATGTAAAATCTCCGAACTCTTTACCATCGTTGCGCAAGTCCGCCTCTTGCTTCCCGCTTGGGGTTGGAGATTCTCAGGTTTAAGAAGTTCAATTCGACCCCTCGCTTCCTGCTCGGGGTTGGAGATTCTTGGTTTTAAGAAGTTCAAATCCACCCCTTGCTTCCCGCTTGGGGTTGGAGATTCTCAATTTTCAGAAATCAAGTCCACCCCTCGCTTACCGCTTGGGTATGGAGACAATCAAAACAATCATGCACGATCCGAGCGAGGCTCGTGATCGTGATATAAAAACAATCATGTGCGATCCAAGCGAGGCTCGTGATCGTGGCACATAAACAATTATGCGTGAACCGAGCGAGGCTCGTGATCGTGGCATAAACATAATCATGCGCGATCCAAGCGAGGCTCATGATCGGGGCATATAATCTATCATGTGCGATCCCAGCGAGGCTCTGGATCGCGGCATATAGTCTATTAAAAGCAATCCGAGCAAGGCTCGGGATCGGGGAACGTAACAAACGCCCGATGTGGCCCGAGCGGACTACAAATATTGCGGTGCTCAGACCATGGGGTTGGATCGGGATATAATAAACTGAATCGATGGAGAACACGCAACATAACCACAAACGAAGGAAAGAAAATTACATAAAATAGGGCCGCGAGGGACAGAATATCATAATTATATACCCCAGCGGGGCCACCAAATAAAAAACAAAAAAAGAAACACAAAAACTACAAGAGCAGACCCCCTTTACTCCTTCGGTATCTTGGCGGCGGGGGCGGCGGGGGAGGCAATGACAATCGCGGGGTCGGGGGTAGGCGCATTTATCGCGGGATTTGTACTAACAAGCGCGAGGCCTGCTGCAGGCACCTCGGTACTCTCATCCGGCGCATCCCCGCCCTCGTTGTCGAAGAAGAACTCGCATTCCCCCTCGGGCTCTTCCCCGGTTTCTACCCCCATGGTCAGAGTGTAGTTGGGGTTGAAGAAGGCAATACGAGGATCGATGTGCCCATACTTCGCAACTGCCTGCCTTACCCCCATGCGGATGGCCTACTGGTACATCTTGTCAATGCTGCTCAGCAACTGTTCCTTGTACTCGGCAGACGCCACGTACTTAGGGCCTGCAACCTCCACCTCCTCGTTAAACTCATTAACGCATTGTTGGAGGCTGTTGATCTCCTCCTCGGCCTTCCGGAGCTCCGACTCCTTCTCCCTAAAAAACTTGTGCTCCGCGGAAAGTTTGCCTCAGAGCTCCTCGACCTCACCCTGTAAGCCCCCAACAAGGGCCTTTGCCTTGTTCTCCTCCTCCTTCGTGTTCGCCTCCCCCTCCTTCGCCCTTGCCGTCGTTTTGGCCTCGTCCCTCGCCGCAACCTCCGCGACCTTAGCCCTCTTCCCGGCCTCGGCGAGGTCCTTCTCTTTCTTCTCACACTCCTCTATGCGAGCCTTGAGCGTCGCCTCCATCTTGTCCATTCTCTTCTGGAGGAGGGTGAGGCGACTAAGGTTATAATTCTCGAAGAAGGAATACGGAAAAGTCAAAAAAAAGTATGTTAGGAAAAAGGCACAAAACTTAAAAAGCGAGGCTTATGGAAGAAAGGCATACCATGGCTGAGTAGCGGAAGGCCTCGTCATTTAGGGCTTTGACTCGGCTAAAGTCGTTGTTGCCAAGATAAAAAATAAATAACCCTATACTACTAACTAGTATAGTAAGCAAGCAAGGGGTCGTACCCAAGAGAATCGGGATTCTGAATAATCAGCAGGAAATAAGACAGGCGTTTTTGGAAGTTTAAGCAAACAAACAAACAAGCAAATAATATTTGGGGATTTAATCAATTGGAAGAAAGCATAGTTTATTCAACCAATTCCAACTTTTTAATCATTCGATCATCAATTCATCCACTTTTCTATTAATTCCCAGGTTAATTCCAATCCTTATAAAAGATTTCCGCTTGTCCACGGTCCAAGTAAAATTATGATATGAACAAGAACGCTTAATTCAAATCATGCAAAGTATTAAGGATAGAAGGATATTAATTCATGCAATCAAGCTACGAGTCTAATGCATAAAATAACAATCAAATACTCTTTCTCAATTCTAGTCCACGGTCCTAGAAGAGAGTTGTTTCAAGGATAAATAAGATTGCACAGACAACAATCAAACCTAATCCAAACAGTAGAATATCAATCAAATTCAACAAGTTGAGCACCAAAGAGAAATCAATTGATAATCATATAAATAAAACCAAGAGTTTTGATATTAACCAAGGGATAGAAAAGTTACCAAAATCTCACGAATTACATAAAAAGGCTTCCTTGATCAAACAAACTCCAAAGGAAATTAGTTCTCCATAATAAAACTAAAAACTGGAATAATCTTTGAAAGTGTGCAACAATGTGTCTCAAGTGAAAACGAAACTAAGCTTAAATAGTACAAATAAATCCGAAACCCTCCGCGAGCGCGGATTGAAACCGCGGGCGCGGATCAGTCAATCCTCCTCGGCCGCGGATCCTCGGACAACCGCGGGCGCGGTTTCCATCCGCGAGCGTGGATTTATTTGACATCTTACTAGTGTCAACTTCGGAGGTGGTATTGACCCACTTAGAGTTGGAATTTGAAATCGCCATACAAACATGAATTTAGCTCTTCGAGTTAGCTTTCTAATGGTACCAAATTAAGCTTCATCCAATCACCATAGCTCCCGAACGATGCGTCGCAAGAAAATGGTGTCAAAACAACTCCAAATCAACACTTGTCTTCAAAACTCTTGCAATTCTTCAAATCGTGTCTTCGGTCTTCATATTATAATTATGCTCAAAACTAACCTAAACACACTCAAATCATACCTAAAATACAAGAGATAACCTATACTAAATAGAGCATATCAAATTCCCTCATACTTAAACCTTGCTCGTCCTCGAGTAAGCTCAAAATAAATCTAACAATCAATCCTATCAAGGTTTACAACATAGTACAAGGGAAGACAAAAATCAATCACCTCACCAACTCGAACCCAAAATAGAGAAATAATGAGCAACAACATGAAAGCTCAAGCACACACCTCACCAATACAAAATATAACACTCAAGCTCTAAAAAGTGTAAAGAAACCTAGGATCTACCCGACATCTAAAGTGTAATCCCCAAGCCCCAAAGTAAAATATAATCCTAAACACTCTGATTTTACCACTCATTCTACTTAGGCGCCCTTTCGGGTTCTTACCTAATCACTCTCTTCATATTTACTAGGTGTGCTCACAAATACTCACATCTCTCATAAACCTCATTACCCCAGCCTAATGCTGGTCCGGGTTACCTGCTTATTACCTAAGCCGCCCTTTCGGGTTTTCAACTCATCCCAGGATTTTCAATGCCTTTTTTCTTTTTTTTTTATGTCTTTTTCATTTTTTTTCTTTTTTTTTAAATTTTTTCTCTATACAAAACATGGAACAACAATCCCAAAAAATTAACACAAATTACAAAAAACTGAAAAGCAACTAACTAAGATAAGCGTAGCGAGTACTTCCTTCCCCATACTTAAATCCTTCATTGTCCTCAACGAAGTAAAAAGAAAGGAATTAAGCATAGAAGAGGAAAATCAGAAGACTCACAAATGAAAGAAGAGAGGAATGAACTCCCGGAATTATAAGCTTCAACCTCAGGAACAAACGGATTTATCTGGGAACGAACCGCGAGCGCCATCTTCACAACTCAGCAACCAGATCCACACCATAGGACGTCTCCAATGAGAATGAACTGGACTCCTCAAAATAATAAAAACTCTAACGAAGGTAGCACCCCCATACTTGAACAATTCCAAGGAACTAGACATGGAAAGATATAGAAAAATGGATTGGTGGATGATGGTAGAATATGGAAGAACACTCTTTTTTTTTCTCTCTTCTTTTTTTGATTTATCTCGGGGGTTTCACCCGAAAACCATTTATTTCAGGGGTTTCACCTAAAAGCCTTTTTTTTATATTTTATTTTTCTGGAAAAACGGAAATTAAAGTCGTCAAGGCAGATCCGCGGGCGCGGATCGGGGCCGCAGGCTCGATTCCTCGCCTCGGGTTTTGCTTTCTTCGAAAATTGGAGAAATTATACCTGCAAGTTAACCCGACAAAACCAAAACGAACTAAAACTAAAACTAAACTAAAAAGATAAAAATAAAAGAAAAGAAAAACTTACCTCGAGTTGCCTCCCGAGCAGCGCCTTTGTTTAATGTCGATGGCTTGGCGTCAACCTATTATCTCAAGACTCGTACATGGTCAAAGCCCTAAGAAGTCTATCAAAAACTTGCAAACAATTGTCATGCAAGCAAATATAGCACAATGATAACTTGAAACCGAATAATATAGCTTTCAAACACCGTTTCAGTTTATCAAACCTACTAGAACAGTCATTGTTAGATGGTTTAGGACAGAACCAATTGAGAGGATGAGGTAGTTTTTCAAAATATAAATCAAGAGTAATGATTTTCATGTTAACACTACCACCCTTAAAATTTGAGAAACCACTAGGTAAACTATCATGCTCAGGACCTTTTGCAGAAATATCAGGCAAACAGATATCAATAGAGTGTAAGGAAGAAGAGGGAAGGATACAGGGATCATGATCGATCATAACAAAGGACTCCATGGGAGGAGACATAGACATCTCCTCAGGTGGAATGGAAATCTCCATATCATCATCTAGCTCCTTTTTCGAGTCATCAGGCTCGTCGTCATCACTCCAGGAGTCGTCAAACTGAAGGAAATATTCCTCCTCCGTCATCTCATGACTATGATCATCCATCTCTTTATCCAATGAAGGGTCTCTGAGTGCCTCTAAAAAGGATGGAACTGGCTCTTCAGGGGGATATGTTGGTTGATCTTCGAGAATTTTCGTCTTTATGGCCAACTCCTCTAGTTTTCTTTGTTCAACAATTTGGTTCTCCAATTTCTGCATCTCGATCTCTCTGGCTTGGAGCATACAAAAGAAATTTCATCTATCAATGGGTTTCCAAATGACATATTTTGCATCGCTCTCGCGGTACATCCTTAGTTGGGACTCAAGAGTCATCCCCATAAAGATGTGATTGCAAGCATTATCAAACCCTACGTGTAACCCCCAAACAGAGAGTTCAAGCAATTGTTTCTAGCACCTAGTAAAGTACTCATGAAAGGGTTCATCCTGCAACTAACAAAGCCTAAACGCAGACATTGGTATATACAAGTGTAGACCGTAAGATAGGTCTACACAGCGAGATTCGGGATTTCTGGATGAACTGAAACCGCGGGCATGGAATTAAACCAAGGGCGCGGATCAGCCGCGGGTGCGGTTTCAAACCACGAGCGCGGTCATCAGAAACGCCGATTATTCAGAAAATTAAAAACCGATTCCCGGCAACGGCGTCAAAATTTGACTCGGCTAAAGTCGTTGTTGCCAAGATAAAAAATAAATAACCCTATTCTACTAACTAGTATAGTAAGCAAGCAAGGGGTCGTACCCAAGAGAATCGGGATTCTGAATAATCAGCAGGAAACAAGACAGGGTTTTTTGGAAGTTTAAGCAAACAAACAAACAAGCAAATAATATTTGGGGATTTAATCAATTGGAAGAAAGCAGAGTTTATTCAACCAATTCCACCTTTTTAATCATTCGATCATCAATTCATTCACTTTTCTATTAATTCCCAAGTTAATTCCAATCCTTAAAAAAGATTTCTGCTTGTCCACGGTCCAAGTGAAATTATGATATTAACAAGAATGCTTAATTCAAATCATGCAAAGTATTAAGGATAGAACGAAATTTTAATTCATGCAATCAAGCTACGAGTCTCATGCATAAAATAACAATCAAATACTCTTTCTCAATACTAGTTAACGGTCCTAGAAAAGAGTTGTTTCAAGGATAAATAAGATTGCACAGACAACAATCAAACCTAATCCAAACAGTAGAATATCAATCAAATTCAACAAGTTGCGCACCAAGAGAAATCAATTGATAATCATTTAAATAAAACCAAGAGTTTTGATATTAACCAAGGGATAGAAAAGTTACCAAAATCTCACGAATTACATAAAAAGGCTTCCTTGATGAAACAAACTCTAAAGGAAATTAGTTCTCCATAATAAAACTAAAAACTGGAATAATCTCTGAAAGTGTGCTAGAATGTGTCTCAAGTGAAATCGAAACTAAGCTTAAATAGTAGAAATAAATCCAAAACCCTCCGCGAGCACGGATTGAAACCGCGGGCGCGGATTAGTCAATCCTCCTCGGCCGCAGATCCTCAGAAAAACGCGGGCGCGGTTTCCATCCGCGAGGGCGGATTTATTTGACAGCTTACTAGTGTCAACTTCGGAGGTGGTTTTGACCCACTTAGATTTGGAATTTGAACTCAACGTACATACATGAATTGTAGCTCTTCAAGTTAGCTTTCTAATGGTACCAAATTCAGCTTCATTCGATCACCGTAGCTCCTGAACGATGTGTCACAAGAAAATGGTGTCAAAACAACTCCAAATCAACACTTGTCTTCAAAACTCTTGCAATTCTTCAAATCATTTCTTCGGTCTTCATATTATAATTATGCTCAAAACTAACCTAAACACACTCAAATCATACCTAAAATACAAGAGTTAACCTATACTAAATAGAGCAAATCAGGCTTCCTCGGAGAGGTTGTTTGCCCATGCAACCTACTCCTTCCAGTCATCCCGATTCCAATTCTTGAGCGTGGCCCAGGGCAGTGGAACTTCACGGAGGTAGGACCGTCAACAGAGAGGGCCCGCCCCTCGAAGTTGAGGCTGGGGATGATCTCCTTCCCCGAGGAACAACGTTGGTTGTCCCCCTTGTGTTTCTTCCTTTTTTCTCCACGGGAGGACTTCGCACCCTTCCTCTTTGACCCGACCCCATCGTCAGACTCTCGGGGTGCGTTGGAAGATACTTTGGTAGCATCTCCCTTGGGTGCCCCCCCCCCCAGAAATCTTTAGCCATGCGACCTACCCAGGGGCTGACTCCTTCTGCTACGAGGTTGGCGGCCTCCCCGTGGGAGTTGGGTCCTTTACTTTAAGGTCCTTTGGGGCACGAGAGCTCTCCGTAGCTGGGGCCGCAGGCTTCTTCCCCTACGCCCTCGAGGCTAGAGTGTTAAAAAGATCCACTGCAAAAGAAAAAAACAAGTTAGATAATAAGAGCAAAGAGCAGAACGTCGCAAATAGTCAAAATTGTGTGATCCGAGCGAGGCTCGTTATCATCAATAAATAAGCGAGATACTCCCTTGAGGCTATGCGTATCCCAAAGCCAAAAAAACAATAATAAAACGCAGAGATAAAAGAAAAATAAGTACCCTCATCGCCCTCGCGGGGTGGGGGTGTAAGACTCAGGCCAGCCCCCTCAAGCCTGCCCTGTGCCAGGTACTCCCAATACGGCGCTTGGCGCGCCGGAGCGTACCGAGCCTTGAGGTCGGTAGATTTCTGTGTACCCTTGGGTCGGACAAAGTTGTCCAGAGCAGTAGGGAAGTTGAGGTACCTCCCGGTAGGATCCCGGATCAAGAACCATTTATCCTTCCACTGACCGACGTTTGACGGGTTCGTGGTGATCTTGAGACCGGGCAAACTAAGGTTGACGAGACAGGACTCGTGTTCTCTCCTCGCCAAAAATAAGCTCGACATGATGTCCAGATTCGGTCCATCCCTGAGCTCGTAACTTTGAATGGTATAGGCATACAGAAGCCGCCACACGTTGGGGAACAGTTGCGCGGGGCAGACGTGCATGGCCCATAAGAAGTTGACTAGGTGCTGGGCTAGCGGCAACCTGAAGCGGGCCTGAAGAATGGGCAGGTGTACAACCACACACCTCTCGTACAAGGCCAAGGAGCAGCCCTCCCCTTCGGGAAGCGCTAGCTCGACCCCCTCCGGCCAAGGGAAGCCCTTGGCGATCTTCTCAAGGTCATCCCGCTCCAGAACTGTAGGAGCCCCCTTGGGGAGAAAAATCCCTATCGAGGGGTTCGGATACATAGGTATCCTCTCCTCGAGGATTGGAGGGATACTCGACACGAAGTCGGAGATGTACTCCGCAAAAAAGCTCGCTTGGTCGTTGGAGTCAGACGACCTCGCAATAGACCAGGCCACCTCCTCGTCAGAAATCGAAGACGAGGCCATTTCTACCCCAGAAGATGTACGTAGTCGAGGAAAGCACGAGCTAACCGAGTTGACGGAGTCGCTAGAAGAAGGGTCGTTGATGTTCGCATTTCTAGTATAGTTTTTAGTAGGTTTTCTTTGTTTATTAGGTTTAGTTTTGCTAGGTTTAGGTTTAGTTTTGAGTGTTTTTAGATAGTTTTGCATATTTCTATGAAAAGAGTGGAAGCTACGCTATTTTGTAGGTGTTAGCAAGGAATATTGCTATATGGAGCTGAATTTGGAGCGTTGCAGTGAAAGACAGAGGAATACAATATTGAAGAAGTCAGAGTTCAAGATTTACGAGAGGAAGTGTGGAAGAAAACAAAGCCCAGGCTCGTTAACGAGGCTGTGAGGGCTCATTAACGAGGCCACGAGAGAGAAGATTCGAAGGTTGACTTTATGATTCACCGATCCTGAGCGGGAATTTATTTCCGTGTCGGTTGAGTATCTTTTTAGAATCTTTTCGGGTTATTAGAATATGTATTTTACGTCTTATTATCTTCTTAGATTTTGTTTCTATCTTTTAGAGTTTTATTTCTATCTTTTAAGGAAAGTTTATATCTTTTTGCCTTTTTAGTTTTTAGCTTTTTAGTATAAATACTCTTCTATCTAGCATAGAAAGGGGGAGTCGAATTATATAGAGAAGAAGAAGAGGAAGAACCGAGGAGGCGAGTCAATCGAAGTCGAGTTCGAAGGTCGGTGGACGAAATTTACTGAGTTCGTTGATCGAGGTTTTGGTTCGGTGTTTTGTTCTTTTTCGGTTTTCTTCTTAACTTCTGTAAGACAGATTTTTCTATTTAATTTAGTAGTGATTGGTTTTCAATGTTTTCTTATATTGAGTTTATTTGTTTAGTAGTTATGATTTGTGAGTAGTCTTCTTTTCTAGGATCGGGGTTAAGCCCGACATAGTTGAGCATGTGTGATAAGTAAGATTGTGTGTTGAATGCCTTTTATCTTTTATAGAGATTGTTTGTTGATCTTATACCGACACGAAAGTTGAGGTAATTTGAGTTTTTAACTTGATTGAAAGAGAAAGTTAGTAACTTGAAGGTTGATATTGTTTGAATACGAAAGTTTCAAGCTTTAGATCCAAAACAAGCAATTAAGTGAATTAGGATGCGAAAGTTGGTTAATTTACTTGATAGTCAACGAAAGTTGATGACTTTATCTGTTTAAAGGCACGATCTTATCTTCTTACGAGTTTATATGCTTTGCTATGTTGTGGTTTCCCTAGTCCTAGATCTTTGTTTTATCTGAATTATTTTAAGTGAATTTTCGTTGCTGAGTTACTTGCCTCGGTACCGAATTTATTTAGGTCGTTATTTGAGTATTTTTGTTTACGGTGGTTCGTTAACGACCCTGACAACGTCGTTAACGAGGCTGCTTGTGAGTGTTTTTGTTTGTTTCTGTTTGCTTTTTAATAGATTGATAAACGAACAACCTTGTTTCATGTGGAACGATCCTGACTTCGATGTACTCAGCGGGGTTTTGACTATAAATTTATTTGTTGTCAAACTAAAACCCTCTCAACAGTCGCTAAAGACGAGCGAGGGGGACCTCGGATTCTGAGAATCACTGGTCTCGACGCTTCCTTCGGCCTTAGAAGGCTCCTCGTAAAAACTCTCTTGAAGCTTGAATGCGAGGCCTGGTGGAGGGCTCGAAGAAGTTCCTCTAGGCATGAAAGAGCGACGTCCAGGCCACAAAAGGCGAACACTTGGAAAAGAAGAGTTTTTGAGACATTGAACAAAGCCACGAAAGAAAGAAAGCTCGAGGTGATAACAGGAAGGGGGTACGTGGCATCCTAGGGCTACTCTGACAGATAAGACGGCCCAAGAAGAATCTGAAGCGTCGAAAGTCGGAAACAAAGAATGGAAGACAGCGGTTGGAAGGCCAAACGTCCAGTCAATAAAACATCATGACCTTTGGTTTTCCGAGGAATTCGAAATTAGAAAAGGAGGGCGGCGAAGAAACCCAACAGTCGGCTGACGCGCTGAAAAACGAGAGCTTCGACAAAACCACCAGCGCCACCCCCGTTTCGCCGTTGTGACACCAGCGCGAAACGCCAGAATGCCACCGCCTCCCACTAGGGCACGAAACGATGAAAGAGAGAAAACGCAGAAAAAAGAATCAAAAGCGCCGCCCTCGCCCCCTCCGTTTTGCCGCTGTGACACTGATGTGATTCCATCTACCGAGTCATGGCCCCATGATTTGAGTGAAGATTCCATCCCTAAAGACAAGTCCAATTTGCATGACAAGGGAGAGTCTTCATTTGGACACATATCCAAGGCCGGTGTCCGAGGCGCTAAGGAGCCGAGTCAAGGCACGACGCTCTATTATTGGCGCATCACTCGAGAACATGCTAGGGCAATGCTTGACAAGATCAAGGAGGAGCTCATGGATCATAAGTTTCCAAAGGTTTACAAAGAAGAAGTTTGGAGTCTCCTTTCGACTCGTGTTCCGACAAGTGACTTTTATGACGGTTCAGGACACTTTATAAACTTTTGGGATTTCGGGTTAATTTATGTAATTTCCTTAAGTGAGGGGGTTAATTTTGTAAGGCTTTGTGTTAGGTTTAAGGTCGGCCTCCTCCTCCTCATTCTTGGACTTGGACGAAATTTGCTTCTCTTTTCCTTGCATTTTTCAATTCAAAGTTCTTGTTTTGTTTCGTTCAATTCTCGTTGTTCAATTGTTGGTGAGTCATATCCGACAATTCGAGCATCCTAGTTTGTTTGAGAGCTTGGTGAGTCATATACAAGTTATCAAGCATCCATATCCCCTTGTTCTCTCCATTTTCGAACCATCATCCATCTCGGAGGTTTCTGCACCATCTCAGTAAATTCGACATAACTTTCAATCCAGTCATCATCTTTCTCTCATATTTTTAGGGTTTAAACCAGACTCAGAGATCTAACTGCTCGAATTGGAATCACTCAAATCCGAGTTCGGACGAGGAAGATCCATCCAGTTTAAGACGGGTCAGTTGCGTGGTGTTTGTTGTCGGGATTTCTTGGATTCTCGTGGCGATCTCTTTGCACCACCATCCCCTCCATCGATCTTCTCATCAGACACCAGCGCGAAACGTCAGGAAACGTCTGTCTCCCATTGGAACAAGGGGCGGCGAGAGAAGGGGAAGAACGTCGAGAACGCAAAAGGGGAGTCGATCACTTACTTGTTTGAAGATTGGCGCGAACGTAGCGGTGGCGCTTCTGGAAACCGTCGAGAAATCGTCTGGAAACCGTCGACTGCTTGCCGAAAACCGAAAGAACAAGAGAGAGAGAGAGAGAGAGAGAGAGAGAGAGAGAGAGAGAGAGAGAGAAAGAGAGAGAGAGAGAGAGAGAGTGCTCTGGAGGAAGAAGACGAGGATAAAGCGTCAAGGGGGCATAGAGGAGGCACTTTTATAAAAGGCGAACTTGGGCCTCTCCCCGCTCCCAAAAGAGCTTAATGGGCCTAATCCACCTTAAAGGCCCATTAATGAAATACGGGGGAACATGCCCAGAGGTCGTCACGCACATAACGGGAGAAATACATGAGTGTCAGGCCTCGCGAAAGAGTTCCTCGCCAAGGAGGTCCTTGCAAAATGTTCTCCCGACCTCTAAACCTCGTTCCTGACAATCTTAAAACTAAAAACCTCGCACCACGGGTTTGGCGAACCAGATATCACTCATATATATGACCTGCAGTCCTCGGGACGAGCTCCCCAGGCCATGGGGTGGTGATGGTGCTCAAAATGGCGGAATAAGAAGTGGGACCGGGGTACGAGGATTAACGGATCCGACGGGGTTCCCAAGGTTAAACTCGGGGCTCATTGCCGTACCCGTCTCAAAAAAGCAAACAATACATTACCTTTCCGAGTCCTCGAAACCTCGGCAACGAGGTCTAAACCTCGTTGCTCAAAAGTTGACACCCCCGCCCCGTATAAACCAATCAGCAGTCACCGCTCCTCCAACCAATAATCAGCTGCCTCGCGCTTGACCAATCAAAAGGCTTGATCTCGGGCGTCCCAGATCGAGCAAGCACCAAAACTCAACTTTTCAAAACTCTATAAATATAGGAGAATCTCGTAGGTAGCAAGGGGTCGAAAAACATCTTGAAATCTAGAACTATCTTACTCGTTGAAGATCGACGTGTTGAATCATCGTCAAAGACCACCCTACAGACAAGTGAAAGTCCACAAAAAGACTTCAAGTCGCACAAAGAATCCTCTCTCACACCAAAGATCTCGTCGCATCACCTCGCAGGTCACAATCACCGCGCTCTAACTCAAACTCCTCAACTTCGCCACTAGAGTTCGTTTAACAGCCTGTTGGTGATAGAATCTCGTAGTGACTAGGAGATCTCGAACCTTGTTAGATCGAGATCTCGCATACTCTTGAGAGATCTGAAGTGTAATCTCGTTTGTTTGTAACCTCATGATTTGTAATCTCGTTGTTCGTAACCTCGCGATCTGTAATCTTGTCATAAAGATAATAAATAAAGAGCAAGTGTTTGCACAATCAAATAAAAGTAATCTCGTTTCTTATCTTCTAGCGCTGGTTTATTTCGGTTTCATCATCATGGGTTTTCTTTCCGGTTCTTTCCTATGACGCTTTTATTGAACCGGTAGGGCTTAGTATAAATACTCTTAAGTTGTTATGTTTTTAGTTAATCAGAAATTAATTATCTTGCCCTAATTCTCCTCTCTTCTCCCTCGTCTCTTTCGCCTGCCTCTTTCCCTTGGCTTCGGCCCTTCACCCTCATTCATCGTTACAGATTCGGTTGATTACTTTGGTACAGGCTATTATAGTTCGTATCAACATGCATGTGCGCTCGTACGGACACGTTCCTAGTCTACTTATTTTCCGGCCGACAAGCTTTCTTCGGTGTCATTTTAGGGGTGATTATTTGAGTTCTTCTTGCGGTGGAGGGTGGATGTTTGATGTTTCTAAGGGAGGGGACGTGTTTGATGATTGTAGGGGGTTTTTTGCAGGGTTTTATGGACGTGTTTAAAACTTTCTCTTTGGGATTACCACCAATGCAAAGGACAAATTCAACAGAAATTGTGAACCATGTTCTACTTTGAAGTTCTAGGTTTCATTTCTCAAGCTCACCTCGATCAAGCAGTGGCATGAATTTCAATTACGTACACAGGCCCAAACTATGAATGATGATATCAAATCACTTATTCATTTAATATGGTTTTCGCGCATGACTTCTGAGTTGGACTTGCTGGCATCACTAAGAAATTGATCACCGGTTAACCACCCTTTCCAGTTTTCATCATGTAAAAAACATCTAATTGGTACTCTATTAATTAGTAGCCTCACTTGATCTTGCTTAATTACTTTTCTTGTAAAAATACGGCCCACCATGAGAGAAAAAGGACGAATATTCAAAACTAAATCACATCATGATAAAATGCAATCTTGACCTATGAGTAAATGGGTTTATTTTATATTCGATCGATCTTGTAGTACATATGGTTTTTTTTGGCCGAATCTTGTGGCCGGTAACAGATGTGAGATGTAGGTTTTGGTCGACTTTCCTTTCTTTGAACGGCATTTGCAAATTGAACGTACGTGTCAACCTCCTAATCTCATGATCCGGGATGGACTACAAAAGCATCAAATCTTAAGCTTAGGGGTCAACAGGGACTAATTACGTATCGCCATTTGTTTGACTTAGTGTTCCCATTGTCCACTTCCTTTAGAAATTCTGTCTATTATTCATGGTTACAGCTCAATAATTTTTCCATTCTTTTTCTTATTTGTTTCAAAGTCTAAAAAAGGATGGCATTATCATGGTTTTAAGAGTGCAAGTTTGGAGTGAAGCATAATAGACGGTTCTAAGCTATCGTCCACTTGCGTCTTAAGTAGTGCAAATGAATCCATTTTAGATACTATTTATATGTGCACTTATTAGGTGCATATATACATTACAAAATTCTGAATTGAAAAACTCCCAAAAGTCCTCGACTTAATCATAAAGAGAGCATTAATTAGCAAATGGGTTTCCTTCTTTCTCTTTGCCCTTTTTGAAAGATGGGTAGGTAAAGTTCCCCTCATGGCTCATCATGACATTGTTGTTTGGTCTACTTTTGTTCCTGATATAAAGGGACTTACAATTAAACACTCCATTCAACACTATGTTTTGTCTTGTTTCTTGATGTAGTGGAGGAGAGTTTCACTTTGAGTCTCTAATGTAGGCAATTATCACATTGAATGGGTTGGGTTGCCCGAGACGCGTACTAACCCGAGCCGCAATTTGCGGTTTGCGAGTTGCATGTAAATTTTTTTATTTTACGGGTTGCGGGTCAAGTTAAACCCGCAATGGGTCAAGGGTCGACCCGCAATATTTTTAAAAATATATTTTTTTTATAATTTTATTAATATATAAAATAGTTTTTATATATAAAAAATTCGTTGATTTTGCGAATCGACCCACAAAGCCGACGGGCTTTTTTCACATGTCAAATTATATTTTTTTACAGTTCGGGTCGCCTCGTTGAGCATCCCTAGTCTTGTATGTTACGAGGAGTCACTTATAACGTACAAGACTACGGATGTAGCTCCCACTGGGCACTAGATGGCTCCGCCCATGCAAGGGGCTATATGGCTACTTGGAGAAAAGTAATTCTTTATATATCAATAGAGTTTCATATATCAATTTCCTTGATAAGCTAGAGTAATAGTATTGAAAATTTTGCAACCAACAAGAAAATATCGAGCCTTGTACGTTATGAATACTCCTGTTTCTTTTCTTGCTTGCATGATCCGAAAGTGGCTTCCTGAAAGTTGGAACTTATTAAGATCCGAATGTCTTGTCACCAAGTTGTTCATTTTTAGTGCTTGGCTTGGCTTGGCTCACTCTAACAAGCGATGGTTTTAGGCACATGTTGACAAATCCTGTGGGCCTCTATTCTCTTCTCCATTAAGCAAAAGTTATCTTCTTTGTCCAAAGACGACGGAACACTCATAACTACATTTGTGAAAGAAAAAAAAATTTAAAATAGAGGTATCTTTATTTTATTTTTATTTTTTTTAGAATAGAAAAAAATTAAGCTGACATAATCAACATATATCATCCTTACGGATGAGGACCTAAAGTCCTGAATGTGTCTGAATTTGATGAGAGCTACAAGAATGGCGTAGTCCCGTAATCAAATCTGCAACCTTATTGCAATCACGAGGTACATGAGAAAATTTGACTGCCTCAAACAACTGCAATAAAATTAGTGTGTCTGATATAAGCATTTCAATTTGCCAAGGGCACGATTTATTTCCTTTTAACGCTTTTATAACAATTAGGCTATCTCCTTCGATCATGATCTTGGCTAAATTTCTCTTTCTGGCTTCACATACGGCCTCGTACATTGTTGTGGCTTTCGCTTGGATTATACTCCAGTGGTCGGTTGCAACATCATTTATCAAAATAGTCTGTCCATTAATTATGATCCCGAATAATATAGCATGTTGTTGCCAATCCAGTCTGTTTTTTAGATCCATCGAAATTAAGTTTTACAAATCCATGTTTTGGTTTATGCCATTTCTTGTCCTTCCTCTTAGATGTAGTTCGAACTGGCACGCCATTATCATCATTAACGTTATCTTTTACTTTATTCGACATCATTATTTGGATTTTTATGAAGTACTAGCTATACCCGTCGTGCCATGCACGACTACATGAATTTAATACTTAATTTATTCAATGAATATGATTTTAATTTAATATATTAGAAAAAAATTATATAAAATTTTACATTTGGTTTCATACTGTCATGTGAAACGGGGCAAAAATTATTAAGGTGAGCATACTATAATTTTGATAGCTTAATGATAATTTATTTATGCAAAAATATAATTAAAAATTATTTGAATTAGAATTATTTAACTTTAAAAATCAATTACAAAAAATATAAAAAAGATAAAAATAATCTAAATTCTTGTAATTTTTTATCAAATTCAATTCTTAAAAAAATTTGAATAAAAATTAAAAATATACTTAATAAGAAACAATGAAAAAATATAAATAAAGAATGAATTTTTTAATGATAAGAAAATTATTTATATTTACATAAATAATTCAAAAAGAAAATTAAGGAAAAGAAAATGTAATTTTTTTATTATCAAAAGTCAATTTAAGCAAGTAATTATCTAGATTTAAAGTTCTATTTTTTTATCAAAATTTTATTTAAGATAAATCTCTTACATGAATAGATAAAAATAAAGATAAAATATTTTTATTTAATTTTAAATAAAATTCGAATTTAATTTTTTTTCATATAAATATATACATTTAATTGGAAAAAAATAAATTAAAATATCTATCTTAATAAATAATATCCAATAACATATATAAATTTCCAAAATAAAAAATCCTACGTGGCAAAATCCTATGTGGCTTATCGTGGGAACGACACGTAGGAAAATCCTAGGTGGCACAACGTGGTGGCCTTATTACTTGCGTCTTTTATATATATACATAGATTCTATGGTTCTCGAGGACCCATCCAGAGGTTGACTAAATATTGTTCTATTTCTGCAATACCATATACTCCACCAAGCTATAACTAATTTAGTAAACTTATGCGAGTTCATTGATTTTTTCAGGTTTTTCAGAATTTTCTTCATACATTGGTCATTTCCTAGTCCGTTGGTTAAAGATGCAACATAACCACGATCCAGTTTATACAGTGCATGTATCGTAAATGGGCACTCCAGCAATAAATGATTTGTTGTTTCATTCGAGATTGAGCATAACAGGAACCCAAGAGTTACTGACGTGTGGCGTTGAATTAGTATCTCTTTTGTCGGTAATGCATCAGAACAAATTTCCCATAGAAATAATTTACATTTTGGTATTATATCTAAGTTCCAAATCCATTCAAATTCATAGTCACGTACTTGTTGCTCATGCGATACGAAAGAGGTAGTAGAGTGTGTAGAAAACCACCCATTTTTGCTGGAAAACCAATACAACCTATCTCTAATTTGGCTCTTCGAAATTAATATCATCATAATTCGTTCTGCCCATTCACGTGGTAATATTTTATATAGATAAAAGTCCTTCCATCGTCCATCTTTATCAATAAACGTCGATACTGTGGCATCAAGGTCCGTGTCGGGTGTTTCAGGGCAAATGCCTACTAGTGCCTGATTAGTCACCCACCGATCTTTCCAAAACCTAACGGTCTTTCCATCACCTATCTGCCGAATTAATCCTTTTTGAAATTATGTTTTTAGTGTTATCAATTTTTTCCATTGCCATGAAGCATTTCGGGGATGTGAATACTCTAATAAGTTCGTGTTCTTTAAATATTTTTCCCATACAATACGAACCCCAATATTGTTTGGGTCTGCTAAAATTTTCCACAACAATTTCATTTGCAAAAGCCTTGTTGACGTGTACAGATTTTCGAAGGCCGAGTCCACCATTTTTCTTCGAGCGACATATTTTGTCCCAGCCTATAAGAGGAGTGTGTCAATTTGGTTTATTCCAGAAAACTCTCTATTTACCGTATCTAGCTTATTTAGCGTTCCCTCTTGTAGCATAAAGTTCGGCATTGTATAAAAAGGTTTTATGGCTAATACTGATTTAATTAGGGTTGTTCTTCCTGCCTGAGACAAAGAATTTTCTTTCCATTTTGAGAGTTGTTGTTCAACTGATCTGGTAACAGGTTCGAATGTTCTTCGTGTTACTTTTCAGTTTATGATAGGGCATCCTAAATACTTTTCTAAAGAGCTTGTATGTGGTATGCCTATTTCTTCTTGGAGAAGTCTTCTTGCCGATGTCATTACCTCTTTAGTCGTTTGGAGGGCTGATTTATGGAAATTGAACTTTTATCCTGATATATCACAATAGTCTTCTAAAATAATTTTGATATTTCGAAATGCTGTTGTTGATGCCGGGCTAAAGATTATTATATCGTCTGCAAACGACAAGAGCGGAATCCTGGTTCCTCCTCGAACAACCTGAAATCCAACATTTTTGGGATGGGTCATGCTTTCCTTCTGCAGTTTACGTGCTAGGATTTTGGCTCCTAAGATAAATAGTAATGGGGATAATGGGTCTCTTGGCGTAATCCTCGTTCTGGGTAAAAAATGTTTGTTGGTTCATTTTTGACTAACACAAGAAATGTTACAGTACTTACACTTTGTAGTATCCATGATATAAACTTGGGATGAAACTCATATGCGTGCAGTACCCGTTCTAGGAATTCCCAGTTTACACGGCCATAAGCCTTTTCCATATCTAGTTTGATGGTTGCCCATCCTGTCTTTCCTTTTCGTTGTCAGAACGTTTGAAAGATCTCATGAGCTATAAGAACATTATCCTGTATAGCACGACTCGTGAAAAAAGCTCCTTGAAGAGGATGAATTATATGTGGTAGAACCTTCTTTAGTCTTTCGGCTAATATCTTCGCAATTATCTTGTATATAGTGGAACATAAACTAATAGTTCTATAATGGTTAATCACTGTCGGGTTGTCGCATTTTGGTATTAAGGAGATGAAAGTATGGTTAATTTCCTTTACTATAAAACCTGATGTGAAAAAAGCTTTAACTGCTTAATAACTGATACACCAATCGTGTTGTTTAAACCAGTTAAATTATTCTCATTTATATTTGCCAATATATTCTCAACTAAAGGTCAAAATGTGTCTTGAATGATGGGTAAGGTATATTCATTCCATTACTCAATTCGCGAATAAAAATAATTATTTAAAACTTATATATATATATATATATATATATAGAAATCACACATCCGTCATTATAAAATATCTCACCCTTATCTAGTCTATTTGACGTTCGTGGGCTATTTAAGTGACTCATCTATTTGTAAAATAAATATATTTAATTCATTTTTATCAATTTTATGGTACAACTTTTGGTATGAGTTTCAAAAAAATCACAAAATATATTAAGTTCAACAATTGACATACAAATCCATACAAAAACACAAGCTCCACATATGAAAATGAATAAAGGCCAACAAAATATGATTATTTTTCAAAAGTTATGACAACTCATAGCCGGAGAAAGGTATGGAGTAGGAAGGATTGAGGCTTTGAGAGAACTGAGAGAAACGAGAGAATCCGAGTAAGGGGGGAATACTGGGGGCGTAGACAATTAAGGAAAAAAAATTGGTTACGATTGAACATAAAGGAAAAGTACATGCTTATACTTAAGGTTATAATTAAGTGGACAGAACATAACCCATATTTGACCCATCGTATATGGGTGGCAGGTAATGGCAGCCCGAATCTGAATTTGGTCATCCTCCCCTTATTCTCCGCCTGTTTCGAGCACGAGAATGGCGGAAAAAAAAATTAGTGGTCCTTTTGTATTTTTTTCTTTATACTAAACATATGAATAAAGGAAATTTTGATCAATGTAATATGCAATTTGGGAAATTATCACTTGAGAATAAACGATTATAGATCTAATATGAATGGATCTCATCTGTTCTTTAAAAAATAAACGTCTTATGTTAGACCTTTATTAAAGTGGGGTAAAAAATAACACATACTTATTTATTTTTTGAATTTTCATGTATATATCTAAAAAATTCATTTTTAGGTGATGCACGTGGCATGTGCATCAGTTCCATGTTGTATGTGCTATGTGTATTAAAACTATATGCATTGATTTCAAACTTTTTTCTCTTCTTTTTTAATTTTTTAGCATTGGTTGTGTACTTGTGTGTATGAACATTGTAGTTAGTTAGTTTTTGATGTAACATAATGTTAGTTTCAATGCACAAATAAAATAAGACGCACACAGTAAATATGATGGGCTTTCTAGTTGCTTTGGTGCAAATATATTAATAAGACATTTCTGTGCATAGGTTTCGGCTTGTCAATGCATCAAAACTAACCATTTTGCGCATCAAACCTAGCTACATATGTATCAATTTGTTGATACATCAAAGTATATCCATGCACACAATTTTGATGGATATTCAGCCGGTTTTGATCCACTCACATACAAGATGCACCTTTTTAGTTGTTTTGATGCACATACAATTGGTTTTGATGCACAAACATATATCTATGACACATAATTTGGATGCACATTTCAGGCTAGGTTTGATGCACATGCAAACAAGACAAACTTTGATGCACAAACAAACAAGACACCTTTTTTAGTGCACATAAGATACTTAGTTGGGACACACATACGGCTAGTTTGATGCACAAACATATATTTATGCACATTCGACCACTTTTTATGCTCATACAATTAGTTTTGATTAGGAGTGTCAACCGGGTGGTTCGGGTCAAGTTCGGGTTGGGCTATTTTGGTTTTGGATGTAATAAATGTGGTTTTTAGGATATTTTTGAATTTTTCTCGGATATCCTTTTAACCTCTTTGTCCAATATATTATCCAATATTTTTGTTGGAATTTAAATCCTAGAAAATTGTTGGTGATATCCTAAAATCATAAAGAAATGATTTTATTGATCGGTGTGAATTCTAGGATTTTTGAGTGGAAAAAGAATATTTATTGGATAAGCCGTCTTTTTAATTATGTATTGTAAAGGATATAAAATACGAAACGGAAGCCTTAAAAATTGAAGGTAGCGTGATAAAATCATGGAAAATTGATTTTATTGGTGTACATAATTTACGGGACGTTTTGTATTTAGTAAGTTTTTCAACCCGAGGTACATAATTTTACCTCTTAACGAAAAATCCAGTTCCGAAACAAGAAATTCATTTTACCTCTAATTACCTAGTGGGGGAGGAAAGCTGATTTTACTGGATCGGCTCTGCGTTTTTTTGGATAGAATAAAAGGGAGGGTACGAGAAGAATTAGGACGGAACGACGGATTGGGGTGAAAGAATTCAACACCGCCGGCTACCTTCTCTTCCTCGTCAAACTGGACAGCACCACCGGCTGCTCCCCTCTTTCCCGCCTTCTCTGCCCAGTCATCTTCCTCTCCCTTTCCTTTCCACTGTGCAGCAGAACCAGAGAGGAGCAGGATGGAACGTGGTCTCGGGAAGGAAGGAGTGAAGACGTCATCGCCGGCAATTTTCTTTGCCTTGTTATGGGTTACCGTCGGCGATCACCCACTGCTCCGACCACCACCCACCACTAGGGCCACCACCGGGAAACACCCAGCCACCCTTGGGCTCGGGGATCGAGCCACTGTTGAGCCAAACGAGCCACAGGCTCAAGTGAAGGTAATTACGATAGAAATTAATTAGCGGTTTGGTTGCGGAGCCACCATAAGGATGTTTAGGTTCCACTTTGCTAATTAAATTTATGGTTTTTATAATCTTAACGTTATTACAGTCCCACAGGTTCAAACCTCTCAAGAAACGGACGTCAGGATCTTCAGTTATAGCGGATACAAGTTTTGACACCGAGTGGCAGGTAAAGGACTTCGGATAATTACTCGGGATTCGTTATTAATCCATAAAATCTGAGTTTTGGTCACCTTAAGGAACTGTTATTGATGAACACTTTTTGTTTAGAAAGTTATTACAAAAGTGAAGCGAATAATTAGTTATAATTTCACCAAGATGGCTCTTTAAAGCATGATAACTAAGGATTAGTTATAAATTGATATAAGGAAATCAAGTCGTTTATCGATTAAGAAATTATAGAACTTGAGTATACGGCTAAGAAGTGTTTCCGTGAGCTCGTTGTTGAGAAATCCTTTTGTTATATTGGCAGCAGAAGGGTGATAAAGATTATTGTTGGAATCATTAAGAGTGTTGAGCACGCCTTCTAAGGCAAGTGGATGGATCTCTCTTGCTTTATGGTTATTAAATGAGGAATTGAATTCCATTTGATGTTCATGTTGGGAACAACTTGTGTGTTGAATAAAGTATGATAGGTTGCTATTTTGTTAGAAATAACGACCATGTCGTTATTTCAGTTTCTGCGCTAGAACTGAACTTAGGACCGTTATGGGATCTTGTATGTTTAGCTGTCTCATGCTGAGACATTGTTGTGAAGTAAAATAGTTAGAGATGGGAGTTTAGACTCCAAAACATCTCTTTAGTGGTCCTATGCTGAAACATTGTTGTAAAATAAGTTAGTTTGGGGGTAGGAGTCGAGTCTCCAATGATCTCTTTATAACAAAGTTTGTATTGGGGGCGTAGCTTGCTAGCGGATCCCAATATTGGAGTCATGACTCATGTCTCGCTTCACGTTGAAGGAGGACAATGGTGCACTCTAGCTAAGTGCAAAAAGGAACTGATGTGGGTCAAGTGGTCACGGATGAAGTAGGCCCTCTCACCCTGACGACATCAGTTACAAGGAATTTATCGGCAGCAGTTTGGGTCGATTAAAAGTTATTAAAATGAATGTGTAATGTTAAAATCATAAAATGAAGAGAGTGTGATAGGCACGTTAATGTAACTGAATGGTTAGTTCTTTTGATAACCATTCTTGCTCCTGATTAAGAATGATTCTTAATCAAACTTTGATTAAGTTAAGTTGATTAGTCGCTGAAGACGTTTGTGAATGTTGTGTGGTAGTATATGTTTCCATTAATCGTCTATGCTTCTTAAAGGAACCACAAGCTGTGGTATTCTCTCTCTTGAATATGCAAGTCTTCTTCTTATTCTCTATAGGACTGCTAACTGTTGGATCATAATCCGAGTCGATTCGGATTTTGATGTCAATATGTTTAGTCACAATCATAAGAACTAAGTTAGTCTCTCCACTTGCTTAGTCTTTTATTAGACTAACCCGTCCATCTTCTTTTCTTTTATATGGTCGGCTGGTGTCCATTGTTGGTATACGACACATCAGGCTCTTCTTGGAAGTTGATTCAAGAGGTGGATTCAGAGGTTTGAAGTCTAAGAAGTTGAAGAAAGGTTTCCAAAAGCTATACTTGAGTGAAGATCATGGTTGAACTACTTCAAAGCGAAGCTAAGTTTCAAAAATAAGAACTTAAGGAAGACTTGATAAAGAATTTGTTTAATTAGAAGGTTGTTCTATTTATTTACTAATTCTTTTTAAGTTAAGGCTTGTATAAGACCTTTTATTCTCTTTTCCGCTGTAAAGTTTTGCTTAATATTGTTAGGTTTTAAATGGTTTCATTTACCTTGTTCTAGTAAGTTCTGTCAGGTTAAAGCCTTGGGTAACTCTGGTTTAGTCCTAATCAGGGTTACTGGCGGTAATACCTCCAAGGTAAGTAGGGGGTGTTACATTGGATAAGTTTGGATCCAAGTTAAATTGTGATATTTTAACAATCAGGTTAGACCGTTTCGGTCAGGTCCTCAATTAATTACGCAAAGTTGGGTTTTCGGGTCAATTTCGATTGGTTATTCGGTTTTCGGTCCAACTAGATTTCAAATAAGTCGGGTTTCAAGATTAACTTAGATTTCGAGTTTATTCAGATTTTGGGTGAGTCAAGTTTCGAGTTTAGTCCGATTTCGGGTTAATCAGATTTTGGGTGAGCTGAATTTCGATTGAGACCCTATATCGAATGATGATTTTTTAGTTTAATTACTTTAGGGTCTAAATATTTAATATAATATTTAAACTCAAAAACATAATTATAATAAATATTCATAATAAATATTTATAATAAATATTCACTACTACTAATTTTTTAAAAACATAATGTAACTTTTAGACGATTCGGGTGGATAAATTCAGATTTTCGGGTCGGGTAAATTCGAATTTTTGATTGATTTCAGGTGAAGTAACTTCGTATTTTCGGATGATTTCGAATTGGGTAGCATCGTGTATCGGGGTACTCCATTCAAATATAATTGATTTTAGATTAATTTCTAATTCAGGCTTTTTACTAATTGAGATCAATTGGTTTGGGTTAAAGTGTTAAACTAGTTTTATGTATACATTTTTTTTGTGCATGCACTTTTTGTTCGTGCCCGTTGTGTGCCTTTTGTTATAAAAATACATGAATAATTTGCCAAAATTCGCACGTGCCAATTTCCCACACCTTGTTTAGTATAATGATCTAAGCCATTGATTCCTTTCCATCCAATAGCTTATGTTTGTTCGTATTTTTTTACACCTAAACGCCCACTAGCACCTGATTATACCGATAAAATATTAGTAATAAAAATAAAAAGGTGGTTCAATTAAGGAAATATATTGTAGAATATGGTTTTGTTTAAAAATATTTTTTTGTAGAAAATACATCATTTAAAAAAGGGATTGTTAGAAAAGAGAAAGAGTCATGTGCGAATGGGCGCCCAAGTGACAATTAAGAATAAATCTTGCTCGTCCATTCCAAAAAAATTAACGCCCCTGATTAAACATTCATTAAAAATGATACGGACAAATTTTTTCTGTATTATTCGCATATTTTTCAATAAAATACGGCATGGACGAATTTTTCCCGTATTATTCATGTATTTTTCGAAAAATACGTTTTTATGAGACACGCCCAGTTTGCTCATCAGAAATAGCGATTTGTTCATCAATATTCACCATTTGTTCATCAATACTAACTGTTGAAGGGATTCTTGAACAAATAAATTTATATTCAAGACACCGCTAAGTACAGCGAAGTCAGGTTCGTCCACGGGAATGAGATTAGGGCCAAAGATTAGTTGATAAACTAAGAAAAGCAAATAAACACGAAGGGACACAAACACACAAGGCATCGAGCACGACTTTAAGTGGGTCGAGATCGATGCAAATTGGCTAGACTTAATCAAATATGAAAAGCAATCCTAGGGCTAGGGCTACCACAACAACAATCACACATGCTTTCAATGAGAATTCACAACTATCATGCAAGCTAGATCATAGAAAATTCAATTGTCGCAAACAATTCAAGTTATTCAATCAACTGTCGCAAATTAAACAACTTTCTATCTATCCTTCAACCTAGGAATATCAACTTTCGCAAATAATCCTATTAGATCTAATCAAGCAACCAACTTTACACTTTCGCTTTTAGGTTAATTGCAAGATATTTCCTCAACTTTCGCAAAGGTATTAAGCACAAGATAGATAGATATGATCTTCAAGCATTCAAGTCATGAATTCAAGTTTAGACATGCATGATTGTGTTGGGTTTTCACCCAACCGTAGAATTTAAGAGAACTACTCACACATAGCAAAGAAAAACGAAAACATCATGATCATAAAAACCGAAAATTAAATTAACCTAAGAAGAGGTCTTACAAATTTCTCCAACTTGTCCTCCAAGTCTTTCTCTTAATCTCCAAATAACCTCCAAAACAAAAAGCTAGAAAAAGAGAGAGTTCAACTAGAAGGTCTAGCCCCCTTTTATAGAGAAAAAGGAGCCCTAATTACACTAGGAAACAAGATAATACTACTTCCTAAAATATAAGATAGAATATATTACAAAAGATCTCGGAATAAGGGAGAGTCGGCGCCCCGATCGACCCCACATGGGTCGTGCACGACCCCCCTAGGGTCGTGCCTGAGTGCTTGGTTTTTGGCTAGGTCGATCTTGGCATGTGTGGGCTCGTGCACGACCTCCTTTGGATCGTTCTTGGCTTACTTTGGCTCGTGAACGAGCTCCTATGGCTTGATTCTACTCTCTTTCCGGGCCTCCTTCCTTAACTTCTCCTCATAGCTCGTCCACCTCCTCGTATGGTACTCCAAATTCTTCGTTTACGCTCCAAAATACTTACAAAAGGCACAAAATACGCGTAGTTTCCGAATCTCAAGGAAATACGAAAACAGCAAAAAGACTCAAAGACATAAGACTCAAGTACAAAAACCAACTAAATCTAATCTATCTAGACACTTAAAATCTACCTAAAAAGCGGACATCAAAATACCCCATACTTAGACTTGCTTGCCCTCAAGCAATAATCATGCAAAATCAAGATCAATAACACAATCTTCAAGCATAGCCCTTGTCAAAACATTTTAAGTACAAATGAAAAGAAGACGAGTAATTTTAACGTCATCACATATGTATAAGTCTCAAGCTTAAGCAATCACAATCCAACCTCACAAAATTTTTCAATGTGTTTCACTCATCTCTCATGTGTTTAGGCTATTAATATCAACTCTCAACTCAATCTTTATGCAACATCAACTTTATCATTGAGACTTATATCACCAATCTCTCTACCTAGAGAAGTCAAAACACATCAACCATCATTAGAACTTAGGCTCAATTAAATCTTCATAGAAGACTCCATTCGGCCGGGTTGTAATGGGGCTTGGTAATGACATTAAGGCGTGGAAAAAATTTGGCCATGTGGTGCTAATAATATCCGGGAATCAAAGACTCCTAAGAAATCACACATTGCCAAAACTCTCATAAAAGATCATATACCAAACTCCCTCAAACATTATGCTCAAACTCACTTATTTCTTCAACCCTTTTAAATCCCTACTTATCTTGCTTATAAATACTAAGGAAATTTGGCTCATGCACACTTTCACTTTCAACACTTTGCTTTATTTTTCTCCCTTTTAATTTTCATTTTTTTTATGGGAGATTGATATCGATATCTTTTTTTCTTTCAACTCTTTTGTAAGTGCATTCAGGGAACCAAACTCCTTTTACATAACAAACTACAAGATTTTTTTTCACTTTTTCTCAACCCATAATTACCCCACACTTGAACCAAATAATATCACTCAACAAAATTATCATAACCAATACTAAGTTCTAATCCCCGGATAAGGACAAGCTTATCTTGGCCAGGGAATAATTTTGTGGAACTAAAAATAAAAGGCTTAAGGCTCAACTTGGCTATCAAAAAGAGGATAATGTATAGGTAGGTAAAAGAGAGGATAAAAAGTGGCTTATGAAAAATAAGTTCTTAATCATAATTAACATGCATGAATGATCTCATAACGGCTTCAAGAAATAGATAACCATATCAATGACAAGAGATTTATATGCATAAAGAGAGAAAATCACACAAGAAAAAGAAGAGGGATTTTTGATGTTCTCCCTATAAGGCCAAAATTCTCACTAGGTAAATTTTTTGTTGGATTGCAACTACTTCTACTTAAGACACATATACTCAATTTCATCACAAGTCAGTTTTCACAATCAAAAGCAATTTCTGAAGACTTAGGCTATACTATCCAAATATGCCAAAGGAATTATATGATAAGCATGAAAATTAATTCTCATCATAGGACATCTAAGATGAAGCATTCTTCTATCCTAAAAATATTTTTGGATTTTTCGACATGTATCAATCAATTTTTTTTTTGGGTTTTGACATTTTTCAATTTGTTTTAAATATTTTCAAAGCTGCTTTTTCTTAACAAGACAAACTAATAATCAAGAAATCAAGCAAAGACTCAATTATATACAACTAGTGAAGTTTCTTCTTCCCCTACCCCATACTTAAAACATGCCATGTCCTCATGCATAAAAATATATAATGATCGCTAAGAAATGCGAGGGTCTAGAGATACAATTTATAACCCGACCCCGTTGTAGCACGTGGTGGGTGTCGAACACTTGGGAAGTCTACTCGATCGATGTGCCTAGACACTTGAAAGCTAGAAAGGAGAGCGTAAAACAAAGGAAATCAAGAGAACAGTCGGGACCAACACTGAGGTCACGTCGGGCCCGATGTTGGCGACAAGAGGAAGTCAGGACCGACACTGGGTAAGTCGGGCCGGAGGTATCTGGGTTTTTCGAACTTCAAGGTTTGAAAGTAGATCTTGGGCTTTTGGGTTCCTTCTCTAGTAGATTTAGGCTTTTCCACCCCAATTCAAGCAATGAGTGATGATCGGACTAGGATCGAGTGCTTTCGCCCTCGTTCCAACCACTTCTACACCTCGATCATTGGGGAAATCCCCTTCGAAGCAAGGTCTTGAGATTGACACATGTTCACTTTCGCTACTTTGCCAATCTCAAGCCTTGATTCCCAACTTTCGCAAGGAATTGTAGCTCTATGTAGAGTGGGTTCCTTAGATCAAACACTCAAGGCTATGGAATTGAGGTTTCTAGCCTAAACCTAGCTAGGGTTTTCCCCCATAACCCAAGATCAAGGAGATCTACTCCATGTGGCAAACAAAGAAAGCAAACAAATCAAAAGGGAAAGCAATCAACATCATCAATCTCAAAACCAAGCAAAGTTTCATTCAAATCAAAAGCAATCCACAAATTCCAATCAAGGGTTTCCAAATCCACAAGATCTAAACAAAGCAAAGCTAATCTATCAACAAAACCTTCTTCTCCCTTGGCCGATTCTCTCTCTTCTCCTTCTCCTCTTCTTCCTCCTTGCTCTCCAAGTATCCTTCTGAGGGTTGTTGTGTGTGAGAGCTCCTTTCCAACCCCCTTGGAACCCCCAAAATAGAAGACAGGAGGGTCTTTTATAGATTAGATGAGGGGCAAAAGTGGAAGTCCACAATTTCGTGCCTTGGAGCCCAAGTAGTCCGGTGACCGACTCGGACCGACACGGAGGACCTCGGGCCCGAGTTACTGTGCATGTCGGTCCGAGGTTGGAAACCTCCAAGTCGGGCCCGACGTTGTTGCAACTCGGTCCGGACCTCGTTCCACCTTCTTCTTGTTGGCTTTCCTCTTGTTCTTCTTCACGACTTGCTCCTCTCTTTCCCGCTTTAGCTCGGGCCTTGCTCCATGCTCCGATCCTCCTTCAAATCGATCCTCGATTCATGCCAAATTACCTACAAAACACATAAAATGTGCGTAGTCTCCGAATCTCATAGAAATACGGGAACTAAGCTAAAAAAGGAACAAAACACACAAGAAAAGGGGGAAAAGAAACATATTTACAAAGGAAATCACATATGAAAACACCACCAAATAAAGAGACATCAAAATACCCCATACTTAAACTTGCTTGTCCTCAAGCAATAACAATGTAAGCAAGACCGAAACATAATCTTCAAGTAAAGCCTCGTATGAAAACACATTTTAAGCACAAGTGATTGATATTCAAGCAAGATTACATCATCACACATGATTAAGTGTTCCAAGGAATAGAGTCGATGCAACTAAGCCTCACTTTAGGGATATGTGAATGTGTATCACTCATCATGTGTTTGGGTTTAGCAATGAACACTCAAGCTCAAAATTCATGCAAGTAAGGACTTTACTATTGAAGCTAATATCACCAATTCCTCCACCTAGTGATCAACCCTCATCTTGTTGCCGGTGATCAACCCTCATTGTCGCCATCTCCCGAGCCAAATAATTCATATCATAAACCGGAGCCTCATCGTGTTGCATTGGCTCCTCATCCCCGGGACCGATATTAGCATTAGAGGAGGTCCCGAACTCATATGCCGCCCCAAAGGTAGGATGCATGGGTGGCAAGGGGACGTGGTATGGCCGTGGGGGGTCGTGCACGGAGTGGCGAGCAGGCTCAAAATATACTGGTGGGTCGTGCACGACCCTCCTAGGGTCATGCACAGACTGTCGTGCCGGTTGGAACGACCCAGATGGGTCGTGCACGACCCCTGTGGGGTCGTGCCTGAGGGTAGAAGGAGGGGGTAAATCTAGAATTTCATACCCGGGATCTGGACTCGGATAGCGGCGGAGGCGTCTTCTCAAGGACGTGTCTTGTTCAGGGTGTCTCTTCAAACGGTACCGGTCGCTGGACCACACCTCAAACCAATTGGGCAAATGAAGCAAATCCACCCGCTCTTTGGTGATGACGACTTGATTATCATGAAAGACGAAGCAATATGTGTTGGGATCATTGGGGTGCCTCGATATCAGCTTTGCATTAACGAGAAATGGGATGTCAATAAATATGGGCTTCTCCTCGGAATAAGCTTTCATGTCGACTCTAAGGTTGTGGGCGAGCCGAGCAATCATCCCCCCAAAGTAGACCTAATCTGAAATAGCCTTGAAGTCATCCACACTTCTCATCCACTCGAAGCCAATGTTGAGAGGCTCGGGGAAGAGAACAGCATCGTCCTCAGCATAATGACCTCCTTCCTATTTGGCCTTGACAACTCCGTCCTCGGGTAGACCGTGCTTCCTAGGATGCGAAGAATGATCCGAAAGAGCGGGTTGGCAATGTCCTTTCTAGGCAAGTTGTGGAAGGCGCACTCGTCTTTCCCGGATAGATAGCTCCACATCTCTAGGGGGTCGGCCTCACGCTTGGCGTCACAAATCGGGTTAGGGAACCCGAATGAATCATGTAGCTCTTTCAAGGTGAGCTTGAACCATTTGTTCCCGAGCTGAAATTGGATCTTACCACCAGTGTGAGGGTTCTTGATATTGGTGGTGAAGGTGGCCAAAAACTCACAAGTGAGTATGGGATAATGGTGATTTTTCCACTGAAGCAAATTCTCGCCCCCTATGTAAGTGAATGCCTCCATCAAATCATCGTGGATGTCCAAGAGTTGCCCATCATCTTTGCAATACCATCGTGTTCTATGCTTGAGCTCAAGGCAAACATTGAACGTCTTTTGGAATGTGGAGGCCAGGTTGTATTGGTCTAGCACGGGCCTATCACTTTTCTTTGACTTCTTGGCGGGTAGAGAAGTAGAGGCCATGGTACCTACATTCATCAAAGACAAACTCCACATAATACACCCCATACTTATTCAAAAGTAAGTATTGCAAGCATATTTAATTAAGCACGTCACAACAAAGGCGAGATATGATATATAAAGACATGAAAGCATGGATCAAATCTCAACCTAGCATGCAATACTTAGCAAACACCACCTAATTCTACATAAAAGGAGGGCTTGCACGACCCTAAGGGGGTCGTGCACGACCCCTTAGGGGGTCGGTCCTGAGTGCTCGTTTTCAAGGTGGGTCGTGCACGACCCTCAAGGGGTCGTGCACGACCACCTGGGAAAACACTTCGTCTTCAACCTCTACCAAAATTCGGATCTAGCCCCCTAATAGCCCCAAGTATCAGATTTAAGCCACAATAATCTCTAAATTTCAAGGCAATACGCACCAAAGCATGCACAATTCGAAACAACAACAATTATGCAAGCAATTTCCAAATTTCTACCCAAAATCAAAAATTCCCAAATAATGCAAATCTAACCTAAAAATTCAATATCAACCATGAATAAGCACGATTAATAGTATAGGGTTAGAGATCCATACCGAAAATCCGAGATTCAAGCAAGAAAAGTGGAAAAAAGGGGCGTGTTCGACCTAGATCTAGAGTTTGGACGCGGGGGCGGGGTCTAGCACGGACTGTCTAGGCTCAATCTGGGCTGGATCTGGCAGTTTCGTGGATGATGGTGAAGTGTGGTGGTGATTAGGTGGGGGATTGGTGAGGGGGTTGTGGGATTTGATGAGAATGACAAAGGGAAAGCAAGAGGAAGCTATGGAAGCTGTAGAGGGACAAGGTCGCTCACGAGCAAGAGAAGAGGGCAAAGGGTCGGTTGTGATTTCAATGAAAAAAATAGGGATAAAATAATTACCTCGTTTGAAGGAGGGTAAGATGGTCATTGCCGACTAGGGTCGTGCACGACCCATATAGGGTCGTGCACGACCCCCCCTGGGGTCGAAAATTACCTTTAAATGGCCCCTTGTGTCAGGTCGTCTTTTCCCGTCTTTTTTATCCCGTCTTTTAAACTTATGACCCTGCAAAAACCTCACAAAATTCCTTCCTGAAAATATATATTCTATCCTAGTCTAAGGAAGGTTAAAAAAATCTAATCTAGAAAAAAACACAAAAAATAAATAAATAAATAATGATAAAACTAATCTAAAAACCGGGTTGCCTCCCGAAAGCGCTTTTTTAACGTCATTAGCTTGACGACTAACCTGAGCTCAGTCCGAGGTGGTGAGAGCCCATGTGGCTCGGATTTCTTCATCTAGTTCCACCTTTGCATAGTACTTCTTCAAGCGGTGCCCGTTGACCTTGAAAGTCGCTCTGTTCTCATCTATAAGGTTGACCGCCCCATGTGGATAAATGTGATGAACCGTGAATGGTCCACTCCATCTAATCTTTATCTTCCCGGGAAAAAGTCTGAGCCTAGAGTTGAAAAGGAGTACTTGGTCACCGGCTTTGAAGTGTTTTGGAACGAGCTTCTTGTCATGCCACGTTTTAGTTCTCTCTTTGTAGATCTTGGCATTCTCATAGGCTTTGACCCTCAATTCTTCCAATTCTTGAAAGTCCATAAAACGTTTTGCTCCGGCCGCATCGAGGTCCATGTTGAGCTCTTTGAGGGCCCATAAAGCTTTGTGTTCAAGCTCGTTGGCAAGTGACATGACTTGCCATACACCAAGTTGTAAGGAGTGGTGCGGAGTGGCGTCTTGTAAGCGGTGCGGTATGCCCATAATGCATCATCAAGCTTTGAAGACCAATCTTTCCTTGAGCGGGACACCGTCTTCTCTAAGATGCTCTTTATTTGACGGTTTGAGACCTCCACTTGACCACTTGTTTGAGGATGATATGGTGTGGCCACCCTGTGAGAGACCCCATACTTGGCCAAAAGAGCTTCAAAGCTCCTTTCAATGAAGTGTGAGCCTCCATCACTTATAAGAACTCGGGGAACTCCAAAACGAGAGAAGATATTTGATTTCATGAACTTAGCAACCACCCGAGCATCATTTGTTTTTGTGGCAATGGCCTCCACCCATTTGGAGACATAATCAACCGCTACAAGGATATACTTATAAGGACCTGATGAAGGGAAGGGCCCCATAAAGTCTATCCCCCAAATATCAAAAAGTTCGACCTCCAAGATACCGGTGAGCGGGTTCTCATTTCTCCAAGTAATGTTGCCGGATCGCTGGCACTCGTCACACCTTGTCACAAACTCATGTACATCCTTGAAAAGCGTTGGCCAATAGAAGCCACTTTGAAGAATCTTCGTCGTGGTCTTGAATCCCTTATCATGGCCTCCCGTTGGTAGAGTGTGGCAATGGCGAATGACGCTCTCAATCTCCTCATCCAGAATACAATGCCGAAAGATGTGATCACTTCCTTGCTTGAACAAGTAGGGATCATCCCAATAATATCGCTTGACGTCATGGAGAAATTTCTTCTTGGCTTGAGGGGTTAAACCCGCTGGAATCTCGCCTCCTACAATATAGTTAGCAAAATCCGCAAACCAAGGGGTCTTTGGCCCATGTATAGCAAGAATAGAAGAAGAGGGAGAAGATAGTGATGGGAGATCATCGGAACTCGAAAGAACCGAAAAGGATGAAGAAAACTTACCTGCTCGACCCAGGGTGAGGGTCGTGCACGAGCCAGTTGGGTCGTGCTCGAAGCTGGACTCGAGAGCTGGGGTCATGCTCGACCCATGTGGGGTCGTGCACGACCTTATAACGACCCTTATAGGGTCGGTCCTGAGAGGGTCAACTTCCCGTAGGGTCGTGCACGAGCTTGGAGGGGTCGGTCCTGAGAGCTTGATTTCTCCACTTTTCTTGTCTCCATAGGGCTTGATGCGTCCCTCATATGGGATGCTACGGATCGGCGTGATGTTTGAGTAGTAGGTCTCTAATTGGCGTAGCGGAAGGCTTTGATTGATTTAAGTTGGCACGAACAATTGCAAGCAAACACGAGAACTTTGAGAATTATGAGTGGCGGCGCAAGCACTAGAGAGAAATAAGGAGAAACCCTCGACTCTATTAATCTCTAAATGTGCGCTGCTTAAAACAATAGCCAAATCCCCCTTATATAGGGAGGCGGCACAAGAAACCCTAAGAAAACCCTAAAAACTCATCGGCGCGCCTAGGGCTAGTACGCAAACTAGGCCCATCGGCGCGGGTCCAAAAGGTAGCGGCGCAAGGCCCATAAATAACTTTCTAAAACCACAAAACTAGTAATAGCAATGTTCTATAACAGAAAGAATGCAAAAAACTACTAAAAATGGATAGGTCGTCTGTGACCGTGCTCGAAGTGTCGCGACAAGCTTGGCGCGGCGCTGGCGAGGCTCGGACACAGTGCTGGCGAGGTCACGGCGCGACGCTGGGTACTGGCGAGGACGTTGGCACGGCGCGGGGCGCTGGTGACGGCGCTGGCACGGCGCGGGGCGCTGGTGACGGCGGGCGAGGTGTCGAAAACTTGAGGTTCTCCAAGGCCTCCGAGAACCTCATGTTGCGACTCGATCCCGAGATCCGATGCGAGAACCTCGAGTGACGATCCGAGGTCGAGTCCCGGCACGAGGTCTTGGTGACGGCTGGTTGCGACCTCAACTTGCGATCCGATGCTCGAGGATGTCGCAACTTGGCACGGCTGGCCCGAGAGCTCGTAGCGAGGTTCCTCGGCGCCGAAGATCGTAATGGTGCCGAGCGAGGTAGCGATGTAAGGCGCGCCGTGGCCAGCGGAGAGGCGCGACACTAGTGACTGTGTCGCGGTATCGATGGCACGGGCCCTGGCACGGGTAACTGGGCCATCCGAGCGAAGTGTGAAGGCCTCGATCTCTTGGCTAGCATCCATAGGCGGGGTCGCATCACCCTCCCCCACTTGGTTGGGAAACGTCCTCGTTTCCTCATAGGCAGGATCAGTATAGGGGGAGAGATCGGCAACATTGAAAGTTGAGTGCGCAGAATACTTACCAGGGAGGTCGATCTTGTATGCGTTGTCTCTAATGCGCTCCAAGATCTTGAAGGGGCCGTCTCCACGCTGGTGAAGCTTGATTTTCCGTGCGTCCGGGAAACGGTCCTTCCGGAGGTGCAACCACACGAGGTCTCCGGGGTTGAAGACTAGGCGTCGGCGGTCTTTGTTGTGTTGCGCCTCATATTGAGCAGCCCAGCGCTCTAATTAGACTCGAGTCCTCTCGTGTAAGCGGCGGATGGCATCGGCGCGGTTGGCCGCATCGATGTGCTCACCGTTCTTCAAGGGCCGAGGCGTCAAATCCATCAGGGAGTGCGGGTTGAGCCCATAGACCACCTCAAATGGGGTCCTCTTGGTCGCCGAGTGCTTGGACCTGTTATAAGAAAACTCAAAGAATGGAATTGGGTCCTCCCACCGGCGTGGGTTCTGTTTGAGCATCGTCCGAAGAAGGGTGCCCAAGGTCCGATTGGTCACCTCAGTTTGACCATCGGTTTGGGGATGATATGCACTTGAAAAGAGCAAGTGTGTACCCAGCTTTCCCCAAAGTGTTCTCCGAAAATGGCTACAGAATTTCATGTCTCGGTCACTAATGATAGTGCGAGGCACGCCATGGAGCTTCACGACATGCTCGAAGAAAAAGTTTGCGATTTCAGTCGCATTGTTGTTCCCTTTGCATGGCACGAAGTGAGCCATTTTGGAGAAACGGTCCACAATTACGAAGATCGAATCCTTGCCGTGCCTTGTCATTGGAAGGCCCGTTATAAAATCCCTGGAGAGATCTTCCCACGGGGTATCCGGAATCGGCAAGGGCGTGTAGAGGCCATGAAGTTGAGACCTGGATTTAGCAGTTTGGCACGGCACACAACCGCGGCAATACTTGTGAACATTGGAGGCCATGTGGGTCCAGAAGAAATGCTCACAAAGTGCTGCTAGGGTTTTGGCTACGCCAAAATGGCCTCGGCCGTCATGATCTTCTTTGAGCAATAGATGCCTCACAGACGAAGACGGAATGCAAAGCTTTCCAGCTCGGTAGAGGTATCCATTGTCCAAAAAATAGGACTCATGGATTCGACTTTGCTCGAGGATCTCCGTGATCAGTTTAAAAAAGTGATCATGCATATATAACTCCTTAATCAAGGAGAACCCGAGTAAATTGGCCTGTAGTTGAGTTAAAAGCACATACCTCCGAGAGAGAGCGTCGGTGACGACGTTCTCCTTACCTTTCTTATGGGCGATGATGTATGGAAACGTTTCCATAAACTCCACCCATCTAGCATGGCGTCTATTGAGAGTTGTTTGACTCTTGAGGTACGCTAAGGCGGCATGGTCCGTATGAATTACGAACTCACTAGGCCAAAGGTAGTGTTGCCATGTTTTTAGAACCCGAATAAGAGCGTACAACTCCTTGTCGTACGTCGGGTAATTAAGTGTAGCCCCTTTAAGTTTTTCACTAAAATATGCAATGGGGCGTCGATCTTGAAGGAGTATGCCTCCTACGCCATAGTCGGAAGCGTCGCACTCGATCTCGAAGCGCTTAGTGAAGTCTGGCAATTGCAAGACAGGGGCGCTACATAAAGCATCTTTTAAGGCTTGAAAAGCGGCCTCATGGTGCGGCATCCACATGATTGTGGTGGCCTTCTTGGTGATATTGTGGAGTGGCCCGGCGATGGAACTAAAGTCCTTGACGAAACACCGATAGAACCCTGCGAGCCCTAAGAAGGAGCGAACCATCGTTTGGGTCGTAGGGGTGGGCCACTCTCGGATGGCGCGGATCTTGTCGTCATCCAATTTTAGCCCATCCTTGGACACGACGAACCCAAGAAAATTCGTCGTGGTCGTGCAAAACGAATATTTGTCCAAGTTTACATACAATGAATGTTCGCGAAGGCATTCTAACACCAACCTAAGGTGCCTCGCGTGAGAGTCCAAGTCTCTAGAAAAAACCAAAATTTCGTCAAAATACACAACGACAAAACGTCCTAAAAAATTTCGAAACACAAAATGCATCAACCGCATAAAAGTACTAGGGGCGTTTGTCAAGCCAAAAGGCATGACAAGCCATTCGTACAAACCATGCTTGGTTTTAAATGCGGTTTTCCACTCGTCGCCTTCATGCATCCGGATTTGGTGGTATCCGCTCCGGAGATCGATCTTGGAAAACAAGGCGGCGTCATGGAGCTCATCGATCATGTCATCGAGCCTCGGAATCGGATGCCTGTACTTCACCGTGATTTGATTAATGGCTCGGCAGTCGACGCACATACGCCACGAACCATCCTTCTTTGGCACAAGGATCACCGGAACTGCGCAAGGGCTCAAGGATTCTCGAACAAAGCCTTTGTCCAATAATTCTTGAACTTGTCGTTGTAGCTCCTCGGTTTCCTTAGGCGAAGTCCTGCAGGCTGCTCGATTGGGAAGGGATGCGCCTGGCATTAAATCAATCTTGTGCTCGATCACTCGGATCGGCGGCAAGCCCTTCGGTAGCTCATCCGGTATAATGTCTTCGAAGTCCTTCAAAAGAGACACAATGCAAGAAGGAAGTGAAGAATCCACAAAGTTAGTAACAGAAAGTAGGGGAAAATGAATGAAACAAGAACAATCAACTCATGATCCTTGTTTGGTGAATCAATCAACTCGTTTCATATCAAAGTAGGAGGTTGATTCTTCACCTCGGTAACGAGCCCTTATCTGCTCAATCAAGGTAAGTCTTCTTATTTTGAGTTGATTGATTCTGGTCATGATCCTTTCTCCTATCCTTGTTCTACATCATATCCTACTGTTAGTTCTGTGAAGGAGTCAAAACCTCCTTGGTTTTCGGATTATAGAGGGCCGAATATTTTGGAAAGAAGCTATGATGTTTTTCAGGCCAAGTATGGGGTTTCTTATGATCCCTTCGATACTGGATGGCAGCCGCCCTAGGTAAGCTAAGGTAAGTTCGTCGGGCTAATGACGTTAAAAGTAGCGCTTCCGGGAGGCAACCCGCTTTTTGTTTTCGATTTTAATTTTTCAGCTTTCTAGATCTTTTTGCTAGCTTTCTTTTGACTTGTTTTTATGTTAGATTAGTATAGTAGGGATAGAAGTTTTTCTAATGTGACTCAGGTACAAAAAAAAAGAAGTGCTACAATCAAAGACAATCGGTGGACAAGCACGCAAGCTCGGTAACGACCCCTCAAGGTCGGTACCGACCCTCTACAGGAATCCGAGAAAAATTCATACTCCTCAAGGGATCATCGGTTTCAAATAGCTTCAATTTTATTTTGTGAGTTCCCTTTTCCTTATTCTCTTTATTTTTATGATTTTAAACAGTGAGGACACTGTTTGGTTTAAGTATGGGGTATGGGAAAAGGAAACTCAGTTTTGTGTCAGTTTTTTGTTTTTTTTAGGATTGATAATATTCCACTTAGATGTTCTATGATATGCTTTAACTTGCATGATCATGTAATTCCTTTAGCATGTTTGAGAGCTTTGCCTGAATCATGTTGAAAATTTGTTTTTATGTTGATATTTAGCATGTGATATAATTGAGCACATATGATCTTAGGTAGAAGTGACTTGAATCCAACAAAAATTGCTACCTTGTGAGATATTTTTGGCCTTATAGGGACAACATTAAAAATCCCTCTTCTTTTCTTGTGTGATTTACTCTCCTTATGCATATTATCTCTTGTCATTGCATGGTTATCTATTACTTGAGACCTATATGAGATATTAGTTCAATTCATGTGAAATCAGATGATGGAAAACTTATTTTTCATAAGCCCTATTAATCCTTATCCTACCTTGCATAATCCTCTTTTTGAAGCCAATTTTGAGCCTTAAGCCTTTTATTTTTAGCTCCACAAAATAATTCCCTAGCTGATATAAGCTTGACCCTATCCGGGGATTAGGACTTAGTGTTGGTTATGGTGATGGTTTTGTTGAGTGAGATGTTTAGGTTCAAGTGTGGGGTAATTGGGGTTGGGTAAGTGATAAGTCTTGTAGTTTGTTATGTAAAAGGAGTTTGGTTCCCAGAATGCACTTACAAAGGAAGTGATAAAGGAAGAAAAAAATGATGAGCAGAATTTACATCGTTACCGACTCTGCAGGTTCGGTACCGACCTCCCGCAGAAAAAAAAGTGAAAAATCATGAAGGGAGGAAGAAAAAAAAAGAAAGAAAGAGTTGAATAATGTATAATGTGCATGAGCCAAATTTTCTAAGTGTTTGTAAGTAAGATTTGTTGAGATAGAAGGAGTTAATGAGAGACGTGTGCATAAAGAAGAGTGAGTTTGGTTATCTTATATGAAAAGTTTTGGTGAGATGTGAGTTTTTAGGAGTCCTTGATTCCTGGATATTATTAGCACCACATAGCCAAAATAATTCCACTCCCTATTGTCTTTTACCAAGCCCCATTACAACCCGTCCGAATGGAAGCTTCTATGAAGTTTTTCATTGAGCCTAAGTTCTCTTGATGATTTTTATGTGTTTTGACATCTCTGGTGGGGAGTTTGGTGATATAAGTAACAATGACTATGTTGATATTTGCATATTGGATTGAGTTGAGAGTTGTTATTCTAAGCCAAAACACATGAGAGTGGAGTGAAACACAATATCCCTTGTGAGGTTGGATTTGTAGTTGCTTTTTCTTGAGGTTGCTTATATATGTGTGATGATGTTAGATTCACTTGTCTATCTATTTCTACTTGTGCTTATGATGTTGTTTTTTTGATAAGGGCATTGACTTGATATATGTGTTGATGGTTTTGGTTGATGTCTTGTTTATTGCTTGAGGACAAGCAAGTCTAAGTATGGGGTATTTTGATGTCCGCCTTTTTAGTCATGTTTTTAGGGTGTGTTTTTGTGTCTTTTGAGTCTTTTTCTTTAGTTTTGTGTTTTGTTTTGAGTCGTTTGTGTAGGTTTTCGTATTTTCTTAAGATATGGAGTCTACATAAGCTTTTGTGGTGTTTTGTAGGTTTTTAGAAGCTATTTGGAGCATTATTTTGAAGAAAGGAGTAAAGACGGTGAAGATAGCACTCAAGCATGAAGAGAAGATAAAGATTAAACGCTCAAGTAAAGTTATTGAAGATCAAGTTTGAGCTTGGAAAGAGATAGATAAATTTGTTACAAGAACATAGGAAAAAGAATCGAGTCAAACGGAGTTGTAACGAATCTTCTACGCAAGTTTTACTCAAGGGTCGTTAACGACCCTGTCAAGGTCGTTAACGAGGCAGCGAGAGCAGCAGAGATCCGAGTCGGTGCTATTTATGGGCTTCTATCTTGTTTCCTTTTTTATGTTATTAGATAGATAGAAGGAATATATCTTATTAGAAGATTTATTTCCTTATAGTTAGATTTAAGATAGATTTATTTCCTTATAGATAGATTTAAGATAGAATAGTTTCTCTATAAATACTTTGTTATTCTCTACACAAAACGCATAAAAATCATCAAGAGAACTTAGGCTCAATGAAAAACTTCATAGAAGCTTCCATTCGGCCGGGTTGTAATGTGACTTGGTAAAGACAATAAGGCATGGAAAATATTTTGGCTATGTGGTGCTAATAATATCCGGGAATTAAAGACTCCTAAAAACTCACATAATACCAAAACACTCAAAAGATAACCAAACTCACTCTTTTCTTTATACACTTTCATTTTCAATCACCCATTTATCCCAACTTAATCTTGCTTACAAATACTAAGGAAAATTTGGCTCATGCACACTTTCACTGTTCAACTCTTTTTCTTCTTTTCTTTCTTTTCCTCCCTTATGATTTTCATTTTTTTTCTATGGGAGGTCGATATCGATTTCTTTTTTTTTTATTTCCTTTTCAAGTGCATTCAGGGAACCAAAATCCTTTTACATAATAAACTAAAAGATCTCAAATACCCAACCCATATTACCCCTCACTTGAACCAATACATCTCACTCAACAAAACCATCATAATAACCAACACTAAGTCCTAATCCCCGGATAGGGTCAAGCTTATTTCGGCTAGGGAATAATTTTTGTGGAGCTAGAAATAAAAGGCTTTAAGGCTCAACTTGGCTTCAAAAAGAGGATAATGCAAGGTAGGATAAGGATTAATAGGGCTTATGAAAAATAAGTTCTCTAT
Organism: Fallopia convolvulus; assembly: GCA_964016875.1. Taxonomy (NCBI): domain Eukaryota; kingdom Viridiplantae; phylum Streptophyta; class Magnoliopsida; order Caryophyllales; family Polygonaceae; genus Fallopia; species Fallopia convolvulus. The sequence goes on from OZ024736.1 coordinate 27,478,062, forward strand.
CATCTGATTTCACATGCAATGAACTAATATCTCATATAGGTCTCAAGTAATAGATAACCATGCAATGACAAGAGATAATATGCATAAGGAGAGTAAACCACACAAGAAAAGAAGAGGGATTCTTGATGTTCTCCCTATAAGGCCAAAAATATCTCACAAGGTAACAATTTTTTTTGGATTCAAGTCACTTCTACCTAAGATCATATGTGCTCAATTTCATCACATGCTAAATATCCACATAAAAACAAAATTTTCAAACATGATTTAGTTAAAAGCTATCCAATCATGCTATGGAATTACATGATCAAGCAAGTTATAGCATATCATAGGACATCTAAGTGGAATATTATCAATCCTAAAAACACAAACAAAGACACAAACTGACACAAAACTGAGTTTCCTTTTCCCATACCCCATACTTAAACCAAACAGTGTCCTCACTGTTTAAAGCAAAGATAAGAAAAGATAAAGAGGATAAGGAAAAAGATACTCACAAAGACAAAATGAAGCTATTTGGAACCATTGATCACGGAGGAGTTTTGAATTTTCTCGGTTTTGTAGAGGTCGGCACCGTGCTTATTTTGGTAGTGTCCGCCCTCTGGAGGGTCGTCTCCGACCCCATGTGGGTCATCTCCGACCTCCTGTTGGTCGTCCTCAACCTCCTGTGTTTTGTGCCCTTGCGTTCCTTGCTTGCTCTTGTACCGATTCGTCTTGATTTTCTTAGCTCTTCTTAACTTTGTACCTGAGTCACTTTAGAAAAACTTCTATCCTACTACACTAATCTAATCTAAAAACAAGTCAAAAGAAAGCTAGCAAAAAGAACTAGGGAAGCAAAAACTAAAAAGCAAAAACAAAAAGCGGGTTGCCTCCCGTAAGCGCTATTTTTAACGTCGTTAGCCCGACGAACTTACCTTAGAAAATCAAGGCGGTTTCCATCCAAATATGTTGGGATCAAAAGGAACCCCATACTTAGCCGAAACAACATTCTCCAAGATATTTGGCCCTCTATCATCAATCAAAATGCTCGGAAGTCCTACAACAGGGTTAGTATAAACCGAAAACCAAGGAGGTTTCGGCTCCTTCACAGGACTAACAATAGGATATAATATAGAATAAGAAATGGAGAAGGGATCGTGACCAGAATTGATTAGATAAGAATAAGAAAACTCACTAGGATCGAGCAGAAAGGAGCTCGTTACCGAGGCTACGTGGATTGTTAACGACCATGCTGGATTTGGAAGTAGCTCCATGTCGTGCCTGTCTAGTCTGGTAACAAATATGTGATCGTCTTTCTTCATCGGGAAAAGGGTCGTTACAGACCATGGGGCGTCGGTAGGCTCCATGATATGCATGTCCTCCTTGAAGTCGCTCGTTGTTGTACTCAGAGAGGGGTCGGTACCGACCCATGGTGGGTCGGTCACGACCTGGGGAGGGTCGGTGACGACCTCCTCTATAATGGGGGGAGGGTCGGTGACAACCTTGGATTGGTCGGTAAGCTCCTCAGTACTACAACTAGCCACTTCGTTTCTTGAAATAGCATCCAACTGCTCTTGTAGACGGGCTTTGTGCGCGACTATGGTGTCCGTTTCTCTCTGGATCTCCGCTATCTGTAAGCGCAGTTCAGCTATCTCTTGTTGCATCTCCTCAATTGTCATGGCCATGGCTTTTATATACTGAAAGCAAAAACAAAAACGAAAACGAAATCAAAAAGCAAAATGGGTTCTCGGAGAGGGTCGGTACCGAGCCTGGAGTGATCCCGTGAAAACAAAAACTAAAAAGAAAAGAGCAACTACCTGTTGATAGGGTCGGTGCCGACCTGGGTAGGGTCGGTGCCGACCTGGGTAGGGTCGGTGCCGACCTGGGTAAGGTCGGTGCCGACCTGACAGTGACCTAGAAAATTAACAAAGAAAACTCGGTTGCCTAGCAAGGTCGGTACTGACCCTAGGGGGTCGTTACCGACTCGGCGGAGTCCCGAAAAACGCAAAAAGAACAAAACTTGGCACTATTGAAATCTCCCCGACAACGGCGTCAATTTGTTGAGAGGGTTTCTTGACAACAAATAAATTTATATCAAGACCCCGCTGAGTATAGGGAGGTCAGGTTCGTCCACGGGAGATAGTCAGTATCAAGTTTTGGTACTTTTCACGCAAGCAATCAATCAAAAGCAAGGAGTTTTTATCAAGGAAGAGAAATTCTAAGGTTTAGGGTATCCCCACAACAACAATCATGCATACAAACAGTCATGAAACACATAGATCATGCTTTTATCACATAAAGGTGTCAACTTTCGTCAACTAAGCAAGTAAATTAACTAACTTTCGTTCAATTAATAAACTTACTATCTAATCTCTTCTACTTCAACTAGGATAGATCCTCTTTCGCTTCAAAACCCTAAATTGACTATTCTGATTCAAGGTTTCCGCTTTTGCTTCAACTATGAAGGAGAAATTCCCTTCAACTTTCGTTTCAAGGATTAAGAGCAAGTGAAAAGATTCATGCAATAAAAACAATCAAAACATGATCATAAACAAGCATGCACAACCATTGTTGGGTTTAACCCCAACCTTAGAGAGGAAGACTACTCACACAGCATAATTGAAAACATCTAAATTAAATTAAATAAAAAAGCTTACAACTTTAATCCAAACAAACTTAGTTCTTCTCCACAAACCCTACTTGTCTCTTCCCTCTCGCCCCTCTCTTCTCTCCTCCTCCCTTACTTGCCCTCCAAGGCAATTGATTGTGTAGAGAAAATTAAAGGGTAGACAAGAGTATTTATAGAGAAACTATTCTATCATAAATCTATCTATAAGGAAATAATATCTTCTTATAAACCATATCCCTTCTATCTATCTAATAACATAAAAGAAAATAGGATAAAAGCCCATTAAACACGCTGACTCGGTCTTCCGCTACTCTCGGGATGGCTTGGTACCGACCCAAAGTGGGTCGTCACCGACCATGTTCAGCACTAAAAGCAACCTTGAGTAAAAATTGCGTGGAAGATTCGTTACAACTCCGTTTGACTCGATTCTTTTTCCTATGTTCTTGTAACGAATTTCTCTATCTCTTTCCAAGCTCAAACTTGATCTTCAATGACTTCATTAACTTCATTCCTTGAGCTTTTCCTTAAGTGCTTTTCCTTAAGTGCTTCTCCTCGGTTTTGCTCTTTTCCTCAAAAGTGCTCCAAAAAGCTTCTAAAAACCTACAAAACACCACCAAAGCTTATGTAGACTCCATATCTCATGAAAATACGAAAACCTACACAAACGACTCAAAACAAAACACAAAACTAAAGAAAAAGACTAAAAGACACTAAAACACACCCTAAAAACACGACTAAAAAGGCGGACATCAGCTAACTTCTTCCTCAAGCTCCGCTTTGAGTATATCCAAGACAAGACATTGCTCCTCACTCTCGTCCAAGAGGGTCGTTCATGACCCTTGGAGGGTCGGTCCTGAGACCCCTAAGACGTGTGGTAGAGGATCCCAAGCCAAGAATTTCTCCGTTGGGTTTCTGCACTTGATGTAGTCAGAGCGTGTGTATAGCATCTTGACCTCCTCCTGATTTGACTCCTTCATTGTTGGGTTGAACCGGAACTGAACCACCTCTTCTCCAATGTTGAAGGTGAGAAGACCGTTCTTGACATCCATGATGGTTCCCGCTGTGGCTAAGAATGGCCGTTTGAGAATAATGGGCACCACGGGATCTTCAGGCATCTCCATCACTATGAAATCATTGGGCACAAAGAACTTCCCAACTTGAACCGGGAAATCATCTACCACTCCCATTGGCCTGACACACGATCCATCCGCCATGTATAGCCTCATGTTCACCGATACTAAGGGCCCCATGTTGGTCTTGGACCAAATTGAAAGTGGAAGCAAACTCGTACTAGCACCGAGATCACACAAAGCTTTGAAACGGTAAGCTCTAATACCAATTGTAATAGCACACTTACCTGGGTCGCCTAGCTTCTCGGGAAGCTCCAACGATCTCACTTCGTCTGTCAATTCCGACATGGATCGCTTCCTGGATAAAATCTCCTTCAAGAATTTAGTATAAGCTGGCATTTCATCTAAAGCCTCAGCGAAAGGAATGGAAACATTTAAACCTTGAAGCAACTTAACAAATCGCTTAAACTTACCTTCCGTCGAGTCCTTGGGTTTCTTAGAAGGGAAAGGAAGTACCTTAGATGAAGATGGAATGGAAAGAGAAGGGTTAGAAGACTTACCTAGCGAAGGGTGATCGCGCTCGACCCTTGGAGGGTCGAGCGCCTCTTCCTCTTTATTATTAGTATCCTCCAAATTGACCCTTGAGGGGGTCGTGTTCGACCTTGATGGGGTCGTGCTCGACCTCATAGGGGTCGTGCTCGACCCTGGGTGAGTCATGGTAGGGTCGTGCCTGAGAGGTCCAACTTCTGCTAGGGTCGTGCTAGACCCTGACAGGGTCGGTCCTGAGGCTTCTTCCTTCTCCTGATTCTTGGATAACTCGGGCAAAGCTTTGCTACTCCTGAGGTGCATGACTCGGATTTCACCATCACTTGCTCGGCCTCTATGATTTTCCTCAGGGCAGCCCGGGAGTTGTCCATGAGGTCTCGGGATTTGAGTCGCTAACTGGTCAAGTTGGGAATCGACATGCTTTCTCCATGATTCAAATTCACCAAACATTGCATGAACTCCTTTCATTTGTGTAGTAAGCTCTGCTCGTACTCCATTGACCTTAGCTCGGACTTCGTTGATCCCATTCTGGATTCCGTTGATCTCGGTTCGGACGCCATTGATTCCTTCTTGTAGCCCTTGCACCCATGATGGTGGCTCTTGATAACCCGGAGGACGGTAGGGAGGGGGACGTTGCTCTTGTTGGGGTTGCTTGAATTGGTCATAATTGGAATTTCCCCAAAATGGTTGAACATTGTTCCTCCCTGCATAATTGTTTTGGTTCCTATAGGAACCTCTCATGTAGTTGGCCTCATAGACCTCAGCGGCTCTCACTTGCTGCAAGTTAGTGCAATTGGAAGTAGTATGGGCGGAAGACCCGCATTCTTGACAAGATGAAGAGGAATTAAAGGAACTTACTTGCTTTTTCAAACGATTGATTTCATCTTGCATGAATTGGACTTTCACATCCCGATCAACCACCTCGGATTGTGGTTCATACAACCTCCTCTCTGTGGGCTTAGATTGGTGGGTTCCATACATGGCATCATAGTTGGTTAGCTTGTTCAATAGCGCCCATGCCTCATCTGGAGTCATCTCAATGAACCCACAATCTGTATGAAGGTTAATGCGATCCTTGGTAGCCGCATTAATGCCTTGAAAGAAGATTTCTTGGAGTACATAGGGAGATTGCCATGAGTAGGGCATTGGCGTAGAAGCTCTTGGAATCGTTCCAATGTCTCCACAAGCGTCTCATTTGGAAGTTGATGGTAAGAGGTGATGCGCTTCCTAAGCTCCGTCGTTTTTGTCGGTGGAAAGAACTTGGTCATGAATAGATCATGCAAAGCCTTTCACGTTGTAATACATCTTAGTGGTAAACTCTCCAACCAACTCAAAGCTTTTCCTGCAAGAGACCACTTAAAAGCCTTCAAGAGAACATATTCAAGTGCGACATTGTCAGCAGCAATGGTGTCGCATAAATCAATAAAGTTCTTAATATGCTCCATGGGGCATTCAGTGGGTTTCCCCACAAATTGAGAACGCTTGATTAGGGATATAAAGTGAGATTTAATCTCAAAAGTGTGGTCGATCTCCGGGAGCACTATCGCCGATTCGGACACCCTCAGTTCTGGGTGCATGTATTGCTTGGCATTCCTTGGGATAGCGTTCAGTTGCTCTTGAAATCGCCGTGCAGCTGCATCTGAAGCATCTCGTTCCGCTTGCAAGCGCTGCATCTGAGTGCGGAGTTCCTCCATTTGTTGAGGAAGAGTCTCAACGTCGGCCATTGCTCGTTGTTCTCTCAAATATTTATGGAAGGATCTCTCGGGTTCGCTGTCGTAGTTAATCCCAAAGGTTCTCCGAGAAAAAATAGATGGCATACGCTGCGAACAAAAATAAAGAAAACAAAATTAAATATAAACAAAGGGGTAAGGGCTAGTCCCAACCCCCAAATATCAACTAAACTAGGCACTATTGCTCACTCCCCGGCAACGACGCCAATTTGTTGAAGGGATTCTTGAACAAATAAATTTATATTCAAGACCCCGCTGAGTACAACGAAGTCAGGTTCGTCCACGGGAATGAGATTAGGGCCAAAGATTAGTTGATAAACTAAGAAAATCAAATAAACACGAAGGGACACAAACACACAAGGGCTCGAGCACGACTTTAAGTGGGTCGAGATCGATGCAAATTGGCTAGACTTAATCAAATATGAAAAGTAATCCTAGGGCTAGGGCTACCACAACAACAATCACACATGCTTTCAATGAGAATTCACAACTATCATGCAAGCTAGATCATAGAAAAGTCAATTGTAGCAAACAATTCAAGTTATTCAATCAACTGTCGCAAATTAAACAACTTTCTATCTATCCTTCAACCTAGGAATATCAACTTTCGCAAATAATCCTATTAGATCTAATCAAGCAACCAACTTTACACTTTCACTTTTAGGTTAATTGCAAGATATTGCCTCAACTTTCGCAAAGGTATTAAGCACAAGATAGATAGATATGATCTTCAAGCATTCAAGTCATGAATTCAAGTTTAGACATGCATGATTGTGTTGGATTTTCACCCAACCCTAGAATTTAAGAGAACTACTCACACATAGCAAAGAAAAACGAAAACATCATGATCATAAAAACCGAAAATTAAATTAACCTAAGAAGAGGTCTTACAAATTTCTCCAACTTGTCCTCCAAGTCTTCCTCTTAATCTCCAAATAACCTCCAAAACAAAAAGCTAGAAAAACAGAGAGTTCAACTAGAAGGTCTAGCCCCCTTTTATAGAGATAAAGGAGCCCTAATTACACTAGGAAACAAGATAATACTACTTCCTAAAATAAAAGATAGAATATATTACAAAAGATCTCGGAATAAGGGAGAGTCGGCGCCCCGATCGACCCCACATGGGTCGTGCACGACCCCCCTAGGGTCGTGCTTGAGTGCTTGGTTTTTGGCTAGGTCGATCTTGGCATGTGTGGGCTCGTGCACGACCTCCTTTGGGTCGTTCTTGGCTTGCTTTGGCTCGTGCACGAGCTCCTATGGCTTGATTCTACTCTCTTTCCGGGCCTCCTTCCTTAACTTCTCCTCATAGCTCGTCCACCTCCTCGTATGGTACTCCAAATTCTTCGTTTACGCTCCAAAATACCTACAAAAAGGCACAAAATACGTGTAGTTTCCGAATCTCAAGGAAATACGAAAACTAAATCAAAAAGACTCAAAGACATAAGACTCAAGTACGAAAACCAACTAAATCTAATCTATCTAGACATTAAAAACCTACCTAAAAAGCGGACATCACTAACTCATGCTGCATCGAGTTTTTGATAACATTGTTCATCGATTTCGAACTTTTTTAATTTTTAGTTTTATTTTTAACCTTATTTATGTGTATGAATATAATATTATCTAGTTTTTGATGCACATATGATTAGTTTCGATATATCAATATTGTTCATTGATATAACCTTGTTTGTTCATTGATATACTATTATTTGTTCTTTGATATACTCTGTTTTGTTCATTGGTATACCATTGTTTGTTCATTAATACCATATTTGTTCATTGATATAACATTTTTTGTTCATTGATCTAACTTTTGTTTTTCCATTGAAGTGCTTTAAGGCTAACTTGTCAATACGAATGAAGTGCTCAATATAGTACCAAAATAAGATAAGTTTGATGTAGAAACTTGAATGCAAAGGATAATAGATAAAGAATCTGACTTTGCAATAATATGGTGTATGCTAAGAGAATGAGATAGCAGCAAATCGAAGAGGAGTGCTTGAGCCTTATTTAGCTATGAACAGATTGATGTTATTAATGAACAAATATGCATATAGCAATGAACAAATTGAGGTTACTAGTGATCAAATATGCATCTAGCAATGAACAATTATATGAAAACGGCAATGAACAAATATGCATAAACCAATGAACAAATTGATGTTACTAATGAACAAATATGCACAAACCGATGAACAAATATGCCAAAACCAATGAACAAATATTTTCGTTTTTTATGAAAAACATCACAATGTTGATGAACATATTGCATGCAATTTTGATACACATTTTGTTCATTTTTTATGTACAAACAATAGATTTTTGATGCACAAACAATAGTTTATTTATGCACAAAATCACAGTTTTGATGAACAAAATCATATTGTTGATGAACAAATCCACATTATTGATGAACAATCTGGGCGCGCGTCCTATTTCTGTTTTTTTCAAAAATACGCGAATAATTCGCCCGTGCCGTTTTTTCCCTTTTTAAGTGAAATGATTAGCGTCTTTTATTTTTTTTCATCCAACGGCTCTTGTTCTTTTCTTATTTCGCACCTGAACCGGACTCGTTCAAAAGTACATATTTTAAAAGATAAGTTGTGGCAAGAAGCGATACAATAAAAAAATCTGTATAATCAATTTAAACAATGGAATTAACACGATGGAATAAATTGGAAAAAAAATTCCTTGTTTTTTGTGTCCGATGTCAAAGATTTAGGGTGTCTTCCAATTTACATACTGAAGATTAATCTCTATTGGTGGTTCGCGGTTGCTAAATACTATTTCCTTCGTTCTATTTTGTTTGTCTAATTTTTATTTTAGTTGTTCCAAAATATTTGTTCAACTTTTTTTCTTTCCTTTTATATCCAAGTTTTCTTATAATATTACCCCTATTCAATCCTATTTTTTACCTACTTTAACTAATAAAAAATCTATCCCCAATTAACTTTTTAGTCATTTTTTTTTTCTCTTTCTTCCCATCTTTATCCATCAACATCATACACTCTCTCTTCTCTCTATTGGCCACTTTTTCTCCTATCTCATTTTTTTAATTTTTTTTTTTTTTTTTGACAAACAAAATAGGACGGAGAGAGTAGTTCAAAAAAAAATTACATATGACGAGAATCAATTGATTGCAGCGGGGCCTTATACCACAGTACGAACGCATTGGGTTAATTTTTGTTTTTTTCATTATTGATTTCAATTGATAACTGATTTGACTTCTAGGTTAACATGCAAAGTGATGATGGACTAAGAACAATTAGATTTCCTTATCAAGTTAATGAATAATACACAATCTTTTGGTTACAAGATCACACGTACCATTACCATAGTTCCTTACATTAATCCTAATTAAAAAGCCACTTGATGATTAATTTTGGACTTTAGCAAACTCTAATCTTTTCTTCCCCTGAAGCTTATTAGTAACATAGTGTTTGCTATACTCTCCATGGTTGTACCTCCTAAACTTGCAAGGATTATCATCATCCACAAGCTCATCAATCGGACCGAGCTCGGATTCATAGCTCGGCGCATAAAACGTGACAATCGAAAGCCGATCCTTCTCCTTGTGAGTCACTGCTCTATGCTCCACACTCTTGTATTTCCCATTTGTTAAAACCTGCACTCCATGAATTCATATCATCCTAATAAGGCCTTATTTGGCGCAATTAATAAGCTTATTGAGTTATTATATATGCCCAAGTGATAACTAGTTAAAAATTTAATTGAGTTTAGGTTTTTATTTGAACATTGCAAACTACATGGTGTTGAATGACAAAAACGTACAAGTTCAAGTGTTTGTTGATGTATTTTGTCGTTAAAAAATTAGTTACCTCCATTGTATCTCCTATGTTGATGACCAGGGCATTCGGTATAGGCTCTACCGATACCCATTCACCATCTTTGAGTACTTGAAGCCCCACAGTTTTACCCTGTTGCAAAACTGTGATCCCACTTCCATCCGAATGAGGGCTTAGCCCCAAAACCTCGTCCGCTCTCGGACATGGCGGATAGTAGTTCATCCTTACTGCTTGAACAGAATAACCAAAGATCTCCTCAAATATGTCAATTTTCAAGCCCAGGCTCAAAGCTATGCCATCCAATATCTTCTTGCACATCTTCCTTATCTCCTTGGAATAATTCTCAATCACCTCACTATAAGACATTTGATAAACGTTAAAAGAGAACATGCCCAATAAACTTAATATATTGCTAATGGATTAACCCCACCACTCTAATATATCTAGTATATTATATACTAAAAGAAGGGCTAAATGGTCCGCATAGGTCCCGCCTAGACGCTACACTACTAATAATAGTCCTCTTAGTGCCTTTTATAACACTGAAAATATCCAATTAAAATTCTCTACTCCAAAATATGCTATCCAATGTACTCCACAATTGACTAATTTCCTTCCGAATGAAATAGAACAAGTTTTATGTGATGAGAGAAATAGAACAAAGTTTTATTCATCAATAATATAAAAAAACATTAAAATACATTAACAAAAATAATAAAGCAAAGTTTTATGTAGCATATTTTCCCGATATATTTATAGCCTCATTAGAACATACTAAATAAAAATCATAAGCAACAATTTATAATTCATATCTTCGGCATCTAGTCAAGCGTAATGGGAGCCACTTGGCAGTTTAACTCTAATAGACATTGTCATTCAAAAAATAATAATTTATAATTGATTTGTTGAATTAGGAAACTTGTAAGACCTGAAATTCTGGGGGTTGTTGGGCCAAAGCTTGGAGATTCTTGAAGATTTGGGCTCAAGCGCAAGAGCAAACATGTTGCACCAATCAAGCTTTTGATCCTCGGAGAATATAAAAGCCTGACCGTAGCCCTGAACAGTACCGGGCGCCATTGGATACCTCTGTTTTTCTTGGAGAGGTAGCATGAAGAACTCCATACCCACTCTCTCTATACTCTCAAGCAACCTTCCATCCACTCCATGATTTACCACCTGAGCACAGCAGCACAGACGAGTATAGTAAATATGATATTTTTATTTATAAAGCAGTAAAATCAAGATCAAGCAAAGAAGAACCTGAAAAAATCCCCAATCCTTGCAGGCAACGGCGAGTTTTGAGATCTGGAGCCGGGATTCGTGTTCATCAGCACCGAATATCCTGGAGAGATCGATGATCGGAATGCCGGAAGAAAGGGCGGCGGTGGAGGAGGTGAGAGACGGCCTCTCAGTAGCGTCTCTGATGAATCTGTCCGGGATGTTGTTTCTGGAGAGTTCTTGGACATCGTCAATGTGTCCAACCTTGGCGGCTGAGATTGAGATAGGAGCTGGAGCCATTGATAATTGATAATTGATTGGAACAGGGGAAACACTTAGCTTGGAGTTGGAAAATAAATAAGGTAGAGATTAATTGGAGATTTTGTGTTTGTGTTTGGTAGTTTTGTACATGGATGGAAAGTGAGTTTATATAGGGGAGAAGGAACTGGGAGCAATGATGAAGGAAATGACAGATGTTGAATGGGGATTTAACTTAGTAGGGGACCTCTTTCCCACCTTACTCTACACACTTTTCAAGCTTAGCTATTCATGCAACTTCAAATAAACCATGTACTGTCTCTAGCGTTTTTATTTTTATTGTTTTATAAGAAAAGAATGAGGGAAACTCTATTTTACTTAGTCTATAGATGAGATTATTGGGTTGTCCTGAGTATTTTTACGGATGTAATTTTTGAGTTAAGCGACTTCAATATAGTGTAATGAGGTACCGATTGTAGCATTCCGTTTTAGAGTTTAGAGCCATTAAAAATTAATTTTGAACTAGTTTGAAGCTAGTCGTTTCAATTCACACTCGTGGTTATAGCATTCTCATTTTTGGTTTTGGCTTTTTCTTCATTGTTTGTGATGGTATTGGTGGAGTAGAGCCATCATCATTATGAAGTTTGGATTTTCCCCATCTAATGATGTTGTAACGAGGGATCAAACGAGAATAACAAACAAAATCGACATAGAGATTTATGTGATTCGATAACAATGTGTTAATTACCTATGTCAACGGGCAGAGAAAGAATATATTATTACGGAGGTTGATTACAAAGTACAGAATATTAGATATTTCGAGAGTTTATATAGTGACTCATGAAACCCTATTACAGATTATGGGCCGTAGGCTCAAATAGATCACGAGAGCCTAACAATAATTAATATTGTATACCGTTTGGGCGCCCCCTGCCAACCCGTGCCAGAGGGCGTTGCCCCTGGAACCCCCGCCAACAAGAACACCACCGAGGAGCGCTACGTCGCCTCCTGGAACCCCGCCAACAAAAATACCACCGACGAGCGCTACCCCTCGGACTCGCTGCCGCACCCGGACCCCTGGTGTTGTCTGGGGAATCGCCCACGAAATCTTGACGGATTCCGTTAAATGACTGATTCAAGGCATATCAACAATTGAGATGATTTTGATACAGTGTGTGATAACTATTTAATTTTCTCTCTTCATTTGTTTGAAATAAGGTTTGGTTGCGCTGATGCCATATGCAACACCCTATAACGATAGTTTTTATATCTTTGTTTGTAAATTTGAATGTAGCTCATTAAGAAGTTCACATGGTCTTTGCAAAGGCAAATTTCAGTACCCCTACTTGAGTTTTGAATGGAGAACCAACAATGATTGGTTGAACTGTGGCCTCTCCTTGAATGACCTCTAATGAATGAAACAAGGGAAATTTGTCTCCTTGATTCACCTCCAACTAGAACTGTCCAACCTTGAGTTGGCATGTCCAACCCGCCTGAAAATAGGGAGATTTGGATAAGCGTTTGAGCCATTCGGACCAAGCCAACCCGTATTAAAAATGGAAGTTTAAATATTAATAATTTGGCCCGTTTGGGCCGCTCGACCCAGTCTCACTAATATACAAATAACATTTTATCTCTGGATATAATATCACATATGTTTTTTTATCATGAATAAAATGTGGTAAGATACTATGAAAAATATTTTTCTTTTTTTAAGTCAATAAAAATCAAATATCCCGGATAATTTTTTGAAACGCTAGAGATATTTGATATTGTAGTATTAGAAGTGCAAACTCAAATATTTTTAATGGGAATAAAAAGTGACTCACCAAGGATAAAAAAGTATTCAAATATCCCGGATAAAAAATATCAGGGATGTATTAAGTTAAAAAAATAAAAATAAAAATCCATATGAAAGAACACCAGTGGACTAAAGCACTAAAGCACTAAAGCCCCAAAACCCCGATAGAAAAAACCTAGCTTCCCATGAGCGAGAGAGACTAACTTCCAAAATCTCTCTTCTAGCTTCCCAGGTGCGGCGGTCAACGGTGCGACGTTTATTCAATTGATAAACAACCCTAAGAAGGAACCAGAGAGAGAATTAGGATAGATCAACGGACTTGGGATAAGGTATTCGAATTTTTCACCGCCGACATATCTTCTCTACCTCGTCAAAGTCTACAACTTCGTTTGCAAAATTGATCGGTTTGAACTTGCCCTTCTCAATTGAATTTTGTTTTCTAATCTTCATGTCAATCGTGGTTCTTATTTCTCAATTGAGACAGATCCAAAGTCTATGTGGATGAGATCCCTACCTTCGTTGCTCAACCAATTCCAGTTTTGTTGGATTTTGGAATTGCTTTCTAAAATGCTAGTTTTTGGTGAATTTGATACTGTGATGGTATATTATGCTTTTGAATTGAGCAATTTGTTCTCGTGGAGCTATAAGCTATATGGGGGTTGAGATCCATTATTGCCGATGACTTTGAGTGGCAACATTGGCTCATTTTGTTTTGTGAATTGCTTTGACTGAGCTATCTGTGCAGTTTGGATTAGGATTTGCATGTAAATAGGATACTCTTTTTCTCACGTGGTTTTGATGAGGTCCTTAGGTTTTTATTTTTCAGTCATTAGTTATTTTCTTAGATCATGGCATTAACGTTTATTTATTAATAAAAGTCAAAGTTTTTGTATTAGCTTGAGTCTTGCATAAAAAAAGCACAAAGTTAATTCATTGCATTAACGAGCTTCCACATATGCGCCTATGTAGAGGGACAAGGATCCCATGTTCATCGCACATGAATGTACGAATATACGAATATATGAATATAAGAATATATGAATACGCTAAGGGGACCCTTCGACTATTCACATGGCCACTTCGAATAGGTCTTAGAGCACTCGAGTCTTAGTTGCGACGCTATCGAACGCAACTAACATTCAAGCTAGTGGGGCATTTTCATGTGAGTGGATAAAATTTAATGATTACTTTTTTATGATTTTTTCCGCAAAAGAGGTATTTTTATTTATTATGCTCAATCTATAATATTCCGCTTTTTTTATAAAAAAAATCAAAACTGAAAAAACTCAATCTCTGTAAAAAAAAAAAACCTTACTTAAAAAGGCTACGCCTTTTTGCACACGAAATTTGAGCTTATTGCACCACGGCATCATATAGCGTAACTATTTCACGGCACCATGTGTCGTAACATTAAAAAGTATTAAAATAAAATATTCTAATCTCGTTTTAGTGTAACGTTTAAATATTACGCATTTACGAAGCGTAATATCACCGCACGACGATACGTGATAATTGGACAGACTGAAAATTGTCATTGGGACGGCCCATAGTATCACAGCACCGAAAAACGTGATATCACAGCATCTGTTGCCATGAAATTAGGCATAGGAAGAAGTCTGTTGTTTGAAATTGGGCCTGCCCAACCGTATATTTCACGGCACCCCATGCTGTAAAAATTAGGTTTTAAAAAGCGTAATCAAAAGATTCTGTGTGCCGACACTTCATCTTCTTCAAATTATGAAATTCCGAACAGGGTTCCACCGGATCGAGAGAGAAGGGTTCCGAAATTCCGGCGAAAAATGGTTAGGGAAAAACGAAAAGGGGGTAAAATTGGTTGGTTGGGTGGCTATCCGCCCGAATCTACGTCGGGCCCGATTCAAGGGGATAGGCGAGCACCACCGGCTGGCACCCAAGCACCACCGGCGAGTTCCGAGACTAGGCTGACACCAGCGGCTATTATCGATGATGGGCGAGCACCACCGGTGATTCCCAACGTTGGACGGGCGCCAGCAGCGAGTTCGATGGCTGGGAGGGCACCGCGTGCGGGGGGTGCAACGGCTCGGCCGCGAGCGACTGGGCAGCGTGGTGGGGCGACGACTAATGTGGCAGGCTGGAGAAGACAACCAGCCACGAGTGCTCCGAGGTCGATGGGTGTTCCAACCGTCGGTGCTAGAGGAATTGGGAGTAGCGGGATGAGTACAAGCGGAGTGGTGGGCCCGCTGGATCTAGACGAACAAGCGCGGGCTCGTTGGTTACTCCGACGCAGGTGACAGGTCCATCGGAATCAAGAGTCGGGCCTACGATATGGGTATGTTTTTCTATTTTTTGCACACTAATTTTGATATTATATATTAATTGATTATTTTATGTTTTAGATGTTAATATTTTCAATTGCAAATCATTCAAAATTTCTTTCTTAGCATTATTATATGAATGGATAATAATTATTTTATGTAATTGTTTACAAATCGAAATCGTTTATAGTTATGCTCATAATAAATATTGCATACTCTACCTAATAATAAGAAATAATTTAGAACAATAAAAAAAATTGGTTCAGTTATTAATATTAGTTAGAACCGGCTCCGATCCCCGAGCCAGTTTTGAGTAATAAATTATTAGATAACTAGAAAGTATAAATTATAGGGATGCTCTAGGGTGATCACTAGCTTGTTAGTGGTCACCCTAATAATTGAAATAAGGTCGTGCAAGCGACCTAGTGGTCACCCTAATAATATATATATGAGATTGTTTAAAAATCAATATCATACAATAACTAGAATTGCAAAAATTATTAGATGATTTTAATAATTGAAAATTATCCATACAAAGTTTTTTAAAACTTTAAAAAAAATAAAATTCGAAAAAATAGTAAAATTAAATTTCATATATGAAATAAGGTCGTGCAAGCGACCTGGCGGCCGGAATGAAGAGTAAGGAGCGTGAGTTCGATGCCCAGCCTACCGGTAGGGACTTGATGGAGGAGTTCGACAGGATGTTCCATGAGAGCGCGTCGAATTCCGCCCCGACTGCCATAGTAGATCCTGTTGCTACTGCGACGTCGACCTCGGCTCCCACCCCGACTCTGACCTCATCTCCCACCTCGGCTCCGTCCTCGGCTCCCACCCCGACTCCGATCGCGGATCCGACTTCGACCACTGTTACAGGAGTTGCGGGTTCGCACCCCCCCCACCTGCCACCGTCGGGACCAACGTGGTCCCCGATGCAGTATCACAAGATCAGGTTCCTCCTCATGATACAAAGCCCGAGGACGCACGATATGCAGAGCCCGAGGACGCACAAGATCCCCATGCTGCTACAGGCTTTGGTGGGGGCCCGAAGATCGCGGATATACTTGCGAGCTATGCTTCTCACGTCGCGGTGGATATTTGGGAGCATACGAGTGCCGAGGTCGCCCATGCGGCCGAAGGCCAGGATGATGCTTCCCGTGTGGTGCAGATGGAGGCATTGGTACGTAAATAATTATATAATTTAGTACGATTATTTTAGATTAAATCATATTATGCGTTTAAAATATTTATATTAATAATTTGTGAATTTCAGCCGCGTAAGGTGATGAGAGTTCACACACATGCTACCTCCCACTATCGAGGGCTCCATGATTACATAGATTTTCGAGCCGCGAATGATAGGGCGGAGGGTTGGTTTGATGTAGGTAGGGAGATCGGTCTTACTGGTTTAGTAGACGAGAAGATGGTTTGGGGCCGGATAGACCACGTTTTGATCTCGACATTTGTGGAGCGTTGGCATTCAGAGACCAACTCGTTCCACTTAATTTGGGGGAGATTTCTATTACGCTCCACAATGTCGTGGAGATTTTATCCTTGCCGATCGACGGTCTTGGTGTGGCGGGTGTGGCGAACACCGCCTCACGAACTCAGATGGTAGATGAGGTCCTTGGCATCGACCTAGAGGATGCCCAGACGCTGTGGAGGGTTACCAAGAGTATAGATGTGAAGGAGATTATTGGGTGGGTGGAGCGCGGGGTTAACGACGAGGAGGATGTGCATCATGATGGATTTTTTCAGAGACTGCTCGATCCCGGATCCGTAGACCAGTTGGTCGTCATCTATCTCTTCGTTCTACTGGGATCCACCCTGTTCGTCGACAAAACGACGAACACGGTGAGAGATTGGATCCTCCAGTACATTCGGGACCCAGTCGGCGAGAGTCGTTATGCGTGGGGACTGCGGTTCTAGCCCACGTCTTCCGGGAGTTAGGTCGGCATCTCATAGCAAGACCGCATCGATCGCAGGCGCGTGCCTACTTATCCAGGTTTGTACTCGACTCTTAAATTTTGTGCCATTTTTTTATATTTGCATACTTGAATTTTGTGTCACATTTATATTTGCATTTTATCTCCAGACTTGGATTTGACACTACAACCTGATGTTCGCCGGCCACGCAGCACAAGATACGACGACTCTGGCTGATCCAAGAGCTGCTGTGTGTGAGCATAGAGACAAAGTTAGCAGGGAAAAGGCGCAACTCGTGGAGATTCGTCTATTCTTGGACCGTCTTACACCGGACCAGGTATGTATTTGCCTTTTTTCTTCTACCTTCGTTTTAAATCATTTAATGCAACTTTCTAATACAACTGTAGGTTGTCTTTATGACGTGGGAGCATCCATTGGAGCCCTCCCATACTCAGTCCGAGACATAGGATTTCATATTTTGTTTTGTATTTTGGATATTTCGTATCTGTTGGATTTCGTACTTTGTTTTGGATTTTGGATATATCGTAGTTGTTGGATTTCGTACTTTGTTTTGGATTTTATATTTTGAAATATGAAATCACAGAATTTAAGATAATAATATGATATTACATAAAATAAAGTTTGACTCTTAAACTACTAAAAAAAATATAACAAACTATCCATATAAGTGTGTGCGACGTCCATGTTGACCACGCCATGCGGTATATACCTCCATCCTATCTCTAAATGGCAAGTCCCAACCTTTCACTCTTGGGTGATGAACGTGAGACCAAATCAGCGCAACCGGCGGTAAAGGTGCTTGCTCATTCAACCAAACCTGCATTACCAAACAATCAAACTAGTTATAAAATGATGGTAAAGCAATACTA
This sequence comes from Fallopia convolvulus, assembly GCA_964016875.1. Taxonomy (NCBI): domain Eukaryota; kingdom Viridiplantae; phylum Streptophyta; class Magnoliopsida; order Caryophyllales; family Polygonaceae; genus Fallopia; species Fallopia convolvulus. The sequence continues at coordinate 27,496,203 of OZ024736.1, forward strand.
ATTAAAAAGTTGTAGAAACCTTACTGGTATGAAGTGGGTTTGGTTTTGAACGTGTGCAATCGCAAGAATACGTGTAGGGGGGCCACAGTTGCCGCCAACACTTACCAATGGTAGGCACGTGTGGGGTTGGGACCACCCTAAACATACGAGCGCCACATGGAAATACATCGCAAACGCCAAACCTATGATGTGCATCTCCATCCAATGTTCGTGTGAACAAGGGCTTCCGACATAGTTCACTTTTGGGATCAACTCCTCCAGTGGTATGAACACAGATGCGGCTTCATATATTCCTCGATTTTGGACCAACTCGGCCCCAAGCACCTCCTCATTTTATGGAAATCTCCCTCTTCCCAATCCAAGATAAATGCAAGGGCCCGATACCCACAGTTCCCATCCGGGAGGGCATCTCTAACCCCATCGATGAAAGAGTACATAAAGACATCAATGGCTCGTACCCCAAAGCGAACTCCCATGTAGATCACGTCCTCCGTGTCTGCAGGAACTTTTGCACGTCCTTTGATGGCCGCTTTCTTCTTGCTTACACGCGGTTTTTTCGTAGGCTTCGTGTCTTCGTCAATATTTAAAACCCCTGTCATTCACCTTTCTCCACTGAGCCATCTTGTGCTCAAGGTGTGTTGGATCCCTCCTGGAGTACTTGGTGGTGCCCTTAGGCCTTCCTTTATTCGATTTTGTTGATGGCACGACGATCTTTGATCCGCTCGGGGACAACATTTCATCAAAGTGTGAATTGATTTTGGACACTTGCTCTCGACTCAATTCACCCTTGTTTTTTCTTCTGACCATATCACACCATTTGATGTCCTCAATTTCCAAAGGGGTTGTGGAATCCTCCGTAGTGTACACATCGGGAACGCCTTCCCATAACACTTGCCGCCAAAAAAGGTGAATCCCACACAATTGGATGGGCGTGCCGTCGAGGATCGTACTCGCAACTCTATGTATGCATGGAATCCCGAAACAATCTCTCCACTAATGATCATTGCACACTTCTTGGTAGTTACCTTCCACCACATCGAAATACATAGCCAACAAGATCTCGAAACACACCTCGAATACTCGATGGATCAATGGAGCAAATAGGTACCTAAATGCTGCAATGACGTTGTCCATCTTGTTCGGAATCGTTGTACGTGATTTCTCCAAGTCTTCCCTCACGCGCCGGATCTGTGACTCCAAGTGATCGTGAATCTTTAATATCATTATGTTGAAGCCCAGAGTTGATGCACCCAACATAACAAATGTATCACTTCCTCTTCGGTGAAAACCGCGTGGATTGCATTTATGATGGCTTGATCTCGATCCGTCACAACGGCCGTTGGCATTTCACCTATCTCCTCATACAATCTCCTCAAATGCTTTAAAATCCATGTAAAATTTGGAGTGTCTTCCTTGGACCAGAATGCAAACCCGATGTTAAACATCAGGTTCGTGCATGTCATGCCAACTATCTCCAACATGAACATGTTATACCTATAAATTATAAAAAAAAATATTATAGCACATGAAAAAAAGATTAGAACACAAACCTCAAATTGGATGAAATACAAAATTACAACATACATGTTTGTCTTGTATGTAGCATCCATAACAACAAGATAAGAAAACTTCTTCATCAAGTGTTGTGACGTCGGGTGGACAAAGAATAGGATATCTAACTCACCGAAAGCTGGGAGAGTTGTTGTCTGAACTCTATAACCCTGGTTTTGCATAAATTGTAGTATCCACTCACACACCGTCAACTTACCACGGTCTGCCACTAATATTTTCTGCTTGAAGTTCGATATTTGTCTCCTTTATGTTACATTTTGAGGGTTAGTAGACACCAACATAGTTGAAATAACCTTTGGGCTCAAGAATAATCCGAAAGCATTGATGATCAAATTTTGTTCCATCGGGGTCAATCGGCCAGCATACGGGTGTCCAAGGAAATTGGTACAAAGGTCATGGTTATGCATGTCAAACTTCACCTCCAAAGTCCATTTTCACCTTAACAAGTTAAATTAATAATATAGAATTCAACGATTATACCGAATTCTTTAACGATTTCAAATAAAAACGTACGTACCAGTAAAAAATTGCTACTTCTCCTCCTTCATGATATTCCGGATTTTCACCATCTTCTTTTCCACCATAAGACATTGTACCACAATATAGTTTTGGAAAATGGTAAATGTGGAAAAGGAAGATTGAGAAGGGGTGTGTATAAGAAATGGTGGAAAGAGGGCTTATATAGGGCTAAATTTGACCGTTACTCCAACGGTCATATTTTTCACAACATATAATAGCGTCATATTTATAGCCGTTCAAATAATATTGGGCTGGCCAGATTGAGCCCAGCCCAGTCCAAATTTGACCCAGGTGTGTATATATATCACTTTTTTGCTGACGTGATAGCATGGCAACATATAGTGTGATGTCACGTAGTTTTTTGAACCACCCTAAAAAATTGTCCTAAAATTAAATATTTTAATACTTTTTAATGTTAAGGCATTAGATTAGGTAAAACTGTTACCGCATGAAGTGTCGTGGTGCAATAAGCTCAAATTTAATGTGAAAAATCCCGAGCGATTAAAAACTCAAACAAAACCCATGACATGTAACGTGAATAAAGGGGAATCCAAAGATGGGGAATCAAAGTACAAGTTGTGAGGGGGGAATGGGGAGGTGCTTTGTGGCAGACTAAATGAGTGGTGGTGGTGGAATTGGTGGAAAGGGAGGGGCCTTTTCTGCTTTGTTTGTTACTAACTCGGATGCCTCCTTTTATGCATACATTCATTTCTCTAGTCATGTATCTCCCCATTTCTTGTCTTCTTTCTACTGTACCTTCAAATTAAATGATCTAGCTAAGCTAGCTAGTACATTGGGCATTTTCAGATTCTCCCTCTTGTTTGTTTGTTCGTTTTGTATGTTCGGTGGAGTTAGATTTGAAGTTGACACTACGGTAATATTTTTTTCATACCTGACATGATCAAGTACACCAACTTAGCTTTAGGGATGATATATAGATACCATGATCGAGTATTATCATGACTATTGAATGTCTAGTATAGCACTTGTCATTAGGGGTGTTCATAACCGGATATCCGATCCGATCCGGCTAATCGGATCGGATATCCGCAATAAATTTTTCTCTAAAACCATATCCGTATCCGATCCGGGTATATCCGGATATCCGATCCGTATAGATCGGATCGGATTGGATATTTGTGGCGGATATCCGAATATTCATATTTTTATATTTTTTTTGTATTTAAGTTCCAAATAATTTATTCAGTCGGTAAATTTCACCCAAAAATCATGATCCAAATAATCATCCGCATAAAAGAAAGAGAAAAATAATTTAAAATAAAATAAAAATGGGGTGTTAAATATCGATTTAGGTTTTATTTAACGTTAATTTTATTTGTGAGGTGAAATGTATTAAAAATATTTAAAAAAACAAACAAAAAAGGGGCAGTACTAGAAAGTCGAAGCACGTAAAACTACTTGGACTATTAAATTTTTTGTTATTGCACATAATATATATGTATAGTATAATACACTCGGATATCCGGGTAGTTTGACGACCCGATCCGTATCCGATCCGATGATCCGGCTAATTTTTTCGGATCGGATCGGATTCGGATAATTTTCCAACGGAATCGGATTTTCGCGGATCGGATCGTCGGATCACCGGATCGAATTGACCGGATCGGATATTTTTGAACACCCCTACTTGTCATGAACGACCCTAAAATTTATGTTTATATACAGTTGGTGGCTAGAAATGTTCTGAAATTTCAGGATTTCTTGTCATATTGGGCACCACATATGTTGAATAATATTATTATTTTCCCCAAGCAATTACATCATATATTCGATAACAGAATCAGGTAAAGATGGTATCAGATTGTGATCAATGCAGAAGTGGTCGGTTATCAAATTCAAACCAACCTGATACCATTTTCTTATCCACGATTGTTCTGGTCAATTTCCGACCAGAGATCTTCGAAGGTGATTTTGTAAGTTCGTAGGGAATATCTAACCGATCGACACGAAATTTGATGAACAAAGCAAGCTTTTGTATTTGAAAGAAACTGAGGATTACAATGGCTCGATTACAAGTGCTCGATCTGATCTTTCTTCTATGGGCTAATCCCTCACTATATACTCGTCGTCGTTTCCACCTCCTGACTCCATCTCCCCACGTCGCTTGCCCCATCTTCCGAGTGGCCTTGTCGAACGGTTTCTCCCGAGTTTCTCGGCTTGGAGACGACGATGGTAAATCTGGTACGACTTCTGGGCTCAAATGTTAATGGGCTGGGCTAACCGCGGACTGTTTAAACCTTTGGGCCCAACAATAGCTCCAAAAGATTCGTGTGAATTCAAAATTTTACCGAATCTTTTTGCCTGTTGGTTTCCGGGATCTTAGCTATCTCGGATCCCAAACGTGTAAGGCGGAGATTTCTCTACGCGTTTTCTCTGGCAGGTGAAAAGACGTCAGTCGTCTTTATTTACTGCGCCTCGCGGAAGGGACTCTTTACTCCATTGCTCTGTTAGCGATCTCTCCCGAGGTACGACTCTTCTCTTCCTTCTTCTTCGTTTCCAGTTTTCTTTTCACATTTCTATGGCGAGGGATAGAATGTCTTCTCGGCATGGTTTTTCTCCCTCGGGTATACTTCAAGAGTGCGATCGAGTTCCAAACACCATGGGCTTAGAGGAGATGAACCAGATCCTTTTAGAGGGTGGCTTTCCGGGGGGGGGGGGGTAGTTGCTGTATGTCCAGGGGAGGAACATTCTGACTGGGTTCGTCCTGGTTGGGTATGCTTCTTCGAGTTTCCGTTCACCATCTCTTGTCGATTCCCTTTTCCTCCTATTGTCCAGGAATTCTTAGCCCGTTTTAAACTTTCTCCTGCTCAACTACTTCCCTCCGCTTGGAAGATCCTCTCTTGGGTTAGTAACATGGCGGAGGTCGCCGGGGTAGATTTTACGGTTTCCGATCTGCTTCAGGCTTACCGTATTACTACGGTGAGACGAGGTCGGTTCATCTTACAGTCTCGAACCGCTCGCCAGCCGCTTGTCTTAAACACAAAGGTCAATGGGAAGGGGTGGGCAAACCGTTTTTTCTTTGTCGAGATTGCGTCTCTGACCCCTGAGAGTCGCCTGTTTTTGCATGACAAATGGAATCCGGCTTGTAAGATTACCTCGTTTTTCCTCCTGTATTACAAGGCGATCTTTTCTTGACGCCTACTCACCCTCTGTTTCTCTATCTCTGCAGGCATTCCAGACAACGTCGAACCGCCTAGTCATTCGGAGAGGGTTTTGTCGAGGCTCTTCCAACTAACTTCTGCACAGAGGACGTTCGGGGCATCTCTTTCTGATCCATCGGACGAATCTTCGGAGGAAGAGGATAGTGCCACTTCGTCGGGCTCTGAGAAGGTTCGCCTACCTATTGTCAAGATGTCTGTGGCGCCGACTTCAACCCTCGCTTCTGGTCCTTCTGTGGGTGAGTGCCGTCGTTTATTAGTTTACCCTGGTTTCCGTTGTGCATTCTTGACCCTTGCTGTCTTTTGTTTCAGAAACTCGCGCACGTAGATCGGGTTCTTCCTTTTCTGCCTCGGATTTGATCCTTAAGAAGACTCGATCTGGTGATTCAAAACCTCCAGCTTCCCAAGGTGTCAAGAGGGAGTCTCAGGAGGTCCCTAAGGTTTCACGCAAACGTCCCGCTCGGAGCAACGATGATTCCCTCGAGCTTCAGGATGACGCCTCTTCTGAGTGGCAATCTCTCCAACGGTACCGGGATCCCAACTTCAAGAAGCACCCTGCGTCTGCTCATGCGATGGCGACCGAGGTTGGCCTCGGAGCTTGGAAGGTAACTAGCCCCTTGTTGTTGGCTTTATTGGGTTAAGTTAGTCTTTAACTTTCGGTCACTTTCAGACTTGTCCTTCCTGGCATATGCAGCTCTTCCAGGAGGTCGGCTTGTTTATTGATGAGATGGACAAGGAGTTCGCAGAGTACGAGCGGAGGAAGCAGGAAATCGCCAAGCATCGTGAGGAAATCGACAAAGCGCGAGAACGGTCTGCTGCCCGGGCTAAGGCTCTAGTTGCTGAAGAGGCAGCTGCAAAGGCTCGTGTCGTGGAGCTAGAACGCACCATTGCTATCAGGGAGGCCAAAGTGAAGGAGCTCGAAGCCAAAGCTGCTAGCACGCTTTCTATGGGAAAGGCAGACGCGGAGGATATTGGGGCGTTCTTCAGTATGCTGGCGCGGCTGGAGACCATTAGGGAATTCGAAGCGGGGAAGCTTTCTGTGGCGGATGCGGACAAGTTCAACGAGCAATTTCTAGATGCTTTCCCTGGCGGTGTTCCTTCGGCTCGTATTGCTTCCCTGTTGAGTTCTCCGACGGTGGCTGGGCAAGCGCACCCGGAAGGTGATGACCAGGGGGAGGAGACGGTTGCTTCTGGAAACCCTGCGTGAAGATCCTAAGAATGTGAAGAAGTCTGGAGGCACGGGCCGTTTGTAAAGTTTGCATTTTGTTTTCTTTTCGGGACGATATTAATGAAGGACAAGTGGTACCTCACTGGCGTGCCGTTCATCGGGCGTCTGGTGAGGGTTTCTCTGGTGGTGGTGTGGCCACGAACACTTTGTTTGGACGCTTTGCCCCCCGTCATGGGGCGGGGGTGTTTATCTATTTGTTATGCTTTTGCTTTCGTCGCGTTTTGCTTGTGTTTTTCTCTTTTCTTTTTGTGCTGGCTTTCCGTGCAGGTACTTCTCTGCTCCGTGCCGATCGGTGTCCACGTAGCCCCTGCAGGTGGCTAGGTGTTTTCAAGTGGTGCATAGTTATGGCTCGAAGAGGTGAGGAAAAAACCTTAACCAGGGTTATGGGTGACCCAAAGTTTGACCTTCAAGCCCCTGCTGGTTAAAAGGAATTACCTTCCTGGAGGCGCGCGAAGGACGAGATCCGTCGTTTCCAGCTGTGCCCTGACGATCTCCGTCGATGATCTGGTGCTTGCTCGCTGGAACTGGCGACGCGTGGTCTTGCCCTGGACTGCCGGCTGGCGAGCTTCTGCGAAGCGACCGTTTGTAACTGGCGAATCTGCCAGAAGGCGGGCGTCTGGGAGATTATTTTCCGTACCCTGTTGAACAAGCTTGTAAAGATCGTCATTCGAACACAAATAAAGCATTGATTGTGCCTTTTTTGTCTTACGAATGGCTTGTTACCGTTTGTTTATTTTACTTCTGTTTTTTGAGGTTCCTCTTTTCTGGCGGTAGCTGCCGAGAGTAACTCCTCCGAAAGAACATTGTTGTTATTTTCCGTTGTCTCTCCTTTTTCTGAGGATGAGTAACACATGTATTAAAAAAGGGAGCTATTTACCTGATTGATTTTTACCGAGCTTACGTCGTTGTTTAGATCTTACTTGAGTTTATTCGGCCGTTTCTGGCGACTTGGTTATTCTTCTAGAAGTGGTATCTCCGTAAGTGCGTGGCGTTCCAGCTACGCGGAATGGGCTTCCCTTCTTTGGATTCTAGCCGGTATGCTCCTTGCCCGGTGATACCGACTATCTTGTAGGGTCCTTCCCACGCGGGAGCTAGCTTCCCGGCATTCACTTCGATGGTGTTTTGGAAGACCTTTCGGAGGACCCATTCGCCGATGGTGAAGGCTCTTATCCGTACATTTTTGTTGTAGCTTCGGGACACTTGTTGCTGGTGTCTGGCCAGGCGCAGTCGGGCCCTTTCCCTTAGTTCTTCCAAGGTGTTGTTGTTGGCGGCTAACTCGGCGGCGTTCTGATCGAGCGTCTGTAACCCATATCGTGCAGTTGGCACAGTGACCTCGACCGGTATTACTGCCTCGCAACCGTATACCAGGGAAAAGGGAGATTGTCCCGTGGCGGCTTTTGGAGTGGTTCTGTCGGCCCACAAAACGTACGGTAGTTCGTCGACCCAGCGTCCCTTGGCTTTCACCAATCGCTTCTTGAGATTGTTGATGATGACCTTATTGCTAGATTCTGCTTGTCCGTTGGCCTGTGGATAGCGAGGAGTGGAAGTCACTAGGTCTATATTCCATCGCTGGCAGTAATCTCGGGTCTTCCTTCCAATAAATTGTGATCCGTTATCGCAAATGATCTCGGAAGGGACCCCAAAGCGGCATATGATGTGTTTTTTGATGAAAGCTATCACGTGGGATTCTTTGATTTCCTTGTACGCTTCAGCCTCGATCCATTTGGAGAAATAATCTGTCACCGCCAAGAAGAATACTCGTTGTCCGGAAGATGGTGGCAACTTCCCTACGATGTCCATTCCCCACCTCATGAAAGGCCACGATGTTAGCGTCGGATGCAGCGGTTCTGGCGGCTGGTGAAGAGTTGTAGCGTGCTTTTGGCAAGCTTCACACTTTCGAGAGTACTCTGCAGCGTCTTGACGCATGGTAGGCCAATAGTATCCCAAGTTGAGAGCCTTGTTGGAAAGACTGCGTCCCCCCGAGTGGTTTCCGCATTCTCCTTCATGCAATTCCTTGAGTATCTTGGGCGCCTCTGATTTTGCGACACAGCGGAGTAAGGTTCCTGTTGCGGATTGCTTGAAGAGAATGCCGTCTCTTGTGCTATACCGCGTGGCTCTCATTCGGAGTGCTCTTGCTTCGGACCTATCGGGCGGCAGCTGTCCGCGATCGATCCACCGTAGGTATGGTTCCGTCCAACATTCTGACTCTTGGGAAGCACTCGGGACGTCGGAAGCGGGATCGGGTCTCTCGACGTTGCTGCCTCCTGGGGAGCTCTTTCACGGGGCATGTCATTCCCTTCAAGATCGTCGCTGGCGAAGATCGTCAGGGTCTGTCTATCTTCTGTGGTCTTACGCTCCTCATCTTGGCGAGGATCTTCAGCTTCTCTTCCGATTGCTGGAACTAGCACATGAACTAGGGGGACTGATGCGAACTCTTCAGGATCTAGGGCAGAAGCCAAATTGGCCAGAGCGTCTGCCTGCGTATTCTCTTCTCTAGGGACTTGCTGGATAGTGAAGTTCTTGAACGACTGTATGATTTCCCTGACTTTCCCTGCGTATGCTGCCATCCTGGTATCTCTGGTAGTGAAGATTCCTAGGATCTGGTTTACAACTAGCAGCGAGTCGCACTTTACTTCTATTTCTGCGACACTCAGGTCTTTGGCAATCATCAACCCTAGTATGAGGGCTTCGTACTCTGACTCGTTGTTGGTGGCTTCGAAAGCGCACCGTACGGCCTGAGCTATCTTGTCCCCCTTGGTTGATTTCAGCACTACCCCGATTCCTACTCCCCGAGTATTGGAAGCTCCATCCGTATGCAGCGTCCATGTTCCGGAGTACTCTAGCTCTTTGTCACGAAGGTTTCTTGCTGTCTGGCTGCTTCATCCATTGTAGGGCTGAAATCAGCCACAAAATCTACCAGTGCTTGGGCTCGGATGGCCGCCTTCGGCTCGTAATCGATATCAAATCCGCTCAAGTGCATCGCCCACTTGGCCATTCTGCCGGTGATCTCTGGTTTTCTTAGTATGGCCTTCAGCGGGTAATTGGTGCGGACTGTGATCGTGTGCGACTCGAAGTACGGTCTTAGTTTTGTAGAAGCCATGAGTAGAGCGAGGACTAGTTTTTCCAGAGGTGAGTAACGTGTCTCTGCTGCGAGCAAGGTGCGGCTGACATAGTAGACGGGAAGCTGGTTGCCTTCGTCTTCTCGTACCAGTACTCCGCTAACAGCGTTCTCTGTTACGGCTAGGTATAGGAAAAGATTCTCGCCTTCCTCAGGCTTGGACAGCAGCGTCGGACTGGACAAGTAGTGTTTGAGCTGCTGGAAGGCTTCTTCATGGGTTGGAGTCCATTCGAACCTCTTGTTCCTCCGCAGCACGTCATAGAACAAACGACACCTATCTGAAGACTTTGAGATGAAGCGGTTGAGGGCTGCCACTCTCCCAGTTAGTTTTTGCACATCCTTTACGCATCTAGGCGAACGCAGGGCAGCTATGGCCCTGATTTGGTCGGGATGGGCTTCGATCCCTCGTTGGGTGACTACGAACCCGAGGAAACGTCCTGATGTTACTCCGAACGCGCATTTGGTTGGGTTCAGCTTCATACGATAGCTGTCCTGGATCTTGAAGGCCTCTTCCAGGTGCTGGACGTGGTGCTCGGCCTGCTTGGATTTTACTAGCATATCGTCGATGTAGACTTCCATGGTTCTGCCGATATGCTTCTGAAACATGCGATTGACCAACCGCTGGTAGGTGGCCCCCACGTTCTTGAGTCCGAAGGGCATAACTTCGTAACAATAGGTACCCTGGATGGTGGTGAATGATGTTTTCTCCTGATCTCCTGGATGCATCCTGATCTGATTGTAGCCGCTGAAGGCGTCCATGAAGGTGAGCATCTCGTGTCCTGCGGTGGCATCCACCATGGCGTCGATGTGCGGAAGGGGAAACGAGTCTTTTGGACAGGCTTTGTTAAGATCCGTGAAGTCGATGCAGACCCTCCACTTGCCGTTCTTCTTGCTCACCACCGCGACGTTTGCTAGCCACTCCGGGTATTTTACTTCCCTGATCTTCCTTGTTCGGAGCAGATTTTGTACTTCCTCGTCTATAATCAGGTTCCGCTCTGGGGCAAATTTCCGCCTCTTCTGCTTGACCGGGGGATGGCGAGGATCTACGTTCAGCCTGTGCGTGATGATGCTGGGGTCGATCCCGACCATGTCCCCGTGCGACCACGCGAAACTGCTGCTATGCCGCTTGAGGAAGGTGATTAACTCTGCTTTTTTCTGTGGAGATAGATTCTTCCCCACCCGTACGGTTTGCTCGGGCTTCTGCTCGTCGAGGGCGATTTCCTCGATCTTGTCGGCCTCGGGGTCCTCTCTCCGCGCGGGACCCTAGGCTTCCTGTAATTGCTATGCGGGGTGGGCGACAGTCGCCTTCAAGGCGGATTTGTAGCACTCCCTCGCTAGCCTTTGGTCTCCCTTGATTTCTCTTACCCCCTAGGGCGTCGGGAATTTTATGGTCTGATGATAGGAAGAGGGGACTGCTTTCATGTCATGGATCCAGGGCTGTCCCATGATGATGTTGTAGCAGGACGGGCAGTCAAGTATGGAGAATCTGACGGGTAGGTTGATCCCTTTAGCGTAGGTGGGGAGAGTTATTTCCCCCAAAGTATGAGCAATCTCTCCGCTGAATCCGACCAAGGCTACCGACTTTCTGAGGATGTTTTCTTCTTTCAGACCCATCTCCTTGATGGCATCGAGCGTGATCATGTTAGTAGAGCTTCCGGTATCGATGAGGATCCTCCTCATTAATACATTTCCCACCGACAGGGAGATGACTAACCCATCGTGGTGGGGTCCTACCAAACCGGCTGAATCCGAGTCGTTGAAAGTGATAGTGTCTTCCGGACGTCCCTCGGATCGGTGGACATGCGCCACCAATGGTCCCTCTGGCTGCCCCCGGGCGTGGCGTTTGGCTGCCGAGTAGGTGACGCCACATATGTCGGACCCGCCGCTGATTACGTTCACCACTTTGGCGTATTCCGGGGATGAAGGAATGTCCATGGGCTCTGTCATATTCTGGCTGGTAGGAGGGTTGGCGCTGGCGGAGATTCCCGGTAACAAGCCTCTCGAATGCAGGTACGCTAACTCTTTTCGGAGGGCGAAGCACTCGTCTGTCTCGTGCCCGTAGTCTTCGTGGAAATCACACCATTTAGTTTTGTCCTTCTTGGGATTCGGGTTGTCCGCCTTCTTCGGCCATCTGATGCGATCCCCAAATTTCTCTAAGCTTCTCACGATCTCGGCGTTCCCCAAACCTAGGTTGTACTCATGAACTCTCGGTCGGTTGGGCGCGTCTTTTTTCCCATTTGGCTGCTTGGTTCCCGCCGTGTGCACCTTGGGCGCTTTGTGCCTGCTTTTCTTATATGGTTGCCCGCGGCGCTCTCTCCGCTGGTCGGAGGGGGTCTTTCTTTCGACCCTGTCGAAGACGGAAGCGGCTCGAGCGGGGACTTCGTCTTCTTCGAGTCGAACGTGCGCCAGGGCTTTCACCTGGACGTCTTCGAAGCTGTGGCATGGATATTTGGTTAATTCCCTGTAGAGTTCGCTGTTGGGCAGCAAGCCTCTTCGGAATGCTTCTATCGATGTGGGAACATCGCAGAGCGGGATCGCCACCTTCTCCCGGTTGAATCGGTTCAGGAAGGCACGCAGAGACTCCCCTGGCCTTTGGGCTATGCGGTACAAGTCGTTAGACTGTTTCATGAGTTTCCGGTTGCTAGCGAATTGCATCCGAAAGGTATCTACCAATCCCGCGAAGGACGAGATTCCTCCCTTGGGGAGGTTGATAAACCAAGTTAGGGCGGCGCTGGAGAGTGCGACGCCGAATCCTTTACACATAATCGCTTCTCTGGATTCTCGCGGTATTGAGCTGGTCATCATTTTCTGCTTGAAAATGGCAACATGTTCGTCAGGATCTCCCGTACCGTCATAAGTGGGGACTGTTGGGACCGTGAATCTCTTGGAAATATCCACGCTGGCAATTGGAGTTGCGAAGGGCGACTCGTCGTAGCCGTCTAGAGCTTCTTTTTCTAACGGCGGCGGTACCCCGGGTATCTGAGCGATCTTGTCCTCCAATCCCTTGAGGCGATCCTGCATATACTTGTTGAAGAGAACTTCTAGGAAGGGTTCAGTAGGGGTTACCTGCCTTCTGGATTCTTCGCCATACTGGGGGTGAAAAACTCCCGTCCCTGCGGCTCGGTTCCCTAGCGTCTGGGTGCTAGGAACTCCCGGAAGGGTAGCTGCTGGGGTAGCCATATTCACAGTGGGGGATGGTTCTCCGATTTGTGAGTTGAAGGCTTCCCCTAGATTGAGGCGGGTGGTGGCTTCACGGACGGTCACGGCTGGGCGGGATCCACTGTGAGACGCCGAAGCTGCCTGAAGTTGCTCGCGAAGATTCGCGTTTTCGGTGGTGAGTTGCGTGATGTGATCCATATGCGTCTGACTGCGGTCCTTCTGGCTAACAATATCCTGCTGTAGGGTGGATATCTTGGTTGCAAGTTCGCTCAGGACGCTGCGTAGGTCTTGGACCTCTTCAGGGGTACCGTCGACGGCGTCTTTCTCAGTGCGGCCGCCGTGGCTCCCCCCTTCTCCTCCGTTCATAGGAGAGGATGGCTGCGAGTTGGTCATCTTTCCCGAGTGAGGACGTTCCTGCTTTGATCGAGAGAGCAAGCGAAAACCGGCTAGGGCCCCACGGTGGGCGCCAAATTGTTCTGGTCAATTTCCGACCAGAGATCTTCGAAGGTGATTTTGTAAGTTCGTAGGGAATATCTAACCGATCGACACGAAATTTGATGAACAAAGCAAGCTTTTGTATTTGAAAGAAACTGAGGATTACAATGGCTCGATTACAAGTGCTCGATCTGATCTTTCTTCTATGGGCTAATCCCTCACTATATACTCGTCGTCGTTTCCACCTCCTGACTCCATCTCCCCACGTCGCTTTCCCCATCTTCCGAGTGGCCTTGTCGAACGGTTTCTCCCGAGTTTCTCGGCTTGGAGACGACGATGGTAAATCTGGTACGACTTCTGGGCTCAAGTGTTAATGGGCTGGGCTAACCGCGGACTGTTTAAACCTTTGGGCCCAACAACGATTTTTTTTTTGAGCTCTTATCCACGATGTTTGATATACTCTCTGATTTGGCCAATTTTGTAAAACTTGAAATTTATATTGTTTTTTTTTTGTGTGTGTGTGGGGGGGGGATAATAAGTAGAAAAAAGCCCGGGAAGCACCCAGAGGCAACGCATGCACATACTAATTGGAGAGGAAGAAGCAGACCAAGATAAGTCACCCTTTCATTCATTAGCGTCACTTTCCATCACACTAATAGAAATTATAATAGCAGAGTGAGTGAATGAGTTGGGGGCACTAGCAAGTCTATGTTATTTTGTTGTTTTGACAAAAGGAAAGTAATTTGAATGATAAGCTACCTAAAGAACGTGTAGCAAATCCCGACGAATGAGTCCAAGTAAAATAAGTGTAATACTCTATTAGAAAGTTGGAATATCACTTTAGAGCTGACATAGTCACGTAGGTTCACTTAAGCTAATACATTATAACAAAGGCATGGTGAGAAAAATAAGAAAAACATCAAACTTATATAATTTTAAAACATAATTGAAAATCACGTATGCACTAGATTCCAAACAAAATAACGCAAACCTAAACTTCTAAACATCAACTTGTACTTACAAACACCTAAATAAGAAAATCACCAAGAACCAACAACCCTGCAAAACAAGAGCCGACTTTATCCTCGGACATACCACGCTGATTTGGCTCACCATCATCTCGGAGAAGTTCTCGTAAATCATTATTTAAACTTGAATTGTTACTTAAAAGAACAACAACGCCCCGAAACATTAGCTAATAATTGTTTTGGGCAGAATAAATGTAATAACCGCAATTTCTGTATAAAAAGAAATAGTTATTTTTTTAATTAATTATTTCTCTAAAATAGAGAGTCTAATCATTTTTATGATTTTCATAGTTTAATATTAAAAATTTATAAAGGCATATTATAATGACAAATAAAATTTAATTATTTGAGATTAAATAAAAATTTCGAAATTAATTCAATTAAATTTATAATACAAATAAAAATAAGGGGAAATGACCAAAATTAAAAATGCGAGAAGTGGTACTCGAACCCAAGACCTCTTTCAATTTATCACAAACACACACACTCCTTTCCGCTATACCATTGCAACTCATCTACTCATTTAAGGAATTTTTATCCTTTTATTATCTTATTTCTCCTTCTTCCCAATTTGAACATATCAGACTTGTGTGATTGATACGACACTTGAGCAATGCATGCGTTCCAAACTTCATCAATGGCTTTTGTTGCTTGTTCTCCTCACCAAAGAACATCACCTTCCCAATTTTTATCCTTTTAATATTATTAGGATATTTTATATAAGATAATTTAATAAGAATAAGATTGAGGATTTAATAGAAGTAATTGCATATGGGTAATAAGGACCTTAGCTAACTTAAATCATTCTTGCGTGTCAATTTTAAGACTTGAATAATAAGTTGGAAAAAGTTATAAATAACCTTATACTTAATAAAAAGGTTTGTAAATAATTTTTATTCAACCAAATTAAATAAAGAGTGCTAATATGTTTTAAAAAGGAAATTCTTGGATTTATTCCAACTTTTGCATGAAACTTTAAATGGGTATAATTATTTTTATAAAGTTATTTTAAAAGCATATATTTGAGAATAATAATCAAAGATTATTATTATATAAATTATAAAGCCTCCACCTAAATTATTATTTAAATAATTTAGCTTTTATAATTTCTCTTGTAAAAGGAAAAATAAGAAAAAAATAATAACTTAGAAGAGATAAGAATTTTAATAAAAATTCTCTCGTTATCTCTCGTGTCGTTAGGTCGAAGTCTCAATTCCGTCTAAGCCATCGAATTTCGTATCGTTCGAAAGCACACGTTCGCAAATTTAAGGCAAGTCGAATTTCTCCTTGCAGCCTTAATAATTCGTCTCGTGAAATTTCTCGATGTTGGGAACAATTTTTTTGCTAATAATAAACGAATCTAGGAATATCGATTGTTAGAAATAATGACCCCACTGTTATCGTTATCTAATATTCGATAGGACTATTAGGCTAGTCTTGTTTGTGACCTTGCTTGTTTAAGATCTCTTTTAGAGATCGGTTTGGATGAAATAGTGAGGGATGCGAGATTAACTCGACACCTCTATATAACCTAGGGGTGTTCAATAGGTCGGGTCGCTCGCGACCCACATTCTATATGCTAGATGGATTGTAAGGTCGTTGCCTTGTGATATGTGTGCCTCGATGAGTAGGCTTGTATGTGCGCACTTTATTTTATACGCGTCGATTCATTTGACATTAATCTTGAGCCGATGTTCTACCTTTAAGACCATGGTCAATACCCGCTCGCTCGATAAGGGGTGATGGCACGTAGCTCGTGCTAGTCTGGGCTTGCAACCTAACCTTTGAATATTTTTGTGGGGTCTAACCCACATTCTGTCTTTTGAGTATTTTCGTGGGGCCTTAACTCAGATTCTGTCTTACTTAAAAAGTATGCTTAATTCCAAGTGGAAGATATTGTGATCCTTAAAAATTGGTAGAGATTAAATAGGCGCCTGTTGGCGACAATTAAAATGATAGGAAGGCTAGTACAAAATGGAATGCCATTCTTACTCTCGGATTCCATAATTCTCTGGCTCCAATCTGAATTCGCACAACACTTATGCAGTGAGGTTGGTTGAGGGAAACGTGATCAACGAGAGGTTTAATCACCTACCTGACTAAATGTGTGAAACCCAAGTTCCCAACATACGTAAATCTTTCTTTCTAAACCGAGAATCACTCTTGGGTGATGTTCTCACTCTTTTCTTCAAATCATATTTTTCATAGGAGGTCCGAGGATTGGACCGGCTTTCATTTGGTACCCGACATCCCAACTCGTCTCTTCCTAAAAAACCGAACCACTTTCCAAAACTCCATTTGCTTAGTCTGTCACAGGACTAACCGTTTTTTTTCTCTGGATGGTTGGCTAGTGTCCATCACTTTTATTGTAGCGACAAATCAGGAGTGGAGTTCAACATCCAGGACCACGAGGAGAAAGCTTAAGGAGCAGTTATAGTGAAGGTGGTTAGCTTGGAATAAGTTAGAATAATTTTAAGGGTTGAGGTTTCGACTTGTGGGACCCTTTCCATTTCAACTTTGTATCCGTTCAAGTTTATTCAACTTTTGTATTCGACTTTTGCATTTGTTATATTATATCTTCCGCATTTTAAAGTTTTTGGTTAAGTTCTGTATTTACTATAAGTCTTGGGTGACTTTGAGAGTTTAATCTGGGGTCACTGGCGGTAATATCCCTATATAAAAAGGAGGTGCTACATCATGGCACGTCCCATCGACCCTTATTTAAGGCTGGTCTAAGACATTATTGCAACCCCGTCTGTGCTTCTTGGTTAGCAGGTATGTATCCCTTCTTTTCGATTCTTTGTCTTCTGTTTTTCTTTCTTCTTTCTCCATGGCGAACTCTAGTTCTTCCACCGAATCTTTTTCCCGTTGTTATGAACCTACCGATCCCTCTTACCTTGTTTCTTCTAAAATTCTTACTCCTTACCATCAAAGAAACAACACATCTGAGGAGTCGAGCTCTTTTTCTTTTTTTGTAGGATTTCCTGCCTCGGCGGAGGTTTTTTTACCTCCTCCTGGTGTTTGGGCTGACTTCTACAATGACGATTGGGTATTCTTATATGAGTACCCATTCCGCATGGGTCACCGTTTCCCCTTTTCTCCTCTTGTGATTGATTTTATTACCACTCTTAATGTGTCACCCGGGCAAATCCTTCCCCATGTTTGGAGGCTTCTCTTGTCTGTTGATCAATTATGCTAACATGACATCCCGTTCAAAGCTGTCGACTTTCTTTGCAATTACCGTCTTTCAAAAAGTGGTCATGGCCGTTTCACCTTGAAAACCCTAAAGAACAAATATGACCTGATCTACAACATGTCGAAGTCGGATTGAGGCTGGGCTGACAAATTCTTCTTTGTAAAACTGTCTTCTTTGGAAGTTGATACATCTTTTCCAAAACCCCGTTGGTGATCATCAAGTAGTGTTTCTTTTGTTTGCTCATCTTATTTTTTTTCTAAGCAACATTAAGCTATGACTATGATTGCTTTTGATGTAGTGAACCTTGCCTCATTTCATCCCCGTAAGGTATCGGCTCAACTAGATTCTTGCATAGAAGCTCTATCCTTGGAAGAAAGGTCTTACCCGAAATTGGTAAAAGCGTGCTTTGCCGACTCCGAGGACACTGAGATGTCAAGTAAGTATGGATATCCCTTCTAATGAGTGAATATTGATGCTTTCAACTTCTATAACTATTTGTCTTTGCATGTTGCTAGGCTCAAGGACTACTCGCTCCACTGTTGCCTTGACCACCATGGAACGTGTAGAAGCACGAAAGAAGAGGAAGGTCGAGACAAGATCAACGACAAACATGCCTTTAGCAGTGTCTCTTCCTTCAAAGGTGATCGGCGCTACATCCGATGCTTACTTGACATCTCAGTGTCCTCGGAGTCGGCAAAGCTACCCCAAACTTGACTGATCTCCCAAGGACTATGATGTCTTTAGACATGGCCGCCGAGAAGTGTTTAACCTCTTTGATACCTCTTCATGTAAACTGTTCTCGCGGTGATGCACACCGATCTACCATGCCAGAGTTTTTCGAAGAGATGCTAGCCGCCCAATGGCAGGTACGGTTGTTGTCTTCTAGTAACTTTTCTGCTTTGATTTACGTGTTTTATCTGTTGCTCATGTTATAAGGCGTTAATTTTTTCCAAAGCTTTCAACTTACGCTATCAGCTTTTGAAGCCTTCAAGGACCAACCTAGCCAACTTGCTCAGAGCAAGATCAATGTTCAGCTTGAGAAGGATAGGAGTACTCTTCTAGGGAAGAAAACAGTGCTCTAGAGAAGAAGGTTAAAGAGTTGCCGGATGCTCTCGAGAAGGCCTCTAGGAGTTCTACGGGTTGGGAGGAGAGATTCATGGCTGCATCGAGGAAGGAACCTTCTCTCGCAAAGGAGATCGAGGACACTACTGATTATTGGTCGCGCGGGGCTTATGTGGGGACGATAGAGGAGTTTGTCGCAGGAAAGCATACTTCATGGGATGCCATGAAAGAGAGAGAGCAATTCGAGAATTTGTTCCCTGAAGAAGAGGTCGCAATCAAGAAATCTTCGTTGGTAGACGACATTGCTCATGTTGCCAAGGAAGTAGCCCAGGTGGAGCTTACGGAGAATCTGAAGGCTTTCGAAGATGTCTCTAAGGAGTAACCTTATCACTTATGTTTCTAATTTTTTAGTCTTTTGGTACCCCTGGTGTGTTGGGGTTTAAAACATTTACTTTTTGGGGCCCCTTGTTGTAGGGCCATTTGTGTGTGGGTGGATGAACAATTTCTCTAGCACTTCGTATCATGCTTTTAAGGGCCTTTTGTGAATGTTGTTTGTGTTTCTATGGTGTTCTGTTTTGTCTACCTTTTTTTGCAAGTTTGATGGAGGCCTACGCTGAAGGGGATCAACGCGTTTGAAGACAATCAACTATGTTTGAACGAAATACATTATAATATCGCTTTATATAATAGATGCTAAGAGAGAGAGATGTGTAGCGAAATGAATTTTATGGAGTAAAATACTCGTGTTTATTAATAAAACTTGAATTGATTACATCAAGATTTCCTTCGTGTTAGACTCCCCTTGCTCTAGAGTCATTAACATGTTCCTCGTCTCTTGCATCTTGTCACTGGTCGTTGTGTGCACATTGTTGCCTGATGGTAAGGTGGGGTCCCATGTTTCAGCTTGTAACGTCACAAGACGTCCCTTGTTAGTTTTTGTAATGTCGTTGTTATACCATGTGTGTAGGATAAGGTGATAGAAATAATTTTGACAAAATCAAATAACAAGTAAATACCTTGTTGCGACTTTCTTTTCTCAAAAGTGGTATAATTTCAAATTTGTCGTGTTCCAGCTTCACGGGACTATCTTCCCATCTTGGGAGATCAACTCGTAAGCTCCTTGCCCAACAACTGTCGTGATCTGATAAGGTCCTTCCCAATTGGCTCCAAGTTTTCCAGTGTTCCCTTCTTGTGTATTTTGAAGACTCTCCTCAGTACCCAATCTCCTACTTGAAACATCTTTTCCCCAACGTGTTTGTTATAACTCCGAGCCACCCCCTGTCTATAGGCTGCCATTCGAATAGACGCTTCATCTCGCAAATCGTCAACTGTATCCAAGTGGTGGAACAGGTTGTCTCGATTAGATTCTTCAGTTGTAAGACCATAACGGGATGTGGGCAAAGTTACCTCAATAGGTAACACGGCTTCACAACCATACATCAATGAGAATGGCGTATGCTTAGTGGCAGTCTTAGGAGTTGTCCGATTTGACCAGAGAATAAGGGGTAACTCATCGGCCCATCTTCCTTTAACTTCCTTAAGGTGTTTTTTCAAGTTGTTCATGATCACTTTGTTACTTTCTTCTGCTTGACCATTAGCCTGAGGGTATCACAGAGTAAACATTACTAACCGAAAGATGTATTGCTGGCAAAAAGATCTTGTTTTCTCACTGATGAATTGAGATCCGTTGTCACACACAATGGTTGACGGTACTCCGAATCTGCTAAGGATATTTCTCTAATTGAAGGAGATGACATGTGTGTCTTTTACTTCTTTGAAGGCTTCGGCTTCGATCCACTTAGAGAATTAATCAATCATGGCCAATATGTAAACACATTGTCCCGAGGCTGGAGGGAGCTTTCTCACGATGTCCATTTCCCATTTCATGAACGGTCAAGGGGAAGTTATGGGATGTAATAGCTCCGGCAGTTGATGTCGAATCGGTCCGTGACGCTAGCATGCGTCACATTTTCGAGCAAACTCAACTGCATCTTTGTTCATAGTGGGCCAATAGTAGCTCATCATGCTCGCCTTCTTTGCCAAGTTGCGACCCCCAGTGTGGTTTTCGCATTCCCCGTCACGTATGTCCTGTAACACCTTCTGTACTTCTTCTTCTTTCACGCATTGTGCATATAGTCTTGAAGACACCCACTTGAACAAGATGTTATCCTAATAGAGAAAGTAGAAGCTTTTACCTTAAGCCATCGAGCTTCCTCTTTATCATCTGGTAGAATTCTATCGCATAAACACCTTAAATAAGGCGTCACCCATGAAGTGGTTGTATCAGATCCCGAAGCTCGAACATGTCTGTTCCTTTCATTATAGAAGGTGCATCTAGGTGTAAAAATGGTATCATGTCGTACTCTCTAGGGTTAATCACATATCTAAGATTTGCTAAGGCATTGGCTTGCGCGTTAGCATCTCGAGGCACTTCCTTTATCTAGAAATGCTTAAAGCCTTTGATAATTTCTTAAACTTTCTCCAAGTACGCCTTCATTTTTGAATCCCTCACAACATACGAATTCGTGACTTGATTGACAGTACGTAACGAATCACATATTACCTCGATTTCTTGCACATTTAACTCCTTGGCGATAATTAATCCTGCAATGAGTGCCTCATACTCTACTTCATTGTTAGTGGATTTGAATGTGCATCGAATAGCCTGGGCTATCCTATCCTCCTGTGGTGACTTCAGGACTAACCTGAGCCCTACGCATACTTGATTCGATGCTCCATCTGTGTGCATCAACCATTTGTCGTTGCTCAGCGATCTTTCAACCTGTAATATTTCTTGATTTTCTCCTTCTGGCAGGGTAGGAGTAAAGTCAGCCACAAAATCCGCCAAAGCTTGAAATTTCATTGATGTCCGTGGCTGGTAAGTAGTATCATACCCATTGAGGTGAATTAACCACCTCACCAAGCGACCTAATAGTTCTGGTTTTGACATAACACTCTTAATTGGGAAATTATTCCTTACAATAATAGAATGACTTTCAAAATAAGGACGTGACTTGATAGAAGCCATTACTAAAGACAGTACGAGTTTTTCGACGGATGAGTACCTAGTCTCGGCATCAAGTAGAATTTTACTTACATAGTAGATGGGTAACTGGTTCCAGACTTCTTCTCGAATCAAGACGGCACTTAGGGTTGCCTCTGTGACTGCCAAGTAAACGTAAATCATTTCTCCTTGCTTGGGTTTAGACAGTATATGTGGTTGAGATAAATATTCCTTCAATTCTCTGAAAGCTTCTTCATGCTCCTCTGTCTACTCGAACGATGTGTTTTTCTTCAAGATGTCGTAGAGTAACTTGTTCTTGTCTGATGACCTAGATATGAACCGGTTGAGTGTTGCTAATCGTCATGTCACGTCTTTGACACATCTTGGTGATTGTAACTCCATTATCATCTTGATTTGGTCCGGACTTGCTTCGATTCCCCTATGCGTTACTATGTAACTGATAGGCGTGAAATGGTCGTGCAAATCACGGGTATGCAAAAGAGTCCTAAAATACCTAAAGACTGTAGTCTTAGGTAAGTAAGGGTCGAATCCGCAGGGAGATTGGTTTATCTTTCTATATGAATTTTATGTCAATTAAATTAAAAGGGTTTATGAAGTAAATTAAATAATAAGCATGCAAAAGTAATAAAGCAATAAAGTTTTGGTTTTTATCAATTTGGGAAAACACTTAGTCAATCAGAGATCCACATTCGTATGACAAGTTGCTCATAGATTTCACTCAATATCGCATGCATATGGAATTCCAATTCCTTTTCGAAGATAATTAATAGCACAACCAGATACTATCAATCATAACTAATTGAATAACCCTGAAACTATCAAGATTTAATTTAAAAGCAGCATAAGAAATAGGAACATAATCAGGATACAATTCTAGCATAAAACAACCAACTTTTATACTAGAATGCAATTTAACTCTCTTCTGCAATAGACTAGCACAACCAGATACTTGTGCAATGCAGTTTGCTACTATGAAAAAGAGAAACTCAACCAGTAATTTCTCTAGAACTAGTAATTGAGATTCAATAACAACAACCCTAGAAATTGTTGAAATCAATCATATAAACAAATCAATCAAGAGAATAAAATAATTTCATGCAATAAATAAAGAGTAGAAATCTCACAATTTAAAGTCAAAACGAAGCTTCAAACTGTATGACTGAGCAAAAGGGCTTAGTTCTCCATGAAAGGCTAAAACTCAAAGTCTAAAAGAAAAATATGATAATGATGAATAGATTGATAGATGGATGAATGAGAGGTGAAACTCTCATAACCCTAATATATAAACTAGGACTAGAAAGTCTATCCAAAAATACAAAAGTCGAAACAAAGCTGATAGAAAAGAAGCCAATCAGAATAAAACACATATCGAACAAGAGATCTCGCGCTATAAGGGGCGGCGGGTGTCACTGGGTTGGCGGCGGTCGCCGTCAGCAACTCGGTTCAGAATTCAGTTGACACTTCGAGGGTTGTTTTGACCTCCTTCGAGTTGGAATTTGGACTCGGAGTACGATCATGAATTGTAGCTCTTTGATTATCTTTCCAATGATGCCAAACTCAACTTTATCAGATCACTATAGCTCCCGAACGAGCCCTCACAAGATAGAGGTGTCGAACTTGCAACTCCAACGGATGGCTCGAATTCAAGCGTTTTTTCCCCGATTTCCATTCCTTTCACAGTTGTTCACTTTAAGACCTGTAAAAGAACGTAGAACAAGTGCAAAAACCCAAAAATCCTAGACACTCTAATAACTTAAGTGATGTGAGCTCCACATTGACGGCGAGCCAAGAGGAGGAAGACTTGTCCGTGCGCTTCGACGGACCCATCACTCGAGCCAGGACCCGTGCCATTACTTGAGCAACGACGTCCATCGTCGCCCGTGCCTATGCTAGCCACGGCGCATCCACCGGAACGCCCCTCTTCACGTGCCTCGTCACCATCGAAGGCGCGCCGAGTCACCAGTCCGACGCTTCGCACCGCAGTGCCGAGAACTTCGTCCTCGGTACCGTGCCAGTCGCGAACGCCGAGCACCATGCCACACAGGGCCACCCCGGCGTGGGAACTTGAGGTTCTGGTGCGCATCGGCCTCGACACTCGAGCTCCGGGTGCGTACTAGACCCGTCGACGCCGAGGCCATGCCGCGTCTCTATCGTGTCGCGACATGCCTTTGGCGCGCCGACGCCTTTTCACGACCTTGTCGCGACACTCGCGACTAGGCAACCGTGACCTATCTATGTTTCTTACTATTTTTAGCATTATTTCCTTTCCGAAACATTTCCCATTATGTCATTACTATTTTTATGAGTTTTGGGCTTGGGCTTGCGTCTTGGGCCGCGTGCGTGCCCCCCCTTGTGCCGCCTTTGCCACTAGGTTGAAAACTAGGGTTTGCGTGCCCCTTCCTCTATAAAAGAGGCACGCCCCCTCCTTTTTTTGTTGCGCTTTGAATGAACTAGCGTTATGCTGTCGAGATCTTTCCAGAACCAATACTAAAAGGCGTCACCCAAATTCTTTCCCAATCCCATATTCTTCCGATCTGCCTCAAAAGAGATCACCTCCTTAATCCTTTCACTTCTTCCCTACCAAGTCTAGTCGTTAAATCAGCTCAAACCTATCAAAAATCCGACGTGAGAAGACCAATTGCGAGTCCAAGATCGATCCTCTCGTGAATCCTTCAACGGAGTTCACATCAACTGGCATCAAAGCCTCGAATTGAGTAAGTCTCTCTCACTCTCTTACTCGTTTTTTGCACGAAATTTTTTTCTTTCCCATCATTGTTTCGTTAGCTTCCGCCATCTCTACCAACATCCATTAGATCCATTGTTTTTTGTCGAAAAATCACAAAAAAATTTTTTGCCATATCCCTCGCCGAGGTGCACTTGTTTTCGGTTCATTGCATTGAGTTTTTCGAGCGTTGCTTGCATTCTACTTGCCTTGTTTGAATCGATTGATCGAGTATGTCGTGCATATTGTGTGCTTGGTGCGAGATTTGGTTCGATTTGGCCTTATCTTAATCTTTTATTTTTGAGCAAGAATTTTGGAAGATCATATCTCCCATATCTTGTTAGTTGCCGAAAATATATAAAAAAAATCGAAAAAGAAAAGCTAAAATAAGGCAATCTTTATCCATTAGTTGTTAAAAAAAAATCAAAAAGATATTGTGAGATACACAAGCCAAAATAAGGCAAGTATCTCACAATTATTCGGCCTCTCTCTCTCCAATCAAATAATATCTTCTCTTGATTTGATTTGCATATCTTTGTTTGATTGCGTATCTTTCTTGTTTCTATTTTGCTAAGACACAATCTCGCCTCCTTCCTTAGGCCGAGATCTTCTCTTTTCTCTCCCTCTCTCGTGCCAAGGCTTCACTAAAGCCGACGCCTCTCTCCTTCTTTTCTTACTTGCTTGTGTGTTTTTATTGCGTGTTCTTGCTCTTTTGTGTGCCTTACTTGTGCAACGTCGAGATCCATAGCCTCCCATTCCTTTCATGTACTTTTCGAACAAACTAAGGGTACTTGCGTGGTAAGTTTTACCAAATCTTGACGTTTCTTTTGCTTGTTTGTTTGAGAACTTTTGACTCTTTTCATGTCTATGGTTGAGATAGGAGACAGTAGCATGGAAGGGGATGAACATTCCAACCAGCAAGGCCTCACAAACCAACAACAAAGCAACCAACAACATCTGCCGGCGCTCCAACCGAGTCTTCTCGGGACGCCCAACACAGTGCCAGGCGCCGTGCCGCAGGCCGGCATTGTGCCCGCTGCGGGGTTAGCCGCACTTGAGGCGCGCTTCTCCACCTTGGAGGGCATGTTGACGAGGTTTATTGCGCAGCAAATGGCGCCACCAGCCGTGACCATTCACACGCAGCACACGATCCCGAGCATAACGCCACATGGCATCTCGGTTCCGTGGGCTACGGTGCTAGAGAAAGGCAAGGGCCCATTGGTAGAGTCGTCTAACCCGAATGGGATCCAACGGTTGGAATCCATGAAGGAAAGCCGACCCACTAATCAGGCTCAACAGGTGGACGATGTTGTTGACTTTCATTTCGATGAGGAGTATGACTCCGAGGAGTGGCGGCGTCAACAAGCAAAAAAGAAGAAAAAGGCGGTCACACCGACGCCTAAGAAAAAGCAACACAAAGACCGCGATGACTTTGATGTCGATGATTATCGAGGTCATCAAAGTCCCACAACTCCAATTTCGGATTCTGAGTTCTCTATAACGGAGTAGAGGAGGATTCCGAGGAGGAATTTGACCACCCTCCGGTCCATGATTCGGAGGAGTGCATAGATCGGGATCGGGATTGGATTCCGAGACCCAAGTTGCCCGAGAACCGCGTGGTCTATGATCGGCTCGAACGCCGTGACAACCGCGAACGGCCTCGGCGCGACGGGGATCGGCGTCGCCAAAAACGAGACCGCGAGCAGCAGAGGCGCCCTCGGCGCGATGGAGACGACGAGCCCAGCGACGATGGCGACGGTCCAAACTGAGGTTTTGGCTGAGGTCCCCGACGCCGACGCACACCGCCTCCGCGTGCCAATCGGCGCGCCGATAATGAACGTCTGGCGCATGTATCACACCGCGACGTTAAGGTAAAATTTGAGGATTTTTATGGCAATTACAATCATGATGAGTTTATTTCTTGGCTGCAGGGAACCGAACACGTGCTCAAGCATTGCCATTACGAGGAGCACGAGAAAGTCGAGGTGGTGACCCTTCATTTCAAGGGTGCCGCTGATGAGGTATTTTTCAGTCGTTTACCTATCAAAGAATCCTAACTTAACCAATCTGAGTAGAATGGTAAGCAAGGGTCGATCCCATAGAGACTGGTGTATGAATGTTATTACTTAAGTGCCAAGTAACTAATATGGGGGGGTTGGAATAATTAATCTAAGCTAATATGCAAGAATAAAACTAACTATCAATGCAAAAGTTGATTGTGAATATATATGAGAGAAATATGTGCAACTAGTTAAATCCATCATAGATATGCTTATTGATCATCGATTCTCCTGATTTTCAATTCCCTTGAATAATCTATTGTGGATTATACTCCTACTAAGGATTATGACCCAAACTTCATAAATAGTTGAAAGAACTAACAGTTTAAACAACCCTAATCATTTAACAACCTAAAACAACGTCTAGATTCAATTAAACGACAACTTTACGAATCAAGTTATCAATAGAAACAAACACTTAGAGCAAACAGACATCTAAGTTATTTGTGGATTTATTCCCTTCTACAATTGACTAGCCCGAACGGGTCCAAACAATTATAGATGCTACTTTATCTAATCAACCCCGAACGGGCATTAATCAGATTAGTTGTAAATTAACCTAGAACTTCTATTAGGTGATCAATCTAACAAAACCCTAGAATAATTCTGATTCAATTAAGCACAGGGAATAAAACCTATTCAAGTTGATGAGAATCAATCAAACCTCACAATAATATGCAATCTATGATTTCAATAGCTAGTCAAACATAAAGAAATTAGCAATGCATAATTGAAATAAAATCAAACTTACAAGAGGTTCAAAGATTGCTCCGAAAACTCTCTCCAAAGAAATCCTAGCCTCCAAAGTTGATCAAAAGTTTTCTAAAAATAAACTAACATAAAGTATTTATATGTCTCTAAAAATATCCCTCATACTCTATCTTAAACACATATACTCGGAAATCATAAGCCCATAAAATCAAACACCAAAGCCCAAAAACCAAATCTCGGCCCAAGTCCATCGTCCGTGAGAAACGCCAGATTGCGCGGCTTGGCACCATATTGCGCGACCGCGCATTTGCCTCCCCGCGCAATTGGCACCCAGTTGGGAATGCGCGGGTTGGTACGCGGCTTCGATCCCACACCCTTGGTTCTTGGCTTGGCTCGGTTCTCTCTTCTCTTGGCTCTTCTCCTAGCATGTCCTAGCTTCCTTAGCTTGCTTGACTCGTCCACCACCACCATGGTCTATCTGTACTCGCTCCGCTGTTGCTCCTGAACCTAAAAAACCTGTAAAATTGAGCACACCAGCGCATAATACCTGACAACACAAAAACCTAAAAACTACATGAAAACTAACCAAAACCTAACCAAAACATATATAAAACATGCATCTAAACTACTCCTATATGCAAGCTATCAAATTCCCCCATGCTTAACCTTTGCTTGTCCTCAAGCAAGACATAAATCCAATCACACCATAGAAATGCAATCTTACATCCATCTCAAGTCAAACAAGCATTTCACATATAATTAAAAACTCAACCAAGACTTCTCAGCATGCATTATGACTAGCAAAAAGTAAAGACCATTCATTCATCCTAGACCTCACCAAGGAAATTGTGTTTTGCACTCAACACTCAAGTGTATAAAGGGTATGTGTTTCACTCAAAATCAACCATGAAAACTAGACTACCATATGCTTGCATCAGAGTTCTAAATCTCCACCGCTGGGGATCAAATACATAACAAAAATCATGAGGACTTTTTCCGGCTTGTAATGGGGCCAAGGTAAAGAGAAATTTGGAAGGGATAATATTTGGCATGTGGTGCTAAATCCGGGATAAAGAACTAATCCTAAACCCAATTCAACACTTTCTTTTCCTCCAAACTTCTTTCTACCAACTCATTACAATTACATTAAAGCACTTTGCTTCTTTTTTTTTTCTCATTTCTTTTCTTTTGCCTCTTTTCAACTCTTTCTTGCTTTGCTTAATGAAGACTAACAACATTTTAAGCACTTTTTCTTTTGCTTATTTTGCAACAAACTTCATCTTCATTTTTTCAACTTTGAACACAAGAGTTTATTTCCTCTTTTTCTACCTTTTTTATCCAACTCCCCCATACTTATACGTAACTCCCACAAAACCAAAAACACAACCTAAAGTACTAAATCCCGGATCCTAGGTCAAGCTTATTAGGCTAGGAAAATTTTGTGGAGCTATCAAAAATAGGCTTAAAGCTTAAAAGAACGGGGTGTCAAAAACATGGATCTTGTAGGGTAGGAAGGGAAATAATAGGCTAATAAGAAACATTGTCTCAATCACTTTAATGTCATGCATTCAATCATATAAAGCAGCCTCAAAATAGAGTATTAACGCAAGTTGTAGAGCTAGATAGTCATGGTGATACACTCAAGAATGTAAAGAACAAATAATCATGAAAGGCCAAAAATCAAATCTCACAAGGCTAATTGTTTTGTCTAGAACTTCAGAATGAATCTAAAACTCAAGCTAAATACATGCTCCATCCTCTAATCAAGTCATTTAATCAATGATCATGCTTATATCATATCAACTTCAATAAATCATGCAAATCATGGGTTAGAATTTATACTTAACTTAGAAACACAAGAGGAATCAAACAATGGGGAAATAGGAACCTAAATGCAATATTTTTGTATTTTTCAAATTTTTCTAATTTTTTTCATTTTTCAGAATTTTAATCAATGCATGCAAAAACTTTAAACATGACCTAATCTAATGCAACTATATGCAATGCAAAAGTAATTCCCTTCCCCCATGCTTAAAACATACTTTGTCCCCAAAGTATAGTAAAAAGGAAAAGGAAAGAGAAAAACTCACAGAACCTAGTTGTTTGGCGGGTAATAGGGCGGAAAATCTTGTGGTGGCGGTGGCTGATACTCTGGATGAACCTCTGGCTGCGGTGGATAGTATGGTGGAATCTCCTGAGCTGGTGGTGGCTGATATGGCGGAAACTGAGGATACGACGGATCCGGAAAGGCGTACTGCGGATAAAACTGATGAGGAGGATAACCCGCTGAACTCCAGCCATCCAATCTAGTGTTGAGCAATCTGAACTGCTCATCCTGGCGGACCTGAAAAGCAGCAAGCTGCTGATCCTGATGAGTCTGATATGATGTGAATCTCTGATCCACATAACCTCGCATGTTCTGAAAGCCCTGATCGATGTGAGACGTCATACTGGTGTAGCACTGCGTGTTGTCCAGCTGCATCTGTCTCATCATCTCCATCATCTGGTTGTATTGCGTATCAAAATACTGATGATCACCTCCAACAGGTACATATTGTCGTTGTTGGGTATCCTCCTCAGACTCCTCCTCCTCCTCTGTGTCTACAGCTTCAGCAGACTCTTCCTCTTCATCTTCTTCTTCTTCCTCAGCCATAGTGAAATCCTCATCCATTTCCTCCTCTTCAGACTCCTCAACAATAATAGGGGCCTTATTTTTACCCCTAACTGGGCCCCTGATAGTAGTCACATCCAAATCTCCATCTCGGGCTTCAATGTACCAGTTAGCCGGGCTGTTTCCAACCTTGACTCGGCTCCCATCAGGAAGCTTCATTGCTCGCCCAGAATCCCCAAGCACCCAATAGTAGGAGTTCCTGTAGAAATATAGGACACCCATCTTCTTAAGCATAGTGAAGTTGATTGCCACCGGTGGGATGTCAACTTGTAACCTACTCAGATCAACGCCAAAGTGCTTGGCCAGATGGGTCACAATCCCACCAATACAGATAGCTCCTCCTCCCTTGTTTGCAACATGGTACATATGATTCATCATCATGGCACCCATACTCATCCTTTTTTCTTTCAAACAAGCAGCCAATACAGCCACATCTTTCTTTGGGCAATTGTTTCCACCTTCACCTCGCCCAGTCATGCTACCAGAAATAAATCGTTGAAAAACATTGATGGCGGGATGAGTGACGGGGGAAGCCTTTTCTTGGGTTGGGTTATAAGTTCTTCTCCCTTTTATGGCTCTCCAGAAATGTCTATCAGCCCATGTAGCACCATTTTCAGTAAGCACGACATCATTATCATAAATATGAAGAAACCCAAATGCCCGGTTGACCTCTTTCAAAGTCATCTTCCTCCTGACACCTCCGAGCCAGAACTTAATCTCCCCTTCTCCTCTGAAATCAATGGACAAGGTACTCAGAAACTCTAGTGTTAACCCCTTGTAAGTTGGTTCACACAACTTCAAGAACTCGCCCATTCGTAGAGGCGCCCCTATCTCATTCAACAAGTGAGCAATCCCGATCTTATTCATTAGGTTCTAGTCAATGAACCTGGTTGCTGCCCATTTCCTATCCTTCAGAAGCTCAAATCGGATCACATGATTGTTCTTTGCCAAACTGATCCCAAACGTTTCTTGGGTATTTTCTCCCACCACAACAGGGGGAGCATAAGCGGCTCGGGATGATGATGCAGTATCTCTTCTACTTCTTTTCGGAGCCATTTATATCAAAAATTTACAGAAACCTGCACAACACCACAAACGGACCAAGCAAACACAATTTTTGTTGTCCCGACAAGGACAACCACAACAATATTTCACAAATAATCGCTCAATCACTCACTTCCCCCACTACCTAGAACAATTTAATCAAAATTTAATTAAATTTTAATCAAATTTTAGGTGAATTTCGAATTTATGTAAAAATCTCAAATAAAACACGAATCTAGGCTAGAATCATGCAATAAACGAACTTTTGTGAAGAACTTAAGCCTAAATCCGAGCCTAAAGGGGTCAAATTCGGGTTTTTCTAGCCAAACCTAGATCTAGATTTCAACTAATTCAAAACCGAAATTAAGTGGGGATTTGAGAAGACTTACTTGAATCCTTGTTGATTTTGAAGTTGTTGGCTCGATTTGGGGTTGAAATCCGTCTTGAGAGCTTGAGAGGAGCTTGAGACCTTGCCTTCAATGGAGGATGGAGGGAGGTTGAAGAGGGAGGCTGCACGAATGGGGTAGGGTGGAAAAAAAAGCATCGGGTTTTAATTAAAAGGGTTTCCCGAAAACTGGCCGATTGCGCGGCATCGCGCCTGATTGCGCGGCATCGCGCCTGATTGCGTGGCCGCGCAATTGCCTCCCAGTTGGGATTGCGCGGCTTAGGGCCTTTGGGTTGCGCGGCCACGCATTTAGCAACCCAAGCCGCGCAATCCCAACTAAGTTGGCATTGCTCGACTTGGCTACAGATTGCTTGACCACGCAATTTTTTTTTGTCCCTCTTCCGAGTATTTCTGTGCTTCATGGTGGGCCCGAGTTTATCTAAAATTTGAGGATTATTTCTACCTAAACTAACTAATGAAAACAAAATTTGTAAAACAGAAAGCAAAAATCAAAGCAAAAATATCCTAAAACATGGGTTGCCTCCCAATAAGCGCTTGTTTAATGTTGATAGGGTTTCTCGGCCAACAAATAAATTTGTAAGTCAAGACCCCGCTGAGTACAGTGGAGTCAGGATCGTTCCACGGGAAGCAAGGTTGTTTTTCTATCAATCTAACAAAAATCAAACAAAAACAAACAAAACACTCACGAGATGCCTCGTTAACGATGTTGTCAAGATCGTTACCGAGCCACCGAACACAAAAATACTAACTAACGACCTAATTAAATTCTAATTAAAATTCGGTACCGAGGCAAGTACTCAGCAACGAAGATTCACCAGAAATAATTCAAATAAATCAAAAATCTAGGACAAGGGACACCACAACGTAGCCAAGCATAAGAATTCGTAAGAAGCTAAGATCATGCCTTTAAACAGATAGAGTTATCAACTTTCGTTGACTTAACAAGTAAATTAATTTACTTTCGCATCCTAATTCACTCAATTGCTTGTTTTGGATCTAAAGCTTGAAACTTTCGTTTTCAAACAATATCAACCTTCAAGTTATTAACTTTCTCTTTCAATTAAGTTAAAAACCTAAATTACCTCAACTTTCGTTTTGGTATTAAGCACAACAAACAATCTCAATAAAAGATAAAAGGCATTCAACAATCAATCTTACTCATCAAACATGCTCGACTATACCGAGCTTAACCCCGACCCTAGAAAAATAAACTACTCACTAATCATAACTAAGAAACTAAAAACATCAATAAAAAGAAACATTGAAACAAAACAAAACTCAAATTAATAAGAAAAATATATTGTCTTACAGAGATTTAGAAGAAACCAAAAAAAAACATACACCGAACCACAATCACGACCAACGAACACTCGGCAACCGTCGTCTACCGAGCCTCGTGATCCTCTTCCGATCCGATCTCTCTCTCTCCTTCGGTCTTCCTCAAAATCTCCTCTAAAATAAGCTCTCTAAAAACTTCTCCAAATCAAGCCCCCCCTTCTATGCTAGATAGAAGGGTATTTATACTAAAAAGCTAAGAAACTAAAAAGGCTAAAAGATATAAACTTTCCTAAAAAGATAGAAACAATCTCTAAAAGATAGAAATAAAATCTAAAAAGATATTAAACCCTAAAATACATATTCTAACAACCCCAAAAGATTCTAAAAAGATACTCAACCGACAAGGAAATAAATTCCCGCTCAGGATCGGTGAATAATAAAAATAATACTCGAAATCTTTCTCTTCGTGGCCTCGTTAACGACCCCTCACAACCTCGTTAACGAGCCTGGGGTTTGTTTTCTTCAACACCTCCTCTTGTACTCTCGAGCTTCGACTTCTTCAATCTTGCACTCCTCCGTCTCTCGCAACAATGCTCCAAAATCAACTCTATTCAACTCCTTTCCTCGCTAAAACCTGCAAAATTCACAAAATAGCGTAGATTCCACCTTTTTCACAGAATTATGCAAAACTAACTAAAAATACTCAAAACTAAACCTAAACTAAACAAAACTAAACCTAATACGCAAAGAAAACCTATCAAAAACTATACTAAAAATGCAAACATCAAAATACCCCATACTTAGACTTGCTTGTCCTCAAGCAATAAACAAGACACTAACCAAAACCAAAACAAATCATGCTCGTCAAGACATAGCCATCTTCTAAAAAGCAACAGCTACACATAAGAAAATTATAGCAAAAGACTATTAAAATCCTCACACATATATGCACTTAAATAGACATAAAATAATACAATCCAACCTCTCAAGGGATATAATGTATTTCACTCAACTCTCAAGTGTTTGGGCTTATAAATTCAATCTCTCAACTCATCTTATATACAAAAACTCATAGAAATTGGAACTTATATCACCAATACTCTCCACCCAAGATTTGTCAAAAAAAGCAAAGAATCATCAAGAGAACTTAGGCTCAATGAAAAACTTCATATAAGTTTCCATTCGGCCGGGTTGTAATGGGGCTTGGTAATAAACAATAGGGAGTGGAAATATTTGGCTATGTGGTGCTAATAATATCCGGGAGTCAAAGACTCCTAAAAACTCACACTTCCAAAACTCTCATAAGAACATATACCAAACTCACTCTTCTTTATGCACACTCATTTTCACTCACCCTTTATCATCCTAGAAAGTCTCATAACAAAAATAAAAGAATCTCTTGATATTATCTATAAACACAAATGCACTTCAACTTTTCATCTCTTTTTTATTTCTTTCTTTTTTTTTTCTCGCAGCCTCGTTAACGAGCCCACATCCGGGTCGTTAACGATCCACCGTATACATTCTTTTCTTCCACTACACTATATCCATCAAAAACTTATTGTGTGCATTTTTTTCCATCAAGAGACCTTTCTTACATGTAATAACAAGAGACTTCCCATCTACTTTTCCCAAATACCCTTCAATTCAAGCAAATATAAACTCTTTTCTTTTTAACAAAACACAAAACTTCACCTCTCCAATCTAAGTCCTAATTCCCGGATAGGGTCAAGCTTATCTCGGCTAGGGAATAATTTTTGTGGAGCTAAAAACAAAAGGTTTCAGGCCAGAATTGGTTATCAAAAGAAGGAATAATGTAAAGGTAGATAGGGAATAGTAGGGCTTATAAAAATAAGTTCTCCATCATATGATCTTCACAAGTAATGAACTAAAGATCTTATAAGGGTCTCAAGAAATAGATAACCATCACAATTCCAAGAGATAATATGCATAAAGAGAGTAAATCACACAAGAAAAGAAGAGGGATTTATAAATGTTCTCCCTATAAGGCCAAAAATAACTCACAAGGTAATTTTTGTTGGATTGCATCATCTATGCTATAAAGTATATGTGCTCAATTTCATCAAGTGCTATTCTCTTCTAAAAACAAACAATAATTTCAATTTAAGAATCCGACGATACTTTCAAAGACATGTTTGCAAGGAATTATATGATTAAGCTAGTGATTGCTATCATAGAACTTAAGAAGGGATATCTATCAATTCTAAAACTCTTTTTGGATTTTTCAATTTTTTTGGTTTTTTCGAATTTTTTTTTCAGTTTAAAAGAAATAACAACTACATAGAACACAAAATCACCTAGGACATAATTTCTCTACTTCCTTCCCACCCCATACTTAAAATTACAATGTCCTCACTGTAAGAAAAATAAGAAGAAGAGGGAAAAGAAATAGAAAAGAAATAGAAAAATTAAAAAGAAAAAGAAAAACATAAAACTTACAAAAGTGGAAACAAGGAAAGGAAACTTCATCTTGAGATTGAATCAACGGTTCGGTGGAGGAAAGTAGTGCTCAAAGTTCCCCATGAAGTCGTACATCGTCCTCCAACGCTCAGCATCATCCGCCTCTCTCTGACGCTGCCTCTCATCCTCCATCGAAATGCGAGCGGAATAGACGGTTTCCCATCTATCCATCCTCCTATGAATGTGATCCGTCTGGAGGTGAAGCTGCTGCATCCGTGCAGAAAGATCCTCGGCCCATGGTGGTGGTATACTCGATCCTGCGTACTCGGGCTGAGGAGGTGGTGGGTAGTGAGGCTGGAAATGATCTTGATACATCACCGGGTTGTAAGGCATGAGACCATGAGCATGAGGGTCGACAGGAGCTGGTGGTGGGTCGACAGGAGGTCTCGGCACCTCGTTAACGAAGCTGGGTGCCTCGTTAACAGTGTTGGGTGGTGGCTAGAAGTGGTCGTTAACGACCCTGGTGGGCTCGTCAACGAAGATGTGGCCTCCTAACACCTCCGTGTCCATGTCTTCTTCTTCAAAGTTAAGCTCCTCAGTGCCTCCCTCGGTGTCGGCTTCCTCGGTGTCATTGCCTACTACCTCGGTATCCTCTTGCTCATCTTCTTCTTCATATTCATCCACGTCATCCCGCTCAAACCGGGTTTCACAAGGCCTAAGCGAGAGCTCGTCCTCCGGTTTTGGCTCCAATGGATAAGGATGTCCCATCCACACCTCGTACCAATTCGGTACATAGAGTAGCTCGTACATGTCGAGGGAAGGTATGACTAGTCGATCTTGCACCTTCACCTTGTAGCCTCCCTCGGCTTGCACGAAAATACCGGCACTATACCAATAGTTTTTGTTGAGGAGTTGGGCGTGGGCCGGTGTGTAGCGGGTGAGATCAACTCCAAGATTCTTAGCCAAGAGGCTAACCAAATTGCCACACCACACCTCCTTGGACTTGGTGGACTTCTCGACATAGTAGAGCCATTCATACCCCAAATTCAAGGGGCCGGGCTCCTCAAAGAGAATGGTACGGAAGCAAGCAACCTCCGTTCTTGTAGGCCGGTTCAACTCTTTCTTCGGCCAAAATGTTGCGGCGAGGACTCTCAAGATAATCCGGAAGATGGGGTTGACTATGTTTGCCCCGGATAGCGCCGCGGTAGAGGATTGAACCTCTCCGGTGATGTAGCTCCAAGTGTGGGTCACTCGGTAGTCCTTCAAACTATAATCTCTTGACGGGTTTGGGAGCTCCAAGATTGCATTGAACTCCGCCATGGTGAAGTCACGGTCCTCGTTACCGAGCCGGAACCGAATACGTCCCGCCGAGGTCTTCGTCGAGAAGTTGGTCTCCAAAGTGGCCAAGAACTAGAAAGTGAGGGCCGGATAATGTGGAAAGTTCTCTTGCTTCAACAGGTGGGCGGCCCCAAGGATGATGAAGGCGTCCTTGACATCCGTGTAGATGCCCGTAGAGACGGCGCTAGACTTCGAGAACCATCGGGTGTAATGGTCCTTCTCCGAAAAATCCCGGTAGCGCCGTACTTGGCTCTGACTGCTCAAAATCACATCATCCACTCGGGGAGGAGATGGAGACCTGTGGTTCCTCCTCTTCTTTTGGGCTCGGGTAGCGGGTCTGCTTGAACTAGCCATGGATCCTACAAAATAATCGAAGTTTTTCCAAGATAAGATCCACTCAAAAATAATAGGTACGAGACCCCATACTTGGTCTCAAAATTAACCTCGGAATTATTCGTAAACTTCCCAATTGGGTTGTTCACGATTCTGGGCTCGGATCGATCGATGATGAAGTGCACTGTCGTTAACGAGCCTGGGTGGGTCGTTAACGACCTGCCGAGAGCAAACCAGAATTTTCCGAAATTGAATCTACCTCTAATTCAGCACAAATCAAGCATGCAATCTTCTATTATTTTCCACAAATCCCCCTTTGGGTATAAGCACCCCATACTTACTCAACTTCCTATCCCGAACATGCCAAAAATTTCCCGGAATTTTGACATGCAAAGATTGAACTTTTTAGATCTAGAACAAGAAAAATTCATGCTTTCCTAACTAAAGGATTACAATAGCTAATCTAACATGAATAATCTTTCCTAAAACATGAACAACTAGGCATAATCAAGAATTTTTAGGAACAAATTTAAGCATGCTCATCGACCTCCCTAAGAATCATGATTCAAGATATGAAATTTCGACCCTATTAATAATCAATCATGCAATTTCAAGCAAGGGTTTAGAAATCATACCGGAGGACCGAGAAATTGAAGAACAAGGGTCGGAATCGGGGTAGTTAACGAGCACGGCCTCGTCGGTGGATGGCTTCCGAATTCGGGTAACGATGGCGTCTCTGGTGGTCGTTAGCGTGAGGGATTCCGAATCGGTGGGAGAGAAGGGAGAGGGATTGAGAGTGTTTTGGGTTTGAGAGTGAATTTTGAAGGGATTGTGGTAGAATTTTGGGAGGGGTAGAAGGGTTTATATAGGAGGGGTAAGAGTAGAAGGGGGGCGGCGGCTAGGGTTAAAAAGATAGACTAGGTTAAAATTACGTACCTTCCCCGTATTGTGACGAATCGGGTCTTCCGAACCGGGTCGTTAACGAGCCTGGGTGGGTCGTTAACGAGCCGCCGTGGCCTTCTTGAGTGATTTTTCGACCCCTTTCTCCTGAAATCTTGTTAGGTCTAAAAATCTAATTTCTATCCTAGTTAAAACTAAAACTAAAAATAAAATAAAACTAAGAAATAATCTAAAAAGAA
Organism: Fallopia convolvulus; assembly: GCA_964016875.1. Taxonomy (NCBI): domain Eukaryota; kingdom Viridiplantae; phylum Streptophyta; class Magnoliopsida; order Caryophyllales; family Polygonaceae; genus Fallopia; species Fallopia convolvulus. The sequence continues at coordinate 27,533,847 of OZ024736.1, forward strand.
AAAGAAAAGAAAAATAAACTAAGTTAAACCTATTCTAAAAAGCGGGTTGCCTCCCGTAAGCGCTATGTTTAACGTCGTTAGCCCGACGAGCTCCCTTGCTAGTCTCATGGTGGTTCATGTATGGCCGTGTTGGGGTCTTGAGATACCCTGCTTGTAGCCTTACTGCCTCTGTGTAGTCCGAAAGCCAAGGTGGTTTGAACTTTTCTGTAACCTCTGTAGTAGGGCCTTGGTTGAACTTACGCACGTGAGACTCAGTGATCGACAGATATGGCTTGGTAGGGACTGTGGTGTCGAGTTCGGGTTGAGTCAACTCTATTTGTGCTACCCCAATTGGGTTGTTGGCTTTTTTATCCAAGTTGAATTCCACCCGTTCTTCTCCTATATCAAAAGTTAGGAGTCCCTTCCGCACATCTACTCTTGCTCCTGTTGTGGCTAAGAATGGTCACCCGAGAATTATGGGGACATGAGGGTCTTCAGGCATATCAAGGACGATAAAATCATTTGGTATAAAGAATTTCCCGACTTGAATAGGGTAATCGTCCACTACTCTTGTGGCCTTGACACTTGACCCATCTGCCATGTACAGATTCATGTTTACTGGCTCTAGTGGTCCCATATTGGCTTTAGACCAAATTGAGAGCGGAACAAGACTAGCATTGGCACCAAGATCGCATAAAGATTTGAACTTGTGGTTGCCTATGCCGATTGTGATTGCAAACCTCCCGGGATCTCCAAGCTTTTCTGGTAGCTATTGATCTGACTTCATCCTGCAGCTCTGTAATAGACCTTTTCCTGCTAAGAATATCTTTCAAAATTTTTGTGTAAGCCGGCATTTCGCTTAGGGCCTCAGCGAATGGGATGGAAATATTAATGCCCTGAAGAATCTTAACGAAACGCTTGAACTTACTCTCAGTAGAGTCCATAGATTTCTTAGTGGGAAATGGAAGAGATTTCACCATTCTCGGAACCAAGTTAGGCTCGAGAGGTGAGAGTACCGGGTCGACACTGGGGTCGATTGATGTCCTCGGCGGGTCGTTACCGACCCTGATGGGGTCGTTAACTACCCTGGGATTGAGAGGAAGGCTCGGATTAGTAGACTTACCTGGGTTAGGGTCGTTAGATACCCTCGGAGCCTCGTCATCCTGGCTTGTAGGCTCGGTATGTGCTCTCGCTGGCTCGTTAACGAGCTGTTTGGCGAGGTCCTTTTCCTTCTTCTCTTCAGCTTGAATTCTTTCCGGCAGTGTCTTCCCACTTCTGAGGTGTACCGTTGCTATTTGGCCTCTAGGGTTCTCCTCGGGACGACCCGGGAGTTGCCCTTGTGGTCTTGGAATCCGTGCAACAAGGTCTCCTAGTTGGGAATCAACGCTCCTCTTCCAAATATCGAACTCTCCCCATCTTTTATCCTGTCGGTTCAGCTTGGCTTGAACGTCATCAACCTTGTTGTTCACTCCGTTGATGCTCTCTTTAATCTCCTGAACCCATGATGGCGTCTCCTGATGGCCTGGAGGTCGATATGGTGCAGGTCGTCTATCTTGTGGGGGCCTTGCGTAATTGTGACTTGTATTCTGATTGCCCCATGGTTGATAGTTGTTTGACCTGTCATTATAATTAGGCTGGTTCCTGTAGGGTCCTCTCATGTAATTCATCTCAGCTATTGTCTCAGCGGTTCTAACCTGCTCAATGTTAGTGCAAGCAGAAGTACTATGTGCAGAAGAACCACATTCTTGACATGATTGAGAGGATTTCAGAAAACTTACCTGTTTCCTCAGACGGTTGACCTCATCTTGTAAGAATTGATTTTTAACATCGGGGTGAACTTCATCTCGGTTGGGCACATCGAGACGTTTTTGAGTTTGTGGAGCCTGCTGGGTTCCGTACATAACATCGTAATTCGCCAGATTGTCCAACAGTTCCCACGCCTCTGTCGGGTTCATCTCTATAAAACCGCACGCAATATGCGTGTTGATGCGGTTCTTGGTCTCTGCGTTGATACCTTGGAAAAAGATTTCTTGCAATACATATAAAGGTTGCCCATGAGTAGGGCACTGTCTAAGCATCTCTTTAAATCTTTCCCATATTTCAACAAATGTTTCATTAGGCAACTGGTGATAAGAGGTGATGCGTTTCCTTAACTCTGTTGTCTTAGCAGGAGGGAAAAACTTTGTAAGAAATTGATCATACAAAGCTTTCCAAGTCCTGATAGACTTAGAAGGCAGGCTCTCTAACCAGTTCAGGGCCTTTCCAGTTAGTGACCATCTAAAAGCTTTTAACAAAACATATTCTAACGAGACACCTTCAGCAGCTATGGGTCACATAAATCAAGAAAATTTCTAATATGCTCCATAGGGCACTCAGCAGGTTTCCCTTCAAACTGAGCCCGTTTGATTAAGGATATAAATTGAGACTTGATCTCAAAAGGTTTCTCTATCGCAGGAAGCACAATAGGAGATTCTGGCACCCTCAGTTCCGGATGCATGTATTGCTTGGCATTCCTTGGATAGGCGTCTAGCTCTTCTTGCAGTCGAGCCTTGTCTGCGTCTGCGCCGTCCTTCTCGGCTTTCAGTGCCTCCATTTGGGCCGGAGGATCTCTAACTCTCGAGCCATCTCTTCTACTGTGGCCATGGCTCGGTTTTCTCGGAGACGACGGTCCAGGGAACGTTCTGGTTCTGAGTAATAACTTGTGTTATCAAACTGAAGCCTTCTTCGTCCTACCGGCATACACTGAGAAAACAAACAAAGAAAACAAAGATTAAAAACAAAAACGGGGTCGGGCTATTCCCGAACCCGAAGATAAACTAACAACTCGTTGCTTCCCCGGCAAAGGCGCCAATTTGTTGAAAAGGTTTCTCGGCCAACAAATAAATTTGTAAGTCAAGACGCCGCTGAGTACAGTGGAGTCAGGATCGTTCCACAGGAAGCAAGGTTGTTTGTCTATCAATCTAACAAAAATCAAACAAAAACAAACAAAACACTCACGAGATGTCTCGTTAACGATGTTGTCAGGATCGTTACCGAGCCACCGAACACAAAAATACTAACTAACTACCTAATTAAATTCTAATTAAAATTCGGTACCGAGGCAAGTACTCAGCAACGAAGATTCACCAGAAATAATTCAAATAAAGCAAAAATCTAGGACAAGGGACACCACAACATAGCCAAGCATAAGAATTCGTAAGAAGATAAGATCATGCCTTTAAACAGATAGAGTTATCAACTTTCGTTGACTTAACAAGTAAATTAATCTACTTTCGCATCCTAATTCACTCAATTGCTTGTTTTGGATCTAAAGCTTGAAACTTTCGTTTTCAAACTATATCAACCTTCAAGTTAATAACTTTCTCTTTCAATCAAGTTAAAAACCTAAATTACCTCAACTTTCGTTTTGGTATTAAGCACAACAAACAATCTCAATAAAAGATAAAAGGCATTCAACACTCAATCTTACTCATCAAACATGCTCGACTATGCCGGGCTTAACCCCGACCCTAGAAAAATAAACTACTCACTAATCATAACTAAGAAACTAAAAACTTCAATAAAAAGAAACATTGAAACAAAACAAAACTCAAATTAATAAGAAAAATATATTGTTTTACAAAGATTTAGAAGAAACCAAAAAAAAAAAACATACACCGAACCACAATCACGACCAACGAACACTCGGTAACCGTCGTCTACCGAGCCTCATGATCCTCTTCCGATCCGATCTCTCTCTCTCCTTCGGTCGTCCTCAAAATCTCTTCTAAAATAAGCTCTCTAAAAACTTCTCCAAATCAAGCCCCCCTTCTATGCTAGATAGAAGGGTATTTATACTAAAAAGCTAAAAAACTAAAAAGGCTAAAAGATATAAACTTTCCTAAAAAGATAGAAACAATCTCTAAGAGATAGAAATAAAATCTAAAAAGATATTAAACCCTAAAATACATATTGTAACAACCCCAAAAGATTCTAAAAAGATACTCAACCGACAAGGAAATAAATTCCCGCTCTGGATCGGTGAATAATAAAAATAATACTCAAAATCTTTCTCTTCGTGGCCTCGTTAACGACCCCTCACAGCCTCGTTAACGAGCCTGGGGTTTGTTTTCTTCAACACCTACTCTTGTACTCTCGAGCTTCGACTTCTTCAATCTTGCACTCCTCTGTCTCTCGCTGCAATGCTCCAAAATCAACTCCATTCAGCTCCTTTCCTCGCTAAAACCTGCAAAATTCACAAAATAGCGTAGATTCCACCCTTTTCACAGAATTATGCAAAACTAACTAGAAATACTGAAAACGAAACCTAAACTAAACAAAACTAAACCTAATAAGCAAAGAAAACCTATCAAAAACTATACTAAAAATGCGAACATCATTTAACGTCATTAGCTTGACGTAAAAAGGATATTAAGAAGGATACGAGCTGTAGAATTCGATCTCCTTCCCATCGAATCCCATCTTCAGTGTGCCCTGCGGTATGTCGATCCTTGTATTCGCAGTTTTAAAAAATGGTCGTCCTAGCAACATTGATATCTTTCCAACTCCCGATCCCATGTCCATCACTAGAAAGTCAGCCGAAAATTTCAAGCAGTCCACCGTAACCCATACATCTTCAAGTTTTCCTTTAGGCCTTACAGTGGAATGATCAGCCAACTCTACTATGGTCCGAGTTTCTTTTAATGGTCCCATGCCGAGTTTCTCATATAGGGATGAATAAATCACATTGACAGATGCACCTAAATCAATTAAAGCTTCATTCACTTTGGTGCTTCCAATCATGCAAGGAATAGTGAACATACCAGGGTCGCTGCACTTCTCGGGTAAACGCTTTTGAAACACAGCAGACACATGTTCTTTTTCTTTGACTTGCTTCTGACTTTTCTCCTTCTGTCCCCTTTTCAGAGTACACAACTCTTTCAGAAACTTGGCATACCGAGGTACACTCTTGATTAAATTCAGTAGCGGGACATTAACTTTGCATGTACTGAAGACCTCAAACAGCTCTTTGTCATTCTTCAATTTCCGGGTCTCTTTCAAGGCCTCTGGAAAGGGTGGGACAGGCACATAGGTTTTCAGAAGAGGTTCAGAGTTGCCTTTCAGATCACCCAAATTGCGCGGCTTCGCAACACATTGCGCGACCGCGCTTTCACCCTCGATCCCGCGCAATCCCAACTGGGAGCACATTGCGCGGGGTGCACATTGCTCGGCCGCCCAATTAGCGGCCAAGCCGAGCAATTGGCCCTCGTTTCGTTCTGTTGATTCTTCAGCTTTGCTCAACTGATATACTTGCCCCGCCTCCGAATTATCATAAATAGAGACAAAACTGACATTCGCCCTCGGGTTAAGCTCTGTCTGGGACGGTAGCTTACTTGAATCTCTGGCTTCCAGTTTGCTCACTGCCTCAGCAATCTGACTGACTTGATTCTCCAGATTCTTTATACTGGACTTGGTTTCCTGTTGAAGTTGAGTTAGAGAACCATGTATTGTCGAAACTGTCTGAGTCAGACTTCTGATCATCTGGTCAGTGGACATATCATTCTGATTCACTCCCTGAGCCTGAGATTGGAAAGGTGGTCTGTATTGAGCTTGGCCACCTTGATTGTTGAACTGCTGATTGCTTGGATTGCTATACCTCAGATTAGGATGATCCCTCCAGCCTGGGTTGTAGGTGTTGGAGAAGGGGTCATACCTTAGCCTAGGTGGTCCATATCCTCCCACTGCATTCACCTCAGCTTTTTGATCTTGGAGTGTAGGGCAAGCGTTAGTGGGATGCATGTTATCAAAGCAGATTTCACAAGATTTCACCTGCTGTCTACCACCTTGCTGCAACAGCTGCTTCATCATCATTTTCAATTCAGTGACTTCATCTTGGATTTTTGTATTAGCCACCACCGAATTTGCAACTCTCGAGCTAGTCTCTTTTTTAAACTGTCTTGTGCCCTCAGACAATTGTGTAAACAGTTCAAACGTAGCAGCATGAGTTTTTGTTGAGAATGTGACCCTGGCAAGCTGCATTGACCATTCGTCTCTCATCATCCAAGAGGCCATTGAAAAGATATAGAATCAGGTCTTGGTCAGTGTAGCCATGGAAGGGACAACTGGCTACCAACCTCTTAAACCTCTCATAGTATTCGTATAAGGACTCATTAGATTCTTGTTCGATGTTACTGATTCGCTTTTTCAGATCGTTGAGCCTTGTAGCAGGGAAGTACTTCTCCAGAAAAGCTTCCTTCATCTTAGCCCATGTATCAATACTTCCCGGATCCAAATAGTAAAACCAGTCTTTAGCCTAATCCTTGAGAGAAAAAGGAAAGGCTCTCAGCGCGATCTGGTCATGAGTCACATCAGCGGGCTTCATGCTGGAGCACACAGCATGAAATTCAGAGAGATGCTTGTTGGGGTCTTCACCACTATGCCGATGGAATGAAGGCAAAAGGTGGATCAACCCGGATTTTAGCTTAAATTTGACTCCCTCACCGAGAGCAGGGAATTGCACCGCCAATGGCTGTTGTGTCAGATTTGGTTGAGTCAACTGTCTCAGAGTTTGGTCACCCATCTCAGCAGATTCAGCAGATTCAAATTCAGAGTCAGATTCTTCAAGAAAGAACGGTAAGGCCTGAAAGTGATTCCGGATTTCCTTCCTTAGCTTGAAGAGTGTCCTGTCAATATCTGGATCAAACAACAGGGGAGATGAGTTAGTAGCACGGGTATGAACCATATAACAGGTTCACACCCAAAACAGCACAAAAGTAATAAACACAAATAGCGACGAGTCCCCGGCAACGGTGCCAAATTTGATGAGGTATTTTTCAGCCGTTTACCTATCAAAGAATCCAAACTTAACCAATCTGAGTAGAATGGTAAGCAAGGGTCGATCCCACAGAGACTCATGTATGAATGTTATTACTTAAGTGCCAAGTAACTAATATGGGTTTTTTTTTGGAATGATTAATCTAAGCTAATATGCAAGAATAAAACTAACTATGAATGCAAAAGTTGATTGTGAATATATATGAGAGAAATATGTTCAACTAGTTAAATCCATCATAGATATGCTTATTGATCATCGATTCTCCTGATTCTCAATTCCCTTGAATAATCTATTGTGGATTATACTCCTACTAAGGATTATGACCCAAACTTCATAAATAGTTGAAAGAACTAGCAGTCTAAACAACCCTAATCATTTAACAACCTAAAACAACGTCTAGATTCAATTAAACGACAACTTTACGAATCAAGTTATGAATAGAAACAAACACTTAGAGCAAACAGACATTTAAGTTATTTGTGGATTTATTCCCTTCTACAATTGACTAGCCCGAACGGGTCCAAACAATTATAGATGCTACTTTATCTAATCAACCCCGAACGGGCATTAATCAGATTAGTTGTAAATTAACCTAGAACTTCTATTAGGTGATCAATCCAACAAAACCCTAGAATAATTCTGATTCAATTAAGCACAGGGAATAAAACCTATTCAAGTTGATGAGAATCAATCAAACCTCACAATAATATGCAATCTATGATTTCAATAACTAGTCAAACATAAAGAAATTAGCAATGCATAATTGAAATAAAATCAAACTTACAAGAGGTTCAAAGATTGCTCCTTTGAGAAAACTCTCTCCAAAGAAACCCTATCCTCCAAAGTTGATCAAAAGTTTTCTAAAAATAAACAAACATAGAGTATTTATATGTCTCTAAAAATATCCCTCATACTCTATCTTAAACACATATACTCGGAAATCATAAGCCCATAAAATCAAACACCAAAGCCCAAAAACCAAATCTCGGCCCAAGTCCATCGTCCGTGAGAAACGCCAGATTGCGCGGCTTGGCACCATATTGCGCGGCCGCGCATTTGCCTCCCCGCGCAATTGGCACCCAGTTGGGAATGTGCGGGTTGGTACGCGGCTTCGATCCCGCGCCCTTGGTTCTTGGCTTGGCTCGGTTCTTTCTTCTCCTGGCTCTTCTCCTAGCATGTCTTAGCTTCCTTAGCTTGCTTGACTCGTCCACCACCACCATGGTCCATCTATACTCGCCCCGCTGTTGCTCCTGAACCTAAAAAACCTGTAAAACGAGCAAACCAGCGCATAATACCCGACAACACAAAAACCTAAAAACTACATAAAAACTAACCAAAACCTAACCAAAACATATATAAAACATGCATCTAAACTACTCCTATATGCAAGCTATCAGCCGCACGTATGTGGTGGAACCGATTCGAATTCGATCGGGACCGAAAGGGTAAAGCCCCCATAAGCGAGTGGCATCAACTTGTATTCATCATGAAGCAGAAATTTATCCCACCCGACTACAAGGAGAAGGTTCGGATCTTGATCCAAGATGCACGTCAAGGATCCATGACTCCGGAGGAGTTCTTCGCTTACCTCGAAGATTTATTCTTCAAGGCGAGCATAAGCGCTTCCCCGAGGGCGTTGCGGTCTCGCTTTGTGGCGGGACTCCATCAATGGATCCGAGATCGCTTGGTTGTCTTGCCGATCAAGGATTTGGGATGTTTGATACACATGGCCATGGAGCTTTACACGCAATTCAAAGGGTCGAAGACGTCCACATATCAAAGGTATGGTCCTTCTAACCCTAGTCCTTCCGTTTTGGGTACTAACAAGTTTTCTACTCCTTATTCTAAACCCAAGGTAGGTACCCCCGAAATGGATGCCCAGGGCACTTTGGTTGGCCAAAACCGCGACAAGACCGCGCATCCCCCAGAAAGGACTCGCGACATCGAGTGCTATTTAAGTGGTGGCCGAGGGCACTTGAAGTGGGATTGTCCCAATACGAAGCGCGTGTTGTTCTCGGCCCAATCCGCAGCGTACGAGAGCGTTGACGAAGTTGAGTCGGAAGAAGACAACGAGGTCCCGATTGATGACGGCGCGTTTTGCACGCTCTCGGATATTGGTCCCGGCGTTGACAAACTTTTGCTCGTGACGCGCCGAGCCCTTAGCGTCAAGGAGTCCGTGCCCACCGATCAACGGGAAAATATTTTTCGTACTCGGTGCTTGGTTCAAAACGTCTCCTTGAGCGTTATCATTGATTCCGGAAGCTGTGGAAACTTTTTGTCAAGGAAAGTCGTCAACCACATCAAGTTGCCTCAAACGGACCATCCGGCGCCTTACAAGCTCGCTTGGATTTCGAATGATGGTGACCGTTGGATAACAAAATAGGTTAGCCTTTCCTTTTGAAATGGTGTCTATTGTGATTCCGTTTTGTTTGATGTCACTGACATGGACGCCACCCACCTTCTTCTTGGTCGTCCATGGCAGTTTGACCGTCACGTGATTTACGATGGCCGGTTGAACACTAACATGTTCAGCTACCATGGTAAACGCGTGACCATCTTACATATGTCTCCGAGTGAAGCGTTACAGGATGAAGCCGAAAGGCAACAATCAAATACTCGGGAGAAGGCCCCGGCCGCGCCTACGCCGAATGCCACCACAAACGGAACTTTTGGCCATGGCACACATTCTGTCGGCGTTCATGGTTCCACAACCCAACATTTTGGTGAACATGAGGAATCGAACCGGAAACGCCGAGCAAAACTCAAGGACGAGCCTCGGACGCCGAACGCGTCCTCGGCTGCGCGCCGCACCGCGCCAACCGCGTTGCCCAGCGGTGCTGGCTCGATCCAGCCCGTTTCCAGCGGCGCGCCTGGTGCCATTCTTCCCCACTGGCAGGGGCCTGTTGCCCAGCAACATGGCGCCCATGGCGCACCTCGGACGAGCGAGGACGCCGAGCCCCCTCTTTTCCTCTCGGTGCAAGACCGTCTCTTCCTATGTCAACAGCGCGTCGTGGTCAAACACATCGAGGGGAGTACTACTTGTTTTTTATTGTGTCCTTTGCTTAATATTTCAATTGATAAAACACATTTATTACATCCCTCCATTTCTGCCTTGCTACAGGAGTTCTCGGATATTATGCCTGCCGAGCTCCCCGACGGGTTGCCACCTATTCGGGGGATCGAGCATCGCATAGATTTTTTCCCGGCGCTTCATTGCCAAACCGGGCTGCATATAGGGCGTCGCCTAAGGAAACTCAAGAACTTCAACGCCAAGTCCAATCTCTTTTGGACAAGGGGTACGTTCGAGAGTCCCTTAGCCCGTGTGCGGTTCCGGTGATCTTAGTGTCGAAGATGGATGGGACTTGGAGGATGTGCGTGGACTGCCGTGCCATCAACCAAATCACCATCAAATACCGTCACCCGATTCCCCGCTTGGACGACATGCTGGACGAGTTAAATGGAGTCGTGCTGTTTTCAAAGATCGATTTGAGGAGCGGCTACCATCAGATTCCGATGCAAGAAGGGGACGAGTGGAAGACGGCTTTTAAGACCAAACACGGTCTTTATGAGTGGTTGGTGATGCCCTTCGGCCTCACTAACGCTCCTTCTACATTTATGAGATTAATGAACTTTGTTTTGCGTAAATTTTTGGGACTTTTCGTCGTCGTGTATTTTGACGATATTTTAGTTTATAGTAAGACTTTGGACTCTCACGCGGGGCACCTTAGGCAGTTGTTAGATTGCCTCCGCGAACACTCTTTGTATGTAAGTTTGGACAAGTGTGTGTTTTGCTCGGATACGACAAATTTTATTGGTTTCGTCGTATCCAAGGATGGCCTATGAATGGATTCTGACAAAATACGGGCCATCCGTGAGTGGCCAACCCCAACGACCCCGACGATGGTTCGTTCTTTTTTGGGGTTAGCAGGTTTCTACAGGCGATTTGTCAAGGACTTTAGTTCTATCGCCGGGCCACTCCATTCTTTAACAAAGAAGGCCGCCACAATAAAGTGGATGCCGCATCACGAGGCCGCCTTCGAGGCCTTAAAAGATGCTTTGTTTCGAGCCCCGGTCCTGCAGTTGCCGGACTTCTCCAAGCGCTTTGAGATCGAGTGTGACGCTTCCGACTATGGTATTGGCGGCGTACTCCTTCAAGAACAACAACCTATCGCTTACTTTAGTGAGAAGCTAGCAGGGGCTACCCTTAATTATCCGACCTATGATAAAGAGCTTTACGCTCTTATTAGGGTCCTTAAGACGTGGCAACACTATCTATGGCCAAGCGAGTTCGTAATTCATACGGATCACGCGGCCTTGGCTTATCTCAAGAGTCAAACCACTCTAAATAGGCGCCACACTCATTGGGTTGAGTACATGGAGACATTTCCTTACGTAATTGCGCATAAAAAGGGTAAAGAGAACGTCGTCGCCGACGCTCTCTTGAGAAGGTACATTTTGTTAACCCAATTGCATACTAAGATGCTCGGATTTGCTATGATCAAGGAGTTGTACGCCTCAGATCCGTACTTCTCCTCAATCATCAAAGAACTCGAGCATTCTCGCATCCATGAGTCCTTCTTCTTGGATAATGGGTATCTTTACCATGCTGGGAAGCTTTGCATTCCGGCCTCATTGGTGAGACACTTGTTGCTCCAAGAGGCTCATGATGGCCGAGGCCACTTTGGCATGGCCAAAACGTTGGCAACACTAAATGAGCATTTCTTCTGGCCTCACATGGCTCGAGATGTTAACAAGTACAGTCAAAGTTGTGTGCCGTGTCATACAGCCAAGTCTCGTTCCGAACCACATGGACTTTAGACGCCCCTACCAATACCCGATACCCCGTGGGAAGATCTTTATATGGATTTTATCACGGGACTCCCGATGTCGAGGCGTGGCAAAGATTCCATTTTTGTAGTCGTGGATCGGTTTTCCAAGATGACCCACTTCATTGCATGTAAAGGGAATAATAATGCAGTGGAAATCGCAAATCTGTTCTTTGACCATGTCGTGAAGCTCCATGGTATTCCTAGAACTATCGTTAGTGATAGGGATACTAAGTTCTGTAGCCACTTTTGGAAAACGCTTTGGGGGAAGTTAGGTACACGACTCCTGTTTTCTACAACTTATCACCCCCCAAACCGATGGTCAGACTGAGGTGACCAATCGGACCTTGGGCACTCTTTTCTTCGGACGATGCTCAAGGCAAACCCACGTCGGTGGGAGGACTTACTTTGCCATGTTGAGTTTGCATATAACAGGTCCTTTCACTCTGCGACGAAGATGACCCCTTTCGAGGTGGTCTACTGGCGCAACCCTTGCACCCCGATGGACTTGGTGCCGCTACCTTTCAAGCCCGAGGAGCATGTCGACGCGGCCAACCGCGCCGACCATATCCGACGCCTACATGAGTGCACCAGGGCCCAGCGGCTGAAATGCTCGGATCAATACGCGGCTCAACGCAACAAGGGACGCCGCGCTTTGGTCTTTGAGCCCGAAGATTTGGTGTGGGTCCATCTTCGGAAGGAACGTTTTCCCGCTGTACGGAAGACGAAGCTACACCCACGAGGGGACGGTCCCGTCAAGGTCCTCCGGCGCATCAACGACAACTCTTACATACTCGACCTCCCGGGTAAGTACAATGTTTCCGCCTCCTTCAATGTCTCAGATCTCTCTCCTTACATAGAATCCGAGTATCATGACGAGGAAACGGGGACGTTTCCCACCCAAGGGGGGAGGGTGATGTGAGCCCCACATTGACGGCGAGCCAAGAGGAGGAAGACTTGTCCGTGCGCTCCGACGGACCCATTACTCGAGCCAGGACCCGTGCCATTACTTGAGCAACGGCGTCCATCGTCCCCCGTGCCTATGCTAGCCACAGCGCATCCACCGGCGCGCCCCTCTTCACGTGCCTCGTCACCATCGAAGGCGCACCGAGTCACCAGTCCGATGCTTCGCACCGTAGTGCCGAGAACCTCATCCTCGGTACCGTGCCAGTCGCGAACGTCGAGCACCATGCCACACCGGGCCACCCCGGCGTGGTGTTGAAAGGGTTTCCCGACAACAAATAAGTTTGTAGTCAAGACCCCGCTGAGTACAGGGAGGTGAGGTTCGTCCACGGGAATTAGAAGAATCTATGTCTAGCTACTAATCCTAATAAAAGAAAACAAAACAAAGCAACACACTCAAAACAGGTGCTCGACACCGACCTACAACAGGTCGTAACCGACCAACAACTCACCACAAACGCAGGAGAAAAACAAGGGAAACAAGCGCTCGACACCGACCTACAAGTGATCGTAACCGACCAATCCGGGTATAAGAAAATTCCGAGAAACCAAATTAAAGAAGATCTAGAGCAAAGGATTCACCACAACAAGTTTATGCATGCAAACATGAATCAAAATCAACCATAAATAATCCCATGAATGACTTTCGTCATGATAAATCAAGTAAAAATCTTAACTTTCATAAAGATTTAGACTTGCAACCCTACTTGTTTCCTAAAGGTTTAACTTTCGTTTTAACCAAATATAATCCAAATTCACAACCAAATCTTTCGATTCACTCATAAACATGAACATGCTTTGACTTTCATCAAGGAATTGATAGCAAACAAGAGGATAATAGATAGAGATTAAAAGAGATGGTTCATTCAAATATTCATGCCTTAATTATGCATAACTCGTCGGGTTTCACCCCAACCCTAGAAAATGGACTACTCACGATCCATAAAACAATCAACAATCATAAGCGAAAGAGAAGACATGATTCAAATCCAAACAAACTTCAATTCAAAAGAAAACTTACAAACTTAAGCAAACCTCCAAGTCTCTCTAATTGTCCAAGAGCTTGGAATCAAAGTAACCTAGAAAACCAAATTTGCAACTCGTTCCGTTCTCCACAAATAACCCTAAAAAACGTCTCTCCAATAAGCCTCCCCTTGAAATAAAACCCTAGAGATCCTTATATAGTAGTAGAAATAAATCTATAAGGAAACTAAAATCTATCTTAAAAAGGCCTATAAATAAAACAATTACTAAACCAAACTTAAGGCGCAAGTAAAAATTCCGCAACACCCGGAATGGGTCGTCACCGACCATGCGTGGGTCGTCACCGACCTCTGGCTGCACTTGATCTTTTCATTTCTTGCTCAAAACTTGCTCCAATGCTTGGCTTTCCTTCATTGTTCCTTCTTCAATCGCTCTTGGTCTTCTAAGACATCCTTTAGCTCCTTCTTTAAGCACTAAGATCTTGAAATCTTCACTCTTAAATCATCAAACCTTCAAATGCATCGACTCTTGCTCTTCTATCAACATCACCACCAAACAACTTGTAGCACCACCTCCTAGAAAGCTTGAAAAACCGAAATATCTCCTCCTCAACGCTTCAAAGACCTACAAAACATCAAACAAACTTATGTAGACTCCATATCTTAAGATAATATGAAAACCCACAAAAATGACTCAAAGCAACACAATAAACTTAGAAAAGACTCAATCCTAACTAGAAAACTACCCATGAAAACTAACTAAAAAGTGCGACATCAAAATACCCCATACTTAGACTTGCTTGTCCTCAAGCAATCACTTAGCATGCATCAAGACCAATAAACAAAACTCAAGAATCATCTTATAGAAAAAATAAGCACAAGTAGAATAGTGAGCAAACAACTTCCACATCCTAGCATGCATGAACATTCCAAGCAATCACAATCCAACCTCACCAAGGAATGTATTTCACTCAACTCTCAAAGTTTTTAGGGTATTGCAATGATCTCTCGACTCAAATTCCAAGCACAAAACAGCATAGTCAATGGAACTTATATAAACAAACTCTCCACCGAAGAAGTCAAAACAAGTCAAATCATCAAATGAACTCGGGTGGCTCAATAAAAACTTCAAAGAAGTCTCTATTCAGTCGGGTTGTAATGGGGCTTGGTAAAACAAAGGGTGTGGAAATAATTTGGCCTTGTGGTGCTAACTAATCCGGGAATCAAAACTCCTAGACTATACATCACTCATCCAACGTTCTTTCCTCTTCTTTAATCACCAAACACTTAAACTTTACAATGCACTTCCCTTTTTCACCTATCATCATTCGTCTTTCTTCTATTCTTTTGAAGGCCTTGGACTCTTACACTTATTATATGGAACTTCTCTTTGTTTCTTTTTTTTTCACTGGGGTGGTCGGCACCGACCCACTTTGGGTCGGCACCGAGCTACATACATGCACTTTCGAGTCCAAAAACACTTCATCCCTTTTAATTCTCAAAGACAACACTCTTAATCTACCTTCCATAATCTCTTCGTTCTTCACCCATTAAAATCATAACAATTTTCAACAATCTTCTTCTAAGTCCTAATTCCCGGATCAAAGAGGTCAAGCTTATCATGACTAGGGAACTTTTGTGGAGCTAGAAATAGGCTTTAAGCTCAAAAATAAGGGCTACAAAAGGAGGGATCATGTATAGGTAGGAAAAGGAATATAATAGGCTTATAAAAATGAGTTAAAAATCATTTGATTCAATCAATTAATGAGCATATCTTCATTGGTCTCAAATTTTAAAATAACCATGCCATTGTCAATTGGTATATTTGCACTTGGAAGAGTATTTCACACATGAAAGAGAAAGGAGTAAAAATGTACATCCTTTATAGGCCAAAGATATCTCACTTAGGTTCAGTTTTTTTGTTGGATTGCTTTTACTTAGAAATATGTATGCTCAATTTTCATTATAAGCTCAAAACTCAAAAAGCAAGATCATGGTTTAGGTGATTCTTAAAGCATGTCATTGGGTTTACATGATAATGCAAGCAATTTCCGTCCTAGAACATCTAAGGAATAGGGCATTTATCCATCTAAAATTCAAAAAAAAGAAAAAGGACTCAAAACAAGACTAAACACAACTAAACGCATATTAACATAAAACAACACATGACTCAAACAAATAAAGACTCTAACAAGTAATCTCCCAAACCACCTCATACTTAAACATCAATGTCCCCATTGATTAAGAAAGTAAAGAGAAAGGAAAGAGAACTTACTTGGACACAACTCGAAGCGTTGACAAAGGAGGAGAATCATTCTTGAGGAGGTTGAGGAGGTGGTGGAGCTTGGTAAAGGTATTGCCCCAACCAATGGTTGAAATCCTCTTGAGCTTCCCATCTTGCGACATCCTCTTTATGGTCTTCATAATACTCAATGCGGAAGTCGTGGAGCTCTTGTTGGTGGTTGACGAATTGGTTGTGGTGGTGGTTTAGTGCTCCATAAAGATGGTGTTGGTGAAGCATAAGAGCATCCATTTTTGCCGAAAGAAGAGAGATGTCGGGGTTACCGCCCGAACTTGAACCGGTATGGTACGTGCCTTGTCCTTGAAAGTGTGAGCCACTGGACCCATCAAAGCCATATGGATGTGGATAGTAAGGAACCATGTCAGACTGAGGTCCCATTGTGTAGTCCATCGGGTCGACACTGGGATGGTTGTTGTAATTGATGTCCACTGGAGGATTGCCACCGACCCCATAATGGTCGTCGCCGAGCGGGTGATGGTCGTCACCGACCCTATGGTGGTCGTCACCGACCTCCCCATCGTGGCCTCTTGGTGAGTCCGACTCGGGAGATGCTCCTCTTCGCCGTGGATTGGGTATGGCTTGGCGGAATCTGCTGGGCTGGCGTCTAATCTTCTCATCATCCTGGACTTTGGCTCTCAAAGGGTAAGGAGCGGGGGGCCAAAAATCATACCAATTAAGGAGATAGAAAAGCTCGAGATTCTCCTCGGTAAGCACCACATCATGAGTCTCATGTTTGCTAATATAGAACTTGTTGATGAAGCCGGTAGAAGATGGAGCAATCACGTTAGAATTCAAGAAATACTTGACGTCCATAGCAATGACCGGTCTTGAAGAGTAAGCGGAAAGGTTGACCTTTAACGCCTTTGCAAGAATAGCTACAAGCCACCCAAAGTAGGTAGTAGTGTGAGTCTTTTGGTCTTGGTGGTTGATGACGGCCGTAGCATACTCGAATCCCAAGTTCATGTGAATGGTTGGCTCGTAGAGCATGGTGGATAAGCATGCAATTTCTTGCTTGTGTGGGCGTGAGTGCTCATATCGTGGCCAAATTGTGGAGCCCAAGATGCGAAGGATAATCCGGAAAACCGGAATTGCAATGAATTTGCCGGGAAGGTGGTTGGTGGGATACTCTTCTTTGCCGGTGAGATATTGCCACAACTCCTCGACGGGGAAGTCCGTTTGTTTGTAGGAGCCGGGTGGGGCACGAAAACCTAAAAGCTTGTTGAATTTCTTGATGTTCATCTCATGCTCTTCATTACCAAGTTGGAAAGTGACCTTGGAGAGGTTGAAATCGTCATCATTCCGGTATAAGCGGAAATTAGACATGAATTCACATGTTAGCGCCACATAATGCTCCTCGATAGGATGTAGAATGAGGTGTTGAGCACCAATCCAAGAGAAGGCCTCGAGCACCTCTCTATGGACACCGATCTTGTTGGCATCGGCCCGTTGATAAGCTCGTACACTCACATCGCCCTTCCACATCTCAAGAAACCGAGCTTTTTGATCTTCCGAGTAAAACACCACCGTATCCACTTTT
The DNA here is from genome assembly GCA_964016875.1 of Fallopia convolvulus. Classification (NCBI taxonomy): domain Eukaryota; kingdom Viridiplantae; phylum Streptophyta; class Magnoliopsida; order Caryophyllales; family Polygonaceae; genus Fallopia; species Fallopia convolvulus. The sequence continues at coordinate 27,551,251 of OZ024736.1, forward strand.
TGCTTGTTCTTCTTTTGCTTCTTGGTTTGGTGACTAGAGGATGAAGCCATTGTCCTACAAAACATTCAACAACTTTCCAAGATAATTTCCATAATTTGAAAGAACAAGCCCAAGACACAAGACACACATGTCACTTCCAAAGTAGTACCCCATGCTTATTCAAAGAAACATGCTTAAATTTAGAAAGGATCTCAACCTAGCATGCTTAATCATGAAAAGTAGAGAAGTAGAGGGGAAGATCAAGCTAAAAGCACCCAAATCATGGTAAAAATAGCTCCATTATCATGCATGAAATGAGGGCTACCCGTCAATCGGGGTCGGTACCGACCCTTGGAAGCTTGGTGTCGAGGGGATTCAAAAACAATGGTAGTGATGGGTCGTCACCGACCCATGGAGGGTCGGTGCCAAAGTGGTTCGAAAAATGAAAGTAGAAGGGGGTCGTCTACGAGCACCAAAGTGGTTCGAAAAATTGAAAAATCGTGGTGGGGGTAAAATTTTCGGTTTTTGTTGAATGATTTGGAGAGTTTATGTAGCACAAGGGAGAATTTTGGTGGATTTGGGAAGGGGATGGAGGATTTTATGATGTTTGAGAGGCAAAGAGAGTGGGAGGAGCAATGGAGTTTTGGAAGGGGAGAGGGGTCGACGTGAGGGAGAAAGAGGTGGGAGGGGATAGGGTTAAAAAGGGGTAAAAATTGAGGGACTTACCTGCAATTTCTAATTTTCTGAAAATATTTACCATATTTGCTTGGAAGGGGTCGGTGACGACCCAGACTAGGTCGGTTACGACCATTGCTTCTTCTCCTTTGCTTGGGTATTTCGGCCCCATCATCCTCTCTCGCCGCTCTCGGCTTCCTACAAAAAGTTAGTGGAGAACCAAGACAAGAAAACTAGCTATTCTATACTAAGAAAAACAAATGAAACTAAACTAAAAAAAAATCCAAAACAAAAACAAAGCGGGTTGCCTCCCGAAAGCGCTTAATTTTACGTCTTTAGCTAGACGAGATGTACCTCTACTTAGTCCGAAGATGTGAGAGCCCATGTGGCTCGAATTTCTTCATCGGGTTCGACCCTTGCAAAGTTTTTTTTCAATCGATGCCCGTTGACCTTAGAAATCCCTCCATTTTCATCTAAAAGTTCGACCGCTCCATGCGGGTAGATGTGATGAACAACGAATGGTCCACTCCATCGGGATCGTAATTTTCCGTGTAAAAGTCAAAGTCTTGAGTTGAAAAGGAGTACTTGATCACCCTTGTTGAAGGTCTTTGGGATGAGCTTCTTATCATGCCACTTCTTGGTTTTTTCTTTATAAATCTTGGCATTTTCATACGCTTTAAGCCGTAGATCTTCCAATTCTTGCAAGTCCATAAATCTCTTCGCTCCGGCCGCGTCAAGATCCATGTTGAGCTCCTTGAGAGCCCATAGAGCTTTGTGTTCGAGCTCGACGGGCAAATGACACGACTTGCCATACACAAGATTGTAAGGAGTAGTGCGGAGTGGAGTCTTGTAGGCGGTGCGGTATGCCCAAAGTGCATCATCTAACTTGGAAGCCCAATCTTTCCTTGAGCTTTAATTTGCCGGTTGGAGATCTCCACTTGACCACTAGTTTGGGGGTGGTAGGGAGTTGCTACCCTGTGAATGACCCCATACTTAGTCAAAAGTGCCTCAAAACTCCGCTCAATGAAATGAGAACCGCCATCACTAATAAGGGCTCGGGGAACACCAAAGCGGGGAAAGATGTTGGACTTCATAAACTTGGCCACAACTCGTGCATCATTAGTTTTCGTGGCTATGGCTTCAACCCACTTAGACACGTAGTCAACCGCTATGAGGATGTACTTGTATGGACCCGAAGAGGGAAAGGGTCCCATGAAATCAATTCCCCATACATCAAAAAGCTCAGCTTCTAGAATTCCTGTGAGTGGGTTCTCATTCCTCCATGTGATATTTTCCACACGCTGACACTCATCACAAGCCGTGATATAGGTATGAACATCTTTGAAGAGGGTAGGCCAGTAGAATCCGCTTTGAAGAATTTTTGTGGTGGTCTTGAATCCCTTAGCATGGCCGCCCGTTTGAAGAGTGTGACACTGTCGGATTACCCCCTCAATCTCATCGTCCGGCACACAACGCCTAAAGATATGGTCACTCCCTTGCTTGAAAAGGTAGGGATCGTCCCAATAGTATTGCTTGGCATCGTGGAGGAACTTCTTTCGAGCTTGGGAAGTCAATCCATCGAGGATAATGCCTCCTACAACATAGATAGCAAAATCCGCAAACCAAGGGGTTTTCGCCCTTCGAATAGCATAGATAGAATGGCAAGAGAGCATGGGAGGAGAAGAATGAAGAATAGTAGAAAGTACTGAAGAAGAGTTAGAAGAATGACCTTGATTGGTCGTGGTGGGGGTCGGTGCCATCCTTCCCAACTCGGTGTTAGCCAAAATCTGCATATGGGGGGTCGTCTCCGACCCAGCATCGGTCGTCTTCGACCCAAAAACGGTCGTCTCCGACCCAACATCGGTCGTCTCCGACCCAACATCGGTCGTCTCCGACCCAAAAACGGTCGTCTTCGACCCAGCTTGTGTTGTTTCAATCCGTAAGACTTCATTGCTTAATAAGGTTTCGTCCGGGCGAGAGTCATTGATAGGTATTGTGTCTCCAGAGTCCTTAATGTGTTCCATATGTAACCGAGAAAGGTGATCCGCCACAAGATTTTCCGCTCCTTTTTTATCCCGTATTTCAAGGTCAAATTCATGTAACAGAAGCATCCATCGGAGTAATCTCGGTTTGGCGTCCTTCTTAACAATAAGATAACGGATAACTGCATGATCAATGTAGACGATTACCTTGGAATCCACCAAGTACGACCGAAACTTCTCAAAGGCAAACACAACGGCTAGGAATTCCTTCTCTGTGGTCGTGTATTCGCTTTGAACCTCATCTAGCGTTTTGCTCGCATAATAGATAGCATGAAGCTTCTTCTCTCTTCTTTGCCCAAGGACTGCGCCCACGGCGTAGTCGCTAGCGTCACACATGATCTCGAAGGGAATGGTCCAATCTGGAGGTTGCATAATAGGAGCCGATACAAGTGCATCCCGGATCCTGTGGAAAGCTGCAAGACACTCGGAAGAAAACTCAAACACAACATCCTTCATTAATAGGTTAGTTAACGGTTTGGTAATCTTAGAGATATCTTGAATGAACCTCCTATAAAACCCGGCATGTCCTAAAAAGCTCCTAACATCTTTCACTAAGGAAGGGGTGGTAATTTTTGGATCGATTCAATTTTAGCTTTATCAACCTCAATCCCCCTTTTTGACACAACATGACCTAGAACAATTCCTTCTTGCACCATAAAGTGACACTTTTCCCAATTAAGTACTAGGTTGGTTTCCTCACATCTCCTAAGTACTCTAGTAAGATTGGCAAGACAAGAGTCAAAAGTGGTACCGTAAACCGAGAAATCATCCATAAATACCTTCACAATGTCCTCAATCATGTCGGAGAAGATGGCCATCATACACCGTTGGAAAGTGGCCGGGGCGTTGCAAAGCCCGAACGGCATCCTCCTATAAGCAAATGTGCCATAAGGACATGTGAAGGTGGTTTTCTCTTGATCATCTGGATGTATCGGAACCTGCCAAAAACCACTATAGCCATCGAGATTACAAAAATAATCATGCAAAGCTAATCTCTCTAGCACTTGGTCAATAAAAGGCAACGGAAAATGGTCCTTTCTAGTGGCGCTATTTAGCTTTCTATAGTCAATGCACATGCGCCAACTAGTGGTAGTCCTAGTGGGGACTAACTCGCCTTTTTCATTCTCAACAACGGTAAGACCACTCTTTTTAGGCACAACATGAACAGGGCTTACCCACTTACTATCCGAAATAGGGAAGATGATATCTGCATCGAGCATTCTCAATATCTCTTTTTTTACCACTTCCTTCATATTTGGATTAAGCCTTCGTTGATGCTCTATGGATGGCCTGTGTCCTTCCTCAAGAAAAATACGATGCATACACAAAGAAGGTGAGAGGCCACTTAAATCCTCAAGTGAGTATCCAATGGCCTTCCTATGAGCCCTAAGAACATTCAACAACTTTCCAACTTCTTCCTCATTAAGGTTAGCATTAATAATCACAGGAAAAGTGGAATTAGGGCCAAGAAACTCATACCTCAAAGACTCGGGAAGAGTCTTAAGCTCTGGAATCGGTGGTGGTGGTGTAACAATATCGTCAACCTTCTCCATTTTGAAAAACTCTTCATAGTAAGTAGTATCATCTGCCTCCAGAAGGGTCGGTTCCGACCATAGGGAGGTCGTCTCCGAGCCAGAAGCAAGCATAAAATCTTCAGCAACGATCGGAATGGGGGTGGGTGCCGAGCTGGAAGTGGTCGGTGCCGACCTAGAGATGGTTGGTGTCGAGCAAAATGTGGTTGGTGCCAACCTTGCACCTTCTTCCTCGGCTTTAGCTTCACTTGTATAAGTTCCAAACAAACGTTCGATCGGATCCTCACAGTCAATGTAGTCCGACCGAGTGTACAACATCTTCACTTCCATAGCTTCACCGGTTTCCTTCATCGTTGGATTGAACCGGAACTCAACCACCTCATTGCCGATTTCAAAAGTAAGGAGACCCTTCTTCACATCAATAATAGCTCCAGCGGTTGCAAGAAAAGGTCGCCCAAGAATGATTGGGACGACAGGGTCTTCCGGCATCTCCATGACAATAAAATCATTAGGCACAATGAGCTTGCCGACCTGAATAGGGAAATCATCAACAACTCCAGTGGGTCTAACACAAGAACCATCTGCCATATAAAGCTTCATATTCACCAGAACCAAAGGACCCATGTTGGTTTTGGACCATATAGAGAGCGGTAGAAGACTAGCACTTGCGCCAAGATCACATAAAGCTTTAAAGCGATGGGCACCTATGCCAATAGTGATTGCAAATTTACCCGGATCACCGAGTTTCTCTGCGAGCTCTAAGGATCACACCTCATCAGTTAGTTCGGACATAGACCACTTTTTGGACAAGATCTCTTTGAGAAATTTGGTGTAGGCGGGCATCTCATTCAAAGCTTCAGCAAAAGGAATAGTGATGTTAAGACCTTGAAGAACCTGCACAAAACGCTTGAATTTTTCGTCTGTGGAATCTTTAGCCTTCTTGGATGGGAAAGGAAGAACTTTTGTTGTTGATGTAGAAGGGACGGAAGGAATAATTCCGGGAATGCGGTCGGCCACGACCTGAGTTTGGTCGGTGACGACCTTATCTGTAGTGGGAGGATGGTCGGTCACGATCTTAGGTGGGTCGGTGACGACTTGCTCCGAGCTTGGCCGGTCTTCGTCGTCCCCCTTGTTCTTGCTTGTTCCTCGGTCTGGTAACTTCGTTCCGCTTCTCAAGTGGATTGCAGCAATTTGTCCTCTAGGATTCTCATCAGAATGTCCCGGTAATCGCCCTTGTGGTCGTGGAATTTGGGCCGCTAAATCACCAAGTTGAGAATTCACATTCTTCCTCCAAGCTTCAAAGTCTCCCAATCGGTTTTGAACTCCTTTAAGATCGTTTCGGACTCCATTCATATCGGTTCAGATGCCATTCATTCCTTCAAGGAGTCCTTGTGCCCATGTTGGTGGCTCTTGAAAACCGGGGGGCCTATAGGGCGGGGCTCTCTGCTCTTGTGGTGGTCCTTGAAAACCTTGATAATAACCATTGTTGTTCCATTGAGAAAAGTTGTTGTTGTTTCTTGGATAAGCATTGTTTTGGCCACGGTAGGGTCCTCTCATATAATTTGCTTTCGCATAAGCCTCTGCAGCTCGGACTTGTTCCACGTTTGTGCAAGAAGAAGTAGGATGAGCAGGGGAACCACATTCTTGACAAGGTTGAGCGGTGGATTTATAGTGGCCCACTTGCTTCTTAAGCCGGTTTATCTCATCTTGCATAAATTGGAACTTCACATCCGGATCAATTGGTTCGGCATTAGGATCATAAAGCTTCTTCATTTGAACCCGGGCGGATTGTTGAGGGCCATACATTGAATCATAGTTGGTAAGTTTGTCCAACAAGGCCCAAGCTTGATCGGGATCCATCTCAATGAATCCGCAGTCGGTGTGAAGGTTGATGCGGTCCTTAGTAGCGGCATTGATTCCCTGAAAGAAGATCTCTTGAAGCACATAAGGTGGTTGTCCATGAGTAGAACATTGCCGAAGAAGTTCTTTAAATCGCTCCCAAGTTTCCACAAAAGTTTCATTGGGAAGTTGATGATAAGAAGTTATGCGCTTTCTTAGCTCTGTAGTCTTAGCTGGTGGAAAGAATTTAGCCAGAAACTGATTATGCAACGCCTTCCATGTATGGATCGATTTGGAGGGTAAACTTTCAAGCCAAGTAAGAGCCTTTCCGGCCAAAGACCATTTGAACGCTTTTAAAAGCACATATTCTAGCGATACATCATCAGCCGCAATAGTGTCACAAAGGTCAGTGAAGTTCTTGATGTGCTCCATGGGGCACTCGGTGGGCTTACCTTCAAATTGCGACCTCTTGATAAGAGTGATGAAGTGTGACTTGATCTCAAAAGCGTGCTCAATAACAGGTAGCACAATAGCAGATTCGGGAACCTGGAATTCAGGATGCATATACTGCTTTGCATTACGTGGAATAGCATTGAGTTGTTGTCGAAGAAGAGTAGCAGTAGCAGTTTGATCATCACGTTCTTTCTGAATACCTTCCATCTGAAGGCGAAGTTCAGCCATCTGGCGAGTAAGTTCCTCAGTGTTGGCCATTGCTCGTCGTTCTCTTAGCCTGCGGTGAAGGGTTCTCTCAAGTTCGGAATCAAAAGGAAAAGGTCGATTTCCCTTCGCGAACTAGAGGGCATGCACCTACACACTCAATCACAAGAAAACGAATTAGTAAACACAAAAGGGTATGGGCTATTCCCAAACCAAAAAAAAATTAAACAAGAAACTAAACTAACGCCCCGGCAACGGCGCCAATTTGTTGAAAGGGTTTCCCGACAACAAAAAAATTTGTAGTCAAGACCCCGCTGAGTACAGGGAGGTCAGGTTCATCCACGGGAATTAGAAGAATCTATTTCTACCTACTAATCCTAATAAAAGAAAACAAAACAAAGCAATAAACTCAAACAGGTGCTCGACACCGACCAACAAGTCAACACAAACGCAGGAGAAAAACAAGGGAAACAGGCGCTCGGCACCGACCTACAAGTGGTCGTAACCGACCAATCCGGGTATGAGAAAATTCCGAGAAACCAAATTAAAGAAGATCTAGAGCAAAGGATTCACCACAACAACTTTATGCATGCAAACATGAATCAAAATCAACCATAAATAATCCCATGAATGACTTTCGTCATGATAAATCAAGTAAAAATCTTAACTTTCATAAAGATCTACACTTGCAAACCCTACTTGTTTCCTAAAGGTTTAACTTTCGTTTTAACCAAATATAATCCAAATTCACAACTAAATCTTTCGATTCACTCATAAACATGAACATGCTTTGACTTTCATCAAGGAATTAATAGCAAACAAGAGGATAATAGATAGAGATTAAAAGAGATGGTTCATTCAAATATTCATGCCTTAATTATGCATAACTTGTCAGGTTTCACCCCAACCCTAGAAAATGGACTACTCACGATCCATAAAACAATCAACAATCATAAGCGAAAGAGAAGACATGATTCAAATCCAAACAAACTTCAATTCAAAAGAAAACTTACAAACTTAAGCAAACCTCCAAGTCTCTCTAATTGTCCAAGAGCTTGGAATCAAAGTAACCTAGAAAACCAAATTTGCAACTCGTTCCGTTCTCCACAAATAACCCTAAAAAACGTCTCTCCAATAAGCCTCCCCTTGAAATAAAACCCTAGAGATCCTTATATAGTAGTAGAAATAAATCTATAAGGAAACTAAAATCTATCTTAAAAAGGCCTATAAATAAAACAATTACTAAACCAAACTTAAGGCGCAAGTAAAAATTCCGCAACACCCGGAATGGGTCGTCACCGACCATGCGTGGGTCGTCACCGACCTCTGGCTGCACTTGATCTTTTCATTTCTTGCTCAAAACTTGCTCCAATGCTTGGCTTTCCTTCATTGTTCCTTCTTCAATCGCTCTTGGCCTTCTAAGACATCCTTTAGCTCCTTCTTTAAGCACTTAGATCTTGAAATCTTCACTCTTAAATCATCAAACCTTCAAATGCATCGAATCTTGCTCTTCTATCAACATCACCACCAAAAAACTTCTAGCACCACCTCCTAGAAAGCTTGAAAAACCGAAATATCTCCTCCTCAACGCTTCAAAGACCTACAAAACATCAAACAAACTTATGTAGACTCCATATCTTAAGATAATATGAAAACCCACAAAAATGACTCAAAGCAACACAATAAACTTAGAAAAGACTCAATCCTAACTAGAAAACTACCCATGAAAACTAACTAAAAAGTGCGACATCACGTGGGAACTTGAGGTTCTGGTGCGCCTAAACCTCGACACTCGAGGTCCGGGTGCGCACTAGCCCCGTCGACGCCGAGGCCATGCCGCGTCTCTACCGTGTCGCGACCTGCCTTTGGCGCGCCGACGCCTTGTCACGACCTTGTCGCGACACTCGCGACTAGGCCACCGTGACCTATCTATGTTTCTTACTATTTTTAGCATTATTTCTTTTCCGAAACATTTCCCATTATGTCATTTCTATTTTTATGAGTTTTGGTCTTGGGCTTGCGTCTTGGGCCGCGTGCGTGCCTCCCCCTTGCGCCGCCCTTGCCACTAGGTTGAAAACTAGGGTTTGTGTGCCCCTTCCTCTATAAAAGAGGCACGCCCCCTCCTTTGTTTGTTACGCTTTGAATGAACTAACGTTATTCTGTCGAGATCTCTCCAGAACCAATTCTAAAAGGCGTCACCCAAATTCTTTCCCAATCCCATATTCTTCCTATCTCCCTCAAAAGAGATCACCTCCTTAATCCTTTCACTTCTTCCCTACCAAGTCTAGTCGTTAAATCGGCTCAAACCTATCAAAAATCCGACGTGAGAAGAACAATTGCGTGTCCAAGATCGATCCTCTCGTGAATCCTTCAACGGGGTTCACATCATTAAGGAAACTAACTAAAACTACCTAAAAACAAAGCAAACAAAACGTAAACATGCATCCTAAACACTAACTATATGCAAGCTATCAAATTCCCCCATGCTTTAACCTTTCTTGTCCTCAAGCAAGAAGTAGATTCAAGTCACACCACATCATAGCAGTCCATGCATTCATCTCATAATCCATACAGCAAGTCAACATATAACTATAACTTGATCAAGACATCTTACCATGCAATTGACTAAAGCAGAGAGCATAGATAATTCATCCATTCTAGACCAGACCAAAGTAATCTGTTTGCACTCTCACTCGAGTGTTTAAGGATATGTGTTTCACTCAAATCAACAATGAAAAACTAGACTACCATAAGTTTGCATCAGCGTCCTAATTATCCACCATTGTGGACCAAACACACAACAAAAATCATGAGGTCTTTCAAGGGTTGAAATGGGGCCAAGAATCGCCGAGTCGATCGCCGGCGCGAACAAAACCCTAGCTCTCGAGCCGTCCTTTGTCGCCGCCTTAATCGCATGCGCTTCCCTATTCGAGCTCATCGACTGCCTCACCGACTCTCGGCGGATGAAGGTTAGGGAAGATGAGTGAGTTGGTGACGGGACGGGCGGGCAGACGAGTGCGCTTATCGCGGGAGAAGACAACAAAGGCTGAGAGGCTTAGGGTTTATCGCAGGAGGAGTCGAAGCCAGTACTATTAAAAAGGTAATTTTAATTTACTTTTTTATAAAATAAAACTGCATTTATACCGGTTTTTTATTTAACCGGTATCCGTGTTGATTTTTTATACCGGTATTTACAAAAAACCGGTATGTCCAAATTGAAATTTACTTTTATATCGCAAATACTTAAAAACTGGTATAAAAGTTTTAAACACATACCGGTTGTAAAACCGGTATATTTTTTGACCGATATTAACTTAAGTTTTTGTACTAGTGTAAAGTCCTAAATCTTGGATGGGTCAAGCTTATATAGGCTAGGAATTAGTTTGTGGAGCTATCAAAATAGGCTTTAAAGCTCAAAAGAAATGGGGTGTCAAAAGATGGATCTTGTAGGGTAGGAAGGGAAATAATAGGTTAATAAGAAACATGCCTCAATCATTTTAATGTCATGCATCATAGTCAAGTAAAGCAGCCTTGAAAAATAGTCGTAACGCAAGTTCTAGAGCTAGCAATTCAAAGTGACACACTCAAGAAATAGAGAACAATTAAACAATAAAAAGCCAAAAACAATCTCACAAGGCTTTTTGTCTAGAACTTCAAAATATAACTAAAACTCAAGCTCGTCTACATGCTCAACCCTACAATCAAAGTAAATAATCAAAGATCATGCTTATTTCATAGAAACTTCAACACATCATGCAAATCATGGGTTAGAATCCATACTTAACTTAGAAACACAAGAGGTCTTACACATTGGGGAAATAAGAACCTAAAATGCAATTTTTTTATTTTTCTTAATTTTCTGTTTTTTTTTTTCATTTTTCAAGACTTTAGTCAATGCAAAACATAAAGTAAACATGCCTAATCTAATGCAACTACATGAATGCAAAGTAAGTAATTCCCTTTGATGTCTCTTTATTTGGTGGTGTTTTCATATGTGATTTCCTTTGTAAATATGTTTCTTTTTCCCCTTTTCTTGTACGTTTTGTTCCTTTTTAGCCTAGTTCTTGTATTTCTATGAGATTCGGAGACTACGCATCTTTTATGTGTTTTGTAGGTAATTTGGCATGAATCGAGGATCAATTTGAAGGAGGGTGGAGACATGGAGCAAAGGCCGAGCTAAAGCGGGAAAGAGAGAAGCAAGCCATGAAGAAGAACAAGAGAAGCCAACTAAGAAGAAGGTGGAACGAGGTCAGGACCGAGATGCAACAACGTCGGGCCCGACTTTGAAGTTTCCAACCTCGGACCGAGTTGCACAGTACCTCGGGCCCGAGGTTTCTCCGTGTCGGGCCGAGTCGGTCACCGGACTACTTGGGCTCCAAGGCACGAATTTGTGAACTTCCACTTTTGCCCCTCATCTAATCTATAAAAGGCCCTCTTGTCTTCTAAGAAAGGGTTCCCTCACACACACAAAAAGGGGGGGGGTTCCCTCACACACACAAAAAGGGGGGGGGGGGGGGGGGGGTCCCTCACACACACAAAAAGGGGGGGATTCCAAGGGAGCCAAGAGGATACTTGGAGAGCAAGGAGGAAGGAGAAGAGGAGGAAGAGAGAGAGAATCGGCCAAGGAGGAGGAAGACTTGAGAGGTTTTGTTGATTGTTTAGCTTTGATTTGATTTGATCTAGTGGATTTGAAAACCCTTGATTTGAATTTGTGGATTGCTTTGGATTTGAATGAAACCTTGCTTTGTTTTGAGATTGATTATGATGATTGCTTTCTCTTTTGATTTGATTGCTTTCTTTGCTTGTCACATGGAGTAGATCTCCTTGATCTTGGGTTATGGGGGAAAACCCTAGCTAGGTTTAGGCTAGAAACCCCAATTCCATACCCTTGAGTGTTTGATCTAAGGAACCCACTCTACATAGAGCTACAATTCCTTGCGAAAGTCGGGAATCAAGGCTTGAGGTTGGCAATGTAGCGAAAGTGAACATGTGTCAATCTCAAGACCTTGCTTCGAAGGGGATTTCCCCATGGGTCGAGGTGTAGATGTGGTTGGAACGAGGGCGAAAGCACTCGATCCTAGTCCGATCATCACTCATTGCCTAAATTGGGGTGGAAAAGCCTTAATCTACTAGGGAAGGAACCCAAAAAGCCCAAGATCTACTTTTAAAATCTTTGAGTTCGACATCCCCAGCTACCTCGGGCCCGACTTACCCAGTGTCGGTCCCGACTTCCTCTTGTCGCCAACCTCGGGCCCGACGTGACCTCAGTGTCGGTCCCGACTGTTTTCTTTGTTTTCCTTTGTTTTATGCTCTCCTTTCTAGCTTCCTAGTATCTAGGCACATCGATCGAGTAGACTTCCCGAGTGTTCGACACCCACCACGTACTACAACGGGGTCGGGTTATAAATTGTATCTCTTGACCCTCGCATCCGAGAGGACGATCAAAAGAATGGCGCCGTTGCCGGGGAAGTCTAAGTGCATTGAGTGCCAATTTGGTGAGTTTCTTGTGTTTTTGTAGTGATTTGGGTGAGGGAATAGCCCAAACCCTTTGTTTGTTTTTGATTTGTTTTGGTTTGCGCTTTTGTTTCATAGGTGTATGCTAGCTCGTTCCTCCCGAGGAACACTTGAGCTTGAGTTTGTGAGTGATCCGGAAAGTATTCTCAAAGAAGCTCGAAGAAAAAAAGGATGGAGAATCAAGCTCTCTATGTTGATGAGGAGTTGGCTCAACTTAGGGCCGAAATGGCTAGATTGTAACTTGAGAGGGACAATCAAGAAGAGGTGGCAAGAAGAGAACGGGAGCAACGGATGAGAGTCGAGGCTCAACTCAACGCTCTACCCTGGAATGCACGCCAATGCATGCATCTGGAGTTGAGGGTGCCCGAGCCGGCTATTGTGCTTCCCGAGGTTGCCAAGAATTTTGAGATCAAGACGCAATTCATCTCCCTCATCAAGCGTGATCAATTCGAGGGCCGTCCACATGAATGTCCCATAGAGCACGTCAAACGCTTTGTGGACATGTGTGAGACGATCTCTACCGACGAGGAGAGATTGGAGTATGTGTTTCTAAAGGCGTTCAAATGGTCACTTGGGGGCAAGGCCACACATTGGCTCGAGAGCCAAGCTCCTAGGTCAATCACAACTTGGAAGACACTCTATGATGCCTTCTTGATGAAGTTCTTCCCGCCCTCAAAGACAACCGAGTTGAGAAGGAAGATTGCAAGTTTTCAACAAGGTCCGAATGAGCCTCTCTTCGAAGCATGGGACCGTTTCAAGGAGATGTTGCGCCAATGTCCTACTCATGGCCAACAACCATATGTGCTTCAAGACATCTTTTTCCAAGGTATCAATCCGGTAACGAAGGACAAGCTCAATCTCCACACCGATTGTGGATTCATAGACTTGACACCGGATCAAGCTTGGGAGCTACTTGACAAGCTATCCGATTATGAGGCCATGTATGGGGTGAGTCAAGCTAGCAAGGAGGTGAAAGTTCAAGGTGAAGGTGCAAGGAAGTTATATGATCCAAAGGGAGAAGACATTGATAAGGATGTGAAGCTCCAATTCCTTGAAGGTGAAGTGAGCAAGCTTAAGAGGCAAGTCCACTACTACAAGCAAAATGCTAGAGCTTGTGAGGAGTGTGGATCCTTTGCACATGCTACACAAGTTTGCCCGAATGAGAGCCAAGTGCGCTTGACCGAGCGAAGAGAGTCGGACCAACTTACCCAGCAAGTCGGGTCCGACGTTCCCCGAAGTCGACCCAGCAAGAAGATCGACTCCTTCACCACGGACCGAGGTTGAGAGCAACTCGGGACCGACGTACACAGACCTGGATCCAACTCCTTTGCCCAGGACCGAGATTCACAACATCGGGCCCGACATGGTGCCCAAGTCGGTCCATTCAGAAAATGTTGCAATTGAAGTAGGGAAGTCCAAAGAAGTTGATCCAAACAAGATTCAAGGTGCAACAATTCTTCCATATCCCTCGAAGAAGCCGAAAGATGTTGTTGAGAACAAGTTCAAGAGGTTTCTCAAACTCTTGCAAGGCTTGAACATCTCCATCCCGTTCACCGACGCATTGAGTGAGATGCCATCTTATGCCAAGTTTTTAAGGGAGATTTTGAGCAAGAAGAGGTCCATAGTGGAAATGCAAGATGAAGTCAAGACCTTGGAGTTACCACAAAAGCTAGGAGATCCCGGTCGTTTTGCTATAACCATTGGTGTGGGGTCTCAAAATTTCCAAGCCTTATGTGACCTTGGGGCAAGTGTTTCGGTGATGCCCGCTAGCATTTGGAGAAGAGCAAATTTGGGTGAAATGGAGCCGGCCGATATGTCCCTAACCATGGCCGACGGTTCCATCATCAAGGCCAAAGGGATATTGGATGACGTTCCGGTGCGGGTTGGAAGGTACTTTGTCCCCGATGATTTCGTGATCTTGGACATGCATGAGGATCCCTTGGTTCCAATAATCTTAAGGAGACCATTCTTAGCTACGGCGGGGGCAAGGTTCGATGTCAAGAACGGGAAGGTCTCCTTTGAGATTGGGGAAGAGAAGGTAGATTTCCACTTCAACAAAGCTTTGAATGAGCCGGACGCCTTGGCCATTCTTAAGCTTGAAGAGAGTGCCAAGAGAGAACGTGAAGAAGTGGAAGTTGCTAGGGAGGTTGTTGCTTTAAGGAGTGATGAAAGCTTCAATGAACAAATACAAGTGAGGGAGTTGTTGGAGCAACTTAAGGATCAAGATGAGTCAAGGAACAATGCTAGCTCAAGAGGAGATGAAGAGTATCCTTACTCATATCCTTTTAATGTTGGTGAAGATCACAATTCTTCCCAAAATTTTGATTCCTACATTTGCTTGAGTGATTTGAATGATGACCTAGGAGACTCCTATATATGCCTTAGTGATTTAAAAGGTGAATTGATAGAATCTCCTAGGAATACTTTGGATGACTATGGTGTAGGGCAAGAAAAACATGATGGAGCAAGCAAGGAGGAGAAATCTCATCCGTTGGAGGAGTATGATGAGATAAGCCCGAGATCGGAGAGCCATGCCTATGTGGACCATCGTTGGTGGTTTTATGGGTATGAAGGCAATGGGAATGGGCATAACAATGGCGAGCAATTCACCGTGTTTCACCCGCCATAAGGTTGAGGTTAGGAAGTCAAGCTAGTGACTCTAAACGAGCGCTTCTCGGGAGGCAACCCGAGCTAGTAGCTTTCTTTTCGTAATTTTAGTTTGATTTTCTTAGTTTAGCTTAGCTTTTCTCTAACCAATCCTTATCTAGTGTTTTGTGGATTTATGGTGTTGTGCATCCTTCAAAGTTGTGTAGGATTTGAGGTGAAATATTTAAATGGAAATATGGGAAAGAAGTTGCATGAGGATGGAGTAAAATTGGTAACCCGAATACTCCCACATCGAGCCCAGGTAAGTCGGGCCCGACATAGGGACGTCGGTCCATGAAGTCGGTCCAACTTGATCCGACTAGTGGGAATTCCAATTTTGCCCTTGACCTAATTTGTCCCCTTCCCCCATTAAATACCACCCCCCACCTACCTATCATCTTCATTATCAACTACCATACCCAAAACACAACCCCTCTCCCTCAAAAACTCTCAAAGTCGGCCGCCCCTACCCTCACCATACTCGATCCACATCCATACCACTTCATCTCGTTCCAACCACAAAAAGGCCTCCCAAACCCGAATCCAAGTAGAAATCTCGAGTTCAATATAGTCCTTCGTCCCCCATCTAGATCTAGATATAGAAAATTTGAGTTCTAAGTTGCTTATTTGTTCAAAAGTTCAAATACTCTTCGAATCCGGTATGTGTTACTCGATCTCTACTTATTTCTTTGAAAATTTTGTGCTTTCATTGCGTAGATTGAGTAATGCCATGTTTGATTGAGAGCTTGAGCTTTAGCATCAATGGTGGATTTGCATGATTTGTGAAATTGAGCTTTAAAGTTGTTTATGCATGCTTAGATCCATTTAGAACTTCGATTAGGGATGTTTGATGGTTGAATTTGAAATTTAAGTGCATGATAGAATGACTTGGGTTGATTTGAGGTTAGAGTCGAAGCATGAACTAGGTCGAGATCGATGTACCCAGGAGAGTCGGGCCCGAGTTGTGGAAGTCGGTCCAACAAGTCGGACCGAGGTTGAGTACGTCGGGCCCGACATAGGTTGGAAGTCGATCCTTGTTGTTTTTGCTCTCTTCTTGTGATATCATGTGGATTCATGTGTTTAATTATTGGCTATAGCCTAATCATGATGTAGAATGATTATTTGCTTAGCTGTTGTTAGAAGATGTCCATGATGATTTATGTTGGATTGAGATGCATGTGAGTCTAGAGACTAAGTATGGGGTCCCCTTTGTGTTGGAATGTTGTTGTGTGTTGATGAGTGCTTTTGTTGGGTTGTATGGAGTTTATCTTGGATCCTTTTGTTTGGATGTGTGTAGGTACAATGGAGACAAGAGCTTCATCCTCTCATGTGGAAAGGCCAAGGAAGAAGTCCAAGAAGACGAGGAAAGAGCCGAAGTTGGATGATGTCTATTTGGAGGATGATGAGCAAGTGGAGAATTATGAAAGATATATGGCGCTTGAGCACCACACGAGGTGGCTTGATTGGGAAGCCGTGAGGAAGATGGACATGGATCAAGCCCTTCCAAGATGCTACTCCCACATCGGTCTTAATGGAATGCTAAGGTGGAACAACACTCACTACCCCGCCCTCACCTCGGAATTTATGGCCACATTCGAGTGCACTTATGATAATGTGGAGGATGAGGAAGGGGCGATTACTTTCCGATTGGGCAATGAGGACCACAATCTCACTCTTAGGGATTTGGCTACCTACTTCGGGTTTCCATGCCCAAGAGAAGAGGCCGGCGTCAACAATGAGAAGGTGAAACAAGTGTGGCGTCATGTGGCCGGGAAGAGTGAGATGGAAAAGGGCGCCTCCACAACCAAGATTGCTAGCCCTCTTTTTCGGGACATGGTGCGAGTCTTGGGGTGTGCAATCTATGCTCGTCATGAGTTGAGCAAGCCAATGAAGGAGGAGATCATGTTGCTCCATGAGATGCTCTTCAACACCGAGAAGCCCATGAACCTTGCATGGGAGTGGGTCAAGATGGTGCGGGACTTCCAAAGTTCCTTTTGGATCTACTTCGGCGGGATGATAGCAAGGCTCGCCATGCGTCTAGGAGTTGATCTTGACAAGTATTCCCCGGCTCCGAATGGTGTTGAGTTCATGAACATGAAGTATTTCAAGAAGGCCAACATCATCAAGGAGAAGCTCTACATGATTTCCTTGGCCCCTCATTCAAACTATGATGGTGTGTCGATCCGGTTAGTGCACAACCTCTATGATCTTTCTCGGTATCAAAATTGGTACCAAGTGTTGGCCGGCAAGCCACACTCATTTGGTGACCCCGAAGGTGCAAGAGAAGGGCGGCGACAACAATCCCAACACATTCGGTTTAATTCCCCTCCATCTACACCGGATTCCGACCAAGACAACTTCGTGTTTGCACCTCGTGCGGAGGACATGGATGTCGATCAAGGGCAAGGTGAAGAAGATGAGCGCTTCCAAGGTTTGATGGCCAACCTCCGAGCCACGCACCAAGCTCCAACACTAGAGGACCGAGGTACACACCAAGTCGGGCCCGACTTTCCCCAACGTCGGTCCACTTCATTCCATGGTGGTGAGGTCCCGAGGCATTATGAACGAGGAGAAGGGAGAGGTGCAAGGCGAGAGCAATTCCAAGGTGCCGGTTATGAAGGTTATGCCCAATGGTACGGTCCGGGAATGGTGTTTCCCGAGCAACAATAACCGGTGGACATGTCCTTCTTAGCCAACCAAATGGCTCATCTCCAACTTCAACAAGAAAATGTTCTCCAAGAGGTCCATCAAGTGAACCAACATCAACAACAAATGTACCAACAACAACAACAAATGCTTCAACAACAAAGTTCTTTCCAAGCTAGCCAACAAGAGATGAACCGGGCCCTCGGCTACACTAGACGAGAGGTGGAGGAGCTTAGGGAGGTGGAAGACCAAAGGTGGCGAGTCCAAGATAGCTACAACACGTGGATGAGCGGGAACTTCCCTTCCCGTGAGGACCAATGGACACGCCCGGAGCCTCAACTCCAACCACCACCACAAGACTTCTACCAAGAACAAGTGTACGAGAGGGAGCGGCAAGCAAGGCTCCAAAGAGGACGTAGACGTGACAACCCCGCCGATTGATCCTATACATGCCATTGAAGAATAAGAAATTGTGAGCTTTTCATACACTTCTCTCTTGCTTTTAAGTTTTGATTTCCTTGTTTGATGGGGACATCAAAAATTTTAAGTATGGGGTGGGGGTAAGTGTGTTCATGATTTCACTTGTTTATGTTTGTTTATTATTTTGAGGATATTTAGTTTGTGTTTCTAGTTTGTGTTTGGAATGTTTGAGTCTTTGTTTTTTGGTTTTAGAGAAATTTTTGCAAAAAAAAAAATCCATAAAAAATTGAAAAATTGTGTTAAAAACAACAAAAAGATTTTGTGTTTTGTAGGTTTTGGACTAGAAATTCCCATCTTAGATTGCCAAAATAAAAGCTAATGATGATGTGAGCATGTAAATTCCTTTGCATATTTTTGGATAGTTTAGCCTCTAAATTGATGTTGCTTTTGATATGATCATGATATCTTTCTTGTTTTATTGAGCATGTGAGTTCTAGGATGAGTTCTTATGCAACTAAGTATGAGTGACCCTTGTGAGATTGATTTTTGGCCATTTTAGGGATGCTTGATCATATTTGCATATCCCTCATTTTTCTTGTGTGATTAGCTCATTCATGCTTAGTAAAACTTGCTATTGCGGTGTTTATCTATTTTCCAAGACCGTCATGATAATTGTCCTAGCATGGTCACATTGATTTTGAACTTTATTCTTCTAGTCACATAAATGTTCCATATCCTACCATGAAGTTAATCCTTTGATTGTAGCCCCGTTCTAGCCTAAGCCTCTGTTTGAACCTCCTCAAAAATATTATTCCTAGCCTTATATGACTTGACCTTATGGGATTGGACTTTAGAAGAGAGGATTGGATTGTATTTGAAGAGTTGAGATTCTTTTGGGTTTAAGGGCAAAGAATGGTGTTATGAATCATGTGGGTAGTGCATCTTTGTTGTACAAAATGAAAAAAAAAAGAAAGAAAAGAAAGAAAGAAAATGTTGGAAATGAAAAAGTGGAATAAAGCAAAGAGCTTAAGTGAAGAAAATGGTCCGACCGAGTTACAAGCAACATCGGGCCCGATGTCATAAGAAAGTCGGTTCAAATGTAGAAAGTGTTGAAAATCCAACAAAAAGCATAAGAGCAAGGATGAAGTGGAATGTTAAGTGAAATTTTGGGTTGAAAGGAAAATGTTAAGTCTTTTGGGTGAGTGTGAAAGTAATTGTGGGATTTGGTGAAATTGGTGAGAGTTTAGGTTGTTCAACCCCCATTATAAGCACCACAAGACCAAATAATTCCCACCTTGAGAAATATCAAAAGCCCCATTACAACCCGGCCGAATGGAACCTCTTTGAGGACCTCCATTGAGCCAAGTTCGAAATTCTTTGTGTACTTTGCATTAGGCATCTCTAGGTGGAGAAATGGGTGATATTAGCTTCAATAGTAAAGTCCTTACTTGCATGATTTTTGAGCTTGAGTGTTCATTGCTAAACCCAAACACATGATGAGTGATACACATTCACATATCCCTAAAGTGAGGCTTAGTTGCATTGACTTTATTCCTTGGAACACTTAATCACGTGTGATGATGTAATCTTGCTTGAATGTCGATCACTTGTGCTTAAAATGAGTTTTCATATGAGGCTTTACTTGAAGATTATGTTTCGGTCTTGCTTACATTGTTATTGCTTGAGGACAAGCAAGTTTAAGTATGGGGTATTTTGATGTCTCTTTATTTGGTGGTGTTTTCATATGTGATTTCCTTTGTAAATATGTTTCTTTTTCCCCTTTTCTTGTACGTTTTGTTCCTTTTTAGCCTAGTTCCTGTATTTCTATGAGATTTGGAGACTACGCACCTTTTATGTGTTTTGTAGGTAATTTGGCATGAATCGAGGATCAATTTGAAGGAGGGTCGAGACATGGAGCAAAGGCCGAGCTAAAGCGGGAAAGAGAGAAGCAAGCCATGAAGAAGAACAAGAGAAGCCAACTAAGAAGAAGGTGGAACGAGGTCAGGACCGAGATGCAACAACGTCGGGCCCGACTTTGATGTTTCCAACCTCGGACCGAGTTGCACAGTACCTCGGGCCTGAGGTTCCTCCGTGTCGGGCCGAGTCGGTCACCGGACTACTTGGGCTCCAAGGCACGAATTTGTGAACTTCCACTTTTGCCCCTCATCTAATCTATAAAAGGCCCTCTTGTCTTCTAAGAAAGGGTTCCCTCACACACACAAAAAGGGGGGGGGGGGGGGGGGTTCCCTCACACACACAAAAGGGGGGGGGGGTTCCAAGGGAGCCAAGAGGATACTTGGAGAGCAAGGAGGAAGGAGAAGAGGAGGAAGAGAGAGAGAATCGGCCAAGGAGGAGGAAGACTTGAGAGAATTTGTTGATTGTTTAGCTTTGATTTGCTTTGATCTAGTGGATTTGAAAACCCTTGATTTAAATTTGTGGATTGCTTTGGATTTGAATGAAACCTTGCTTTGTTTTGAGATTGATTATGATGATTGCTTTCTCTTTTGATTTGATTGCTTTCTTTGCTTGTCACATGGAGTAGATCTCCTTGATCTTGGGTTATGGGGGAAAACCCTAGCTAGGTTTAGGCTAGAAACCCCAATTCCATACCCTTGAGTGTTTGATCTAAGGAACCCACTCTACATAGAGCTACAATTCCTTGCGAAAGTCGGGAATCAAGGCTTGAGGTTGGCAATGTAGCGAAAGTGAACATGTGTCAATCTCAAGACCTTGCTTCGAAGGGGATTTCCCCATGGGTCGAGGTGTAGATGTGGTTGGAACGAGGGAGAAAGCACTCGATCCTAGTCCGATCATCACTCATTGCCTAAATTGGGGTGGAAAAGCCTTAATCTACTAGGGAAGGAACCCAAAAAGCCCAAGATCTACTTTTAAAATCTTTGAGTTCAACATCCCCAGCTACCTCGGGCCCGACTTACCCAATGTCGGGCCCGACTTCCTCTTGTCGCCAACCTCGGGCCCGACGTGACCTCAGTGTCGGTCCCGACTGTTTTCTTTGTTTTCCTTTGTTTTATACTCTCCTTTCTAGCTTCCTAGTATCTAGGCACATCGATCGAGTAGACTTCCCGAGTGTTCGACACCCACCACGTACTACAACGGGTTCGGGTTATAAATTGTATCTCTTGACCCTCGCATCCGAGAGGACGATCACCCATCCCCCATGCTTAAATTTTACATTTTCCCCAATGTAAAGTAAAAGTAAGGAGAAAGAGAAAAACTCACAAATTAACTACTAGTTTGGGTAACAGAATGGTGGTGAGCAACATCAGAAGGGAAAAAATCAACATCTTAGAGGCGGCGGGCAGGCGGCAGGCAGGCGTCGGGCTGGCAGCGGGCGCCACTATCTTGGCGGCGAGCGCCGCTGGACACTTCGTAGCCGAGGACCTTTGAAATTAATTGGCGGCGGTCGCCGCCTGTTCCGTTACGCTCTTTTTTTGGCATACTTGCAGGTTAGTCCAACACGGAAACAAAGGAAAATCCGAAAAAAAAAACTAAGCTAGAAAAAAAAAAGAAAAAAGAAAGGAAGTACCTAGCTCGGGTTGCCTCCTGACAAGCGCCTTATTTATCGTCATGACTCGACGTTTAACATAAATTGACAAGATTAGACATTGCCAATGCCCTTAGCAACCTGTCAAAAGAATGTGAACATATCTCACAAGAAGATAAGTAACACAATGATAATTTGAAAGTGAATATTACACCATTCAAAAACCGTTTCAACTTATCAAACCTATGTGCCCAGTTTTTATGAGATGGCATATGCTTAAACAAATTGAACACAAGTGGTGATGTCAGAAAATACTTACATTTCATGTCAAAGTATTTGTCACCATTACCACTTTGTTAAATGATGAACTCCATATGTTTTTCATCTTCCACCTTGTGTTCTAGACTTGGCTCCTCATCTTGCAACTCCATAAGCTTTGGATGTGAGAAGGTGGGGAAACTTAAACATAGGATTTCAAGGCCTAGCATAGGGCACAACATGATGGCGGGAACCTTAACAGATGTATCATCTTGATTTTCTCCCTCATTGTTGTCTACTTCATTAGCAAAGAAGTCATCATGGTCAACAAAATAATCTTCTTCCAAAACCACAAAAGGCTCAAACTCATGACTCCACATGGGAGAAGATGATTCAGGCTCCCTAGGCTCTGAAAGTATCTCTATGCCAGCACAGACTTCAATTGGCTCTGTGATGATCTGCTCAGCGTGCTTTATAGGTGTGAATTCATATTGAGCATCAAATTCATCTTCATAACCCACATCAAGTGTCTTAGATTGCTCCTCAACTTGTATATGGGTTTTTGACTCGTGATTGTTTGATTCCAATGTGATTCCACCATTCCTCTCACACAACTCAAAAGGACATGAGGTTGTGGAATGAAAATGTGAAGAATAGAACTTACAGGGCTCCTTGATCAAAGTATCCATCAATGTAGAGATATCCATACTGAATGTATCCGTCCTTGTAAAGAGATCCCTCATCATATCCTCAAGAGACGAATCAACCGGTTGTGGTTGTTGAGAAGATGACTCAACATGAAAGCTCTGATAGCTCATGAAACATAAGAAATCCCAACATTCCTCGGATCCCATATATAACAGCCTATCATTGCTCATGCAGTTAGCCAATCCTCTTGTCTCAAAATTCATATGAAGAATAACTCCGATGTTGACCTCTTCATCACTGTATCGGGAACCCCAAGTATCAAGTTTGAACACATGGTCTTGAAATCTAGAAAAATAATCATGGAAGTGTCCATCCTGCAATTGTTTATACTTGAACAAAGCCATAAATTAGTAGCACAAGTGTTATGAACCGTAAGATAGGTTCACAACACCAAGATTGGCACAAAAATCACACAAAAGACAAGTATTGCCTCCCCGTCAACGGCGCCAATTTGATAGGCGTGAAATGGTCGTTCAAATCATGGCTATGCAAAAGAGTCCTAACAAACCTAAAGACTGTAGTCTTAGGGAATTAAGGGTCGAATCCGCAGGGAGGTTGGTTTATCTTTTTATATGAATTTTATGTCAATTAAATTAAAAGGGTTTATGAAGTAAATTAAATAATAAGCATGCAAAAGTAATAAAGCAATAAAGTTTTTGTTTTTATCAATTTGGGAAAATACTTAGTCAACAAGAGATCCACATTCGTATGACAAGTTGATCATAGATTTCACTCAATATCGCATACATATGGAATTCCAATTCCTTTTCAAAGATAAATAATAGCACAACAAGATACTATCAATATGACTGGCTTAAAGTCGTCATGCTAAATCAAAAATAAATCCCTAGTTACACAACTAGTATAGCTGGTAAGTCGGGGTCGTACCCAAGAGACACTTAAAATTCAGAGTAATATTGTTATCAACTTAATAATAATAAAGGGGGATTGTGAATTTTAATCTAAAACTAGGGAAATTAAAGCAGACAAAACAATCAATTTAACAAAGCAAAGGTTGGATTTTTATCAAATTAAGGAAAACAATCTTATTCAAGCATCGACTTTCATCATCAAGTTATTGATCATTGATTCAAACAAGTTATTTCCTTTGGTTATTCCTATCCTAATCAGATATATTAAACAAGCCAGCGGGTCATGTAAATACATAACATCAAAACAAACATGAAACGATCATGAATAATAATGATATTAGCAGTAGGAGCAAGGATATGCAGGATACATACAAATTGAGTTCCAACGAGTCAAACAATAAGCATGCAATCAAATCTCTTTCTCAATGGTTTTAGTCCAACCAGTCCTAAAACATTGAGTTGCTACAATGATTAGTTTTTACTACGAGAAAACTAGATCTAACAATAGAGAGTATCAATTCCAACAAGGTGATCAATCAAGTAGAAATCAATACAATCAATATTAATAAGCATAAGAGAATTGAAATAACCTTTAGAAATAAACCTGAATTGTAGAATCTTACAATAAACTTGAATCTGAAAGCTTCAACTTGAATAGAACTAAAGGGTTTAGTTCTCCATAAGAGAGAAAATACAAAAGTCTGGAATAATGAAAATTAGGTTTAAGAGAGATATCAAACAAAAGCTGAAAAGTAGGTTTAAATAGTCTCGAAGATACACGGAATTAAAAAGATAAAAGGAAACAAATATAAAAGATAAATAGATATATATAACGCCGCCTCAATTTTTGATGTCGTGGAAAACCGCGATCGCGGTGAGTAATGTCCACGATCGCGGCCCTACTTCTGATAGCATTTTAGCGGTACTTTCGGAAGATGATTTGACCACCTTAGAGTGGGAATTTTGACTCAGAGTAAAATATGAATTGTAGTTCTTCGAGTTAGCGTTTCAATGATACCAAATTTAGCTTCATCTGACCAACATAGCTCCTGAACGAAGCCTCACAAGAAAGTGGTGTCGAAACAAGAACTCCAATGCATGACCCTATTTTAAGCGTTCTTTTCCACAACCTCATGGGCCTTAATGATCATCAGAAGTGGCTTGGATATCCTTGTAAGAGACACTTGAATACATCCAATCTTGAATCCTTCAACTTAACCAATCTTTGCTCCTCAAAACGACCTAAAAACACGAAAGCACAAGAGTAGACACCGAAATGTAAAAACTACTAATGCTAAGCAAAATGCATGCAACTACCTAAGATTTAAACATAAATATGCCTTAAAACTAACACCTAAATAAGTGCTATCACAATACTAACTAATTGAATAACCCTGAAACTATCAAGATTCAATTCATAAGCAATATGAAGAATAGGAACATAATCAGAATACAATTCTAGCATAAAACAACCAGCTTTTATACTAGAATGCAATTTAACTCTCTTCTGCAATAGACTAGCACAACCAGATACTAGTGTAATGCAGTTTGCTACAATGAAAAAGAGAAACTCAACCAGTAATTTCTCCAAATCTAGCAATTGAGATTCGATAACAACAACTCTAGAAGTTGTTGAAATCAATCACATAAACAAATCAATCAAGAGAGTAAAATAATTCCATGGAATAAAAAAAGAGTAGGAATCTCACAACTGAAAGTCAAAACGAAGCTTCAAATTGTCTGACTACGCAAAAGGGCTTAGTTCTCCATGAAAGGCTAAAACT
This sequence comes from Fallopia convolvulus, assembly GCA_964016875.1. NCBI lineage: Eukaryota > Viridiplantae > Streptophyta > Magnoliopsida > Caryophyllales > Polygonaceae > Fallopia > Fallopia convolvulus. Next base: position 27,576,328 of record OZ024736.1, read on the forward strand.
CAAAGTCTGAAAGGAAAAGATGATAATGATGAATAGATTGATAGATGGATGAATTAGAGGTGCAACTCTCATAACCCTAGCTAATATATAAACTAGGTCTAGAAAGTCTATCCAAAAATACAAAAGTCGGAACAAAGTTGATAGAAAAGGAGCCAATCAGAATAAAACACGTATCGGACAAGAGATGTCGTGCTGTCAAGGGTGGCAGGTGCCGCTGGGTTGGCGGCAGTCGCCGCCAGCAACTGAGTTCAGAATTCAATTGACACTTCGAGGGCTGTTTTGACCTCCTTCGAGTTGGAATTTGGACTCGGAGTGACATCATGAATTGTACCTCTTTGAACTAGATTTCCAATGATGCCAAATTCAATTTTATCACATCACTATAGCTCCCGAAGGAGCCCTTAGAAGATAGAGGTGTCGAACTAGAAACTCCAACGGATGGCTTGAATTCAAGCGTTCTTTCCCCGATTTCCATTCCTTTCACACTTGTTTACTTTAAGACCTGTAAAACAACGTAGAACAAGTGCAAAATTCCAAAACTCCTAGACACTCTAATAACTTAAGGAAACTAACTAAAACTACCTAAAAACAAAGCAAACAAAACGTAAACATGCATCCTAAAATCTAACTATATGCAAGCTATCAATAACTCAAGAATTTGCCCGACGTGACTCCCAAAGAGCATTTGGTTGGATTCAACTTCATTTGATAGATCCACAAAATTTGGAATGCATCCTCCAAATGTCGGATGTGATCTCTTGCCTTCAAGGATTTGACTAACATGTCGTCGATGTATACTTCCATCATATCCCCCAGTTTTTCCTAAAACATCTTATTAACCAATCTGTGATAAGTAGCACCTGTGTTTTCTAATCCGAAAGGCATAACCTTGTAACAATATGTCCCTTGATTTGTTACAAATGTGGTTTTTTCTTAGTCGCCAGGGTGCATCATTATCCGATGGTATCCACTCAATGCATCCATGAATGTTAAAAGCTCATGTCCTATTGTTGCATCCACCATTGCGTCAATATGAGGCAACGGGAAAGTCGATGCAAACGCGCCACTTCTCGTTTTTCTTTTTAACGAAAACCACATACTACTACAAAAAGCGCACATAGCCAGGAAATTATAGCCAGGAAATCCCGGTGTGGTTAAGTTTGTAGGTAACTGCCACAACATCCCCCACAAACCTCCAATTTTTTTCTAGCTGTTTACCCGTGAAATTCATGGTTTGGGCTATATTTGCGAGAATATTGTCGCGAAATATACACACATCTAAGTTCGATTCTGAGTTTGTGGCCATCTAGCCATGAAAATATGGGTTCCGGTTATAGTTGCGGCCATATTGATGCGAATATATTACGAAACTAAATTCCGTTCTAAATTTGTGGGAAAATTGTCACGAAATAATCACGCACCTAAGTTCAATACTAATTTTGTGGCCATTTAGCCATGAAAATATAGGTTGCGGCTATAGTTGCGGCCATATTGACGCGAATATATTATGAAGCTAAATTCGGTTCTACATTTGTGGGCAAATTGTCGCGAATGACCCACGAAGCTAGATTTGGTTCTAATTCTATGGCCATATTGTCATGAAAACATCGTTTGCAGGTATATTTGTGGCCATATTGTCGCAATTGAATTATGTAGCTAGATTCGGTTCTAAGTTTGTGGTCAATATGACACAAAGGAGTTTTTTTTATTATGGATAGAAAAGTTATTCATTTCGTGTCTTAGTTAGTTTGAAAAAATCTGCAGAAACAGTGACGAGATTAGCCATGAGTTCTTCATTTTGTGAGAAATCTGCAAAAACAACCACCAAATTTAACTAGTATTTTTTTATAAAAAGGGCAAAACATTATGACGGTTTTGAAATTAAAAAAAAAAGTTGGCCTTGCAAGAGATCGAATCCATAACATCTTGCACACACAAGGAGTCTTAACCAATTATGCCATCTCGACTTTCACGTTAAATGGAAATAGAATTGTATTTAACCCGTTCAAGTTTGTAAAGGATGAATGCTACAAAAACATGAATAACATCACAAAGGAGATTTTACACTACATTCAAGAATTGAACAATGCCTCAATGGTACTGATAACTGAAAGCTCATATAGAACAAACTCTTTGAATCCTAGCAATGAAAGCAAATGCAATGACAGTAAGTGAGAATGAGAGAAAGAGATTACTTCAACATTTTGCAATAGATGCAATACAGGCTCTTTTGACGACCCGACAAGACGTTGTATGAAATTCCCTCCGCCCTTAGGGAATGCTCTAGTTTGTCAATACCAAATGTAATCATAGCTTCATCAAAGGACTTGACAAGCTTGGATGATAATTCTTGATGTTCTTTCCAAGGACCAGACGTTGTTCTTTCCAATTAGAAATATGTAATCGGTTAGCTAATGGTACAAATATTTCCAATGTTTCTTTCGCAAATCTCTGTTGTTTGGCCAAAGGTAATGCTTTTAAAGTCATCTTATTATGCAATCTATCTGCCAATTTGATCAGCACATATCGCGGATCAGCCATTGCAAGAAACATGGTGTGCAACCGATCTACTTTAGCTGTTTTACAAGCTGTGTCATTGTCGCATGCAAGCTTGCTCAAGTGACTCAGCTTAGAGACCTCCATCAATCAATCACATTTCTTAAGCTATAGAACTTGGCCAATCAAACAATGAGGGGGAAAAAATCCTACAGATCTCACAACACGACGGCTTGGAATCTGGTAGAGCTGTTATTAGTTTACAACAAAGTACAAGACAGATCAAAAGCATAAGAACAGTCCATTACCCCTTGCACTAGATTGCAACAATAGTGGAATTTGCATCAATCATGGCCAGCATCACAGCAGTTTCAACACAATGTTGCAAATAAGGATCTCCACTTGCTCGGATCTACAACAAACAACAAGCCATCAACTCAAATGATGCATGAGTCAACCAACACAGCCGAACACAAAGTAATATGACCATATTACAAAGATAAACCACGGATAAGAAGAATACAATACCTGCCCTCTATGTTGATGTTCGTGTTTTGGTATAGTTTTTGGTAGGGTTTTCTTAGTTTATTAGGATTAGTTTTGATAAGTTTAGGGTTATTTTTGTGTGTTTTTGGATAGTTTTACATATTTTGTGAGAAGTATGGAAGCTACTCCGTTTTGTGTGTTTTTGTAGGTTTTAGCAAGGAAAAGGTGTTATTTGGAGCTGAATTTGGAGTGCTATGATGAAGGACGGAGGAATACAAGATAATGAAGTCGAAGTCTAAGTTATTGAAGAAGCCAAGCCTAGGCTCGTTAACGAGGCTGTGAGGGCTCGTTAACGAGGTTACGAGATAGAGTTTTCGAGAGTTTGATTTTGTGACATACCGATCTTGTGCGGGAATTTATTCCGTGTCGGTAGAGTGTTTTTAATGAATTTTAGGGTTATTATATTATTTATTTTAGGTCTTGTTATCCTTCTAGATTTTATTTCTATCTTTTTAGAGTAGATTTCTATCTTGTAGGAAAGTTTTTATCTTCTAGCCTTTTTTATTTTATAGCCTTATTACTATAAATACTCATCTATCTAGCCTAGAAAAAGGGAGAAGGATTCAAGCAAGCAAGTAGTGAAGGAGGAAGAGCCGAGGGAGAGAGAGAGAGAGAGAGACGAGTCGGAAGGTCGAGATCGAGAGCCACGGTGGACGAAAGTTTTCGGGGTCGTTAATCACGAGGTTTTCATTTGGTGCTTTGTATTTTTCGGTTTCTTCTGAATTTTGGTAAGACAATATTCTATTCTTAATTCGAAGTAGTTGTTTTGTTTTCAATGTTTTCTCTTGTTGAAGTTATTTATTTCTTAGTTATGAATAGTGAGTAGTTTTCTTATCTAGGGTCGGGGTTGAAACCCGGCATAGTTATGCATGGTTTGATGAAGTGAGATGATGTGTTGAATGCCTTTTATCTATTTTGAGATTGCTTGTTGTGTTTATACCTAGATGAAAGTCAAGGTAATTTGAGTTTTTGACTTGATTGAGAGAGAAAGTTATAAACTTGAAGGTGGATATTGTTTGAATACGAAAGTTTCAAGCTTTAGATCCAAAACAAGCGATTGAGTGAATTAGTTTATGAAAGTAGATTAATTTACTTGCTAGTAAATGAAAGTTGATGAATCTATCTATTTAAAGGCATGATATTTATCTTCTTACGAGTTTATGTGCATGACTATGTTGTGGTAACCCTTGTCCTTGATCTTTGTTTTATTTGAATTCTCCTAGGTTATATTCGTTACTGAGTTCGTAGCCTCGGTACCGAACCTGTTTAGTTCGTTATTTTGAGTCATTTGTTTGCGGTGGTTCGTTAACGACCCTGACAACGTCGTTAACGAGGCTGCTAGTGAATGTTTGCTTGTTTTTTTGTTTGATTTTTAGTAGTTGATAGATAAACAAACCTTGCTTCTCGTGGAACGATCCTGACTCCCTTATACTCAGCGGGGTCTTGACTTATAAATTTATTTGTTGTCTAGAGTAAAGGCCCGTCAACAAATTGGCGCCGTTGCCGGGGAAGCAACGAGTTTGTTTGTTTATCTGTGGGTCTGGGAATAGCCCGACCCCGTTTTTGTTTTTAATTTCTGTTTTCTTTGCCTGTTTTCTCAGCGCATTCCGGTAGGACGTCGAAGGCTTGAATTTGACAACGCTGGTTATTATTCAGAACCTGAACGTTCCCTACATTGTAGACGCCGAGAGAACCGAGCCAGGGCTACACCTGAAGAGCTGGCTCGTCAGTTGGAAGTCCTCCAGAACCAGATGGAGGCATTGAAGACTGAGAAGGAAGACGCTGTTGCCGAGGCTGAGCGTCAACGGACTACCAATGCTTGTCTACAGGAAGAGCTGAATGCCTATCCGAGGAATGCCAAGCAATACATGCATCCAGAACTGAGGGTGCCAGAATCACCAATCGTGCTTCCGGAGATAGAGAAACCATTTGAGATTAAATTTCAAATTATATCCTTGATAAAGCAGGCTCAGTTTGAAGGGAAACCTACTGAGTGCCCTATGGAACATATTAGAAATTTTCTTGATTTATGTGACACCATAGCTGATGAAGGTGTCTCACTTGAATTTGTTCTGTTAGAAGATTTCCGGTGGTCTCTTGTTGGAATGGCCCTGAGCTGGTTGGAGAGCTTACCTCCTAAGTCTATCAGGACTTGGAAGAACTTGTATGATCAATTTCTTACAAAATTCTTCCCGCCTGCCAAGACAACGGAGTTGAGAAAACGCATCACCTCCTATCACCAGCTTCCTAATGAGACTTTTGTTGAAACATGGGAAAGATTTAAAGAAATGCTTAGACAGTGCCCCACTCATGGGCAACTTTATATGTTCTTCAAGAAATCTTTTTCCAGGGTATCAACGCAGAGACCAAGAATCGCATCAACACACATACTGCGTGCGGTTTTATAGAGATGGACCCTACGGCTGCATGGGAATTGCTGGATAAACTGTCCAATTATGATGCCATGTATGGAACCCAACAAACTCAACAACCCCAAAAACATCTCTACGTGCCTAACCGAGAAGAAGTTGACCCGGATGTTAAAAATCAATTTCTACAAGACGAGGTCAACCGCCTGAAGAAGGAGGTAAGTTTTCTGAAATCCTCTCAATCCTGTCAAGAGTGTGGTTCTTCTGCCGATAGTACTTCTTCTTGCACTAACATAGAGCAGGTAAGAGCTGCTGAGACGATTGCTGAAATGAATTACATGAGAGGCCCATACAGGAACCAGCCTAGCAATTTTGACAGGTCAAACATGATCGTCCTCTCGGATGCGAGGGTCAAGAGATACAATTTATAACCCGACCCCGTTGTAGTACGTGGTGGGTGTCGAACACTCGGGAAGTCTACTCGATCGATGTGCCTAGATACTAGGAAGTTAGAAAGGAGAGCATAAAACAAAGGAAAACAAAGAAAACAGTCGGGACCGACACTGAGGTCACGTCGGGCCCGAGGTTGGCGACAAGAGGAAGTCGGGACCGACACTGGGTAAGTCGGGCCCGAGGTAGCTGGGGATGTCGAACTCAAAGATTTTAAAAGTAGATCTTGGGCTTTTTGGGTTCCTTCCCTAGTAGATTAAGGCTTTTCCACCCCAATTCAGGCAATGAGTGATGATCGGACTAGGATCGAGTGCTTTCGCCCTCGTTCCAACCACATCTACACCTCGACCCATGGGGAAATCCCCTTCGAAGCAAGGTCTTGAGATTGACACATGTTCACTTTCGCTACTTTGCCAACCTCAAGCCTTGATTCCCGAGTTTCGCAAGGAATTGTAGCTCTATGTAGAGTGGGTTCCTTAGATCAAACACTCAAGGCTATGGAATTGGGGTTTCTAGCCTAAACCTAGCTAGGGTTTTCCCCCATAACCCAAGATCAAGGAGATCTACTCCATGTGAAAAGCAAAGAAAGCAATCAAATCAAAAGAGAAAGCAATCATCATAATCAATCTCAAAACAAAGCAAGGTTTCATTCAAATCCAAAGCAATCCACAAATTCAAATCAAGGGTTTTCAAATCCACAAGATCAAAGCAAATCAAAGCTAAACAATCAACAAAACCTCTCAAGTCTTCCTCCTCCTTGGCCGATTCTCTCTCTATTCCTCCTCTTCTCCTTCCTCCTTGCTCTCCAAGTATCCTCTTGGCTCCCTTGGAACCCCCCCCCCCTTTTGTGTGTGTGAGGGAACCCCGCCTTTTTGTGTGTGTGAGGGAACCCCTTCTTAGAAGACAAGAGGGCCTTTTATAGATTAGATGAGGGGCAAAAGTGGAAGTTCACAAATTCGTGCCTTGGAGCCCAAGTAGTCCGGTGACCGACTCGGCCCGACACGGAGGAACCTCGGGCCCGAGGTACTGTGCAACTCGGTCCGAGGTTGGAAACTTCAAAGTCGGGCCCAACGTTGTTGCATCTCGGTCCTGACCTCGTTCCACCTTCTTCTTAGTTGGCTTCTCTTGTTCTTCTTCATGGCTTGCTTCTCTCTTTCCCGCTTTAGCTCGGCCTTTGCTCCATGTCTCGACCCTCCTTCAAATTGATCCTCGATTCATGCCAAATTACCTACAAAACACATAAAAGGTGCGTAGTCTCCGAATCTCATAGAAATGCGGGAACTAGGCTAAAAAGGAACAAAACGTACAAGAAAAGGGGAAAAAGAAACATATTTACAAAGGAAATCACATATGAAAACACCACCAAATAAAGAGACATCAAAATACCCCATACTTAAACTTGCTTGTCCTCAAGCAATAACAATGTAAGCAAGGCCGAAACATAATCTTCAAGTAAAGCCTCATATGAAAACTCATTTTAAGCACAAGTGATCGACATTCAAGCAAGATTACATCATCACACGTGATTAAGTGTTCCAAGGAATAAAGTCAATGCAACTAAGCCTCACTTTAGGGATATGTGAATGTGTATCACTCATCATGTGTTTGGGTTTAGCAATGAACACTCAAGCTCAAAAATCATGCAAGTAAGGACTTTACTATTGAAGCTAATATCACCCATTCCTCCACCTAGAGATGCCTAATGCAAAGTACACAAAGAATTTCGAACTTGGCTCAATGGAGGTCCTCAAAGAGATTCCATTCGGCCGGGTTGTAATGGGGCATTTGGTATTTTTCAAGGTGGGAATTATTTGGTCTTGTGGTGCTTATAATGGGGATTGAACAAACTAAACTCTCACCAATTTCACCAAATCCCACAATTACTTTCACACTCACCCAAAAGACTTAACATTTTCCTTTCAACCCAAAATTTCACTTAACATTCCACTTCATCCTTGCTCTTATGCTTTTTGTTGGATTTTCAACACTTTCTACATTTGAACCGACTTTCTTATGACATCGGGCCCGATGTTGCTTGTAACTCGGTCGGACCATTTTCTTCACTTAAGCTCTTTGCTTTATTCCACTTTTTCATTTCCAACATTTTCTTTCTTTCTTTTCTTTCTTTTTTTTTCATTTTGTACAACAAAGATGCACTACCCACATGATTCATAACACCATTCTTTGCCCTTAAACCCAAGAGAATCTCAACTCTTCAAATACAATCCAAACCTCTCTTCTAAAGTCCAATCCCATAAGGGTCAAGTCATATAAGGCTAGGAATAATATTTTTGAGGAGTTTCAAACAGAGGCTTAGGCTAGAACGGGGCTACAATCAAAGGATTAACTTCATGGTAGGATATGGAACATTTATGTGACTAGAAGAATAAAGTTCAAAATCAATGTGACCATGCTAGGACAATTCTCATGACGGTCTTGGAAAATAGATAAACACCGCAATAGCAAGTGTTACTAAGCATGAATGAGCTAATTACACAAGAAACATGAGGGATATGCAAATATGATCAAGCATCCCTAAAATGGCCAAAAATCAATCTCACAAGGGTCACTCATACTTAGTTGCATAAGAACTCATCCTAGAACTCACATGCTCAATAAAAAAAGCAAGATATCATGATCATATCAAAAGCAACATCAATTTAGAGGCTAAACTATCCAAAAATATGCAAAGGAATTTACATGCTCACATCATCATTAGCTTTTATTTTGGCAATCTAAGATGGGAATTTCTAGTCCAAAACCTACAAAACACAAAATCTTTTTGTTGTTTTTAACACAATTTTTCAATTTTTTATGGATTTTTTTTTTGCAAAAATTTCTCTAAAAACAAAAAACAAAGACTCAAACATTCCAAACACAAACTAGAAACACAAACTAAATATCCTCAAAATAATAAACAAACATAAACAAGTGAAATCATGAACACACTTACCCCCACCCCATACTTAAAATTTTTGATGTCCCCATCAAACAAGGAAATCAAAACTTAAAAGCAAGAGAGAAGAGTATGAAAAGCTCACAATTTCTTATTCTTCAATGGCATGTATAGGATCAATCGGCGAGGACGAGAGCCCATGAGGCTCTAACTTCTTCGTTTGGATCGTCCTTGTCATAGAACTTCTTCACTGGATGACCATTCACTTTGAAAATATGTCCTTGTTCATCAACCAAGTCCACCGCACCATGAGCATAGATACGGTGGACCACAAATGGTCCGCTCCACCTAGTCCTTAACTTCCCGGGGAAAAGTTTAAGCCTTGAATTGAAAAGGAGAACCTTGTCACCGGTTTGATAGGTCTTTGGAATTAACTTCCTATCATGCCACTTCTTGGTCTTCTCTTTGTATAGCTTGGAGTTCTCATAGGCCTTCAACCTCAATTCCCCCAACTCATGAAGTTCTAGAAACCTTTTCTCACCGGCCAAGTTGATATCCCAATTCATCTCTTTGAGTGCCCATTTCGCCTTGTGCTCAAGCTCTACCGGAAGATGACATGCCTTGCCATAAACTAGATTGAAGGGTGTAGTTCCCAAAGGTGTCTTGAAGGCGGTTCTATAAGCCCATAGTGCATCATCGAGCTTAGAGGCCCAATCTTTCCTTGATCGAGATACGGTCTTCTCCAAGATAGCCTTGATTTGACGGTTTGACACCTCGACTTGCCCGCTTGTTTGAGGATGATAAGGAGTAGCAACTCGATGAGACACCCCATACTTAATCAACACATTTTCGAAGCACTTCTCAATGAAATGAGGTCCGCCATCACTTATGAGAACCCTAGGCAGACCAAATCTTGCAAAAATGTTGCTTTTCAAAAACTTCATTACCACCTTAGCATCATTGGTTCTTGTCGGTATGGCCTCCACCCATTTTGAAACATAGTCCACGGCTACCAAGATGTACTTGTAAGGCCCCGATGTGGGAAATGGTCCCATGAAGTCAATACCCCATACATCAAATAACTCAACTTCTAGAATGCCAGTTTGAGGAGTTTCATTCCTCCTTGATAGGTTCCCCTCTCTTTGGCACTCCTCACACTTCCTCACATAATCATGCACATCCTTGAACATGGTTGGCCAATAATAACCACATTGAAGAATTTTTGAGGTGGTTTTGGAACTCTTAGCGTGACCTCTCGTAGGCAAGGAGTGGCAATGGTGAATTATGCTCTCAACCTCTTCACTTGACACACACCGTCTATAGATTTGATCACGCCCTTCCTTGTAGAGATATGGATCATCCCAAAAGTATTGTCTAGCATCATGTAAGAATTTCTTCCTAGCGTGATAAGACAAATTTGGTGGGATCACTCCCCCTACGGCAAAGTTAGCAAAATCCGCAAACCAAGGGGAGACCCCTCGTCTTACGGCACTAATCGAAAGAAGGCCAGTGGGAGAGAAAGAATCAATCAATTGAGAACGAGAAGGAATGGAAATCGAGCTAGGAAACTTACTTTCTTCCACGGACCGACATTGAAGTATACCGGGCCCGACATGGTTGGACGCCGGTCCAGCTTTGCAGACACACATGTGCCTCGGGCCCGATGTTGAAGTCCTCGGTCCCGACTCACTCGCACTTGCCTTGCCTTCGGTCCGATGTTCTGAACCTCGGGCCCGATGTACTTGGTTCGTCGATCCACCCTTCCTTTCCTCCTTTCCGGTCATGAGAACTTCATCTGCTCTTGAATCATCTATAGTCATACCATCCTCCATCTCCAACATGTACTCGATGGGCAAACGCGATAGATGATCCGCTACCACATTTTCCGCACCGGTTTTGTCCTTGATCTCATGGTCAAACTCTTGGAGAAGGAGCATCCACCTTAGAAGCCTCGACTTTGCATCTTTCTTCTTAATGAGGTATTTGATTGCTGCATGGTCTGTGAAGACTACCACCTTTGATCCCACAAGATATGAACGGAATTTCTCAAATGCAAACACTATCGCAAGAAACTCTTTCTCCGTTGTTGTGTAATTGCACTGAGTTTCATCCAAAGTTTTGCTTGCGTAGTAGATGGCATGCAACTTTCCATCCTTCCTTTGCCCAAGGAAGGCCCCTACGGCGAAATCACTAGCATCACACATCACCTCGAATGGAAGATTCCAATCGGGTGCCGCCATTATTGGAGCCGAGATCAAGGCATCTCTCAACCTACAAAAAGAACTCATGCAATCCTCGGAAAATACAAAGGGCACATCCTTCATCAAGAGGTTAGACAATGGTTTTGCAATTTTAGAAAAATCCTTGATGAACCGTCTATAAAATCCTGCATGACCTAAGAAACTCCTAACATCACGAACACAAGAGGGGGGAGGTAGTTTTTCAATTATTTCAACTTTAGCTCTATCTACCTCTATCCCCCTACTAGAAACTAGGTGTCCTAGTACTATGCCCTCCTTCACCATAAAGTGGCATTTTTCCCAATTAAGCACCAAGCTAGTCTCCTCACATCTAGTCAAAACCTTGTCTAAGTTAGCTAAGCAAACATCAAATGAGGATCCGTAGACGGAGAAATCATCCATAAACACTTCTACTATATCCTCAACCATATCGGAGAAGATGGACATCATGCATCTTTGAAATGTTGTCGGCGCATTACATAAACCAAAAGGCATGCGTCTATAGGCAAAAGTCCCATAAGGACATGTGAATGTCGTCTTCTCTTGATCATCGGGATGAATAGGGATTTGCCAAAACCCGCTATACCCGTCAAGGTAGCAAAAATATTCATGTTGTGCTAATCTCTCTAGGACATGGTCTATGAAAGGAAGAGGAAAATGGTCTTTGCGAGTGCCGGTATTAAGCTTATGGTAATCAATACACATACGCCATTTTGTTGTGGTTCTCATAGGTATCATTTCTCCCTTTTCATTTTGCACAACGGTGAGACCTCCTTTCTTAGGAACTACATGCACGGGACTCACATACTTGCTATCGGAAATTGGGAAGATAATTCCCGCATCCAACATCCTAAGTATTTCACTCTTTACCACTTCTTTCATGTTAGGATTTAATCTTCTTTGGGGTTCAATAGTGGGTTTATGGTTATCCTCCATATAAATCCTATGCATGCAAATTGAGGGAGAGATTCCCTTTAGTTCCTCTAGTGAATACCCTAAAGCTCCTCTATGTTTTCTTAGAACCTTCAACAACTTAGACTCCTCCTCATCATTCAAGTTGGCATTTATGATTACGGGTAAAGAAGAGTTGGGACCAAGAAATGCGTACCTCAAATCTTTTGGAAGCTCCTTGAGTTCTTGAGATGGTTCCGGTGGTGCTTGAACTTCTTCTTTCTCGGCCTTGAACACCTCCAAGTGAGGCATCCTTTCCTCCAATTGCTCATGCTCAATCATATTGAGGGCTAGACCTTGGCGCTCTATCTCAATTTCTCTAGGTGGTGGGGTGGCTTTCAACCTAAGCTCCCTTGGCCTTGACTTCTTAGAAATGGCTTCCCATTGCAATCCAAGAGGAACTTGGATCATCTTAGCTTCCTTATGTACGGTCCCTTTTGAAGTTGGTCTAAAGAAAAACTCAATTTCTCTTCCTCCAATGTCAAGAGACAAGTGGCCCTTCTTTACATCAATGATTGCCCCAACCGTGGCAAGGAAATGTCTCCCTAGTATGATCGGTTCACCCGGCACTTCTATCATGTCTACTACAACAAAGTCGATTGGGACATAGTGGCCTTCAATGCAAACGGGATAATCCTCGACGATACCAATTGGTTCGATGGACGACCCATCTGCTATCGTTAACCTCATGTTGACCGGAGCTATGAGACCCATAGATGTGGATTTCCATATGGTGTAAGGAATGATGCTCGTGCTTGCTCCAAGATCACACAAGGCTTGGAAATTTTGAGACCCCACACCAATGGTTATAGCAAAACGACCGGGATCTCCTAGCTTTTGTGGTAACTCCAAGGTCTTGACTTCATCTTGCATTTCCACTATGGACCTCTTCTTGCTCAAAATCTCCCTTAAAAACTTGGCATAAGATGGCATCTCACTTAATGCGTTGGTGAACGGGATGGAGATGTTCAAGCCTTGCAAGAGTTTGAGAAACCTCTTGAACTTGTTCTCAACAACATCTTTCGGCTTCTTCGATGGATATGGAAGAATTGTTGCACCTTGAATCTTGTTTGGATCAACTTCTTTGGACTTCCCTACTTCAATTGCAACATTTTCTGAATGGACCGACTTGGGCACCATGTCGGGCCCGATGTTGTGAATCTCGGTCCTGGGCAAAGGAGTTGGATCGAGGTCTGTGTACGTCGGTCCCGAGTCGCTCTCAACCTCGGTCCGTGGTGAAGGAGTCGATCTTCTTGCTGGGTCGACTTCGGGGAACGTCGGACCCGACTTGCTGGGTAAGTTGGTCCGACTCTCTTCACTCTTCTTAGGCACGTGTGGCTCGGGTAGGTTTCGGCCACTTCTCAATCCAATTGCCCGGACTTCATTTTGATTGTTTTGAGCTCGAGGATTCTCCTCGGGTCGGCCCGGAAGTCTCCCATTCTCTCTCGGGGCTTGAGTCGCAATTTGAGCAAATTGATTGTCGACTTGCCTCCTCCATGCACCAAACTCATTGAATTGGGTCCTCATCTCCTTGAACCCATCTCTCATTTCTTGAGCAAATGTTTGTAACTCATTGAATCTCGGTGGTCTATATGGTGGTGGTGGCGCCCTTGGCTCGTTTTGGTTGAAGTTGTTGTTGTAGCTTTGAGCTTGACCGTTGTTCCACCGGCCATTGCCACCATTGTTGAAGTTGCCTCTTCCACCGAAATTTCCTCGAACATAGTTTGCCTCCTCAATTTGCTCGGTCAAGCGCACTTGGCTCTCATTCGGGCAAACTTGTGTAGCATGTGCAAAGGATCCACACTCCTCACAAGCTCTAGCATTTTGCTTGTAGTAGTGGACTTGCCTCTTAAGCTTGCTCACTTCACCTTCAAGGAATTGGAGCTTCACATCCCTATCAATGTCTTCTCCCTTTGGATCATATAACTTCCTTGCACCTTCACCTTGAACTTTCACCTCCTTGCTAGCTTGACTCACCCCATACATGGCCTCATAATCGGATAGCTTGTCAAGTAGCTCCCAAGCTTGATCCGGTGTCAAGTCTATGAATCCACAATCGGTGTGGAGATTGAGCTTGTCCTTCGTTACCGGATTGATACCTTGGAAAAAGATGTCTTGAAGCACATATGGTTGTTGGCCATGAGTAGGACATTGGCGCAACATCTCCTTGAAACGGTCCCATGCTTCGAAGAGAGGCTCATTCGGACCTTGTTGAAAACTTGCAATCTTCCTTCTCAACTCGGTTGTCTTTGAGGGCGGGAAGAACTTCATCAAGAAGGCATCATAGAGTGTCTTCCAAGTTGTGATTGACCTAGGAGCTTGGATCTCGAGCCAATGTGTGGCCTTGCCCCCAAGTGACCATTTGAACGCCTTTAGAAGCACATACTCCAATGTCTCCTCGTCGGTAGAGATCGTCTCACACATGTCCACAAAGCGTTTGACGTGCTCTATGGGACATTCATGTGGACGGCCCTCGAATTGATCACGCTTGATGAGGGAGATGAATTGCGTCTTGATCTCAAAATTCTTGGCAACCTCGGGAAGCACAATAGCCGGCTCGGGCACCCTCGGGAAGCACAATGAGCCTCGGCTCTTATCCGTTGCTCCCGTTCTCTTCTTGCCACCTCTTCTTGATTGTCCCTCTCAAGTTGCAATCTAGCCATTTCGGCCCTAAGTTGAGCCAACTCCTCATCAACATGGAGAGCTTGATTCTCCATCCTTTTCCTTCTTCGAGCTTCTTTGAGAAGACTTTCCGGATCACTCACAAACTCAAGCTCAAGTGTTCCTCGGGAGGAACGAGCTAGCATACACCTATGAAACAAAAACACAAACCAAAACAAATCAAAAACAAACAAAGGGTTTGGGCTATTCCCTCACCCAAATCACTACAAAAACACAAGAAACTCACCAAATTGGCACTCAATGCACTTAGACTTCCCCGGCAACGGCGCCATTCTTTTGATCGTCCTCACGGATGCGAGGGTCAAGAGATACAATTTATAACCCGACCCCGTTGTAGTACGTGGTGGGTGTCGAACACTCAGGAAGTCTACTCGATCGATGTGCCTAGATACTAGGAAGATAGAAAGGAGAGCATAAAACAAAGGAAAACAAAGAAAACAGTCGGGACCGACACTGAGGTCACGTCGGGCCCGAGGTTGGCGACAAGAGGAAGTCGGGACCGACACTGGGTAAGTCGGGCCCGAGGTAGCTGGAGATGTCGAACTCAAAGATTTTAAAAGTAGATCTTGGGCTTTTTGGGTTCCTTCCCTAGTAGATTAAGACTTTTCCACCCCAATTCAGGCAATGAGTGATGATCGGACTAGGATCGAGTGCTTTCACCCTCGTTCCAACCACATCTACACCTCGACCCATGGGGAAATCCCCTTCGAAGCAAGGTCTTGAGATTGACACATGTTCAGTTTCGCTACTTTGCCAACCTCAAGCCTTGATTCCCGACTTTCGCAAGGAATTGTAGCTCTATGTAGAGTGGGTTCCTTAGATCAAACACTCAAGGCTATGGAATTGGGGTTTCTAGCCTAAACCTAGCTAGGGTTTTCCCCCATAACCCAAGATCAAGGAGATATACTCCATGTGACAAGCAAAGAAAGCAATCAAATCAAAAGAGAAAGCAATCATCATAATCAATCTCAAAACAAAGCAAGGTTTCATTCAAATCCAAAGCAATCCACAAATTCAAATCAAGGGTTTTCAAATCCACAAGATCAAAGCAAATCAAAGCTAAACAATCAACAAAACCTCTCAAGTCTTCCTCCTCCTTGGCCGATTCTCTCTCTATTCCTCCTCTTCTCCTTCCTCCTTGCTCTCCAAGTATCCTCTTGGCTCCCTTGGAACACCCCCCCCCCCCCCGTTTTTGTGTGTGTGAGGGAACCCCCCCCCCCCCTTTTTGTGTGTGTGAGGGAACCCCTTCTTAGAAGACAAGAGGGCCTTTTATAGATTAGATGAGGGGCAAAAGTGGAAGTTCACAAATTCGTGCCTTGGAGCCCAAGTATTCCGGTGACCGACTCGGCCCGACACGGAGGAACCTCGGGCCCGAGGTACTGTGCAACTCGGTCCGAGGTTGGAAGCTTCAAAGTCGGGCCCGACGTTGTTGCATCTCGTTCCACCTTCTTCTTAGTTGGCTTCTCTTGTTCTTCTTCATGGCTTGCTTCTCTCTTTCCCGCTTTAGCTCGGCCTTTGCTCCATGTCTCGACCCTCCTTCAAATTGATCCTCGATTCATGCCAAATTACCTACAAAACACATAAAAGGTGCGTAGTCTCCGAATCTCATAGAAATGCGGGAACTAGGCTAAAAAGGAACAAAACGTACAAGAAAAGGGGAAAAAGAAACATATTTTCAAAGGAAATCACATATGAAAACACCACCAAATAAAGAGACATCAAAACAACTATCAGGCGTGGGGCAATCAGAATCCAAATCCAAACTATGCAGCACCTCCACCAGATAGACGACTGTTGAAAGGGTTTCTTGACAACAAATAATTTATAATCAAGACCTCGTTGAGTACAGGGAGGTCAGGTTCGTCCACGGGAGATAGAAGAATCTACGTCTAGCTACTAATCCTAACAAAAGAAAACAAAGCAAACAAAACACACAAGCAGGCGCTCGGCACCGACCCACAACAGGTCGTAACCGACCAACAACTCGACACAAACACAGCAGAAATCTGGACAAACATAGAGCTCGGCCCCGACCTAAAAGAGGGTCATAACCGACCTATCCGGGTAATAAGAAAACTTTGAAAAATCAAATTAAAAGAGATCTAGAGCGAAGGATTCACCACGACAAGCTATGCATGCAAACATGAATCAAAATCAACCCATATTAATCTCATCAATGACTTTCGCCATGAATAATCAAGTAAAAATCTCAATTTTCATAAAGATCTAAACTTGCAACCCTACTTGTTCCCTAAAGGTTTCAACTTTCGTTTTCAACCAATTATTATTCAAATTCACAATTCAATCTTTCAATTCAATCATAAACTTGAACATGCCTCAATTTTCATCAAGGAATTGATAGCAAACAAGAGAATAAAGGATAGAGATTCAAAAGAGATAGTTTAATCAAAGATTCATGCTTTAATCATGCACAACTCGTCGGGTTCACCCCAACCCTAGAAAAGTGGACTACTCACGATCCATGGGACAATCAATGATCATAGACAAAAGAGAAGACATAATTCGAATCCAAACAAACTTCGAATTCAAAAGAAAACTTACAAATCTCAAGCAAACCTCCAAGTCTCCCTAAAAATTGTCCAAGAGCTTGGAATAAAAGTAACCTAGAAATCCAACTTGCAACTTGTTCCGCTCTCCACAAATAACGTCTTCTTCAAAGCCTCCAAAAAAACGTCCCCCCTTAAAATAAAACCCTAGAGATCCTTATATAGTGGTAGAAATATCTCTATAAGGAAACTAAATTCTATCTTAAAAAGGCCCATAAATAAAACATTTACTAAACCTAACTTAAGGCGCAAGTTTCAATCTCGCCATACACCGAAGTGGTCGTCACCGACCAAGTGTGGGTCATCACCGACCATGGATGACGCTTGGTTTCTTCATTTATTCGCTCAAAACTTGCTCCAAAGTTTGGTTCTTCTTCAATGTTCCTTCCTTAATCGCTCTTGGCCTTCTAAAACTTCCTTTAGCTCCTCCTAAAGCACCTTGATCTTGAAATCTTCACCTTTGGAATCCTCAATTGCACCGACTCTCACTCTTCTATCAACATCACCATAAGACCGCTTTAACACCACCTCCTAGAAAGCTTGAAAGACCGAGACATCTCCTCCTCAACGCTCCAGATACCTACAAAACATCAAACAAACTTATGCAGACTCCATATCTTAAGATAATATGAAAACCTACACAAATGACTCAAGACAACACAATAAACCTAGAAAAGACTCAATCCTACATAGAAAACTACCCACAAAAACCAACTAAAAAGTGCGACATCAACGACATGCGCCTTATCGACCTCCAGGCCATCAGGAGCCACCATCTTGGGTACAAGGGTTACAGGAAAGCATCAATTGAGTCCATAACAAGGTTAATGAAGTTCAAGCCAACCTTAACCACCAAAATAAAAGATGGGGAGAGTTCGATGTATGGAAGAAGAATGTTGATTCCCAACTAGGGAACCTTGCTGCACAGATTCTGAGGCCTCAAGGGCAACTTCCGGGCCGTCCCGAAGTGAACTCTAAAGTACAGATAGCAGCGGTACACTTTAGGAAAGACATTACCGTAGCGTACCCAGGCTAAGGACAAGACGGAGGAGGATGCCATGGTTCAGCTCGGTAACGAGCCAGCGAGGGCAAGTACCAAACCAGCATACCATGGTGATGAGGCTCCGAGGGTACCTAACGACCCTAATCCAGGTAAGTTTTCTAATCTGAGCCATCCTCTCAATCCCAGGGTAGTTAACGACCCCATCATGGTCGGTAATGACCCGCCGAGCGTACCTAACGACCCTAGTGTCGAACCGGTAACTCCACCTCTCGACCCTAACTTGGTTCCGAGACTGGTGAAATCTCTTCCATTTCCCACTAAGAAATATATGGACTCTATTGAGAGTAAGTTCAAGCGTTTCGTAAACATTCTTCAGGGCATTAATATTTCCATCCCATTCGTTGAGGCCCTAAGCGAAATGCCGGCTTACACGAAATTTTTGAAGGATATTCTTAGCAGGAAGAGATCCATCACAGAGTTGCAGGATGAAGTCAGATCTATTGCTCTACCAGAAAAGTTAGGAGACCCAGGGAGATTTGCAATAACGATTGGCATAGGCGACCACAAGTTCAAAGCCTTATGTGATCTGGGAGCCAGTGCTAGTTTGCTTCCTCTCTCAATCTGGTCTAAAGCCAACATGGGACCGTTAGAGCCTGTAGATATGACATCTTCATGACCGACGGATCATGCGTCAAAGCCACAGGAGTGGTGGACGAATATCCTATTCAAGTCGGGAAATTCTTTATACCAAATGATTTCATCGTCCTCGATATGCCTGAAGATCCTCATGTCCCCATTATCCTAGGCAGACCATTCCTAGCTACAGCAAGTGCCAAGGTAGATGTGCGGAAAGGACTCCTCACTTTTGATATTGGAGAGGAACGCGTGGAATTCAACTTAGATCAAAATGCCAATGACCCAACTGCGGTGGCACAAATCGAGTTGACCCAACCAGAACTCGATATAGCTGGTACTACCAAGCTTCCTCCAACTTCAAAAGAGGACGAGATTCTCACACAAGTCCCTGCCGAACCTCATGAGCCCAATGACGAGTCCCACATGAAAGAGTATAATCAAGGTGAGTGCTCTTCTCCTTACTTTATCCCTACACCATGCTCCACGGTATATGCTACGGAGGAATCTAGACCACCCTGGTTTTCGGATTTCACTAACCCCTATGTAGGAATACCGGGCATACTTATAGAAGACATAGGACCAAGTCTAGTGACTCAAGCGAATAATGCCTACAAGGCTAAGTATGGGGTAACTTAGGACCCCAACATAGAGCCACCTTGAGCCAAGGTAAGTACGTCGGGCTAACGACGTTAAAAATAGCGCTTAGGGGAGGCAACCCGCTTTTAGTATAGATTAGATTCTTCTTTTTAGATTCTTTTTCTTAGCTTTCTTTTGAGTTTTTTTAGTAGTTTTTAGGATAGAAAATAGGATAAAATTTTGAGCTAACAAGATGCAGGAGAAAGGGCTCGAAAATCTTTCAAGGAGGCTACGGTGGCTTTTTAACGACCCACCCACGGTCGTTAACGACCCGGTCTAGCGAACCGACTCGGGCAGGTAAGTTTTATTTTTACCCTAGTCTATCTTCTTTCTTCTACCCTTTTTCTACCTACCCTAGCCGCCGCCACTAACCCCCCCCCCCCTCCTATTTCTATCCTCTCCTATTTAACCCTTCTAAACTCTCAAAAATCCTACTCTCAAATCCTCAAATCCCAAACTCCAAATCCCTCAAAATTCTACCGAAGACCTTCACCACCGATCGGAATTCCACACTCCACCGATCATCGGAATCACCCACGTTACCGAAGCCCGGAACCCAGTTTTCCCACCGACGAGATCCAAGCTCGTTAACCACCCAAAATTCAACTTTTGTTCTTCAAATTCTCAATCTTCCGGTATGATTTCTACACCCTAACTCTTTATTACATGATTCATGGTTTTTAGGGTAGAAATTTCATATCTTGATTGTGTTTATAGAGTTGATTTTTAGGGTCGAAATTGCATGTCTATTCTTGCCCATAAGTTTTATTTTGTACATTGGTAGTGATTCTCTATCTATGGAAGGTTATTCATGCTAGATTCTCCATTGCAAAACTTTGATTTGAAAAGCATGAATTTTCTTGTCTAGAAATAGAGTTTGATCATCACCATGATAATTTTGGGTAATTTTAGCATGTTCGGGATGGGTAATAGAGCAAGTATGGGGTGCGTATACCCGATGGTGTGTCTAGTGAAGGATTATAGAGGATGCATGCTTGATTCAGGGCTTGATTTTTAAGTTAATAACATTCGGATTCTGTGAACTGGCTCTCGGCAGCTCGTTAACGACCCACTCAGGCTTGTTAACGACCCTGCGTAGCTTCAAAGTTTACAAACCAGTCCAGATTCGTTACCAACCCAATCGGGCAGTTAACAAATAATTCCGAGGGTTATTTCGAGACCAAGTATGGGGTCTCTTGTCTAATCTATTTGAGTGGATCTTATCTTGGAAGAATCATGATTGTTTTGTAGATCACATGGCAAGTTCAAGCAGACCCGCTACACGATACCATAAGAAGAGGAGGAACCACAGGTCCCCATCTCCACCTCGCATGGACAATGTGATCTTGCGCACTCAAGGCCAAGCGGATCGATACAATGCCATTCTAGACAAGGACCACAACACTCGGTGGTTCTTGAGGTCAAGTGCTAAAAACATGAGGATCTACGACGATGTCAAAGAGGCCTTTGTTATTCTGGGTGTGCCTCATTTGCTGAAGAAGGAGCATTTACCACACTTTCCGGCTCTCACATCCGAGTTCCTGGCCACTCTGGAGACAAACTTTCCGACGAAGACTTTGCCGGGACGCATCCGGTTTAGGCTCGGAAATGTGAGCAGAGAGTACACTTTGGCAGAGTTCAACGCTATTCTGGAGCTCCCGAATCCTTCTAGAAAGTACAGTCTCAAAGATTACAAGGTGATACGGACTTGGAGCTACATCACCGGGGAGGTTGAGCCCTCCACAACGGCCGTATCCGGGGCAAGCATCATCAACCCCATATTCAGGATCATCCTCCGAGTCCTAGCCGCCACATTCTGGACAAAGAGGGAGTTGAACAGGACAACAAGGACGGAAGTTGCTTGTCTTCGCACTATCTTTGGCTCTATTATATAGAGAAATCAACCAAGTCCAAGGAAGTATGGTGTGGTAATTTGGTTAGTCTTCTGGCGACAAACCTTGGAGTCGATCTCACTCGCTACACGTCGGCTCATGCTCAACTTCTCAACAAGAGTTATTGGTATAGCCCCGGTATTTTCATTCAAGCCGAGGGAGAGTTCAAGACAAAAGTTTAAGACCGCATTGTTCTACCAAACCTTGACAAGGTAGAGCTACTTTACGTACCAAATTTGTACGAGGCATGGACGGGTCATGCATTCCCGTTGGAGCCCAAGCCGGAGGATGAGCTATCACTTAGGCCGTGTGAGACAAGATTCGAGTGAGAAGGAGAAGAGATGGATGAAGATGAAGATGAGGTTAACGAGTTAGCTGGAGAAGAGACTGAAGAGGCCGACACAGAAGGAGGCACAGAGGAGCTTGACCTCGAGGATGAAGACCTCGATACTGAAGTTTTGGGCACCAACGTCCTCGTTGACGAACCTACTGGGCTCGTTAACGACCATTTCCAAACCTCTACATATGCTCCTAACGAGGGACCTAGCTTTGTTAACGATCCCCCGAGGGCAGCTACCGACCCTCTGCAGTCTCCTATCAACCCTCACTCCTATGGACTCATGCCATACAACCCAGTGCTTTACTAAGACTACTTTCAGCCGCACTACCCACCACCTCCTCAGCCCGAGTACACTGGATCGAGTATTCCGCCACCATGGACCGAGGATCTTTCTGTTCAGATACAACAGCTTCACCTCCAGCAGGACCTTATTCATCGAAGGATGGATAGATGAGAGAGTGTATATTCTGCTCGGATGACATTTGAGGACGAGAGGCATCGCGAGAGAGAGGTGGAGGATGCTGAGCGCTGGAGGACGATGTACGACTTCATGGGGAACTTTGAGCACTATTTTCCTCCACCAGATCATTGATTCAGCTTGAAGAAGAGTTTCCTTGTTTTCTGCTTAGTGACTTTGTAAGTTTTTTGTTTTCTCTTTTCTTGTTTTCTTTTCTTTTCTTTTCTATTTCTTTCCTCCTTCTTATTTTTCTTACAGTGGGGACACAGTAATTTTAAGTATGGGGTGAGAGAATGTAGAAAATTTGTAGCTTTATGTGCTTTATTTGTTTTGAGTAGTTTTGTTCCATAAACTATAAAAATCGAAAAAAAAATTGAATTTTTTTTTGAAAAATTCGAAAAAAAAAAAGAGTTTTAGAATTGATAGATATCCTTTCTTATGTTCTATGATAAAAGTTGCTAGCATGATCATATAAATCCTTGCAATCATGTCTTTGAGAATATAGCCAGATTCTTAATTTGAAATTGTTTTTTTAGGAAGGAATAGCATTTGATGAAATTGAGCACATATACTTTTTAGCATAAGTGATGCAATCCAACAAAAATTAGCCTTGTGAGTTATTTTTGGCCTTATAGGGAGAACATCAAGAATCCCACTTCTTTTTTGTGTGATTTACTCTCTATATTCATATTATCTCTTGGAATTGTGATGGCTATCTATTTCTTGAGACCTTTATAAGATTTATAGTTCATTACTTGTGAAAATCATATGATGGAGAACTTATTTTTTATAAGCCCTATTAATCCTTATCCACCCTTACATGATCCTTCTTTTTGAAGCCAATTTGAGTCTGAAGCCTTTTCTTTTTAGGCCCACAAAATTGTTCCCTAGCCGAGATAAGCTTGACCCTATCCGGGGATTAGGACTTAGTTTGGAGAGGTATGTTTTATTGAGTGTAAAAAAAGAGAGTGAAATGATTATGTTTGGTTTGAATTTGAAGGATTGTTGGGAAGGGTAGATTGGAAGTCTCTTGTTTTTAATTTGTGTAAAAAGAAAGATCTTTTGGTACAAAAAAATGCACGAAATAAGATTGATGGTTGAAAGGAAGTTGTTAAGAAAGAGGAGTACACGATGAAGTTCGTTAACGACCCTGAAGTGGTTCGTTAACGAGGCATCGAAAAAAAAAGAAGGGAAGAGAAAAGAAAGAAAATAATATGAAAGAAAGGAAAAAGTAAGATGTGCATGTGTGTTTGATAGATAAGCCAGAGATTCTTTTGAGTTATTTTTATGAGACTTTTTGGGATATATTGGGTGAGTAAGAGTGCATAATATGTTTGAGGGATGTTTGGTATATCTTCTAATGAGTGTTTCGGTAAATGTGAGTTTTTAGGAGTCTTTGATTCCCGGATATTATTAGCACCACATGACCAAAATATTTCCACGCCTATTTGTTTTTTTACCAAGCCCCATTACAACCCGGCCGAATGGGAACTTCTATGAAGTTTTTCATTGAGCCCGTTAAGTTCTCTTGATGATTTTTGCTTGTTTTGACAAATCTTAGGTGGAGAGTTTGGTGATATAAGTTCCAATTTCTATAAGTGTTTGTATATAAGATGATTTGATAGATATATTTATAAGCCTAAACACTTGAGAGTTGAGAGAAACACATCATTATCCCTTGTGAGGTTGGATTGTATTTGCTTTTGTCTATTTGGTGCATATGTGTGTGATGACATTAATAGTCATTTGCTATTTTTCTTCTAGATGTTTTGATGTTGCTTTTTAGATGATGGCTATAGTTTGATGAGTATTGTCATTTGATTTTGGTTATTGTTTAATGATTGCTTGAGGACAAGCAAGTCTAAGTATGGGGTATTTTGATGTTCTTGTTTTGGTACAGTTTTTGGTAGGGTTTTCTTAGTTTATTAGGATTAGTTTTGATAAGTTTAGGGTTAGTTTTGTGTGTTTTTGGATAGTTTTACATATTTTGTGAAAAGTATGGAAGCTACTCCGTTTTGTGTGTTTTTGTAGGTTTTAGCAAGGAAAAGGTGTTATTTGGAGATGAATTTGGAGTGCTATGATGAAGGACGGAATAATACAAGATAATGAAGTCGAAGTCTAAGTTATTGAAGAAGAAGTGTTAAAGAAGCCAAGCCCAGGCTCGTTAACGAGGTTGTGAGGGCTCGTTAACGAGGTTACGAGATAGAGTTTTCGAGAGTCTGATTTTGTGACTTACCGATCCTGTGCGGGAATTTATTCTGTGTCCGTAGAGTGTTTTTAATGAATTTTAGGGTTATTATATTATTTATTTTAGGTCTTGTTATCCTTCTAGATTTTATTTCTATCTTTTTAGAGTAGATTTCTATCTTTTAGGAAACTTTTTATCTTCTAACCTTTTTTATTTTATAGCCTTATTAGTATAAATTCCCATCTATCTAGCCTAGAAAAAGGGAGAATGATTCAAGCAAGCATGTAGTGAAGGAGGAAGATCCGAGAGAGAGAGAGAGAGAGAGAGAGAGAGAGAGAGAGACGAGTCGGAAGGTCGAGATCGAGAGCCACGGTGGACGAAAGTTTCCGGGATCTGTTTGAGCCAAAATTTACCAAAGGTAGAACCTTGGCTTAGATCGGGCCTTGATCGAATGAACTAAGAAGAATATGAAAGAAATTGTGTTTTATTGATGTAGAAATCAGAAGAAACAGTGTGAATCAAGCGTCTGAAATGTGTCCTTTCCCCTAAGGGTTACATCGACTTATATAGTCCTCTAGAGCGTATTCTATATTAATAAAAGATATAATCTTATCTCTAACTAACAAATCTTGGCTTATTTCTATCTTATAATGAATACAATCTGGAGATAAATCTATCTTGTAACAACCATATCTCGGACCTTCTCTCCTCTAACCGACTTAGCTAGTCCCGAAGATCTTCCGTAGCCCTTGGTGCGTTGGAGATTCTCTGTCTATGGCACAACGCTTCGTTACCTAAAATCTTGGTCTAACAATACCCCTAATGCAATTTCAAAATTTAAATTCAAATTTCGAAAGTTGCATTTAAGCTTGATAAGACGTTTCAGAGATTGCCTTGGAAGTTGGAATATATTTATGTCGTTTCTCTTTAATGACCCGAGAGACTATTTTGTGCTTCACATCATTATCTAACCCAAAGCTTTCTTTCCTTCTCAATCCCAGCTTTCGTCTTCTCAGGTAATACTTCTTCTTCCTCGTCTCTAGCTTTTTCCTACTTTAACCTCCATGGCCAAAGCTTCGACTTTCGTTTCTTCTTCATCCCTGGGTCCCCAAGATCTTCACCGTTGTGATATGACGTCGGAGGAGATCGCCGATTGGATCTCCTTCGATGGCTTTCCGGTGGGGACCCGTTTCCACGCCCCGATTGTCGAATTCATTGATTGGGTTCGGCCAGGGTGGATCTGCTTTCTTGACTACCCCTTGTCTTTAGGTTTAAAATTCCCTTTCCCCTCTTTCATTCGAGAATTCATCCAAACCCTAAAGGTTTCTCCATGCCAAATCCTTCCTACCACTTGGCGCACCCTTGCCCGAATCGATGAGCTTGCCACAAAGAGGGGTTTGGAGATGACCATGGGAGAACTCCTCTTAGCATATAAAATTGTCCCTCAGAGGGCGGGTCGCATCACTTTGCATGCTAGGGACACAAAAAATCCCCTTATTCCCAAGCTGAAAATTTCCTCTCGGAACTGGCAATCCCGATTCTTCTTCGTCGAAAAAGCGTCTTTAGGCAATCTTGATGACGAAATGAAAGACGTCTTTCGAGATGAATGGAACACATCTCGTAAGACGATCTGATCTTCTTTATTTAAACCTCTTTCTTACATATTCTGGCCTTCCTGTCCTCATATCTTTCTTTCTTGTGCAGTACCGGTGGGTATCAACTCCAAGATCACGAATACGGGTGTGTGTCGACGCTTGCTAAAGATCAATCCTGAAAAGCGAAAGCCCAAGAAGATCTGTCCTGACCCAGCGGGTAGTGGTGAGGACGAAGAATCTCCAGGTTCCGACGAAGAGAAAACTGAAACAGAAGTCACTCCCCTGTCCTCTGACATGATGAGTTCCTCAAAGAATAAATCAGGTTGGTTGCTCCTTCTTCTTCTTTTCATGCGTTTGATTTCTTCAGAATGATTGTATACATTTTTTTTATGCGGCTAAAAAAAACTTCCCCAGGCGCTATCGTGGACACTTCTGCCCTAGCAATGGTTCGTCGGCTGAGATCCGGCGGGGTCAGGCTCCCCTTGTCTCCTCTCCCAGCTCCGAGACCAAAAAATCTCTCTCGTTGAAGCGGAAAAGAGTCGACGATTCTCCAACCTCTCTCATTGCCAAGAAAGAGGAGCCAAAAGATCTCCTCGGCACCTTTGGGGACACCTTGCTCTCGAGCCCTCACCCCTGACGTTGCGTTTAGCCACGTGGGTGCAACGCTGAGAGTGGTAAACTTGCTTAACCGAGCCTTTAGATATTCGCCGTCATTTCTTTGGCATTTCTTGAATGCTTTTCTGCCTTTTCTCCCGATTTATCTTGCTCTTTTAATTTCGCAGGCCTTCTAGGAACTAATGGCCACTAACGTCCGTTGCCAGGAGGAAATGAGGGCATTGGAGGAAAAAGAGAAGCAGGCGAGAGATATGGCTGCTTCTTTGAACAAGAAGGTTGGCCAACTTCAATCGTCGGTAGAGGATCTTCAAGCTGAAAAGGTATCGCTTGAGGCGAAGGCGTCGGAGGCGGAGAAGGAGATCGAAGGTTTTTCCCAGGTGGTGGTAAACGTGGCAGCATATTACACGATGAAATCTCAAGTGGAGCTGCTGCAGGACTTTGCTGATGGGAAGAGTGCCAAATGGGACTTGAAGACGCAGTTGCAGGTCCTGGAGGAATACTACCCTGCCGACCATCCCCCTCCTGGCAAAGAATACCTGGTGGCTGAAGACCAGGAGGATGACGTGAGCTCCCCGATCAAGGAAAAATGTCAAGATTATGATGATGGGGGCCCATCCAACAAGGAAGGTGATGGTGGGAAAGCCATGGACAAAGAGGAACCTTCGACCCCAGCTGGTGGACAGTAAGCTCCTTATGTGCCTCTCTTCGATCTCTTTAGAAGTACTTCTTTTTTTTGTTTTTGATGGATGATTGTAAGGATATTTTGGTGACGTTGTGGCCTGGGGCCTAAAAACTCATATGGGGTCTGATTCTGAATGGTTTTGACGCCCTCTGAATGGCGCAACTTTATCTTTATTTGCTTGTTTTGTCTGTGTTTGGAAATTTGCGTTAGTGTTTTAGCATAGGGATATTCTTGGAGAATCTCCATGAATGTGCTGCCCGCAAGTGGGGTTTAGGTGTTAGCGTAAGGAGATTTGTGGAGAATCTCCATGAATGTATTGCCCGCAAGTGAAGTTCGCGTTAGGTTTTAGCGTTTTTAGGAGGAGTTTTAGTGCTCCTCTTGTTAGCGACTTACTGTAAGTCCTGCGTTAGGATCACATTTTGCGCGTTGAGTGTTTTAGTTTTCTACAAAGGAGTCGTGCGTAGTTTGTTACAATTAGGCTGCCTTTGGCCACTGCCAAGGGCATTCTTGGGCAGTGGATCCTTAAATTAGGATGTAGTGTCATCGCGGCGTCCCGCGCATATGGCCTGGGTTATATGCTATAGCTTTCCCCTTCCCGTACTAATCGGATGTTTCGTTAAATCGGAATTAGATAGGGGGTAACCAACTTATGGGTTACTTCGTCGACGTTTGTATACATGACGACTTCGCCATTTCTAGACGGTATTACCATGTATCATAACAGTGGTATTGTGTATTTGACGCGTTTCATGTCGTATGATTAGCGTGTAGCTAACCATCTTATGGGTTACTTCATCAACGTTTGATGACTTCGTCGTTTTCAAACGGTATAACCATGTGTGATAACAGTGGTTTTTTGCGTTCGGCGTGTTTCATGTTGTATGCAACGTTGATTGGCGCAAGTTTGAGTTTATGAGCAATAGGAGGATATGCAAGAGTGAGAGAATATTTTCTCGCAAATTATTATGTAAAAAATGTGTAAAAACATGATTGATGAGATGAGAGTTTCGAAATTGCGTCCGACAATGTGAGCAAGTGCTCAGAGTCGTTTTATTTGAAAAATCCAAATATGGGCTAAAGATTCTCTAAGCTAGAGCTAATAAATATCTAAGAGTAAATCATGATAATGAAGTAATTAGAAGTAATACTTTTTTAGGTGGGTTGCGTTCCAGCTTCGCGGCACCGCTGTCCCGTCTTTGGATTTTAGCTGGTAAGCTCCGTTTCCTACGACTTTGGTGATCTTGTATGGCCCTTCCCAAGCGGGTGCCAACTTGCCAGCGTTTGCTTGTGTAGTATTCTGGAAAACCTTCTGCAATACCCAGTCTCCAAGCTGAAAAACTCTTTACTCGAACATTTTTATTGTAGCTCCTAGCTACCTACTGCTGGTACCTTGTGATTCGAGCGTGGGCAGCCTCTTTGAGTTCCTGGATAGTGTCCAGGTCTGCTTCC
Organism: Fallopia convolvulus; assembly: GCA_964016875.1. Taxonomy (NCBI): domain Eukaryota; kingdom Viridiplantae; phylum Streptophyta; class Magnoliopsida; order Caryophyllales; family Polygonaceae; genus Fallopia; species Fallopia convolvulus. The sequence goes on from OZ024736.1 coordinate 27,605,018, forward strand.
AACTCGCGTTCGTTGCTTTCCGAGGTAGCGAGCCCATACTTTGCGGTTGGGACTAGGATTTCGGCTGGGATAACAGCTTCGCAGTCGTGTACTAGTGAAAATGGAGTTTGTCCGGTGGCCCCTTTAGGGGTGGTGCGATCGGCCCAGAGTACATAGGGTAATGCCTCAGCCCACTTCCCTTTGGATTTAATCAGCCGCTTCTTTAGGTTATTGATGATTACCTTGTTGCTAGCTTCGACTTGTCCATTGGCTTGCGGGTATCTGGGAGTGGACACGACTAGATCAATGTTCCATTGCTTGCAGAAATCACGCATCTTCTTGCTTATGAATTGTGACCCGTTGTCGCAAGTAATCTCTGCGGGAACCCCAAACCTACTCAAGATGTTGCGCTGGATGAATGATATTACTTGCTTATCTTTGATCTCTCGAAAGGCTTCAGTTTCGATCCATTTAGAAAAGTAATCTGTCATGGCGAGGAAAAACACCTTTTGCCCTGTAGATGGGGGTAACTTGCCAACGATGTCCATGCCCCACCGCATGAATGGCCAGGGAGTGACGGATGGATGGAGAATCTTTGGCGGCTGATGCAGGACTGGTGCGTGCCGCTGGCATGCCTCGCATGCTTGAGCATACTTGATGGCATCTTGGTGAATGGTGGGCCAATACCACCCCTGCCTTAAGATTTTGTTAGCGAGACTGCGACCCCCGGTATGATTACCACAATCTCCGCTGTGCACATCACGCATGACTTCTTCGGCCTCCTCCGTTTCCACGCACCGTTGTAAGAATCCTGCTGCAGACTTGTGGAAGAGGACCCCTTTTAAGATGGTGAACCGCGTTGCCTTTGATTTTAAGGCTTTAGCTTCTATCTTTTCCTTGGGTGCTTCGCCGCGAAGGAACCATTCGAGGTACGGCTTGGTCCAGTGGTCGTCCGAATTGACTCCTGGATTGGTGGATGTTTGGAGAATATCTGGGGCGAGCTGCTCTGGCGCTGGTTCAGCAGCCTGTGCCATCGATGTTTTTGTTATAGCCGACTGTAATAAGTGGACTAATGGTAAATTGTCATAATCCCTGGGGTCCAGGGTAGAGCCCAGACCGGCTAAGGCATCGGCCGGTGCATTTTGATCTCGAGCAACTTGTTCGAATTGTATTTGCTCGAAGTTCTCGGATAGTGCTTTGACCACATTAAGGTAACTGGCCATCCTACCATCTTTGGCGTCGAAGATGCCCAGGACCCGATTGATGATGAGTAAGGAGTCGGCACGTACCCTGATCTTCTTGATGGACAAATCTTTAGCCAATTCCAGCCCAAAGATGAGAGCTTCATATTCCGACTCATTGTTGGTGGCTTCAAAATTGCATCTAACCGCCTGAGCTATTGTTTCCCCCTTTGCCGACTTTAGCACGACGCCGAGCCCTGCTCCTCTCGCATTTGAGGCTAGCTCCATCGGTGTTCAGGATCCATTCTTCTTCAGGTTCGTCGAGGGATGACATCAAGACCTCGTCTTTAGCGCTTTCTTCAAGAGTCGGGGTAAAGTCGGCAACGAAGTCGGCCAGTACTTGTGATTTGATTGCTTTTCGAGGTTCATATCTGACGTCGTACCCGCTTAGGTGAATTGCCCACTTTGCCATTCTCCCTGAAAATTCTAGTTTTTGCATGATCTGTCAGAGGGGGTAATTTGTCAGGACGATGATAGTGTGCGACTCGAAGTATGGTCGAAGTTTATTCGAGCACATCACGACCGCCAGGACCAGTTTTTCTGTTGGAGAGTACCGCGTTTCGGCGGACACCATCGTTTGGCTCACGAAATAAACCGGAACCTGTTGGCCGTCTTCTTCTTTGACCAGGACTCCGCTTAGTGCGCGGTCTGATACAACTAAGTAGAGGTGTAGCACCTCCCCCGGAGTTGGTTTAGCCAGTAATAGGGGATTGGAGAAGTAGCCCTTCAGCTCTTGGAAGGCGGTTTCGTGTCTTTCTGTCCACTGGAAGCTCTTGTTCTTCTTTAGTACCTCGTAGAATAGTCAGCATTTATTCGAGGACTTGGAGATAAAACGGTTCAACGCAGCTATCATGTCGGTTAGCTTCTGCACGTCTTTTATGCTTCGTGGGGATTTCAGGGAAGCAATTGCCCGCACTTGATTTGGGTTGGCCTCAATCCCTCGCTTGGTTACCACGTGTCCCAAGAAAGTCCCAGATTGTACTCCAAAAATGCACTTTTGGGGATTCAGTTTCATGTTGTATTCCTCGAGGATTTTGAATGGTTCTTCTAAGTGCCCCTTATGTGAGGAGGCGCTTGTGCTTTTTACCACCATATCGTCAATGTACACCTCCATTGTTTTGCCAATGTGGTCACGAAACATCTGGTTGACTAATCTTTGGTAAGTAGCCCCGGCTTTTCTCAAACCGAAGGGCATTACACGATAGCAATATGTTCCCTGCCCTGTGGTGAAGGAGGTCTTCTCTTGATCTTCCGGCTCCATCTGGATCTGGTGATAACCGCTGAATGCATCCATGAAGGTTATTAGCTCGTGACCCGCGGTTGCGTCCACCATCGAGTCTATGTGGGGGAGAGGGAAAGAATCCTTGGGGCAGGCTTTGTTGAGGTTGGTGAAATCCACGCAAACCCTCCACTTCCCGTTCTTCTTGGGCACCATGACTACGTTAGCCAGCCAATCGGGGTACTTCACTTCTTTGATCTTCCCGGTGTCTAGTAATTTTTTGACCTCTTCATCGACCGCTTGTATTCGCTCTGGGGCGAATTTTCGTCTCTTTTGCCTGACTGGAGGGTGTTCAAGATCAACGTTGAGTTTGAGTGTGATGATGGAAGGGTCTATTCCAGTCATGTCTTCATGACTCCAAGCGAAGCAGCCCTTGTGATTCTTCAGGAATGTTATCAATTCTTCTCTGACTAATGGTTCCAGATTTTCTCCGATCTTGACGACCTTCCCTTCCTCTAAGGTCACCTCCTCCGCTTTTTCTCCGTCTTCAGTTCGCTCTGGCGGAGGGGTGACGTTCTGTAATTGCTATGCTTCAGGTCTCAGAGTTGTCGGCTTGAGTGTTGCCTTGTAACACTCCCTAGCCAACCTCTGATCCCCGCGAATTTCGTCTATTCCCCATGGCGTTGGAAATTTCACCGTTTGGTGGCAGGTGGATGCTACGGCTTTCATGTCGTGTTACCAAGGGCGTCCCAGGATTACGTTATAGCATGATGGGCAGTCCATCACAAGGAAATTGACTTGCATATTTACACCTCTGGCGAAGGTTGGGATGGCGATGTCGCCCACGGTGTGTTTGACTTCGCCACTGAATCCAACTAGAGGTACAGGGTGTTTATGGATGTCGTTTTCGGATAAACCCATCCCCTTTAAGGTAGTCAGAGTCATGAGATTCGTGGAGCTTCCTGTATCAATCAATACTCTTTTCATCAACACGTTTCCAATATGCAAGGATATTACCAGACCATCGTGATGTGGCTCGGAAGTGTTTTCTGCATCGGTGTAGTCAAACACGATGGCTGGTCCTGGAGATTCTCTGGCGCGATGCCTTGACGACTGAGGTCGATTAAAACTGCTTTCCCTTGCGTGGTGTTTTGCTGCTGAGTATGATAGTCCGCATATGCTTGACCCTCCAGATATCACGTTGACCACTTTGTCAGGTGTTGGAGGGTTTCGCCTTTCTTGGTGCTCGGCTTGAGAATTCTCCAGCAAATCTTTGGGTACTCGAGCATCCGGAGCTACATCTTTTATTCGTCCTTCCGCGACTAGGCGGGCCAATTCTCTTCGGAGCATATGGCAATCTCGTGTCCAGTGTCCGTGATACTCGTGGTAATCACACCACTTAGACGTGTCTCCGCCCGGGTCGGGAGTTTTGTCTTTTCTTGGCCACCTTACGAGTTCTCCTTGTTTCGCCATGTTCCGAAGAAGCTTTTCCGTAGATATGTTGAGTTTGAAAGAGTCGAGTGAGGGCGGCATGGGTTCTCTCTCCTTATCATTCGCCCATTGTGCCTTGGTCACGTTGACCTGCCCTGAATTAGGGCGAGAGTAAGGATGGGCACGACGGTCTTTCCTCTGATCTGTTGAACCTCGCCGGTTGTCAACGGGTCCTCTTCTCTCGGTTTTCTCCGTCTCTGAAGATCTCTTCCGAAGGCTCCTATCTTCTTCCAACCGGAAGTGTGCTAAAGCCCTGGCTTGCACTTCTTCGAACGTAGCACAAGGGTGCTTAGTTAGTTCCTTATATAGGCCTCCATCGGGGGTGACCCCTTGCCTGAATGCCTCTACTGCGGTCGTCACGTCGCAAGATGGGATGGAGATCTTCTCGCGATTGAAACAATCCAAGAATTCTCTAGTAGTTTCTTGGTGACGTTGACTGATCCGGTAGAGATCGCTGGATTGCTTTTCAAACTTGCGGCTGCTCGCGAATTGGGACCGAAAAGTGTGAGAGAGATCTGCGAAGGACCTAATGCTCCCACGTGGGAGGTTGATGAACCAGGTTAGGGCTGGCCCCGTTAAGGTCGTGCCGAATCCCTTGCACATCATTGCCTCTTTTGAATGGGATGGGACCGCGCTCGTCATCATCTTCTGTTTGTATACGGCCAGGTGTTCGTTTGATCCGTAGTCCTGTTGTACGTGGGCATGTTAGGCAGGGAAAACATTTTTGGAATCTCTACTTGGGCGATTCGATGAGAAAACGGAGATTCGTCAAACCCGTCGGGTGCTTCAGGCTCCAAAGGTTGGAAACCTCGGCTTCCCATACGAAGTTGGTCAGCGATGACGCTTATTTGTTCAGTAACCTTTCTTCGGATGACTGTGTCCAAATCGATTGGCTCGCGCTGTTCTCAATCTTCCCCATCGATGTCGTCGTCTTCGATCCAGACCTCTTGAGACGGTGCTCGGCGTTGGTTAGGTGCGGATCGGAGATTGATTGGAGGATTATTGTCGTGGAAGACTTCTTCACGGTGGACTCGGCCCACGAGTTCTGGAGTTACGTCTTGTTGTGCGGGTGCCTTATCTCGGGAGCCCGGGTCTGTACCCCTTCCGGAAGTTCCTTCTCCAGCTTTGAAATCTATCCTCCTGACGATTCCGTTAGTGCGCCTATCGACGCGGAGAGAACGGCGCCCCGTAGCCAAGACCTCGTACTGTTGTTTGAGTTGGCTATTTTCGGTAGTAAGGCGTTCTACATGAGCATCGTAAAAGCTTTTTTGGTCGCTCAATGCCTTTTGGAGGAACTCCATACGTTGCCTGAGGTCCGTCATCTCCTCTTCTTGAGACCGACCGCCTTGGTTCTCAAGATTTTCTTCATCATCGATGATCGGGTTTTAGGGCTTCCATCTCCGTTCACAGACATCGTGTTCTTGATCCGAAGAGAGGTTGAATGGTGATTCTTCTGATGGTTGTATCGATCACGGCCCCACGGTGGGCGCAAAATTGTTTGAGCCAAAATTTACCAAAGGTAGAACCTTGGCTTAGATCGGGCCTTGATCGAATGAACTAAGAAGAATATGAACGAAATTGTGTTTTATTGATGTAGAAATCAGAAGAAACAGTGTGAATCAAGCGTCTGAATTGTGTCCTTTCCCCTAAGGGTTACATCAACTTATATAGTCCTCTAGAGCGTATTCTATCTTAATAAAAGATATAATCTTATCTCTAACTAACAAATCTCGGCTTATTTCTATCTTATAATGAATACAATCTGGAGAGAAATCTATCTTGTAACAACCATATCTCGGACCTTCTCTCCTCTAACCGACTTAGCTAGTCTCGAAGATCATCCGTAGCCCTTGGTGCGGTGGAGATTCTCTGTCTATGGCGCAACGCTTCGTCACCTAAAATCTAGGTCTAACAGGGTCGTTAATCACGAGGTTTTGATTCGGTGTTTTGTATTTTTCGGTTTCTTCTGAATTTTTGTAAGACAATATTCTATTCTTAATTCGAAGTAGTTGTTTTGTTTTCAATGTTTTGTCTTGTTGAAGTTATTTATTTCTTAGTTATGAATAGTGAGTAGTTTTCTTATCTAGGGTCGGGGTTGAAACCCGGCATAGTTATGCATGGTTTGATGAAGTGAGATGATGTGTTGAATGCCTTTTATCTATTTTGAGATTGCTTGTTATGTTTATACCTAGATGAAAGTCAAGGTACTTTGAGTTTTTGACTTGATTGAGAGAGAAAGTTATAAACTTGAAGGTTGATATTGTTTGAATACAAAAGTTTCAAGCTTTAGATCCAAAACAAGCGATTGAGTGAATTAGTTTATGAAAGTAGATTAATTTACTTGCTAGTCAATGAAAGTTGATGAATCCATCTATTTAAAGGCATGATATTTATCTTCTTACGAGTTTATGTGCATGACTATGTTGTGGTAACCCATGTCCTAGATCTTTGGTTTATTTTAATTCTCCTAGGTTATATTTGTTACTGAGTTCGTAGCCTCGGTACCGAACCTGTTTAGTTCGTTATTTTGAGTCATTTGTTTGCGGTGGTTCGTTAACGACCCTGACAACGTCGTTAACGAGGCTGCTAATGAGAGTTTGCTTGTTTTTTTGTTTGATTTTTAGTAGTTGATAGATAAACAAACCTTGCTTCTCGTGGAACGATCCTGACTCCCCTATACTTAGCGGGGTCTTGACTTATAAATTTATTTGTTGTCTAGAGTAAAGGCCCGTCAACATGTGTGCCTTCTCAGCTTCATAAAAAGCCTTGACGACAAATTCATCGCAAAAGATATTGTGCCTTAGTTGAGCACCCACAAGCAGATCCTTGATGTGGGAGCCGTGTAAGAACATAAACTTTAGCTAGGGGAAATGAAATTTATGTGCAAGAGAAGTTTTGACTTGGAGCTTTGATATGAATTCAGAGCAAAAAAAACGGCCTAGATTAAGAAAGAATGTGAGATGCGTTGAAAGCAAACAAATATGACACACAAAACAATACTCCACCAAACAACAAACCCTAACCCTATTTTGCTTGCTCCTTGATCCAATATGGTTTTCATGGATTAATGTAGATTAAATTTTCGAATTAAAAGATAAATCAACTAGAGGAATGTAACCTATGTTCGATCGGTATAAATTTTGGGTGGGTTTCTATCAAAAAATTCACACCAATCTCAATTCCCAAGGTCGCCTCTCCCCCTGTTCCTTCTTGAGTGATAGTGTTGTGCCATTGCTTGGTTGTTGTGGTTTCGTTCTAGTCGTGTTTGGATGTTGTTGTTGCAGCGCAAGAGAAGAGTTTGAGTTGCAGTTATTAGAATAGGATTAGGTTTAGGTAAATTAAAAAAAACAAATATGCTATAACAAAAAATTTCGGATCTTTTCTATATATATAAAAAATCGATTTGTTTTGTAATTAAAATTAAAAAGAAAATTTCGGATTTGTTTTATATATTTTTTTGGAGAATTGTTGATGATGGTTTTAAAAGAAATTTTTTACTAGAATAATGATTTAAGTCCTAATTTTGGTACAAGGTAAGAATTAGAGTTAATGGAATAGAATTTTTTGGTTAACAAGATTATATAATTTTATGTTATGTATATATATTGTAAGGAATTTTTTCCTTTTGAAGATAAGATGAAAGAAATTACAAGAACAAACTATTTACTTTTTAAATAAAATAAAATAGGAAACATGGGCCCTTGTCATAACATTCGGACCAACAAATAAGTAAATGAGAGGGCCCAATTCCTAAGATCTGGCCACACTTCACATGGAATAGTAAAAAGGCCAGGTACTCGGGTATTATAGCCTCGCCCTAAACGTTACCAAAATAAGAAATCAGTGTGTTCATTTAGAGTCGTTCATTCTTATAAGAAAATATTATATTCCTTTAGATTCGTCTATTCTTATAAGAAAACGTTATATTACTTTATAATCGTTCATTCTTATAAGAAAACGTTATATTCCTTTAGAGTCATCTATGTTTATAAGAAAACGTTATATTACTTTATAATCGTTCATTCTTATAAGAAAACATTATATTCCTTTAGAGTCGTCTATTCTTATAAGAAAACGTTATATTACTTTATAATCGTTCATTCTTATAAGAAAACGTTATATTCCTTCAGAATCATTCATACTACTAATCATTATATTCATTTAGAATTATTCATTCTTATAAACAAACGTTATATTCCTTTAGAGTCATCCATTCCTATAAGAAAACATTATATTCCTTTAGAGTCGTCTATTCTTATAAGAAAACGTTATATATTCCTTTAAAATCATTTATTCTTATAAGAAATCATTATATTCATTTAGAATCATTGATTCTTATAAGAACTCATTATATTCATTTAGAATCATCCATTCTTATAAAAACTCATTATATTCATTTAGATCGTCCATTTCAGTTAGAATCGTTCATTCTTATAAGAACTCATTATATTCATTTAGAATCATCCATTCCTATAAGAACCCATTATATTCATTTAGAATCGTCCATTTCAATTAGAATCGTTCATTTTAATAACAAATAATTATATTCCTTTATAATTATTCATTCTTATAAGAACTCATTATATTTATTTAGAATCGTTCATTCTTATACGAACTTATAATATTGAGTTAAAATCGTTCATTCTTATAAGAAATTATTATATTCCTCTAAAATCATTCACTATTATAAGAAAACGTTATATTTCTTTAGAATAGTTCATACTAATAAGAAATCATTATATTCATTTAGAATCATTCATTCTTATAAGAAAATGTTATATTCTTTTAGAGTTGTTCATTCTTATAAGAAAACATTTTATTCCTTTAGAGTCGTCTATTCATATAAGAAAATGTTATATTCATTTAGAATCGTTCATTCTTATAAGAAATTATTATATTACTTTATAATCCTCAATTCTTATAAGAACTCATTATATTCAGTTAGAGTTGAGTGATTAGAGTTTGTTTTAAGATTAAAAAAAACTAATTAGTTCACATGTTATGGTTAAAGTTTAAGGTTAACAAAACCTAAACCTCTATGATGATCTTCATATGCTTGATGTTGAAAAGTACCCGCTAGGGGTTCGGGGGCTCCGCCCTTGACAGCACCAGGTGTCCTAGGGGACGGAGCCCCCTAGTAGGGGGTTCGGGGGGCAACGCCACCCAACGGTGGTCTATTTTATTATCATGTTACATTAATATCGGTTTATATATAAAATTTCCATTTCACACTTTTAATTATTGTTCTTTCCAAATAGAAAAGTGTTTTAATTATTTAGATTATTTATATATTGAAAAGTGCATTATTTTAAAAAATATATATAACAAAAACAATTGCTACTTTAACCATCTAGAATAATTGGTTTTGTAATATTCGTGATATTCAAAGGTTTTTAAAACCGAATATAATATAATATTTATATTTATGATCTTTTTCTTTATATAAAAGAGATTTGCTAAATATTAATAACCCTTATTTTCTTTCTCTTTAAAAAGAGAATCTTAAGTAAACTAAAGTAAATAAAATACAAGAATTTTATTATAAGGGTTATGAAGAGATGAGAACTTTCAAATAAAAATAATGCATTATAAATCTCGAACGTTTATTAAATAAAATGAGGTACAACAAGGCATTAAAATACATTAAAGGTTTAGTAAAAAGAATGCAAGAGCCGGGACTTGAACCCGAGACCTCTTGCAACCCATCTCACACGCCCATCCCCCTCAATCTTACTCATTCACCCCACCCTTTTTATTTTATATCAAATATTCTTCTTCTTCTTCCTAAAGACATCAGATTGATGTCTGATGGGATTGACGTAAATTCAAATTGAGCCATTGCATGCTCTTCTTCCACCTCTTTGCTTGCAAGACCCCCATTAGTACATCACTCTTGCATCACCCCTCAACTAGCACAACTTTGGCCAATTATGGAGCACCCTCCCTTCCCCCATTGGTTCACCTCCATGGACATGGATTGAGAGCTTGGCCTCTCTTGCCTATAAAAAGGGCTTCAAACTCCTTATAGCACTCACACCTTCAACACTCTCTTCTTCCTCTTAGAGAATTGCTCTCAATTTGTTCAAAAATCAGCCCTTTCAAGCCTAATTTCTCCATTCAAAGCTCCACCAAAAGCCTCCTTTTTCTCCCATGAGAACTGTCGGTCGCCTCCCTGCCCACCGGAGCACCTCCCGACGTCCCCCAAGCCCCCTCCGGACCGCCCTGCCCCCGCCGGAGCCCCTGATGCCGTCGCCCATCACGCCGGTTCTCCCCTGCCTCTTCTCCCCAGTGTCTATAATACAAAATACTACTAGGGTATTTTTTAACCCTTTTAATTAATTTAATTAAATTATATTTATTAAGATAATTGTTAATTAGAGTAAAGAAAATCAAATAAGGTTTATGTTCACAAAGCTGTAATTTAATAAAAATATTTGGGGAGATCTTTTTAGTTGAGAATTTTATTAGATCCAATAGATAGAGTAGTGATAATTTCTTGTAATATTATAATATAGTTGCAAGACATGATTATTTTAAATAATTTTAAGAAATCTTATAAAAGTATTTGTATAAAATTATTAGCATAAAGATTGTAGCTTTTCATATTAAATATCATTTTTTTATAAAGGAATAATATTATTTATATAAGATATTATGTTGCTTATCTCTAAGTGTAGAATATCAGGATATATGAATTTAATTATAATAACGAAAGATAGGTTAAATAAAGTTATTATTTAATAAAATATTAAGTTTAACATATCTCTAAGTGTAGAGTTTCCTACAATGCTTAAGCTCTTATTATAAGTATGAAATATGTGACAATAAACTATTACATAATATGTTATTATATTGCTAAGCTATAAAAGATGTCTTGCATGAAAAGAGATTGAAAATTATAGAAAAGATATTATTTTATGACTTAAGATATCATAAGAATATACTTTGAATATAAAATAAGATATCTTAAGACATGATCATATAATTATATAAACTACAATTATGGAAAGAGTTATCTGAAAAAAGTAAATGAGATTAATTTAATATTATGTTGAATTTTGGAAAGCTTACCTTATAAAGTAAATAGAAAGTTATAATTATGGAAACTACTAGGAAAATGGCCTATTATTATTTTATCTTTATATAATATGGTCTATATAATTAAACAAGGTTTTATTAAGATAATATTGTTAATAAAATATCCTTTGATGAGAAAGTAATGTTTTTAAGTATTATTATGGATATTATTAAAATTAAAGAATTACTATAATGACACTAAGTTGGAATATTTTAATAACGATATAATAAGTTTTTATGATCTTAAGGTTGATATAAACTCAAAATACCTCTTTAGGAAAAATATTATATCATATGCTTTTATGTGTTATACTTATTTATTTTAAGAAGTTAGCAAGTGAAATTTAAAAGAATTATTTTAATAAATTGAATAAGGTTTTTTAAGGAATAAAAGGATATTTAAAAATTAAAATAATAATAAAGGAATATTATTATTTTAATTAGCCACCTAAATTATTATTATAATAATTTAGAATTCCATTCTGTTATACTAAGTATATAAGAGAATTCCAAACTTTAAAAGGAAATTCGTATTTAAAGATCGTTCGTAAATTTCCGTGTCGATAGGTCGAGATTTTGTTCGGAGTTGCGAACAACACCTTTCATCTTATCGCTATTCTTCGTGTGAGAACAAAGGCAAGTGGAAATTCCCCTTGTAACCTTATATATTCGTTTCCGTGAAATTCTCGATGTTGGGAACAACTTGTGTGCTAAGTAATAAATGAACCTAGGAAATATCGATTGTTAGATATAACGACCCCACTATTAGCGTAGTTCGCTCTCGATTATTTGATAGGATTATTTACGCTAGTTTGGTTGTGGCCTTGATTGTTTACGATCTCGTTAAGAGATCAATGTCGAACAAACTAGTGAGGGGCGCGGAAGTAGCCCGACGCCTCTATATAACTTACTAAGTCGTATGCCTATGTGCTTAAAGTACGATTTTCAGGATCATGATCCAGTCCGCTCCGATTGCAAGGAGGGATGAGTGGCACTCTAGCTAAGTGTCGGAAACTCAGTTTTCCCTTGGTGGACCGGGCCATTCAAGTCCCCACCCCCCTTTTAAAAATCATTAACGAAATCGAATATTTTCGTCACTATATAAGATAAGTGCCCAATGCACATTTAAAAGACATCAAAACCGAACCGATCTCAAATGATCGATCCGGCTCTCGGTCCGCTCAGGGCGCGAGAGGTTTTCAACTTGTATGAATTAATAACGTTCCCGACATACTTTTGATTCTAAAAGAAGTCTACAATCTAGTAGCTCTTCTCTCGATTATCGAGCTATCTCCGCTTGAGATACGCTCTCCTTCGAACCGTTAAACCTCACATAAATAAGCCTTATCTTAAACACAATCCGAATATCTCTCTCGATATTGTTTAATTTCCAAAATACCCTTGGGAAGTTCCGTTCCCGCATGCTTAGTCTCTTAGACTAATTCTTCTTTTCTGTATGTTTGCCTGGCATATTCTCGCCCCTCGCGAATTATGTCAGAACCTAGGAATCCAAGTAAGGCGTAAGGAAAAGGAGAAGGAAGGACAAGGATCTCCGAAGATGTACTTTTCTTATCGTTATGAGCTAATTCTGTTTATGAACGAAGAACAAGTTTTCATATGTTTTATTATCGAACATCTTTTGGTTACTACAATGTAAGACGATTTGTATGAACAAAAGTCTCTCTCGAGAGCACCTTTTCTTATTAATTATGTTTATTTCTGCATTTTGATTGTTCAATATCATTCTAAAAGCCTTGGGTGACTTTGGACGGTAAAATCCAAGGTCACTGGCGGTAATACCCAATGTTGTAAAATAGGGGTGTTGCAATTATGGTTTCAGAGCTAAACGTTTTGTTTTCAATACCGAAAACTTTTAAAACCGAAAATTTTCGAAAATCGAGAACTTTTAAAACCTAAGTTTTCCTTGCGCTATCCGAAACTTCTATTTATAAAAAAAAATTCCTTCTATAGCCTTTAATAGAAACTTAAGAATGTTAACTTTCTAACTTAAACTTCTTAGCTAAGAAAATTTCTTAAAAGGTTGGAAAACGTTAAATATTAAGTAATTAGTTCTAGAACTACTATCCTTATAAACTTCCTTTTTCACCTCTTCGAAACCTAAGTAGTATAAGTGTTTCAACTTTTTTAACTTTAAACTATTTGTTAGAACCTTTTGATAGACTTGACTTTACATTTGCAAAGCTTATTGGTAAAGTAAGAACTTCTTCTTAAGTAAAATAAAAATCTTAGACTCTTTAATAGGGCCAAGAAAATGAAAAGTCTTAAAATAAATGTTTTATATGTGATCTCTATAAATAATGCCTTGACTTCCTTCCATATGCCTTCACCTTATAGAAACTAAGGATGTTCTATATTAACGCCTCTTCTTTTTTTCCCTTCCTCAAACACCATGGTAGAGACACGTCGGACCACCCAACTTAGGAACCAAATAGAAGAAGCGCTCCAAGCAATCCAAGCTCCAAACACATACTTCCCCTACAACAATGCACAGGATGACCCCTTTTATGAGCCCGAGGAGGCACACCCTGGGGAAGACATGGAAGTTGATCCCGAGGAGGATCCACAGGAAGACTCCGAGGAGGGCCCCAACCTCCCCATTAAAGCACCTGAGGACTACCCAACGCCGATCGCGTCACCTCTATCACTGGTGTATGAGCCCGAAGAGTATCCCTCGGGGGACGAGGAGATGGCTCCGATCTACGAGCCCGAGGACTACCCCGACGATGAGGACGAGGAGTTGGTACACGAGTACCAACCCGAGGAAGAAGGAGGAATTATACCCGACCTCAACTTCGAGCTCGGGGAAGAAGAGGGTGACGACTTTGAGTTAGATTGGCAAGCTCAGGCCGAGTGGGATGCTTAGCATCAGATCGATCCGGAGTCCGAGGAGGATGACCCCGATGGAGAGGTCATTGACCCAGCTGCTCCACCACCTCCATTGATTCCGAGGATGGAGTTTGTCCCACCTCCACAAGCACCACCGCCGCCCATGATCCCGAGAGTGGAGGTCGTCTCGCCTCCAAGAGCGCCCGAGCCAGAGGGGCCCATGCCGCCTATAACAGACTTCTGGTGTCACGAGGATGATGTGCTTTTGCGGCGACTTCAGCTTGGATCCTTCAACCATGATCGCTCGGAGGAGAGGTTCCCTGGAACCCGTCCATGGGGACCTAACGGCTAATCAAAGCTATATGAGAGGGCGCGCCAAGCGCCCATAGATTGCCAAATGGAGGGGCTCTCGGACGGAATGTTTGGAGAATCCTCCAACAGCAGGTTTTTGCCAGCCGTTGGTGAACGCTCCACCACCCCCTGGTGTTGTGCCCTCCGGGACCCGTCGAGTGAACGTTGGCTTGCTTCAAGGTCATAGGGAAGAGTGGGTCAACGAATCACTCAGGGAACAAGAGGAAAGGATCCAACACAGGATCTGCATTGCTGAGCTGCAAGCCCAAGAGAACCGTCGTAGCAGTCGGATAGAGCAAGCAAATCTCCTCCTCAACAACGACTCGGGGATCATTGACGAGACTCTTTTCGAGGAAGGATTCCTCGACACCTACACTGACCGTATCTAGATTACCCTAGCTTGTACTTTTCCTTTTTCCAAGAAGTGAGCTTAGACCACTTCTTTCGACTTCATTTTGTCCCTAGGAAGTCGAATCGGCTTATCTTGATAGGGTTTCTCGGCCAACAAATAAATTTGTAAGTCAAGACCCCACTGAGTACAGTGGAGTCAGGATCGTTCCACAGGAAGCAAGGTTGTTTGTCTATCAATCTAATAAAAATCAAACAAAATCAAACACAATTACTCACGAGATGCCTCGTTAACGACCTTGTCAGGATCGTTACCGAACCACCGAACATAAAAACATCAATTAACGAACTAATAAAATTCTAATTAATACTCGGTACCGAAGCAAGCATTCAGCAACGAAGATTTATCAGAAATAATTCAATAAAAACAAATATCTAGGATAAGGGACACCACAGCGTAGCCAAGCATAAGAATTCATAAGTAGATAAGATCATGCCTTTAAATAGATAGAGTCATCAACTTTCATTGACTAGACAAGTAAATTAATCTATTTTCATAAACCAACTCACTCAATTGCTTGTTTTGGATCTAAAGCTTGAAACTTTCGTTTTCAAACAATATCAACCTTTAAGTTACTAACTTTCTCTTTCAATCAAGTTAAACTCAAATTACCTCAACTCCCGTTTCGGTATTAAGCACAACAAACAATCTCAATAAAAATAAAAGGCATTCAAAACACTACCTTACTTCATCAAACATGCTCAACTATGTCGGGCTTAACCCCGACCCTAGAAAAATAACTACTCACTACTCATGATTAAGAAACCAAAAACTTCAATAAAAACAAACATGAAAACAAAACTCAAACTTAAATTAATAACAAAAATATCGTTTTACAGAGAATCAGAAGAAAAACCAATAAAACAAAACAATCACCGAACCACAAACTCGATCAACGAACCTCGGAAACCGTCGTCACCGACCCCTCGTCACCGACTTCCGATCCGGCAGCCTTTCCTTCGGCCTTCCTTCCTTCTCCAAAACTAACTCTAAAACTTTCCTCCAAAATTCAGCCCCCCTCTTTCTATGCTAGATAGAAGGGTATTTATACTAGAAAATCCTAAAAAACTAAAAAGATAAAAGATAAAAACTTTCCTAAAAAGATAGAAATAATCTCTAAAAGATAGAAATAAAATCTAAAAAGATATTAAACCCTAAAATACATATTCTATTAACCCATAAAGATTCTAAAAAGATACTCAACCGATACGGAAATAAATTCCCGCTCAAGATCGGTAAATAATAAAATAATACCCCGAATTCTTCTTCGTCGTGGCCTCGTTAACGACCCTTCACAGCCTCGTTAACGAGCCTGGGGTTTTGTTTTCTTCAACACCTCCTCTCGTTTTCTTGAGCTTCGACTTTTTAAATCTTGCACTTTCCCGTCCTTCACTGTGATGCTCCAAATTCATCTCCATTTAGCTCCTTTCCTAGCTAAAACCTTCAAAATACACAAAATAGCGTAGATTCCACCCTTTTCGCAGATTTATACAAAACTAACTAAAAACACTTAAAACGAAACCTAAACTAGACAAAATTAATCCTAATAAACAAAGAAAACCTATCAAAAACTATACTAAAAATGCGAACATCAAAATACCCCATACTTAGACTTGCTTGTCCTCAAGCAATAATCAAGATACTAACCAAAACCAAAACAAATCATGCTAATCAAGACATAGCCATCTTCAAAAAGCAACATCTATACATAAGAAAATTATAGCAAAAGACTATTAACATCCTCACACATATATGCACTTAAATAGACATAAAATAATACAATCCAACCTCTCAAGGGATATAATGTGTTTCACTCAACTCTCATGTATTTGGGCTTATAATTTCAATCTCTCAACTCATCCTATATACAAAAACTCATAGAAATTGGAACTTATATCACCAATACTCTCCACCCAAGATTTGTCAAAACAAGCAGAGAATCATCAAGAGAACTTAGGCTCAATGAAAAACTTCATAGAAGCTTCCATTCGGCCGGGTTGTAATGGGGCTTCGTAATGACAATAAGGCATGGAAATATTTTGGTCATGTGGTGCTAATAATATCCGGGAATCAAAGACTCCTAAAAACAACTCACACATAACATCAAAACTCTCATATAAAATAACCAAACTCACTCTCATATTATGCACACTTATTTTCACTCACCCATTTATCATCCTAGAAAGTCTCATAATCAAAAATAAAAGAATCTCTTGATATTATTTTTAAACACAAATGCACTTCAACTTTTCTTCTTTCTTTCTCTTTATTTTCGTTGCCTCGTTAACGAACCCACATCCGGGTCGTTAACGATCCACCGTATACATTTTCTTCCCTTCAAACTTTATTTTTGTGCATCTTTTTTTAATCAAGAGACCTTTCTTACATATAATAACAAGATACTTCCAATCTACCCTTCCCAAATCCCCTTCAATTTAAGCAAATAGAAACTTCTTTTCTTTTCAACAAAACACAAAACTTCACCTCTCCAATCTAAGTCCTAATTCCCGGATAGGGTCAAGCTTATCTCGGCTAGGGAACAATTTTTGTGGAGCTAAAAATAAAAGGTTTCAGGCCAGAATTGGTTATCAAAAAGAAGGAATAATGTAAAGGTAGATAGGGGATAATAGAGCTCATAAAAATAAGTTCTCTATCATATGATCTTGACAAGTAATGAACTAAAAATCCTATAAGGGTCTCAAGAAATAGATAACCATCACAATTCCAAGAGATAATATGCATAAGGAGGGTAAATCACACAAAAAAGAAGAGGGATTTATAAATGTTCTCCCTATAAGGCCAAAAATTATCTCACAAGGTAGGTTTTGTTGGATTGCATCATCTATGCTATAAAGTATATGTGCTCAATTTCATCTAATGCTATTCCTTTCTACTAAAAAAACAATAATTTCAATTTTAAGAATCCGGCTATACTTTCAAGACATGTTTGCAAGGAATTATATGGTCAAACTAATGATTGCTATCATAGAACTTTTAAGAAGGGATATCTATCAATTCTAAACTCTTTTTGGATTTTTCAAATTTTTCAATTTTTTTTGGTTTTTTCGATTTAACAGAAGTAACAACTACATAAAACATAAAAACATATAGGACATAAATTTTCTACTTTCTTCCCACCCCATACTTAAAATTACAGTGTCCGCACTGTAAGAAAAATAACAAGAAGAGGGAAAAGAAATAGAAAAGAAAACAAAAAAAAGAAAAAAGAAAAAGAAAGACATAAAACTTACAAAAGTAGAAACAAGGAAAGGAAACTTTATCTTGAGCTTGATCAACGGTTTGGTGGAGGAAAATAGTGCTCAAAGTTCCCCATGAAGTCATACATCGTCCTCCAACGCTCAGCATCCTCCGCCTCTCTCTGACGTTGCCGCTCGTCCTCCCTCGACATGCGTGCGAAGTAGATGGTTTCCCATCTATCCATCCTCCGATGAATGTGATCGGTCTGAAGGTGAAGTTGCTGCATCCGTGTAGAAAGATCATCGGCCCATGGTGGTGGTATGCTCGATCCTGCGTACTCGGGCTGAGGAGGTGGTGGGTAGTGGGGCAGGAAATGATCTTGGTACATCACCGGGTTGTAAGGCATTAAGCCATATGCATGAGGGTCGACAGGAGCTGGTGGGGGGTCGACAGGAGCTTGCGACACCTCGTTAACGAAGCTGGTTGCCTCGTTAACAGTGTTGGGCGATGGCTGGAAATGGTCGTTAACGACCCTGGTTGGCTCGTCGACGAAGATGTTGCCTCCTAATTCTTCCGTCTCCATGTCTTCTTCGGTAAAGTTGAGCTCCTCAGTGCCGCCCTCGGTGTCGGCTTCCTCGGTATCAGTGCCTACGACCTCGGTATCCTCTTGCTCATCTTCTTCTTCATATTCGTCCACATCATCCCGCTCAAACCGGGTGTGACATGGCCTAAGTGAGAGCTCATCCTCCGGTTTTGGCTCCAATGGGTAAGGCTGGCCCGTCCACACCTCGTACCAATTCGGTACGTAAAGTAGCTCGTACATGTCGAGGGAAGGTATGACGACTTGATCTCGAACCTTTACTTTGTAGCCTCCCTCGGCTTGCACGAAAATCCCGGTGCTATACCAATAGTTCTTGTTGAGGAGTTGAGCGTGGGCCAGTGTGTAGCGGGTGAGATCCACTCCAAGATTCTTAGCCAAGAGGCTAACCAAATTGCCACACCATACCTCTTTGGACTTGTGGGACTTCTCGACGTAGTAGAGCCATTAGTACCCCAAATTCAAGGGGTCGGGCTCCTCGAAGAGGATGGTGCGAAAGCAAGCGACCTCCGTCCTTGTAGACCGGTTCAACTCCTTCTTCGGCCAGAATAGTGCGGCGAGGACTCTCAAGATGATCCGGAAGATGGGGTTGACTATGGTTGCCCCGGATAGCGCCGCGGTGGAGGATTGAACCTCTCCGGTGATGTAGCTCCAAGTGCGGGTCACTCGGTAGTCCTTCAAGCTATAGTCTCTAGACGGGTTTGGGAGCTCCAAAATTGCATTGAACTCCGCCATGGTGAAGTCACGGTCCTCGTTACCGAGCCGGAACCGAATGCGTCCCGCCGAGATCTTCGACGAGAAGTTGGTCTCCAAGGTGGCCAAGAACTCGGATGTGAGGGCCGGATAATGTGGCAAGCTCTCTTGCTTCAATAAGTGTGTGGCCCCAAGGATGGCAAAAGCGTCCTTGACATCCGTGTAGATGCCCGTAGACTTCGAGAACCATCGGGTGTAATGGTCCTTCTCCATAAAATCCCGGTAGCGCCGTACTTGGCTTTGACTGCTCAAAATCACATCGTCCACCCGGGGTGGAGATGGAGACCTGTGGTTCCTCCTCTTCTTCTGGGCTCGGGTAGCGGGTCTGCTTGAACTAGCCATGGATCCTACAAAATAATCGACAATTTTCCAAGATAAGATCCACTCAAAAAATAATAGGTACGAGACCCCATACTTGGTCTCAAAATTAACCTCGGAATTATTCATAAACTACCCAATTGGGTTGTTCACGAGTCTGGCCTCGGATCAAGCATGGATGAAGTGCAGGGTCGTTAACGAGCCTAGGTGGGTCGTTAACGACCCGCTGAGAGTAAAACCAGGAATTTCCGAAATTAAATCTACCTCTAATTCAGCACAAATCAAGCATGCAATCTTCTATTATTCTCCACAATTCCCTCATTGGGTAAAAGCACCCCATACTCACTCAATTACCCATCCCGAACATGCTAAAAATTTCCCGAAATTTTGACATGCAAAGTTCGAACTTTTAGATCTAGAACAAGAAAAATTCATGCTTTCTTAACTAAAGGGTTACAATAGCTAATCTATCATGGATAATCTTTCCTAAACATGAACAACTAAGCATAATCAAGAATTTTAGAACGGAATTTAGGCATGCTCATCGATCTCCCTAAAAAAATCATGATTCAAGATATGAAATTTAACCTTATAGATACTCAATCATGCAAATTCAAGCAAGGGTTTAGAAATCATACCGGAGAACCGATAATTAAAAGGACAAGGGTCGGGATCGGGGTAGGTTAATGAGCTCGTCGTCGACGGTGAAAGGGCCTTCGAAATCCGGTAACGATGGCGTCTCCGGTGGTCGTTAACGTGGGATTTCCGACTCGGTAGGAGAGAAGGGAAAGGGATTGAGAGAGTTTTGGGTTTGAGAGTGAAAGTTGGGAGAGATTGTGGTAGAATTTTGGGAGGGGTAGAAGGGTTTTTATAGGAGGGGTAAAGATAGAGGGGGTGGCGGCTAGGGTTAGAAAAGTTAACTAGGTTAGAATTACTTACCTGCCCCGTATTGTGACGAATCGAGTCGTCCGAACTGGGTCGTTAACGACCCTGAGTGGGTCGTTAACGAGCCACCGTAGCCTCCTTGAGTGCATTTCGACCCCTTTTTTTCCTGAAATTTTGTTAGCTTAAAAAAAATCTTATTTCTATCCTATTTAAACTAAAAAAAAGAAAAATAAAAGAAAGCTAGGAAATAATCTAAAAGAAAAATAAAATAAAATAAAATAAACTAAAACCTATTCTTAAAAAAAAAAAAAAAAAAGCGGGTTGCCTCCCGTAAGCGCTATGTTTAACGTCGTTAGCCCGACGAGCTCTCTTGCTAGTCTCATGGTGGTTCATGTCTGGCCATGTTAGGGTCTTCAAATACCGTGCCTGTAGCTTTACTGCCTCTGTGCACTTGAATTGCTAAATTGGGACCTTTTTCTTCTATTAGTAAGCTCGATATCCCTGGGTTAATGGTATAGTCCGAAAGCCAAGGTGGTTTGGGCTTTTCCGTAACCTCTGTAGTAGGGCCTTTGTGCATGGGAGCATCATTGATCGGCAGATGTGGCTCGGTAGGGGTTGTGGTGTCTGGTTCGGGTTGAGTTAACTCTAGTTGTGCCACTCCAATTGGGTCGTTAGCTTTCTGATCTAAATTGAATTCCACCCGTTCCTCTCCTATATCAAAAGTGAGGACTCCCTTACGCACATCAACTCTTGCTCATGTTGTGGCTAAGAATGGTCGCCCGAGAATTATGGGGACATGAGGGTCTTCAGGCATATCAAGGACAATAAAATCATTCGGTATGAAGAGTTTTGCGCAGAAGAACCACATTCTTGACATGATTGAGAGGATTTCAGAAAACTTACCTGTTTCCTCAAACGGTTGACCTCATCTTGTAAGAATTGATTTTTAACATCGGGGTCAACTTCATCTCGATTGCGCACATAGAGACGTTTTTGAGTTTGTGGAGCCTGTTGGGTTCCGTACATAGCATCGTAATTCGTCAGCTTGTCCAACAGTTCCCACGCCTCTGTCGGGTTCATCTCTATAAAACCGCACGCAGTATGCGTGTTGATGCGGTTCTTGGTCTCTGCGTTGATACCCTGGAAAAAGATTTCTTGCAATACATATAATGGTTGCCCATGAGTAGGGCATTGTCTAAGCATCTCTTTAAATCTTTCCCATGTTTCAACAAATGTCTCATTAGGCAACTGGTGATAAGAAGTGATACGTTTCCTTAACTCCGTTGTCTTAGCAGGAGGGAAAAACTTTGTAAGAAATTGATCATACAAAGCTTTCCAAGTCCTGATAGACTTAGAAGGTAGGCTCTCTAACCAGTTCAGGGCCTTTCTAGTAAGTGACCATCTAAAAGCTTTTAACAAAACATATTCTAGTGAGACACCTTCAGCAGCTATGGTGTCACATAAATCAAGAAAATTTCTAATATGTTCCATAGGGAACTCAGCAGGTTTCCCTTCAAACTGAGCCCGTTTAATCAAGGATATAAATTGAGACTTGATCTCAAAAGGTTTCTCTATCGCAGGAAGCACAATAGGAGATTCTGGCACCCTCAGTTCCGGATGCATGTATTGCTTGGCATTCCTTGGATATGCGTTTAGCTCTTCTTGCAGTCGAGCCTTGTCTGCATCAGCGCCGTCCTTCTCGGCTCTCAGTGCCTCCATCTGGGTCCGGAGGATCTCTAGCTCTCGAGCCATCTCTTCAGTTGTGGCCATGGCTCGGTTTTCTCGGAGTCGTCGGTGCAGGGAACGTTCGGGTTCTGAGTAATAACTGGAGCTATCAAACTGAAGCCTTCTTCGTCCTACCGGCATACACTGAGAAAACAAACAAAGAAAACAAAAATTAAAAACAAAAACGGGGCTGGGCTAGTCCCGATCCCAAAGATAAACTAACAACTCGTTGCTTCCCCGGCAATGGCGCCAATTTGTTGATAGGGTTTCTCGGCCAACAAATAACTTTGTAAGTCAAGACCCCGCTGAGTACAGTGGAGTCAGGATCGTTCCATAGGAAGTAAGGTTGTTTGTCTATCAATCTAATAAAAATCAAACAAAATCAAACACAATTACTCACGAGATGCCTCGTTAACGACCTTGTCAGGATCGTTACCGAACCACCGAACATAAAAACATCAATTAACGAACTAATAAAATTCTAATTAATACTCGGTACCGAAGCAAGCATTCAGCAACGAAGATTTATCAGAAATAATTCAATAAAAACAAATATCTAGGATAAGGGACACCACAGCGTAGCCAAGCATAAGAATTTATAAGTAGATAAGATCATGCCTTTAAATAGATAAAGTCATCAACTTTCATTGACTAGACAAGTAAATTAATCTATTTTCATAAACCAACTCACTCAATTGCTTGTTTTGGATCTAAAGCTTGAAACTTTCGTTTTCAAACAATATCAACCTTTAAGTTACTAACTTTCTCTTTCAATCAAGTTAAACTCAAATTACCTCAACTCCCGTTTCGGTATTAAGCACAACAAACAATCTCAATAAAAATAAAAGGCATTCAAAACACTACCTTACTTCATCACACATGCTCAACTATGCCGGGCTTAACCCCGACCCTAGAAAAATAACTACTCACTACTCATGATTAAGAAACCAAAAACTTCAATAAAAACAAACATGAAAACAAAACTCAAACTTAAATTAATAACAAAAATATCGTTTTACAGAGAATCAGAAGAAAAACCAAAAAAACAAAACAATCACCGAACCACAAACTCGATCAACGAACCTCGGAAACCGTCGTCACCGACCCCTCGTCACCGACTTCCGATCCGGCAACCTTTCCTTCGGCCTTCCTTCCTTCTCCAAAACTAACTCTAAAACTTTCCTCCAAAATTCAGTCCCCCTCTTTCTATGCTAGATAGAAGGGTATTTATACTAGAAAATCCTAAAAAACTAAAAAGATAAAAGATAAAAACTTTCCTAAAAAGATAGAAACAATCTCTAAAAGATAGAAATAAAATCTAAAAAGATATTAAACCCTAAAATACATATTCTATTAACCCATAAAGATAATAAAAAGATACTCAACCGATACGGAAATAAATTCCCGCTCAGGATCGGTAAATAATAAAATAATACCCCGAATTCTTCTTCGTCGTGGCCTCGTTAACGACCCTTCACAGCCTCGTTAACGAGCCTGGGGTTTTGTTTTCTTCAACACCTCCTCTCGTTTTCTTGAGCTTCGACTTCTTAAATCTTGCACTTTCCCGTCCTTCACTGTGATGCTCCAAATTGATCTCTATTTAGCTCCTTTCCTAGCTAAAAACTGCAAAATACACAAAATAGCGTAGATTCCACCCTTTTCGCAGATTTATACAAAACTAACTAAAAACACTTAAAACGAAACCTAAACTAGACAAAATTAATCCTACTAAACAAAGAAAAACCTATCAAAAACTGTACTAAAAATGCGAACATCAGCTTAGCTTTTTCCTTTATTTCCTTAGTTTAAACGGCTTAAGTTATAAAGCATTGTACTTGCTCGTATGAACAAGTTATAATAAAATTTCCCTTTTCGTTACTAAAGCTTACGCGTTAATTCTTACTTATATTATTGAATTAACAATTGAGACCAACTTAAAATTTTCAGATGGTCAATACCCGAGGAAACAGCCGTCGTGCAAATCCTAGTGCCGCTAGGGGAAATGGCGACGATAGCCATTCTGAGGTCAGGGGTGATCTTCAAGTAAACCCTCCCCTTGCACATGTGGCCCCTGTCGCTCTCGACGAGGGCACCGTAGCAGCTCTACGCACTCTTGTACAACAACTAGTACAAGAGGCCCTTCCAGCTGCGGTCCCTAACCCCGCAAACGTCATAGTGCCAGAAGAAGCTCACGAAGAAGCCCAAGTGGCCGAGGTTATCCCCGGGATGACAAAAGAGGTCAGCTTCGCTGAGGGGATCAAGACCTTCAACGCTATGAAACCCGATTCATATGATGGGACATGCGACCCATCGGGAATTCAATATTGGTTCTCCCACGTCGAAAGACTTCTGAGGAATGTACCCTGCTCCGAAGCCGACAAGGTGCACATGGCTGCACTGAAATTGAATGATGAAGCTGGTGAATGGTGGGAGAGCTCCAGTCTGTCCACCCGCCCTGATTTGACCTAGGCCATGTTTAAAGACAAGACGATGCATCGATTCTTTTCTGAGTCCATGAGAGATGAGAAACTAGACGAACTCCACTCCCCGAAGAACCATGGGTTGAGTGTACTTGAATGAGATAAAAAGTTCAACCATCTCCTTTAGTATGCCGAAGATGAAATCACCACCGAGCAACAAAAGATCAAGTGCTTTCACCGCTAGATGAGCGACCAAATTAAACCCTGGATGGCAAATCGCTCCTTCAAGACTTTGGAGGAGTACGTGGATCATGCTCATAGGATGGAGACAACTCTCAAGGTCCCCGAGCGCAGGAAGTTTGGTGGAGGAAAGCCTCACCACTCCAGTCACAGTGGGTTCAAGAGGCCGGCATCTCCACAAGGATCTCAGTGGTCTAAAAAGAGCAAGAACAAGGCCTCGTCAGCTGGATCAGACTTTGATGTTCCTTTTTTAGTATAGTTTTTGATAGGTTTTCTTAGTTTGTTAGGTTTAGTTTTGATAAGTTTAGGGTTAGTTTTGTGTATTTTTGGATAGTTTTGCATATTGTGTGAAAAGTATGGAAGCTACTCCGTTTTGTGTCTTTTTGTAGGTTTTAGCAAGGAAATGATGTTGTTTGGAGCTAAATTTGAAGAGCTAAGATGAAAAATGGAGGAATACGAGGTGAAGAAGTTGAAGTTCAAGTTTTTGGAGAAGAAGTATTGAAGAAAGCCAAGCCCAGGCTCGTTAACGAGTTTGTGAGGGGTCGTTAACGAGGCCACGAGATAGAATATTCAAGAGGTTCATTTTGTGACTTACCGATCCTGTGCGGGAATTTATTTCCGTGTCGGTAGAGTATCTTTTTATGATTTTAGGGTAATGATATTGTATTTTAGGTCTTGTTATCTTTTTAGATTTTAAATCTATCTTTTTAGGGTTTTATTTCTATCTTTTTAGGAAAGTTTTTATCTTTTAGCCTTTTTTGGTTTCTAGCCTTTTTAGTATAAATAGCCTTCTATCTAGCATAGATGAGGGCAATCGATTAGAGAGGGAGGAAGAAGAGCCAAAGGAGAGAGAGGGGTATCGATCAGAGAGGGAGGAAGAAGAGCCGAAGGAGAGAGAGAGATGGGTCGAGATCGGAGATCGAGAGCTCGGTGGACGAAAGTTACCGAGGTCGTTAGTCAAGGTTTTGTTCTAGTGTTTTTGGTATTCTCGGATTTTCTTCTGAATCTCTGTAAGACGATATTTATTAATTTGAGTAGTATTTTGTTTTCAATGTTTTCTTTGATTGAATTTATTTGTTTCTTAATCATGATTAGTGAGTAGTCTTTTTATCTAGGGTCGGTGTTGAAACCCGGCATAGTTATGCATGCTTGGTGAGTAGGATTATGTGTTGAATGTCTTTTATCTATTGTTGAGATTGTTTGTTGTGCTTATACCAAGATGAAAGTTGAGGTAATTTGAGTTGTTAACTTGATTGAAAGAGAAAGTTATAAACTTGAAGGTTGATATTGTTTGAATACGAAAGTTTCAAGCTTTAGATCCGAAACAAGCAATCGAGTGAATTGGGTTATGAAAGTAGATTAATTTACTTGCTAAGTCAATGAAAGTTGATGTATCTATCTATTTAAAGGCATGATACTTATCTTCTTACGAGCTTGTGTGCATGACTATGTTGTAGTAACCCTTGTCCTAGATCTTTGTTTTATTTGATTTTTTTAAGATCATATTCGTTACTGTGTTCGTTGGCTCGGTACCGAACCTGTCTAGGTCGTTAGTTTTGGAATTTTGTCTACGGTGGTTCGTTAATGACCCTGACAAAGTCGTTAACGAGGCTGCTTGTGTGTGTTTTGATTGCTTTTGTTTGATATTTTGTAGTTGATAGATAAACAACCTTGCTTCCCGTGGAACAATCCTGACTCCCCTATACTCAGCGGGGTCTTGATTATAAATTTATTTGTTGTCAAGAATATCCTCTCAACAAATTGGCGTCGTTGTCAGGGAAGCAACGTGTTTGTTTGTTTATCTGTGGGTCTGGGAATAGCCCGACCCCGTTTTTGTTTTTAATTTTTGTTTTCTTTGTTTGTTTTCTCAGCGTATGCCGGTAGGACGTTGGAGGCTTGAATTTGACAACGCTTGTTACTATTCAAAACCTGAATGTTCCCTGCACCGTAGACGCCGAGAGAACCGAGCCATGGCCACACCTAAAGAGATGGCTCGTTAGTTGGAAGTCCTCCAGACTCAGATGGAGGAGTTGAAAACCGAGAAGGAAGGCGCTGCTGCCGAAGCTGCGCGTCAACGAGCTAACAATGCTCGTCTACAGGAAGAGCTGAATGCCTATCCGAGGAATGCCAAACAATACATGCATCAAGAATTGAGGGTGCCAGAGTCTCCAATTGTGCTTCCTGAGATAGAGAAAACTTTTGAGATTAAATCTAAATTCATATCATTGATCAAACGGGCTCAGTTTGAAGGGAAACCTACTGAGTGCCCTATGGAGCATATTAGAAATTTTCTTGATTTATGTGACATCATAGCTGATGTAGGTGTCTCACTTGAATATGTTCTGTTAAAAGCTTTCAGGTGGTCTCTTGCTGGAAAGGCCCTGAGCTGGTTGGAGAGCTTACATCCTATGTCTATCAAGACTTGGAAAAACTTGTATGATCAATTTCTTACAAAATTCTTCCCGCCTGCCAAGACAACGGAGTTGAGAAAACGCATCACCTCCTCTCACCAACTGCCTAATGAGACTTTTGTTGAAACATGGGAAAGATTTAAAGAAATGCTTAGACAGTGCCCCACTCATGAGCAACCTTTATATGTTCTGCAAGAAATCGTTTTCCAGGGTATCAACGCAGATACCAAGAACCGCATCAACACGCATACCGCGTGCGGTTTTATAGAGATGGACCCTACGGCTGCATGGGAATTGCTGGATAAGCTGTCCAATTATGATGCCATGTATGGAACCCAGCAAACTCCACAGCCCTAGAAACGTCTCTACATGCCGAACCGAGAAGAAGTTGACCCGGATGTTAAAACTCAATTTCTACAAGATGAGGTCCACCGTTTGAAGAAGCAGGTAAGTTTTCTAAAATCCTCTCAATCTTGTCAAGAATGTGGTTCTTCTTCCCATAGTACTTCTGTTTGCACTAACATAGAGCAAGTTAGAGCCGTTGAGACAATTGCTGAGATGAATTATATGAGAGGCCCATACGAAAACCAGCCTAGCTATTTTGACAGGTCAAACAATTATCAGGCGTGGGGCAATCAAAATCCAAATCCAAACTATGCAGCGCCTCTGCCGGATAGACGACCTGCGCTTTATCGACCTCCAGGCCATCAGGAGCCAGCATCATGGGTTCAAGGGTTACAGGAAGGCCTTAACGGAGTGACTAACAAGGTTAACGAAGTTCAAGCCAGCCTGAACCAACAAAATAAAAGATGGGGAGAGTTTGATATATGGAAGAAGAATGTCGATTCCCAACTAGGGAACCTTGTTGCACAGATTCTGAGGCCTCAAGGGAAACTTTCGGGTCGTCCCAAATAGAACCCTAAGGGACAAATAGCAGCGGTGCACCTTAGGAGCGGGAAGACATTGTCGGAGCGAGCCCAAGCTGAGGACAAGAAGGAAGAGGACGCCACGGTTCAGCTCGGTAACGAGCCAGCGAGAGTAGTTATCGAACAAGCGTACCATGGTGACGAGGCTCCGAGGGTACCTAACAACCCTAATCCAGGTAAATTTTCTAGTCCGAACCTTCCTCTCAATTCCAGGGTAGTTAAGATCCATCACAGAATTGCAGGATGAAGTCCGCTCTATTGCACTACTAGAAAAGCTTGGAGATCCAGGGAGATTTGCCATAACGATTGGCATAGGCGACCACAAATTCAAAGCTTTATGTGATTTGGGAGCCAGTGCTAGTTTACTCCCTCTCTCATTATAGTCAAAAGCCAATATGGGACCACTAGAGCCGGTAGATATGAACCTCTACATGGCAGATGGATCATGTGTCAAGGCCACAGGAGTCGTAGACGACTATCCTATTCAAGTTGGGAAATTCTTCATGCCAAATGATTTCGTCGTCCTCGACATGCCTGAGGATCCTCATGTCCCCGTTATCCTAGGCAGACCATTCCTAGCTACAGCGAGTGCCAAGGTTGATGTGCGGAAAGGACTTCTTACTTTTGAGATTGGTGAAGAACTTGTGGTAATCAGCTTGGACCAAAACACAAACGACCCAACCGCGGTTGTACAAATCGAGTTAACCCAAACAAAACTCAACATAGTTGATACTATCGAACTTCCACCAACTTCGAAAGAGGACGCAATTCTCACATAGGACCCTGCCGAGCTTCCTTGGCCCACTAGCAAGTCTCACACACCAGGAAATAAT
The DNA here is from genome assembly GCA_964016875.1 of Fallopia convolvulus. NCBI lineage: Eukaryota > Viridiplantae > Streptophyta > Magnoliopsida > Caryophyllales > Polygonaceae > Fallopia > Fallopia convolvulus. The sequence goes on from OZ024736.1 coordinate 27,633,939, forward strand.
CAAGGTGAGTACCCTTCTTCTTACCATATTCCTACACCATACCCCACGGCATATGCTATTGCGGAGTCCAAACCGCCTTGGCTTTTGGATTTCACTAACCCATATGTAGGAATACCGGGCATACTCATAGAAGACAAGGGACCTAGCTTAGTCACTCAAGCAAACAACGCCTACAAAGCTAAGTATGGGGTATCTCAAGACCCCAACATAGTTGCAAAAGAGCCACCTTGAGCAGGGAAGTACGTCGGGCTGACGACGTTAAACATAGCGCTTACGGGAGGCAACCCGCTTTTAGTATAGATTAGATTTTTCTTTTTAGATTCTTTTTGTTAGTTTTCTTTTGAGTTTTTTTTGTAGTTTTTTTAGGATAGAAATTAGGATAAATTCAAAGCTAACAAGATGCAGGAAAAGGGGCTCGAAAATTACTCAAGGAGGCTACGGTGGCTCGTTAACGACCCACCTAGGGTCGTTAACGACCCGGTTTGGCGAACCGACTCGGGCAGGTAAGTTTTTCTAACCCTAATCTATCTTTTATCTTCTACCCTATTTCTTACGCCCCCCCCCCCCCCCAGCCGCCACTACCTACCCCTCCCCTCCTATTTCTACCCCCTTCTATTTAACCCTCCCAAACTCTCAAAACTCTTACCCACAAATCTCAAAACTCCAAATCATTCGAACCTCCACCGAATACTCTCACCATCGATCGGAATCTTTCACTCCACCGACCGTCGGAGACCCTGTCGTTAACGAAGCCAGGAACACCGTTTTTCTACGGACGAGTTCCACGCTCGTTAGCCACCCAATTTCGATCTCTTATTCTTCAATTTCCCGATTCTCCGGTATGATTTCTAAACCCTAACTCTTAATTGCATGATTCATGGTTCTTAGGGTAGAAATTTCATGTCTTGGATCTTGTTTATAGAGAGGATCGATTTGCATAATTGAATTTTGCTCATGAATTTTGATTATGTTTAATTGTTCTTGACTAGGGAAAGTTATTCATGATAGAAACTCTATTGCAATAACTTGATCTAAAAAGCATGAATTTTTCTTGTTCTAGTCTTAAGTTCAATCTTTGCATGACAATTTTGGGTAATTTTAGCATGATCGGGATGGGTAATTGAGCAAGTATGGGTGCATAAACCCGATTGTGTGTCTAGTGAGGGAGTATAGAGGATGCATGCTTGATTTATGAGCTGATTTTTGAAGTTAATGACACTCAGAATTCGGTGAACTGGCTCTCGATAGCTCGTTAACGACCCACCCAGGCTCGTTAACGACCCTGCGTAGCATCAAAGAACAATAACCAGTCCAAATTTGTAAACGACCCAATTGGGTAGTTAACGAATAATTCCGAGGTCTATTTTGAGACCAAGTATGGGGTCTCTTGTCTATCTACTTGAGTGGATCTTACCTTGGAAAATCATGATTGTTTTGTAGATCAAATGGCAAGTTCCAACAGACCTGCTACCCGAGCTCAGTTAAAGAGAAGGAACCAGAGGTCCCCATCTCCACCACGCATGGATAATGTGATCCTGCGTACCCAGGGGCAAGCGGATCGTTACCATGCCATCTTAGACACGGACCACAACACTCGGTGGTTCTCGAAGTCAAGTGTTGTACACACGGGGATTTACACGGATGTCAAGGAGGCCTTCATTATTCTCGGTGTTGCTCATTTGCTGAAGAAGGAAAATCTACCACACTTTCTGGCCCTCACATCCGAGTTTCTGGCCACTCTAGAGACTAGCTTTCCGTCGAAAAACTCGGCGGGGCGCATCCGGTTTTGGCTCAGCAATGTGAACCGTGAGTTGACCATGGCAGAGTTCAATGCAATTCTGGAGCTCCCGAACCCTTTAGGGACTATAGCCTGAAGGACTACAGGTGACTCGGACTTGGAGCTACATAACCGGGGAGGTCCAGTCCTCCACAGCGGCATTATCTGGGGCAAGCATCATCAACCCCATTTTCAAGATCATTCTCCGAGTCCTAGCCGCTACATTCTGGCCAAAGCGAGAGTTGAACAGGCCAACAAGGACGGAAGTTGCTTGTCTCCGCACTATCCTTTTCGAGGAGCCCGACCCTTTGAATTTGGGATATGAATGGCTCTACTACATAGAGAAATCAACCAAGTCCAAGGAAATTTGGTGTGGTAACTTGGTTAGTCTTTTGGCTACAAACCTTGGAGTCGATCTCACTCGCTACACGTCGGATCATGCTCAGTTGCTCAACAAGAACTATTGATATAGTTCCAGTATTTTCATTCAAGCCGAGGGAGGTTTCAAGACTAAAGTTCAAGGCCGCATTGTGGTACCCACCCCCGATAAGCTGGAGTTACTTTACGTACCAAATTGGTACGAGGCGTGGACGGAGCATGCTTTCCCGTTAGAGCCCAAGCCGGAAGATGAGCTATCGCTTCGGTCGTGTGTGTCCCGGTTTGACAGAGAGGAAGATGCGATGGATGAAGATGAGGATACCGAGTTAGTTGGAGAAGACACCCAGGAGGCCGACACAGAAGGCGGCATAGAGGAGCTCAACCTCGAGGAAGAAGACCTCGATACAGAAGTTTTAGGCACCAACGTCCTCATTGACGAGCCCACTAGACTCGTTAACGATCATTTCCAGCCTTCTACATCTGCTGCTAACGAGGTACCCAGGGTCGTTAACGACCCGTCGAGGGCAGCTACCGACCTTCCGCAAGCTCCTACCGATCCCTACTCTTATGGGCTTGTGCCATACCACCCGGTGCTTCACCATGATCACTTTCAGCCTCACTACCACCTCCTCAGCCTGAGTACACTGGATCGAGCATTCCGCCACCATGGGCCGAGGATCTTTTTGCACAGATGCAACAGCTTCACCTCCAGCAGGACCACATTCATAGGAGGATGGATAGATGGGAGACTGTCTATTCAGCTCGGATGACATTTGAGGATGAGAGGCATCGCTAGAGAGAGACAGAGGATGATGAGTGCTGGAGGACGATGTACGACTTCATGGGGAACTTTGAGCACTATTTTCCTCCACCTAACCGTTGATTCAGCTTGAAGACGTTTTCCTTGTTTTTCCACTTCTGAGACTTCGTAAGTTTTTGTTTTCTCTTTTCTTGTTTACTTGTGTTTTTCTTTTCTATTTCCTTCCTTCTTCCTATTTTTCTTACAGTGGGGACACTGCAATTTTAAGTATGGGGTGGGAGAAAGTAGAAAGTTTTGTGTCATGTTTGTCTTTTGTGCTTTGTTAGTTTTTATTCCATAAAAAAAACAAAAACTAAAAAATCGAAAATTCTTGAAAAATTTAAAAAAAGAGTTTTAGAATTGATAGATATCCCTTTCTTATGTTCTATGACGGTAGTTGCTAGCATGATCATATAATTCCTTGCAATCATGTCTTTGAGAATATAGCCGGATTCTTTATTATGAAGTTGTTTTTAGGAAGGAATAGCATTTGATGAAATTGAGCACATATACCTTTTTAGCATAAGTGATGCAATCCAACAAAAATTGCTACCTTGTGAGAAATTTTTGGCCTTATAGGGAGAACATCAAGAATCCCTCTTCCCTTTTTTTGTGTGATTTACTCTCTATATACATATTATCTCTTGGAATTGTGATGGTTATCTATTACTTGAGACCTGTATAAGATTTATAGTTCATTATTTATGAAAATCAGATGATAGAGAACTTATTTTTATAAGCCTTATTATTCCTTATCCACCCTTGCATTATCCTTCTTTTGACAGCCAATTTGAGCTGAAGCCTTCTATTTTTTTTAGCTCCACAAAATTGTTCCCTAGCCGAGATAAGCTTGACCCTATCCGGGGATTAGGACTTAGGTTTGGAGAGGAAATTGTTTTGTTGAGGGTTGAAAAGAAAAGAGAGAGATGTTATGTTTGGCTTGAAATTGAAGGATTGTTGGGAAGGGTAGATTGGAAGTCTCTTGAGTTAATTGTGTAAAACAAAGATCTCTTGGTATAAAAAAATGCATAAAACGTTGTAGAAAGAGGAATACATGATGAAGATCGTTAACGACCCTGCAGTGGTTCGTTAACGAGGCAGCGAAGTAAAAAGGGAAGAAAAAAAATGTTGATGAAAAGAAAAAAAATGAAGAAGTAAGAAGTGCATAGTATTTACGAGATAAGCCAGAGATTCTTCTCTTTTATGAGACTTTCTAGGATGAAAGGGGTTGAAGAAATAAGTGTGCATAAGAAGAGTGAGTTTGGTTATTTTATGAGTGTTTTGGTATTTTGTGAGTTTTTAGGAGTCTTTGATTCCCGGATATTATTAGCACCACATAGCCAAAATATTTTCCACGCCTTATTGTTTTTACCAATCCCCATAACAACCCGGCCGAATGGAAACTTCTATGAAGTTTTTCATTGAGCCCCCTGAGTTCTCTTGATGATTTTTGTTTGTTTTGACAAATCTTAGGTGGAGAGTTTGGTGATATAAATTCCAATTTCTATGAGTTTTTGTATATAAGATGAGTTGAGAGATATATTTATAGACTTAAACACTTGAGAGTTGAGAGAAACACATTATCCCTTGTGAGGTTGGATTGTATTTACTTGTGTCTATTTTTGGTGCACATATGTGTGTGATGACGTTGATAATCATTTTTTATTTTTCTTCTATGTGTAGATGTTGCTTTTTAGAAGATGGCTATAATTTGATGAGTATGTTGTTTGGTTTTGATTATTGTTTAGCGATTGCTTGAGGACAAGCAAGTATAAGTATGGGGTATTTTGATGTTCGTGTTCTTAGTATAGTTTTTGATAGGTTTTCTTAGTTTGTTAGGTTTAGTTTTGATAGGTTTAGGGTTAGTTTTGTGTATTTTTGGATAGTTTTGTATATTGTGTGAAAAGTATGGAAGCTACTCCGTTTTGTGTCTTTTTGTAGGTTTTAGCAAGGAAATGATGTTGTTTGGAGCTAAATTTGAAGAGCTAAGATGAAAAATGGAGGAATACGAGGTGAAGAAGTTGAAGTTCAAGTTTTTGGAGAAGAAGTATTGAAGAAAGCCAAGCCCAGGCTCGTTAACGAGTTTGTGAGGGGTCGATAACGAGGCCACGAGATAGAATATTCAAGAGGTTGATTTTGTGACTTACTGATCCTGTGCGGGAATTTATTTCCGTGTCAGTAGAGTATCTTTTTATGATTTTAGGGTAATGATATTGTATTTTAGGTCTTGTTATCTTTTTAGATTTTAAATCTATCTTTTTAGGGTTTTATTTCTATCTTCTTAGGAAAGTTTTTATCTTTTAGCCTTTTTTGGTTACTAGCCTTTTTAGTATAAATAGCCTTCTATCTAGCATAGATGAGGGCAATCGATTAGAGAGGGAGGAAGAAGAGCCGAAGGAGAGAGAGGGGTATCGATCAGAGAGGGAGGAAGAAGAGCCGAAGGAGAGAGAGAGATGAATCGAGATCGGAGATCGAGAGCTCGGTGGACGAAAGTTACCGAGGTCGTTAGTCGAGGTTTTGTTCTAGTGTTTTTGGTATTCTCGGGTTTTCTTCTGAATCTCTGTAAGTCGATAATTATTAATTTGAGTAGTATTTTGTTTTCAATGTTTTCTTTGATTGAATTTATTTGTTTCTAATCATGATTAGTGAGTAATCTTTTTATCTAGGGTCGGGGTTGAAACCCGGCATAGTTATGCATGCTTGGTGAGTAGGATTATGTTTTGAATGCCTTTTATCTATTGTTGAGATTGTTTGTAGTGCTTATACCAAGATAAAAGTTGAGGTAATTCGAGTTGTTAACTTGATTGAAAGAGAATGTTATAAACTTGAAGGTTGATATTGTTTGAATACGAAAGTTTCAAGCTTTAGATCCGAAACAAGAAATCGAGTCAATTGGTTTATGAAAGTAGATTAATTTACTTGCTAAGTCAATGAAATTTGATGTATATATCTATTTAAAGGCATGATATTTATCTTCTTATGAGCTTGTGTGCATGACTATGTTGTGGTAATCCTTGTCCTAGATCTTTGTTTTATTTGATTTTTCTTAAAATCATATTCGTTACTAAGTTCGTTGGCTCGGTACCGAACCTGTCTAGGTCGTTAGTTTTGGAATTTTGTCTACGGTGGTTCGTTAACGACCCTGACAAAGTCGTTAACGAGGCTGCTTGTGTGTGTTTTGATTGCTTTTGTTTGATTTTTTGTAGTTGATAGATAAACAACCTTGCTTCCCATGGAACGATCCTGACTCTCCTATACTCAGCGGGGTCTTGATTATAAATTCATTTGTTGTCAAGAATACCCTCTCAACAACCTTTCCAAGGCTCAGAATCAAGGAGAAGTTCGATTGTCTGCCACAATTGTGCAGAACCAGGACACCTTAATCGGATTTGTCCTAAAGCTCCCAAGAGGTGCTTTAACTATAGTAAGGACGGACATCTCCGGCAATTCTGCAAACAACCCGCAAACCCAGCAGGCCAGACCCGTTCTAATACAATCTCTCAGCGTCCTCAATAGCGGGGACTATATCGGTCCAGTCTACAAGTCATCAAAAGGGAAAGGGACATATGCACCCTCAGAGTCAAGGACAACGATTGTATGAGATGCGCACAACTGACAAGATGGAAGAGCCTATCTGCCAAGGTACCCTCCATATCCGCTCTAAAGATGTTTTTATACTCTTCGATTCTGGTGCTTCGCATTCTTTCATATCTGAAAAGTGTGTAGAACTCTTAGAATTAGATGACCTCGAAGAGTGTGAACCGTTCATCGTGAATCTTCCAAACGGAGAAAGAATAATAGGAGCGAAATAGTTAGGTAGTTTCCCTTTAAGCATTCAAGGAGGAATCTTCAACTCCAACTTGATATGCATTCCAATGGATCCCTATGACATCATTCTCGGAAGAGATTGGTTGTCTCGCCATGGGGCGATAATTGACTTCTACACCTGAACTGTAACCATCAACTCTGGAGGGAAGCACGTATGTAAGTTCAAGGGAAAGAGAGAAGAAGAAAATGGAAAGATGATCAACGCCATGAAGGTTGGGAAGCTACTCCGACAACTTTGTGTTGGGTTTCTTTGTTACCTCGAGCCGACGGAGAAAAAGGTCGTGGACATTCAAGAGATTCCTCTAACCAGGGAATTACCAGACGTCTTCCCAAAAGAGCTCCCCGGATTACCTCCCCGACGAGAAGTCGAGTTTTCAATAAGCCTCGAGCCAGGAACCGCGCCAATCTCCAAGGCACCCTACAGGATGGCCCCGCTAGAGATGAAAGAACTCAAGAGTCAGCTCGAAGAGCTGCTTGAGAAGGGTTACATCCGACCGAGTGCTTCGCCTTGGGGAGCGCCTGTACTCTTTGTGAAGAAGAAGGATGGAACTTTCCGCTTATGCATCAACTACAGAGAGTTGAACAAGGTCACCATCAAGAACAAATATCCTCTCCCAAGGATTGACGATCTCTTAGACCAACTTCGAGGTGTAAAAGTTTTCTCCAAGATCGACCTGAGATTAGGTTATCATCAACTTCGGATCCGCAAGGAAGACATACCGAAGACATCTTTCCGCACCTACTATGGCCACTACGAGTTTTTAGTGATGCCATTCAGTTCAACCAATGCACTTGCAGTATTCATGGACCTAATGCACCAATGCTTCCATGAATACCTCAAAACGTTTGTCATCGTCTTCATCGATGACATCCTAATCTACTCCGGAGATCAAGCTGAGCATGAAGAACTTCTCCGAATTGTGCTACAGATTCTAAGGCACAATCAGATTTATGCCAAATTGTCCAAGTGCGACTTATGGCTTAAAGAGGTGGCTTTCCTAGGCCATGTCATCAACCAAGACGGAGTTATGGTGGACCCAAAGAAAATTGAAGCAGTCTCAGAATGGAAGCAACCAAAGAATGTAAAAGAAATTCGCAGCTTCCTTGGACTTGTGGGGTACTACCGAAGGTTCGTTGAAGGGTTCTCGAAGATTGCCCTCCCCATGCCGAAGCTACTCCGAAAGACCCATAAGAAGGTAGTGTGGGACAAGAAGTGTGAGGAAAGTTTCCAAGAACTCAAGAAGTGTCTCACGAGTGCACCAGTGCTGACACTGCCAGATGGACACGAAGGATATGTGGTCTACAGTGATGCCTCAAAGCAAGGCTTGGGATGCGTGCTCATGCAGAATGGGAAAGTAATTGCTTATGCATCCCAACAACTCAAGGTCTATGAAGTGAACTATCCGACGCACAACCTCGAACTAGCAGCAGTGGTGTTTGCCTTAAAAATTTGGCGACAATACTTGTATGGGGTCAAGTGTCAAATTTTCACCGATCACAAGAGTTTGAAGTACGTGTTCACTCAGAAGGAACTGAACATGAGACAGAGAAGATGTCTGGAACTATTGAAAGACCACGACTTCGAGCTACTCTATCACCAAGGTAAGGCTAACGTCGTGGTTGACGCTCTCAGTCGTAAGACACCACAAGAGGGCTTAATCGCAATGCTAACAGTTCAACCAAAACTCCAACAGGAACTGATAAGAGAAGGCATTGAGGTCTGGTTTGGAAGACAACAAGGTTGTCTAAACACCTTGGAAATCCATTCCGACTTGTTAGCCGAAATCAGAGAGAAGTAAACTAATGACATCATGTTGATCAGGATCAGTGGCGAAGTACAAGAAGGCAAGGCACCTGGATTCGTCATTCAGGATGACGGTTCCCTTTGGTTTCGAAACCGTATTTGTGTGCCCGCAGTGGACAAGATTCGAAAGACCATTTTGAAAGAAGCCCACGCATCTGCCTATTCCGTACACCCAGGAGCGAGTAAAATGTACAAGGATGTACGAAGAAACTTCTGGTGGCCAAATATGAAACAAGATGTCGCAGAGTTCATATCCAAGTGCTTAGTTTGTCAGAAGGTAAAAATTGAGCACAGAAGGCCTGGAGGAAAATTGCAATCCCTTCCCATGCCAGAATGGAAATGGGAGGATATTGTTGAGAGGGTTTTACATAACAACAAATAAATTTGTAGTCAAGACCCCGCTGAGTATAGGGGAGTCAGGATCATTACACGGGAAGCACGGTTTTTTGTTTATTGAACTACTAAACAAAAATAAAACAAATAAAGCAACACAATCACACACACGACCAAACTCGTTAATGACTTTGTCAGGGTCGTTAGCGAACCTAGGTAGACTACTAACACACACTAACGACCTAAGAACAGGTTCGGTACCGAGGCAGCGAATCTCAGTAACGAATATAATCGAAAGAAAATCAAATAAAAACAAACATCTAAGACAAGGGTTACCACAACATAGCTATGCATATAAACTCGTAAGAAGATAAAGATCATGCCTTTAAATAGATAAATTCATCAACTTTCGCTGATTAGCAAGCAAATCAATTCATTCTCATAAACCAATTCACCTAATCACTTGTTTTGGATCTAAAGCTCGAACCTTTCGCAATCGAACAATATCAACCTTCAAGTCTATAACTTTCTCTTTCAATCAAGTTAAGAACTCAAATTACCTTGATTCTCATCTAGGTATAAACACAACAAGCAATCTAAAAAAAATAGATAAAAGGCATTCAACACATCAACTTACTCATCAAACCATGCATAACTATGCCGGGTTTAAACCCCGACCCTAGATAGGAAAACTACTCACTACTCATAATTATAAAACAAACAACTTCTATAAGAGAAAACATTGAAAACAAAACAACTACTTCAAATTAATAGGAAAATATCGTCCTACAGAATTCAGAAGAAACCCGAAAAGAACAAGAACACCGAATCGAAAGCACGCCTAACGACCTAAGCTTCACTCCCATTAGCCCCGGTTCTGACTATCCTCTCTCTCGGCTTCTCTCCCCTTTCGAACACGTCCGAACTCTCCTCCTCTTCTAGTTAGAAAAGAAGGATATTTATACTAATAAAGCTATCTAATAAAAAGGCTATAAGATAAAAATTTTCCTAAAAGATAAACACTAACTCTAAAAAGATAGAAATAAAACCTAAGAGATAATAAAACCCAAAATACAGAATATAATAACCCTAAAAACTCATTAAAAACCTATCGACACGGAACAAACTTCCGCACAGGGTCGGTAATCATAAGATCGAACTCTCGAAAAAATCTATCTCGTAGCCTCGTTAACGACCCTTCACAGCTTCGTTAACGAGCCTGGAATTGGTTTTTTCAACACTTCTTCTCCAAAAATCTTGACTTCGATTCTTTTATCTCGAATTCTTCCGTCCTTCACCATAGCACTCTATTCAGCTTCAAAAAGCACCATTTCCTTGCTAAAACCTACAAAAAGACACAAAACGGAGTAGCTTCTATACTTTTCACAAAATATGCAAAACTATCCGAAAACACACAAAACTAATCCTAAAACTACTAAAACTAAACCTAACAAACTCAAAAACACACTAAAAATTATACCAAAAACACGAACATCAAAATACCCCATACTTAAACTTGCTTGTCCTCAAGCAATCACCAAACATTAATCAAAACCAAACAATCATACTTATCAAGCCATAGCCATTATCTAAAAACAACTTCAACTCATAGAAGAAAAATAGCAAATGAGTATTAATGTCATCACACATATATGCACTAAATAAACATAAGAAAATACAATCCAACCTCACAAGGTATATGTGTTTCTCTCAACTCTCAAGTGTTTAGGCTTATAAATTCAACTCTCAACTCCTCTTATATACAAAAACTCATAGAAATTGGAATTTATATCACCAAACTCTCCACCTAAGATTTGTCAAAACAAGCAAAAATCATCAAAAGAACTTAGGGGGGCTCAATGAAAAACTTCATAGAAGCTTTCATTCGGTCGGGTTGTAATGGGGCTTGGTAAAGACAATTAGGCGTGGAAATATTTTGGTCATGTGGTGCTAATAATATTCGGGAATCAAAGACTCCTAAAAACTCACACATAACATCAAAACTCTCATAAAAATATACCAAACTCACTCAAACATTATGCACTTTCTCACTCTCCCATTATATCCTAGAAAGTCTCATGACATAACTCAAAAAGAATCTCTGATATATCTATTAACACACATGCACATCTTCCTCCTTTAACTTTTCCATTCTAAATCAACTTCTTTTCTCTTTCTCTTTTTTTTCTTCAAAGCCTCGTCAACGCACCCACATGGGTCGTTACCGAGCTTCATCGTGTACACTTTCTTCACTTTTCACCAAATTTCTTTTTGTTTTGTGCATCCTTTATCATCAAGAAATCTTTCTTTTTACAAAATAAAACAAGAGACTTCCAATCTACCCTTCCCATACCCTTGATTTCGAACCAAAACATAACATATCACTCCTTTTTTTTTACACTCAACAAAACATACCTCTCCAAACTAAGTCCTAATCCCCGGATAGGGTCAAGCTTATCTCAGCTAGGGAAAAATTTTTGTGGAGCTAAAAATAAAAGGCTTCAGGCTCAAATTGGATGTCAAAAGAAGGATAATGTAAGGGTGGATATGGATTAAAAGGGCTTATAAAAATAAGTTCTCTATCATATGATTTCCACAAGTAATGAACTATAAATCTTATATAGGTCTCAAGAAATAGATAACCATCACAATTCCAAGAGATACTATGTATATAGAGAGTAAATCACATAAGAAAAGAAGAGGGATTTTTGATGTTCTCCCTATAAGGTCAAAAATAACTCACAAGGTAACAATTTTTTGTTGGATTGCATCACTTATGCTAAAAAGTATACATGCTCAAGTTCATCAAAGGCTATTCCTTCCTAAAAACAACAAGATTCCGGCTATACTATCAAAGACATGCTTGCAAGGATTTATATGATTATGCTAGCAACTACTATCATGGAACCATAAGAAAGGGATATCTATCAATTCTAAAACTCTTTTTGGAATTTTCAAATTTTTTTCAATTTTTTTTTCGATTTTTATGGATATAAAAAGCTACTCAAAACACATAAAACATAACACAAGACAAATAAGTTTTCTATCCTTTCCCACCCCATACTTAAAAATTACAGTGTCCCCACTGTAAGAAAAATAAGAAGAAGAAAAGAAATAGAAAAGAAAAGCAAAAGAAAGAAAAGAAAGAAAAAGAAACAAACAAAACACAAAAAACTTACAAAGTCATGAAGCAGAAAACAAGAAAACTCTTCAAACTTAATCAGTGGTTAGGTGGTGGAAAGTAATGCTCGAAGTTCCCCATGAAGTCGTACATCGCCCTCCAACGCTGTGCATCATCCGCCTCTCTCTGTTAATGCCTCATATCCTCAAACGCCATGCGAGCAGAATAGACACCCTCCCATCTATCCACCCTCCGATGAATATGTGTATGTCGAAGGTTAAGCTGCTACATCTGAGCTGAAAGATCTTCAGCCCATGGTGGCGAGATACTTGATCCAGAGTACTCGGGCGGAGGAGGTGGTTGATAGTGAGGTTGGACGTGGTCTTGGTAAAGAACTGGGTTGTATGGCCTGATTCCATAAGAATGAGGGTCGATAGGAGGCTGGGAGGGGTTGGTAGATGCTCTCGGCGGGTCGTTGCCGAAGTTGTGTGCCTCGTTAGGAGCATCGGTAGAGGCTTCGAAATGGTTGTTAACGACCCTGATGGGCTCGTTAACGAAAATATTGGTGCCCAGAACTTTTGTATCGAGGTCTTCTTCCTCGATGTCGAGCTCCTCTGTACCTCCCTCTGTAGCTGCCTCTTTAGTCTCATCTTCATCATCTTCATCCATCTCTTCTCCCTCTCTCTCAAACCGCGTCTCACATGGCCGGAGCGTAAGCTCATCTTGCGGCTTGGGCTCTAATGGGAATGCATGCCCCGTCCACGCCTCGTACCAATTCGGTACATAAAGAAGCTCCAGCTTATCCAGGGTGGGTACAACATCTCGGCCTTGAACTATTGTAACGAACCCATCCCGAACCTGAGTAAAGATACCAGAACTAAACCAGTAGTTCCTGTTGAGCAGCTGAGCGTGGGCCGGTGTGTAGCGGGTGAGATCCACTCCGAGATTGGTCGCCAGGAGACTAACCAGATTCCCGCACCATACTTCTTTTGACTTGGTTGACTTCTCCACATAATAAAGCCATTTGTACCCCAAGCTCAATGGGGCGGGCTCCTCTAAAAGAATAGTGTGGAGGCAAGCAACTTCTGTCCTTGTCGGCATGTTCAACTCTCTCTTTGGCCAGAATGTAGCGGCTAGGACTCGGAGAATGATCCTGAATATGGGGTTGATGATGCTTGCCCCTGATAATGCCGCAGTGGAGGGCTCTACCTCCCCGGTGATGTAGCTCCAAGTCTTTGTCACCTTATAATCTTTAAGACTGTAATCTCGAGAGGGGTTTGGAAGCTCTAGAATAGCATTAAACTCTGCCAAAGTATACTCTCGGTTCACATTACCGAGCCGAAATCGGATGCGTCCCGCCGAAGTCTTTGTCGGGAAGCTCGTCTCAAGAGTGGCTAGAAACTCGGATGTGAGAGCCGGAAAGTGTGGTAAATTCTCCTTTTTCAGCAAGTGAGGCACACCGAGAATAGCAAAGGCCTCTTTGACATCTTCGTAGATCTTCATTGATTTGGCACTTGATCTCGAGAACCACCGAGTGTTGTGGTCCTTGTCTAGAATGGCATTGTATCGGTCCGCTTGCCCTTGAGTGCGCAAGATCACGTTATCCATGCGAGGTGGAGATGGGGATCTCTGATTCCTCTTCTTCTTTTGGGCTCGGGTAGCGGCTCTGCTTGAACTTGCCATGTGGACCTACAAATAAAATACGATTTTTCCAAGATCAGATCCACTCAGCAAGATAGACAAGAGACCCGATACTTGGTCTCGGAATAGCCCTTGGAATTCCTCGTTAACTACCCAATTGGGTCGGTAACAGGTCTAGACTGGTTTTTCAACTTTGAGGATACGCAAGGTCGTTAACGAGCCTGGGTGGGTCGTTAACGAGCGTTCGCTGGAACCAGTCGAAAATTTCCAAGTGAAAAAGACTCTAAATTTCAGCCATGAATCAAGCATGCATCATTCCTGATCCTATGTAAGACACACAATCGGATATACGCACCCCATACTTGCTCGATTACCCATCCCGCACATGCTACAATTGCCCAAAGTTAACATGGTGAAGATCAAACTCGATTTCTAGAACAGGAAAATTCATGCTTTTCCAATCAAATTGCAATGGGGAACTAAGCACGAACAACCCTTCCTAGATCGAGAACAACTAGCCACGAACCAAATTCATGAGCAAGAGCAAAACATGCAATTCGACCACCTCTCCATAAACGCAATCTAGATACGAAATTTCTACCCTAAAAACCATGAATCATGTAATAAAGAGTTAGGGTTTAGAAATCATACCGGTAGATTGAAAAATTGAAGAACAAAAGATCGAAAATTGAGTGGTTAACGAGCTTGGATCTCGCCGGTAATGAATGCAGGGGCTGCGGACTTCGGTAACGAGGGTGTTTTCTGAAGTTTGGTGGAGGTGATAATTCCGATCGGTGGTGAAGGATTTCGGTAGGGATTTTGGGAGTTTAAGCTTGGGATTTGAGGATTTCAGAGTAGAATCTTAGAAGGTTTAGAAGGGTTATATAGGAGAGGGTAGGGGAAGAGGTGAAAGGGGCGGCCCATGGGTAGATATAAGATAGATTAGAGTTAAAAAAACTTACATGTCCGTTCGCCGAGTCGGGTCGCCAAACAGGGTCGTTAACGACCTTGGGTGGGTTGTTAACGAGCCGTCGTAGCCTCTTTGGATGATTTTACGAGCCCATGTCATGCGTCTTGTTAGCTAAAAAAAGAGATTATCCTATTTTTTATCCTAAAAACTACTAAAAAACTCAAAAGAAAGCTAGGAAAAAGATCTAGAAAGAAAGGAAAAATCTAGTCTATACTAAAAGCGGGTTGCCTCCCGTAAGCGCTATTTTTAACGTCGTTAGCCCGACGTACTTACCTTGGCTCAAGGTGGCTCTTTTGCAGCTATGTTGGGATCTTGAGGTACCCTATACTTAGCTTTGTAGGCATTATTAGCTTGAGTCACTAAATTTGGTCATTTATCTTCTATCAGTATGCCCGGTATTCCTACATAAGGGTTAGTGAAATCAGAAAACCAAGGTGGTCTGGATTCCTCTGTAGCATATATAGTGGGGCATGGTGTGGGAGCAAAGTATGAAGAATGATCAGAGCCAGCATTAGCGAATTCATAGTTAGAGTACTCACCTTGATTATGCCCTTGCATGTGGGACTCGATGATGGGCCAATGAGGTTCGGTAGGGACTTGTGTGAAATTCTCGTCCGTTTTGGTAGTTGAAGGAGGCTCGGTAGGGTCAGCTATGTCGAGTTCCGGTTGGGTCAACTCGATCTGTGCAGCCGCAGTTGGGTCATTGGCGTTTTGGTCCAGGCTGAATGCCACGCGTTCCTCGCCAATATCAAAAGTGAGAAGTCCTTTCCGCACATCGACCCTAGCACCTATTGTAGCCATGAATGGCCTACCTAGGATAATGGGGACGTGAGGATTGTTGAAAGGGTTTCTCGGCCAACAAATAAATTTGTAAGTCAAGATCCCGCTGAGTATAGTGGAGTCAGGATCGTTCCATAGGAAGCAAGGTTGTTTGTCTATCAATCTAACAAAAATCAAACAAAATCAAACAAAACACTCACGAGATGCCTCGTTAACGACCTTGTCAAGATCGTTACCGAGCCACCGAACACAAAAATACTACCTAACGACCTAATAAAATTCTAATTAAAATCGGTACCGAGGCAAGTACTCAGCAACGAAGATTCACCAGAAATAATTCAAATATAGCAAAAATCTAGGACAAGGGACACCACAACATAGCCAAGCATAAGAATTCCGTAAGAAGATAAGATCATACCTTTAAATAGATAGAGTCATCAACTTTCATTGACTTAACAAGTAAATTAATCTATTTTCATAAACTAACTCACTCAATTGCTTGTTTTGTATCTAAAGCTTGAAACTTTCGTTTTCAAACAATATCAACCTTCAAGTTACTAACTTTCTCTTTCAATCAAGTTAAAAACCTAAATTGCCTTAACTTTCGTCTCGGTATTAAGCACAACAAACAATCTCAATAAAAGATAAAAGGCAATCAACACACAATCTTACTCATCAAACATGCTCGACTATGTCGGGCTTAACCCCGACCCTAGAAAAATAAACTACTCACTACTCATTATTAAGAAACTAAAAACTTCAATAAAAACAAACATTGAAACAAAACCCAAACTTAAATTAATAACAAAAATATTGTCTTACAAAGATCCAGAAGAAAACTCGAAAAACATACACCGAACCACAAATACGATCAACGAACTCGGCAACCGTCGTCTACCGAACCCTCGTCACCGACTTCCGATCCGATTCTCTCTCCTCGGCCTTCCTCAAAATCTTCTCCAAAATCAAGCCCCCCCCCTCTATACTAGATAGAAGGGTATTTATACTAAAAAGCTAAAAACTAAAAAGGCTAAAAGATAAAAACTTTCTTATAAAGATAGAAACAATCTCTAAAAGATAGAAATAAAATCTAGAAAGATATTAAACCCTAAAATACATATTCTAACAACCCTAAAGAGATTCTAAAAAGATACTCAACCCACACGGAAATAAATTCCCGCTCAAGATCGGTTAATAATAAAAATAATACTCGAAATCTTTCTCTTCGTGGCCTCGTTAACGACCCTTCATAGCCTCGTTAACGAGCCTGGGTTTGTTTTCTTCAACACCTCCTCTTGTACTCTTGATCTTCAACTTCTTCATTCTTCCACTCCTCCGTCCTTCGCTGCAATGCTCCAAATTCAGCTCCATTTAGCTCCTTTCCTCGCTAAAACCTGCAAAATTCACAAAATAGCGTAGATTCCACTCTTTTCACAGAATTATGCAAAACTAACTAAAAATACTCAAAACTAAACCTAAACTAGACAAAACTAAACCTAATAAGCAAAGAAAACCTATCAAAAACTATACTAAAAATGCGAACATCAAAATACCCCATACTTAGACTTGCTTGTCCTCAAGCAATAAACAAGACACTAACTAAAACCAAAACAAATCATGTTCATCAAGACATAGCCATCCTCTAAAAACAACATCTACATATAAGAGAATTATAGCAAAAGACTATTAACATCCTCACACATACATGCACTTAAATAGACATAAAATAATACAATCCAACCTCTCAAGGGATATAATGTGTTTCACTCAACTCTCATGTGTTTAGGCTTATAAATTCAATCTCTCAACTCATCTTTTATACAAAAACTCATAGAAAATGGAACTTATATCACCAATACTCTCCACCCAAGATTTGTCAAAACAAGCAAAAAATCATCAAGAGAACTTAGGGGGCTCAATGAAAAACTTCATAGAAGCTTCCATTCGGCCGGGTTGTAATGGGGCTTGGTAATAACAATAGGGAGCAGAAAATATTTTGGTCATGTGATGCTAATAATATCCGGGAAACAAAGACTCCTAAAAACTCACACATCTTACCAAAAACTTCATAAAACAACATACCAAACTCACTTTTCTTTATGCACACTCATTTTCACTCACCCCTTATCATCCTAGAAAGTCTCATATCCAAAATAAAAGAATCTCTTGATATTATCAATAAATACATATGCACTTTAACTTCTTCCTTCTCTCTTTTTTTTCTCTTTCTCTTATTCTTTTTTTCATTCGCTGCCTCGTTAACGAACCCACATTAGGGTCGTTAACGATCCACCGTATACATCCTTTTCTTCTTGTCACTTCACTACATCCATCAAAACTTTATTGTGTGCATCTTTTCTATCAAGAGACCTTTCTTACATGTAATAACAAGAGACTTCCAATCTACCCTTCCCAAATACCCTTCAATTCAAGCAAACATAAACTCTTTTCTTTTCAACAAAGCACAAAACTTTACCTCTCCAATCTAAGTCCTAACTCCCGGATAGGGTCAAGCTTATCTCGGCTAGGGAATAATTTTTGTGGAGATAAAAAAATAAAAAGGTTTCAGGCCAGAATTGGTTATCAAAAGAAGGAATAATGTAAAGGTAGATAGGGAATAATAGGGCTTATAAAAATAAGTTCTCCATCATATGATCTTCACAAGTAGCGAACTAAAAATCTTATAAGGGTCTCGAGAAATAGATAACCATCACAATTCCAAGAGATAATATGCATAAAGAGAGTAATCACACAAGAAAAGAAGAGGGATTTATAAATGTTCTCCCTATAAGGCCAAAAATACTCACAAGGTAGATTTTGTTGGATTGGATCATCTATGCTATAAAGTATATGTGCTCAATTTCATCAAGTGTTATTCTCTTCTAAAAACAATAATTTCAATTTTAAGAATCCGGCTATACTTTCAAAGACATGTTTGCAAGGAATTATATGATTAAGCTAGTGATTGCTATCATAGAACTTTAAGAAGGGATATCTATCAATTCTAAACTCTTTTTGGATTTTTTTCAATTTTTTTTTTCAAATTTTTTTTTCAAATTTTTTAGTTTAAAAGAAATAACAACTACATAGAACACAGAAACACCTAGGACATAATTTTTCTACTTTCTTCCCACCCCATACTTAAAATTACAGTGTCCCCACTGTAAGGAAAATAAGAAGAAGAGGGAAAAGAAATAGAAAACAAAACAAAAAAATTAAAAAGAAAAAGAAAAACATAAAACTTACAAAAGTGGAAACAAGGAAAGGAAACTTCATCTTGAGCTTGAATCAACGGTTCGATGGAGGAAAATAGTGTTCAAAGTTCCCCATGAAGTCGTACATCGTCCTCCAACGCTCAGCATCCTCCGCCTCTCTCTGACGCTGCCTCTCGTCCTCCATCGACATGCGAGCGGAATAGACGGTTTCCCATCTATCCATCCTCCGATGAATGTGATCCGTCTGGAGGTGAAGCTGTTGCATCCGTGCAGAAAGATCCTCGGCCCATGGTGGTGGTATACTCGATCCTGCGTACTCGGGCTGAGGAGGTGGTGGGTAGTGAGGCTGGAAATGGTCTTGATACATCACCGGGTTGTAAGGCATTAAGCCATAAGCATGAGGGTCGACAGGAGCTGGTGGTGGGTCGACAGGAGCTCTCGACACCTCGTTAACGAAGCTGGGTGCCTCGTTAACAGTATTGGGTGGTGGCTGGAAGTGGTCGTTAACGACCCTGGTGGGCTCGTCAACGAAGATATGGCCGCCTAACACCTCCGTGTCCATGTCTTCTTCTTCAAAGTTGAGCTCCTCAGTGCCTCCCTCGGTGTCGGCTTCTTCGGTGTCATTGCCCACTACCTCGGTATCTTCTTGCTCATCTTCTTCTTCATATTCATCCACGTTGTCCCGCTCAAACCGGGTTTCACAAGGCCTAAGCGAGAGCTCGTCCTCCGGTTTTGGCTCCAATGGGTAAGGATGTCCCGTCCACACCTCGTACCAATTTGGTACATAGAGTAGCTCGTACATGTCGAGGGAAGGTATGACTAGTCGATCTTGCACCTTCACCTTGTAGCCTCCCTCGGCTTGCACAAAAATCCCGGAACTATACCAATAATTCTTGTTGAGGAGTTGGGCGTGGGCCGGTGTGTAGCGGGTGAGATCAACTCCGAGATTCTTAGCGTGTCCCCTAGGGTTCTCCTCAGGACGGCCCGGTAGTTGCCCTTGTGGTCTTGGAATCTGTGCAGCAAGATTACCTAGTTGGGAGTCGACGTTCTTCTTCCATATATCAAACTCTCCCCATCTTTTGTTTTGATTGTTAAGGTTGGCTTGGATTCCGCTAATGCCTTCCTGTAATCCTTGTACCCATGATGGTGGCTCTAGATAGCTTGGAGGTCGATACGGTGCAAGTCTTCAATCTGGTGGGGGCGCTGCATAGTTGGCATGCGGATTTTGGTTTCCCCATGCTGGATAGTTATTTGACCTATCAAAATTACTAGGTTGGTTTCTGTATGGGCCTCTCATATAATTCACTTCAGCATATGTCTCGGCAGCTCTTACCTCCTTTATTTTAGTGCAAGCAGAAGTACTATGGGCAGAAGAACCACACTCTTGACAAGATTGAGAGGATTTCAAAAAACTTACCTGTTTCTTCAGGCGGTTGACCTCGTCTTGCAGAAACTGGTTTTTGACATCGGGGTCAACATCATCCTTGCTATCTTCTGTTCTCCCTTGATTTCTTATATTCCCCATGGTGATGGGAACTTCACACATTGGTGATAAGTCGAGGGAATGGCCTTCATTCAATGGATCCAAAGCCTACCCAAGATAACATTAAAAGGTGATGGACAATCAAGTACTTGAAATTTCACCTGATAGTTTACCCCACACGCGATGGTGGGTAATTAGATTTCCCCAATGTGTTACATGATTCACCGTTGAAGCCCACCAAAGTCTTAAACTTCTTGACGATTTCGTCCAAACCTAGGGTTGTTCATTGGTTCGAGTAATTCGGTTTTTACCTGAAAACCGAACCGAACCAAACCGATCTAAGGTACTTCGGTTCAGTCCTCGGTTCAAGATTTTGGCTAGTTCGGTTTTCGGTTTGGTTCGGTTCGGTTTTGGTTCGGTTCGGGTAAACCGATCTATTTTAATATAAAAATTAAAAAATACCCTTACTAAGCCTTGCCCATGTAAGGATGTAACCCTAAATCCCATTTTGCAAGTTTTGTATTGCTTTGTTTATCATTTTGCAAGTTTTAGTTCGAATGGTTTGAATGATTTTAGTTCAAAATAGTATAAATAGCATATCTTAGTTCGGTTTTTTAGGTTTAGTTCGGTTCTAATTCGGTTCTAGTTCGGTTCGGGTCAAAATTGGTTCGGTTTAGTTCGATTCTAGTTTGGTTTAGGGTGTTATGTTCTATATTTTAGATCGACTTTGTACCTAATCTTCTACTTCGGTTCCTACCTGAACCAAACCGAACCGAACCGAACCAAAACCGAACTGAGCTTAATCGGTTCGGTCCTTGGTTCCGAAAATTCTGAAATTCGGTTTTCGGTTTTCATCGGTTCGGTTCGGTTTTGGACCGATGAACAGCCCTATCCAAACCCATACCTAAGCTGTACAAGGCATCCAACATAAGCAAATTAGTAGAACTTCCATTGTCAATCAAAACTCGTTTAACAAGAAAGTTTGCTATCGTTAATGAAATGATTAAGCAATCATGATGGACTTCTTCTTCCTCGATGTCGTCGAAGGTAATGGGCATCACGTCATGACCCTTCCAAACATAAATTATAGGCTCCTCTCTTCGGGTACTCCTTGCAATCCTCTTAGTTGCAAAATAAGTAACACCACAGACCTCGGATCCTCCAGTGATGACATTGATCACTCCCGTGTGCTTAGGAGGTGGTGGTGGACTGGTCTTTCCCTTGTTGCGCTCTAGTTGCTCCCTTGCTCTTTCTGATATCAAGTCCTTGAGGAACCCCTGCGTAATAACTCACTTACCTCTTTCCTTAGTGCAATACATTCGTTCGTCCTATGGCCATGATCGAAGTGAAAATCACACATTAAAATTCAGAATTTTAATGTGTGATGTAGCTTTATTTTGGATTATTTTCCCATGGTTGAATTTAATGTATTAAATTGTGTGATCACACATTAAAATTGGTAGCTAAGTCTAGGAGACTTACCTCAAACGAAGATTTCTAACTATAGTGGAATGAACTTTGTCGAGCTAGTTGCCAAGGAATAAGATTATAAGAATAAATCTCTTAAGAAACGACGGTCTTGACAACTCAAGTTAAAGTTTTAAGGAAAAGACTCCACCCGACTAACCCACGAATTGAGATGATACTAAGGTATGTATATGATCTTGATTTTAACTAAACAAATCACATTTTTCTTATAAATATTCTATGCACTTTCCAAAGAAGTTACTAATTAATTATACTATTTAGACTAATCTAAACAACATGTAGCTACTACTTAATTCCAATTGACTTATATTCCCATCAACTAAACAACTCCAATCTCCTACTAAGTATACTAAACAACCAAACAATCTTAATCAATCCTGAATCCATTTTAATCCATATCACTTACTTTCTAGCTTCATGTCCAATCTCCTACTAAAACTTTGTTTTGGTCTAGTTGAAATGGCTTCTTTGTTGAGACTTGAGAATGATACAGTATAGTTTTTGTTTTTTTACAAAGGATAAACTTTAGATCGATAGTCTTGCTAAAGATAAGGACAATCTAAATAACCTAAATGAATAATCTTAAATGGAGAATGACCTAATTGATACTTTTCATATTCAACCAATAATGGATAATAGAAATGTTGATAGCAAATACTCTTGTTCTTTCAATTCTTAAATTTTTGAGACGGTTCGGATAAATCATGTTTATCGTGATTACAACTTAGTTGTCAATTATGTGGCTCATCTAAGGCACAAGAGAACTAAGGAGTAGTAATTAAAGTATAACACAAAGCTTCGATTCTCATCCGTAAAATTTAGATAGGTTGAATTCGGGATCTTCCTAATTCTTATCCAATAAAAAAACAAAATATTCAACCAACAACCTATGACGAAAGGTAAACAGAAAAACAGAAATCACAAAGTTTACCCGTATAGTTTCCAAGGCCTTAGAATAGGTTTTGAATTTTCTAGCCCAATTATTTTGGGTGAATTTTCTAGCCCAGTTTAGGATTACTTGAGATTATTTTTGGAGTAGCCAGCTAGCTGGTCCACCAATTATTATGTGCATCTTTTTTGGTTTTGTTGAGCGATTGTTGGGAAGTATCTTTCTGAGCTACTTATTCACAGTTGTACACAACAGCAAGCAATCTATATTTAAGCGTAATTCATGTACGGTACGTCTCTTACTTAAAAATAGTTATAGACAAATAGACTCTCCAACTTATTTTTGGCTTATATTAAAAAGGGAAATTCCTTTTGGTAACCTTGAGGTTTCGACTTTTTCTCTTATTCCTTTTGATACTCCTGAACTTTATAAAAATTATCTCCCGTAACCAAACATCACTTAAAACACATTGTTAATCCATTTTTTTATTTATTTCCGTTAAAAAATTTAAAAATAAAATAAAATACACTTTTTCCTTTTTTTTTTACCCATTTACCTAGTCTAGTAAGGCGCCATTGCCAAGCCATTGCCAAGCTCTCGGAGCTTCCACGATTGGGCTACAGACGGCCTAGTAAGATCGTCAATTGGATCATGAAGAAGGCGCCATTGACAAGCTCACGGAGCTTGCGTCGTTTGATCCCGGCCGGCGCTGGGTGGGGCGTTTGGATGTTGCTAATGGAGATCTGTCGTCGAAGGAGGGTTCTCCGTATGAAATTGTGCCCTTTTAAGCGTCGCCGGAGATCAGGTGTACCCGATCAGTGTTTGTTTCTGCAGAGCTTCCAAAACCCCAAAGTAGTCCAGTCGGATCCGAGTAACCTGAATTCAAGCCACATGCTTTTTCCGGTGGGGTTCGAGATCAGGTTAGTAATGGCGGGAATTGGGCTCTATCCGGAGGCCAATCTCGCTGATATGAGGCAGTCTTCGAGGTCACGTATGAGCGGGCAGAGTCGCATTCAACACCCACCCAGTCGAGGCGGTTCGAGTGAGGGGACCTTGTTGACGAAATCTGGAACCGTTTGCTTGTCCTGAATTGGCTCGCGATTGCACAAACTCAAAGCCGCCATGGACAACACTAGGAGCACAACACAAAGCAAATGACCCGGAACTGACGTCATTTACCGCCACGCCCACCAAGTGTTCGACGTTTTGCCTGCGAGAAAAAGAAAAACAGGGCAAATGCAACTATTCAATCAATGGATTCGTAGCTTCGAAAGTTGATCTCCAGCAATAAAACCCATGTGAGAAGAGAAGAGAATACTAAAAACGGATCAAAGATGAAGATGAGTACAAATTAATTACCATAAACAAGTCATCGTAAGATTGGAAACAAGCAAAAGATGAGACAAAGGAGAGAGTACCCATGCCATTATTTCCGACTCTTCCTTATTTTATTTTATTTTTTTTAACAGAAATGCCTTAAAATGGATGGAAATTGAGTTTTAAGTGATGTTTGGCTATGGGAGACAAGTTTTATAAAGTACAGAAGTACCAAAAGGAATAAAAAAAATTTGTGGACACCAAAAAAAAAATCAAAACCTCGAGGGTATCAAAAGGAATTTCCCTATTAAAAATAGAGTAAAAAAATTTCTTGTGTTCATTATGTTCATGTTCATAGTATTTCCCTATCCGTTGTCACTTGGGTGTGGTGGCCAAAATAAATTATCTCATGGATTAGGGTCATTTTGGGTGTTCAAAAAACTTCTCCTAATTTCTCATACTTTGTGTAATTATAGAAGACTTTCGGGCTTTACTTTCAACTTTTATTACTAGTTTTTATAATCATGTTTGTAGAACAGGAAATATTGTTGCGCATTATATGGTTCGTCTATGTCGGGTTATATGGGTCATGAACAATTGTAGTTTGTAATAGATATTCCGCCAAACGTTATCAACTTGGCAGAATTGACTATATAATATATACCCGATTTTCCCCTCAAAATTGAGTAGGGTAAAAAACGTATATATTGCTTAGGTCTCGTTCGGTTCAACATGAGAATATAATTTTCGGGAACTTAATTTCCTAGTAAATACTTTCTTAATTGGGAATGGAAATCCATGCAAAGTAGAATCAAATGCTTGGTTTAAATTTACAAGATTTTGTAAGATGAATTAATAAATTGTCATTTAAAATTATATGAATTGGATCTTGCCTACTTCGTCATGATAAATGTAATTCCTTACCTAACTCGTCATGAAAAATGCCACTTTCTTAAAATTAGATTTTTGTATTTATTTTATAAACCAAACACAATCATCAAAGTTAGTTCTTGAGAAAGTTGTACGACTTAGAATATATATTGGGAATGTCAAAACTTGATCCGACTCGTAACCCTGATTCAAATTGTCCGAAAATTTTAGGGTTAAGACCCGAAAATTGGAACATGAAATTCGAAAAAAACCAAACCTGATATTTCCGAAACTCATTGGGTTGAAACCCGTGTTATAATTTCATAATATATAATATATTTGAAAATTTTATTTTATTATTAAAATATAAAAAATAGATTATAAAAATAATTGTAAAAAATCGATTTTTTGAGTTGTTAGGTCGACCCGACCCCGACTCAACTCGAAACCCGATTGACTGGTCTAGAAGCGAGGGTGGTACTGGTAGTAAGATCAAAGTTATTGAGAGGTATTAAAATGGGGAAGCGGTAAGGTAGTAAATAAAGTAAATAAAAAACCGGTCCGACGCACACATTAGTAATTTCCTAAAAAAATAGTAATAACAAACAATAATTAAATTTACCAAAATTAGTATCATTATTGTGTGTCCACTTCATAGAGACATGGACACATATTAAAAACGAGGGCTAATGTGTGCCCATGGGCACACAATAAAAGTGTTAATTTGGAAAATTATTTCAAAACTATTTCCTAAATTAGAATTAGTAAACCCTTTTAAAAAAATAAAAATAACAAACAATATTTAAATTTACCTAAATTAGAATTCTAATTGTGTACCCATGAACCCACATTAGAAAAATCCTATTAAAAATTCCCAAAAAAATTACCCCGTGTCCACATAGATCAATATCGATCCAAGCACAAAAAGTGCAAATCCAATCTCCAAAAGCGTATATTTTAAGCACCAAAAGTGCATTAATATATGCATATTTCATATATATATAGATGTGCATGTTTATAGAAAATTGCACACTTAAAATACCAAGTGTATAATGAGTATGATAAATTGCTGGTTGAGTATGTTAATTGAAATACTTATGCCGAGCGTATGGACGAAAACAAAATTCACATTATTTACCATGTTCACAATTTTTTTGAATTTATTATTTATCTAGATCATTTGTTATCTTAACTGTTCATTTCCTTGATCTAATGATCATCCTAACTCCATATTATTCATCTTATCTAATATATTTAGGTGATCTAAACTCTATTAGAATATTTAAATTTTGAAAAATATTTATTTTTCTAACCTATATCCTTAGGAATTTGATTATCATTATATATTAGGAATTCCACTCCTTAATTGAATAAATATCTATGGTTTTTCTATGTCCTTAGGAAATTGATGAACAACTCTTTTAAAAAAAATTAAATGATTCTAAATAAATATAAATTAATAAAATGTTATTTTTTACGGATTTTAACATATGCCCAGGGTATAAGTTAGCTTGGAAAATTGTTAAAATATAAGTATAAGGTAAGTTAAGATTTACATTCTGATATATTAATATATTTTTTTTGGTTGAATCTGATATATTAATATATACCACGTACGTACAGTTGAAGTCCATATATATATAGTACGTATACGTACATATCGATCCAATTAAGAGAGCTTAATTGATATTTAGACCAAAGAAAAAGAGCCCTTCATTCATATATAGATAGATATTGCAATTGATCGATCCACCCTACACTTGAAAAATCTACCATTATTTCCTATATATGCTTTCTTTTCTCAAGCCTTAGCTTGTCATTTTTGTACCTACATCGACGCTATTGACCGATCATGTTTGGAATATATACATTTTAGAGAGAGAAAAAATATTAAAGTAAAGACGACAATCATATTAGCCTAATTAAAAATAACAAATGCACCAATGTTACAAAATTGATACACCTATATCCTTTTTTTGGTTTATTATGGTGGAGTGCTTGACCCGGACCTAGCAACTAGCAAGTATATACATCTTGCAAATACTTTATATACACAACAGTGATGGAGCAGCCCACAAGTCTAAATCAGTTTTGTATTATTATATTGAAAACTATACTCCATTATATATAGTATATTTTTCTTTTAGTTTTATTATTATTATTATTGGCCATACAAGTCATGCATACATACTTTTCAAATGAAGCTGATCGATCATACATTGCTTTCTGCTAGTTAACTCGATCACTTTCCAACTTCCTTCTTCTTCGATCATACCATCATGGCTTCCTCCACCCTCCTCCTACTCCTCCTCAAGGTCACGCTAATCCTGTGCTTCGCCTCCTACCTGCGTCCCACCATCTCAACCGTCGATCATTCAACAGCCCCATACCTATCCCCCTCCACCTTCTCAACAGACTACCAACGAATGCACTCCTCCTTCAAAATCTTCCCCTACGCGCTCCCGCCGTTGAACCTCACCACGCGCCCCTCCTCCGCCGCCGCCGCCCTCTTCCACTCTTCCCTCCTCTCGAGCCGCTTCATCACCACCAACCCCGACGATGCCCACCTCTTCTACCTCCCCATCCCGCCCAGCCTCCCCACGCGCTCCCTCGACCGCGTCATCTCACGCGTCCGCTCCTCCTCCCCCTTCTGGAACCGCTCCCTCGCCGCCGACCACTTCTTCCTCTCCTCCTGCTCCTCCGCCGCCCCCAGCTCCGCCCGAAACGTCGTCGAGCTCCGCAAAAACGCCGTCCGCCTCACCGATTGCCTTTCCGGCCACTGGGTCCCACACAAGGACGTCTCGCTCCCGCCAGCTTCTCAACTGAACCGGTCCTCCCCCAACCGGACCGGTCAAACCTATAAATACCTCGGGTTTTTAAGAACCGGGGGGAGTGCTTCCGTGCGGGGTGGCGCAGCGTTGATCGAGGGCTTGAAGGCGGATCCGGAGTTCCTGATTGAATCACAGCCGTTGAATGACAAGAGGCTGGGGACCACCCGATTTTGCCTGTTCTGGTACGGAGGGGAAGGGGAGGTTATGGGATTGGGTGAGGCGCTGGCGTACGGGTGCGTGCCCGTGGTGATCACTGACGACCGTCCTATCCAGGACATGCCGTTGATGGACGTGCTGAGGTGGCAGGAGATGGCTCTCTTTGTGGGGGCGGGTGTGGGCCCCGCCGGGTTGAAGCGGATTTTGAATGACGTGGCAGCTGGTGACAGGTATGAGATTATGAGGGGATTAGGTGAGGCGGCGGCGCAGCACTTCGCGTGGAACGACCCGCCTAAGCCGTACGATGCGTTTCTTATGGTTATGTATCAACTGTGGTTGAGGAGACACGCCGTTGAATACGACACGTGGGAAATGAGGTAGCCATCGATCAACAAACCTGATCGTCGTCACGTTCGACCTCTTATTACCCGGTCAACAGTGGCGGATTTAAGGGGGGGCATGGGTGGGCACTTGCCCCCCGTTCGCCGGATAATTTTTTACTATTAAGGGAGTAGCCACCGAGCAAGGGGCACTGGGGCGTGGTGGGGAAGTGGGCCGAGGGGCACCGGGCGAGCCGCGCGAGGCACTAGAATAGAGGTGTCGGATTTAAGTTGCAGGTTTGTAATGGGGGATTGGAGGAGGCAGATCTGAAAAAAGAAGGGAGGTTGAAGATGGAGTGAGGGGACAAAACGCAGTGTTTTGTTAATGGGGGAATTGTTTTTATTTTTTTTTAAAAAAATATTGTAATTGTTACCATTTAAATGAAACGGTGTTTTGCACTATGGGCCCAATTGTTGATTCTCCACTACTCTCCAATTCATTTTTGATTTTTTTAAACAAAAATATAAAAAAAGAAAAGAAAAGAAAATCCCAATTGGCCAATTGAACTTAAGAAAACCCCAATTTCTTTGTTTGGAGTGAACGAGTATCCCGAGTCCTAATTCACGGCTTCACCAACCGCCATTCACTAGTACCAGCAGTACGGCTTGGCTTGAGCCTTGAGCCATTGAGCGAAGCCGACCACGAACCACCACCGAGGCGCCGACGCCATCCGACGATTGGGTCTAGGTTTAAAGGTAATTTTTGTTAATTAATTAAAAAAAGCAATTGAAATCAACTTAGGGTTTTCAATTTTGATGGATTTAAAGATAATTTTTTTGTTAATTAATTAACTATCTATTAAGTATTGAGCTTTTTTTACTCAAGTATTGTTAAATAACAGATTTTTGATTGTTGAATGTTGTTGAGTGTTGACTTGTTCAGTTGTTATTGTTGTTGTTGTTTGATGTAATAGTGTGATTTAATTGTTCAAATTGATAGGTTTGTGTTGATTTAAATGGAGAGATATTATCCAAAAAGGCCAAAAGTTTCGCATAGTGTTGAGCAACCACCGCAAGCTTCTAATGAGAATATCTTGGTTACAAACGTTGAATTGGAAGCTAATTTGAATGATGTTGATGGAGTTGAAATTGTTGAGACTGATAATGATTCTGATCCGGGATTACGCAAGCCTATTGAGAGTTTTGATATTAATATTAGAGACCGGATACGGAGAGAATATGTAGTCAAAGGCCCTTGCCAACCTAAAGGACATGATTTTCCGAGAAAGCAATTTGGAGACAAAAATAGAGCTTTTAGAGATGATTGGTTTGATGAGTTTCCCTGGTTGGAGTATAGTGTTCACAATGATGCCGCCTTTTGCTTTTGGTGTTTTCTTTTCAAGTCAAAGTCTTACAACTCGGGGGATGAAGTATTTACAAAGAATGGGTTTTGTAATTGGAAGAAGACAACTGAAAAGTTTAGACATCATGTTGGTTCGGCTAATAGTCCACATAACAAAGCAAAAATTGATTTTGAGAATTTCAAAGATCAAAAACAGAGTGTGAGTTATATTGTTCAAGGAAGCAATTTGAGAAGAGAAGAAGCTTACCGCACTCGTTTGACAGCAACTCTTGATGTCATTCGATTTATTTTATGTCAAGGTTTGCCTATGAGAGGACATGACGAGTCATCTACTTCTTTGAATAGAGGTATTTTTTTGGAGTTGTTAACATGGTATAGCTTGAGAAATTATGAGATTGGTAGTGTTGTTTTGAAAAATGCACCTGGAAATAATCAAATGATAGCTCCAACGGTACAAAAAGATATGGTTCGTGCTTGTGCAGTTGAGACTACTCTTGCAATATTAGCTGACCTTGGTGATAGATTGTTTTCTATTTTAGTTGATGAGTCTCGTGATTGCTCTTTGTTTTCTATTTTAATTTCCCGAGCCTTGACCGGCGGTCAAGGCTCGGGAAATTTGCAAGTGTTCAAGAACAAGGTGCTCCTATATAATTAAGTGCATAGTATTTATATATCGGAAATGGGGTCTATATTATAACATGAGTTAAAAATTAAAGTGCGTGTAGGGTGAATAAGTATTGTAATTTATGGTATAAAAATGAGTTAATGAATAAGATCGATCGATGTCAAGAAAAGTTTGAAACTTGATTTGGTCATACAAATGATGCTCATTTTAGATTCTCCTAACAATTGAGGTAGGTTTCTTGAAATTTAGTTCAAATCGATCAAAGTTATAGAATCATTCAAACACGAATATGGATTATATGGCATTGGACAGTAGGGATAGCAATGGAGAGACCCTATAGGAATTCCCCGTCACGGAGATGGAGATTTTAAACAGAAACGGGGACAAAAACGGAAGATAAATGATTCCCAAATGGGTATGAGGATGGGGATAGATGTCCCCGACCCATTACTCGCCCCCTTTCCATCCCCGTCGGGGATATTTATGGAAAATCTCCATTGAGAAACCCAAGGAGGCAAGGACGCCCCATAGAAATAACGTATAAGTTTAACGTAGTCGATTTTTATAATTTTTAATATTATTACTTTTCTTATCAATCTCGTTCTTTTTATAATGATAGTTTTAGTTTAAAATCATAAATGATCAATTAAATTTTATATGCATATAAAGGAAGAACCCATTAAAAATTATATGAAGATGTTAAGAAGAAATTAAATTAGAAAATTCGTAGGAATTCTAAAGGGGGCAAATAAATGGAGATGGGGAATCCCCGATGGTGACAACCATTTGACAGAGATGGAAATGGAGACGAGATTTTCATTTCCCACATAGATATTGGTGCGGGAATAGGGGGTAAAATCCTAAACAGGAAGGGTATTCCTCATCCTAAACCCATCCATTGTCATCCGTGGGCATTAGTCGATGAATTGATCAAAAACAATTTGTTGAGTAACGAAAATGTTGCATCACATGCAAGTAAAAATAAGACATTTAAATGCTTGGTTGATTAAATACGACATAATTTATGGTGGAGACGTATAAATTTGCAAAAAAAAATTAAGGTATGAGCTATCAAATTAAATTAAGAAAAATGAATATTGTTCAACAGATTGATCACTGCTAAAAAAACAACGTTGTAACTACGAGCGTATAGTCCTAAAAATATTTGAGGGCATATTTAAGGCTATTGTAATCGAAATTAACATCGAGCTCGTATTCATGGCTAAATAAGTTTATATATTTCGAGATTGTTAAAGATAATACTAAGATTGAAGAAGAAGGCAATGAAATTATTGTATGAAAGTGAAGAAGGATTGAAGATAGAAGGGGAAGAACAGATTAGGCAGAAAAGAGGCAGAAAAGATACGTACAAAAGGAGAAGAGAGAGAAGAGATTAGGGTTGAGATAATTTTTTATTTTTCATTGATTGCCTGATTTCTGAATACAAAAGGAGTATATATAATAAGCATTACCACTAAACCCTAATTCTAATCCTAACGATTCAACAAACGTGTCCGGGAAAGAACCGTAAAGAAAACCCAAGAAGAGGTAATTAAACCCAAGTAAAAATTACAATTAATTAACGAATATAAAAATATAAATATTAGCGTATCAATTACTCCCCCGGTGAGAATCGACTCGTCCTCGAGGCGGAAATCAGGACAAGAAGTCTGAATCAATGTCTTTCCTCGATCATACGGCATAAGATGTGGCACTCCTTGTCGAAGACGAAACTTTTAATGTAAAGCCCGCAATGTGGACGCTCGAGAAGGACGCTCTCCATATTGGCGCTTGCCAACAATAGTTGTCTCACTAGTAGGGATGCCAAAGGAACACAACCCAGACCTCGGTAACGTCGGTGTGGTTCACATCAAGTGGAGTATCGGGCACAACTTCGATTGAAGTTTCAGTCTCCTGCCTTTCCAAATTGACACCAAGAATTTTAGGAATTAAATCTGCATGCGGCGAACAAGGGCAGGCGAAGGCCGCGAAGCACGGAACTACGGGCACGGGGCACGGAACCACGGGCGCGGGAGGGGTTGCTGCGGGCGAGGGACGTGTTGCCGCTGGCGCGGGGCTAGGGTTGCGCTCCGCCTCGCTCGCATCTTCGTGAGGAATGCCTAGGAGATGACAAAGCCGATCCAATCGTTGATCCAAAGCGTCAAATCGTTTATCCATAGCGTCGAATCGTTGATCCATATCATCGAATGTCAACGACAGGTTTTGAAGAATGGCTCTGTAACACCCCCGTTTTTCCCTCGGAGATATTACCGCCAGTGACCTCGAAATTTACACTCCGAAGCCACCCAAGGCTTTCACGGTATTCAAGATATAAATAAGTAATAATAATTCAATAAATACTAAAACAAATGTCCAACTTTTACAATCTTGAATAATCTAAATACTTGAGGAAAAATGAGATTAAATAGTCTTTGAACAAAGCGGAAGTAAAATTCTTGAAGGCGGTCCTTACAGACCAAGGATCTCGACCTTAAACTAAAAAGTTATTCAAAAGAAACATGACGTGCAACAACTTCAACAGCTTCAATCTCGAATCACCACTCCTTTACTCCCTGATGTTCCGTATAGGGACGGTTGACACCAGCCGACCATGCAAAAGAAATAAAGCAGTCGGTCAGTCTAATGAAGACTACGCAAGTGGAATTTTATGTGAGGTTCTTGTGGTCTTAGTTGCATTATGACCATCGGACTCCGAATGAAAGTCGGTCGATGACATAACCCAAATAATCTCACGGAATGAGAAGTATGATGAAAAGATTAGGACACCACAAAACTATGGTTCCTTAAGAATGAGAAAGGTTATGTTGGGAACTTTAATTATCAACCAATATTTTGAAAAGCCTCCGTCGACTTATCAAATCTACAACCAACCTCACCGAATGCGTGTTGTCCGAATTCAGATTGGAAAATAGATTAATCAAAGTCGGGAGCCAAAGTGGTTTTCCAAGTTGTAGTCACCACCCTAAACACATTTTAATGGGTGTGCACTAGCACTTATCTTATTTAATTACAAAACATTGCATTCAAGTTGGTAGCTTTTAAGACGGCAACGCGATATGCCATAAGATATAGAATCCCACAAAGGGAGGAACGGGTTCCTAAGTCCCGATACAAGGCACTAGCTAGGTGCCAAACACTCCTCAAAACGGTTGAGAGAGCAGGGTCATGACCAGCATTAGGGTCTGGTCCATCCTAATGCAAAATATTATAAAGAGGTGTTCAGGAGTTAGTAAACCCCCACCCCTAATTCTACGCTAGTCCAAAACAACGAATTTCAAAATGAGACCGTGAAACAAAGAGGTGCACAAACATTGCAACCTAAGTATAAGCTCTAGCGCATAATAGAATAATAACAATAAGCTACCATGGGGTCATTATTTCTATGCATAATAAACCCTAAATCATTTATACATTTCAACATGATCATTATTTCTGTAATAACCTAAGTTCATTTTATTCAAACAAGCGTTCCCAACACAACATGCAAACATGAATAAAAGTATTCATGATAAAATATGAGAGCGAACCACCACTTGCCTTGTTTCGAAGGCGAGCGAGAACTATCTTAGACGAGCTTGCAATCCAACGATTGATTTCCTTTTCCTGATTCATACATAAGATACAAAATAAATCATAAGCAATTTATTTTGTTCAACTTTTCCTCATAAGTTGAGTTCTTATGACTCGTCTAAGTTTATATTTCTAATAAACTTGTCGTATTAACATTAATAAAATCTTTCTTTATTAATGTAGGACCTTTTTAGTTTCTTTGTATTGCATATTGTAGATTCTTTATCTTTATGCATACATATTAATTAAAAATATTTATCCATATGTTATTTCAATAAAAATCATATCATTTTGCAAAGTACGTGTTTTTAAGATATAAAATCAATAATATTCGTCATTTGCTTTCTAGTTGCAAATTTTATAAAAATATAGACTTGCTACTTTTCTTTCATAAGAATATCATAAAAATATTTTTAACATCTTATAAATTAAGATTTATCAAGATTTATTTTATTTTAAATACCCCAATTAATAAAATGCATAAAATAAGGCAAAAATGGGTAAGGAGGCAAGCCAAACGGGTCGGGTCGGGCCCGCGGGCCTGCTACGTACAGCAGCAGCAACAATGCGCGTCTCCGACTTTAGAAGCTTCGTTCTCCTTCGTCTGGAATCGGTTTGAGGCGTGTGAGGTGTCGTTGGAACCGGGACGAGCGTGGCTTTCTACTGTTGGCAGAGGCGGCGCCTGGGGTGGTCCGTGGTGGCCGGAAAACGCCTCTGAACAGGCGGTTCCGGTGAGGATTTTTGAAAACAGAGATTGGTTTTTTATGTGGGTTTCTAGATCGTTTTTTTTGACCAAATTCCAATTGGAAAGGGAGTGATTTTGCTTAAGATTAGATAGGAAATGGTAAGATCTATTTATAGGGCCAAGAATGAGCTTCAACGCTCCAAAAATGAGCCTGAAATCCTCCATTAAAGCCTTAGACACAATCCCGCTAATTTCGCCCATTTATGGGTGATTTATCTCATAATTGAATCGGGATTGATTCTCTAATCCATCCTTTGACTCCTCCCAATCCTTTCCATTTTAAATCCGACCTTATCCTTCTTCAATTCAAATTTAATTTGAAGGATTCTAAAAACGTTGCACTTTGACCTAGAACGAGATTTTCGGGATGATTTTGATTGATAGCTCCCAAATTGATTGAGGGAACTTGTAGAGGGTTAAAAATGTGACAAGTAGGCTTTTACAGAATCCATTTCCGTTAAGAAAGGAGATCAAATTCCTCATTTGAAGTTAAGAACAAGTTGGAGAAGCAGAACACCCATTTTTGAATCTATTTTCAAGAATTTGCACAAACAACCCCTCTAGTTTAAGAAATGAACAAAAATGCCCTTGATACTAATATTTATCATTAATATCTTTTGAAGGAGTAAAACTTGTAATTCAAAATATATATACAACAATTCTCTTTGTTTATAAAAATATGTTTTAAACACTTTTAATATATTTCTCTTAAAATTCTAATTTTATTTATTTATTTTTCGTTAACATATGGGTAAGTTCCATTATTATTTAAAATAACCCTATAGAGGTTAGTTGTTTAACTTTCATTTGATAAAATAAATTAGGTAAGCAATATATCATTATTATGAGAATATTGCCATAATTTATTTTATTAAACAAAATAAAAAGGAAATTACATAATTGCCCTTCTTGAAAAAGAGGATTATTACACGCTCGGATATCTTGGTTTGTTGAATTATTGCCTGTAACGGTAGACATGGTGATTGTAGAGTTCGGGGAATGAAAGCACCAATTGTTAAAGATAATACTAAGATTGAAGAAAAAGGCAATGAAATTATTGTATGAATCTGAACAAGAATTGAAGATAGAAGGGGAAGAACAGATTAGGCAGAGAAGAGGCAGAAAAGATAGGTGAAAAGGAGAAGAGAGAAAAGAGATCAGGGGTGAGATAATTTCTAATTTTTCATTGATTGCCTGAAATCTGAATACAAAAGGAGTATATATAATAAGCATTACCACTAAACCCTAATTCTAATCCTAATCCTAACGGTTCAACAAACGCATCCCGGGAAAGAACTGTAAAGAAAACCCGAGAAGAGGTAATTAAGCCCAACTAAAAATTACAATTAATTAATTAATATAAAAATATATAATATTAGCGTATCGGAGGTTGTAGGATCTTTAGTACGTTTAGGTCGCCGACCTCAACTAAGTCGTCGACCTGTTAAGTAAATGCAATGAAAAAAAATTTAAACTACAAGAAAGACTTACTTGAACACAAGAATTTTTATAGTGGAAACACTTGATCAACAAACTCAATTATTCAAGTGTGAAAACAACTCCCTTCCAAATTCTCGCTTGGAAGGATTAAAAGTCATACCTTGCTATTATTGATACTTTTAAATCCGATTACAAGAACACCTCGGGACTAGTCCTACTTTCCAAGTACACTAGAACTCTTGTGAACTGAATAACAACAACTCTCAACCAACTAACAAGCCTACGTCTCTCCTTTCTTTCTTTCTTTCTTTCGAACTCTCAAACAACCTTTTTCTTTCTTTCACTAGTAGTGTATTGTGTTCATGTATGTTATAACCTAAAGCCTAGATTAAATACATGAAAACTAGGTCAGATTAGAAAAGATGTTATCTTCCAATTCGATTATGGAAAGATAATATTTTTCTATCTTTACAAATATCATCCTAAGCATAAAATAAGATACAAAGATATATGGAATAGGGAAAAGGCAATCGACAGCTTGATATCCTTTCATAGAAAGATCTTTCATAAAACAAGAATATATTATTCAAATCTTCAATATCACATGCGTCTTCAAGATCTTCTATGTTTTCCTTCAACTCACGTGGTCTACTTGACTGACGTTGGCGACTCTGTTCACACACTCAAGGTCGGCCCGTGACAAACGTTTTGAACCATCAAAATCAAAACCTAACCCGCGATTAAGACATACAAATCACTAACCCACGATTAACATACGCTTTTACTTTTAAGCTTCCCCACACTTTCTCGAATAGTGTCTGAAGTGATTCATTTCCACTCTTTGTCGAAAGTGTTAAAGTGTTCTTTTCCACTCTTTAGATTGCACATTATAATACAAAAGTCCGCATTATATCATACTCAAAATTACATTATGACTTTGGCAAATATGGATCTCATTGGAATTAAACGCAATTATTATTCAAAGATATATATTTAAAATTAAATTTACTTTATTATGGTGGTAAATAAAATCATAGGTATAACGTTTGCTACTATTTTATGATTTTATTTCCGTCATGATAAAGGAGCACTATTGCCACTAAGATATGTACACTGTTCTAAAAATCCCTTCTAGGCCTCTTCTAGGCCCCGCCTAGGCGCTGGAAGGTCCTAGCTCGTCTAGCCGTCCAAACCGCCTATGCACCCGTCTAGGACCGCCTAGGCCACCGTTCAGGCCGTCTAGGCGCTAGGCGGTCCCTCTCCGCCCAGCGTCCGCCTAGCGTTTTTTAGAACACTGATATGTATGATTCTTTATAATTATACAATACTTATGTTAATTGTATAAGTAAGATGGTGAGCATAATGAAGGAAGACAATTATTAGGGGTAAAAGCCAATTTATATTTATATAAGATATAAGATATGATATTTGATTGTAAAATTACCTTGTTCTAAAGATGACAAGATCCTCTTAAGTTGGTACAACAATGGACTATTAAACCTCTGTGTTAAATTGTTAATTTATCTCATAGTTGTCTTGTAGAATTTGTTTCTTAGAAATCGTCTTGTTCATTGAATCTAGTAGCCAGCAATTGTGCATAACCATCGATCTCTTGTAGCTGATTGAACCGGGATTGGGTTTCTTACATGTACCACTGACAAAATTAGCACTAAGTGCCATTTTCGATCATATTGCAGATCCAATTAAAAAAAATTAAGCCCATCCAAATGAAAAGATACCAATTGTACATATCAGGTCGTTCTAAATTCAGGAGTGTTAACGGATCGTTTGTCGTTGACCGTCCAATTGTCGACAAATCCTACGAGATTCAATTTCTTTGCAAGATGATATTCTTCTTTATTCTTAGAAAACAAAAACGCATAAGCAATCAAACTTATGAGTCGAGCTGTGATACTAGGTGAAATGACTGATAATTAGTGAAGTGAACAATAACAACAAAAATAAAGCATTGGTATTACAATACCAAGCTCGAGAGAAATAATGTGATCCGTATTAGAACTCGCCTCACAATACATATGGCGGAATCGGATACACCTATCCCTACTAATAAAGCATTGGTATTGCAATACCAAGCTCAAGAGAAAATGACTCTTATTCACCATATAACTTAAAAGACGCATAACAAGTTGAGAATGAGTTTTATTAAACTAAGCAATCGAATTTGTTAACTACTTATCAAGAGCTTTTTACACTAACATTGGCTATAACTAATAAGCTAGAACCTTAATTACAACAAATAAGACCCGATGCCCCCGGGCATCTGGTGTAGTGGTTTAGAAGCGTCTCAGGGTGCACCACATCAGGGGTTCGAGCCTTGCCATTTGCAAAAGGTGAGAGTTTCACATGCTATGGCAAAATAGCTCCCTCTGTGTGCGCCGCCCCTGAGTCAGAGGTTCGCCGCTCTTCCACCCGCGATTTACCTCCTCCTCTGGATCCAGGGCAGGGTCCGAAGAGGTGCAGAAATAGTCGGATCGTAACATAAACCTAGACCCCGGTTTACTATCTCATAAAATGAAACAAAATGAAGACGGTATATCTCTCTAATCTCTTGAATGTACTAGCAGGGGGTGGCACGGGGTCAATCTCGGGTGCGCTATGTGTCATAGCAATGTTGGCTTATGGACAAACAATCTAGCCATTCATAACTGCTGCTGGTCACCAGGAGAAAGTTTATCACCCTAGTTCACCTCTTGTTCAGGAGGGTCATGATCAAGTAAGTAATCAAGATCAACTTGAACAAAGAAAAAAGTATCACATAACAACCTCAAAGAAGGCAGTCAAAAGCAATATACCACTTGGACATGATTATTCAAATAAGATCAGACACTTTACAAAGAATAGAACACAAGTCTTGAACTTGCAACAATATGCAAAGGTTTCTTTAGAATATAAACAACAAAAATATTGTAGTCGAACCTTGGAAGCCCAGACCCATCATCTTCATCTACAAGAGTGATTTTGAACTCTTGTGTAACAAAGGGAAGAGGACCGGCCAGGTAAAGGCTCTTCCTTACATCATAAGCAGGAAGTCTTCTATGAAGATGAGATTCGCCGTACAATTTCACCAATTGTTCCATCACACTCCTTGAAGTGACCTTGGGAATGATAGAAACCTAGAAGATTATGAAATTTGAGGGTCATAAGTCAAAAAACACCAAAAAGACGGTACAAACAATAAGAATCCCCCAAAAATGGATAATTCACATCATACTGGTGCAAATCCTTATCTGGCAGCTCATCAAAAAAGTGATTAGCTTTGACAATACACCTAATACCAGTTTTACCCTTCACTGGCCTCAGAGGAAACCCCATTCCCTTGCTAGTTGTTGTTCCTTGCTGAGTCCAAGAGTAGCAGTTGTTGCAGCCTTTCCCCCTTTGTACCTCTGGATCTTGGCAAAGTCATCCTTAGTTCACCCAAGGAAAGCAATGGGAACCTGCTTGCCGAAAGATTCCAATGCAATAACACAGTAAGCTGCAAATTTCCGGGAAAGAATGCAATTAGTTCAAAAGGTTAATAGAGATTAAGAAAGGGAGATAAACCAAAATCACGCAATATATCATTTCCGTCGTTAGTAACCATAATTCCTGCATATATCATTGGGAGGCAATAAGTTAAACATAAACATAGGTGCAATCAATAATAAAATTAAATATCAGAGGAGAAGGCATATGAATAAACATAGAACGTGCATTATTTTTTCATCTTTTCTATCAATAGCAAAGTTTAAATATATACTAAAATTTATTTGTAATTCTGGGCACACAATTAGAGTTTAACATCATTCTCCACATTCCCTTTTATACTAATGTCCGATGCAGCATCATGTCATTTATAGTAATAATACAATAAATTGTTCCATTCTTTTATTATTCCTTTCAACTGTATGAACCAAAGGGACTTAAAGCATGTTCATGCCCTTCAAAGAGTCAAAAAGTTATCCCTAATGACAATGAAATGGACAATTCATATCTTTTGTTATTCCCAGGTACATCTGAATACCTCGGCAAACGACTATAGGGTGATACTCCTCGTCAATAAAGGCCTCAGCAACATGAACCATCTCTCCAGTACATCAAATAACAATTAAGAACACATAAGAAACAAAAGATTTTTACAATATTAATAGCATATACTGCCAGGGTAGAACATATTAACCCATCCCAACCAAGGACCATGAAGATCTTTTGAAAGGGCTTATGCAAATCCCTCATCATACCTTGATAAAGCCTTCACCATTCTAAGAATCTGCCACTACAAGTGCTTTATTGGTTCGAAAAAATGCTAAAAATGTATTAAGATTAACCCATGATCAAAATAAACACTCAATAATGCATTTTGTCTTGAAATAAACGAAAATTGTAGCAAAATAACCTTTAGAGCTGACTGAATAGGACACAACAACGAAATCCTAGCTGCATCCTAATGAGGAGAGTTTCACTGGCAAAGACTAACTGAGAAATCAATAAACGAGCATACAAACATAAAACATTGCTCGATCTACCGATCGAATTTGCAACAACTTGCAAGTCAGACAGGATTCCATAGTAGCAACATGTTGGCAATCGAATTACCTTGTTCATTGCATGGTCCATTTTAACACGAGCCTCCTGAAGGAGTTCATTCTGCTTCTCTAAATGCTTGCAAATTATGCTAACAAAACATGATCAGTTTCTAACTAAAACACCTCAACCGAAGAACAATTGAAGAGATTAAGATCATACATCAGCACAACAGTCTATAGGTACATAGGATTTGAATAATACCATCAAAATTCCCCGGATACTGATTCCTAGATGATGCTACACCTGACGGCGAGGAGATTCTTGCACTGGATCTTGATACCTAGGCTCTCCTACACCAATACAAGAAGCTAAAAATCGTAGCGAAATGAGATTTCCCTTCCCAAGCACTACCACCACAGTTGTAGCAAACCAAGCCCCTTCATAACCATATTCATTACTATTTACCTTCATTGAACACCCCCTCTTGTATCTCATTCTCAGAGTTCAGTCCTGAAGTTGATACTTCCTACAATCGAAGTTTTCAAAAGAGAAACTATTTACATAAACAAACAACAATAAGAAACAAAAACTACATCAGAGGGATTTGGTGATTTCCTCCTCAAACCAGGGTATCATCATCTTCAAATTTCAATCACCAAATCAACATATATCCATAAATATGCTTCAGGCAAAGGATTTGCACTTGAGAGAAAGCAATTGGTGAATGAGCACAAATCCATCAATATCACTACCCAAATCCAATTTTTTAAAAAAGTGAAAAATAGTAGATTCTTCTTTAATTGCTTACCATTGAAAAGAAAAATAAATGTTCACCTAAAGCTTTTAAATTTGCAATTGGGTCAAATTAGATTCGCCCGATTCATCTTGGAGCTTTCTGTGTTTTGAACAAATAAGGAGGATAGTGGGCGGGGGAGTTGTTGCATTTCAGGATTTGCGTAAACAAAAAAAATATTGTCCCAAAAGGAGAGCACCCATGAAGATGGTACATAATCTGATCATGGAAAAAAATTAATAGAAACATACCCTAACTTGTAGCAAGGATTGAAACAAGAAAAATTGAAACAACCACCTTATGCCTCCTCTGCCACCAATTCGTCTACACCGCCACCCTTGAACCCCTTATCGCCGATCAGCTCTCTCCAATCAACCTTGCCTCTATTTTGAGTTCGTTTTATTCTATCTTTGACCCCTACCACATAGAGTTGTTATGCTTTCTTAGCAGAGAGTGGAGGTAAGAAAGCAAGTTCAGATCACCATAAATGGCATCATCAATCATAAAAGAACACCATCAGCCAGAGTGCTGAAACTTGACATAATTGAAATACATAACCACAACAATAGAACACCATAAATAGCTGAACTGAAATAAGTGACTCACCAAAACCTCACAAGAAGTTAACAAGCTCAACTTCAAATCATGGGACATATGACTTATGAGTCATGTCTCGACGACTTCTCAAAGCTGAATTCATCAAATTAGAAAACCATGTATTATTATAATATAGGTCAATAAGGTGAGAAGAATGTCAGGGGTGGTTAGAAAACCATGTATTATCATCAAATCATGCCATTGTTTCCTCCTTTAGTGATCTGGAATAACAAAAAGGCCAAAAATAACAATTTTACACAGGTCAATAAGGTGAGAAGAATGTCAGGGGTGGTTTCCATTCCCAACCTAATCAAAATCACAAACATAAATACCCAATATAGAACCCTAAAATGATCAATAGCGCAGTTCTATTTTGCGGATATTAACAAAATAGTCATGGACTGTGATTTCAGTTTCTTCAGGGTCACTACCACTCCCATCTCTGTTTCTAGGCTTCAAGGTAAATATGCTGAACAAAGAATCAACATGAGCACATCCATCTAACAGAGCACATGGGGCACCCAACCAAACAACTTTTAAATTGCAACAAGAAGTGCATACGTTTGCTAATTGCATGGAAGGTCACTCAAGCCAGTTATCTTGAACTCTTGATTTGATGTGGTAGTCTTGATTCTCAAATTTTAAAGCATCCTCTTGGCCTAATTTTTTTTGTAAAATAAACATTGGAAGATGTGCACAGAGAATGACATTATTTCTGCACAAAACAGTCTTACCTTAGCCAACTCAATAGACAATGGGTCATTAAACTTTTTGGTTGGTAATAAGAAATTCCACAAGAGGCCCTGGGTGAACTATCATGGTTGTTGACACATCTACATAAGAATATAAGATCTAATGTGAGTATGAGCATGTGCATTATGAAGCGGATATATATCAATGAGGGTATGAAGAATAAAACTCACCAATGTTCAAAGACATGCCAACTTGAATCCCTCGAAAACTGGAGTGGAAACCCTGTCGCCTAGAACTCCACCCCCAACATCAGTGAAGTTCTTTGGATCATTGAAGAAAAATGATTGTCGCACCAAAAGATGTTCTCTGTATAAACACATAAATCCCAGTTCAAGAAATCCCAAAAAATTAGGCATTATCTTATGATCATTTTGAACTCCAAACTTAGCACACATGGCATATTTAATGAGGTCAATAACAAAATAAGGGCATCTGACTACCTTCATAAACCCCATCAGTCAAACCTGCAATTGTATTGTACAATTCATTTGACATTCCACACTGCCTGGACATGAAACATCAATAATAAAATGCAAAAGGGTGTACATGATCTTTAAGAGAGTGAACAAGATGCATACAGATCTGGAAAACAAATCCAACTGATCCTGGCCTATAAAGCTTGCACTGAATAATATTATCAATTGGTCCAGCAGCATCTCCAATTCTGAAAGAACCAGCCTTAATACCTCCTACAATAGCAACAACAACCACCACCTTCACAGAAAAAGCCAAACAATTTGGATCAGGTTCGCCTTATGTTCGCCTTATGCTATGATTGCAACAACTCTAATTGTTGGCTATTTCAAAGCAGCCAATGAAGAGGCGACAGCGCTGAATTTGCAAAATAAAATTTATCAGCAACATTG
Source organism: Fallopia convolvulus (assembly GCA_964016875.1). NCBI lineage: Eukaryota > Viridiplantae > Streptophyta > Magnoliopsida > Caryophyllales > Polygonaceae > Fallopia > Fallopia convolvulus. The sequence continues at coordinate 27,677,236 of OZ024736.1, forward strand.
AATGTAATATTTGGACAAATTAAATAAGCTTCTGTTTGTATCATGGTGAGTGATTAATAGGCTCACCTTCTAAATGATGCAAAGTTGATAAACACATCAACAGTAGCATGAGCAGCACATGCTCTTTGCCTCCTTCGATGTTGTAGACGATTTTAGACAACAAGCAGTAGATGCAGAAGTCACCATACCAGTTCAGTTACAAATGAGCCAACTCAATGAATGGACTAAATTAAATACCAAACATGACTTTTTGTGACCATCTTAACAAAAGAAATAATGATAGATGTATATACCGATCAACTAATTGCTTAAATAAAGTTGCATAGAGATTCTGTTATGGAAGAATTGATCATTGTCAAATGAAAAAAAGGGTAAATGAGTAGATGAGAATGCACACAATACTTTCTTGATGTATGAAGCAATATCAAAAGACCATGTATTTGCGTGCTTCAGAAAGCTCGAGCTGAAGTTATTCATCTAGTGCTAGTAGGGGTGCCCCCGTGCGGCACGGGATCAATCTCGTTACTGCTAAGAGCAAAGGTGAGCAAGTAAAGCAGCTGTAAAATCGAGTGAGCAAGTAAACAGGTGCAAAAATGCGTACTATCTATTTATACAAATCAAAAGCGCGACATATTTGTATTTCATGGAGGATAGCTGGGCATAAGTATGTAAATGTAGGAATATAAGATGAAAAAATAAATGCATTACAAGTTTAGTATGCAAGACAATACAGAACGTTTGTACAATACATTAACCGCCTTGTATCTTAAGCATGAAGGGTAAGATTGTAAGCACATGTGATACTATATGCAATACACATAAAAAAGGTCAACTATGGAAAGAGCCCGAATCTTTTGTCATCTAAAAAGCACAACAATGAACAAAAGAATATACACTCCATAAGTTGTGATACAAGATTCTATTTGGTGTATCAGTCATTGGAACATTAAGAGTTAGCTTCTATTGCACCACATATATAGCTGTGATCAAGGTCAACACCTTGGGTACAAACACTGACTCACCAGGCTTCATCGTTTTGTGCATTTGATACATTTTGAGTTCCAGAAAAAGCCTGAATATCACGTAAACGAGTGAGAGATTTTGCAATTTAAAACTCTATATGTAGCAGAAGCATGCCCCTAAATTCACAAAGAAGAGGTTGTAGTCACACGCTTCATAGCAAGTCCATCAAATACAATATTTAGACATATGTAGATCAAACAGTTACACATAGCTGAAAACTATTGCAATCCTTGAAAACAGCTAGAACTGACATAGGTACCAATACAATATGAGTGCAATACGATAGGTACCAATACGATATGAACAAGATATTAAACTCAAACTATGACTGGGCATTTAATTGACATAGGTACCAATACGATATGAGTGCAAGCATGCGGGTCGTTTAATGATCAATGAAGGTCGAGGTAATTATAGAGACGATTTAATTATTTTCCCTAACTTATGTACATTAGTGCTATTTGGTTTGAGTTTCAATACGGTTTGCCTTTTGAGGAAACTATGGAGGATGTTCAGTTTGCAGACAAATTTCTCTTTTTCTTTTGTTTTCACTTTTGATTTGATGGTGCGCACCGGGTGTTCGATGAAATGCTCAGGTATCTATGTGACCTAATCGTGCCTGGTTCGTCACCATTGCCCAAATTTTGCTCGAACACCATGTTCTCTGCCTCATTTATTTAGTGAGTTTCTCTGATTTCTTATAGTTTCATTTTTATGCATTTCCTATCTAAATTCGTGAATGCAAATAGGATACTTTGTGGCTATCTAAGATTAGAGAAGTGCGAAATGATAGAGCTCATTGGGCAACACACATAACTGGTGATATGTATGATACTCATTCCGTTCAGCTGAGGTGAGGGTTTTCTTAATTCTGCTTTCTATTCTTGCTTTTTAGTACCATCATAAATTTTATGTTATTCATGGGTTTTAACATGATACTGATTTTACGTCTCCTATCTTGACTGCTTTTTCTGCTCAGATCCTCTATTTGTTGGAGGAAACAATGGGTGCAAGGATACCGCTTTAATTATTTGCATTCGTTTTGTATGCATAGAAGAAATATTTGTTCCAGAAAGTACAGAAATGAAGGAAATCATAAGTTTTAATTGATCCCTTGTTTGAGAAATTAGCAAACCCAGTTCTTTATTCGTTTTTAGTAATTGCACATTTCATATATCTTTTTATTCCTTTTTGAACTTTGAAACATCTGCAGCAACTTGCTTCCAAGATATGCATTCATAATGAATTAGGTACTAAGACTAATTTGTAGAAAGGGTTGGACATAACTGCAGAATAGTTGTCTTATAGTTACAGAGCTTGAGCAATAGCTCTAAAAGGCAAAGCAACATGTATATAAGAAACACTATCTATCAACATTCTTGATGGGTTTGTGCTCGGCTTCGTTTCAGCATGGAGACTGGTCTTACTTAGCATTACACTCTCACCGGACTCACTTCCAAGAGTCGTGAATCGTATGCCAATGCTGGTATAATTGCCGAGTAGGTAAAAACATCTAGCCTTTTTAGCTACAAACTTACATGATTTATACTATATGATGTATTCTTAACTGAGAAAAGTTCAGTAAAAACATCTAGCCTTTTTTTTATCAAAAAAAAACTGAGAAAAGTTCAGTGTTGGCTTTTATGTACCACTAAATTTAAATTTACCATATTAGGTTGTATAAAACTTGGTTGTAACGTGTTCTGTTGGTGATTCTTAGGCAATTGCTTAAGTCAGGACAGTATACTCATATGTTGGTGAAACCAAGGATCTTAGTTCGTATTCAGATGCGATTCAGAACACACTTAAACTTTAATACAAAGCTGGAATGGCTAAAGGGTTGGGCTCTTGTTTTTTGGTATGCTGGTGTTTTCATCAAGAATGGACAAATTGATGGTGGACACTCCAACGCCATTTTCTCTGCCATTGTTGGTGGCATGTAAGTTTCGTAAAGAACTAATCTATATATTTCTTTTAGGTTACAATAGAAATCTGTAATCGAGTACTGGTGGGAAAAACAAATATGCAGGAGTTTGGGCCAATTGTTCTCGAATCTTGGGGCATTTAGCTGTTGGAGATCATTAATCAGAAGCCTTTGATTCAAGATCCTACTGATGGTTTGCAGTTGGAGGAGGTTAACGGTAACATTGGGTTCAAAAACATCGCCTTTAGTTACCCGTCTAGACCAGATGTGATGATCTTTCGGGGTTTCTCAATCTTCTTTCCTGCTGGTAAAACCGTTGCTGTTGTTGGTGGAAGTGGGTCAGGAAAAAGGCATTGTGGTGTCTCTGATTGAAAGATTCTATGATCCCAACAACGGTATAATTTTATTAATGGTGATTTTATAATGTTGATCTTTTGAATCAACTCTTGAAACTTTGCATTTTCATTTGTCAGGTCGAATCTTGATTGACACTGTTGACATCAAGACGCTGCAACCGAGATGGCTACGTGATCAAATCAGTCTTGTGTAAAAAGAGCCGGCCCTATTTGCAACCACTATTCTTGAAAACATACTCTATGGAAAACCTGAAGTTGAGGCGGCTGCCAATGCCCACAGCTTCATTTCCTTGCTTCCTAACAGCTATAACACACAGGTATAAAAAAAAGGAAATCACAAAAGAATCCTAAATCCTAAATTAGTCTGCTTTTCTTTGCAACTGATTTTTTTCCATGATTATAAACACAGGTAGAAGCGCGCGGTGTTCAGCTTTTTGGTGGACAGAAATAGAGAATTGCTATCGATAGAGCAATGCTAAGAAACCCGAAAATCCATTTTCTTGACGAAGACACCATCGCCCTTGATAAAAGCTCAGAGATCATAGTCCAAAAAGCGCTTGATCGTCTCATGGTAGGAAAAACGACAGTCGTTGTAGCTCACCGCTTGTCAGCAACGTGGACAAAATTGCCGTCCTTTATCAAGGACAAGTGGTTGAGACCAGAACCCATGAAGAGTTGATCTCCAAAGCCACTACCTACGCAACCCATCCAGTTCTAAGAAATGGCAGGAAACCGAGATTTCTCACTCGATCGTCTCGTTTGAGTAGCTTGTTGTCGACCAAGTCGTTGAGCCTTTGTTCTGGAAGCTTGAGGAATCTGAGCCACTCGTATAGCACGGGAGTTGATGGAAGGATAGAGATGATCTCGAATGCAGAAACGGAGAAGAATAATCCCGCCCCTCACGGCTATTTTTGTAGGCTTCTGAAGTTGAATGCATCCAAGTGGCCTTACTCCATAATGGGCACTGTTGGGTCAATTCTCTTGGGTTTTATCGGTCCTACTTTTGCCAATATGATGAGTGATACAATCGAGGTGTTCTATTACACAAACACCAACGCCAAAGAAAGGAAGACCAAGGAGTATGTGTTCATTTGCGTTGGTCCTAGACTTTATGTAGTTGTTGCATACTTGATTCAGCATTACTTCTTTAGCAACATGGGTGCTAATCTCACTACCAGAGGTAGACATTGAATGAACGATTCTCTGTTTGGACCATTTTTCTCAGGGTCGTTGCTAATCATACACATGTAAAGGTGTTAGGTATTAGCATTTCATATGTTTTCTTTTCAGCAATCTTTCCTACTGCACACTGCTGCTCTTCCTGTCGGGCATCGGTGTAAGCGCCCTCGTGTTGAGCTAATCTGTATTTCAAGTGATTGGAAAATTGCAATCTACACCCTCGTGTTGAGCTAATCTGTATTTCAAGTGATTGGAAAATTGCAATCTGTTTTGCTTTTTCAGTAATTAAGGTGATCGGAAAAATTTAGGTTTAGGTGGATGATTTTTTAATCATACATGCTTATTTGAGTATGTTCTTGTGATGCGCAATGAAGTTTTAAGCGATATAGATTATAAGCTTTCTTCTACTTCCATTGTATCATCATCACTTTCTAAAATGGGTTTTTTCGTCTTTATGCTTTGTCATCTGTGCTTGCAAGATTGCAGTCAATAGTTATGCAGCAAAAACCCACTACTTACACTCTTACAGAATGAGTGCACAGATTAATGTTGAAAAAAAACTGTGTAACTTGTTGGATTCTGTTGGAAATCAGTTGATCCAGTTTTAACTCTTACTAACAACTGCAGCCTTCGTGGGAGCTATATTTGGAGTTGTAGCAAGTATCTTTGGCGTGAACTTCTCAATCCCATTGTTCGATAAGAACATATAGAGATTAAAGCATAGTTTGATAACTGATGAGGTTATTATCATGTTTTCTTTTCAGAAGTTATCTTTCCTCTTGATTGTCTAGAAAGGGTTTTGGGTGTTGCTAATCTGGGAAATTGATGGGTAGAGTCAATGTTATCTCTGTTTGCCTTTCTTGTCAATTCTTTTAACTAACAATCTTAATTGGATCATCTCGAGAAGGCAGAATGTTTACCAAAGAGGTGGTTAAGACTATGAATGCCCTGAATGAGGTAGTTCTTATTTCTTAATTCTTTTTAAAAACTCACAGCATATTATGCGATTTTAGTTGTAACTGCTAAAGCTTATATTCTTAATGAACTTCTTGCATAGGCATATCATATTTTCTCTATCTAATTCGACCTCATAATTTGAGTATATAGTTGACCAAAAAGCTACTGCATTCATAAAACCAGCTATTCATGTGCCTATCATGCTGACTTTTCTTCTGTCTTGCAGGTTTGATGTTGCAAATTTGACTCCCTTGTTATCACATGTTTTGGCCTTGCAGCGTGTTGTCACTCCTTTGCATTACGCCTCTGAAAATTTGTTTGGTATGTGAGTTCTTCTCAATTAATGACATTGTTTGTTTTGTAAAGTAATAAAAATCATTTAAACTCGTCATAAAAAAACTAATCTAATAGACATTTATTCTTCCTGAGTTTTAACCTCTTAAGTTGGAGCAACAAAATTGCTTCTACTGCTAAATCAGAAATCCTAACACCTCCACATTGGCAGCTACCAAATAAGAACTATGTTAGCAACAACAACAAAAACTGAGAAACAATGTATAAAAAAGTTGAGATCCAATTTCCCAAAAAATAATTTTTCCATACCTCAAATATTAACTCCTCTATTTGAGAGAAGTACATGTTAGCTGCCATCATTCTGGCTAATAAGTAAACACATGTACTAACTTCAGGGGTTACCCTTGGATTTCCTACAATTTAATCATCAAGATGACATTAACATTTGGGGTTATACAAATAGGTAAGAGTAGTTTTTATGTAGACATCATACCATCACGATCACCACCCATCCAATATGAAAATTGAATGAGAGGGGCATTGTAGGGAACACATTCATTTATCCCTATGTTCTTTAATGTTGTGTCTACACGGCGCAAGGAATTTGAAACGCCTTTCCAGATAGTTTCATGGAAGTAGCGCATTCCAGCCCTTATTTCATCCAGTGGAGTTGGTGGAGTTCTCCTTATCTCATCAGTTCTGAATGCAACTTGGATCTAGCACCCAAAAACAAAAAGAGACGAGTAGTATTTGGCTTAGGTTAGACCACCAAGTACTACTGCACTGTCATTGATGCCCCCGAACATCGTGACTTTATCAAGAACATGATTACTGGTACTTCACAGGCTGACTGTGTTGTCCTTGTTATCGACTCCATCATTGGTGGTTTTGAAGCTGGTATCTCTAAGGATGGTCAGACCCGTGAGCATGCTCTTCTCGCTTTCACCCTTGGTATATATAGTTTTTTCATGTGTTATATTGACCCTGAATTATTATTCTTGGACAGCTCCCACAGGTAAACTGCAAAAAAAAAAACTGATTGTGTATACGACGCAACTCGTGGCGTTTTGTTCCAATGACATGAAGCACACCAACAGATACAACCTGCAGTTAGGATAGATATAAGGAATGCCTCAGAGAACATACATATGAAAATTTTGATCCTCGTCTCACCTGCTTCTTTTATTCCACAGAAAAATAAACACTATCTCTAGATAATAATATACTATCACTATCAAAAACAACAAACCAGGTTATCATTGAGTAATAAGGCCATACAAAAACAATGGACAGAGTTGTCCATGAAGTTGTTTTTTTATCATTCTTGCATGAATCAGTGACTTAAATGATGAAGTGTTATTGGAATGAAGCAGCCTTGTAAATCATTAATGTGTCCATGGGGTCCAACCCTCTCCTAATTAGTAAAATTTTAATGGGGTATAAATAATAAATATGTGCTTTTATATAACAAATACTTGCAGAGAATTTTGGTCAGAGATTTGTGCTACAATTTGGTAACCAAAGCATAACCCACTTTATTATATTTTTTTTTTAAAACTAAGCCCTCAGTTAGGGTTGAATGCTAAGTTTGAAGGAACCTACTCCATGTCCATCGGTTAATTAGCAGTCACTAAATCAGTATGCTGAAGAGAACTCTCTAATCTCAAGGCTTCCAAACATGTATTTACATGTAACCAAATCATCAACACATTTGAAACAACATGCTATTTATGGGCACACGTTAAGAACTTTGAAAACATAGCTTGAGGATAAAACTTACGACTGTCATTCTCTCCACCAGTCCACATTTTATGTTCTGGCATAGTCGTATGCATTCATCCTAGTGGTACAATAATCATCAATAAAGCACACATATATGCAGTATAAATAACCACTAACCATATTTATAAAACAAGAGATGATCATGCATTTCAAATAAATTGCATGTCTAGCATTGCACCAAGATATACTTTATGAATAAGAGCAAGATTGACATTCAACCAATTAGTATTAATATTTTAAACCAAATTCCATGAATTACAATATGCAATCAGTATAGAGAACAAATCAAAGTTATCAGTTCCCCTCACGCAAAAGAGAAAGCGATTAGAAAGAGAAGATATCTGCACATTTTGAAGTACACATATCTAATCAGGCAGTATGGGGGAAAAAACTTATAATAAGCACACATAGAGCTTGATTGAAATTGAATTACCTTAGACAAATCTTGATTTGAAATTGCATCCATCCTGACATCCTCTATCTTGTCCAGATTCAAATTTTTTAGTATGAAATGTGCAGTCTTATCTCCAATTTTATATGGCTTAGGTGCCATGCCAGTACCTAAAAAAAACAAATTGACAACTTCAATTTAGCAAAATATGTGCCTAGCTATGAACAAGAACAATCATGAACAACTGAACTTTGCACGTACCAACAACCTGAACCAACCAGCACATTTCTTGCTTAAGATCATTATCAGCTATTCGAATCCGGCAATAGAGCCAACTACTTTATCATGAAATTTTGCAACATCTTCCAGAAGGTTCTCCATAAAATTCCTCCTCAAATATATCAAACTCATGTTGTGAATATTAATAGCAGCGTAATTATCCAGTTTAATGTGCTTCTCTCTCTCATCAGCCTTCTTTCGTGTCTGTCTCTTGCTCTCTCTTGCAACAATAGGTGAGTATTCACTGCATTCTTCAAGCTTCATCTCAATAACAGAAGAATCAATAGCTGCAGCATGAACCACACTGCTTGCACAAAGACCATCTTTGAAGTGATACTTAAGCAGCTTTAGCATTTCAAAATGACCTAATTGTGCTTTACCAAACATAGAACAGTTGCATTTAGATTAAGCAGAAACACAAGAACTTGATGGATAAACTTGCAATAAGTACATTAACTAAACAAGCAATAAATCACATCAGCAAATCTCAAGGAAAAGTGGAAAACAAATGCAATGCAATGTTATCAGAGATGAAAAGCACATCAGCACATCTGGCCGAGCTACTGGTTTTCAAGGTCTAGAGATGAAAAGCAAACAGTAACTCCTCGTATAATATACATATTTCTTTGCCATCTTAAGAGAATGTTCATAGTAGTGTCATACTTGAGAATTATGCAGGACATCAATACGGGCAGGTCCCATAATTTTTTTTTTCATGCATAAGAATGTTATGTGCCTGCAGGAACCAAATATTCCAGTCAGATTATCCCAGAGTCCAGACATGCTATGCGTTATTTCTTATCTTCTTCTTTTACATATTTTTGTGTAAATATCCTCATACAAAACAATGGTGAACACCTATGACAACACTCAGCACTCCAAATGCAATAGAATTTCACACACATGTTAACGGTTAAGAAGTGCAGCTACTCACATAAAATAGTAGAAACAGATAATTAGAGGCTGGGAGAGGTACGGCAGAGTGTACCCTGAGACAGCGACCGACAACTCCGAGACGAGGTGCTATGGCATGATGTCATCGTTGCCAGTGAAACCACACTGTGGAGTGGCAACATCGACTGAACACCTCCAAGTTCGACGGAGTTCTGTTTCCAACAACAACCATTGTTCAAATGCTCAACATCAATTATATCAGTTAATTAAATATATTTCAATAAGCTCAACTAAAAACCCAAAAATTTAACAAAAGAACAAGGGAAAGAGACCTGGAGAGACCAAAACGGCTAAGAGGAGGCGAGAGAGGCTTAGTAGATGGGGGAAAACCAGAAACTCTTGGAGGTGAGGGTGGTTTAGAAGCTGATCTGGCTGCAGATCTGAGAGCTGATGTTGTTGTTCTACTGAAGAACCTGCTACAGGTGGATGCCATTGGAACAAACTACAAGTTCAATGCTTTGACATAGCTTGACCAACCACTGAAAACAATACATTCTCAAATCTCAAATGATGATATTGAACTAAATACTCAATATTCATAAAATGAAGTACCCTTTGAGATTAGCTGAAGCATATTGAAGGGATTGTGAGTTGTGAATGACAAATGAATCAGATTGTATCAAATGAAATTAAGATTGAATCTCACTCTTGGTGTAGGTTTCTGTCAACAAGAGTATAGATTATCCCACCGGCGGCCGGGATTTATCAGCCAAGCCTCATCTACAGTAAAAAATGAGAATGAATAAGAAAATTTACACAATAGAATAGTCAAAAGCAAAACGATATATCTTCCAACCTTATAGTCTTTCTTATGGACATCAAAGCCTAGTGGTTTAGCAGCTTCTTCAATCTTCATAAGTATTTCACTGAGAGGGCATTTAGGTGTGAATCTCGTTTATTTCTTAAAACCCTGCAGTGTAAAATATAGTTCAGCCTAATCTGAACAGAAATCACAACTCATTGCACTAATAAAGGTGGCACACATATCTCAAATCTAAACTAAAACTTCCCACCAAATAACCTAAACTGTACAGTCCCTAAAACAAGAGAACTAATGTATTTCAAATGATGTAGCACTTCCTTGGGAGGGCATTCAATTCCTTGTGAAAACCAGTAGAATAATCAACACCAACGATGGCTCTCGTCTACGTCCCTCACCGGTCACCGCCAGCAAAGACTAAGGTAACGCACCAACAGCGAAGCCGTCCAAATCCACCGAAATACAACAAGGTCGAAGAAAAACCTAATTCGAGGCAAATCGCAGGAAAGGAAGCAGTTCCAAAGGAAAGAAAGTAGAAGAACGAAAGCAGACGGATCAGAAGCAGAGGCGCAGAGGTGCAGAAGAAGACGGGAGGGGGCAATCGACGACAACCGAACCCATCGGAAGACCAATACAATCAACGGCCACAAACGCTTGCCCCTCTAAGCGCCCCTAATGAACGGCAAAATACAGTGTAAAGGGGCGTTTTATAACAAAGGCAATCGAACGGGCCACATGATCGGAAATAGCCAAGAACGGCCCAGAATAAACACTATTCACAAAACGCACTTGAATCACTTATTGTATTGTTGAAATTACATACCAGTACCACCACTATGAAAGCCGGCAAACTACTACTAAACCATAACTTGCTTTCCTCTCTTTCGCCGGCTTGCCCTTCCCGCCAAACTCAACGGTCCTGTTTTAATACCACGGCCCATTTTGTCCAGCTTCTTACATCATGCAGGGATCCCAAATCCGCGCTTTTGATCCATTCCAATCTTCTAAAATCTGGATCACTATTTATCGACACTTACATAGCCAACCATCTCATAATTTCGTATGTCCGGCTTCGAAAAGTAGACTGTGCACGGAAACTGTTCGACGAAATGCCTGAACCAAATGTCGTCTCCTGGTCATCCCTCATGTCTGGCTATGTCGTCACTTGCCAGCCTAGGACAGCTCTTCAGCTCTTCTCCAACATGCTCAGAAGCGTGGTGTTACCCAATGCTTTTACACTTTCTGCTGTAATCAGTGCATGCTCTGCTCTTGCGGATGTGAATTCTGGCAAGATCTTACATGCCCATGTCGTATTACATGGGTATCAGGCCAACCTTGTGGTTTGTTCTTCGCTGATTGATATGTATGGGAAATCCAGTGAAACGGGTTCTGCTCGACAGGTTTTTGACTCAATGGAGGAAAGGAATATTGTGTCCTGGACTTCAATGATTTCTGGGTACGCTCAAAACGCCCTAGGATACGAAGCTTTGAAATTGTTCAAGGAGTTTAATGTGAATGCTATTGGTCCACCAAATGAGTATATGTTTTCTAGTGTAGCCAATGCTTGCTCGACCTTGGGCAGGTTGGGATATGGTAAGGCAATTCATTCTGCTGTCATCAAGAGAGGGCATGAACTGAATGATGTAATTGCTTCTGCACTCCTTGATATGTATGCTAAATGTGGGTGTATTGGTAACTCTAGCAAAGTATTCAAGACAATTCATAATCCATCTGTGATTCCTTATACGTCTATGATTGTTGCAGCTGCAAAACACGGGCTTGGAGAAATCTCTATTGATCTCTTTCATGAAATGCTTCAGAAAAGAATCGATCCTAATGACGTTACATTCATTGGGCTTCTGTACGCTTGTAGCCATGCTGGTTTAGTGGAAAAAGGGCTTGAATACCTAAACTCAATGTATGAAAATTACGGTATAGTGCCTGATGCTAAGCACTATACTTCTGTTGTTGATATGCTTGGAAGAGTAGGCAGATTGGATGAAGCTTATGAGTTAGCCAAGTCTATAAAATTAGTAAAAGGGGATAATCAAGGCGCACTTTTGTGGGGTACTCTCCTTTCAGCAAGTAGGAATCAAGGAAGAGTTGACATAGCTTCTGAAGCCAGTAATTGGCTTGTTGAGTCAAACCAACAAGTAGCAACTGCATATGTAACAATGTCAAATACTTATGCTTTAGCTGGGGATTTTGATGAAAGTCAGAAAATTCGTTCTGAAATGAAGCGTGTGGGAGTGCATAAAGAACCCGGTTGCAGTTGGGTTGAGATTAAAGATGAAGTCTTTGTGTTTTATGCAGGTGACTTGGAATCATGTGCTAATGTGGATGAGGTGTTGAGTGTGTTAAGAGAGCTTGGAAAGAGGATGAAGGAAAGAGGGTTTGTCGGAGGAAGTAATGGGTTGGTGTTTGTGGATGTTGAAGATGAAGCGAAGGAGGAGATTGTGAGTTTGCATAGTGAGAAGCTTGCACTAGGGTTTTGTTTGGTGAGGGTACCGAGAGGAGTGCCTATAAGGATTATGAAGAATTTGAGAATGTGCAGGGATTGTCATGAGGCTTTTAAGTTGATTAGTGATATTGTTGGAAGGGAGTTTGTTGTGAGAGATGTTAATAGGTTTCATCATTTTGCTAATGGTGTCTGCAGTTGTAAAGATTTTTGGTGAAAGGAGAATTATGCATGTAACAAGAAGATCAAAAGTGGAGACAGAATCAAGGACAATTCGACAGCTCTCACCGAGAATGAATTCGTTACTGCTCTAGCTTCATAGAAACTGAAATCATGAACTACATCTACAAATTTTATGTTATTTGCACTCAATATCCTGTAAGAATGTCATCTTTTCTCCATGATATGAAAATTAATGGTAGAAATTATCTCATGATTTGCCAATGCAACCTTTCACACCACATTTTGCTTTCAAGATGGGGAACGCAACGATATATAATCCGTGCATTGCAGTACTGTTCATCTGTTGATCTGCCAGGAACACCTCTTGTTGCTTAAATAATCCACTCAGGGAGAGTATTCTTTACCTGTAAGGAAAAAAAAATCAGGTTCAAATCCTTAACCATGTCAATATATTACCCATAGATATATTAGTTTGTTTTACTGTGATATGTACAATCCCGTCGTCGGTTGTAAGAAACAAGTGTTGAGAAGTGGTGATATTTGCCGGTGTTCTGGATTGTCTGCTGCTTTGCTGAGTTCCTGTTCTTGCTTCTGTTTTTTATTTGTCTCAGTATAATGGAGGAAAAAATTGAACACCTACCTTGACAGTATGAATGTGACGCTAGTATTTCATCAAATTTCCATTTGTAGACCTAAGTATGTTACCTGGAAACTTTAATATGGTTACTGTTTCATGTTGGAACTGGAAACTCGTTTTCTGGTGTAAAATTATAATAGCTTTCCGATTCGATTTTGATTCCTGTTTCCGTTTAGCATAGGATTTAGAAACATTTTCGAATATGGCATTCATTAAACTTTGGCTTGATGTCACTTCCCCAACAAAAGTGATAATCCTATGAACGCAGGGGTTAGGCAAGTTCTTGCCTCCATGTCTTTCCTCCATTGTCAAAGATTAAAGATCACTATGGGGGGTGAAGTGACAGCAATAGATTCTTAGGAATGGATAAAGCAGTGATGTTTTGTTTCATAATGGAACCTGCACAAGAATCAAACGACCTTTTGAACAGGGTGCACAAACTGTCTGGTCTTATTATGGCTCGGTCCGATATTAGACCGATGAGACCATATTACCTTTTCTAATTTAGAATCCATAAAAAGTTTAGACTAAAAAGGGGATAAGAATGGTTTAGTTCGGCTTTGGACGGTGTAAAGGGGGGAATCTAAGTAGATAGAAGTGTCAACTTAGACAGGTTTAATATAAGTATAGAGGTAGATCAAACCGTAACCGCAAAATCTCAAAAATAGTGGATCGTGGACCCTAAATTGTGGTCCGAACCAATCCATAAATGCACATTACAAATGATTCAAGTCGATGTTATAAACAGATCAGAAACATTAATGGGAAGCAGCTTTGTCGATATGTCAAGCAACTAAAGTTGTCCAACCCACAAAATTTGAGTCCAACCTACGAGAGTTAAGTGGAGTTGGCAAGAACTTACCTTAATCAGACTTCGAAGCTCTAGGAATGGAGTTATAAGGCCTTCTCCAACAGCTTCCCCAAATTCTTAGGAGCTGTGTTTTTGGAGGATTTGGCTGCAAAATATGTTCCAACAGTTTCCCCATATGATTCCTCATTATAGAGTATTCCCCAAAAAATTATCCACCATTCCCTAAATGTGGAGGATTCTCCATTTCTCCATTTGGGTTTTTTTTACTTTTCTTTTTTACTTTTTTCATTTTCTAGAGTACTTAATAATAAAATACAATGGCAAGCAATCTCAAAGAACTATGTGAATGAAATAAAAATAGTGTTGATATTTATATGTGAATAATAAATTTTTTATCATATATTAAATTAAGATTCTATAATATTTTTATTTCCTTATAAGTCAAATAATAAATAATTTATCATTTATTAAGTTTCTAGAATATTTTTTATTTCTTTATAAGTTAAATAATAAATAATTTATCATTTATTAATTTTCTAGAATATTTCATTTCCTTATTAGTCAAATAATAAAAATATTATTATTTATTAGGTTACGATTCTATAATTTTTTTATTTCCATAAGATGTTGGATAAATTTAATTATAAATAATAATTATTGTAGAATATTTTATATAATAAAAAATAAATATTAAATGCAGTATTCTCCAAAATAGAAAATCTGTTGGAGTTGAGCTGAATTTTTTTTAGAGAATATAGCAGTTAATTTTCTATTTTGGAGAAAATTTTGGAGAAGCTGTTGGAGATGGCCAAAGAGAGTGTTTTACCCCCTATAGTCTATCTGGCACAAAGTGGGCCAAGTAAATTGATTTTCACCTTTCTATTCTCTTTTTTTCCTAATCCTTGCCTTGCAAGTATTCATTTTTTTTCCCTTTTTTCCTTTTTTTTGTTTTTACCTTGCCTTGCAAAGAAAAGGAAAAAATTCTCAGCTCAAAAAAATTGATAAAAAAGGTGAATGGGCCTAGATACGTACTAATAGTCTTCTACCAAAAAAAAAGATACGTACTAATAGTCATGCACTCTAGCTAAAATATGTATTTGTATTTTTGTAATGCACATATATGCACTTTTGATGTGTATAGTACACTTAGAATTCTATTATACTTAAATATACATATCATATATATTTGGGGTGCGATCTCATGTTCATTGGCTTTTATACAATGCATTTAAGATGGATGTAACCCCTATATCAATTTTGATGCATTCTAACTAGATTGAGTGTTAATTGTCACATAATTGAATTTTAGTTTTTCGAGCAATGTTAATATTTGGGCATTCTTCATACCCCCTCTCGATTTATATTGAAGTAAGGGTGTGTACATCATAGCCCCCAGATCCCGCCTGAGGCGGGTTGACACTGGATTGATGTTGATTGTTGATACATCTAAAATACTCTCTCCATTTCTTGAAACATGTCCTTTTAAATTATTTTCTATTTTTCATAAAATATGTCCTTTTAATATATTTTTTTTCACTTTTTTTCCAAATTTATTCATACTCTATAAGAATTATAATAACTCTAAATAATTTTTTAGGAGGGGTTAAGAGTACACATTTTTTCAACTAAGGAGTAACTTGGGTAAGAAACTCATTCCTAAATAATCGTGTAGTGAACTAAAAAAACAACTTTTGAAAAACGAAAAGAGTATATAATTTACGTGAATGTACCAAAAAAACCCAAAAAAAAAATAAAATTTATATTATTTAGAATTACACCAATTTATCTAATTGAGATCTCTCTAATTCTACCCATAGATTTTTTTACTACTCTGCTGAAGCACAATCCATTTTATTATATATAATCCAAACTCCTTAATTTATAGTTAAACCACGTTTTATAAGTTGAGCCATGGAAAGTGGTAAGAGAGAGAGGAGTGATGTTAAATAAATCCCCAATTCCCAAAGGAGAGAGTGATTATTCCTCCCAAGTCTCGTGTGGTTGCGATTGGCGCGTACGCAACCCCACCCCTGCCGCTTCCCCTTCCCCCCTCCCCCAATTCCCATCCCGACAAAATACGTAACAAAAAAAAAAAAATAGTAAGAGAGAAAAAAAATATATAAAAAAGGGGAAAAGCGATTCTGAAAGATCAGACGCTTTTGAACAGAGAATAGAAAAGAGAGAGGAAAAAAACTACAAGAGCATACAATACAAGCAAACTCCTCTCTCGCCCAGCTCTGGAATACGCAGACAAGCCAAGAGAGAAGAGAAGCGTCCGACAACACTCTTTCGAACTTGTCCACTTGCCTCTCCCTTTCCCGTTCATCCTACGCCCTCCGATCGACGATTCCCAAGGCATTCATTCCTCCGATTGCTTGTTTGCTTGCTTCCCTTTCCAACACAGTCCGTACAATGAAGAGGCCCGAATTCGATCCGCCTACGGAGTGGTCGGATCGCCGAGCTGAAACCGGCCTCGAAGGTCTGCCTCCGGATCCTGCATTTCACTTTTCTCGGAATTTCCGTTTTTTAATTTTCGATTTTTTTGGGGGTTTGTCTCCCCTTGTGTTTGCCGTGGTTGTGAGGGATCAAATGGAATCGAGTTTTTGATGAGGGCTTTTTGCGATAACGCAGGGCCCATGCAACACCTGGGGCTGGACGGAGGCGGCCACGGAGATTCGGTGTACCCCGAGCGCCCCGGCGAGCCCGATTGCATTTTTTACCTGAGGACAGGATCCTGTGGGTATGGAGACAGGTGTCGTTTCAATCACCCCCATGATCGTTCTGTGGTAATTACATTGTTCCCTTCACTGCCAATTTGCCTCTTTTGAACATTTTTTCTGCTATTTTGTTTGGGGGTTAGGGCATATCTGTTAGCGCTTGACAAGTGTTTTTGGCGTGATCATGATGTTTTTGTCTGTTCGCGTCTGAAATTAGTGTTAGTTTCTGTTGTGCTACACTCTTCTATGAGAAAGAACCTTTGTAGTTTGTGGGTGAAGAAAATGACTTCTGCTTTCGGATCTTTGATATGTGAGAACGTGTGTAATTTCCAGCAGGCCTATGAAAGTGCAAGAGCTGGTGGAGGGGACTACCCTGAGAGGGCTGGGCATCCTGTTTGTCAGGTAATGGCACTCTATATTCTCTCTCAGGTTTCCATCTAAATTCGGCATCTAGTTCACATTTTTTTTGTGTTGTGGAGGCTTGAGATAATAAATGCTTAAAATCTGCTTTCTTTTGTTTTGCTGTCTGTTTTTTTTTTCATCTCCTCTTAACAGAATTCTGTTAAACTTTCTGTTAATGGTTTTCTATATAATGCAGCATTATATGAGGACTGGGTCTTGTAGATTTGGACCTTCCTGTAAGTATCATCATCCGAGGCAGGGTGATACTTCTGCAGCTGCCGTGGCATTAAATTTCTATGGATATCCGCTAAGACCGGTTTGATAATCATCTTCACTCATCTATTTGAAACCTTCTTCCAAGTCTAGAAGTATGTTTTTGAGATGCAGTATTTTCACGGGCAAATACTTTTTGTTTTGCATGAAATGCAGGATGAGAAAGAGTGTTCATACTATATGAAAAATGGGCAGTGTAAATTTGGTATGACCTGTAAATTCCATCATCCACAATCTGTTAATGGTCAAGTATCTGCCGCTGCTTCTCCAGCCACTGCTGTACCAGGCCCAGCTGCTGTAACACCACCATCTATTATGTACTCAACACTTCCACATGCTTCTTCTCTATCTCAGCAGTTTGGAGTTGTACCTGGCAATTGGCAGGTGGCAAGGCCTCCTATGGCGCCACGTTCATACTTTCCAGGCCATTATGGACCAATGCTTTTTTCTCCTGGGGTAGTCCCTGTTGCTGGCTGGACTCCCTACACTGTAAGTGATTGATATTGTTAATTATGATTCATGCCACTTTTTATATTCTAATCTTGACTTTTTATATTACTCTGCACTGGCACAGACATCTGTTAATGCATTGCACCCACCTTCGGTTCAGTCAACTATTGGGCCTGGTCAAATCTATGGAATGCCACCCATTTCGCCTGCTGTGCCTGTGTATAATGGAATTTATCCGCCTATGCCTTCTTCTGGTGGTCAGTTTGGTTCTCTAAGTAGTGCCCATAATGAACCATTTCATCCTGAAAGACCTGGTCAACCTGAATGCCAGCATTACTTGAGAACAGGGGAATGCAAGTATGGTTCGCTCTGTAGGTATCATCACCCTTCAGAATGGAGTGCCCAACACACAAGTTTCACTCTTACTCCAATGGGTCTTCCTCTTCGTCCGGTATGCTTGCTTCTGTTATCTTTATTGCAATGATAACTCCCCAGACATCCACATCATTTTGTCTACCTTTTCTGTTCTGATTGGTTGTGAGTTGCTCCTTTGGGTGTTTATATTTCCTTATAGGGATGTCTCTTTCTGCACAGAGACGATTATTCTTTGGTACTAATGCAGAGTTGCA
Organism: Fallopia convolvulus; assembly: GCA_964016875.1. Classification (NCBI taxonomy): domain Eukaryota; kingdom Viridiplantae; phylum Streptophyta; class Magnoliopsida; order Caryophyllales; family Polygonaceae; genus Fallopia; species Fallopia convolvulus. Next base: position 27,695,695 of record OZ024736.1, read on the forward strand.
CTTGCCATTGAAGCATGTTTTATACTATGGAGCTTCTGTTGAATGTGTTCGTCATTTTTGTACTAGACTACTACTATTTAGATTCTTCTCTTTTCTAAGCTGATGAAGACTGTAGATCTCTTTTTGCTTTTTTCTAGGGCGTATTCTCCAACTATTACTTATATTTCTAAAAGTGCTTGATAGTTGGAATTGTCTTGGGTTTGTTTTAGCAAATCCAGGATGTTAGAATCCAGAATCCAGGTACCTGATTTTGCAGAGAAACGTTTCTTTTTAGACCTTATCTGGGCATAATGGCTTGGATAGCGTTAGAGGAGGGCCATGAAAGCTGTATAAATTGCTAAATTCTCATGGATTGAGTTGTTTCTTTCCTTTTATAAAACAAATTAAACTTGTTATCAGGACTCATCACATCCCATTAAAGGAAATAAAGGATTCATCACAGCTGTCTCATAAAATTCTCTGTTTAGCAATGCAGTCAATCTCCAACCTGAAGTCCTTTGTAGTTCATACTGTGTTTGTCTTTCTTAATATGCCTTCTTCTCTTGATCTACTTAGTTGCTTTGGCTCTCATTGTTGGATTTTTTTGGGGGGGAGGGGGGGAAATTAGATCGAGCAGTTGATTTTGGTGGAAGGCATGGCTACTGACTCTTGACTGTTTTCAAGTTATTATTTAAATGTGTGACATGGTGTCTTTTTTTTTTTTGGTTGGATATTATGCAGTAAATGAGGAGTGCATTTGTGTTATAATTTTGTCTTCTTGTGGATCATGTCTTCCTTGCATGATTTGGAATTTAAAAGACCTTGAGTAGCTTCATATTAACTCCTTGCTTACAGTAAAGTGAAAATTCTATTTATCTGCCACCACAGATAAAAACAGCATGCTTTGTGGCATTCATGTGGGGTTTCTAGCAAGATTTGATGACTTTTTCTATGTTGGGAATCATTCCACATTGTATCACAAAAGTGCCTTGTTTTTCTTTGTCCTGTCTAAGGGTGACAAAATGATTTGTTGTCTAGAAAAAATTGGGGAGGTTAGGCAGCACTATGACCTGATAGGTTCATGGGGTTGTCTAGAATTGAATATGAACTGTATCAGAGCCAAATGGTTGGATGGTCAAGACTCTTGCATTAACTTATTTGAATATTCTCTTCCTGATATTTATGTCAATCAGATCCAAATTAGCTAGACAATACGAGATAGAACTTTCAACATGCATGTATCTGTACTTGTATTACATGCTTCGTCGCTTAGATTATGAACTTTTGAAGTTCTTTTACTACAATTGCTGAAAATCTATAGTGTGTAATTGTCATTCTTTACTTCTATATACATATAGCGTTTGCAATGCATTCTGATTTATCAAAATTGCTAAATCATTAAAATTTCAACTCAACTATTTCTTCTGTTCGAATGTGTGTGAACTAATCTTACAATTTAAACTGGTTGTTATTTGTGAAGTACATTTATGTACATATATTATGCTGTAACCATCTAAAACATCTTCTCAAGCATTGCTAGTAATTTTCAAGTTCTTTATTTGATGAAAATCTTTCTTGCCAGGGTGCTCCTACATGCATTTACTTCACACAACATGGGGTTTGCAGGTTTGGACCAACATGCAAATTTAACCATCCTATGGGCTCACTGAGCTACAGTCCATCTGCATCCTCTCTGTCCGATATGCCTGTTGCGCCCTACCCAGTTGGGTCTTCAATAGCAACTCTTGCCCCGTCATCCTCGTCTTCAGATTTACGCATTGACGCTGTTTCTGGTTCCAAGAACTCCCCTTCAAAATCCACTCCAACTGTGATGTCCAGGAGTTCTTCAATTCCTCAATCTGGGAGTACAACTACAAGTGGCAAAATTCAATGAGACGAAATCTCCCATTCTCTCTCAGTATTTCCAAGCACTTGCCACTTTTCCACTATATGCCCCTCCACATGTATAGTCATATATATGTAGTCCATCATCATCCTTCACCTTTGAATAAACCCTCCTTTTTGTACCTTCCCAGCAAATCTCCAATCCAAATAACTTTGGGACCGTTGATGATTCTTCTCATCCTAGCAATTAAAAAACAAATCCATATCAACCCCTTTTCAAACTCATCTATCCAGAACTGTTTACGCATTTATTTCTGCAATTCCTTTTGAAATCAAATGAAGAAGAGAGGACAAGAGCAACATTGTTTCACCTTTTTTTAACTAAACAGGTGACACCATTCCATCTATCTTTCTTAGCACCCTTTTCAGAAACCTGGGAAGAAAGTTCCCATTCCAACCGTAGAATTGAACATTGGGAAAATTCTGGTTACAAGCAAGATTGTCACAGGGAAAAGAAGCCGTTTCCAAAGAGACTTCCAAGGGAGGCATCACTTGTGCTGCCTTTTTCTTTTCTTTATATACTTTTGCCTTAAATTGCCTTCAATTGTTCAGCATTGTCATTATATAGACAAAAATCAAACAGGCAGCTGAACTTTGTTCTTCAATGGGATACAAAAACTGAATTGGTAGCCCTTGTTTCTGGAAATTGTCTTTACTCGTTCTCCAACTCTTTTTGATGTAAGAAATGTTGCAGGAACTTATTCAATACTCCCGCCACTTCTCCTGCCGTTTTTGGAAATTGTCTTTACTCCAATTCGTTTAACATCTTTTTTCGTAAAATTATATTTGTCATTCTTTTCTTTTTTGGTGAAAAACACTGCTCATGAGAGGCACTACTCTTAGAGGCTTAACCACTTGACTACATGGCCGAAGGCAATTTAACTTTAATTCTTGTCAAGCCTTTTCCGGTTATGTCCTTGACAAAATATCCAAGAAGCAAAAATCTGTTCCTTTCACCAAAAACAAAACTAAGCAAACTAATTATAGAAGGATATTTGGGTAAAATTAAACGGGTTTTTAATATTTTTTGTTGACAATAAGATGACAAGTATTGAACGGAGAGAGTATATAGCATAATAAGATTCTTACTTATGCAAGAAATAATCACTTTGAGTATTTGGTTTAAATATTCATGTATCAGCAACTAAATAAATGCGTAGTAAGATTCTTACTAATGCAAGAAATAATCACGAGTATTTGTCTTAAATATTCATGTATCAGCAACTAAAATAAATTACAGAATTTTTTCTCTTGGGAGTATACGCCTAATTAAACCCAATCAACCAAAGCGCATACATTCAGAGAAAGAGATTATCTAAACAAAGTCGCCTTCCGCCATCTTCTGTAAAGCAATTTCTTGTACAAGTCGGCAAAAACCCTTATGCAAGTAGTTTGCCGCGCATGGGCAGGCACAACTATGACTTGCATCTGAAATTAGGCAAATAGAACATCAAAAATTGGCTGAGCACTGCACTAGCAGAATCAATGATATCATACCTGGATTGGAGTTTAGCTAGTCGGCTATGAACGCGATTATCTGAAGAGAAGTGACAATCTACCACCATGATTATACTCTGATATTTACTCCGATAATGCTGGTATGATCGGCTGGCAGAAGAAAATGTGATGTGATAATGCAAAGTCATGTTTTTTATGAACAATTTCCCGTGCGAAGAAATAATAACTATACTAAAACGTTTCATCACATAAATTAATGACGTTAAGCTTGTCATAGGATATAGAACTTGTAGGATCTAATAGATATGCACATACCTGAGTGAATATCTGATTTCACTTCCAGTTAGCCCATTTGTCATCTTCGGCTGATTTCCTCTTTACACTTCTGGGTCCACCAGCATTTGAAGAATCATTCCACACCCATTCCATCTGAAAGCGACAAAATCCAGCATTTGTACTCCAGGCATCCGAACATAAGGCCTCATTAATTAATTAATAGAAAGAAATTATACAACATACCCCTCCTATAACGACATTGTCACCTTCTTTGACACCTTGTTTAATGAGAGCTTTATTCACCCCAGATGCGTCCAATACATGTTGGAATCTTCTCTCTGAATCAACGTATCTAATTTTTGACACAAGAAAGATTGTAAGAGAAAAAGAATCATCATGAGATGTATGAGATAATTTTCTGCCGATCACATACTTACTACTACTTGTGGTGGGAAAAAAACACCAGGCTTCTTATAGGAAAGAAGGTGAGGTGGCATATATAGAATTGTTATGTGAACAACAACAACAACAACAACAACAACAACAACAACAACAACAACATTGATCCAGTGCAGTTCCCCTTACGGGAAATCTGGGGGGTCAAGATGGGGACACCCCTGGCTTAACGCAGAGGGGAGGAGCACCCAAAAGACCCGACGGGACCACAGAACACAGATAGAGCACGACCAAAAGCAGCAGAAAACAAAGCAACAAAACAAAACCAAAACATAAACAAGAAATCGATGCACCAGGTGACCAATAAAAATTTCAAAGGGAATCAGAAATAGCAATACAGTTTAAACACAGTCAATGAGAAAAAATTCCACACAGGAATTGGATTATTAAAGACAGTCTCAAGGCAATGATATATGCAGAAGACATTCCAGCTTGTTTGAGCACAAACTAAACAATATTCAGTTGTTTTAAAATCAACACCCTGATAAGAATTCCAGTATGTCACAGCTTCTAGCAGGGTGAGGATTTCCTCCTTGGTGTGATGATAATACTAGGACAAAACACATGTATAATCAGATATAGAAACCAAAATCTCCAACAAGATAGTTCCTAGCATGCAAATGAAATGCAATGAAGAAACAATCCATAAAAGAAAAGGTTGTTGGATACTATAAATTTTGAACTAGCAAATATCCAGGAATTGGTGAAGTAATAGATGTTTCACATACCGCCAATTTGTCATCTGAATAAAGCGCTCTAAGCCAGGTCCATATACAATCCACGTCCTAGTACTACTCTCATGATTGATCTCAAACTCACTGATTGACGCTTTTCGTCTCTCAGATATCATCTCAGCCACATAATTCAGATTGACCGGATCTGACCCACCTGAAATAAGCGTATTCAGATTAGGAATTTGCCAATCATGTAACACTTAAACCTCAAGCCATTAGTAACTAATTACATTCACATCTCAGAGGCATCATGAACTTGTATATTATAAACCGATTTATTTACAGTTAATTGTCATATCCACTGATCCCCACAATAACATGAGTTTGAGCACAAAGTATTAATTTAGACCATTTTAACCTCAATCTGTATATCCAGAACTCAAAGCAAATAACTGTAAACAAACAACAATGCATCATTAAAATCTTAAGAAGAGTACCTTTTATAGTATTTTCAGCTTCTTTGACTTGCTTGACAAGTTCATATGCAGCACAAACAACATCATTGGTGCCTTCTTTCGTAACAGCACTCATACAGAAAGGTTGAATGCCCTTAGACTGCAGCTTTTCCTTGAATATTGCCCATTTACTAGATGCTTCTGGAAGATCCATCTTGTTGTAGGCAACTATAAATGGCTTTTCAGCAAGTTCAGGATTAAATAATTCCAACTCAAGGCGAACTGCATCAAATTCATATTCCGGCTGTGCTGAGGAGCCATCAACAACGTGCACCTATACGAAAACAGTAATAAAGTCGAGTTAAAGCTATTACAATTTATGATGCTCCCAAGAGAAGAAGAATTCCAGGTGAGAAGAATCGAGGATAATTTATAGCAAAATATACATCTAAAGCCTAAACCAAAGCCATTGTGCAAAGTTTCAAAAGAAGAAAAACAGAAAAGGTGCCCAAGCTAGCATGCAAAGCAAGTATTCTATGTTTTGCACTATAGAAAAGCACACGAGTTATCATGCAAACTGTACTGAAATAGTATACAAAAAAAAAAATTAACAGAGACATATAAACAATAATTAATCCATCTTACTACAAAGAAAAGTGAAGTTTTTTTTGACATATTAATAACTTCTAAAGTGTCCATTTAAAGACTGAAAATTTAACCAGAAACAAGTTTCTTAATTAGAATTATCCTTAGAGAAAGTTTTAACAAGTTTGCAGCCAACGCCTAAGGTCTCAATACTTCGATATTGCTAACTAGCCAGCATAATCATGAGTTCAAAGATAGGATTCTAGTCAGTAGGGAAAAAAAAATATCAATGGAAACACACTTCATCCCAAACCATTCTTGCACCTAAAATTCAACGCAGTGATTTAAAATGTATTTACCTTGAAGCAAAGATTTGGCTCAATCACAACTGCTGACACTATTCTTTTTAACTCCCTCCCAACTATAACCTATTGCTGATTACATTCCAAGCAAGTGCATCCAAAGTAGAAAAAGAAACATGAAAATGAGTGAAGTGCAATTGAATCCACCAAGTAGCTCTCATGCAAGCAATTTTATAATGGCACAAAATTCTGATTGGTATGTCCAGAAATAAGTTAACTTGCCCAAGATCACTAGAAGTCCTTAGATGCAATCAATCATGAAAGCACGACATGGTATATGAATCCCTTGATATATCACTTCTAAATACATGTGCATTAAGGAGAAGAATTTATACCAGGACATGACACCTTTCAGTATGACGTAGAAACTCATGACCTAAACCAAAGCCACGGTGTGCACCTTCAAGCAAACCTGGTAGATCTGCTACAACCATTGTAGCATCGAAACCAAATGCTACAACTCCAAGGTTCGGAAGCAGAGTTGTAAAAGGGTAATTTGCTATTTTTGGTTGTGCAAGACTTATAACACTGAGTAGAGTGCTCTTCCCGGCATTTGGAGCACCTACAATACCAACATCAGCGACAAGCTTTAGCTCTAACTGCAACCACCTGATTCATAAAGGCAACAAATTGGAGGATTCAGAGGCAAAACAAACCTCACAGCACTACTGTCAATAAGAAGAGCAGCAAAAATGCCACATACAGGAACAAAACAAACATATAAACAACCTCACACCACTGCCCAACTCCTTTTAACACTAAAATTACAAGTTTTTGAAGGAAAATATAATTAACAAGAGAATATTTTTTCCAGAGTTAATCAAAACACATGGCTCAAACACAAACTCTAAAGCTCATCACAGTAATCTACAAAATAATCTATTTTTTTTTTTTGGTAGAAGAATCTACAAAATAAATTTATACAAAGAAATGAAACTATGTAACATGGTGGGTTTCCTTGAGTCGAACTAAATCCACAATGTGCACTATCTACAAAAATATCACATTCCAACTAACTCTAGAAAAAAAAAAGTAGCAGAATTTCATGCTGTTAGCATAAAATACAGAATATTTACTTCCCAATGATTTACTATGATCGTGTGATAAATCTTACATTTCAGCACCCTCTTCTCCATTCTCTGCAATCTTCGGCACCCTATTGTTCCCCGATTTGAAAGAAGCATTCCCTCTGCCACCTCTTCCGCCCCTCAACAGCAACGCCTTCTGCCCCGGATTCATCAGCTCAAGCAACACTTCCCCCTCGAATCCGTCATTACTCGCCTCTCGGATAACTGTCCCCGGCGCAACCTTCACCACCACATCCTCCCCAATAGCCCCGTGCATATTCCTTCCCTGCCCATTTTTCCCACACCCTGCCCTAAAATGGATATTCCTTCTAAATGGCAACAGCGAATTCATTGCTGGATCCACCTCCACGTACACATTCCCTCCCCTGCCTCCGTCACCGCCTGACGGACCCCCGAATGGCACGAATTTTTCGCGTCTGAACGCCACCACGCCGCTCCCGCCATCCCCAGCTTTAACGTAAATCTTTGCCTGATCGAAACATCTCATTATCGCAGGTACCCCCTTCTCTTTCTCCTCGCTGTCTTCCTCCTCGTCGAATTCCTCGCCTTCAAATTGAAATTCTTCCCCGCCAAATCCCATAAACTGCGTGGCACCTTCGCCTTTAGCATCGAATTCATCGTCTTCTTCCTCGTCGGAATCAAGTTCACCGTCGAAAACCTCAAATTTGCCGTCATCAAACCCTAATTCGTCGTCTTTGCCATCTCCTTCGCCCTCCAACTCGTCAAATTCATCAGCGTTGGCTTCGAATAGGGCGACGTTAGAATCGGAAAGCTTGACCTCCCGGAAGAGCGGGTCGATTGAGGAAAGGGAAACATCGTCCCTGGGTGGAAGGCGAGTGTAGGTGGTTGCTTCGACGCCGATCAACGTCGACGAGGACGACGTTTTTCTTAAGGGTTTTGGGGGTTTCACTTTGGGATTAGAAATTCTTGAGGATTTCCTACGAGAGGGCGTCCGAGGGTTCTGAGGGTTCCGAGGGTTGCTGGGGCGAGCGAGTGCCTGCGGGGAGAAGGAAATGCAGAAGGCCGCCATTGGTAAGCTAGTCCGAGCTCTTTGCAGGGTTTTAGCAGAGAATTCAGATCACCGGGTTTCTCTTTTCCCGCCACGTGTCCGGATAATTTCATCCCACTTTTTTTTGACCGAATAGAATAATACTCCCGAGTTAGTTTTTTTTTATAGCTACCGGCTTGTTTTAAGTAAATACGAGTGATACTTATGACTTGAGAATTTTTTTTATGTAGGAACTATATATTAAATTAATAATTATTAAAAATTAAATAAGTGTTGGTTCAAAATATGAGGTGTATGATGTCGTATTTTTTAGTTGGTTTTTGTGGTTAGTTTTCTAGTTAGGTTGAGTCTTTTCTAGGTTTATTGTGTTGTTTTGCATATAACTCCGACTCTCTTTAGAGAGTTGGAGTCGTTTGTGCTTGTTTATTGTTTTTGTAGGAATTTGAAGCGTTGAGGAGGAGATATCCCGGTTTTTCAAGCTTTCTAGGAGGTAGCGTTAGAGTTGTCTTGTGGTGGTGTTGCTAGAAGGGCGAGAGATGTTGACCTTTGAAGGTTTGATGAGTTTCAAGATGAAGTTTGCAAGATGAAGATGCTTTGGAAGGAGTCTAAAGAAATCTAAGAAGACTAAGGACGTTTAAGGAAGAAGCATTGAAGAAGAACCGAGCGTTGGGGCAAGTTTCGAGCAAAGAAATGAAGAGACCAAGGGCAGGCCATGGTCGGTGACGACCCACTCTGGGTCGGTGCCGAGCGCCTCCGTGCCTTGCGGAAATAAACGTGCACCTTAAGTTAGGTTTTAGTACGGTCTTTTTAAGATAAGATTTAGTTTCCTTATGAGAACATCCCTACCACTATATAAGGGCTTTCTAGGTTGTTTTTTCTAGGGGAGACATTTTTGGAGAGGCACGAGAAGAGACAGAACGAGTTTGCAAGTTGGTTTTCTAGGGTTAACTCTTATTCCAAGCTCTTGGACAATTTTAAAAGAGTTTTGGAAGTTTGTCTTGAGATTCGTAAGTTGTTATTTCAATTGAAGTTTGTTTTGTTTTGATTCATGTCTTCTCTTTTATCTTTGATTGTTAATTGCATAATGAATCATGAGTAGTCTACCTTTATAGGGTTGGGGTGAAACCCGAAAAGTTGTGTATGGCTAAAGCATGAATCTTTGATTTAAAACTACACTTTTAATCTCTATCTTTATCCCTATTGTTTGTACTTGATTCCTTGAATGAAAGTTAAAGGCATGTTCATCTTCATGATTGAATTGAAAGATTAAATTGTGAGTTTGAATAATATTTTGGTTGAAGCGAAAGTTAATACCTTTAGATAACAAGTAGGGTTACAAGATTATATCTTTACGAAAGTTGAGATGTTTTGCTTGTTTGTTCATGGAGAAAGTCATTCATGAGATTATTGTTGGTCGATCTTTGATTCGTGTTTACATGCATAGCTTGTTTGTGGTGGATCCTTTGCTCTAGATTTCTTTTACATTGATTTTTCGAAGTTTTATCGCTGCCCGAATAGGTCGTCGCCGATCACCCTTGAGGTCGGTACCGAGCTCCCATATGTTCCGGTTTTCTGTCTGCTTCGTTGTCCAAGTTTAGGTCGTTACCGACCCAGTCGGGGTCGGTGCCGAGCACTTGTTGCGTGTGCTTTGTTTTGTTTTGTTTTACTTTTGTTAGGATTAATAGCTAGACTTACATACTTCTAATTCCTGTGGACGAACATGACCTCTCTGTACTCAGCGAGGTTTTGATTATAAATTTATTTGTTGTCAAGAAACCCTTCCAACAGTGTACCACCATTAATCTCATTATAAATTGATATTATACATATATAGATTTATACATATACTTTAATATTAAAAAGTGACACCTCAAACATAAGGGGCGACGAATAGGAAATATAAATAATAGATTAAAATTTTGTTCATAAAGATAAATAGTAGAGATATTATGTACTAATTTAGTGTGTAAGGAATTAAAGATCACCTGCTAACTAGTGTTATACTCGTACCATGTACGGGTTATCATAAAAAAAAATATATTAATTCTTAATTTGTTGTAACACAATAATTTTAGAATCTAAATGTCCGAGAAAATTCAAAATACAAACCATAAAGATGTACTCAATAATTTTCTTTCTCGTATTTTTTTGTTAATCATCTGTCGTGCTGCTGCTAGGTTCTAGTAAAATGTGTGACATGCCATGAGAAAGATAGAGTGAGAAACTCTAACCTCTCTCTAAAAAGAAAAAAATGAGAAATAGTGAGAAACTTAGATTACAATCGGTGGTTTGAGGTTTGTCATACATGGATATTTGTCATTTTTCCTCCTTCTAAAGCTGAGAAAGCTGAAGGTTGGAACATCTTTACTAATTTTAATGGTTGAGAAAACTGAAATTAGTGTTTTATTTAGCCTTGAGGCTTTTTGTGAGAAACTTGTGATTAATTATAAGGACAATTTCATAATTTGTAGACTTGAATATCTACTGAAGCTACGTTTTTAGACTTCAATCTTTCTTGTTTTAAGATCTCGAGTTCGCTTCCTCCTCTCTTTTTTGCCTTGGCCGCTCCGACTAGTTGCCTTCGATCTTGGCTCTTTCGACTTGGCCGATGTGCGTTTGGATCCAGTGATTTAGCTTTATGACGCTGATGTGTTTTTTGTGGGATGGTTTTCGATCCCGTCGCCTTTGTTGTGATTATGCCCAGTTGGCTGGAACATCTTCCGTTTGATTGTCGGCTTCGACTTCTCCGGCGTTCTCTCCGCTTTGTTCCGTTTGAGATTTGTTGTTTTGTCAACGTGGACTAATACCCATCATTTGTTTTCTGTGGCTTTGTTGCAAAGTTGATGATTATGGGCCTAGCTTTTTGGAGCTTTTGTTGGTGGGCTTGTGGTTTTTCTTGGGCCTTTTTTGTGGGCCTTTGCTCTCCCGAAGATGGTGATGTTATGAATCGTTTTGTTTGCGAACTCGTCTCCTCCGGTGTCCGTTGTCGGTCTTTTGTCGCTCCTTGTGGGTTGACGTGGTTGGATCGGCAATTGTGGCTGCGCTCGGTGGGAGTTTCTGATGGATGAGGTGGTTGGTGTACAACCTTGTTTGACTACATGCTTGTACTTGGATTTGATCTTGGGCTTGGCCCCATTGTTTGGCCTTTTGTAGCTCTTTGTGGGCTTTGGCCCATTTTTTGGGTTTCTTTATCTGCTGGCTAGTTGGTTTTTGGTGTTTGTGTGATTTGGGCGTTAGCCTCTTTTTGGGTTTTTGTGTTCGTTTGTTGGCAGGTTATTTCCAAGCTCTTGAGTTCGTTGGGGTGGCGTTTGGGTCGAGTTGTGGTTCCGACTAGAGTTTGGTCTTCTATACGCCTTGACTTGCGTGGACTTTTACTTGCTATCCGGCGGCACTGTATGCCTTGGTTTCTAACCCGCGGAAGTGTCATACTCTCCGTTTAATGCCTTCCCATTAGTTCTCTTTGTTAGCTTGGGTTGGTTTTTTTTTCATGCCAGTTTGTCCGGCCGAGTTTTGTCTCGGTCTCTTGTCTTACCGAGTTGTTCAGTATTTCGAATCCTTTCCTATTCAAAAAAAATAAAATAAATGCAAGGAAAGCTTATGTACATTTTTTTTTATCATGGCTATTGGTTCATAAATACAGAATACTCCAATATTTATCATAAAGTTTAGGTTAAAAAATGGAATGAGTCTAATTAGGTAAGCATTATAGAGATGGATAATTATAAAAAAAAAAGAAAATTGGAAATATATATACAAAATACAAATAGAACAACATTGAAAAGCAAATAGGCATGGGAGGAGTTCCTACTGTGTAACATATGTTCCAAGTACAATTGGTTAATAAAAGTAAATTCAATTGGAACCACAAAATCTGATCATTCTCAAATAGCATTTGGATTCTCATTGAAAGCTAAATCTTGTACTGAATTTCTGCTGTCAAATACGAGTACATAACTTCCTACCAAAAAAAAATACGAGTACATAAGACAATAGTACTGAGAGAAATGTCAAAATATTTTCAATCAGGAAAAAAATCCTGTATGAGCTCTACAAGTAATATATGATATCAAATACGGAATATATAATATACCTTTGGTGAATTGTGTTAGACTTGCTACGACCCACAACCGTACACAAGAGTCAACTCAAATCTTAGCCAATATATATATATATACAATGGATGTGAAATGATGCACAAGATTACCAGCTTGACAGCCTTTAATTTAAAATTATCTTGAGCCAAGAGATATCCATTGGCAATGGAAACTATCTCAAGATTTTCTTCATTACTGCTGTTTTTCTAGACAATTAAGAAGGACACGAGAATACTTTGTTGAGGTAGCCTGAGAAGTGGGGGCTTGAGATTTGATAGACTATGACAGCGGCCGGTAACCCATGGAAAAATCTTTGGCGACACCTACTGTTTTAAGGTGTCGCCGACGACTAGAGTAAGACAAACAACTTTTGGAAAAAGTGGATGTCTGTAGTTGCAGGCAGTTGCAGGTGGGTTCAGCGTCTACTGTTTGCTTTATCCAATTTCCAATGTAACCTGCAATATTTTAAGAGTTTTACTTTTCAACTTTTGGATTTAATTGGAAAGAGAGAACTAAATGTCAGTAATCCAAAGTTAATAACCATACGCCACTAATTACTAACCTAAGGTTTGGGAATTTATTTTTTATGTATATTTCCATATTTTAAGAGGAAACTAACTTAGTGGTTTTAAAAAAAAAAACTATTGTTGCTACCAATAATACGGAGTACAAATTAACTAACTGTAAGATATAGTTTGTTCTCTCTTTAAATCGACTAATGAATGTTTTTATTTTCAATTTACCCCCTATGATTCACTAATTTACAAGGGAGGATTGGGTATATACCCCTTGAAACTTAACTAATCGTAACTCTACCCATCAAAATATTTGAATTGGATATATATCCATCAAATCATAACAATATTGTATAAATCTCTTTGATACGGAGTATTACCAAAATTTCATTGATAAAAAGATTTATCAATTAATTTCCTTAATTAATCTCCCTAATGAATTTATGTGTGTACCTTGCAATCTCTTCTCCTAGTAAGTCTTTAAGCAATTACCCAAAGTTAAACTTAAAAGCATTCAATGTAGTATAAAGCTAACCGTTCCCAAATTCAATTGCCACCAATTTCAAGGTATATTAATTATTGAGATACTATACCGAAGATTATCTTTGTGATCATACTTCTAATCAATTATTCTTACAAAAATGCATAAAAAGCTAGTCAATAATCAATTATAGCACAACATTGTGAATTACATAACGCAAGAATATACTGTAGCAAACGATTATGTGAACCATGAAATACTTCGGAGATAATGAGATTCTTCGGAGAGCCTTTGGGACGAGGAATTACTCATTTGATTTAATTCAATTTGATATGGAGTACTTTTTTAGATGTTGAATTCTGATATAGTTATTGTATTACTTTGAATTAATTTACTAAAAAAAATGAGGGAGGAGGAAAAAGAATTTATTCATCCATGTATAGCCTAGTAGATGTATATATGGCCCAATAGTCATAACGCTGGTTAACATCTATGTCCAATTTGGGCCTATGTTTTCAAAAAGATCGGGCCATGTATTTAGGTACGAACAATTTCGTGAATTTATTCAGCGATTTATGGCTAGTGTGAAAACTGAAATTATTGTACATATTGCTTAATATTATTGGTATAATTGGCATTGTTTTTGTTATAATTAACTAACAGTCCCTCCATTTTGTTCTACTTTACAGCTCATTGCACATATATTAAGACATATCCTATTCTTACTAAATTACCCCTATTAAATTCATATTGGTAAAAGGTGAATGGTGAATGCATTTAATGTGTCTTGCTTAAGCATATTGGAATTAAAGCATTCTTGAGTCTTGTTTGATAAACTTCCCTACAGTTTAAATAAATAAAAAAAAGTCCCATGGGCACTGGCCCAATTTTCGAATAGCATTCAGGATTGTCAAGTTGTCTCCTTATGTAATTCATGGCCTGATCTATATTGGGCCCGCATGTTCGGAATATTAGGCACATGTATCCAGATAAAGTTACATACCTTTATTGAATTGGGCATTAAAGAATATGTTGGATGCTATATCTCCTAGAGGGTCTAGGAATAATAAAATATTGGGGAGGCGGCGGAGTTGGCGGCAGAGGAGGTGGTGATGGTGTTTAGCGGGTTAGGTGGTTAAGATCAATATGTGTTAGGTGGTATTAGCTATGGGGGTGGTGTCATTGGTCATGTTGATCACGTTGGTTCATCGAAATTGAAATCGATTCCGATGACGGTGATGGATGGTTAGGGCGGTGGCGGTTTGGTTGGTGATGATCAATGGTGGCATGGGTGGTTTAGTGGTGGGGGAGATGGATGAGGTGGTGGTGTGGTAGCGATGGAGGAGGTGGTGGTATGGTGGTTGAGCATGTTGATCATTGTGGTTCATCGAAACTCAAACCCTAAACCCTAAATCCTAAACCATAAACCCTAAACCCTAGAACCCTAAAACCCTAGAACCCTAATGTCAAAACCGTAAAATCGAATCCGATGACGGCGATGGATGATCGTGGTGGGGGCGGTTTGGTGGTGATGATCAATAGGTGGCTTGAATGTTTTAGTGGTGGTGGCGGTCGAGAAGGTGGTGGTTTGGTGGCATTGGTCATGTTGATCATGCCCGGTCATCGCAACTCAAACCGTAAAATCGAATTCGATGACGGCGATGGATGATCGGGTGGGGGCGGTTTGGTGGTGATGATCAATAGGTGGCTTGGGTGGTTTAGTGGTGGTGGCGGTGGAGGAGGTGGTGGTTTGGTGGCATTGGTCATGTTGATCATGCCCGGTCATCGAAACTCAAACCCTAAACCCTAAAACCCTAAAACCCTCGAACCCTAATGTCAAAACCGTAAAATCGAATCCGATGACGGCGATGGATGATCGGTGTGGGGGTGGTTTGGTGGTGATGATCAATAGGTGGCTTGGGTGGTTAAGTGGTGGTGGCGGTGGAGGAGGTGGTGGTTTGGTGGCATTGGTCATGTTGATCATGCCCGATCATCGAAACTCAAACCGTAAAATCGAATCCGATGACGGCGATGGATGATCGGGGTGGGGGCGGTTTGGGGGTGATGATCAATATGTGGTTTGGGTGGTTTAGTGGTGGTGGCGGTGGAGGAGGTGGTGGTTTGGTGGCATTGGTCATGTTGATCAAGCCCGATCATCGAATCCGATGACGGCGATGGATGATCGGGGTGAGGGCTGTTTGGGTGGTCCCACCGTCGACGCATAGACATGTGCCACGCGCACTCACAACACCACGGTGACACCACTGCATAGTGAGGCGTCTCCGACAACTGGCGGCGACGCTGGGCAACCACGCCAGGACCGGACCGGTGGCGGCCACAAGTGGAACTGCCCCAGCCACCAGAGCAACGACGTCGACACAATGACCCGCCACCGCCGTGACAACCACGGCCACGCGCCTCCATTGCCCAGCCGTCAACGCATACACAGGTTCCACAGGTGGCACTTCTCCAACCACAAGGGCGACGACATCGTGAACGTGACGCGCCGCCGCCGCAACATTTACGCTCACGCGCCGCCACAGGCAGAACCACTTTCACGCGCCGCGGCCGTGACAACCTCGTTCACGCGCCTCCGCCGGAACATTTACGCTCACGCGCCGCCGGGGACAGAACCACGTTCACGCGCGGTGGCCGTGACAACCACGTTCACGCGCCGCCATGCATGACACCGCCGTCGACGCAAAGACAGTTGCCACGCACACTCACAACACCACAGTGCCATCACTACCTCTGGCGTCTCCGGTTACCACCGCTGCTTCCGGTACAACCGCCCTAATGTGTCAATCGTTTGGCGGGAATTTGTTTCACTTGGCGCCTTGGCGGGTAAATCAAATATTTTGGCGGGCCCATATTCAATATTTGGGCGGTTTCATTTTTCCGAAATTTTTGGTTGCATCTTTTCAGCCACCCATTCCCCCCCCCCAAAATCGTACTCGTTTTTAGTGCATCTATTTAAACCTATTTGGTGACCCGTACGTGCGCACCTATTTTCTAAAGACAAAATCCTCTTTTTTTTTGCCATTCCTTCTGGTATAAACTAAAACTCCCTCTCTGCCTTGCAAAATAGCCAAAGCTCGAATTGGTAAGGAATAAGTAAGCCATGGTTCCACCACACCAAACAAGCATTCGCCGAAAATGGATCTGAAACAGGTAAAACATGTGGCGTGATAATTGTATCACACTTGCCCTTTTTGAGTAGTTTTGACATTTCCTGTTCTCTCCCTTGGATCTAAAACAACGTTTGTTTACATGTGCATCTCGGGAAAAAGTGTATACTCTTCTTGAGAGGGCACTTGCGAATGCAAAGAAGAGGCATGAACTGATTGGAACTGGCATGCCATGGTGGGAGGATAGGCGTACATTAGAGACGTTGGACAAGGTACAAATATTTTAAATAACCACACGCCTTTTACTTGAATTTAAAGATTCATATGTTTTGTTTTATGTTGGATTAACGTAAAACCAATTATCAGTTGCAATAGGAGATCCATTCGTTGTACTGGGAGGCATACCATGCGTTTGCCGACGACGAAGAGGTATAAAGGTCTAAACTGTAGTTTACACTCTGTACTTATATTCGGACTCATGCCTGCTAAATGTTTACCTGATTCCTATTTAATAAACTACAGCCGTTTGGTGCTTTCAGGAGTTAAGGAAATTCAAGGAAGCGACTTCGGGATACGACTGGCCTGAGTCTGACACCGCGTAATTGATCATGTGTTTGGAATTTCGGAAATGTTTGTTTGAACTCATTCCTAGAATAAAAACTTATAAATGACTGTTTGTTTACGTAATTTATTGACTGTGTAGCATGTTTATCAATGGAAAAAGAGCATCTCTGGCTTTTAGGATAATGCCTTTGTAGTTTCTACACTTTTTTACTCTGTATTTCCTCAATAGAGAGACTAGCTCTTACAACTTGATGAATCATAAATCACAAATAAATGTCTATTTTAATTGCTTATTCTTTTCTAAGTGTGTCTACGGGACCTCGAATCGACCTTCGTCACCAGTCTATGGGAGCTCGCAACCACCACCGTGACCAGGTATGTTCCGTTCTGAATTTCCTGGGTTCTGCATTCAGCCAACGAGAATGGGTTCTGCATTGTGAGCCTCCATTACTGAGATGGCTTTTCAATGCACATACCCAAAATGCCAAGCTTGATTGCTTTGTAATCTGATTTCGTCTAATAATCTTCAATTCTGAATTGAGTAGAAGCCACCAAGTAAGGCATCAACAGTGTTTGCAGGAACCAGGGATAAGTGTGTAGGCTGTACAAAAATAGTCTATCCAACAGAGAAGGTAAATCCAAATATCCAATGCTGCTACACAAAGACAATCTTCAATTTTGTTAGCTCCTTTATTTTGTTCTCAATGATTACTTATAAAGAAATGTATTTGAATTACTATGAAAAAAGGTGTCGGTGAATGGAAGCTCAAACCACAAGAGCTGTTTGAAGTGCACCCATGGAGGGTGCACCATAAGCCCATCAAACTACCTTGCACACTAGAGCCGGCTTTACTGCAAGCACAACCATGCTCAGCTGATTAAAGAGAAAGCCAATCTCAGCCAACTTGAAGGTGACTCTAAGAAGAGCAAAGAAGTTGCTGCTTAAAATGTCACACACTGAACATATTGTTTGATGTTATTTCTCATTGTATTTTCTGGGCCCACACAATTTTGACGGAAAAAAACCTCTTCCGTCTATCAATATGAAATAACAATACAATGTTTATCCATGAAAAAGCATCCAAAAGAATTATCATTTTCACTACAGACTATTTTATAATATTTGTCCATTTGAGATGTTGTTTTTTTCTAGTAAAAGAGTCTTGATTTATTTTGTACCTTTATTTTTAGTATTTTATTAATATATTAGTCTAGCATCTAAAAAAAGTTAAATTCATAAAAATCCTAAAGTCATAATAACTTTTGAATAAATAACGAAAATAAGTTTCGACACAAGTGAAAGCGCTAGTATGTTCCTAAACACGTACAAATTAACGCAATATGGGACAACAGTTTTAAGAAATAATACATTTAACTCCATCTGTACGATACAAATTAAGCAGTGAGTAGATGAAGTCAAGAATGCTACATTATTCTTCCTAGTATATACTATCAACATTCAGTGTCCAGTTATAGTGTTTTATGTTTAAGAGGTGGGGTACTCCAGCGGAGTTCATTTAACACGGTAGTAGGTGGTTGGTAAACCTCATATCAAATTAAATGCTCAGTCTTAGGGTTTTCACTCAGTGGTGCATTGTAAATACAAACTCTCCTTCATTTTCGCCTAGCTACTTCAGTAAACCGCAGCTTCAACTTTGTTTACACACGCTTTATTTCTCCCCCTTCAGAAGAAAATGTCAGCTGACGAGTTTAACGATCTTTGGGAACTTCTCAGGGAGAAGGAAAACCAAGAATCGCAATATGAGGGCGGTAAGACATGCACTTTTCTTTGCTTCTACGGCGTATATGTAATTCTTCTCGACTTTTACACTTCGTGATTATGTATTTCAGAGCGGCTTACGAATTATCTGCGGTGGCTATATCGTGGAAGATACATGATATTACTCCTGCAGGATGCTGACCGGTATGTCCGATAGACCCGCGAAAGCCTCGGCGTTCAGAGCCAGGAAATTTTCGCCGCTTCCACTGCTACGGATGAGGAGAGCCGTCATATTTTGGATACGATTGCTGAGGTAGTGTATATATAATCTCAATACGACTTTTAAACATCAGCGTTTGGGTGGGTGAGGAATGGGTGCCACCAACTGTGCTAACATAAACACACTTCTTTGAACGTTATGAATCAGATCCATGCGCGGCTTCGCGAGCTTCAAAAACATGAGGATTTCATATTCGAAATCAAATGCAAGACTAGGGACTATTTAATTGAGTATTCTTTTTAAGGTAAGGACCATCGTGTTACTGTCCTCCATTCCCTCTCCGTTGTGTTGGCATATGTTTGTGTTTGCATGTTTATGTCTAACTTTATTTCGATTTAGTATTGATACTTCGTTATACTATGGTGTGGTTTAGTATGGGAAGGTAGTTTATTTATATGTAGTGAAAAAATAGCGTTATTTTAGACCACTAAATGATTGTTGTGATAATGGCCCAAATAATAAAAACATTATTTGAAAATTGACATGTGGCTCAATTTTTTACAAAGACTTGGGTTTTGCTTTAGTATTGTCCTAGGTAGATTTTAGTGACTTTGTTTGTTGGGTTGACAAAATACAGTAAAACCTCTATACATTAATAATGTTAGGACTATGATATTTTATTATTTTATAGAGATATTAATTAAAAGATAAATTAATATTTATTAATTTAAAGAGTTGTAATTGTAATAAGAGCTTTTAAGATGCACTATCATAGAAGATTTAACCGTATGATTTTAGATAGCTATGATTTGTGAAAACAATATTCATGAACTTAAGATTATGATTAATGAGCTTTGCTATCTTAAGAAAATGGACGTCAATATATAGCCTATTGATTACCCAAGTAAAATTCATACATGTTAGGGGTCTAGAGAATAACAGAAATTGTGACTAATAGCTTGAAAATAAGGTTAATGATGAACTTGAAGACAATATAGTATCTTTGGAACCAATTACTCCAAAGGAAGCACTAATCGTGTCTAAAACTCTTCACAAATTTTGGTGCAATTCGAGAACACGATGCTACAAATGTTAGATGCAATAAGAAAAAGTTAAAGATGAACCTCAAATAGACTTAACATCACTAAAAGTTAAAGTTGAACCTCTGCAATTGAGTTTTATAGAGGACCTACTCTCCTAGATCTTAAAGGCGGATGATAGCATATAAGACTATATATGGATAATAATGAAGACTTGTATTACTCATGAATGAGTCTATTTTTTTTCATTCAAACATGAATGAGTCTATTATTAGTAATATGTATTTATTTATTTAGAACATGTTATTATTATTGTTAAGAGCTGTTACCCTTATCTTATCTATTACATATTTATACTAGAGAAGTAAATAGAGGTAAATAAATGCACACGATATTGTGTAGATATCATGTTTGTTAATTTTTTAATCGGAATCAGTAGTCCAATACGAGTATACGACCAAGTCACGAGTCTTTTTAGTTTTTTCTCCCTTTCTTCACATCTCTGCCCTTCATTAGCATAAGAACAATTTGTAGTGATATAAAAAAAATGTTTAAATGAATTGCACGCTTTGTTTACTACTGACAGTGCCGTTCCTTGAGTTTGAAGTGAAAGAGCGAGTGATTGGATATCAAATTTGCCACTACAAGTTTAGTTTAGTGATTTTGATTTTTGGTGTGTATGGTTTATTGTTTGGTACTTGTTGTGTTTCAGTCCCCACTTGAACGCTTTGTTATGCCGATCATAATCTTCACATTACTTTACCAAAATACAAAATCAGGGGTGAGGAGTCTTCAAACAACAAAAAAAAACTTCCTTAAAAAAACAAGAACAATAACAAACATACCGAAAACCTTAAACAACACGCCCCCTCCATCGCCCAGTCGCCCCTCCCACCTACTCGCCACACTGTTCACGAGTCTCAGCAGCCATCTGGTCTCTAAGCTGATGGTACGATAAGTTCCTCTTGTCAGCTGGATCATTCATCTGGTTGAGGAACTTGGCCTTCTTGTACGATTTCCTCTTGGCCGCCGCCGGGTCAGACCGGATGTCGACATTCGGGAGCACGTCCAGCGTGTACCTTTCGTGTAGCATCATAAGCTCCACGAGAGGCGTCTCCCTCCTCTCCACCGATCCATACAAGGCTCTATCGAGCCACGCTACTTGACCGTCCAAGATGACACGGTTAATGAGCGCGTAAAACTCAAACTGGAGGCAATCGTGCTTGTGCAAGAGGTCGTTGTAGCGGTAGGAGATCTGCTCCGGAAGGGGCCTCAGGATGTCTTCCAGATATTGGACGTCGTCGGCGTTGCGTTTTCGGCTGTAACTGGAGGAAGGTGTTTTAGGGCTGTCAACGTTTTTGCGCGGGGGTTGGGATTTGGCGCCCTTATCCATTTTATTGTTCGTGCTTTGTGCTAATTTCTAAGTGTGCAACTACAAGGGTGGATAACTGCAAGGGTGGATAAGAATGGTTGTGCAATTTTGTTTTGGGTGTGAGTATACTTATATAGCGGGATCAGAGATGGCCTATAAACTGTTGTGTGTTTGGGTACGTGCAGTACATCCAATAGGAAACACTTTTTTTTACGTTAATTGGTGATTTTCCCGCCTTATTCCTTTGGGCTCGCACCTAGATTATGCAGACTCCGTCGGCCCATTAATGAGGCCCGAGGCCCACTACGGGGGCATTAAATGCGAGTGCCTCACTGAAAGACGCATGACTCATGACTGGACTTTGACGGCGAGTTGGCTAACAGCTCATTGCCATCATTACGTTTTGGATAAAAAATTAAAAACAGCATACTTAAAATTAAGACTTCTTTCTACCAAAAAAAAATACTAAATACCCACAATGGTGAACGTCGAATTATTATGTTATTTCTTCTCAACCACATCATTTATAATCTTTCATTCTTTTTTCCACAATCAACTCTTTTTTATGTAAAATCTTTTTTCTTCCCATTAAAACATAATTGTGAATTCTCACTAAATCTATACTACCCAAGATACTCTTACCTTATACTCCAATTTTGATTAAAAAATAATATTTCCATCTTATCTCGTTTTAGTGTTTTCTTTTCCCATTTCTTCATTGATTCTTCCCTATTTGTAAAGACCTCTGACGATTTAATCTTATTAATTTACTTTTCTTCTCAATTTCTACAATTTCATTATATACAACAATATGATGGAAAATATGCTCTAGGGTGGAGGTACGTATATGATTGCAATTAATTAAATACCATGGACAAATTACCTTTAGTACCTTTAAAGCTTTTTTCAATACAGTCGTACTTTAGGTTTTACAAATGTAGTGAGTTTTTTTAATTATATTTAATAGGGTGAAAAGGAAAATGGATAACAAACAAAAATATTATAATTTGATGGATAAATAGCTAGTTTTAAAATTTTAAAGGATATATACCTGATTTTGAAAGATTTCATGGACATATGTACAATTTTCCCTTAATTTAAAGGGATTAATTAACCCCACCATGCAAAAATAGACCCCACCAATCTACCATGCAATCTTTGGGGGAAACTTATCATTGAAATTGATAAATTTTAAAGTTCCTGGGAATTGTATTTTCATGGAAATTGATAAATTATGTTTGGTTAAACTCTAAAGTAATTCACATGAAGTAATGGAGGAAAATTATCTTACCTAGACCCCTCTAGGTAATTTGTATTTCTTTAAAATGGAGGAAATAGAAAATCACATGAAATGGAAAATCGTTCATGAGATGAATTCTCAAGGAATGATTATAGTTGACATTAGTTAAGAGAGGTTCTACAATAGGTAGATCGATGTATTTCCAAATGCAATTACCCTAAACAATTTCGAGTGCAACTTATCCTTAAATTTTTCATAGTTAGAGTTTATGTGTCTAATAAACACACCCAAACTTTCATTAACGAACAATAAAACGAATCAAAACAAAGGGATTTAGTGATTAACAACATCGTCAGTTCGTAACTTATCACAACAGCATGACAACTTCGATCTAAAGAAAACATAAATACATGCCGCCCACATTCATAATGCATGGCTCGTTGGCCTACAATAAATTCGTGTACTCGTTCGATATACGACGCTTGGGCTGCAATCTATGTTGTATAACACGTAAATCAATTGAGACGATAAAAACATTAAGCACGAGTTATTGAGTTTTGTTTCTGAAAGAAGTTTAGGGTCTACTGTTTCAAACCTCTTGGAGGGTTGAGACGCGATATGTCCGTTGCGTTTGATGGTTCCGTGCTGGCCAGTAACTGTACATTTTCCCGCACAATGGCTAGTTGGTCATTGTAACACCCCCTTCCTACCCTGGAGGTATTACCGCCAATAACCCCGATTAAGACTAAACCGAAGCTACCCAAGGCTTTAAACTGACTGAACAAAGTAAAAACAAGGTAAATGAAACCATTTAAAACCTAACCAACTTAAGTTAAATATTACAGCGGGAAAAAACACGTAAAAGATCTTATACAAACCTTAAATTAACAGAATAAATAAATGGAACAACCTTCTATTTAAACAAAATCTTCATCAAGTCTTCCTTGAGTTCTTATTTCTGAAACGCAGCTTCGCTTTGAAGTAGTTCAATCATGATCTTCATTCAAGTATAGCCATTGGAAACCTTTCTTCAACTTTTGGAGCTTCAAACTTCTGAATCCGCCTCTTGAATCTACTTCCAAGAAGAACCTGATGTGTCGTAAACCAACGGTGGACACCAGCCGACCATATAATAGAAAAGAAAATGGATGGGTTAGTCTAATGATAGACTAGCAAGCAGAGAATCTAACTTGGTTCTTATGGTTGTAACTAAACATATTGGCATCCAAATCCGAATAGACTCGGATTATGATCCAACAGTTAGCAGTTTTATAGAGAATAAGAAGGAGACTCACCTAATCAAAAGAGAGAACACCACCGCTTGTGGTTTCTTTAAGAAGCAAAAACAATTGTTGGGAACCCATAATAATCACATAACGTTTTGAAAAGCCTCCATCGACTAATCAGATTGAGTTAATCAAAATTTGATTAGGAATCATTCATAACCGGAAGCAAGAATGCTTATCGAATAGACTAACCATTCGGGTACATTAATGTGCCTAACGCACTTATCTTTATTACTTTCAGAACTTTTCACAAACATGTTGGTCACTTTTAATCGACTGAAACCGCCGAGAATCCATATGTACATGGAGACGTCAAGATGAGAAGGATGAAATCCATGATCATTGACGAACACCTAGTACCAATTTGCACTTAGCTAGAGTCCATAAACACCTCTTCCAGTGTTGAGTGAGGTATGAGTCATGACCCGAATGTTGGGATATGATAGTAACGAGCTAAACCTCCCAACATAAACTGTGTTATAAAGAGGTCATTGGAGACTCGGCTACTACCCCTGAAAAATTACTTACTTCACAATAATGTCTCAGCATGAGACAACATACAAGGCCACACGTAACGGACCTAAATCCAGTTCTAACGTGAAACTGAATAAACAACATGGTCATTATTTCTAACAAATATAACGACCTATCATATCTTATTAATCATACAAGTTGTTCTCAACGCAAATATTAAATGGGATCCAATTCCTCATTTAATAACAATAACGCAAGAGAGAATCGTCCACTTGCCTTATAAGGCGTGCTCGTCGTCTTTAGCAATTCCAACAGTAATCTGTATCATCCTTTTGACAAATACAACATAAGGATTTCTCAGCAACGAGCTCACATAAACACTTCTTGGTTGTATACTCAAATCCTACAACTTCCTAATTGATAAACGATTTGATTCCGAATATCGATATATATAATAAATCCTTAGTTATCATGCTTCAAGGAGCCATCTTGGCGGAATTATAACTAATCATGCGCTTCACTTTTGAAACAATTTTCTAAATAAAAATTGTTCATAAGCAACAGTTCGTAAACGCTACCAAATTTCGGATCAAACAGATTAACAACGAATCCCGGGTAATTAACCGAAGTCCTTTACCTGTCAATCGGTATCCAAAACTTGTACTCGCTATAACTGAAGATCCGCATGTCCGTTTCCCGAGTGGTTTAAACCTGTGGGACCGTATCAACGTCAAGATTATAAAAACCATAAATTTAATTAGTAAAGCGGAACCGAAAGGCCCTTACGGTGGCTCCGCAATCACTCTGCTAATTAATTTCGATCGTATATACCTTCACTCGAACCCATGGCTCGTTTGGCTCGATCATGGCTCGATCCCCGAGCTCGAGGGTGGCTGGGCGTTGCCCGACAGCAGCCCTCTTGGTGGGTGGTGGTCGGACAGCCTGGTGGTTGCCGACGGCGTCACTTTGGGCGAGGCAAAGAAGACCGGCGGAATGATCTCCTTTCTCCCGACTTGTCATTCCACCCAACTCCTCTCTCTCGAACAAGACAGCTAGATGGCTGGTAGTGCCGCCTGGTGGTTGGAGTTCCAGGGGTGGCCAGGGAGAAGTCGGCGGCTGCTGTCCGAACTAGAGGCGAGGCAGAGGAATTACCGGCGATGTGAATTCTTTCCTCCCGAAGTCCGTCGTTCCTCTCGACTCACCATTACAGCAGCATCAACAAGATGAAGGAGAAGAAGAAAAAGATGAGATGAGGTAGAGGAGGAGGTGAGGAGGTGGATGGGGCGGAGAAACCAGCTGGCGGTGACGAGAACTCTTTCGCCCGAGCCGGTCGTTCTAATCCAAAAATCTCGAACTCCTCTGTTTCATTTTGGAGAAATTGCGGGGGCCCCCATCTTGAATCAATCTCTCCACTACCTTCCTTACTAAGAATTTAAGAGGCGGTTTAAAAGACAAAACCCGTCTCGGAACGGGACTCGCGTGAAAGCGGTAAAATTATGTACCTCGGATGGAAAAACTTACTAAACGAAAAACGTCCCGTAATTTATGTAGACCAATAAAATCAATTTTCCATGATTTTATCTTGCTACCCTTAATTTTTAAGGCTTCCGTTTCGCATTTTAAGTCCTTTCCGGTACATAATTAAAAAGACGGCTTATCCAATAAATATTCTTTTTCCACTGCAAAATCCTAGAATTCACACCGATCCATAAAATCATTTCTTTGTGATTTTAGGATATCACCAAGAATTTTCTAGGATTTAATCTCCAACAAAAAAATTGGATTAAGCGTTAAAACGGACCAAAAAGGTTAAAAGGATATCCGAGAAAAATTCAAAAATACCCATAAAAACCACAGTTATTACATTAGTACCCCCTTAAAAATGGTTTCGTCCTCGAAACCAAGGAGAAATCGGATCACAAAGAAGGATAGCACAACTACCACAAACCTATACAGAAGTTTGTAGTACCCCCTTAAAAAAACATACTGTTACTTTTGCACCAAGCATAATCAACCTTTGCTTAGTTACCAAACTTCGTCTTTACAATGTTTACTGACTTTGGAAAATGACTCAGCATTTCCCCTCTAGTTTTTCAAATCTTTTCTTTATCTCCATTTTAGGCCAAGGTAGCCTAATCAAAAATATTTTTCTTATTCACGATTCAACCTAACCTTTCTTCACCGGTCATTTGGTTGAATATCCATCTTATTATTGTTGAGTACATGAGATATATCGAACGCATACCATCAAGGAAGAAACACAAGGATGACATTATGGATAGAATGCACTGAAGGTGGCAATGCCAACCGATAAACTAACTTATCAGTTCTTTCCAGTATCTCAAAAGATCCATCATTGCAAGCATTTACGTTGTCTCGCCTTCCTCAACGGAATATGCCTTTTAAGGCGGATACTATAACAAAACGTTGTTCTCTTGGCCAAGTTTGGCCCATGAAGAATCTTGTCAGCATTGTCATTCCAACAAATTGACAATCAACACTTCCAGCCTTACCAGGCCTCAAAAAGAGTCATTTTCTTTATCGTGAAATCAAAATTCTTGTATGTGAATTCACTCAACCTCAAACTACCATTCCAACTCGTGTGGAATTCAGAATACATATCCTTGAAAGTTTGAATTTACTTTCTTGCATTGTTCATCACTTTGATGAAGGAAGCTTGCGCTAAAATTCAATTCACTCCTCAAGCTTGATGTTACTTCTTTCAAAACTTTGACATGAACCACCTATCTCAATCAGAGATAAAAGTCTTTGGAGTTTTATGAAGATCAAAAACTTCATGCATGAACACATCAACTAACTTTTGTACTCTTTAAGTCATCTTAAATGCATTAGAAAGAACACTCTAGATGAGTTTCTTAACAATCTCCATATTGCATTTCTCTTTCATTAAGTCTTGAACGACTAATGACAAGAATCTATTGTAATAGCTTCCCACGTCCATTCTGAAACAAGAAGAGACTATAACATTTTCTTTGGTCTTCTATGCTCAATCAAGACTTCCAGACAAACCAAACATATCAAAACAAACTCGGTGACATTTCGCTTCATGTCAATCCATCAAAAGTTTTATCTTACATCCTTATACATTTACTTGTTCCAGGATGAACTAATTAAGCAAATAACTATGCTTCCTTTGAAATAAGCTTTCAAAGCTCATCAACAACAGCTACACATGAACAGTCTTGAAACTAAGCAATCCATAATCTTGAATGACAATTCCTGGTGTCTTACCTTCTTGATCTCCTCCAATGATCTTAAATAATATTACTTTCCCATACTGCTTTTCCTTGATTTGGTCACAGATTTTGAATAACATCCTAGGGAATTCACACAACCTTGTTGTCATCCAAACTAAACCTTTAGCCCTTCTCAAATTAGTTTCTTTACAAGGGTTACTTAAAATCCTTACTCAATTTTCCTTTCTTGGGATAAAATCTCAGTATTACCTTAACCAAGAATATGAGATTTATCCAACACATGACAAGATAATAACCTATCTTGTCAATCCTTTACATCCTTTTCTCAACCAAACCTCAACTGGAGCATACTGACATTCAAAAGTAGTTATCTCTCTCAACTACTTCAAACTACACTCTTACGCATTACTATACCAACATATTGAACAATAATACCTTTAGTCTAATAATTTCCAACAAAATTGTCTCCATTGACAATTTTCAGTCTTTTTCATCAAAGAACTGTTTAGACTTCACTTAACATTTTGACTTGTTGAGCAATCTAACTCTTAGGATTAAAAACATATCCTCACGTGTCCACTCTCTATATCCAACAACTTATCAGGCTGAGACTGAATATCAATAATAATTTACATATCCAAACTCCAGACCCGTTGGAGTTCTGCTTAAAGTCCTCATTTGACTATCTTATCTCAAAGAGATTTAAGTTTTCAAGACAACCTGAAAATAAATAATAACTAATGGAAAAATTACTAGTACATCCTTTATTCCAAAGAAAGGATTACTACAATATCATTTCTTAAAAAGGGTTCCATCCCAGGAGTCCACATCAACTTACTTTCAAAGACAATTCCGCTAAAAAGGCAATGACCTTCTTAGGTCATGAGATCAACCAAGATGAACTACTAGCAAACTGCTTAGAGAATTCCAATAATCATTGTCTGAAAACAATCTCAAACTTTTCGAGAAGTACAAAGTTACTCCATGCTCTTCAGATACCAACATAGATTTGTAAAGAATCTTACCAAATTTCTTTACTTATAATCGAACTATCTTGGAAAGTTTGACCATACTCCTTAAATGGTATAGGGTACCAAGGATATACTAACTCAAAGGAGTTTTACAAGATACTAGATATAGAAATTGCAATAATGCAAAAGAAAGCTTGCATCATTTCATCTCAACCAACTACACTTGCAAAACTCATATAATTGCAAAACTTATATGATTGCCAAATCATACTAGAAACTATTCTTTAAAACCCAAGGAATTATGTGATCTTATTCCACCATGTGATCAGTCTGGGGAGATAAAATCAACACAACCCTTTACTGCATTCTCATAGGAATAAGACATGTAATCTTGCCTTACCATGTGATCAAGATGGATGACAAATCACATTCTTACTCACCACTATGAAAACCGTAAAAATTTTATTCATGAATCCTGCATATCAATTCAACATTTCTTTTAAAAAAATCATACCAGAATTCTACAAAGTCCTAAGATTTTTCTCAAAAGAGAAAATCACAAGAGAATTTCAAATATTCCTTACTTCATGATAGCTTGACAGAAAACTCGACATAGCTTACTAGCATACTTGCTTTAACCTGAAATAGCTTGGAAACAAAGGTTGTCTACTCTTTTGAAGAATTGGGCGCGTCAAACCAATGCATCAATTTAAATTACTGATGTTATCTTAATGATGCTACTAACGCTTTGCCCTAGTTCTGTGCTGACATTTGCACATTAGCTGGCCTTACCAACTTGACCAAAGTTTCAAATCAAAATTGAGCCTGACCTAAGACAATCCAATTTACTTATGCGTACTACATTTCCTTTCGAATGTAATACTTCACTCCTTCCTCAAGATAGAACCTGGTGGCATTCCTTGACTTTTCTTAATTAGACATACTACTAGATTTTTCTATAGTACATAGTATTGAGAAATCTCTGCCTGATTTACTCAATCTCAACCCAACTTAAGGGAAAATATGCTTGCTTGTATCAATCTACTTGAAGTGAGTTGATTGCTTGTATCAATCTACTTGCAATCCTTAGGGAAAGTATGATTCCAACATCTTTTTACTCATAACAAATTCTTCCAAGGTCGATCTCAACTATGTCTCCTTGACATCCCACTTTGAAGTGATGTAACAATGATATGTTACTAAAATTCAATGCTTGGGATCATCCATTTGCAGAACGATATCCCTTCTGCAACTTAATTGTCATTTAAATTCCGATATCCAAAAAGTGAACTATCAAACTCTTCTGACGATTTTAAGGACTTTCAATCCTTTTACAACTTAATCTTCTCGATATAAAAGTAAACTTTCAAACTATGCATCTAGTTCAAAACATTCAATCCATATGCCTTTCTACATATAAGGAAATTTCTTTAATTTCCAATCTCTTTTAACAGAAGAATGAATGCACATGGCCAAACAAAATATTCTTAAACCTTTCTCAATTCAACATTGGTGAACAAACTAAACTTCTCCATCATTCCCTTGTCTTCTTACTTAACCATAAGGAGATTGTATATACCTTTTCATTAATTTAACTTCAAACCACATTGCAAAGGAAGAACTTGTGGTTAGGATACTTGCCAACAACTTAATAGTTTCACCAGTACCACCTTAGACATTAGGTTTGACAGATATAAAATCTTCAAAATCCTACACAATTGAAATTATTTTTCAATGATAAGGTTAAGCCTTATTAACCATAATATTGAATGATTGATTTTTTTTCTCCCAACTGTTTAAAATATCAAAAACAAATATGTTAAGATCATTCCTTGATTGATCTTCTCAAAACTGAACTTTATCATTTTCATCCTTGAAGAAACATAAGTCAATACCATTGGCAAATTAGAACATCTGAATGTTGATTCTATTACTAGTCCATTATAGACCTCAAATCTTTTCTCATTATCCTGAGTTGGGTATCATATAACGAAACTCCAATAACGTTGTCACATAGGTTAGTCAAATGGATACCAACAACTCATGTAATCAATTAACACTTGTGCTAAGTAGTTAATTGAAAATAACCACATCATCGATGAACTTCTTCTTGTTCAATCCTTTTTAACTAATCAACCTTATTCACAACAACTGTGATGATTGACCACTTATTCACAACTTAAAATAAACCAACATTCTTCCTTTCTTTCTTACTATAATCATAAGAAATTTCCATTCCATTTAGGATTCTCAATCCTCTTAACTCAAAGGATAACAACATATATGAACATCTGAGTTCGAATACTCTCATATTCAAAATTGAACTGCATCTTCCAATAGTTTAACAATTCAGTTGATCCAACACTTGAGCACTTCAAAGCTCTTTAACTTCCAACTGAGCAAAGAAAAGTACAGAATATCCATGATTCTATACTATAAAGTCGCAAACACAGTTGTCGAAGAAAATTTCCAAAGGCAATCCTTTTCTATTCAGGATTATTTTACATCCCTCATGAGCCATACTGATCTTTTTAGAATCACTCAAGGCTCATAAGATTCTCCAAATCTCAACATTGAGGAGTAGAGGTTCCAACTCCAAACTTCTATTGATAATCGAATTTTAACCAAATTTAGAAATTCCTAAGAAAAATATTTGCGGGAAAACTCTTACTCTTCAAAGAAACTTACTTGAAAAAATTTCTTTTAAAGACAACACTTGGACTTTCACATATCTTTGAATCATGAACTTTCTAACAAAAATTCTTAACTTGAAATCTTCCTGTTGAAACCCGATATAATCTGCACTGTAAACGGGATTATAAAAATACTAACTCTCGGGATTCGTACAACCGAACGGTTTTCGTACGTGGATTATTCCTCCTCCCCACCCCTCAGCCGGTTGTTTTTGTGCTCTTTACGAATAAAGCCTTTAGACCTTATACCATTTATAGCGCGATCTCACTCGGAGATCAAACACGTCGAGCTTTGGCAAACGAGATAGTTCTCGAGCCAGAGAGGATTTTCGACCTCTTATTATGTTGGTCTTTCTCCTTATTTATAGTGTTGGCCAGCTGCAAGCTTGCCCATTTATTACCGATGTGGGACGACATTTTCACAAAAATGATTGCCCCTGATTTGATTATTACGCACATGAGTGGAGTAGTGACATGGCAATGCAATTTTGTGGATCAAAGCCACTAGGCTTTCCCATGCGTGTATTTATAAGAAAGTCAGCCTTATCCCACGTAAGAATATATTAGAGCCATGCATACTATATATCATGTTTCGACGCGTATACATTATGCGGCGCTTAATCACTTTTTGCTCTTATATTTATGGCTTTTCTCTTTATCAGCTAGCGGTTATTTCGCGCACCATCACTTCCATCATAGGAGCTTAAAATAGGAAACCTTCAAAATAGAAAGTCTTTATGAAGTACAATACTTAACTTCAAAATTTCACAAGAAGTTTCCTAATAACATGGAAGAAAGACGAGGGTACACCCAATTCAGATTCTGAAGAGAGAATAGGAATTCATTGAGAACTTGGTCTAGAACCGGTTCAACTTTAGGAATCTTCACCTAATCATACTCTGGATCCTTCTCGGAATCCATTCCCATCTCTAGGGAATCAAATGTCCACCATAGGACCTTTTTCACAAAAGCTATTACAAACTTGTTACCTCTTGTTCTCCAATTCCCTTTCCTCTTTCTATCTCTTCACGAGTCTGACCTCCAATCTTAACCACTTTCCGTAAATGGTTCTAAGACAACACCCATATAGAATTCTTCGTAATTCTATATAAAAGATGAAAGTCTTAAGCAAGACTTAGGAACTTTTAGCTCTGATACATCTTCTGTAACACCCCCTTCCTACCTTGGAGGTATTACCGCCAGTAACCCCGATTAAGACTAAACCGAAGCTACCCAAGGCTTTAAACTGACTGAACAAAGTAAAAACAAGGTAAATGAAACCATTTAAAACCTAACCAACTTAAGTTAAATATTACAGCGGAAAAAAACACGTAAAAGATCTTATACAAACCTTAACTTAAAAGAATAAATAAATAAAACAACCTTCTATTTAAACAAAATCTTCATCAAGTCTTCCTTGAGTTCTTATTTCTGAAACTCAGCTTCGCTTTGAAGTAGTTCAATCATGATCTTCATTCAAGTATAGCCATTGGAAACCTTTCTTCAACTTTTGGAGCTTCAAACTTCTGAATCCGCCTCTTGAATCAACTTCCAAGAAGAACCTGATGTGTCGTAAACCAACGGTGGACACCAGCCGACCATATAAAATAAAAGAAAATGGACGGGTTAGTCTAATGATAGACTAGCAAGCAGAGAATCTAACTTGGTTCTTATGGTTTGATATATTGTAATTCCGTCATGTAAACAGTATCTCTTGCACTTGCTTTAATGAACAAATGAATGTTGGTTGGACTTTGCTTCTACTTTGGTGCATGCAACGCTGTTAAATGCATAATCCACGTAAACATTGATTTCTCTACGCGTTAAACTTCACTGAAAAGACAAATAAACTCCAACTGAGAAATCCCCCT
This sequence comes from Fallopia convolvulus, assembly GCA_964016875.1. Classification (NCBI taxonomy): domain Eukaryota; kingdom Viridiplantae; phylum Streptophyta; class Magnoliopsida; order Caryophyllales; family Polygonaceae; genus Fallopia; species Fallopia convolvulus. The sequence goes on from OZ024736.1 coordinate 27,728,829, forward strand.
ACAAAGAGAAGTAATTGCGATCATTATGACATGTGAAAATGCACGCGTGACGCGTTTAATCGTCACTTAAATGGTTAGGATTCCAGGCAGCGATCACATGATGAATTAAATGTTGCATTTATGATTGTTTCAACCACAAATCTTCCAAATATGTTTGGATGATTATCGATCTATAACAAGTATTTAATGTTTCTACAACGTTCCATAATCTTCTAGGAATATTTAAGGAATGGACAATCCACAATTTGTGTAGATTTTAGTTTTCTAATATATTCTCCATAATCTTCTAGGAATACTTAAGGAATGGAGTATATTTCTGGTTAAGATTTGTGTCGATTTAATCCACGATCTTAGTTTCGTACTCTTGGATTGAATACTATAACATCTTATCTTATATACATATAAGATTGGGTTTTGCCACCATTTATTGCTCTCATTAACTATACTCACAATACTACCTATACTCAATATTAATTTTAAATTTTTTTAATTAGGTATCTAAATTATAAATAATGTTTCTTATTTAATTTTCAAGATGGAATAAATTGGTCATGAGCGGTCCGTTTATGTGAGATAAATATACTTCATAAATAGTTATGATTGTTAAATACATATAGATTATAGTATTTGGAAAGACTTATAAGTGAGATAATTTAATTAGTTACATGAGTGGTTTAAATAAATTTACATTAAATATATTGTTTAAGAAAAAATAAATATACTTCATAATATTAATATTGGATCCATATAATCATTTTGTACATCAACTTTTAACTTAAAAGAATGCAAGATGACCAAATAATCAAGGAAAATGCCATAACTAAAAAATGCAAAAAAAATCTGAATATAGTTTTACGAGAAATTTGTCCCATGCATATGTAAGATAAGATGTTATAGTATTTAATTTAATCCAAGAGTACGAAACTAAGATCTAGTAATATCTAAGATTTTAAGGAATTGATAATACCAAGGAAAGTAACGGATAATCTTTGGTCATTATCGGATAACCTTAACCCTCAATGGTTGCCCAAAGTCTTGGGCATCAAAGAGAGGGGCAATAAAAAAATAATAAATGGAAGAAAGAGAGTGATCACCAAAACTTGTTTTGGGCAATTCATTCACATAATGACAAGTGGCATTAGAGTACACATGTGGCGTGATAGCGTTTAATCTTTCCAAGATTATACTAGAGTAGTATTTTTTAACTTTGGAAACAAAATAGGAGTAAAGTAAAAGGACATACATTATCTTCTATTTTGTTTTTATCGGGCAAAGAAACGACCTGCGTTATCATCTTTTGGTGGTATTGGTCAAAGAAACGACATGCATTACATTTACTGCGCCACTAGTGCACGCTTTATCACGGGGGTAATAGTGCACATATTCCTTCTATAAATACAGAACGATGGACATCCAAACCATACAATGAAAATGAACCCTACAAAGCCACTCATATCGTCTTTCTCATTTCTCCAGCCAGAAAACTCCTCTCGCCGGTCTCTTCATGCCTTGGAAAATGCACAAGGGATAAACATGGGCGGTAGATTATGTGCGCGAATGGATATAACCTCTGTCGGTCCGGTATGCTCCTAACATTCTGAAATACTTCAACAGGGTTCATTGTCAATGCATATGACCAGGTTTTGGTATTATTTTCCAGGCGCTTCCAACATACCCCGCCATATTGTACTTCACGGCGAATGGACGATGGATTCTCTGCATGTGCATCGCTTCTATCGGACCGGTATGTTCCCTCATTGCTTAAATTCCAATCAAATAAGGATAAAATGTGAGTGCATCCAACGCTTGCTTTATTTTTGTGATAGCTTGCATTTAGGTAGTGTTTAGGATGCATGTTTACGTTTCTTTTGCGTTGTTTTTAGGTAGTTTTAGTTAGTTTGTATAAGTTATTAGAGTGTCTAGGAGTTTTGGGTTTTGCACTTGTTCTATGTTGTTTTACAGGTCTTAAAGTGAACAAGTGTGAAAGGAATGGAAATCGGGAGAAGAATGCTTGAATTCGGGCCATTCATTGGAGTTGCTGGTTCGACACCTCTGTCTTGTAAGCGTTCATTAGGAAGCTATAGTGATATGATAAAGTTGAGTTTGGCATCATTGGAAAGCTAATTCAAAGAGCTACAATTCATGTTTTTACCCCGAGTCCAAATTCTAACTCGAAGTGAGTCAAAACAGCCCCCGAAGTGTGACTTGAGTTCTGAACTGAGGTGCTGGTGGTGACCACCGCCAACCCAGCGGCGCCCGCTGCCTCTGACAACCGCGTAATTCAAGAGCGCCACGTGTTTTGTTTCTATTGGTCATATTTCTATCAGTATTATTTCGAGATATTATATTTTTAGGATATAGTTTTAGACCTAATTTGATATATTAGGTTTAGAGAGTTGCATCTCTCATTGATACACTATTATCATATTTTTCCTTTCAGAGTTTTTAGCCTTTCATGGAGACCTAAGCCTTTTTGCTTAGTCAGACAGTTTGAAGCATCATTTGACTTTCAGTTGTGAGATTTCTACTCTTTATCTATTGCATGGAATTATTTTTCTCTCTTGTTTGAATTGTTTATGTGATTGATTTCAGCAATTTCTAGGGTTGTTGTTATTGAATCTCAATTGCTAGATCTAAAGAAATTACTGGTTGAGTTTCTCTATTTCATAGTAGCAAACTGCATCATACTAGTAACTGGTTGTGCTAGTCTATTGTAGAAGAGAGTTAAATTGCATTCTAGTATAAAAGCTGGTTGTTTTATGCTAGAATTGTATCCTGATTATATTCCTATTCTTAATGCTGCTTTTGAATTGAATATTGATAGTTTCAGGGTTATTCAATTAGTTAGGATTGATAGTATGTGGTTGTGCCATTAATTATCTTTGAAAAGGAATTGGAATTCCATATGCATGCGATATTGAGTGAATCTATGATCAACTTGTCATACGAATGTGGATCTCTGGTTGACTAAGTGTTTTCCCTAAATTGATAAAACCCAAACTTTAATTGTTTTAATTAGTTTTGCAATTGTTAGTTAATTTACTTTACAAATCCTTTTCATTCTAATTGACACAAAATTCACATAGAAAGATAAATCACCTCCCTGTGGATTCGACCCTTACTTTCCTAAGACTACAGTCTTTAGGTTGTTAGGACTCTTTTGCATATCCGTGATTTGTACGGCCATTTCATGCCTATCATTTTTTCTTTGAGAAATTTCATTTGGTGCCCCTAAGTTTTTGCCTTTTCCTTTCGGTGCCATAGGAAAAAACTTATACCTCTTCCTACCCTTGAGGTTTTGACTTTTCTCGTTGACGCCCCTCCCCAGTTCAAATTACTCAGTTTCAAGCTTACCATTATGTTCATCACCCTTAAATTAGTAAGATTTGACTATTAAAATATCAAAAATCATAACCAGACTACATCAATTTAAATTCCTAAACCCTGAAGGTGTAAACAACCCCTTAAAATAGAGGATTGTTTAAAAATTCAAATTGATCTAGTTTGGTTATGAATTTAAGTATTTTAAGAGTTGAATCCTACTAATTTAAGGGTGATGAACATAATGGTAAGCTTGAAATTAGCTAATTTGAACCGGGGAGGGGCAACAACGGGAAAAACCAAAACCTCAAGGGTACCAAGAGGAATAATTTTTTTTCTTGGGCACCAAAAGGAAAAGGCAAAACCTTAGGGGCACCAAAACCTTAGAGTTACATACACTCACCAAAAGTAACCAAGATGATTTCTACGTTTCAAGGGCGTGCCGAATCAGCAAACAAAAATACGAAACCCATCAGAAAACGTATAACGAACAACACTAAAAATAGCTACACCCAAAACCTACCGATGAAGTCGAACAATGGAAAATTACAAAAACGTTGGTGGAAAACCCCGCTACTCACGACCAAAAGCCACACCAAATCCGATTTTTTATGAAGATTTGTACTTGGAATTATCGGGGCATCAAACGCAAATCCTTTTGGACAGAGGTCAATGCGTTTTGCCGCTTGGAACATATCAACCTAATTGCAATCGTTGAAACAAAAACCCAAACGCAGCCTGACGACAAATGTTGGCAAAAAGCGGGATTCGATTCGTTCGAATTTATCCCGGCTACCGGTTTCTCGGGCGATATCTGGGTCCTTTGGAAGAGCTCAATGCTCACAAAGGAAACTATTAAAACCATCCATAAAGATAATCGCTTTATTGCTTTCCACTACATAAATCTCGAAACTAACAGAGAAATGATTCTGATCTTAGCCTATGCTTCGCCAAAAGCACAAGAAAAAGACACATTTTGGAACAATCTGAATGAATTCATTCAACAATGTACCCTACCGTGTCTTCTCATGGGAGAACTTAACGAAATTCAACACCCAGACGAGAAATTGGGAGGGGCAAATCCGGCCCCTTCCCGGTTTGAACGACTCATTAAGTTTAAAGACGAGTGCGACATGTGTGACATTCCCACAATTGGAAATAAATTTACATGGAGAAAATCCAAAAACTTAGACAACAATACCTTTGAAAAACTAGATCGAACCCTCGTCAACAATCAAATCATCCAATGGTACCCATCTCTTGCCACGAAAAACCATGCTTTTGCATCCTCAGACCACTGTCCTATTTCGTGTGATCTCCCTACAAGGACTCCTTTCAAAGCGCAACCATTCAAATTTGAAATGATGTGGACTACTAGACATGACTTCCAAAACGTCATCAAACAAGCTTGGCGGCTCAACGTCGGTGGATCGCACATGTACAACCTCACCAAAAAGACCCAACTCCTAAAAAGCAAAGCTAAAGCATGGAATAAACAAACTTTTGGAAATGTCTTTGAACAAATCAAAAAGTTGGACGAGGAGCTCATCGAAATCCAAAAGGAAATAATTGAAAACGCAAACCTGCAACTAATCCAAAAACAAGAACGACTGTTGAGGAAGCGTACCTGCCTCCTGAACATTCATTGCTCCTACTGGAAACAAAGAGCAAAAAACACCCATATCAAACTCAATGACAAAAATACCATATACTTCCACTGAATCGCCACCGGTAGAAGAAACAGAACCAACATCAAAGAGATCCACACTGCTGAAGGTACACAAGTCATTGGGGTAGAAAACATAAGAACAGAAATTCAAAGAGACTTCCAAAACCGGTTTAGAGCCTTGGAAATAAGCCGTAGGAAACTACAATCCGTGACACAAACAATCCACCAAGAAGTTACTGAAGTAGACAATGTTGAACTCACTAAACCAGTAACGAACCCGAAAATTAAGAAGGCTTTGTTCGACATTGGGGATGAAAAATCCCCTGGCCCAGATGGCATGCCAACATGCTTTTATAAAAAATATTGGCATATCGTTGGACCGGATGTCACCAAAGCTGTTAAGAGCTTTTTTCACTCTGGTAAAATATTAAAACAAGTAAACCACACCTTCATCACCCTGCTACCCAAATGCGAAAACCCCAATTCCACCAACCACTATAGGCCGATCAGCCTGTGCAATACAATATACAAACTAATATCGAAAGTTATTACAAACCGCCTTAAAAAAAGTATTAAACAAATTAATTCACCCAATGCAAGGGGCTTTTATCCAAAATCGAAGTATCCAAGACAACACTCTTATAGCACATGAAATTTTCCACTCCTTCCGATTTAAACGTGGTCGTGAGGGATGGATCGCTGTCAAACTCGACATGGAAAAAGCCTATGATCGTATAAACTGGGAGTTCCTAACCACAATCCTACACAAATTCGGTTTCCACGAGAAATTCGTTTGTTGGATTCGCGAATGTGTGGAAACAGTCTCATTCTCTGACTTGGTCAATAACGAACCAACAGAACAATTCTACCCCCAACGGGGACTTAGACAGGGGGATCCCTTGTCACCGTACTTATTCATTCTCGCAGCTGAAATCCTAGCTAGACAAATTCACCATGAGAGCATCAACTCAAAAAATGGAATCGGGATCCAAATCTCGAGAAACGGTACAAAAATCCTATTCCTGGCTTTCGTAGATGACATCATCATCTTTGCCAAAGCCAATGGCCAAGCATGTAAGAAAATCAAAGACATCATTGATGACTACTGCCAGATTTCTGGCCAGAAAGTAAATTTCCACAAATCCGCATTCCATGTAACCAAAAACACGAGCAACAATACCAAAGAACAAATAAAACAAATCCTCCAAATAGCAAACACAACAGCTCTAGACAAATACCTTGGATGTCCAATCATCAACGGGAGAGTTACACAAAACACCTTCAAACCCCTCACGATGTGTACAAAATCACAACTATCAAAATGGAAAGCGAACGCCCTTTCACAGGAAGGACGCAAAACGCTAAAAGAACTTGACCAAATCATGCAATCATTCATGTCACCCCAGGCAACGCTGAAAGAACTTGACCAAATCAACAAGAATTTCTTCTGGAACAAAGAAAACAACTATAAACCTCTTATAATCTGGAACTTCATCTGTCGCCCCCTCGGCCACGGCGGGTTGGGGATCACTAAAGCGGAAGAAATGAACAAAGCACTCCAAATGAAACTGCTATGGAAAATTTTAGCGGAACCTCATAACATGTGGGTTAAAATAGTTTCAGAAAAATACCTCAAAACGGAAAACATCCTGAACTACAAGAAAAAACACAATACTTCCTGGCAATGGTCCAAACTCTTAAGCCTTCGAGACCTGTTCATCAAGGGGCTCATTTGGAAAGTTGGAGATGGAAAAACGATTCGCATTTGGAAAGACAACTGGACTGGAAACGGTCCTCTTCAACCAAAGACTGAAGTCCAAACCATCATCAACTGGAACGAACCTATAGAAAACTACCTACGCGATGACAATTCCTGGAACATAGAGAAACTGGAAAAAGTTATCAAGGATGAAGACCTAAGCAAGATTTCCGAAATAATTAATCCTATTAACAAAATCCCGGATAGGTTGTACTGGCAACCCATCAAAAATGGTTGGTACTCTACCCACTCAACAATACAATGGATCCACCAATCCAAAGGAGAACCCAAAATCAACTTGGAATGGATTAACAAACTCAACATACCGCCCAAAATGAAAAACTTTCTATGGAAGGTGGCACCCAACGGTCTACCAACCAAGGCACGACTGGCCACCAACCACATATCGGTACCACAGGGCTGCACTACTTGTCAAAGTCAAGATGAAGAAATTAATCACATTCTACTTTCATGCCCTCTCATGAGGGAAACCCTTAACGTCGTTAGCCCTAAACTACGGCGCATCACAAACCAAATTACCCCCAATGACAAAAAACCGCCCCAGGTATTAGATGAAATTAGGTCCCGAGCCTCAAAAGAGGAAATGGAACTCCTCACGATCACATGGTGGAGCCTATGGTACTCCAGAAACAAGCGTGTGTTCGATGGCACCAATGAAACAAACAACAATCCCAGCAATATCAGCGGATTTACCAGAAACCAGGTGAAAGAGTTGAAACTGGCCAATGATCCCGCTCCCCCCAGACCCCTTACTCACTGTGCAAAGGCTAATGGAGCCCAAAGACCCAACAAATGGGCAAAACCCAAAAAGGACTTTATAAAACTGAATTTTGATGGTGTAGTTAATGCAGATGGCGTGGCTTCGTTCGGATTCATTCTTAGGGACTTTGCGGGTCGCCCCATTTTCTTCAACGAAGGACTGATAGGTCGACAGTCCGTGTTAACCTCCGAGACCATCGCCTTGCGCCAGAGACTTCTTGAGGCCATCCGACGTGGCATTCCCCGGATCCAAATCGAAGGCGATAATTTACAGCTGGTCAAGGCCGTTCTTGGCGACTGGCGTTGCCCGTGGGATATTGAGATTCTGTGTGCGGACATCCACTGCCTGTTGGCCCGGTTTCAGGATTGGAGTATCTCTCATGCTGGTCGGGAATGCAATTCTGTGGCGGACTTCATCGCGGGATCCTTCCGACGCGTCTCTTCCATCCCGCTCGCATATGATCCAGGGTTTCTCACCCTCATCCATCAGGATGCTCTAGGGCGATCACTAGCCTGTTAGTGGTCACCCTAATTCCTTTCCTTATCAAAAAAAAAACCTTAGGGGCACCAAAAGGAATTTCCCTTTTCCTTTTGGTAGAAGGAGAAGCACGTATTCCATCTATAATAAATACCAAACGATGGACTTCCAATCCATACCATGAAATGAACCCTACAAAGCCACTCATATAACATAAATACATTTCTCAAGCCAAAAAACTTGAATCCCCTCTCGCCGGTCTGTTCACGGCTTGGAGAATGCACAGGGGGTATACATGGGCGGTGGCCGATGTGCGCGTATGGATCTAACCTCTGCAAGTCCGGTATGCTCCTAACTTTCTGAAATACTTCAACAGGGTTCATTGTCAATGCATATGATTGACGGTTACATTGTTTATGTTTATAGGTTTTCGCAACGGGCGACTCGATCTTTGCTTATTAGTTCGGTGCCCTTAGAAAACGCTCAAGAAGAAGATCACAGTCCTTGAAGTGTGGAAAAATAAAAAGATCTTCTATTCGAAAATTTTTCTTAGGGTTTATTACTTTCTTGTTGCACGCCTTCGGAAAGGAGGAGCGGAAACACCGGACACGTACACCACCACCAGAGGGCCGTCGTCCTCTATATTGTGTTCAGGGACTCCGCAACCTAACGGTGGTAGGTCGGGTCGGGCTTCCGGGTTTGGAGGTGGAGATTCATCAAGTGGGCTGGAGAAGGGGACTACTACTTTGATGATCAGAAATCTCCCGAGCAAAATGAAAAGAACACAAGCGTCCTCCTGTAGTACAAGGGTTTTAACGATAGACGGGTTGAGCATGTGTGACATCATACCCATCATCTCCTTTTTCAACGGTAGAAAAAAGACTTCAATATAAACACGAGACACAGAGTTCGGAACCCAGATACATGCAAACCATGTAATTTTGGTTGGGAACATTGTGCCCTATGATTAAATTGAAATCTTTATTTCTCCCGTTGAAAAAGGGGATATGGGGATGATGTTACACATGCTCAACCCATCTATCGTTGAAACCCTTGTATTAAAGGAGGACGCTTGTTGAGGGAACAAATGCAATAGGAGAGTTATTAGTTGTAGTGATGATGTTGTGTGCCATTGATGAGTAGTTTTTGTACCTCACGTTTTAGGAAATATGCAATCAAGTTTCATAATTCTATTTGGTGTAGATCTCATGCAATGATATTAGTGCTATGGCATTGGTATGTATATGTTTACCATTGGCAAAAAAACCTTCAAATTGTTTTCACCCCAACCACCAGAATCACCATCCCAACCACCATTGTTCAAGCCAAAGAAGTTCCTCCCAGCAAAACCATCCAAAAAAAAAGTCTTCCATCCATCCAAACAACCATCAAAGTCTTCAAAACAACCTTCAAACATATTAACAAAAGAACTTAAAACCGACAACACCAACACCTTACCTTTTCCTCTTCAACATCTTCTTCTCGTTTGTGGCCTCCTCAAGCTCTAGCACCTCGTCCCTCATGTAAGCTCTCATATACTTCTCCACTACACGGTGCACGGCCTTCCTATTTGTTGTTATCCTCCTTCTCGTGCCCTTGGAGAATTGGGAAGCATGTTGCAGCAGCTCTCGGACGTTGAAAGATTGCTTCTTCCTACCCAGACAGTAGGGGCATTGAAGGAAACCATCTTTCCTCCTCAATTGATCAGTTCCTTGAACCAGATTGTAGTAAGGGTCGTCGGGCTTGTCAACGTAATCATCAATGTCTGAGTAATCTATGTCAGTGGATTCAGATTGAAAGTCTGCGAGGTCCTCCCCATCCTTTTGGAACATTTCCTCTGCCTGGGCCATCTCCTAACGTGCCTGGGCCAGCTTCTCTTGTGCCCTTAGCATCTCCTCCTGTGCCCAGGCTAGCTCCGCCTGTGCCTAGGCCAGATCCGCATGTGCCTTCTCCATCTAAACATTTGTGTATATCAAATTAGTAAAGCGGGGACTATAAAGAATGAAAGGTGTGCTATATGAACAGAATTCCTATTTTTTACAAATTAGTAATGAAAAAAAAGAGTGACATTTGACCCATATTTTCATGACCTTATTTAGAAAAAAACACCTTTCTAAGAATTTATAGAAACAATTGATCCATATTTTCCTTATTTACCCAATATATCAACAATTCTATGCCATATTTTTCTTATTTACAAAAAAAACACCTTTCTATGAATTTATAGAAACAATTGACCCATATTTTCATTTATAGCAACAAGGGGACCATACTTTCCTTATTTAGACAACAAATATATCGAATTTAGACTAAAAAAAATCAAGAAACCATATCCACATCCACAAGCCATAAACGACAAATAGTATAGTCCTAGATCAGAGAAACAACATGCAAAGGAAGGACATTCACAAAACCCTAGATTTCAACCTTGTATCGTCTCCACTTCGAACTCAATCGACTACAAAGACCCAAACCCTAAACACAATCAATAAACAAAATCAACAAACAAAATCAACATCCAACAGCCTCAAAGGACAACGATTTTAGACTACATTTAAAACAAAATCGCGTGCAACACATGAACAAGCCAATTGATGTATTAAAGACCCAAACCCTAACCCAAATCATGCGTGTATAAAAACACAATCGATTCACACCACAGGGAAGAGGAGGAAGAAATGGACCATGCCAAGAAGGGTTGAAGAGAGTGCCTTAATTTCAAAAAAATGAAACTTGGGAGGGTTGAAGTCTTGAAGAGATTTTATCTTCTATCACGTCTCAGACAACAGAGGAAGGAAGAAGCGGATAAAGTTAAAGAGAAGGAAAAAGGAAGGCGGATGAAGATGAAGAGAAGTTGAAGTGGCATGTGTCAGACAATAACTCCCTCTTTCTTAAAGCGGTTAATTTTTCGAATTTACTAAACTAATTAAACGAAAATATTAACCGATGATTCAAATTACTACCCTAGTTATCCACAATATTGGGTTGGGCCCCCGTTTATACTAAAGCCCAATTATGCGGGCGGGTTTTGAGAAACCGGGTTCGAATTAGGGTTTCCATAATAAAGCAAATTAATATTGTATGTTGTTATGGTAACAAAATCTTTGGGTAAATTAATTTTAATAAATATTATTGGTATTAATTTATTAGGGAACATATAGTATTGATTTTTTTGTCAATGCTATAAGCAAAGCCTTGTTTAATTAAATGCTTATTTTTAGTTGAAAAAATCATTATTTAAGTGGTGAGAGACCCATTTGGGTCTCTACCAATGGAGATAGTCATGCAGACTTGGACGATTGAATTTACTTAAATTTAAGGGGATGCCGAAAGATAAGAGTGAAATTTATTTATAATTAAAGGAGAATACAAGAGAACCCTACACAGACCGCTTAACCCAAGCGGTAACAACTCCCAAATCGTACTTGGAACTCATCATCTCCTTTTGCAGATCGTCCATTTCAATGTCGATCTGGACCATCGCTTTGATCTTACCCATGTAGGCATTAGGGGATGAATCATCCATGGGTTTGATCTCCTCCAACCTGGCACGTAAGGAGTGAAACTTGTTGTTGACTTGTTGTTGCTTCTCCTTCCATTTCAGAAGCCTCTCTTCCATGGGTCGATCTCTTTCTTTTTGATTTGTCTCCAACTCTTCATACGATTAACAAAACAAAACCAATTAGAAATTTTGTAAATAATGGAAAATTCAAATCATTTTAATGAGTTATTACCCTCCAGATACCGGTCATCAGAGGCTTTGTCCTTGGCAAAGAATTCTTTCATCTTCACAAAGAAAGATGGGGATCGGTCGCCGTTGTGGTTACCTGCCATCTTAAATCAGTTTGGAGTAGATTAGGTTAAGAAAGGTGCTGGAGAAGAAAGCTCAAGGCGTAGGGCAAGATGGGAAGGGTCTTCATACTACTACGTATTTATATTGTTGATAGAATGCAAAGGGTCTTCATACTTTTTTTTTGTGTAAAAAGGGTCTTCATACTTTAATACAGCGTATACGTGTTCCGAGCCTAAATTAAATGCGCACCAACCCCATCGTTGACAGCTTAACACGAGAGAATTAATAACAAATTCCACATCTAATAAGTTCAGGAATTTGGATATGACCAAAGAAGAAGATTCACCATATTTACTTAAATGCCAACTACTACCACCACCGAGTTGAGTTCTACTACAGTTATTTATTGCTTGAAGATTTCTATCTCACCAAATCTGCTTTTTGTTTCATACGGGTCTAGTGGGCTCCCACAACCTAAACCTCATATTATAAAAAAGAAATAAAAACAAAAAATAACTGGTCCTTTCTTTTCTTCGTCCAGGCCCACATAATTAGGGTTTGCTTTATTTGAGATAGCGGTATTGTTCCCCAATTCATCCCTTTTGCCCCCCTCATCCTAATTGGAGCTCCTCTTGTCAATCCCCTCTCTCACGGTTGTTGACCATTTCTGTCCTCATTCCCCGTTCAATCACCAAACGCCAATTTTACTCCGTTATGTCGTCGTCCGATTCGTCAGTGTCACTGTCGTCAGACATGACAAATGCAAGCTCCACCGATCGGGCTTCCCCAAACCGGGAAATAATCCATCCCACGTTCTTCACCTCCAACTTTTGGGCCTATTCGGAGGATGCAGATGTTCATTCGGCCTTCGCCATGCTCCAGGCGCAAGGGTGGGGCCATCTTAATGCATACTTTGAGACTGTCTGCGAACACTCCATGAATTGGTTCTATAATCGATTCTCGTTTAGGGAATTTACGAATTTAGATAGAGCAATCCCCCTTTGTCATTTGCAAGTAGATCCCAACACACATTATTTATTAGCTCCTGGAGTCGTTGCAGGCGCGCTAGATGTTCCGTATGATGGTGCGTTCAAGTGGATATCTGATGATGATTACTTGCCCGGATATGAGGGTATGGTCGAACGCATTTTTTGAGTAACTGTGGGCCATGACCGGATTATGAACTCTTCAAATCTGTTCAGGCCAATGAAGATCCTACACACCTTCATCATCGACAACCTTCTACCCCGGCATGACAAAAGGGATTCCGTCACGAGGCAGGATGTTTGGATCTTGGATTTACTGGGGAGGAGGGAGTTGATCAATCTTCCCTACTTGATCGTATACCACATTTGGGCCAACAAGTTACGCATCGACACGCCCCTTCCTTACCCTGGTTTGGTGAAGCAACTGCTCGAATGGTATGGACTGTACGGCCGGGGAAACGCGCCGATTCTGGAAAAGACATTTGGGAAGCGGTTCATTCTTGATTTTTAGAATTTTCTTATATTTGCCTAATCGCGTACTGTTTATTTTGTTATTTTCTTTTGCACTTTCATCACGGATTCTCGTTTCCGTTTCAACATTGTGATCTTCAGTTATTGTGAATGAATATGCAACCCTTTAAGTTTATGTTATGAAATAGCTGTCATTATCATATATAACCTAGTAATGAATAATCTATACCGCTTTCAGTTTATTTCCTTTACAACAACTTCATTTATTAAAAAACATATAGTTTGACAATACACATATGGAAAATTAATTTTAAAATTATTTAATAGAGTAGAGAAGAATGAGTAATGAAAATTATTTTAAATATACAAGTAAGTTTATTGAAAATTAATTGATGCAAAATTAATTTCCAACAACCAAAAAGTCATTACAAACTACTCCCTCCGTTTGAAAATACTACGGAGTATAAGATCTACCCTAATACATTACCCACATTGGGAGAGACCCATTTTGAGGGACTATGAGGGACTCTCATACCAAAAAAGCCATTTCTTATTATATTTTTTTTTTACTATTGTAGAGACTCTTTGAGAGCCCCTCAATGAAGATGCCGCAAAACCCAAGTCTATTGTAAAATTTATGCCACGTGGCAATTTTGAAAAAATTAATGTAAAGTTATATTTTAATAAAAAAATTTTGGTAATTATATTTTAATAAATTTTGTACCAACTTATTGTATTCTTGCTATATATACTAAATAGATAACATGTTTATATAATTTTTTATGTATATAATTTCCTATCTATGGATTAGGTATTAGTTTACTACAATAGATAATATATTTATATAATTTTTATATACATAAATTCCTATGAGATGATATTTTCCATACTAATTTAATATTTTTCTCTCTTATACAGATTTAGGGTCTTAATGTATTTTTTTTATCTTTTAACAATAGATAATAAAATAGTTAATAGATATATTGAAATATTTGATAAACTCTAAATGTACGTACATGAAAATTCATAAAATATGAAGAATATAATATTTCATTAAAAAATTATATACATTCTACGACTAATAAATTACTTATATTAAAGTTTATAATATATCTTTTTACTTTTTTTAATTAATATCCTATTTATAATGTCTATAAAATATCGAATCGTAGTCGAACATGGTACGACGGGTAAAACTAGTTTTCTAGTAAATTTGACTAAAACTAAGAAGGCCTATAAATTTCCCAAATTATCTGTAATCCTTTAAAAAGATTTAGTATAATTAATCGCTATTAAATTTCAAATACATAACACACAAGATTATGTACAGAAGAAATGAATGTGTCCTACTTACTGGTAGAAAATTACTACTCTAAAGTATGTTAAATTAAAATGTTGTATAGTAAATTAATAATACTACTTACTTGACATATGCGTGACAATATAAAATGTTGTATAGTAAATAACATATTCATAGATAGAGGATGTGTAAAAAACAAATGTAGTATCAGTTACTTATTCATTATATAAATATCTTTTATATGTAGTTGGCTATGATTTTAAGTGTTTTAGGCAATATTACTAGGCCCAGATAAAAAAACAGGCCCAACGTATGGAAACAATCAAACTCCGCTAATCGATCAATGGCCCAACTTTAGGTATTACTCAGAATGGAACCCACATAGACGAGCTATGGGGGCAACTGGTTCATAGTTTCAACAGCAGCACTAAAGCAAAACGAATATGAAAAACAACAAACACATTCGTAGTTCAAAGACATGCAAGGGAGTGAAGGAAATAAATGTCATATGTTGGCTTTTACAAATTAGTGCCAGCCAAACGAGGAGGTATTGGATAATCAGCATCCAGATTCGCCTTCTCCCCATCAACATTAGGTGAACTATGCTCCTCCAGTATCTCCACACGTCCAAACCTTCTATAGTAATCTTTAACCTTCAATCGTGAAGATTCCACATCCCCCAATCTCGCCTTTGCTTTTGCAATTCGACTCTCTGTTTTCGTCAATTGACATTGCAAATCCAATTCCCTTTGTGATGATATCTCATACAGCTGAAGTAGTTCTTCGTACTTTGCTTTGCACTCATCTATGCAGTCATCTATGCCATCAGAGCCAAACACAATCTCCTCCGGTCTGCCTATCCGAGCAGCCAAATCCTTTCCAGGTTTTGCCACTTCGCCCATTGCATGTGGTCGTTCAAATTCGTCTTCAACATACGAATCACTAGATATATCAATACATTCCACCACCTTTGCACCAACTGATTCAATACAAAGGTCGTGGACAAATTCATTATAAAAAGGTACATTAAAAACAAGGAAAGGAACAACCCCTAATTCGGAAAATCACACAAACATAACCCTAAATTTTATTCAGTTGACGGCAAAAAATTGACCATAGGAATAAAGGGGATAACCTGCAGCAGAGGATGAGCCAACAGAGTCTTCCTTCTCTGCAGCAGAAGGGAAACACAATTCATGGAGGGCCTCCACGCGTCCTAAACTTTTGTACACAGTTCTTAGTTTGGACTCTTCTTCCTCTAACTAGTGTAATTTCGCTTGCATGCGATCAAATCTCACTTGTGATAACAACAATTTCGTCTGCAGCTCGGCCCCCTTTTTCAAAGACGCCTCATAAATGGCTTTGGCATCAACGCAAGCCCTTCTCCAATAGGTCGAATGTTCGTGTCCCTCTCCGCTGGATTCGGATCCACTCCCTAAATCCATATCCGAATGGAAAGAAATTCCAACGATAAGTTCACCTGGAAAGAAATTGCAGCGACAAGTTTACTAAGCCCTCAAATAGCTCTAGAATGAAAACTGGTCCTGATCCTTGGTCTTTTTAAGCAAAGGAGTTCTGAATCGACGTTGTTTTCCTCTTTGTGTACCTTTTTTTTGGAATGCACAAGGAAGTGGCCTATTGGGCAGATAACAAATTAGGCCGTTTATTAATCCACTGCCATCTCCGCGATTCTCCGAATTCGTTACATAAAACCGCCTTCAGAACTGAAGTTGGAATGTCCCTGCATATTGCACACACAAATGGTTACTCAAAACAGTTTCGCAGTAATTGTGTTCTTTATTTTTCAAGCACTAATCGTATTTACGTACGCGATTAGGAAATTGATAATAAGCTGACCCCCGCACCAATTGCCTTAAAAATGTCGTCGTACTCCTATACGAAGATTGGCCGATTGGCCGGTTCCTCTGCCACAATAAATACATAAGTTGGAATGGCCTGTTTTTGCGTTTCTTGCCCCTTTTCCTTTTATCAACTGGGTCCAAAATGGGATCTCCATCCCCAGTCGAGGCAGCTTCATCGTTATCTTCCACTACAGGGCGAGGAAAGATCGACATTTTTGAATAGCATCTACCCACATTCTCCATGACCTGTGATTCCAGACAATTTACGGATCCTACCGTGGAATTCCCTCTTTGAATTATGTCCAGCATAGCCTTCTTAGCCGCCTGAAATGAACTGTCATCGGCAATTGCAACATCAGAAAGTTGGCCCCATAATGCACTCAGCTCGTCCCGCCTTTTTAGATGTTCCGGCCTATTATGCACCATTATATGGAAATACCACCTTAACATATTTTCTAGGCACATCTTTTCGCCACCTATTGAGGATGAACTTATCAGGAACAAATGTCAGTTCCTCTACGTGAAATACAGTCAAAATATGGCAGCATAAAATTCCCCCGAACTCAAAATTCTTGCACTGACATTTAAGCTCCCCATTTTCCTTATCATAGGTCACCCTCGCACTCTTGCGGATGACAATACCGCGTTTGTTGGGCTTTTTCTTTTCGATTACTTATTCAACTATGTCTCCCCCGCCATCGTTATGTGTGTTTTTGCTCGCGACTACAGTGTATAGAAGTTCAACAACCTCCTTCCGAAATTCCTTGAACTTCCCTGTGTTGTACACCTTTTGATACACAACCTCAAAAACATGATATGTCAAGCACTACTCAGGGGTTTAATAGACTCAAAGTCCTCTCTTTCCTCCGCCTTGACCCTACTAGCCACAGCAGATGCGTACTGCTTCACAAATTCCGTCAAGCTTGTGTCCGCATTCACGTACCCTTTGAAGAAGTTGTTCATACCCTCACTCCTTTGCGTGTTGGACATACCCGCCCAGAAGTCATTCTTGAAATAAATAGGAGTCCACTTCTCTCTAATTGCATACATATCACGACACCATTTGCTAGCTCGGAGGTCATACTGGATTAACATAGATTGCCAAGTCGTTTCGAAATCGGAAACCGTTAGTGAATCCTGAAGAGCAATACAGAGAGAATTGGCGATTTTGCTCCATCTTGGCTTCTGTCGTAAATGTTTGGAGGCATTTCGTAATATGTGCCATATGCAAAGTCGATGCGTTGTGGTTGGGAGGACTTCCTCTAATGCGCCCCCTGCCCATTGTCATGCGCTAGAATTGTTAATTAAATGTTCGTACATACAGACAAATAAACAAACATTACATAACATCTACGTCGATCAGCATGAATCAGAGTCTTACAAACCTATTGCTCGGCACTGATCCGTGATGATTCCTTTGGGAGGCTTGCCACCCATGCATGTAAGCCAAGTTTGGAACACCCATTTAAAAGTGGGAATATCCTCCCCTGATAGCAAAGCACATCCAAACAGAATGGACTGCCCGTGCTGGTTAACTCCTATGAAAGGGGCAAATGGCATGTCATATCTGTTTGATACATACGTGGTGTCAAAAGAGACAACGTCCCCGAAGTCACGGTATGCTTCTCTGCTGCGGCCATCTGCCCAGAACACATTCTTCAACCGCCCTTTGTTATCCACGTCGGAGCTGTGGAAGAAATTGGTGTTAGTTGCGCTCATTTTCTCGAAATACTTCCTCACTGTTTCATAATCTCCACCCTTCATCTCCACCCTTCATTTCCAGTCTTCTCACACTGCCTATTAAATTCCTACAATCCTTCTCACTAAAGGGAACATTAGCATGCCCCCCCTCCTATGTACAAATGAATTGTAGCTTTTCGATATTGGCACACCGACCCTATCGTTTTCCAATATTCTCCTCCTATCGGCTTCGCTTATCTGCTTGTACAATGGAAAGAATCTAGTTTTCTCAGGTTCAAGAGGATGGTTATGCTCAAGTTTTACCGAGGTTATCCAATAATGTCCGATCCCTGGATCCCTCTTTATTACAACCCTCCATTTACAATCTGTCTTTGCGGTACTGCCTGGCTTTGATGGATCTTTTGATTTGGAAGTGAACTTACCCTCTTTTGAACGAACTATGCATGCATACTTTAATACCTTGTCTCCTCCTTTGGTATAACGGGTATTGCGTTTTCTTATTTGAAATCCGATCCTTTTTGCGTATGCAAAACAAAAATCGTATAATTGTTCAAATGATGCAAATTTGCCCCCCTCACCTGGATCGAGATCAACCTCTTGTGTTGATATATCAACGCCTTCGACACCGTTGTCAGCACGAAAATCAGAGCAAGGGTCATTCAAATTTGGAATTTGCGATTTTTGAACAGGAGGTTCAACATTCAGGTTTGGTCTCTCCCCTGGATTTTGAATATCTTCATTGTCAGTGTTGGCCAAGTCTACGGATTGAGTTTGTAACCCAACAGTTTGCTCGACATCTTCTTCATCCACGGGTAACTCGTTACTTCCTTCAGATACTTCATCATCGTCCGACGCAGACGAATAGACGTCGATTTCATCCATGATCTCCTCGTGATCTGATAAAAGATCTTCATCTGAATCTGTTAAAAGATCTTCATCTTCATCTGCATTTACCACAACATTATATACGATTACACATTTTAATATCCTGAATACAAAACCCATATCAAAAATACAACTTAGAAAACACTCACCAATCTCAACTGTATACTCCTGATTCAGATCCATTCGGTGATCGTGGCCAAGCATTCTCTGTTAATCGTAATTACGTGGAATTTCGGATTGAAACTAGAACCTAGAGATCTGATAAATATTTAGCTAAATTGACAAGTTTTTATATTTTCTCTTTCACTTGGGGATTACGCATGGTTTGGGCGGGATAAAAAGTTGAATTTACCGCCTAGAATGCAAAAAAGTCCTTTTTATTACTTTTACTAAGTATTGTAATTAAGCATTGTATTTAGCTTTTTCCAAAAAGTTTTTTTGAATACTTTACTACTTTTTTTCTGACCGTAATTGTTCAAGAAGTCCACTTTTTGAATTGCAGAAAACTTGCAGAGAACGTGGCAGAGGGTAGCAGAGGTACTTTTTTTTGTCTTATTGAGTTGTCTCCGTCGTCTCCCAAAAGTGTCGTCCCTGAAGCATTGTCCGTAACCCATCCTTCATTGAAGACACACGGTTGGGAGTGATCTGAAAGAGAGAGAATTTGAGTGATACTTCTACTTCCATTTTCCGATGCCAAAATCTTCCAACTGATACCTAAATACTAATCTCACATTGAGAGTAAATTTCAAAAAATCAATTTTAAGATTAACGGAAAAGCGAGCATTTATCACAAAGTGGGAAGGTGGGTTTACAGGTTTTAAGAAAGTGGAAGTGTAGGGTTAGAGATTTTTCAGAGAACAAATTCAAAATTATTAAACAATTTTTTAGGAGGAAAAAAAGAAACAATTGTATATTTTAAATTAAGCCACGTGGCTAAAATTTTTCTGAAGACTTGGTTTCTCCTTTAGTATTGTACTAAGGTAGATAGGGGTGTCCATAAAAACCAAAACCGAAAACCGAACCCAAAAATTGAAAAACCGGTTATTTTTTAGGTTAACCAAATCGACATTTTTTGAAATTTCGGTTTGGTTAACTGAACCAAAAATATTTTCAATTTATCGGTTCGGTTTCGGTTCACGACTTTACATATAACGTTAACCAAAAAACCGAAAATATATTAATATTTTTTTCCAAATATTAGGTATCTTTGATTTTATTTAGTGGTTAAAATCTATGATCTTCAAGGTGTTAATCTAGGGTCTGTTTGACGCTTCAAACCTGATACGAGTTGATGTTGATGCTGATACTGATTTAATGGTTGATGCTAATTTTACAAGTTAATTTTAGGAGTCGAAATTATTAGATTATTTTTGTGAAAATTTATGTAGGTGTTCGGTAGACTAAATTGATTGAGACTGATTTTATAAAAGATAGATGCAAATTACCAAAAAGGATATATTTATAAATTTATAAAGAGAAGATTAATTTTTAAATTTTCAAAAATTAAATTAATGAAGGGCAATCGAAGGTAATGAATTACATAAGGCTGGATAAAGCTAGGAGGGGTAGATTAAATTTTGGGTGAAATATAAACTATCATCAACTCCCATAAGTTGCAATAATAATCATCAACTCATTACCGAACAAATAATTTGACTTTATTGACTTTATTTTTTTTTTGCCACAAGCTTGAATAAAGCTGTATAAGGTCAAAATAAGGCCTGCAGAACAGACCCCTAGTTTGAGTCTTTCCTTCTCAAATTTTAACAATTTACACACATTTTTCCACTTCTCAGTTCTCACTAATATAAGAGTCGCTTATTAAATTTGATGTGATAAAAATTAATACACACAGTGTTTGATTCCACACAATATAGTATATAATCTCGATATTTGTTTACAACAACTAAACAATATGATATAAGTACATATTTAAAATAAAAGCCTTGCTTGATCACTTTTTTTATTCAAATTTTATTAATTTAGTTTTAATTATTTAAGATAAAATTACATAAATGGTTATTGGCTAACCGAGAAAACCGAAGCGAAAAATTGGTTAACCGAACTACGGTTAACCGGATTCATGGTTCGGTTTCGGTTCATGATTTTAACTATCCGAAATCATGGTTAACTGAACTTCGGTTAACCAAAATCTCGTTTAATCGGGTTTGGACACCCCTACCTACTAATATATTATGTGTAATTATTAAGAACATTAGCAATATTATTATATTACATATTTTTAAGGATGGTAAATATTAAAAATTATGAAGGGTAAATGAGTAAATTGAAAAATTAAAAGGTTATGTGGCATAGTTAAGAGATTGACAAATAGGAGTTTAAATTATCATGAGGAAGAGGTTCGTGTTTAGTAATAGTATATAGATTAGACCGCTTCGAAAGAAAATGTGAGTTTAAATTATCATAACAGATGATTTTTAAAAAATATAACAACCGTGGATAATGAAAAAGCAAAAGCCAGGTGAGACAAAAGAACCACTAGAAGGAAATGAGAAACGTTGACATGCCTTTTGGCCAAAAAATCCGCCGTCGAACTACATTCTCTAAAACAATGGGAAAAAACAACATCATCAAGCCCCAAAATCAAATTTCAGATGTCCTTAAATACTAAGCTAATTTCTTAGGGAACTTTCCAAGTATTTTTTAAAGAAATAATTAGAACTAAATTATCTCCTTCTATAATAATTTTTCTAATATTCAATTGAACCGCCATTTTGAGACCTTCTAGCAAAGCTACCACATCAGCTTGAAGAACTGACATAGGATTAACCTTTTTACGATCAAAATTAGTAATACTACTAACATGATCCCTAATAATAAAACTAATAAACGTATTAGAATTAGTATGTTTTGAAGCATCGCAATTTAATTTAAACCGGTTAATTGGCGGTTTTTTCCAAGTCGCATTAGGTTTTCTTTTACACCTATTATTCTTACTAAGAGTTGGGTTTGCATGAGCCGAAACCCATAAACTATGCTCTATAAAAGCCAACTCGCAGGGTAGTAAATAGGAAGCAAGTGTTGAATGATTAAAGATAATGACATTTCTATGATTCCATATATACCACCAAAGGTAACAAAGAATATCACCATTAACATTTGAGTACTAGTCACCATTAATCAATATAAACTCTTCTACTTGTTTATTTTTGACTTGGTTTACTAGTTTGACTCGTAATTGATACTACATAGTCCATGTGTTCGACACTTTGGTACTACAACCGATCTTGTATACTTGCGGGTAGGCTTTGACTTGTCAACATATAGTGATGTAATTACATGTAATTCGGACTTACATACTACATTCCATGGATTTAGATAGAGATACTATGACAAAAGAATTTTTTCAATAATTATGCACAACATGGTGGCCCATTTGGTATTGTCGTAATAAGACAAATTTTGACAAACCAAACCACAACGGTCTTCATAACATAGTAGAAATTATCCAAATCCAATTGAAGAAATGGAAGTACAGAACAAGACAAAGGTCATGGACGTGGAATACCTCGGTAATGAAACATCACAACCGCCAAATAGGAAACAACGACATAAACGGACATCATGGGTTAAACCTCATCTAGATGTTGTTAAATTAAATTTGATGGATCCAAGCGTGAAAATGGCAATGCAACAACTGGATACGTCTTTTGAAACCATTTATGGAAAGTAATTTGAATAGATGCGGTTACTAACAATGGTCAATAGAAATGTTGATAGCAGATAGTCCTCTTTTTTCTACAATTTTTTTTGGTAGTTCGAACCATGTGTTTCGTGATTGCAACTTAATTACCGTAGCTTGTTTAAGGCACGAGTTATTTAATGTAATTATATTCGATGCAACACACACAACTTTCACCAACCAACAAGCATGTAGCGTAGTGGGAAGGACTACGCTTCCCTTCGTTGAGGTCGAGTGTTCGATTCTCAGTGGAGGAGAAATGAACTTATTGGGAGAGCAGATCTCACCCAAAATAAAGGGGCCTTCGCGAGACTCGAACTCCAGACGTAGGCGTTTGATAGAGCAAAGCTCTCCGCTGAACTGGGGGCTATGACAAAAAAAAAAAACACAACTTTCACCTCAGTTTTTTCTAACTCTTATCCACTCAAAAACAAAAAAAAAAATTTGCAATATCCAAAAAATTGGGTATATAATTTCACACGAAGTAAAGTGCGGTGCAAGTGAGTCAATAGACCACCTATACAAGGAAAGAAGAGACCCTGAAAAGAAAGCATTCAACCACATTGGTCCGGCGAGCACATCGACCTACATCATACATAATTCACAAGAGCTCAGTGAAAGAGGGCAAAGTTTTTTTTTTTTTACCAGACAGGGCTAGCTGCCTAGCTTCGGGTTTTTCTTCCTCGGATTTACAAACCCATTTCAGCAATTTGAGAGACGCACTTGGATCGGAAGATGTACGGAGGATCTAGCGATGGCGAGGCCCACGACCCCTCTTCGCAGAGGAAGATTCCCCCGGCGTCTAAGATGCTGTGGGTTCGAAACCTCCGCCGCTACATCGGAACCGGTGCCGGCCTCGGCTCCGAAGCTCTCATGGGTCTGAATGCTTCCCATTTTATCGTTCGAGTTTTCCAAAATTCAATTCGTTTCTTTACGTGAATGCTTTATTCCTTCTGTTGGGATAAATTGGCCATGAATGCTTGTGGTGTTGCCTACCTTCCCAATTTATATGTTCTTACCCCCAACTGTTTTAATTTTAGATGCCTTGAAGTTTTGTTTTACGGTTAGGGTTAATTTATCATTTGATGAAATGTGTTGTTGGGAAGAACCGGAGCGGTATGTTTACAGAAAATTGAGCTTTTATTGGACGAGAAACCTTGTTTTGGTTGATGCGAATACAAGTGAATTGTATAGGCAGGCATTGTAAGAAGGATTGGGAATTATCATAATTTTAGCTTGCGCATGAGGGAGGAGAGGGGGAAATTGAGAACGGGGAGAGGATTTGCTACAATGTTATATGATTCAGGGGTGTGATTCATGAGTTTCATGCACACTTGACTTGTCATTAGTTCTAGTGATGTTCTTTTTTTTTTTTGTTTATGATGTATGATATGAATACAATGTCTCTATTGATTTTTTTTGTTTTCGTCTCTTGTTACTTGTTTATGTATTTTTGCATGATTTGGCTACTCTAACTTCCAGTGGTCTTTTTCTGTATATTAGAGCTGGAAACCAAGAGGATTTTGCTTGATATATTTAAGGAGAAGCAACAGAAGAGTGCTGATGCAATACCAAGCTTCTATAAAAAGGCATGTGTGTTTTGCATTTGCACTTAAAAGTGAAGTCTTTTCCGCAGTTACTATTTTAGCAATATGTTGTTTTTCTCAGAGATCTCTTAATGATTTATTTTAGCTGAAAAACTATAAGATCTGATCCATTTGTCCCATATTTCGTTTGTAATATTGTGTATGATATGCACATTTGCTCACATATTCCTGTTATTGTGTTGGTCAGAAACCTGAAGAAGGATCTATCAGCCAGAGAGTTCAAAGGCTGGCTAAATTTCGTTTTCTAAAGGTGCCGATTTTCTGGACTAAACATGTCTTTTCCATTTTTCATGCCTTCATTCTAGTATCTAGTTTATGCCTACTACATTCTTACTAATGCCTTGTTTATGAAAATTTAAATAATGAAATTGCAAATTAACTGTCCCAACTCCCATGCTGCAACCAGTATAGTTGTTCAGCTAAGATATTATAGTTAAATCTCCTTCTTGTTTGGGACCTGGAGTTTGTCCAGGGATGTCTAATTATATGGTTAGACTTCAAGAAGAAATCAAGAAAGAAAAGAGAAGAAATAGATAGACTAATCTGAGAAGAACGCTCCCATTTTCATTGATTGATAGAGTGCATCTTGCATAACACTCACTGTCCACCTTTTATATAGACAAAGAATGAAAGAAATACAAAGAGTCAAGAATTGCATAATTGAAGTAGAAAACAAGAAAATAGAACTAGTCTTGCTAGTTGTAATGTGCAAATTTGGGCTGGCGTTCCAGAGGGTTTGGAAAGTTTCTACTAGTCTCTAGTACTAATTCATTAAGGTGTAGGGGTTTGAGGGACTTTGTTATAGTCACAGTAGGGTAAGGGCGTCAAACCTCTAATTAGGCATGTGTTTATTTTCTGAATTTTGTAAAGGTCGTAGCCTTGTGCTTTGGCCAGAGAAAGTGTTTTCTGTGCTGGTGGCTAGTGAATTTCTGGCCAAAGGTTTGCTTGCTCTTCGTTTTCACTTAGCTTGTGTATTTTTATGTGTATTCTGCTCTTTTTTTCCTTTAGTTAACAAGTCACAATCACAGCTGATCTCTATAGCAGTCTGCAAGTTCGTGGTTGGTAGAAACATTTTCTATTTTAGCTATAAAAATGACTTATTGGTCTTTCTGCAACAAGCATCCATTTTTATTCATAACATATTCACCATTTTGTATTGATTTGAATATTGACGAAAGCGGACTTCTGGCTATTGCCAATCGTTACTTTTGTCACGCTCTCTTCTCTGACGTCATGCTGCATTACTTCATACTAATGCAGAAACAATCAGATCTTTTGCTGAATGCTGATGATTTGGATGCTATGTGGGTTTGCTTGAGAGAAAATTGTGTGATTGATGATGCCACTTCAGCTGAAAAGGTTTGCAAACAATTTTTTCACAGTCATTACTGCTGTTTGTGTTATCCTATCTACTGTAAGCTCTTTTACCAAGATTCAAAAAATGCTGCAAATAATCATTGAGAATCTCGAGATAAATTTTCTTCAGTTCAATATATTCAGAATGAGTAGCTAAACTGGCTATTGATGAAATTCTTTACAGTGGTCATTTGTTGAGACCTTTTTTATAGCTTGAATGGCTTGTATGCTGTAATTTTTTTTTTCTTTTGGTTGGTGCCTATGAATTTTAGTGTCCTGTTTAGTGTTTGCTCTCTTCTGCACCACCAATTGCTATGACTTCAATTGTGTTGTCATTTTCATGAAATATTTTGCAAGAAATGACAGCAACTTTTCCTCTTAAAGCTTGTTTTTCTTCTTTTGTCATGGTGTAGATGAACTATGAAGACTTCTGTCACATAGCTACTGTTTGCACAGAACAAATTGGTCCCAAATGCAGGCGATTTTTCAGTCCATCAAATTTTATGAAATTTGAGAAAGATGAACAAGGAAGAATTGCCATACTTCCATTCTACCTATATGTGATGCGCACAGTGAGTTTAGCTGTTTTATTTTGCTGTAAATTTTATATTGTTTTTGTTCCAGAGTTCTTAAATTGTAGCATTCAGAAAAAAAAGGTTCTTAATTTGTAAGTAGGTCGATCCTTATAGTAATACTTCTGACTAGGGAGCTTCTGGGAGGAAAAGAAAATATAATTGGTCACTTCAGGAGCCATTTCCTGCTTACTTATATTGACTTGTTATACAGGTTTCTCTGACCCAGGCCAGAATTGACATGAGTGAGCTTGATGAAGATTCAGATGGTTTTCTTCAACCTCATGTATGCACTCTCTTAGTTTTGGATGTGCCCCTTAATTTATAATTTGTTTGCTGATTGTTTCAACGTGATTTGGTTACCAAAAACTAATTGTATTGTTGACCTTCAGGAAATGGAGGCCTACATTAGAGGTCTTATCCCTAATCTAGCACAACTCCGTGATATGCCTTCCGCCTTTATGCAGATGTACTGCCGAATAGCTGCCCATAAGTTCTTTTTCTTCTGTGATCCACATAGGCGAGGTTTGTTCAGTTTATACATTAAGCTTATTGGGATTTGTGTTTTTCATAATGAAATAAACTTGTACGCATGCTCCCTGGTGGTCATACCATATCAATAATTGGCATTGGTAGAAGATAATATTTGATGTTGATACTGTTACCTTAAATATCTTTCATTGACCATGAACAGAATATATGCAAGTGTATCTCAAGGTTTGTGTTATTCATAATTTACCTCTTTGCTGGTATAGGAAAGGCCTGCATAAAGAAAGTGTTGTTAAGTAACTGTTTGCAGGAGTTGATGGAACTACATCAAGTAAGTCTCCTGTAATTCTACATCACCTTTCTCATCAACTTAGTGCATCAGGCTCTCCAGTTAATAAAATGTTTAAATTAGTCATCTTTTCTGAGTTAACTCTTACTTTTATGGCTTATATTAGGAAAGTGAGGAGGAAGTGACTGATACTGAGCAAGCTGAGAATTGGTTCTCTTTGACTTCTGCTCAACGTATATGTGGTAGGTAACATGGACTTTGTGGTTTTCTCCCTTGACTTGCTTACCTGACTCAAAATGTTCTACTTATATACCATAGCAGGGAGACACTCGTTTTGATTTTCATTTGTGTCAAGGAAGCCCTTTTAAAACTTAGGCTGCACATTTTCTCTTTTGGGTCAATTGAGCTCTTTTAAATTGTTTTTTCCCTCACTGAAAGCACTCTAAAATCTCATTATTTTTCGTTTTCCTTTTGTTCTAAACTGAGAATTTTCATATGGGGCATCAATTCTCAATATGTTTATGAAACTCCAAGTATACTTTGATTCGGCTCTTTCTCTGGCTATACCAGCAAAATGGGGTAATGGAGCCATGTAGGGTGGGAAGATATGAAAGAGGACATGCATTACCATTGCTCATGGGGCTCCCTCATTTTCTGAGTAGTTATGGGCTACAGCAATGTTTACGCTTCAGTTAAATGAGGGTTCTATACTAGCAGTTCATGTTTATTTGGGTCATGAAAGGATTTTTCCTGCATCTTGGTATCTTCAAATTTTCTGATTCTGTATATATGCCTTTGGCAGATATGTTTCTTGCACTTGATAAAGATATGAATGGAACCTTGAGCAAGCAAGAGCTCAGAGAGTATGCTGATGGAACACTGACTGATATATTCATTGAGAGGGGTAAGGTTCACTATCACTGTATACAAATTGCAAGTTGAAGCTACCATCCACTAGTTGTTAATTGCTTAAATCCTAACCTTCTGACTAGTTAGGAATCTGGATACATCGAATTCAGGCTAAGGTTGGATTCTATAAATTTTTTATTTGTCTATTGACTGGTTTGATTTTCCAAGTGGTACTCTACAAGCATTCTTTTATGCCCTGTATGATAAATATGACCAATAGTTGTAGCGCTGAGGTAGATAATGATGTTTTGCATGTAATAGTAAAATTGATTGACTATATGCTATAAAATATTAAAATATACTTATCAGCTTAATCTATTGTATATGAAGGCATCATGGTGATATAATATGCAGCTAAGAACATTTTTAATTATAATTTTTTATATAATTATGCCTTGTGTTTATCATAAACATTAACGTACATATTTTTGTGAAGCTTTTGTACTCAGCTTGGTCCAGACCTTCCTAATGGTAGTTGAGAATTGATATAATGTCTTCAAGATCTTTAACGTGTTTTGTAATGCAATGATTATATCCGCTAACTCACTAAGCACGTCACGCGTATAAAATTATAATGATACAGTCTTATATAAGTTGAACCTTCTTTTAATCTCCATAGTGCTACTCTTATGTATGCATTATGCTGTGAACCATGATTAATTTTCTCTGGTTTTTTGTAGTGTTTGATGAACACGTGAGGCGGGGCAAAACCAGTGGAGGGCACTCTCGTGAGATGGACTTTGAGAGTTTCCTGGACTTTGTTTTAGCATTAGAGAACAAAGACACCCCAGAAGGCTTAACTTACCTTTTCAAATGCCTGGATCTCCAAGGAAGGGGTTTCTTGACCACTGCTGATGTTCACACGCTTTTCAGGTATTCACATACAACATTGCAGCCTAACCGGGCAAAGCATGTCTTGTTTTATATAATAACCAAATTTATTTTCTTCCAAAATACTATCTTAGCTAAAAACGGAAGAAAAAGAAGGGTACCATCCACGAGATTGAGATGTCACCCGATACAATCTTCCTACATTAAAGCAAAAATCTGCAATTTTCATCTTGCAGTTTTCTAAGCAAGCTCTGCAAGTCTCAAATTGATAGATACATAGCTTTTTCATTGTGTTTATATTTTCCCTTTGAGTTTAATGGAAACCGAATTGTTAGCTGAAACAACTGTTTGTTGATTGAACAGAGATGTGCATGAAAAGTGGATAGAAGGAGGAAACTACGAGCTCTGCATTGAGGATGTGAGGGATGAAATCTGGGATATGGTGAAACCGGCAGATCCTCTGAGGATAACGTTGGCGGATTTGCTGGGGAGCAAGCAAGGGGGGACGGTGGCGAGCATGCTTATAGACGTAAGAGGCTTTTGGGCCCATGACAACAGAGAAAACCTTCTTCAGGAGGAAGAGGAGCCTGCTGAAGAATGATATATTATGCTTAATTTTTACTAACTACATCGGGAGCTGTCAATAAACTTGCATGTATAGAAAGTGTGGGATAGAAAGTGTGGGAGATGCTGGTCTCCAAATTCTGTTCTTGTTTGCTGTTTATGGATCTCGTTTTTTGTAACTGTTGAGGAAACCAAACCTCTTTTTCTTTACCCCCTTGCAAAGGGTATTTGTGTAATGTTCAATTATAATGGGGCATGTTTTTGAATCTTGGTTGATTTAGTACAAGTACAAGAGGTGACAATCGAGTGCGTATGCTGAAAATGTAACGTTGGGTAATTCAACACTCCTTTTCTTTCAAGATGAAGGATCAAGCTTGGAAGGCATTTTTAATTTTGGTCAGTTTATTGTATGTTTAGTTGAATTTTGTGTTTTTTTTATATCATATGAATTAAAAGCGTCTTTGAGTTGATATAGGCCTTGCTACACTTGTAAAAAATAAGTACTTTTTTCTAAAAAGTATTGCTTATTTATCTTGAAAAATGTGAAAGATAATTACTTTTCACATATTTCAAGGCAAATAAGCAATGTTTTTTTAATAAAAAGTGCTTATTTATAAGAAGTGTAGCAAGCCCATAATCTCTATATTAATTTTAGTACATTTTAATTAAGGGTCAAAAACCGAAAAACACCCCTAAAATAGGGGTACTTATTGCAAACCATCCTCTTTTTGCCATATTACCGTTAACCAGCCACATAAGGTGTTCCGTTAGCCGAACACCATCCGCGATACTATTCCATCAAACAATTTGTTAAATGGATGTTCAATTACAATTTTATCCTTAAACATTAAAATGTCAAACTTACCTCCATCTTCCACCTTTCCTCATTTTCTTCATTTATCATATTGTGAAAAGCCAAGTCAAGGTCTGAATCAAACAACTCTAACAAAGCTACAAGAAACACAAAGTCTTGAAAAAGTAAAAAAGGAGCACGAGGTCTCCATTGACCCAATCACTGAGCCACCCTATTAGTAACTCTATTAACAAAACTAAACTCCATTGACTCAATCAATGAGCCACCCTATTAGTAACTCTATTAACAAAACTAAACTTGCAGCAAATAAAATCTGACACTAACTCCAGAACCAAGGCGATCAAAGAGCCAAAAATCGATCTGGACAACTGTACCCATTGAATCTTTTGAAATACCGAGAGACAATCCGACTCCACAAGGACATGGGTAAGACCTGCCGACCTTGCAACTTCTAAGCCCTGCAAAATAGCTTTATTTTCAGCTATTTCCACCAACGAACCTGATTGGATCCTCTGCGAGCCCACAAAACAGACTTCTCTTGTTGGCAACCTGCATACAAAGCCCACACCACACCCATTGTCATTTACAACATCACAATTCAAAATTTCCCATCCCTACTCAGGAAGATGCCATACATTATTGCACCTACCTTCATCCCACTGTATGAATGTCATTCATTTGTGGGTCTCAGTAAAATCCAAATGGAAGTTCATACTAGATTCAATTATAGAAGCATGTCTATCTTTTATTCCTTCAAAAAGTGATTTATTTTGAGCCCTCCAAATTCCATGCACAATACCAGCCCAACCAGCTACTCCCTCTCCATCAAAATACTAAAAGACCCGTTCAGCCCACTCCATGAAAGAAGTTGTGCCCTCCCCCAATTCACCAAATTCGGGGCAAAGCTCCCAGATTTGACGAGGCAGAGCACAACCATACAAGGCATGCAAAGTTGATTCAGTCACACCACATTCAACACAAAGAGGATTCAAGATAATTTTTCGGTGAAATAAATTTTCTTTACATGGGAGAGCCTGCCTAAAAGCGTGCCATAGGCAATTCCAATTCCTAACCTGTGGAACAATATGAATTTTCCACAAATTTTTCCACACAAACTCCTCCTTGGTCACATATGAGGGAGCCCTAGCCAAACCTTTAGCAACCTTTTTTCGAACATGAGATGATACGCTGATCGAACATTACAATCTCCCGTATTTGTGTCTAACCAAATTAGTTGGTTACAAATTTGAGGTTCAGAAGATGTTGGGCTAGAATAATGTCCACATCGCATGGAAAACAAACATTCCTAACCATTTATTCATCCCAAAACCCCCGAACTCAAATCAATAAGGTTGACCACCTAAAGATTCGCATCAACTCCATAGAAATTGCCAGCCACTCTGAAAGAGGATGGACAAGGAAGCCGTCTATCAATCCATACCTTTAAATTACTCAAATTGCCAGAAGGAACCTTCCACAATGACCTTTCGAGCCTCATGAATGTTGCGCCATGAATAGCTTCAGTTGTAGCCTACCTTTGCCTCCAAGAAAGTGGATTTTGGGTAGTACTTAGCCTTTAATAACTGCCCTATAAGAGATTCTAGATGTTGGATGATTCGTCATCCTTGTTTGGCAAGAATAGCGAGATTGAAGGTATCTAAATCTCAGAATCCTAGCCCTCCACTAGCTTGACACATGTGAGCCAACTCATCTAATGCACCTTCTTCTTCGACCTTGAGTCCCCTCAAAGGAAGTTACTCATAATCTGTTCCATCTCCCGACACATCTCGGTTGGAATTTTGAAGCAAGACATAGCATACAAAAGAATGGATTGGATTATCGATTTGATTTGGACTTCCGGCCTTTTCGGATCTGGATGTAACACCCTTATACGTATACTTAGTAATAACTTATTTCTTATATAAGCAGATAATTCACATATAATAACTATCCACATAAGCACATAGTAGAAATTAACAACCATATAAGATTGCATACACACAAGCATACCTATATGTTGTTACTTTTATACTCACTCTAACTTTTATTACAACCCAAAAGTCCAAGATGAAAAATGAGGAAGAGAAGGCTACATAAGGCTTCAACTGACCAACAAGTATGAATTTGACCTCTAAAAGAGACACACATCAGTAAGATCTAGCCGAACATGAAAAAATTGTTTTACGATTTATGTGAGTCGCATACTCAGTTAATATAAACCATCACCAATTATTTCACACAAAACCAAGCAATTAGTCGATATATATACACATACAAGTTATATATATGTCATATATGAATTTACTATGCATATGCAAATGCTAATATGTCCGATTTATTTTTCTATGAACAATTCAAGCCTGAATCTGCCTCGAGTTTCCTGTATATAGACTCTTATGGTCTCTTTATAAAAATAGATCTGAAGATCTCCCCTATGAATTAGACCCGAA
The DNA here is from genome assembly GCA_964016875.1 of Fallopia convolvulus. NCBI lineage: Eukaryota > Viridiplantae > Streptophyta > Magnoliopsida > Caryophyllales > Polygonaceae > Fallopia > Fallopia convolvulus. The sequence continues at coordinate 27,761,418 of OZ024736.1, forward strand.
TGCCTCCTGTATGACCCGTAGGTCTTGTATGACCCGTAGGTCATGTATGACCCGTAGATCCTATATGACTCATAGGTCCTGTAATACAGATTCAAGGCGAGACAATCACATATCCTTTTAATCTCATTGCAATATGTTATGCAATCAAGTGCATCATGTACTCATATATCATATGTCATTTGCTAACATACTTTTTGTACAAACAACTCTAGAAATTTCAAAGCTACCACATATAACATATATATATATCATATAACATATATAACACATTTATCCATATAGTACATATATCTATATAACACATAAGGTTTAATCTCCGGTCTATACTAACCTTTTTAAGACAGATATTATATCTCTTTATCGTTGTCCTTGACCACGACTTAAGACTTGTGCTCATATATATATATATATATATATATAACTCAATTCAAAATTAGCCTATTTACTCTTTTAAACTCTAACCCTAAATGCAATGAAATGCTAATATGCAATATAACTTCTTGTGTATAATTCCAAATTCTTTACAACTTGACAAGGATAAACTATATATATAAAAAAACATTTTTCAAGTTCAAACCTTTTTGGAAAACTTGATCAAAGGTCTCCAAAAATCATTAGAAAACAAAATCCTAAAATCACTCTTAAATCTTTTATCAAATATAAATCCAATATCGAAAACACCTTTCAGAACTATAAATCAATTGATTTTCAAATCAAAATCAATTGTAAATCCAAATGTAGAAAAATTAGTACAATTTAAATAAACTATTAATTAATTAAAACTTACAAAGTAAGTAAGTAATACTTGTACTTCTAAATTAAAACTGATTGAATAAATCTTGTACCAAGTAGATCAAAACAACATCAAAACAACATCAAAACAACTTCCTCTTTTGTCTTCTCTCTGGAACCCTCCCTCTATTTCGGTTTTTTTCCTCTCTTTTTTTTTCAATTTTGTTTCGTGAAATGCAAGAACATATTAACACACACACACACACAATAATGTAGTCGAAATAAAACAAAAGTCGGCATAATGTTTTAGAAAAATTATATTTTTCACCCTCAAATCTTTTTTACTATAAAATTTACTTTAAAATAATTATTAATTAATTTTAGTTATTTTTTTTAAAAATATAATTAACTTAATTCGAAAATAAATATTACTTTTAAAAGTTCAATATATGTCATGTCAATATGCAATGTGTATGCTACTAATATTATATGAATGCAAAATGACGTATGCACTTTGGTCGTGGGTGTTACACTCGACAAAGTATTGGCTTTCCACGTTTTTATTTCTTCCACAATCTCTCTTTGATTTGACCAAAAATCACCTTCTTTGATCTACCTACCGTTGTAGGTAATCCTAGGTACCTTTCATGTTTTTCGACTTCCCGCACATCTAAAATACTTTAAATTTTTGCTCATCGTTGTTCACTTACATTCCCTCTAAAAGATAACTCGGACTTTACGAAGTTTACTTGTTGAACCAACTCATCTTCATAGGCATGGAGGATAGAAACAATTTCCGACCCTTGTTAACAAGTTGCTTATGCAAACACCACGCTATCATCTACAAAGAATAAGTGAGAAACAATCAGAGTCGTTCTAGCAATGAGCGTTCCTCCCCGCTCACTCTCCCGAATTAATGATGAAAACCCTTCAACAAATACAAAGATTAAGGGTAACCCTGCCTTAGACCTCGAGAAGGAGAGAAACAGTGGGACGGGCAACCGTCCATCAAGACCGCAAACGAGATTGTGAACACACAGTTCATGATCAACGGAACCCATTGGTCACAAAAACCTAGTTGCCGCATGATCCGCTCCAAGAAATTTCATACAACCCTGTCGTAGGCCTTTGCCATATCCAATTTTACCGCCAAGTAGCCTACCTTTCCTGTTCTTCTACTCTTCATATGATGGAGAATCTCGAAAACTGAGAGGACGTTATCTATGATCAATAAACTAGGCACAAAGGTACTTTGGGTCATGGACACCACATTTTTAGCACTCCTTTCAACCTGTTTGCAAGCATTTGGAAATCACCTTATACAACACATTACAAAGATTGATGGGACGAAGGTCCTTCATTCGATTAGGATTAGTGACTTTTGGATAAGAGAAATGAAAGTGTGATTCAAGTCAGGAGGAAAAGGGGCACCGTGAAAAATATTAAGGCAAAAGTAAATAATCTCCAGTCCAACAATATGGCAATGCTTTTGAAAGAATAGGGCTGACATACTATCAGTACTCGGAGATTTAGTCGGATGCATAGATAAAAGGGTTAAGCGTACCTCTTCACCAGAAAATGGACGAGTGAGCTCGGAGTTGTTCAACTTCGTCAATAAAGGCGAGATTCATTGAAAAGCTCGGAGTGGACGAGCGAACTTCTCCATTACATCCATCTTCATCAACCAACTTTAGAATCTTATTCCTTCTACACCTTTCATTTTCTTTTTGATGAAAATAGGCAGAATTTCGATCTACCTATGTCAACTCATTCACCTTATCTCGCTGCAGACATATCAATTCCTTCTTCGCTATTAACTTCCTCTCTTCTTCCTCCAAAGCTTTCCTACGACCAACCCACACTCCCTTCACTTTCCTCGTTTTTGGTTATTTGTTTATAAGTTATTTTTCTGGATGGTTTTCTACACTTATATTTTTAAGAGCGATATCTCGAAAAAACCGTGAGTTGTAGGGTTATTTTGTGTAATTTAATAACAAGAAAAAGATAGCGCCCTAACTTTAAGGTCGGTTTGCACTTTGCAGTTTGTATGAGTAGAGCAGAGAATCAGATTCAGTACAACACTTTCATTTCACAAGGCCACCCTTCTGAGAAACTCCTTTCGGATACATTAGATTGGTTTTTCACTCGAATCCAGTCTAGATTAGGCTTTCGTTCATACGCAGATGGGGGAAGGACGAAAAGTGGTCGTATCTGCTCTTCAATTCACTTGCACCGATGACGTCTCCACCAACCTCGCCACCGCTGAAAGGTACACTGATTTATTCGTTTTCCTTTTCCTCTTCAATTACATCACCAAGGAATAGTGAAAGATCCAATATTTTTGGGTCCGCAAGTTCGTCTGATACATATGTACAGAACTCTCTCGATTAGAGTACGCAATTTTGCGGCCTCTCTCGATTATCTAGTTCGAGGCTGTTGTTTAACTGTATCTGTTTGCACTTAACACATATGTACAGAACTGTATCTTTTTTGTGTTTTGCTTACTTCTGATACTCTCTATGCAGGCTTGTTAGAGCTGCTCATCAGAAGGGTGCAAACATTATTCTCATACAGGTTCATTCTAACTGCTCTTTAAGTATAACTTGGGAAAGAAACCAGGGCTTTTTACTAAACGTTTCGAGCTTTTACTATTTCAGGAACTTTTTGAAGGACACTATTTCTGTCAAGCTCAGAGGGAGGATTTCTTTCGGAGAGCAAAACCATACAAGGACCACCCCACAATTCTGAAGTAAGTCCATTGTAGTCACATTCTTACTTTTCTTATCCTTGGCTAAACTTTTTCAATTTTTAAATACCATTCTTGTGATTGTTTGACAGGATGCAGAAACTTGCAAAGGAATTGGGAGTTGTTATACCAGTTAGCTTCTTTGAGCAAGCAAATAATGCTCATTACAATTCTGTGGCAGTTGTTGATGCTGATGGCACTGATTTAGGGCTATACCGCAAATCTCATATACCTGATGGTCCAGGTATTTGTAGTGTCTAAGAGGTTCATTAATCCTCCAGCTTTCTTCTCCTTAAGTTTGATTGATGATAAAAAGTTTTCATCCATGCAGGGTATCAGGAGAAATTTTACTTCAATCCAGGTGACACAGGTTTCAAGGTCAGTGTTTCTCTCTTTTAAATCCACATTGTGGTATGTTGAGTGTAACTGAAGTAAATTGTTTGCTCAACAGGCGTTTCAAACTAAATTTGCGAAAATTGGAGTAGGTGAGCTTTGTATCTGCAATCTTCAGTCTTCATTGTTGAAAATAAACCTAGTTTACAGATGACAAGACTATATCATGTGGTGTTTCTCAGGAATTTGTTGGGATCAGTGGTTTCCTGAGACCGCTCGAGCAATGGTACTTCAAGGTGCAGAAATACTGTTCTACCCCACAGCTATCGGTTCTGAACCTCAAGATCAAGGGCTTGACTCTCGTGACCACTGGAAGCGGGTTATGCAAGGACATGCTGGTGCCAATGTGGTATGTTGCATAAGCTTGTCCTAAGTTTTGATATAACTTTTCTCCTGCCTATTAAGAGCTGAATTAAACCAATATGATCTCAGTTTAAACATTCTCTTGGACATTTTTCAAGTTATGAAATGAGAAGTTTAATATGTTTGGCTAAATTTCAGGTGCCTTTAGTAGCTTCAAACAGAATTGGAAAGGAAATAATTGAGACTGAGCATGGGAAGAGTGAGATTACTTTCTATGGAAATTCCTTCATAGCTGGTATAACTACACTTCTGGGTCTATATGCTCAACTAAAAGCTATGTCTTCACAATAACACTCTTGGAAATTGATTTATACCATGTCATATATAAACAGATCCAACTGGTGAGATTGTAGCATCTGCTAATGACAAAGAGGAAGCCGTCCTTGTTGCAGAATTCGACTTGGACAAAATCAAGTACAAGAGACACAGCTGGGGAGTTTTCCGTGATAGGCGTCCAGATTTATACAAGGTGCTTCTCACAATGGATGGAAGAGTTTGAAAACCCATTTTCTGTCCTGCTTTGTGCATTCAAATAATTGTGGCATTTTACATGTCCCAGGGGGAGAACTTTCTTTCAGGTTATGCAAACCTTTCTGTGTTTTTTCTCTCCATAAGAATTTTGTGGAATTTGTTTGTTTTGAAACAAGCCAAGTGTTCTCCCATTCTAATTTTATTTAAAAGAGATGGAAGAGTTTCACCCGTTTTCCATGTTTCAATTATGTGCAGCTTCTGGTTTAATCTGTTTTTTGAAGCTCTCGACTCTTGTACTTGAAAACTGCTGGAAGGAACATAAATAAATTATGGTACAAACTCTAAAATGGGAAGAGAAACACAAATTTGTTGTTAGTGGTTAATTCTTCCTCTTAATCTAAATGGGAATACATGACTAATAAGAATAAACAGAAAGCAACTTAATTTACATATAATTTCTAGTCTATATACACATCAAAATCCACTTTAATTACCAACATCCAAAGCCGGAAAAGTTCAGCTATTAGGGAAAAAGAAGGCAACATTACATGTTAAACTACATTCGAAACGGTTTTCTTGGAGTAGAAGATCTGTTCTCAAGAGATTGCAGCCTTTGCTTGAGATGAAACACTTCAACCTGCTCAGTATGTAAAAATTGGAAAAATTTACTAAGCAAATGATGTTTTAACATTCAACATTGTAATGAATCAAACACACAAACAGAGACGGCTCAGTAGATGCATAACCCACGTAATACCTGTAGCTGAAAAGCTCTTGCTCTTTCATTTGTGAGGATTCCCCTCGTGGAATGTAACTCCTATGAAACACTTGTAAGATCAGGATCAACAAGGTAGCACAGTCTAAGATTTTTGTATAAAAAAATGTTCAAAATTAGCAGAGGAAAATCACCTTTTGGGTATCATCCAAAACAGCCTTAAGAAATGCCACATCATGTTCAAGCCTGACATTGTCAGAGTGTACCAAATTTGCCTCTTCTTGAGCAAGCTCTAAACCTGCCAACTTCTCCTTCAACAACTCCATCTCCTTCACGGTATCATCCACTTTCTTCTCCAGCTCCTGTCTACTCTTCTGGACAGAGAACAAATTTTTGTCAGCAACTTCATGACCCGCCAATGCAGCTGCCAATTGCTCTTCCAAAGCTTCATTCTTTCTTATCAAGGCTGCCATTTTTGCTTCACACAACTGATATATGGTTGATGGAGATGAAAGGATAGCTGATTTATCATCAATCTCAGGGAAAATTCTATCATGGTCACAATTGTCTCTGTTTTCTAACTCTGATGAAGAGGGTATCACTTCTGTGATCACTTTTCCAGAAATGTTGGACAATGAACGCATATCCTGCTGTTTACCTTGCTCCACTGACTGAATTTTACACGTTGATCCGTGCTTGGAATTTTCTAGAACTAAAAGTCTAACATATATAATTATTTCATTCAGTACTCTAGAATGAGATTATATCAACATTGTCTGGAATTGATTTTCACAGATTTGTGTAAGCTCACCATTTGGATTAATTGGTTACAAAAAAGTACCCATATACTTTTTCAACTTGCTAGAATACCCTATTTTGGGTATTCTTGCAAAAGATAATGCAACAACTTCATTTTGGTTAGATGTGGATAATGTCTTGTCTTCATAAACAATATGCATGATGAGAAGTTTGCTTAAAAAAGAAAGCACATTAAAAATGTAGCAAAAGCTCAAGATGAGTTTCAGGATCTCATACCTGCATGAAAGAGCTATCATTAACTAAAGTTTTGGCAAGTGATCTGTCTGATTTTTCTGCATTCAATTGCTTCCTCAAACAGACGCTTCCAGAACTAGAATTTTGTTCACTGAGTACAGATCCAGACATGGATCTCCTGGTGGAGCCATGCTCATCAATAGCAGAAACTAAATTTTTCTGTGTGACAGAATCAGCAGAACATGGAAGAGCAACATTAAGTTGATATGCCAAAGTAGTTGATGAAGTATGGCTATTACAAAGTTGTCCTGTAATTTTGTTCGCTGGGGCGTCCTTTGCAGATACTTGCTCGTTCTTTTCCAAAACGAATACTTCAACCTGTACAAGGGAAGCCCAACTTCAGTTTAGAATAATCTCTGTTATCCTAAGTGATGCAATGAGTAAAGAGAGCATTGATCATTATAAACCTGGTTAGATGGCTCCTTTTTACACCCTCCAAATGCAATAAGAAAGTCTCTTTCCTTGTGTTGCACTAAGACCAAGCTAAATCCCTGCAAATGTGTGACATAAATGATTTCAGTGTGAAAAATGAAAGAAAAAAAATGTGATGTGTAGGAAGGTAGCTCACTTTATTCATAGTGATAGAATATGAAGGTGATTTGAAGGCAACCGACCACTCCTGCTTTAAAACATCGAATACTAAACTTTCCGCATGGCCTGAAATTAAAAATGAACAAAACAGTATTGTTCTCACAATGTAATACATGAACTATTGCATATTTATGTAGCTCAAGATGGTAAAATTTTCTGAGTCAATCTAGCCTATGCAAAAATCCACATTTACATGAGCAACTATGTACATGTAATCAATATAGGAAATGAAGTACGACAAAAAGTAGCAAGACATGAGTCATACGTCTTTTACGGCTTCCACCGCCAATGATATACCATTTAATTCCACATAAGACACCACAGGAACCGGATCTTGGTGATGGATGGAAACCTTGAACCTTGATCTTGGACCAGGCCATCTGACAAATAAAAAGAAACAAAATTGAGCAAAGTATAGCTTGATTTCAAATTTTCTAAAAGCAGTAATACTATGTCTGAGAAAGGGATCTATACAAACCATTTCAAAATCAAGCGAGTACAAATCATTTAAAGTCTTTGACTTTGAAGAGCCTCCAAAAACAAACAAAGTTCTATCATCATAAATAGCAGCAACATGATTTGATCGAGGTGATGGCCTTGCTCCTCTGGCAATAACTTTGTTTATTAGTGATCCAACAAAACAAAAATATCCATAACAACGCAAAATTCTATTTAGTTACCAGAAACAGAAGCAACTTACGTGCAATGAAGAGGCAGCCAAGTCATTGACTTTAGCTCAAACATATATAGGTCATTCAGCTTTCTCTTCTTTGAATCTTCACCACCGAAGACTAATAAATGAGATCCTACTATAACAACAGCATGGCCACTTCGAGCAACCTGTACTTATGTATCATCCTATCAAAATCTTTGCTTTAAATTGGATCCTATGTTCATTTCAAATTGACACACATCCAAAAATGTTCTTTAACATATTCATAGCAAGTCAAATTCCTTACAGGTATTTCTCCCTTTGCCTCCTTTAGTGACCAACATTTTGTTTCAGTATCAAATGCCCAAACTTCAAAATGCAAAACAGCGAGTTAGAGATTCCTTATAAAACTTAAAAAAGAAGCACATATGGAGAAAAGTGAGCAAACTTTACCTGAAATCTTTTCACTACTGGGGTCAGTTTTTCCACCAACTAAAAGAACTTTCTTACCCCAAGAAACCTAGTTAAATACATAGGCTGCAACTAATCAAAACTGGTATAGTACAACCATTATTTATGTTTTCTACATGCACATTGCAGATCTCAGCAAAGATTGAGATGTCTTACCAAGCTATGGCCCTTGCATGCTGGAATCTTCAAGGGCAGACTAGTCGGTGACAAAGAAATATTGGAAGAAGCAGTTGTCCATGAAAATTGTTCAAAGTTTAGCACCTGTATTAAAAAGCAAAATATCACATTGCAGAACAGTTTCCAGACCCCTTAGAAAGTATTCCAACATGGCTGAAGATGTAAAAAAAAGAAGGCCAGGCAAGAAAGCGAAAAAAGTAGAAGTCAGGTACCTGGACATCATCCAATGTTCCGTTTACAGATTCCCCACCAACAACAACCATCTTGTTCTCGAATACAGCAGCTGCATGCTGGACATAAAAAAATATAACTTTTCAGGCTCAAATTTAAAATATATTGCATGTTAAAAAACTAAAGATATAATCACGATGTTTACATACATTAAACCGAGGTGCAGGCTTGTTTCCAGCTATTGATAACTCCATCCAGCTCTCTGAGCTCCTAGGTGCAGAGTTGTTGGAATCAGATGTAGTAGATGAACACTGGCAATCATGATCATCTGAATTACCTCCACTCTGATGAATTTCAATACGTTAAGTAACAAATTTCTTGATGAAAAAGCAAATGAAGCTAAGCAGAAAAGCCTTACATTGGGATTTCCAATCTTTTTATGGTGTCTTGAAGGGCTTCTACTTCCTTGACCAGGGTCTGAGAGCTGCACTTTGAGCCTGATTCAGATAGATCATATTAAATGTGTGAGGTTCATTCGTTTGTTACACAACATCTAATGAATCAGACACCCAAAATATGTCTTACATAATACATGAGCAAAATCACTTTAATGATCAAGCTACTAGTGGGCTACTATTGACTAGTAGTTGATCAAATATCTCTCTAACGAGGATCAGCATGAAAACAATCCACCTCCTTATCCGGAATAAGCACAAAACAACACTGATAACCCACATACACCACAGTCCAACGAAGTAACTAACTATGATCCACCTCCTTATCTAGGTTTCCTAATAGATTTTAATGATGCTAAATATGAAAGAAATAAATTTTCTTGCAAATCTTAAGTCATAATATAGTGGAATTCATAGCTTAGTAAAAGCCACAAGTACCCATATCATGAATAGGGGACTAATACAGCAAAAAAAAAAAAAAAAACAGAGGGAAAACCCACAAAATGGAACATCAAAAGGGGGTAAGAATATTGTAAAGAGGAGAAGAACAAATTACCTGCCATGTTTCTTCCGACGGCGAGAGAATACAAACATTTTCCACTCTTACCAGTTACAGCAAATAGAAACACTTTCCAACTCCTAAAAACCACCCAAAAAGACATCAATACCAAACAAAAGCCAAAAGGGTATCCATCCATCCATCAATATCGTTACAGTGCGAAGACATAAATCCCACAATTATACCATCCAAAACATGAACATTACCATCGCAATCATCAGAAATTGGGGGAAGAAAACTATAAAAAAAGAAAACTTACACTAAAAATCAAAGAAATAGACAAACAAGGTGAAGTGGGAACTCAAAAGCCAGACAGAGCAACTTTTAATTCTTAATTTTGGAAACTCAGAAATGGAAGATGAACCTGAATAGTAGTAAGATAAGAAGATTGCGAAATTTGCAATGGCAAAAGCAACCAAACCAGACACCGAAAACACACCAAATTCCTCCAAAAGCCTAAAAAACGCAGCTTTCAGGGGTGCTTGGGAAAATGTGGCTAGCCTCTACCCCATAGAGTTGATGGATTTTGCAAGATTGCGATAAATACCAGCACTGAGCATGTGTTGCACAGTCGTCGTTTTGCTCCGAGTGAGTCTTCACTTGATTGTCGTTTTGGTGGGGTCCATCCGTTTCTGTTACTCTCCCTAGCAAGTGGTCCGCTTTTCTGTCCTAGCATTGCCAGTAGATACTGGCAAGGTGGAGCCAGCGCATGTTAGCAAAACCGGCGCTTTGTAAGCTGAACACGCCTGGGATTGAGTCTAGAATGCGCCGGAGATGTGACCCGGTGACCGTTGGAAGGGATGGGTAGGGAATGGCATTTTCGTAGTTTGTTCGGATTTTGGGGGCATTTAGCCCGGGTAAGTAGGTATTCGCTACGAAAATTGGGCAATCCTTGAACACGGTGAAGAGGAACGTGCAATAATACCAGCGGTTCCGAAATTGCTTTACCCAGTTTACCTCAAGTTGGAGGTACATTTTTGTAACCAACAATCAACGAAATAATTGCTTTACCCAGTTTACCTCATGTAGCCACCATTTTCATACGTGCAATAATTGATTCATCTATTGATTTTATCCCCAGCGGCGTCGGTCACTTTGAAAATGACCAAAAACCATTACACATGCATGAATTAATCCATGACGATTTGTAAATCATCTCTATGAAAATATTTATATTACGCGTTCCGAAATTTAGTATTTGAGTTGATGGTCTAATGATACTTTTTTTATCACGTAAGGTTTTGGCATGTAACTTCATCGTAATACCACAATAGTTTCAAATATTTATTCCAAAAAATATACCCCATCCTATATTATTTTTTTTTTTGAAAGGAAAGTTGTAAATTTTATTAAAGGTCTAACTCCGCCAAAGCTAAAACACCCGACGGAAAATTAGAACCAAATATTTGTTCATGACCCATTTCGGGACATAAACGAGCAACATAGTCAGCTACAACATTTCCATGACGACTTACATACACACACGAATTTGAACTAAAAGACTGTAAAAGGAGTCTAATATCATCTAAAATCAACCCATAATAAGAGAGATTAGAACCTCCCCTAGTAATTCCTAATATTAAACTTAGTGAATCAGTTTCAGAAATTATAGATAAGAAGCCAAGTGACTTTGCCAATTGTAGACCAAACAACAGAGCACGTGCTTCCGCAATTAAGACCGGCATTGTCGATGAGCAGCGGCGAACAACAGAAGAGACCACTACACCTGCTGAATCTCGTAAAACCACCCCCAATCCAGTGCCATTATCCCTCAGACAAGCGGCATCAGTGTTAATTTTAATGATCCCAGGTGGTGGTGGTTGCCATGAAGAAATTCGTGATACAGGTTGAGATGATTGAGGAGATTGATCAGCAACAGCAACAGATTTGTATGCAAGAATATAATTGTTGTAACCTATTAGCAGATTAAGCCCCTGATTATACCTGCTCTGAAAAATACCCAGATTTCTTGCACTCCAACAAACCCAAGCAATTAAAAAAAATTCTTCAACACCAGCAGCGCCATATTGATCCGCAATTTGCATTACCAAATCATGCAAAGAAGAAGATTGCAAGGAAAGCAAACCAGAAAGTATTCCTGATTGGTTCCACAAAGGCCGAGCTTGAGAACAGCTAAAAATCATATGCCAAGCAGTTTCAGGAGCATGATTACAGAGTTCACATATAGCAGTATCAGTAACCTGACGTTGATGTAGGCCAACCTTAAGACTCAAAGAATTGGACAATAACTTCCAAGCAAAAGTGCGAAGCTTTGGAGGAACATTAAGCTTCCAAACAATGCTCCATACTGGCGAAGAGGGTGCAATATGCAAGCCCTAAGATAAATCAGACATCCCTAGCCAGTAAGCAGACTTCACCGAAAATAAGCCATTCGAACACAAAGGCCAAAACAGAACATCTTCCGTTGAAAAATAGCTTAAAGGCAACCCTAACACAAGCGTAACATCAGAAGGTTCTAACACAGCATTTAACCGTGATAGATTCCAAGTGCGGTGATCAGGATTAATCAAATACGACACCATAAGCGTTAAATCAGCCCCTTGAACCAACACTGGCTGTCGAAATTTACCAAAGCCATCTGGCACCCATTTATCACGCCAAACAGAAATATTGCATCCATCCCCCACACGCCATGCTAACCCTTCTATAAGAAGAGATTTAGCACCCCATAAACTAGAACAAGTATAGCTTGAATTAAGGCCTAATCTCGCTGATAGAAAGTTGGAGCCTCTATAATACTTTTCCTGAAAAATTCTACTGATAAGTGCATCAGGAAACTGAAGGAGGCACCATCCTTGTTTAGCAAGCATGGCCGAATTAAACACCTTTAAATTTCGAAACCCTAGCCCACCAGATTTTTTGGACTTACAAAGAAAAGCCCATGACCTCCAATGTAGTTTTCGTCTATCTGCAGAATAGCCCCACCAGAAATCTGACAGCATAGAGTGAATCTCATCAATTAAAGAATCAGGTAATCTGAAGATACTCATTACATATAAAGGAATAGCTTGCAACACAGATTTAATCATCACTTCACGACCTGCTTGTGATAAAAGTTTGGATTTGCAACCCGAAACCTTTTTCCTGATTCGCTCCTTAACCATAGCAAATACCACTTTCTTTGAGCGTCCAATAATAGTAGGTAACCCCAAGTATTTTGAGTACCTATCAACCTCCTGAACATTCAAAAAAGAGCAAATTTCATGTCTCTGTTGAGCTGAAACATTTCGACTAAAACAAATTTCTGATTTGGCCATATTAACTTTCTGTCCCGATGCCCTTTCGTATTTACTGAGAATATCAGTTATTATCGAGCATTCTTGCAAATTTGCTTTAGCAAATAATAAACTATCATCAACAAAAAAGAGATGTGAAACCGGCAATGCTGTACGACTAACCGAAATACCATGCAAATCTTGCGTTTGTACAGCCTTGTGAATCATAGAAGATAGGCCTTCAGCACATAAAAATAAACAAGTACGGTGAAAGTGGACAGCCTTGACGTAAACCACGAGTCGGAGAAATAAGGCTATGCAGACCACCATTATACTTAAACGTCAGAGATACAGTTTCCAAGCAACTCATAATCCGATTCGTCATGGATTCAGCAAACCCGAATTTGAGGAGTAAAGAACGTAGAAAAGGCCATTCTACGCGGTCATAAGCTTTCATCATATCTAACTTTAGACCAAAAAATCCATTAGCACCCGAACGACGATTTTTCATACAATGAAATGCCTCAAAAGCAATGAGAGCGTTGTCTGTAATTAAGCGTCCAGGAACAAAAGCACTTTGCATAGGTCCAATAAGATGATTCAGAAAAGGCTTAATCCGATTTGCTAGTACCTTAGCAACCAACTTATATAAGATAGTACAAAGGCTAATAGGCCGATAATCACTTATTCGCTTTGGCTCTTTAATCTTAGGAATAAGTGTAACCACTGTGCTATTAACCTCTCTGAGATCAGAACCTCCAACCCACCAATCCTGAATAAAGGCTACAATGTCTGAGGCAAGAATATTCCAAAATTTTTGGAAAAACAGAGCATGCATACCATCTATTCCCGGCGCCTTTGTCGGATGCATTTGAAAGAGAGCAAAACGAATCTCATCAGCACTGGGGACAATATCCATTAATTGATACTGATCATGGATGATCCGCACAGAAAGACAATCCAAAACAGTGTCAAAAGCATCAGGATCTTCCGAGCGAAAAGATTATCATAGAACCGAACAATTTCATCCTCAATCTCCCGATCAGATGATAGCAAAACATTACTCGAATCAAGAAGACCCTGGATACGATTATGTGCTCGGCGTTCAGAAGCCTTATGATGAAAATATGGTGTATTTTTGTCTCCGTTACGAAGATCATTAGATCGTGCACGCATAAACCAGTATGCCTCTTCTTCAGCCTGCAACTTCTCAATTTCAACACTTATAGATTGACAAGAATCCAAAACAAAACCATCCGGAAGCAATTGTTGTAATGACAGTAAACGCTTCTCAAGAAAAGAACTCCGTTTCCTGCGACTTCGAAATTCTTGATCAGCCCAAGAAGAAAGATTATCAGCACAGATTTCCAACTTTTTCATTGGGGTGAGACAAGAAGTTTCCCAGGAATCCTTAACAATCTTAGCACATTGCTCATGAGATAGCCAGAAGGATTCAAATCGAAATAAACGTTTCCTGAAGCAATTCCCAGTAGGCCGTGCATTATCTAAATTTAAACAGAGGAGTGAATGGTCTGAATGAATACGAGGAAAAAGTGAAATAGCAACAGCAGGGTAAAGAATAGACCAAGTGGAAGTACAAAGGCCTCGATCGAGACGCTGCCTAATAACATTATTCTCTCGTCGCCCTCTATGCCATGTAAATTTACCACCATAAGCTCCCATATCAAGCAATTGCAAATCAGAGATAACATCACGAAAAGGCTGCATATCAGATTCCCGAGCTACTCCTCCTCCCTGTTTTTCTGAAGCGTCTACAATCTGATTAAAATCTCCTAGGAAAATTTTTGGAAGATGACAAGCACTATTGAGTTGTCGTAATAATTGCCAGGTTTTCCACTTATGTTCCCTTTCCGGATGACCATAGATGCCATTAAAAATCCATTCACCTTTTGACGGATCACTAATCTGAGCCATAATGTGATTACTTGAATAAGATATAATAGAAACATCAACATCACGCCACCAGAGTCCAAGACCACCAGATAAGCCACGGCTATCTAGACAAAATCCATTTGAAAATCCACATCTTCTCATAACTGATTCATGATCCCGTTTCGATACCATAGTTTCCATTACAAAAATAATGGAGGGACGATCTCTCCAAGCCCATGAGCGGAGAGTTTGAACTGTACCGCGGTTGCCCAATAAGCGGCAGTTCCAACCATAGATTTTCATGATTGTTCGCGAACACAGGGTTCACCCGTATTCTCTACTGGATGTGCATCAGAAACAGAGGCATCAGAAGTCTCCTTTCGTACACGTTTAGGGGGAGATTGAGCACCAAACACTATTGAATCTCTATGAATAACGGAAATCTTGCGTTTCAGATCTGCCACGGAAACACCTGTGACAGTTACACCCATTGTAGGTTTCGTAACAATCAAAGGTGATGCTCGAGCATTATCTCTACCAGCCACAGAATGTACATCAGTAGGCAAAAGAGCATGTACACAATCAGACACAGAAGCACTACCAGAAGATGTAACAGCAGAGACCACAACAGTAGGAGTGTTAGAAGATACAGAAAGTTGTTGAAATTTATCCAACCACTCCTGTTCTCGGTCCCGTTCAGCAATTGGAACACGAGAACGGCGCACAACAGGACTTGCACGGAGCCATGCGCCATACGACGCTTTCTGACGATCAAAAGTTGTAACATCGAGAGTGGTACAATCCTTAAAAGAATGACCCAATCTACCACAAGCAAAACAGAAAATGGGTAGATGCTCATACTTGACATCAAACCAGAGAACCGAATTTCCCACTTTAATTTTCGTGCCGCGAACAAGCGGTTGGTGAATGTCAAAATCAATACGTAACCGCATTACTGAATCCAAACCCAGAATATCAGCATCATCAAAAGCAATGAAATGGCCAATATGATTGCCAATGGAACGAGCAACTAACAGAACGGAGGCCCAAAGGCAAATCGTGAATCTGAACCCAAAAAGGTTTTTTTGTAAAATCAATCTCAGATAACTTCTGTAACCCATTGAATTCACAAAGAATCAGTAATTGATCATCAAAAGACCAAGGTCGACCATCAAGCACCCTTGTACGATCATCTGAATCAAAAAACTGGAACACTAAGAAGTCATCTTCAACCATTCGAACTGACAAACCATGCTTTGGGCCCCAAATCGAACGAAGTGTAGTGCGTAAGGCATTAAGATTGACTCGTTTGGAGGCTAAAGAACGACCCACCAAACAAAGATCAAATCGAGACAAAAGTAGACTAGAATCACCCGGATCAATGGCAATTGCATTATTCTCCGAAGAGGAAAGCGACCCAGAAGGTGGAACAGTAGACATGAGAAGACCAGAGAGGAATACAGGGAAAGGAACCACCAAGAAACAACCGGAAAACACTAAAACACGGTGTACAACGGTAAAAAACCGCTAGAAACCGACAATCCTGGCACTACACCAGACAAAACCCAAAAGAGAGCGTTTTTTGGGACTGCAGTCCCAAAAAAAAGAGTTGAAGAGGATCTACAAAAAAATTAGTGTAGTGCAGAGGATTCTGAGAATTAATTAGGATTGATCATGAATTAATTGCATATATACGATTAATGACTGAATTTGTGTACGTAAAACTACATAAATTAGTACTCCCTCCGTTCTATTCTACTTGTCCATGAAGCCTTAAACTTTTTTTCAGTTCTATTTGTCCTTGAAGCTATATTTGTACAAGATTTTCCGTTTGTACCCTTTGTATGTAATTAATACACTTGAGAAAAGTCTCTAAAATAGAGGAATGTATAATTAATAAGGGTAATTTGGTAAGATTATATCATGCCTTAATATATGTGTATTAGGCCTTTATGGACAAGTAAAATAGAGCGGAGGGAGTATAGTGCAGTGCATAAATTTAATGTAACCTACATAAAATTACCTACAAAAAATTAATATATAAAAAAATAAAACATATACAAATTTAATGGAACAAAACCCTAATTTTGAAACATAAATTTATGTAACATTATAAATTTATGTAATAAAAACCTAAATATTTTATGTAATAAAAGCCTACATAAAAATTATACTAACAAATTTTATGTAATTAAATTTAATGTAAAAAAATTATGTATCACAAACTAGTTAAAGTTAATGTAACAAAAAAGCTAATAAATTAATGTAACAATATTATACTAACAATTTAATGTAACAATTTTAATGTAATAAAAGCTGAATTTATGTAACAAAAAAACTCTACATAAAATTATATTAATAAATTTTATGTAAAAAAACCTAATAAATTTAATGTAACAATAAAACATACATAAATGTAATGTAGAAAAATCCAATTTAAAACATAAATTATAAAATCCTACATAAAAGCTGAATTTATGTAACAAAATAACCCTAATTAAAATTATACTGACAAATTTTATGGAGAAATCCCTAATAAATTTAATGCAACAACATTACCCTAATAATTTTTATGTGAAAAAAATCCTTAAGAATCTCTTGAAAATCTGGTAAAATGTTAAATTAGTCCTTTTTGGGTAAAAGGTTAAATTAGTCCTTTTTTGTGTAAAACTTAATGTAATAGGGTTAAATTAGTCCGCTTTTGTGTAAAAGGTTAGTAGTGGAAAAGTTATATAAGGAGGGTATATTATTGGAATAAATTAGTGAAATCTGGTTAGTTCTGTCTTTATCTCATAATTATCACCATGTCATGACCCAAGGTCCATGGATATTGGGCAATAATTATTTTCTTTTTCGCCGATGAATACCAAATTTTTGCCCAAAATTTGATGTAATTGCTGTCCTTATTGTTTGGATTCAGATTCCATGACTAAGTTTGGAATATTTCAATGACCATTTCATCAATAAAATTGGTTGCCATGTTGGAAAAATTGTTCATGTGGATGATACGACAAGGAAGGTTGCTCGTGGCCGGTCAATTTGTTCGAATGAGTGTTGAAATTGATCTCACACAAATGTTCTTGTCTCATTTCCGCTTTTAGGGGAAAGTTTGGCACATTCAGTATGAGGGTCTCCAGATGATTCGCTTTAATTATGAAAATATTCGGCATTATCTACCGAATTGCCTTCTGAATAAGCCATATGAAGATCTTGAAGTTCCGCTAGAGAATCTCCCTCCAAAATCTTGTGATAATGAATCTGATGCTACATATTCTACTTTTGTTCCTTGGATGAAAGTACGTCGCCCGCCCTAGAAAAAAGGTTGATCGATGTGGTAATCCGACAACCCTGGATAAACAAGTATCGACAGACGACAACTTTTGGGGATCTGAAATCAGACAAAATTTTCATACCGTGTAGCTCTCGTTTTGTTGCTAGAGAATGAAGAGATTTCTCCTAATTTGGAAACGGAATGGTGGGTGCCATGCATAAGGAAGGGAATCAAACTAACACAAGGACCGTATCTTCACAGCCGAGATCTCTGGGGGATTCTGTATCCAAAAACAATTCTTTTGAGGAATTATTATATATTAAGGGAGATAAAAAAGATAACAAAAAATAAGGTTGCTTCTTCAAAATCAAAAGGCACATCTCATTCAACTTCTCTTGTTTTGGCGGAATCTATTCTCAACACATCCCAAACATGATTATCTACGGCCAAAAAATAGATACTTGATGCTGTAACTTTGCCTACGACCTCCTTTGCCATCCCTACGACCACTCCCACACACAAAAGGTCCTTTACTTACCCTCTACTACCACTCCTCAAAACCATGGAACCACACCCCCACACCATTGATCCCGGAAACCACACCTCCGATACATATTGTTCCGGTTTACAGCCGGAGGAGTATCATGGTTGCCACCAAATGATCCCGGTGATGGTCAAGGCATCAAGATTGGCCAACAAGATGAGAGTCGACATGATACTAGTGATAAGACAACCACTAGATCTATTGTGCTGATTTGTGATGCCCAATCCTCTTAACGAGGCTCTAGTTTGCTTAGAAGAAACTGTTGTGCAACTTAATCGACAAACTGGAATATATTGTTCCTCTTTTTGGTGGACCATTACAATCATGGTTATCTACGTCAGATATTACTTTTCTTTTTTGAAATACTCGCAGAGCGGGAAATTCCAATTTTTTAAACGTACTTCGTGAACTTATTCGGCTTCATAATCCTAAAGTCTTGGCTCTTCTAGAACCACGTATTAGTGGTGTCCTAGCAGATGAAGTTTTCCACATAATTGGATATGATGGTATACCTCTTGTTAAGGCTGAAGGTTATTCATGTGGCATTTGGTTTCTATGGAGAATTGTTCAAGTGGTTGTCACTCCTATTTCTTTGCATCCGCAACATTTGATTGTTGAAATTGCTCTTCGGGGGAGGAACCTTGGCTTCATTCGACTATTTATGCTAGTCCAAATCCAACTGACCGTTCGCATCTATGGCGTGTTTTATTAGAGGAGTTTTGTTGTAACAAATCACAGACCTTGGCTTCTTACAGGTGATTTTAATTCCACTCGTAATGCAAATGAGCGTACAAGAATCTCTGAAAATACTCAGCGTGCCTCTTAGGTTTTTTATTCTTGGATTGATCGAATTGAATTGATTGATATGGGCTTCTCGAGTCCTAAATTCACCCGGTTTGAAGGAGCAAACTAGCCTACTCGCTCGACGACTCGATTGGACCGTGCTCTTTGTAATTCAGAGTGGCGTTTAAAGTTTTCTGAAGCATTTGTTCTTCACTTTTTTGCTCCATTTTTTGATCACTTGCCTCTTCTTATCAAACTGAGTAATATGGATGGACAACATAGCGGGCTTTGTCCCTTTAGTTTCAAGCTGCTTGGATGATGCATAATGAGTTTGAATCCTAAAAACTTTCCTTAAAATATGTTTTTTTATAAGGTAAGGATTAAGGTCGCCGCAATACTACTTGAGCTCGCCTAGAGCATCCACTAGGGATGAGAACTGGTTATTAGCCGATTCTAGTGATGATTGGGCAAACCGTTGCTTATGGGATTCGAAACGGTGACTTGAGGCTATTACCCAAGGTCTTAACCGCCGAACCAAATGCCTGAAGGCTTTCCTTAAAATATGTTAATTTCCTTTTTCATGTCTATTCTCTTTCCATGTTTTATCTATTTTTATAGTTAAAAAATATTTAATTATTACTTATGTTGTTACAAGGATATCCTTAATGGAGTATCTTTGTAAATCTAAATAAAAATAGGCATTTGTATAACATACTTTTGATATGAATCATATATACAAATAAGTCTTGAAATAAGGGGGGTGTTGATAATTTTTTTCATTTTCTGCAAATAAGTATCAAATAATTTAAAATAAGAAGTGTTGTCGAACATGAACAATGCTTCTTCTTTTTTCAAATATGCAATGGGATGCTGATAAACAATCAGGTAATCTTGTCAGAATTGAGCTTTACTCATATATTTATAAAATTATGGATATTAGTTTACATGGGAAAAAATTAAGAGAATCAAATTACCCCCAACTTGATTATCATTTCATGCCGAAAAGTCAGCGGTGATCTTACAAGATCAAGCATCTAGTAAAAACTAAAAGGATGATTTAAGTTGTAGGATCGTTAGTACTTAAACGAGTCGACAACTCCTGCGAAGTCGTTGACTTTGAGTAACAGTCGAAGTCACCGACTTTGGTAAAGTCAGTGACTTTGAAATAAGCAGCGAAATAATAAATCAAACAGGAAAGATATTACCAAACTGTAATTGACAAGCGATGTATAGTGGAAACTCTTCGTAAACCAACTAGTTTACTTAGAGAAAAACCACTCCCTTCCAAGCTTCTCACTTGGTCAGATTTCAAGAGTCCTTAGACTCGCTCTATTGATTTCTTGAGTGTTACAAAGCTCTCCATTGTACAAGTTGAATCCCACAACCTTGAACCACGTTCTACCTTTGTAGCTACACTCTCAACCACACGCTATGCCTAAGAACACTCGAACTCATCACTTACACGAATCTCACACACAAGTCTTCTTCACTACTTGTGCGAATCCCACGCACGAGTCTTCTTCAACCTAGAACTCTCTCTTTTCTTTTTCTCAAGATATACAATTATGCACGAAAGTCCTTACTTCTAACCTAAAACAACTCAGTATTTAAGCTAGAATAAGTTGTGATTTCGTGTAATATTATTTCCTATTCGGTTAAGGAAATAATATCCCACGCAATCTTACAAGATCTTTCCTAATATAACATTTACGTACACATAAAATATCTCAATGGAATCATATCATCCTCTTATGATTTTATCATTCTTTTGTGATGATATTCTCCATAAATAAATGCTCCAGTTGTCCTGCAAACAATCGCACATGATATGTGCGTTCCTTCCATAAATAGTTTTCGTTGCCAGCTGGTTAGGTCAGTGACTTTGCCATGACTTTGCCAAGTTGCCGACTTGGCTTGCAAACTCGAAGTCACTGACTTCCTTGGAACCATCACAACTTTTCAGCAATAGTTTCTTGCCAGTTATCCTTTGTTAGTGACTTCTTCATAAGAACTTGGTGTCACTAACTCTCCATGCGACTTCGATGTCACTGACCTTTGGAACCATCAAAACTAAATCTTCTAACAAATTCCTCCTTTTTGATGGTGATAAACAACATGTCCTGATATGATCTTTAAAACACACAAGAAACATCATAGCATAAAGAGCAAACGCGAAAATGATAAAAAGTTCCCCCTAAGCTTAATATCCACATGGTTTTAGTTTTTGGATCCCCCACCTATGTTAGTGACTTTTCGCAAGTCATCGACTTCTTCTTTTTCCTTGGTTACTCTTTGGTCACCTTCTTCTTTTTTGTCTCCTTCCAGTTCTAGAGCCCTAGTTTCCTTCATCTTATATTTTTCAACTCCTTTGCCTCCAAATTTTGAGTTTTAACCAACTCCTTCTCCAAATCCTCCTTAGCACTCTCCTCGTCCCTTTTTGGGTGTGTAACTCAATTCCGGAAACGCTTACCGGTTGCGCCGTTTGGCTCAGCGTTCTAGTTTCAAGTGACACAGTTAGGGTTTCTTCGTTTGTGTTTAGGTTCATGAAGCTTTTACATGAGGATGGAGGTAGGGTAATAAAGGAACTTGTTCTCTCTTAATTGGAAAGTATCACTTTAAGCGAATCAAGCTCCGCTCAGAAAAATTTCTTTCCAAGAACAAACAACCTAATCTTCTTAATATTCTGATGTGATTCACGCGCCAATTTTCACAGTTGCTGATCTTGCTCATGTCAGCGACCATCAAACCTGTTTTCTCATCTCAACATATCTATCCATGACATTTGCACAGTCCATGACCTTCTCTTTAAACAACTTACTTGGCGTTGGGGTTGACTATGGAGTGCCAAAACAAACCAACTAGAAAGCATTATTTTTGAGGATTTATCGATCATGATGATAAGTCTCCTTTTATAAAGAAATTCAAAAACGGGCTCATAGAGACTCTCAAAACATGATAGGTCAGGGACAAGCATTAGAATCAACCATCATTTGGGCTTTTAATGAGGGTTAGGATCATCAGGTTGATTCTTTTGGGCTAAAACAAAGAGCTCAAAAAGGTTGCACACATACTGAATGTAGTAAAAGTCATCGACAAGTCAAATGCATGGGGTTTCCTAAATATGATGTCTATCAAGAATGCTAAGAATTATACCATAAAAGCATGACTTCAAAACATATGCAAAGCAATCAATTCTAGCCAATCATCGAGGGAATTCATGTAGGAAAATAGATCATTGAAGAGAAATCATACCTAATTCCATGCGGAGTTGCTCAAAGGGTTCACGATTCAAGGCCTTTGTGAAGATGTTTGCTCTTTGATCACTTGTTCTACAGAATTCCATAGTGACCATGCCTTTCACAACACAATCTCGAAGAAAGTGATGCCTTATCTCGATATGTTTTGTCTTTGAATGTTGCACCAGATTCTTTGAGATGTTGATTGCACTAGTGTTGTCACATAGTATGGGCATTGACCCACACTTTACACCATAGTCACTGACTTGTTGCTTGGTCCATAAGAGTTGAGAGCAACACGACATAGTCGCAATGTACTCTGCTTCCGCTGTTGATAGAGCTACATAATTTTGTTTTCTAGATCCCCATTATACAAGACAATGCCCAAGAAATTGAGCCATCCCTGAAGTGCTTTTTCTATCAACACGATTTCCAGCAAAATCATCATCTGTGTAGCCGGCAAGTTCAAAATCAAATCCTCTTGGATACCACAAACATAGATTGTCAGTCCCTTAAGATATCGAATGATTCTCTTAACAGCTTTCAAGTGAGACTCTCTCGGATCAATGACTGGCTTAGAATTGTTGATGCCAAATAAAAAATAATTCTCTAATTACTAAACTACTATAGTCAGTAAGTCGGGGTCGAACCCAAGAGACACTTGTATCCTAAGTTTTATTATTATCAACTCAAAGAGGTAACAAAGGGGGGGATTTTGGAATTAAAACTAGAAACTAAGAATTGTAACAAACAAAGCAAGCAATCAAACAATGCAAAAGTTGGATTTTTATCAATTAAGGGAAACAATCCTATTCAAGTATCCACTTTTTTTCCTCAAGTTATTGATCCTAGATTCAAACAAGTTATTCCTTTTAGTTATTCCTATCCTGATCAGAATTATAACATGGCAACGAGACATGCAAACTTAACATCCAAACAATTCATGAAACGATCATAAATAATAAGGATATTAGCATTAAGAACAAGGATAAACAGGATACATGCAATTGAATTCCAACGAGTCAAACAATTAACATGCATTCAATTCTCTTCTCAATTGTTTTAGTCCAACGAGTCCTAAACCAATTGAGTTGCTACAAAGATTAGGTTTTGCTACGAGAAAACCTAAATCTAGCAATAGATAATATTAATTCCAACAAGTTAGCTAGGCCTGAAGAAATCAACACAATCAATATAAATTACGCACAAGAGAATTGAAATAACTTGTAGAAATAAACCTGAATAGACGAATCTCACAACAACTTGAGTCTGAAAAGCTTCAACTCGAATAGAATTTAGGGAGTTTAGTTCTCCATGAGAAAAACACAAAAGTCTGAAATTAGGTCTAAGAGAGAATTCAAAACAAAGTCTGAAAAATAATCTAATATAGTCTCGAACAATTCGGAATTAAAAAGGTAAAAATATAAAATAAATAAACTAAGCAGATAAAGATGAACACGCGTCAGATCCAACAGAGCCGCGATCGCTGCCTTATCCTAGCCGCGATCGCTGCCTGGCTGCAAACTGCGACCCATCGGCGACCTCTGGCAACCGCGATCGCTGCCCATACATGGCCGCGATCGCGGCCTTCAATATCCTCGCGGTCCTCAAATGGCAACCTTGTCCTCCTCGACGACGTCCACCGCGACCGCCCTCAATAGCGGCGGCGATCGCGGCCTTCAGAAACCTTCGACATCTTCAAATGTCGCTAACTCTAAACTACCGGCCTTCAACTCTGATGCTCCATAATGCTCATAATAGGCCTAAAACACTACAGAAATATGTACTAAAAAGTCCTTGCTCGTCCTCGAGTAAGCTCAAAAATAAAATCAAACATGACAAATCAACAAAGGTCTACAGACAACAATGGGAGAAAATGATCTAAAACTAAAAAGCACTCAAAATAATCTCACAACCCGAACCCATGTAGAGAAATACTGAGCAAAAACATGAAAGCTCAAATCACACACCTCACAGATACAAGATATAACACTCGAGCTCCAAAAAGTGTAGAGCAACCTAGGATCTACCCGACATCTAAAATGTAATCCCCAAACCCCAAAGTAGAATATGATCCTAAACACTCTGATTTTACCACTCATTCTACTTAGGCGCCCTTTCGGGTTTTCACCTAATCACTTTTTTCATTTTTCTTTAGGTGTGCTCACAATTACTCACATCTCTCATTAACCTCTTATTACCCCAGCCTAATGCTGGTCCGGGTTACCTGCTTATTACTTGAGCCGCCCTTTCGGGTTTTCAACTCATCCCAAGATTTTCTATGCCTTTTTATTTTTTTATTTTTATGGCTTTTTTTTTAAATTTTTTCTTTTTTTTAAATATGAAATGCATCTGTACAAATATACAATAGTGAGTACTCCCTCCCCCATACTTAAACCTTTCATTGCCCTCAATGAAATAAAGACAAATCAGATAAAAATAAAAGAAAGGGAAATCAGAAGATTCACTGTGGGGAACCTGGTGGCTGCTGATACTGTGACCAATCAGGAAAGCCTGGCCACATATGACTGAAAAACTCATGGTGCTGCCCTGCATCCGCTGCATGTCCTGAACTGTGGATGCAATCGCACTCTGCTGAGCTGCTAATTCTCTTTGCTGTGCCACAATATCTCTCTGAACGGACACTATCTCATTCTGGGACACAGTAAGTCGTCCGATCTCCCAAAACATCCGGTTCTGCCAATCTGAATCAGAATGCCCACCCCAGCCAGCTCTTCCTGCAGCTGCATCCCATGCAGAGGTATCTCAATATCCTCCATAACCACCTCTGTAAGCAGCAGCTCCACCGTCACCATAGCCAGTATATCCTCTTGTTGCCCAACTCGATGTACTCGATGGTGCTATACTAAAACTTCCACCCCATCCAGCAAATGACGTACCAACACCACCTCTTGGCACAAAACCAGCACCACCATCTCTATCATCTCCTCCATCATCACCATCATCATCATCATGACCATCATGGTCTTCCTGATCCTTCATCTCTACATGAGCTGCAGGCTCCTCCTTCTGAACCCCGCCCCCACTAACAAAATCAGATGCGATGTACAGATAAGCTAAGGCAGGGCCAGTAGGCATGACTCTAGGAAGACGCAAATAATCCTGAGCTGGATGACCTATGGTCCAGATATAGCCCTGCTCAGCTGATCCCATCAAACACTGCGCCCTCTTCAGCTGATTTTCATTAAACTTATACTCAACACTGTCAGGCCGTCCAAATCTCTCCTCACTCACAAACTCTCTAGCAATCAGAGTAATCATGCCACCTATAGCAATCTTGCCTGTATCCTTCTTCAGGATCTTCTTAATACTCCCAATAAATAGCTCAACCCAATTAGGAACTGTAGCCTTCATAGGCATCAAACACCAAATCATGCTCAAGTCAAAGCGAGATGCCTTGTTAACCTCCCCTTGCCCAATAAAACTCATAGACAACACCTTATGACACAATCTAATACAGGGGTGGGTAATGCAGTAGTTATACTCTCCTCTCTTAGGCGAAAACCCAAAACCTGTAATTGCCTCCCAGAAATCATTAAGGCCTGCCTCTCTACTAACTGCCCCCAGTTCTCAGTAGGCACACCAGTAATCCCAAAAACACCTCTCAACCCCTCTTTGTCTATATAATACGGCTCATCCAAAATGTTAAATTTTAACAAATCCTCATCATCCTGAAATGTAGACAGAAACTCTAGCAGTATGTTCCTATAAGTAGGGGCATTCAGCTCAATAAAACCCCCTAATCCACCATTCATCAGAAATCCTCTAGTACAATTATACATGCCTAGTGTACCAAGCATCTCAACATCAATGAATTTAGTACTAGTGAATTTCCTCTTAGCCAGAGAATTCCATTTTTTCTTCTGAGCAGGAGTTAGCTTCTTAACAGGATACTAAATGCAACTATTCAGATCAACAGTAGAGGTGAAGAAGCAACTTACAGAAGCAGGAAAAATCGAATCTGTTGGTGGGCCGCGATCGCCGAGTAAAGGAGGTAGTGCTCGCGGTTTCTGGCAAGGCAGCGATCGCGGCTGAATTGGGGCAGCGATTGCGGCTGGTGGCGATCGGCGAAGTCCGACTGCGATGCAACTCCGAACCGCGGTTCTCTTCAACTCCAAGCCGCGGTCGCCTCCTTGGTTCGTTTTCAACGATCCATCAATGGGCCAAGAGGATTGTATATGGTGGATTGGAAGGTGTGGGGGAAAATTTTGGGATTTTTGTAGATTTGATTTGGGGGGAAGAATAGAGAGGTAAAAGAAATTTTGTGAACGAATTTGGATTGAGGACGGAATGAGGATTGTAGATCCGGCTTTTGTATTGAGTTTGGAAGAAATTTTTGAGGAGGGTAAGGGAGCTTGAAGAGAGTTTTAATGGAGGTTTGATGGAGGTTGAAGAAAGTGAAGAATAGAGGAGGAAGGAGAGAAAGAAAGCGGACGAAGAGGAGTGGGGCCGGCGGTGGGAGTGGCCCCACTGTCTCGTAATTTTATTTATTTATTTATTATTATTATTATTATTATTATTATTATTATTATTATTATTATTATTATTTTATATCTCAGGAGCCGCGATCGCGGCTTTGTGAGGGCCGCGATCGCGGCCTTCACACAGTACCGTCAATCCCTTTTTTCGAAAAATGCCCCGCAATCGCCTTTTTTAAGGGCGATCGTGGTTTGTTCTCAGAAATGTTCTTTCGAACCCTAGTACATGCGTGTTAGCCTCAAGAGATTGAAAATAAAAACTAAACAAAACAAAAACAGAATATCAAAAGAAAAACTTACGTCGGGTTGCCTCCCGAGCAATGCCTTTGTTTAATGTCGTTGGCTCGACATTGGTACCTTTTTAGTTGGCATTTGGGGTTGGATCATCAAGACCCATCTCTTCTAGCACTTCATGGATGATTCCCTCATGGTATTTCTTTAATCTCTGACCATTAACCTTGAACACCTTTTGGGAATCCCCATCCAATAATTCCACAGCCCCATGTGGAAAAACTTGAGTAATTGTATACGGTCCAGCCCATCTGGAATGGAGTTTGCCTGGGAAGAGTGTGAGACGAGAGTGAAATAGAAGGACCTTGTCTCCAACCTTGAATTCCTTCCTTAGGATGTTTTTGTCATGCCATGCTTTGGTTTTGTTCTTGTAATTCACAGCATTATCATAAGCATCCAATCTCAACTCTTCCAACTCTTGCAATTGTAATTTCCTGAACTCTCCATTCTCCTTAATGTTGAAATTGCACTTTTGGACCGCCCAATAAGCTTTATGCTCAAGCTCAAGTGGCAAGTGACAACCTTTTCCATAAACCAATCTGAAGGGAGCCATCCCGATGGGTGTCTTGTAAGCAGTACGGTAGGTAGGCCCATAAAGCATCATTGAGTCTCAAACTCCAATCTTTCCTATTAGGTGCCACCGTCTTCTCCAGAATAGATTTTATCTCCCTGTTGGAGACTTCAACTTGTCCATTGGTCTGGGGATGATAGGTTGTAGAGATCTTCTGAGTGACATGGTACTTCTTCAATAAAGCGCTCACAGTCTTGTTGCAAAAATGAGTACCCATGTCACTTATTAGAGCTTTTGGAATCCCAAATCTGGAAAAAATGTTGTCCTTAAGGAAACCTGCAACTTATTTTGAATCATCAGTTCTGCTGGCCTTTGCTTCCACCCACTTGGAAACATAGTCCACCGCAAGTAAAATATACAGATTCCCATAAGAAGAGGGGAAGGGTCCCATAAAATCAATGCCCCAAACATCAAAAATTTCACAGAATATCATGCGAGATTGAGGCATCTCATGTCTTTTAGAAGTATTACCCACCCTCTGACAACGATCACATGATTTACAGAAAGCAAATGGATCCCTAAAAATACGAGACCAATAAAAACCAGCTTCTAAGACCTTCCTAGCAGTTTTATTAGTCCCAAAATGACCCCCACATGCATATGAATGACAAAAAGACAGGATAGATTGTACCTCAGAATCCGGGACACACCGTCGGATTACCTGATTTGTGCAGTGCTTCCATAAATAAGGATCATCCCAGACATAGAATCGGGATTCATGACGCGCCTTGTCCTTCTGAGCCTTGGCAAAATTAGGCGAAAACTCCCCTGAGACTAGGTAGTTGACTAGATTTGCGTACCATGGCCTGAACGAGTGGATCCCACAAACAAACTCCTCGAATCGGGGCTCACTGTTGTTGTCGCCACCAGGGCCGCGATCGCCGTCGATGTTGGCCGCGATCGCGGTTGTCTGAGTCGCGGTCGCCTCTTGTTCTGGTGGCGATCGCGGTTGGACGCCAGTGGTGACTCCAAAAAGCATGTCATCGGGGAATCGTCCTTGGATTTGTTCTTGGCTTTCTGACTTGGTTTCCACATGTACAAGTCGGCTTAGGTGGTCAGCTACCAGATTTTCTGCTCCCTTTTTATCCCGTATCTCAATATCAAACTTACTCAGCAAGAGGATCCATCTTATCAATCTCGGCTTAGCCTCCTTTTTCGTCATTAAATAACGAAGTGTTGCATGGTCTGAATAAACTATCACCTTTGTTCCCAGCAAATACTGTCTGAACTTCTCCAAGGAAAACAATACAACAAGCATTTCCTTTTCACTGGTGGAGTAGTTCCTTTGGGCATCGTTTAGAGTCATGGAAGCATAATGTATGACATGAGATGCTCTAGCTTCCTTTTGACCCAAAACAGCCCCAACAACGTAGTCACTTGCATCACACATGATCTCAAAAGGTTGAGACCAATCCGGGGCTTGAATTATTGGGGCACTTATTAGGCGTGTTTTTAGCTCATCAAACGCCTTTTTGCATGCCTCATTGAACTCATAGGGCACATCTTTCTTCAGCAAATCACACAATGGGGCTGAGATCTTGGAAAAGTCTTTAATAAACCTGCGATAGAAACCTGGATGGCCTAGAAAAGAACGCACTTCACGCACATTAGTAGGATAAGGCAAAGACTGAATGATATCAATCTTTGCCTTATCGACCTCAATACCCCTGGATGACACTATGTGACCTAGCACAATGCCTCGCTCAACCATAAAGTGACACTTCTCAGAGTTTAGAACCAAATTACTTTCTACACATCTTTGAAGGATTAAGGAGAGATGGTTTAAACAAGCATCAAAGTCGTCTCCATGTACTGTAAAGTCATCCATAAAAACCTCTATAAAATTTTCAATATACTCAGAAAAGATGCTTACCATACACCGTTGGAACGTACCGGGTG
This sequence comes from Fallopia convolvulus, assembly GCA_964016875.1. NCBI lineage: Eukaryota > Viridiplantae > Streptophyta > Magnoliopsida > Caryophyllales > Polygonaceae > Fallopia > Fallopia convolvulus. The sequence goes on from OZ024736.1 coordinate 27,791,190, forward strand.
CGTTACACAATCCGAATGGCATTCTGCGGTATGCAAAAGTGCCAAACGGACATGTAAATGTTGTTTTCTCCTGATCCTTCGGTGCAATAGCAATCTGAAAGTACCCTGAATAGCCATCTAAAAAGCAGTAATAGGAACGACCGGCAAGTCGCTCAAGCATTTGATCAATGAATGGCAAGGGAAAGTGATCTTTTTTGGTTACCACATTCAGCTTACCGTAATCAATGCAGACTCTCCAACCTGTCTGAACTCGTGTGGGGACTAGTTCCCCATGCACATTCTCTACCACTATAATGCCTCCCTTTTTGGGCTTAACTTGGGTCGGACTAACCCACTGACTATCAGAGATGGGATAGATCATACCTGCCTGTAGGAGCTTCAGCACCTCCTTTTTGACTACCTCCATCATAGGTGGGTTGAGCCTTCTCTGTGGCTATCTGGATGGTTTGGCACCATCTTCTAGGAGGATCCTATGCATACATGTAGAGGGACTAATCCCTTTAATGTCAGCAATAGTCCATCCTAGAGCTGTCTTGTGCTCTTTCAGTACCTGCACCAATTTTTCTTCTTGCTCCTTGTACAGTTTGTTGGAAATAATGACAAGTAAAGTGTCACCATCTCCAAGAAAGGCATATTTTAAATGCCCAGGGAGCTGTTTAAGCTCAATTTCAGGTGCCTGTACTACAGAAGGGAGCAATTTCTCGCTAGGGAGAGTTAGTGGTATGGGCCCAATGGCCAAAGCCTCAGCAGGGGATTCACAGCAAGCACTCAGATCAGCAAGGATTTCATGATATCTATCAGGCAAATTGTAATCCAAGCATGAAATTTCGATGTCATTCTCTAAAACGGATTGTAACTCATCACCATAAGTAGTATCAAAGAATTCTTGCACAATGGGATCAATTACATCAATAGAACAGAGAGAATGATCATCCTGGGGGTATTTTATAGCATTATCCATACTATATTCAAATTTCTCCCCATCAAATTCCATAGTTAGGACACCTTTACACATATCAATTTTTGTTCTAGCAGTTTTCATGAAAGGACGTCCTAACAAAATGGGTGCAGCATGCACATCATGATTCATATCAAGCACATAAAAATCAGCATGGAAAATCAGATTATCTACCATAACAAGGACATCTTCAACAACCCCTTTCGGGTAGACTGTAGACCTATCAGCTAATTGAACAATAACACCAGTTTCATGCAAAGGTCCTAAGCCTAGTGAAGTGTAAACAGAGTAAGGCATAACATTAATAGAAGCACCTAAATCAAGCATGGCTTTATCTATTTTAGTGTCTCCTATTATGCAAGGAATGCTGAACATGCCTGGATCACTGCACTTTTTAGGCATTCGCCTTTGAAATACAGCAGAGACATGTTCACTGACCTTAACTTTCTGTTTCCCATTTAATTTTTGGTTCCTTTTGATAGTGCATAACTCTTTCAGAAATTTAGCAAATCTAGGAACACTTTTAATCAGATTGAGCAAAGGGATATTTACCTCACACTTGGAAAACGTCTCAAAGATCTCCTTGTCATTCTCTGGCTTCCTTATGTCTTTCAGTGCTTCAGGAAAAGGAGGAGGTGGCTTCTGGGAAACCATAGAAGGGAAATCCGGACGAACATATTGGTCGCTGGATTCTGGAGCCAGGCCGCGATCGCCATCAGAAGGCCGCGATCGCGGTTCTTCAGTTTTTCGGGAATCACCGCCACCGCGATCGTTGCCCGATGTGGACGCGATCACGTCTTCGATTTTCCCAAATCCCGAGGCCTCAGAGAAGTGGCCACGATCGCTGATGGTAGGGGCCGCGATCGCGGCCTCTTCAGCCGCTGCCGCCTCTTGTTCTGGTGGCGATCGCGGTTCCGCAGATCTCTCGTCAGTTCTCGGTAATTCTTTTCCACTTCGTAATATGATCTCACTCACATTCTTCCGAGGATTGATGGGCTGTGCTGGCAATTTCCCAGAATCTCTGGCCTCCATTTTGCTTACTGCTCTGAATCTGAATCTCCATATTCTTGATACTGGCCTGAGTGGTCTGTCCCATCTGGTCTACCGTGTTGGCTAGCCTTGCAAACATCTCTTCAGCATTAAAGGAGTTGTTCTGATTTTGAACTGGAGGTCTAGGCACATAAGGTGGCCTGGGTTGCTGATTTCCTCCTTGATTATTATATTGGGGCTGATTCTGATTCCCATATCTAAGATTTGGATGATGTGCCTAGCCTGGATTGTATGTATTAGAATAGGGATCGAAACGAGGTCTAGGAGGTCCATAGCCTCCTATAGCATTAACCTCAGCCTGAGGTTCCTGGAGTTATGGGAAGGCATCAGTAGGGTGAAGTGTGTCAGCACATATTTCACATGCCTTCAGTTGTTGAGGGGTTCCTGACAGCATGAACCTCTTCATCATATCTTTCAACTCCGCCATCTCAGCTTTTATAACAGAAGAGGAGTCCATAACATTGACTCCTTTAGTGCCAATTCTTTTGTTGAATTGCCTTGAGTTCTCAGATAGCTCAGAAAAGAGCTCAAGGGCATCTGCTGGTGTCTTGTTCATCAGGCTTCCACCACAAGCTGCATTCACCATTCTACGCTCTTCATCCAGTAATCCACCAAAGAAATACAGTACCAGGTCTTGATCAGAATACCCATGATACGGACAACTAGCACACAGTCTCTTGAATCGCTCATGATAATCATACATGCTCTCTCCAGCCTGTTGCTCAATGTTGCTTAGGCTCTTCTTCAGACTGTTCTGTTTGGTGGCAGGAAAGTATTTCTCCAAGAATGCCGCTTTCATCATAGTCCAGGTTTTTATGGATCCTAGAGAAAGATAGTAGAGCCACTCGTTGGCTGAATCCTTCAGAGAGAAAGGAAACGCCTTAAGCTTGATCTGGTCCTCAGTTACATCAGCAGGCTTCATACTTGAGCAGACCTGATCAAATTCAGCAAGATGCTTGTTTGGATCTTCTCCACCATGCCCATGGAATTGGGGTAAGAGATGGATCAATCCAGACTTCAACTCAAACTTAACACCTTCATTCAGCGCAGGGAACTCAACAACCAGGGGTTGCTGTTGAAAGTTTAGGGCATTCAACTGCCTCAAAGTCTGATCTCCCATTGTCTCAGCTTCAGCAGAATCCAAGTTGAAAGGTAATTCACGGAGTAGTTCCCGAGCTTCATGTCTCAACCTGGAAAGAGTCCTTTCGAATTCTGAATCAAGAGGCAAAATAGAAGAATCAGTAGCACGAGCGTGGACCATAAACTAGGTCCACACAAGAGTTGGTAACAATAAAAACTTAGAATTAAACAAAAGTGTCCCCGACAACGGCGCTAAAATTTGATTGGCTTAGAATCGTTGATGCCAAATCAAAAATAATTCCCTAATTACTAAACTAGTATAGTCAGTAAGTCGGGATCGAACCCAAGAGGCACTTGTATCCTAAGTTTTATTATTATCAACTCAAAGAGTTAACAAAGGGGGGATTTCAGAATTAAAACTAGAAACTAAGAATTGTAACAAACAAAGCAAGCAATCAAACAATGCAAAAGTTGGATTTTTATCAATTAAGGGAAACAATCCTTTTCAAGTATCCACTTTTCTTCCTCAAGTTATTGATCCTAGATTCAAACAAGTTATTCCTTTTAGTTATTCCTATCCTGATCAGAATTATAATATGACAACGAGACATGCAAACTTAACATCCAAACAATTCATGAAACGATCATAAATAATAAGGATATTAGCATTAAGTACAAGGATAAACAGGATACATGCAATTGAATTCCAACGAGTCAAACAATTAATATGCATTCAATTCTCTTCTCAATTGTTTTAGTCCAACGAGTCCTAAACAAATTGAGTTGCTACAAAGATTAGGTTTTGCTACGAGAAAACCTAAATCTAGCAATAGATAATATTAATTCCAACAAGTTAGCTAGGCCTGCAGAAATCAACACAATCAATATAAATTACGCACAAGAGAATTGAAATAACCCGTAGAATTAAACCTGAATAGACGAATCTCACAACAACTTGAGTCTGAAAAGCTTCAACTCGAATAGAATTTAGGGAGTTTAGTTCTCCATGAGAAAAACACAAAAGTCTGAAATTAGGTCTAAGAGAGAATTCAAAACAAAGTCTGAAAAATAACCTAATATAGTCTCGAACAAGTCGGAATTAAAAAGATAAAATATAAAATAAATAAACTAAGCAGATAAAGATGAACGCGCGTCAGATCCAACAGAGCCGCGATCGCTGCCTTATCCTAGCCGCGATCGCTGCCTGGCTGCAAACCGTGACCCATTGGCGACCTCTGGCAACCGCGATCTCTGCCCATACATGGCCGCGATCGCGGCCTTCAATATCCTCGCGGTCCTCAAATGGCGACCTTGTCCTCCTCGGCGACGTCCACCGCGACCGCCCTTAATAGCGGCGGCGATCGCGGCCTTCAGAAACCTTCGACATCTTCAAATGTCGCTAACTCTAAACTTCCGATCTTCAACTCTGATGCTCCATAATGCTCATAATAGGCCTAAAACACTACATAAATATGTACTAAAAAGTCCTAGTTATGCTGTACAAAACACATCGTATCAATCAACTTGAAATCTGGCACATAGGCATACTCCAAACACAATATTAGGTCTACTCACAGTAGGATAGAGCAATGATCCAATCATACCCCTGTACATAGTAGCATTGACTTTTGGATCCTTGTCATCTTTTTCAAGCGAGGTAGTCGGCGACATGGGAGTGTGAAAAGGTCTAGAACTCTCAAGACCGAACTTCTTAACACATTCTCTGAGATACTTTTGTTGATGAACTCGTGTCCCGTCCTCACTTTGAACAACTTGAAGTCCTAAAAAGAACTTGAGCTCACCGACCATGCTCATTTCAAACTCACTAGACATGAGGTCAGCGAACTTCTTCATCAGCTTATCATCTGCTGAACCAAAGATGATGTCATCGACATAGACTTGAACAACCAACATATGGCCTTCTTCCTTTAATAAGAACAGAGTCTTGTCAACTTCTCCTCGAACATAACCATGTTGAATCAAAAACTGAGACAAACGATCATACCAAGCACGCGGTGCTTGCTTCAATCCATAACGAGCTTTGTTCAGTTTGTAGACATGATTCGGGTGGGCGACATCTTCAAAACCCGGAGTTTGTTCAACATACTCTTCCTCCTTCAGATATCCATTTAAGAATGCAGTCTTGACGTCCATTTGTTGTAGTTTGAACCAATGATGAGCAGAATAGGCAATGAGTAACCGAATAGCCTCAAGACGAGCTACAGGAGCAAACGTCTCATCATAGTCAATACCCTCCTACTGATTATATCCCTTAACTACTAGCCTTGCTTTATTTCTTACCAAATTTCCTTCATCATCCAGTTTATTCCTAAACACCCAACGTGTTCCAATGACAACTCTTCCCTTTGGCCTTGGAACCAAGTGCCAAACTTTATTTCTCTTAAACTGATGAAGCTCCTCTTGCATGACACTAACCCAATATGAATCTTTCAAGCTTGTTCAACATTTTTAGGCTCCAACATTGAGATGAAAGCATTAAAAGCAAAGAAATTGTTCAGAGAAGATCTAGTTTGCACACCCTTTAAGAAATCAGTGAGGATGTTAGTGATAGGACGTGCACTTTTCTGTTGGTAATTCCTGACATGTAGATCTGTCAGGTCACCGACTTGTGTTTGAGGAGTTCTTTCTAAATTTGCTTCTGAATCTTCTGGACTTGAGCAAATCTCATGCGTTTTCTCATCATTTGTATCATCGTCACTTGTTCTTTGATCATGATCACTTCCCCCTGTTTTGTTTGAGTCGGCGACACCAACATTGTCATTGACATGATCACTTCCCCCTGTTCTGTCTGAGTCGGCGACACCAGTATTGTCACTGACTACTGTTTCCTTTTCTGATGCAGCAACTGGAAGTGGATCATCTTGAAATAGATAATATCCGTGATCACCATCATCATGATCGTCAATCATCGAGCCTCCCATCGTGTTCTCATCAAACACGACATTAACACTTTCTTCAATCTTCCTCGTCCTTTTGTTGAATACTTTGTAGGCCTTACTATGAGGGGAGTAACATACAAACATGCCAACATCACTCCTTGGATCGAATTTTCTCAAACTGTCGTTTCCATTATTATGAACATAGCATTTGCACCCAAAAGTTCGTAAGTGGGTGACACTGGGCTTAACTCCTCTAAGCAGCTCATAAGGAGTTTTTCCAAGAAGTGGACGAAGCATGGCTCGATTCATCACATAGCAAGATTCATTAATGGCTTCCCCCCAGAAGTTTCTTGGAAGACCACTTGAGATAAGCATGGTCCGTGACATGGTCTCCAAGGCACTATTCTTCCTCTCAACCACGTCATTTTGTTGAGGAGTTCTTGGCGCTGAGAAGTTAACTTATGCCATTTTTCTTGCAGAAAACCAGAAACTCAGAGTTGTCGAATTCCGTTCCATGATCTGACCTGACAGACACAAGAGCAACTCCAATCTTTTTCTCAACAACCTTTACCCATGCTTCAAATTTTTCAAGGACCTGATCTTTAGAAGACAAAAAAAATAGTCCAAGTATACCGTGAAAAGTCATCAACAATGACAAAATATAGCTATTTCCTCCACGACTGTGGACTCGCATGGGACCACATAAATCAATATGAATAAGCTCTAAGGGTCTAGTGGTACTTACCTCTTTCTTGGACTGGAAGGATGACTTCACCTGCTTACCTCTAACACATGTTTCACAAACTTCATGCTTGCTTGGATCTATTTTAGGTAGCCCTCTAACCAACTCTTGCCTATGAAGTTTTTTTAAGGAGTTGAAAGCTCGCATGACCAAATCTTTTGTGCCAGAGGTCGGCGAAATCTGTAATTGTTCTGAGACATAGTTTTTCTTCGGGTTCAAAGAAAGGGTCCACTTGTAGAGATTGTTTTCACACATCCCTTTCAGAAGGATTTTCCCCGAGTCACTTTCTATGACATGACAACCTTGTTTATCAAAAACAACTTGAATATTTCCATTAGCACACATCCGAGAAAAACTTAATAACTTGAAACCAAGATTTTCAACCAAGTACAAATTATTTATTGTCAGTTTTTCAAAAAATCTTACCTGACCAATACCTGAAATATCACCTTTACTATTTTTGCCAAAGGTAATCTTGCCTTCTTTGCATTCTTGAAGTGAGACGAAATCCCTAGGGTTTCCCAACATATGAGTTGAGCACGCACTATCAATAAACCAGGACTCCTTGTCACCCACTTCAAGCCGCATTGAAAGAATTAGTTCTTACGAACCTAGAGTTGTTTAACTCCTCTGGGTTTGGCAACAAAGTAATTTCTAGGACAACACTTATTGCAACTAGCACAAACAGATCCTAGAGGACAGTCAACGGCAACAGGTTTATCACGACTATCATCCAGAGTTCGTGACCTGGCATTTTTCTCATCCATGTCCTTTTTGTGACAATCATATTGGTAATGACCAGCCTTGCCGCAGTATCAACATGTTCTATGAGACTTCAGGACCACATACTTGCTATAGCCCGCATAGATGGGTTTGTTGTTGATGTGAGATTGAAAATCAACTTGTGAAGGAGCCGAGTTCTAGACTTGTTTTTGCCATATGTTGTGCACCTTTTGATCAAGATACCATTGTTGCTTCCCTTTGTCAGGCTTAGCTACCACATGTGTAGAACAACTTGCATTGTCACTACACATAGGGATTTTACCTTTAGACACAAGGGGAGCAGCCTTGGTACCCTGAGTATTGGGTGCACGAACAAAGCCAATTCCAGATCTGTCTACCTCCTTCACAAACTTCTTTTTATAGTCAATTATGACCTCTTGAGCCTTTTCAGCAACAAACTCATCCAATCATTTCTTTCTTTTAGTCTCATCCTTAACTTTATGGTTTTCTAACTCAGTGGACAACTTAGCATTTCCAAGCTTAAGCATTAGTCTTTCCCTTCTAAGTCGATGACTTGCTTTTCTAGGTCATCGACTTGTTTTCGCAAGTCAGTGACCTGAGAATTGAAATCAGTGCATGACTCACAAGTAGCTGACTTAGGAGAGGAAATCTTTTCAAGTTCAATAGCTTTGCTAGACCAGAGTTTATTATCATCGAAGAGGTTGGAAATGGTTTCTTCATTTTCGTCCACTTTTTCTCTTAACTCAGTAATTTGAGTTCCAAGCTTTTCGATGATAGCAACTAACTGTTTCCCAGACTTTTTAGAGAGAAGAGAAAAGAGTTCAGATTCATTTACCTCTTGGGATGACTTTTCTTCAATGGCCATACAACAATCTCCTCTTGTCGATGACACCTCATCGTCATCATCAGACATATCCCAAGTCGTCATCATTCCTTTGCCAGCTTCTCCAGTTCTTCTTCTAGGATATTGGTTAGCAAAATGTCCTTTAGCCTGACATTTATAGCAAATCACTTCCTTCGTGTCCTTGCCGCTCTTACTATCCTTGAGGATTGAAGGCTTCTAGAAAGAGTCACTAACAATAGTGTTGGTTGAAGACATTTTCCTGTAAGAAAAGTACTAAAAACACAACCTATTGTAGCATCGTTAGTACTTAAACGAGTCGGCGACTCTTGCGAAGTCGTCGACTTTGAGTAACAATCGAAGTCACCGACTTTGGTAAAGTCAGTGACATTAAAATAAGCAGCGGAATAATTAATCAAACAGGAAAGATATTACCAAACTATAAATGACAAGCGATGTATAGTGGAAACTCTTCATAAACCAACTAGTTTACTTAGAGAAAAACCACTCTCTTCCAATCTTCTCACTTGGTCGGATTTCAAGAGTCTTTAGACTCGCTCTATTGATTTCTTGAGTGTTACAAAGCTCTCCCGTGTACAGGTTGAATCCCACAACCTTGAACCACGCTCTACCTTTGTACCTACACTCTCAACCTCACGCTATGCCTAAGAACACTCGAACTCACCACTTGCACGAATCTCACGCACAAGTCTTCTTCACTACTCGTGTGAAGCTCATGCACGAGTCTTCTTCAACTTAGAACTCTCTCTTTTCTTTTTCTCAAGATATACAATTATGCACGAAAATCCTTACATCTAACCTAAAACAACTCAGTATTTAAGCTAGAATAAGGTGTGATTTCGTGTAATATTATTTCCTATTCGGTTAAGGAAATAACATTCCACGCAATCTTACAAGATCTTTCCTAATATAACATTTACGTACATATAAAATATCTCAATGGAATCATATCATCCTCTTATGATTTTAGCACTCTTTTCTTATGATATTCTCCATAAATAAATGCCCTAACTGTCCTGCAAACAATCGCTCACGATCTGTGCGTTCCTTCCATAAATAGTTTTCGTCGCCAGCTGGTCAGGTCAATGACTTTGCCATGACTTTGCCAAGTCATCGACTTGGCTTGCAAACTCGAAGTCACTGACTTCCTTGGAACCATCACAACTTTTCAACAATAGTTTCTTGCCAATTATCCTTTGTCAGTGACTTCTTCATAAGAACTTGATGTCACTAACTCTCCATGCGACTTCTGTGTCACTGACCTTTGGAACCATCAAAACTAAATCTTCTAATATAATTAAATAGCAAATAAAAGAGGCTAATTAGGTGGATATTAAGGAGGGTGTGAAAATTAGGTAAATAACAAAAATCCCCCATCACCCACTACCACCCCACTCCCACCGAGTTGACTTGGTCATTGACCGGGTTGACACGCTCGTGACCAACCGTTGACCAACATTGACCATCATCACTATCATCATTATCATAACCGTCATCATAATTTTTTCACCGTCATCACAATTTATTTCATTGTCATCGCAATTTTTGATGACAAAAGTGTAATGAAAGGTAAAAAATTGTCATCAAAATGTCTTGATGATATTTTTGATGGCAAAAAGTATCATTAAAGGCATTCAACAATATAAAAAAAAACGTCATCCCCCGTCATCAAATTGTTTTTCACCGTCATCACAATTTTTTTCACCGTTAGCACAATTTTTTGATGACAAAAAGTGTAATAAAAGATGAAAGTGTCATCAAAATGTCTTGGTGACACTTTTTTTGACAAAAAATATCATCAAAGGCATTCAACCACATAAAAAACAACCTTCATCACTGCCATCATAATTTTTCCACCGTCATCACAATTTATTTCACCGTCATCACAAATTTTTTTATGAGAAAAAGTGTAATAAAAGATGAAAAGTGTCATCAAAATGTCTTGATGACACTCTTTTATGACAAAAAGTATCATCAAAGGCATCAACCACATAAAAAACAACCGTCATCACAATTTTTTCCACCGTCATCACAATTGTTTTTCATCGTCATCACAATTTTTTTCACTGTCATCACAATTTTTTGATGACAAAAAGTGTAATAAAAGGTAAAAACTATCATCAAAATGTCTTGATGACAAATTTTTAATGACAAAAAGTGTCATCAAAGGCATTCAACCACATAAAAACAATCATCATCACACATTAAAAAAATTAAAGTTGTCATCAAATAAGTATCATGACGTTTAATTTTTTAGTGTAATCAAATATGTGTCATCACATACAATTTTTTTTCTAGTGTCATCAAATATGTGTCATCACTCAAAGTGTCATAAAAAAATTATTGATTACACGGTTCGATTAAGTCAGTTGTCTTCACTTATCATCACTACTTGATGACAATTTGATTTTCATCAACTATCATCACAAATATCATCCCTAGTGACGACGGGTCGATTGTCATCAATTGTCATCGTTATTTGATGACGGTTCGATTGTCATAAATTGTCATCACTACTTGATGACGGTTCGATCGTTATTTGATGGCGGTTCGATTGTTTGATTGTCATCAACTATCATCACAAATGTCATCCCTAGTGATGACGGTTCGATTGTCATCAATTATTATCGCTACTTGATGACGAGCGATGACAATTCGATTGTCATCATTTTTTCATAAACTGTCATAAAAAAGTATTGATGACACGGCTTGATTGTCATCAACTATCATCACAAATGTCATCCCTAGCCTAAATATAAACTTGTCATCAATAAAAATAGTGTTATCAAAGAACATTAATAAGCCTATGTGGGATTTGAACCCACATCATTGTGCGTTAAGCACATAGCTCTACCATTTAAGCTAATAGGCTAAGCAGTATTATCTTTTAGTTTAAATTAAAAAATCATAATTTACAAACAATAATAGTAACAACTTACGGGATCTGCCTCAATTGCTAGTAGTATGAACTCCATATGTAAACATAATATGCTGGCATAAATTAGGGCCTAATTGCTCCTAATGGATAATATGCAGTCACCAGAACCCCTTTCTACTTGCACAAATTAATAAGCTAACAACAACAGCAAACCTGTGGTAGCCGATTTGATTTGGAGTAAACCTTTTGTAGCAAGATTCTAAACTCCAGATTCTTGTCCCACCCAAGCCTACAAGAAATGAAGGAAAATGAAACTAACACCCATTCAATTGCATTCCCTTATGTAACACCCCGACTTAACGTCGGGACATTACTAGGTAGTTTGACCCTAACGGGTCCTACCTGAACTGGTTCACAACTAGAATACATGGACCTTGCAACTCGGGCACGACAAGAAAACTATTTTAAAACTTCCAACTGTCGTTCAAACAAACCACATTTTAATAATGTCATGCATGAATCCCAATGTCTAGCCAATTCACATTCAACACTAGAAATCTGCTAAAGTCAACAGCATAGTGAAATATCCAGAACAGCTAACAAGCCTAAACCGAACTCCAAACCCACTCAGTGACCTAATGACATGCGTCAATGATCCGCAGCAGCATCTGTCCTAGGCTCCAACACGGGACCTGTGTGAGTACCTGGAACTGAAAAATAAAGTCCCCGAGGGGTCAGCTACTACCCTAGGCAAGCTAGATAACACACGGCAATACTAAGACGTTTGAAAAACAACAATTATTCAACAACATAACTTTTAACAAGTGAATTGAACAGAACAGAATAGGTCAACACAGATTTCCCCAACCTAGAGAATATGTGAAAGGAAAGGCAATGAGACATACCATAATCAAACTAACAAGCACAAAAGTAAAGCATTTGTAATAATAACTAACACTTCGACATTCAACAAATAAAAGGAGTTGCAACGAACAAACAATTCATCAAGCGTAGCAAGAATTCACAAGGTCGAAAACCAACTAAGTAATCACACACACGCACACAACAAAACCATTCACAATCCTATTGGGAAATGCCATTCTCCCTTCCACCACCGCATTCCCATCTACGGCGCTAACTCCATGCGCCCGGCGCTAACTCCATCCTATTGAGAGGCAGGCCCTCCCACATTCCATGTACGTCATCCTTCCAACCCCTGGTCAAGCCTCCACCGGAGCACTTGCCAAAAACAAGAAATCAATTTTTATTTTTAAAAGGGCCCGGCCGACACACGACCATGGCTAGACGCCTCTTCGCCACCGACAATCGTCGCACATGATCGTGCCGGTTACACTGCCAGCACAGAGAAAGCGATACTATTTCTTTTACGAGAAAACGTTCAAAATGGAAAACGCATCACATCATGCATGGAAGTATTTCACATGGAAAAACATACATTCGAGACTAATTCCCAAAACCAATCTCACAATCACGGCATGAAATCTAACAAGACTAGAATAGAGCCGAGCAAGTCGAGAACGACTTACCTGATAGGCGATCTTCGAATGAAGTGAGAAATGCGACGATACTAGAGACCTACGAATCATAATATTCACGGTTAACCGACTAACCGCGAGGAACAACTTTCGATTCTAGGTATGCATAAATATGGAGGCCTAATTAAGAGTGAACCATCATGATTCATTCCATGACATCCAAACAAGTGCGGTTTGAAATGATGCTACTACTCTAACTAAAACAAACGCACCAAACTTTCAAACCAATCTCAAACGACTTCACTCAACCAATCAAGATTTTTCTACTTGGCCTCAAATGATACAAACATACAAGCTCAAGGATGACCAAATTCAGTGCACATACAAACTTACGCATGTATATGATATTCGGAGTGTAATGCCGACTTCCAACCTAGCGTCCAAAACCAAAGCCTCCCAGCAATGGAGGTTACCACAAAACCAATCGAAGGCATTCAAGAAACAAACCGAGATTCACATACCAATTCTAGTTACAAGACTCAAGCTATTATTCGCATCCTAGAGAGATCAATCAACGGACTCAAATTCAATCAACTCGAATTACACACAAAATCTTGCCAATTCAATAATAATAAAAACCAATTCTTTACTTTTATACTTGGTACCACATGACTATTAATTATTCCAATAAAATGAACCAACACATGTGAGAACCAGAAGAGGTTCGGCTGGTTCAAACTAATATTTTGACATGTCGAAACAATAGCAAAGGCAGATTACAAGGCAAGAACATGGATTCCAATAAACAAACAACAACTAATAGATCACAAGGCCGATCTAGCAAGCAAGGAAAATCCGACCTTTCAAAGCTCAACGTCGAACAACCACTTGGATGAAGATGGTCTCTTAACTTGTGGTCTACTGCCTTGAAAACTCGGATCTGATCGATGGTCTTGACGTCAGATTGGTGTGAAGATGACTTCCTCTTGGAGGCGGTGAGTGTAGGCGTGTCTTGGTTGGTGCAGACTAAAATCAAAGCCACAGGGACGAGTCGCAACTTCACGTGACTTAGACTCAAGGATCGAGGCTTTGCTACAGCCTATTGACTCGCGCAATGTCCCAGGTTTGTGGCCAAATCTGCGGAATCCAACCTTTGAAGTTCAAGACCAGACAAAGGGAGAGGACATGGGTCAAGGAAAAGGGCGAGGAGGCAACTCTTACCGGATAAAAAGTTAAGACGAGGAAGTTCTGACGGTTAGCACGACTTGGATCGAGGCGGCGTGACTTGGAGCAACAGCGGCGAGACCGACTCGGGTGGTTCCAGATCGCAACGAGCAACCACGATGATCTTGTTCTCCTTTGAATGAACCGCCACAAATGGGACGGCCACAAGTTAGGGCAAGGGACTGTTGATGCTTCTTCTCGATCTCCAACTTTGTTGTCTCGATCTCCACCTCTGTTGGCTTTAGACGATCGGAACTCCAACAACTTCAGGAAGGAGGTCGAAGGAAGAGTTAGGGCAAATTGGAAAGATAAGAGGGAGTGAGATTGGGCTTCAAAAAGGAAACGGGTCCGGATCTCCCAACTCCTCCAACAAGTGTTGGGCTTTTGGCTTAAAACAAAATAATGGGAAAAACAATAGGATGAATTAGAGGTAAGGTTTTAAACAAAGGCTAGATTAACGGAACTTGGGTCTTACATTTTACACCCCTTAAGGAAAGTTTTCGTCCCGAAACTTACAGGGTTAAAGTGGAACTCATAAGGTTCTTGAGGTTTCACAACCTCTCCCCCTTGAAGAGGTTCGTCCTCGACCCCAAATCGTTGACAACAATTCAAAGATAACATGGGAAAACAAAACGCATTCACGAAGTATTATAACCAAGAAGAAAGACAACCAATTCATCCAAATGTCAAAACACGATCAAGCAAACAACGCACACTCTTAGCAACATTAAGTCATACAAACGTCATACCTACTCTCGAGCATCCTCTAAGCTCTACTCTCGAAGGCCTCTAGTAAACTCGAGTACAGTTCAGGGTAGTTCTCTCTCATCCTATCCTCGGTCTCCCAAGTGGCCTCCTCGACACCTCGTCGAGACCACTGAATCAACACCAACGGAATCTCCTTGTTCCGCAGCTTCTTAGAACGCTTGTCAAGAATCGCTATCGGCTGCTCTCTAAAAGTATGATCGGGCTCAACCCCCAACTCTTCATAGTTGAGCCTGTGGTTGGGATCCGGGACATACTGTCTCAGCTGTGAAACATGAAAGACAGGGTGAACTCCATCCAAGGCGGGCGGTAGCGCTAGTTTGTAAGCTACCTCGCCAACTCTCTCCAGTATCTCAAACAGCCCAACGTAGCGGGGACTCAACTTCCCCTTAATTCCAAATCTTCTCACACCACAAGTAGGCGACACTCTTAACCAGACGTGTGCCCCTATCTCAAAATCTAGTGGTCGACTTTGCTTGTCTGCATAGGATTTCTGGCGGCTTTGTGCAGCTAGCATATGCTCCCGGATCAAGGCCACTTTCCCAACTGTTTCCTCTATCATTTGTGGCCTCTCTCCTAAAACATTTGACGGGTCATCCCAACACAAGGGTGTCCTACACTTCCTGCCATACAAGGCCTCATATGGAGCCATTTGAATCGAGGAGTGTCAATTGTTGTTGTAGGCAAAATCCACCAATGCTAGGTGATCCGACCAATGACCTCCCCAATCAAGAACACAAGACCTTAGCATGTCCTCTAGAGTCTGGATTGTCCTCTCGGATTGGCCATCTGACTGCGGGTGATAAGCAGTCGTGAAGTGCAATCTCGTCCCAAGTGCCTCATGCACTTGTTGCCAAAATCCGGAAGTGAAACGCCCATCACGATCTGACACAATCGTCTTGGGCACGCCATGCAGTCTAACTATCTGATTTACGAACACCTCTACCAGTTTGTTAATTTTCCAAGTCTCCTTAATAGGCAAGAAGCGAGCAGTCTTGGTCAACCTATCCACTACAACCCAGATGGCATCATGTCCCTTGCTGATTCGTAATCCCGTGACAAAATCCATGGAAATATCCTCCCACTTCCACTCAAGAATAGGTAGGGGTTGGAGTATACCTCCCGGCCTCTGGTGCTCAATCTTCACCTGTTGACAAACCTGACACTTAGCCACGAATCTTGCTACATCTGGCTTCATGCCATCCCACTAGTAGTATTGTCGTAAATCTTTGTACATCTTACTCGCTCCAGGGTGAATCGAGTAAGGTGTAGCATGGGCTTCTTGCAAAATCTTCTGTCTCAACTCTTCATCTCGAGGCACACAGATCCGGCCGCGCAAACTCAAGATATTATCTGCTCTCTCTAGAAAATCAGGTGCCTCACCACGGCTTAATTTCTGCTTCAGCTCTTGAATCATTGGACACACTTCTTGTTTCTTTCTCACTTCTTCAAGCAAAGTCGGTTGACACTCCATAATACTCAATCTACCCTGGTAACGCTGAATCTGCACCTCGATTTCGTACCTTATCAGTACTCTTTGTAGCTCGGGTTGAGCCGTTAAACGAGCCAACATACATTCTTGAGAGGTCTTCCTACTAAGTGCATCGGCGACTACATTCGCTTTTCCTGGGTGATAAAGGATCTCCAAATCATAGTCCTTCAGCAACTCGAGCCATCTCCGTTGTCTCATGTTCAGTTCTCTCTGAGTAAAGATGTACGTAAGACTCTTATGATCTGTCATCACCTTGTAGGTACTACCATATAAGTAATGGCGCCAAATCTTCAGAGCATGCACCACCGCTGCCAACTCCAAGTCATGAGTAGGGTAATTCTGCTCATTCGGCTTCAACTATCTTGAAGCATACGCAATCACCCTATCCCTTTGCATCAACACACATCCTAAGCCTACCTTGGAGGCATCATTGTAGATCACAAAGTCCTCATTTCCTTGAGGGAGAGCAAGTATAGGAGCTGAAGTCAACCTCCTCTTCAGCTCTTCGAAGCTTCTCTGGCATGCCTCATTCCACTCGAAACGAGTGGTCTTTTTTAATAAATTCGTTAGTGGTTGGGCTATACGGGGGAACCCTTCTACGAATCTCCGGTAGTACCCCGCTAAACCTAGGAAACTCTGCACCTCCTTCACATTTCTTGGGGGTTCCCACTCTTTTACAGCCTTGATTTTCACAAGGTCTACCATTACTCCCTTTGCAGACACCACATGTCCCAGAAAGGTGACTTCCGGTAACTAGAACTCACACTTGGATAGCTTGGAAAACAACTGATGTTGCCTCAACACTTTCAACACCTGCCTAAGGTGTTCTGCGTGCTCCTCTTCATTATGGGAATAAATCAAGATATCATGATGTGACCCCCGCCATGGATGCTAGCCAGGAGGACGACGCCTTCACACTTCGCTCGGATGGCCTCATCACTCGTGCCAGGACTCGAGCAATCTAGGATTCGACACAATCACTTATGGCGCGCCTCTCCGCAGGCCACGACGCGCCCCTCGCCGCACCGACGCACACTACCTTGTGCATCCTCGGCGTCGAGGAACCTCAACTCGGACCGACAGTGACAACCTCCAACCCCTTGCCACCATCGGACCCGAGCCTTGCACCGTGCCATGGATCGCATCTTGAAGTTCTCGCGACCCTCGCGCCAGCGCCCTCGCCAGCATCCTCACCAGCGTCCGCGCCAGCACCCCGGGCCGCGCCATGACCTCGCCAGCACCGTGTCAAGACCTCGCCGTGCCGCGCCAGACCTTTTCGTGACACTCCGAGCACGGTCAAAGACACATTGATCACTTCAAGTTGTTGATCACTTCAAGTTGTCGACCACACCACATCCACAACCGTTCAAGCTACAATGGATATCCAACGATGGAGGAGATTGGGTCGACAAACAGGTAATCTTCAACTTTTCAATTGGTCAATACTCAGATTCTATCCTTTTTGACGTAACGCCAATGGACGCCACACACCTCTTGTTGGGGCGCCCATGGCAATACGATCGTCGCGTGCTTCACGACGGGTATTTGAACACTTACATGTTCAATTACCACGGGAAGCGCGTGACCCTCTTACCTATTTCGCCTAGTGAAGCTTTACAGGATGAAGCCGAGAGGCAAAGGCAAAAGGCTAGCGACAGCGGCACCGGCGCACCGAACACGACGCCATTGGCGTCCGAGGCGAAGACTGCCGATTCTAAGGGCGTTTCTGGTGCCAACACTCCTCAAAACAATATTCAAGGTAATGAAGATGGAAAACGCCGACAAAAAACCGGAACCGGGCTGACAGTTTGCATCGCGGGGCCTCTACAACGCGCCGAACGCCGCTGATTTCAACAAACAAGGCCTTCAGTAGTTTTCTGGTGATTCCATGGGCGTTTCTGGTGCCAAACCACTTAAAATTGAATTTCCACCAGATTTTAAAAAAAACGCCCAGGAGAGGTGAATTTAAGAAAGGGAACGCCGAGTGAGTCTCCTAGCGTCGCGCACCACGCCGTCGTTGCACGGAAATTGGGATTTCATGAGCTACGGGACGAAATTCACGGCGTTTCTAGGGGTATTCTTCGACAAAATCCAGGGGCTAACACATGTCCTAAAAGCGCCCCAGATGTTGATCGTTCGAGCACCGATGCCGAGCCGCCTTTGCTAGGCACATGCCAGGATCGTTACTCTTAGCCAGGCGTCGAGAAGTCGAGAAATCTATCCAGGGGAGTCGTTCTTGTTTCATTCTTTTTCCCCTACTTTCCATAACTAAATATGTGGATTCTTCACTTCCTGCTTGCATTGTGTCTATTTTGAAGGAGTTCGAAGACATTATGCCGGATGAGCTACCGAAGGGCTTGCCGCCAATCCGAGGGATCGAGCACAAGATCGACCTAATGCCAGGCGCGTCCCTTCCGAATCGAGCGGCCTATAGGACTTTTCCAAAGGAAACCGAGGAGCTACAACGCCAAGTTCAAGAGCTATTGGACAAGGGCTTTGTCCGAGAATCCTTGAGCCCGTGCGCAGTGCCGGTGATCCTTGTGCCAAAGAAGGATGGTTCGTGGCGTATGTGCGTCGACTGCCGAGCCATTAATCAGATCACGATGAAGTACTGGCATCCGATTCCGAGGCTTGATGACATGCTAGATGAGATTCACGGGGCCGCCTTGTTTTCCAAGATAGATCTCCGGAGCAATTACCACCAAATTCGGATGCATGAAGGCGACGAGTGGAAGACCGCATTTAAAACCAAGCATGGTTTGTACGAATGGCTTGTCATGCCTTTTGGCTTGACAAACGCCCCTAGTACTTTTATGCGGTTGATGAATTTTGTGTTTAGGAAATTTTTAGGACGTTTTGTCGTTGTGTATTTTGACGACATCTTGGTTTTTTCTAGAGACTTGGACTCTCACGCGAGGCACCTTAGGTTGGTGTTAGAATGCCTTCGCGAACATTCATTATATGTAAACTTGGAAAAGTGTTCGTTTTGCACGGACACGACGAATTTTCTTGGGTTCGTCGTGTCCAATGATGGACTAAAAGTGGATGACGACAAGATCCGCGCCATCCGTGAGTGGCCCACCCCTACGACCCCGATGATGGTTCGATCCTTCTTAGGGCTCGCAGGGTTCTATCAGCGTTTCGTCAAGGACTTTAGTTCCATCGCCGGGCCACTCCACAATCTCACCAAGAAGGCAACCACAATCAAGTGGATGCCGCACCATGAGGCCGCCTTTCAGGCCTTAAAAACAACTTTGTGTAGCGCTTCGATCTTGCAATTGCCAGACTTCACTAAGTGCTTTGAGGTCGAGTGCGACGCCTCTGACTATGGCATAGGCGGAGTATTCCTCCAAGAGCGATGCCCCATTGCATAGAATAGTGAGAAACTTACGGGGGCAACTCTCAATTACCCGACGTATGACAAGGAGTTGTACACACTAATTCGGGTTCTTAAGACATGGCAGCATTATCTTTGGCCTAGCGAGTTCGTGTTTCACACGGACCACGTCACCTTAGCATATCTCAGGAGTCAAACGACTCTCAATAGACGCCATGCTCGATGGGTGGAGTTTATGGAAACTTTTCCATACATCATCGCCCATAAGAAAGGAAAGGAAAATGTCGTGGCAGATGCTCTGTCACGCAGGTATGTTCTCTTAACCCAACTACAGGCCAATTTACTCGGGTTCTCCTTGATTAAGAAGTTATACTTGCATGATCCATATTTTAAACCGATCATGGAGAACCTCGCGCAAAGACGAATCCATGAGACCTATTTTTTGGACAATGGGTACCTCTACCAAGCCGGGAAGCTTTGCATTCCGGCCTCGTCTGTAAGGCATCTATTACTCAAAGAAGCTCATGATGGCCGAGGCCACTTTGGAATAGCCAAAACCCTAGCAGCACTTCGTGAGCATTTCTTTTGGCCACACATGGCTTCCGATGTCCACAAGTATTGTCGGGGTTGTGTGCCATGCCAAACTACTAAATCGAGGTTCCAACCTCATGGCCTATACACGCCTTTGCCCATTCCGGAAACACTGTGGGAAGATCTCTCCATGGATTTTATCACGGGCCTTCCAATGACAAGGCGCGGAAAAGACTCGATCTTCGTAATTGTGGACCGTTTCTCTAAAATGGCTCACTTCGTGCCATGCAAAGGAAACAACAATGCGACCGAAATCGCAAACTTGTTTTTTGAGCATGTCGTGAAGTTACAAGGCGTGCCTCGCACTACTGTTAGTGATCGAGACACAAATATTTGTAGTCATTTTTGGAGAACGCTTTGGGGAAAGCTAGGTACACAATTGCTATTTTCAACATCTTACCATCCCCAAACCGATGGTCAAACTGAGGTGACCAATCGGACCCTAGGCACCCTTCTTCGGACGGTGCTCAAACATAACCCACGCCGGTGGGAGGATCTAATTCCTTTTGTTGAGTTTGCTTACAACAGGTCCAAACACTCGGCTACCAAGATGACGGCGTTCGAGATCGTCTACCGCCTCAACCCCCACTCTCCCATGGATCTTGTCCCTCGCCCCTTGAAGAACGGAGAGCACATCGACGCGTCCAATTGCGCCGACGCCATCAGTACGAGGCGCAACACAACAAGGGTCGGAAGCGCTTGGTTTTCAACCCCGGAGATCTCGTGTGGTTGCATCTTCGCAAGGACCATTTTCCGGACTCTAGGAAGACAAAGCTTTATCAACGAGGAGACGGCCCTTTCAAAGTCTTGGAGCGAATCGGGGACAACGCCTACAAGATCGACCTCCCAGGCAAGTAGTCGGTGCATTCCACTTTTAATGTCGCCGAACTCTCCCCCTTTGTCGAACCCGCTTATGAGGAACCGGGGACGTTTCCCAACCAAGTGGGGGAGGGTGATGCGACCCCGCCATGGATGCTAGCCAGGAGGACGACGCCTTCACACTTCGCTCGGATGGCCCCATCACTCGTGCCAGGACTCGAGCAATCCAAGTCGCAACATAATCACTTGTGGCGCACCTCTCCGCAGGCCAAGGCGCGCCCCTCGCCGCACCGACGCACACTGCCTTGTGCGTCCTTGGCGTCGAGGAACCTCAACTCGGACCGACAGTGACAATCTCCAACCCCTTGCCACCATCGGACCCGAGCCTTGCACAATGCCATGGATCGCATCTTGAGGTTCCCGTGACCCTCGCGTCAGCGCCCTCGCCAGCGTCCGCGCCATCACCCCGGGCCGCGCCATGACCTCGCCAGCGCCGTGTCAAGACCTCACCGTGCCGCGCCAGACCTTGTCGCGACACTCCGAGCACGGTCACGGATGACATATCCCTTTTATAGTATTTTTTGCATTGTTTCCAATTCCGAACATTACTATTAGTGGTTTTATGTTTTTAGTAAGTGATTTATGGGCCTTGCGCCGAAGGATTATGGGCTTGCGCCGCTGGGCTTGGTTCTGCGCATCCACCCTAGGCGCGCCTCCCCTATTAGGGTTTCTTTGCTTATTTCTTGTGCCGCCTCTATATAAGGGGAGGTATTATGCTTGTTTTATTCAGCGCACACTTTTGGGATTAATATAGTCGACGTTTTCTCCTAGTTTTTCCCTAGTGCCATTGCGCTGCCATTGATCTATCATACAAAGCTTCCGAATTTCTCATTGTTTTGCAATTGTTCGTGCCAAGTTCGAGTGAAATCAAGCCTTCTGCCGCATTCTTTGAGACCTAATACTCAAACACCACGCCGATCCGTAGCATCCCATACGAGGGACGCATCATATCATCAATGAATACCACCAAAAACTTGTCCAAGAAATCTATAAACACTCGGTTCATTAACTCCATGAACATTGCAGGTGCATTGGTTAATCCAAACGGCATCACCACAAACTCGTAGTGCCCGTATCTAGTCCGGAAAGCTGTCTTTGGAATGTCTTCCTCTCGAATTCTTAGTTGATGATATCCTGACCTCAAATCCACTTTAGAAAACACCTTAGCCCCTTGTAACTGATCCAACAGATCATCAATGTGAGGTAGTGGGTACTTGTTCTTGATGGTGACTCGGTTCAACTACCGATAGTCAATACACAAGCGAAGTGAACCATCTTTCTTCTTTACAAACAAAATTGGAACTCCCCATGGTGACACACTCGATCGTACATATCCTTTCTCCAACAACTCTTCCAATTGTGCCTTCAATTCCTGCATTTCCATCGGAGCCATGCGATATGGAGCCCTCGAGATCGGTATTGTTCCTGGCTCAAGGTCAATGCTGAAATCAACCTCTCTTTGAGTGGAAAGACATCCTTAATATCACAGACTACCGATATATTCTGAATGGGTGGTCCTTCCTTGTCCCTTTGTAGGACATCACACCAATACCCTACACACCCTCCATTAAGCAACTTGGCGGCTTTTACCATACTAATCACTAGTTTCGGCCAAACTTGCTCTAATTCTTGACTCACTTGTACAGTCCCGTCATCTGCGGACACCGTGATTGTGCCTTTATGTTTGTCTAGCACTACTTTGTAACGCCTCATCCAATCCATTCCCAAAATCACGTCATCATCTAGGGACAACTGCATTACTATAAAATCTGCATACTAGTCTCTACCTCCTATTCTGATAGGACACTGCAGAATCTCTCTATTACCACTCACCTTACTACCATCGGGTAGGCCTACTACAAAAGATTCTCCTTCTTTACAAGTCAACCCTAGTCTAGCCACGCAAGAAGAGGACACAAAAGAGTGCGTGGCACCCGTGTCAAAAAGAATGTGAACAGGTTTAGATTGAATCCAAAACGTACCTGTAGCAGTCGGCGCATGTAAGGCATCAACTCTCCTCATCTCGAACACTCGAGGTTGGTTGATTCTTTGGGCGTTGGCTCCTCTACCTCGGCCTCTGTTCTGGCCTGATGCTTGCTGAGTCTGTTGTGGTGGACGACGAGCTCCTTGATTCACAGTCCCTGGCGAAGATCCTTGAGAGGGTAAAACGACCTTGTAATACTGTCGCATATGGCCAGGCTTCCCACAGTTGTAGCAATCCCGAACTGGCTTCGGGCACTGACTTTTGAGGTGGTCAGTGCCTCCACAATTGAAGTATTCTTTTTGTCCCCTAGAATATTGACCTTGCTGAAACTGGTCTTGACGGCCCTGTGATTGAGATCCGGACCGGTTCTGCTGAAACGAACCCGGTCGACTATCCCTCCTCGAATCTGAAGGGCCAAACAGCTTGTGTCTCTTGTTCGCACTAGCATGTATCTCCAACTGACCTGGTCGAGGCGTGGCCATAGCATAAGCCAAAACGGACTCTTGAACATCTCTCAAAGTAGTGAGTCGAAGACCAGAAACATAAGCACGTAGATGCGGTTGCAACCTCTTCAGAAAGGTTGCGATCTTCAATTCTTCTGTAGGATCGGCATTTGGCACAACTGTCAACTCCTTATGGAACTTCAGAATGGTTTCCTCCACCGTGATGTTCTCGGGTCCAGCATCCCGAAAAGCAGCCTCACGAGCCGACCTAACCACTGGAGGGCAGTAAAAAATCTCTAATCCTCTTTCGGAACTCTTCAAAAGTCACATCTGTCTGACCTTCTCTGCTCATGTCCCACCAATCAAAAGCTACTCCCTGCAGCAAACTCTGTACCAGAGACATCTTCCTCTCCTCTGGCGCTTGAATAGAGTCCAAAGCAGATGCCACTCTCCTCAACCACTGCTCCACATTCGTATCCTTAGCCCCATTAAAGTTTGGCACCCCGGTCTTCCTGAACTCCGCGAGCCACTTGTCAGGTTGGGGCTCGCGTCACTGTCTTGGTAACTCTACCACACGATCAACTACTTCTGGTCTCTGTACTTCTGGTAGCCCTCTAATTGAGCAGCTCCAATTGTATTCTGGCCTGGTGCTCTCATCTCAGTCCTTTGAAGCCCAGCCGCAATATTATGATCGAAAATAGCACCTGTACCCAACAGATTCTATAGCAATCCTACAAGTGTAGCTCGAAGTGCTGGATCCATATTTGGTGACACCCCAGCATGCGGTGCATTGACTCCAACGTGGGCCACATTAGCTGGGGGTCCTCCTCCAACAACAGACACACTAGCATCTTGATGAATCCTAGCAGCCCCATCACCACTCTTAGCAACTTCTTCTTGGGGGTGACCATTTAGATGCTCTTTTGGCTAAACAGCTACAGGATTCTCTCCTCTACCACGACCCCTTCCACGACCTCTACCACGACCTCTACCACGGCCTCAACTATGGCCTCTACCACTAGTAGCAGCAAGTCTGACTCTAGTTTGTGGAGCCATCTATAACAGAAAGTCTCACAGTCAAAACTTTAAACTCTAACTAAAAGTGAAGGATTTACTGACAATTCTACGTGAGGTCCTTCAACGGATGGCAACGGAGTCACGTCGTGTTATCTAATCCTATATGCAACATGACTACCCCATTTAAAAACTTTTTGGACAAACACTTGCCGGTTTTAGTTTTTAGTTGGACCTTGTGTACACGTATTGCTCGATTCCATGTGCCCTGTTGCCAACATCGCTCTGATACCAATCTGTAACACCCCGACTTAACGTCGGAATTTTACTAGGTAGTTTGACCCTAACGGGTCCTACTTGAACTGGTTGACAACTAGAATATCTGGACCTTGCAACTCGGGCACGACAAGAAAACTATTTTAAAACATCCAACTGTCGTTCAAACAAACCACATTTTAATAATGTCATGCATGAATCCCAATGTCTAGCCAATTCACATTCAACACTAGAAATCTGCTAAAGTCAACAACATAGTGAAATATCCAAAACAGCTAACAAGCCTAAACCAAACTCCAAACCCACTCAGTGACCTAATGACACACGTCAATGATCCGCTGCAGCATCTGTCCTAGGCTGCAACACGGGACCTGTGTGAGTACCTGGAACTGAAAAATAAAGTCCCCGAGGGGTCAGCTACTACCCTAGGCAAGCTAGATAACACACGAAAATAGTAAGACGTTTGAAAAACAACAGTTATTCAACAACATAACTTTTAACAAGTGAATTGAACAGAATAGAATAGGTCAACACAGATTTCCCCAACCTAGAGAATATGTGAAAGGAAAGGCAATGAGACATACCATAATCAAACTAACAAGCACAAAAGTAAAGCATTTGTAATAATAACCAACACTTCGACATTCAACAAATAAAAGGAGATGCAACGAACAAACAATTCATCATGCGTAGCAAGAATTCACAAGGTCGAAAACCAACTAAGTAATCACACACACGCACACAACAAAACCATTCACAATCCTATTGGGAAATGACATTCTCCCTTCCACCACCGCATTCCCATCTACGACGCTAACTCCATGCGCCCGAGTGTAGAGGCAAGCCCTCCCACATTCCATATACGTCATCCTTCCAACCCCTGGTCAAGCCTCCACTGGAGCACTTGCCAAAAACAAGCAATCAATTTTTATTTTTAAAAGGGCCCGGTCAACACACGACCATGGCTAGATGCCTCTTCGCCACCGACAATCGTCGCACATGCTGCCAGCATAGAGAAAGCGATACTATTTCTTTTACGAGAAAACGTTCGACATGGAAAACGCATCACATCATGCATAGAAGTATTTCACATGGAAAAACATACATTCGGGACTAATTCCCAAAACCAATCTCACAATCACGGCATGAAATCTAACAAGACTAGAATAGAGCCGAGCAAGTCGAGAACGACTTACCTGATAGGCGATCTTCGAATGAAGTGAGAAATGCGACGATACTAGAGACCTACGAATCATAATATTCACGGTTAACCAACTAACCGCGAGGAACAACTTTCGATTCTAGGTATGCATAAATATGGCGGCCTAATTAAGAGTGAACCATCATGATTCATTCCATGAAATCCAAACAAGTGCGGTTTGAAATGATGCTACTACTCTAACTAAAACAAACGCACCAAACTTTCAAACCAATCTCAAACGACTTCACTCAGACAATCAAGATTTTTCTACTTGGCCTCAAATGATACAAACATACAAGCTCAAGGATAACCAAATTCAGTGCACATACAAATTTACACATGTATATGATATTCGGAGTGTAATGCCGACTTCCAACCTAGAGTCCAAAACCAAAGCCTCCCAGCAATGGAGGTTACCACAAAACCAATCGAAGGCATTCAAGAAACAAACCGAGATTCACATACCAATTCTAGTTACAAGACTCAAGCTATTATTCGCATCCTAGAGAGATCAATCAACGGACTCAAATTCAATCAACTCGAATTACACACAAAATCTTGCCAATTCAATAATAATAAAAACCAATTCTTTACTTTTATACTTGGTACCACATGACTATTAATTATTCCAATAAAATGAACCAACACATGTGAGAACCAGAAGAGGTTCGGCTGGTTCAAACTAATATTTTGACATGTCGAAACAATAGCAAAGGCAGATTACAAGGCAAGAACATGGATTCCAATAAACAAACAACAACTAATAGATCACAAGGCCGATCTAGCAAGCAAGGAAAATCCGACCTTTCAAAGCTCAACGTCGAACAACCACTTGGATGGAGATGGTCTCTTAACTTGTGGTCTACTGCCTTGAAAACTCGGATCTGATCGATGGTCTTGACGTCAGATTGGTGTGAAGATGACTTCCTCTTGGAGGCGGTGAGTGTAGGCGTGTCTTGGTTGGGGCCGACTAAAATCAAAGCCACAGGGACGAGTCGCAACTTCACGTGACTCAGACTCAATGATCGAGGCTTTGCTACAGCCTATTGACTCGCGCGATGTCCCCGGTTCGTGGCCAAATCTGCGGAATCCAACCTTTGAAGTTCAAGACCAGACAAAGGGAAAGGGAGAGGAGGCGACTCTTACCGGATAAAAAGTTAAGACGAGGAAGTTCTGACGGTTAGCACGGCTTGGATCGAGGCGGCGTGACTTGGAGCAACAGCGGCGAGACCGACTCGGGTGGCTCCAGATCGCAACGAGCAACCACGACAATCTTGTTCTCCTTTGAATGAACCGCCACAAATGGGACGGCCACAAGTTAGGGCAAGGGACTGTTGATGCTTCTTCTCGATCTCCAACTTTGTTGTCTCGATCTCCACCTCTGTTGGCTTTAGACGATCGGAACTCCAGCAACTTCAGGAAGGAGGTCGAAGGAAGAGTTAGGGAAAATTGGAAAGATAAGAGGGAGTGAGATTGGGCTTCAAAAAGGAAACGGGTCCGGATCTCCCAACTCCTCCAACAAGTGTTGGGCTTTTGGCCCAAAACAAAAGAATGGGGAAAAAAATAGGATGAATTAGAGGTAAGATTTTAAATAAAGGCTAGATTAACGGAACTTGGGTTTTACATTCTACCCCCCTTAAGGAAAGTTTCGTCCCGAAACTTACAAGGTTAAAGTGGAACTCATAAGGTTCTTGAGGTTTCACACCTTATGTTTGCTGAGATGTCAGGTGTGTGATTAGATCTCTTCATTATATAAAGGCAAGTGTACAATCATCAAAATTAAACGTGCATATTAAATGTGCTAACCATGAGGCAAATATCTCGCTAATGAACAGAGATCATGTAGGAAGAAACAACACAAGTAAGAAGAGCCTCCCAAACCCTAACTAAAACAAGAATTGTGGTGTTGCACTGCCAAAACCCTAAAAATCAAGCGAATTAGCAATCACAATCGACCTGCAACAATTCAACATTGAGGAAACGAAGTGAATCTCGACGAAAATAATAGAAACCTGAAAATGCAACACAATTGAGCGATGGAATTAAGAAGTTGAAACCGGTATAAAACATCATAGCAACTTTGCTTCACACGTATTTTCTCCATATTCTACAACACGAACACCAAATAATTTCGAAAAAGATTAACAATTGATAAATCAAAAACTTCAACTAACCATCTCATATAGAAATCATGAGATCCCCTTTCAATGGAAGCTAGGGTTTAGAAAGAGGGTTGATGATACAACCTTTGGAGGAAGGCTAACTGATACGCGACATTAAAAGACGAATCAACAAGCCAAACCTGGTGAGAAAAGTTCCAAAGTCTTCTCAGTTGAGTTGATTTCTTCCATATTTCACTTTGGAGCGTCTGTCGCCAGCATCGAAGTTGTGAAACACGGCATCTTCGTTGGGCGGTGGATACTTTATCCGATCGTTTACATCAGCTGTTTCTCTTCGTTGCACGGCGCCACCATCGTCGCCATGATTTCCGCCATTATTTGGCGGGTTTGATTCAGCCGACGGATTGAAGAAGATCAGAGTTCTCCACTAAGAGCGAGAGCGAAAAATCAATCAGAGGAGAATAGGAGGTGAGAGGAAAAAAAGGGCTTTTATACTTAACAAAAAAACTAAAAAATGGATTTCGGTTACAAGCGACTAATTAGGGACGCTCGTTTGCGCACACTTTTTTTATGTTGCGCACTCCGTTATGGGCGGATTCATAATCCGCACAAGAGAACCCGGTTTTTTGCCGAACCATGGACGGATCCTAAACCCGTACAAAAAACGACAACGGTTTTCGGAAAAAACCCGGCTTTATGATCGGATTCAGGATGCGCCAAAAAATGCCCCTTTGTGCGTGTTCCCGGCACGCCCATACACCGGTTTTCGGAAAAAACCGGCTTTATGGCCGGATTCAGGATGCGCCCAAAAATGCCCCTTTGGGCGGGTTCCCGGCACGCCCATATTGTGCGGGTTTGAAACCTGCACATATATTAAGATTTCAACCGACATAACGCGTCTTTTTTATAGCGGTCGAGTTTTTTACTATTCACTTTTCAATTCTTAATTCCACTTAACAAGAGAGCATATACGACAAAGTGCATTCTCGTGAGATGTCGACTTCGAGTAGCGGGTCCACAAAGACGTCATCATTTAGCGGGTCATCCTATTCGTCGGAGTCAACCTCTTCCGTGGGCAATCTTTCTCTTCCTGATAATGAATTGGATAGTAGATATTGAATCCTTAAATTATAATATATCTGTTTAGTTTATACTTTATTGGTTGTCGGTCGATTTTGGTTTAGGTTGAAACTTGAAATTATTGGTTGTCGATCGATTAGTAGCCTCGTGTCTAATTTGGAGTATGAAATTTAAAATTTAATTAGTAATGATGATGATGATCATATTTTATTTGAATTTTTTTAATACTTGCAAGTTTGTAGTTATTACAGGCCTAGTTTAAAGGTTTTCGGTTTTATTCATAGTTTGTCCGTATAGTGAGCATGTTGATCACACGGAAGTCGACTTCTCTATGTAATTTAATAAAAATGATGGATTTGATACAATGGAAGTGTTGAGACAATGGGTTAAAACTATCGGTCTTGGTATGTCTATGATCATATGGAAAAGAACTGGAAGGCTTTTAAGAAAGATGAGGAACGACCAAGTCGTCCAAACACGATAAGATCATTTAACAATGTTCAAGGTCGGGTAAGTATAGATCGGGGAGGAAGAATGAGGTGAAGAAAGCACGGGATTCGATGAAGACCGAGTGTTCGTTTGAGTTGCATAGGTTGTTTAGGAGAGGGAATTCATATACACCCTCTCGTTGGACATTATCGATGATAAGAGGGTTCCATAACCATGAGCTTCCCACGGATTTGAAAGGGGTTAGGAGTGCACATCGTCTTAGTGCGGAGGAGCGCAACCACATAATACTTGCTAGTACGTCAGGTACAAAGCCTAAGTCCATCTTTATGGAACTTATCCAAAAGAACCCCAAAAGCTTACTATCGAGGACACAAGTCTATAATTTCAAGGCGTCTCAAAGGAGGATTTCAATGGGTCAATTGAATGTGACAAAATACTCCTTGGCGTGGTTGAAGGAGAAGGGATACTTCACCGACACGATGAGCGGGAGGCAAAAAGATGGGGAGTTGGCGTTGAGCTCGTTGTTTATTAGTCATCCTGACTCACGACATTTGTTGAGGATGTTTCCGAATGTCGTTATCATGTATTGCACGTACAAGACCAATAGGTATGTCATCTCGTTTATGTACCATGTTTTTGTTATTGAGTTGTTTTAGTGATCATTAATTCTTTATATATAACTTTTTGTTGTCAATGTGTGAGGTACGGATGACCTTGTTTGGAGTTTGTATGGATGACATCAACAAACTTGACGTATTGTATTGATATTGTCTTCATCAGGATGGAGAAGACGGAGTACTTCAAATGGGCACTCTTGCGATTGAAGTTCTTATTCGGCAACCAAAAGCCGTTGTAACATCCCCGACCAAAGTGCATACGTCATTCGGCGTTCATATAAGATTAAGAGCATATGCATAGCATATTGGCATGGTATATAGTGAGTTTTTAAAAGTAATATTTATTTTCGAATTAAGTTTATTACATTTTTAAAAAATTTTAAGAAAAAATTAATTATTAATTATTTTAGGGTAAAGTTTGTAGTAAAGGAGATTTGAGGGTGAAAATCGCAAATTTGGAAATGTTAAGCCGACTTCTCTTGAAATATATATTGCTCTTCTTCATCATCTAACATATGTAAACCAAAAATAAAAGTGCAGAGAGTTTGAAAGAAAAAGAGAGGAAAAAAAAAGAAAAAAAAAGAAAAAAAAGTTATTTTGGTGATTTTGATTTCGGTTCTTGGATCTAGTACAAGATCTCTTCTATCGGGTTTTAATCTCGAAGTATAAACGTGGTTTGGTATTTTTTAATTAGTTAATGGTTTATCTGGATTTTCCTAATTTTTCCAGATCTAGATCTACAGTTGCTTTTGATTTGAAAATCAGTTGATTTATAGTTCCCAGAGGGTGTTTTCGATATCGGATTTATATTGGGTAAAAGATTTCAGAGTATTTTTAGGGTTTCGCTTTGTAATGATATTAGGGAGCCCTTTGATCAAGTTTTTCAGAAAGATTTGAACTAGAAAAATGTTCTTCTATATATATAGTTTATCGATGTCAAGTTTTAAAGGATTTGGAATTATGCACAGAAAGTTATAATGCATTCTGGCATTTCATTGCATTTGGGGATAGAGTTTATAAGAGTAAATAGCCTAATTTGCATTGGGTTACATATAGGAGCACCGATCATAGATCGTGGTCAAGAACAAGGGGAAGAGATATAGTATCTATCTTGAACAAGTGAGTATGGGCCGGAGATTCAACCCTATGTGCTATATGTGCCATACAAATATATGAGCTATATGGATATATGTGTTATATGGATTATATGGATATATGTGTTTTATATGATAGCTCTGAAATTTCCAGAGTTTTTTGCACAGAAGGTATGTTAACAGATGGCATATGATATATGGTTACATGATGCACTTGATTGCATAGCATATTGCAATGAGATTAAAAGGACCTGCGACTGTCTTGCCCTGAATTTGTATACAAAAGAGACATACGGGTCGTACATGAGGCCTGAGATGCCTAAGAGATGGTAAATGAGCAAATGAGGCCTAAGATGCCTAAAAGTCGGTAATGGAAAAAAGAAAAGAAAAGGTTGTTAATGGAAAAGAGTTGGTAATGGAAACCCGGGGCAGATTCAGGCTTGAACAGTTCACAGAATAAAGAATCGGAAACATCAACATTTGTATTTGCACAGTAATTAAATCCATGTATGACATATATAATATGTATGAATATGTATATTGACTAAATGTTTGACTTTGTGTAAAATAATTGATGATGGTTTATATTCACTAAGTATGCGACTCATGTAAATTGCAAAACAGTTTTTCAGGTTCAGCTAGTTCTTACTGACGTGTGTCTGTTTAGAGGTCACATTCATACAGGTCGGCCGGCTGAAGCTCAATGCAACCTTTTCCTCCTCATTTTGCATCATGGACATATGAGTAGTAATGGCATAGAACTATGTGTGTGCAACCTTTTATGGTTGTTAATTCCGCTTTGTGCTTATATGGATAATTGTTATATGTGAATTATCTTTTTATATTAGAGATAAGCATTACTAAGTATACGGCATAGGGTATAGGGGTGTCACAGCCGCGTTGTTTCATGTCAGATAGAGAGCTTGGAGCATTGAAGGCGGTGAAGAGTGTCTTCAAGGTCCCCCACTTCTTGTGTCA
Organism: Fallopia convolvulus; assembly: GCA_964016875.1. Classification (NCBI taxonomy): domain Eukaryota; kingdom Viridiplantae; phylum Streptophyta; class Magnoliopsida; order Caryophyllales; family Polygonaceae; genus Fallopia; species Fallopia convolvulus. The sequence goes on from OZ024736.1 coordinate 27,823,445, forward strand.
AGTCCATGTGGCTCGGAACGTGAGGGCGTATGCAAAAATACAAGATATAGACCCGGAACGATTCACTAGTAGCGTTCGTCGAGTTATGAGGTCACACATCGAGGAGGAGTATGAGGCCCGACTTGAACATTTTCGGAATATATGGAACGGAAAAGGTGGAACCGGTTTGGTGTCATATGTTGAGAAGACATGGTTCACTCCGCATAAGGAGAAGCTAGTGAGTGCGTGGTCCGATCATATTCTACATTTGGAACAAGAACTACTAACCGGTAACCTTACCCTCCTATCATTTTTGTTCAATATTATTTCTCCGAATTTTTTGTATATATATATATATTTTTTCGTCTTATAGGGTTGAGGCTCAACACTCTATGCTAAAAGACATGTTGCAATCTTCCGTTGGAGGCTTTGACACATTCATACAACACTTGGATAACATGTTTATGGATCAAGTTCGTCAAATCCAAGAGGAAATGGGAAGGAGTAGATCGGTGACACCGGTTGAAATACTAGATGGAGCCGAATGGAAGAAGGTTTTCTTCGAACGCATAGTGAGAAGGTGTTCGAGAGAATGCATTAAATTGCTATTGCAACACGTACAAAGAGCGAAAGATGGGGACATATCAAACGAAGTGAGTCCTCGAGACCGTTGGTGGATTACATCTATGGGATTGCCTTCACCCCAAACGATCAAGGGATATATTAAAGAAGGCATCCTGTTGGTTCCCGATGAAGTTGATATATATTGGAGGCAAGTCCGGTGGGAAGGTTTGGGGGCAAATGATTGATTGCCCGATGATGGGATCAAAGTTTTGTATGAGAAGAAGATATTGGGGAAGTTTTGGTCCAAGTTGCAAGCGGGGGAAATTACCAAGGATACTATCTTCAAGGTCTCCCAAAAGGTGGTGGAGTATGAAGACCCCCGTTCGGCTTATTTGCAAGACCCCTCTCGTGGTAAAGCCGATAAGGGAAGGCCAAGGGGGGGGGAGTGAGAAGAAGAGTAGTACTAAGAGGGGGAAGACATGGGAGGAGTACACTAACGACGGGAATAGTAAAGGCAAGGAGAAGACGATGTCGAAGAGGAAGAGGGGGAGGAGAAGAAGAAGGAAAGGGAGGAGAAGAAGAAGAGGAAGGAGGAGGAGATGCAAAAGAGGGATGAAGAAAAGAAGAAGAAGAGGAGGAGGAGAAGAAGAGGAAGGAGGAGGAGAGGCAAAAGAGGGATGAAGAAAAGAAGAAGAAGAGGGAGGAGGAGAGCAAGAAGAGGAGGGAGGAGGAGGAGAAGCGCACTACCGTTGTGTCGCCTAAGTCGACGTATGACCTTGATTTTGATTGGTGTAATGACACGATTGACCCCTTCATGTTTCAATACATATCTCGGCACCAAGATGTAGAGGGTGATGGTCATTGTGGGTATCGATCACTTGCCGTGTTACTTGGTGAAGATGAAAGTAAGTACATGGAGGTTCGGTTGACTCTTTCGAGTTACATTGTACAACATCAAAATAAGTTGGAATTGGTGTACGAGGGAAATGGTGGAATACCGAGGCTTGTTCAGGAAGTGAGCATGACAACATCCTCGTGCCGTAAAGAGGGTTGGATGGTAGTTCCGATGATGGGGTTGGTGTTTGCGACTTTGCACAAAGTGGTCGTCGTCGTGTTGAGTAGATTTAGGCCGCACACATGCCTCCCATTGTGGGCCGAGGAGGGATATGAGCCTCCTTTGACGGTATATGCTATGGAACTTGTCGGGACCCCCAACGCTTGATATTTTGTACCGGTATGTTTTCTTGACCAAAAGCTTGATTTTAACCTAAATTTGTTATCATATTTTAATAATGTTATATTGTGTGTAGATTTGGTTAGAAATCGATGAATGTCCTATCCCCCCCCCCCCGCCTACGCAATGGACAACGTACAAGCAACCGAGTGTGATGGATGGGAAACACACCACCGCTACAAGAGCCGAATGCAAGAGTATGTGGTTCGACGAACGAGTTCTGGACAAGGACCTATATTTACTTACGATTGTAACTAAAATTATATATTATAGTTACACTTTTGACTACTATATGTAAAAATGAAATGTTTTTTTATTTAAATAAAGCGTCGTCGTTTTTATATTAAAATCAAATTTTTTTGTTGTGCACTCGAATATTAGAAACGGGGCCAAAACGCAACCGAGTTTTTTCCGCCCCGGATCGAGTATCCCACTGTTTTGCTCATTGGCGTAGAAACGCCCACATAGGCGGATTTGGAACACGCCCATATGGGCAGATTTGAAACCCGCCCAAGGGGACTGCATTGGGCGGATTTGTAAGTCGCCGATTTGGGTGGATTAGGGTTTAGGGTTTTGATTTTTGATTTGGAACACGCCCAAACGGGCTTTCTCGTATTAAAATTTAATTACTTGTGCGGGTTATAAATCCGCACAAAATATTAATGTGTTTATGGATGTCATTTAACCTATAAATACCACCATGTTGTCCTTCAATCATCAAATAATCCTTTCAAGCCTCACATATCTTCGTTGCAACTAACGAACCACTCATCGAGAGTTCTTCAACCATTATTCAACGTGATAGTGGACTTTATCGGTTGATGGCTTCTCGTTGTGCTGAGTAGCTAGGGCAAATGATGTATATGAGTTGAACCATCGTAAGCAATGTCTAGGAGAAAGTGTCAAACGCCACTATAAGCTCGTCGTAAGCAATGTCTAGGAGAAAGCGTCAACCTTCATATATCACTTTCAAATCTCATGTTTAACTTTCAAACCTCATGTCTAATTTCATATATTACTTCTCTTAGACTCAATCTATTCATATTTGTTTTGTATGGATAGTGGCATAGGAGGTCTTCAACCATTTAATTAAGCTCATGTATGTTTTATTTCGATCTTATTTTGATTTTATATACCTTAAAACTATAAACCATAAACCAAAACCCTAAACCTTGTTGTGCTAGTTTTAAACACGGCCAATATGGGCGGGTTGTGAACCCGCCCATATTTTCAAATTGCCAATATGGCGCCAATATGGGCGGGTTCAAAACCCGCCCATATTGTGTTAAAATTTTTGTTAAATTTTTTTTTATTTTCCTTTCTAAATAATAAATAATACCCACTTTTTGTGTTAAAATTTCAATTTAAAAATTTTCAAATTTGTTTTTTTTTTCAAATGAAGTCATCCATATTTTGTTAATAAACATTCAAAACCCCCAAATAAAAACATACTCACATAGTCACATTTGTATGGGAAATCAAATTAAACTTCTATTTACATGGGACATTTTATTTTCAAACTTTTTACTAAATATGGCCCTAAATTATGTGATGTCCCTATTTTTTCATTTTTAATAAAATATGTCTGTTTTTGATTAATTATAAATATAAATAAAATTGGTTTAAAACAATTCATACAACGTCAACAATCCAAAATCGTCGAAATCGTCATAACATAATCTAAAATAAATCATACAACGTCAACAATCCAAAATCGTCGAAATCGTCATAACATAATCTAAAACAATCCATACAATGTCAACTATCCAAAACTAAATCCAAACAACAATCCAAACTAAATAAAAAAACAATACAAACTAAATCCAAACAACAATCCAAATACAAAATAACATAAATGTCAACACAATCAATCCGCCAAATCAGTGTGGTTGTCCGGGTCAGCCTGTAATAACTGTGGTTTTTAAGGATATTTTTGAATTTTTCTCGGATATCCTTTTAACCTCTTTGTCCGTTTTAACGCTTAATCCAATATTTTTGTTGGAATTTAAATCCTAGAAAATTTTTGGTGATATCCTAAAATCATAAAGAAATGATTTTATGGATCGGTGTGAATTCTAGGATTTTTCAGTGGAAAAAGAATATTTATTGGATAAGTCGTCTTTTCAATTATGTACTATAAAAGATTTAAAATATGGAACGGAAGCCTTAAAAATTAAAGGTAGCAAGATAAAATCATGAAAAATTGGTTTTATTGGTCTACATAATTTACGGGACGTTTTGTATTTAGTAAGTTTTTCCATCCGAGGTACATAATTTTACCGCTTTAACGCGAGTCCCGTTCCGAGACGGGTTTTTGTTTTCAAAACCGCCTCTTCTTTGCCTTAATAAGGAAGGAACCAAAGAGATAAGATGAGGGTGGAATTTTCCATATTGATGGGTTCCATCTCGAACAAGAAAAAAAGGGGGGCAGAGAAAGAGAGTTCGAGAAAGGGATTGGAACGACGACGGACTCGGCGAGCATCTTCACCGTCAGCAATCTTCTCTTGCATCTCCTTCACCTCATCTTCTCATGCTCTTCCATTTTCTGTTTGGGCTCGTTGCTGCTACAAAACGAACCAGGGAGAGAAACCAGGACGGAGCCGGACTCGGGAAGAAGGAATTCGAATCCTTACCGCCGGCTATCTTCTTTCCCCCGCTGCGCGACGTCGTCGGAGATCACTAGCCCCTTCGACCACCACCCACCGCGAGGGCTACTACCGGGCAACACCCAGCCACCCTTGGGCTTGGGGCTCGAGCCACTATTGAGCCAAACGAGCCATGGGCTCAAGTGAAGGTATTTACGATCGAAATTAATTAGCGGGTTGGTTGCGGAGCCACCGTAAGGACCTTTCGGTTCCGCTTTGCTAATTAAATTTATGGTTTTTATAATCTCAACGTTATTACGGTCCCACAAGTTCAAACCGCTCGAGAAACGAACGTCAAGATCTTCAATTATAGCGAATACAAGTTTTGACACCGATTGTCAGGTAAAGGACTTCGGATAATTACTCAGGATTCGTTGTTAATCAGTATGATCCGAGATTTGGTCACCTTTAAGAACTGTTGCTAATGAACAATTTTTATTAAGCAAATTGTTTCAAAAGTGAAGTGGATAATTAGTTATAATTTCGCCAAGATGGCTTCTTAATCTTGATAGATAAGGATTTGTTATAAGTCGATATACGAAATCAAATTGTTTATCCGTTATGAAGTTGTAGAAAATGAGTATACAACTAAGAAGTGTATCCATGAGCTCGTTGTTGAGAAATCCTTTTGTTATATTTGGCAGAAGGGTGATAAAGATTACTGTTGGAATCACTAAGAACGTTGAGCACGCTTTCTAAGGCAAGTGGACAATTCTCTCTTGCGTTATGGTTATGAATGAGGAATTGATGTTCATGTTGGGAATAATTTGTGTATTGATTAAAGTTTGATAGGTTGTTATTTTGTTAGAAATAACGACCATGTCGTTATTGCAGTTTTTGCGCTAGAACTGAACTTAGGACCGTTGTGTGACCTTGTGTTATTAGCTGTCTCATGCGGAGACATTGTTGTAAAGTAAGATAACTAGAGATGGGAGTTTAGACTCCAGAATATCTCTTTAGTGGTCCTATGCTGAAACACTGTTGTAAAATAGGTAGTTCGGGGGTAGGAGCCGAGTCTCCAATGACCTCTTTATAACAAAGTCTGTATTGGGGACGTAGCTTGCTAGCGGATCCCAATATTGGAGTCATGACTCATGTCTCGCTTCACGTTGAAGGAGGAAAATGGTGCACTCTAGCTAAGTGCAAAAGGAACTGATGTGGGTCAAGTGGTCACGGATAAATAGGCCTTCTCACCCTGACGACATCAGTTACAACGAATTTATCGGCAGCAATTTGGGTTGATTAAAAGTTATTAAAAATGAATGTGTAATGTTAAAATCATAAAGTGAAGAGAGTGCGATAGGCACGTTAATAAAATTGAATGGTTAGATCTTTTGATAACCATTCTTGCTCCTGATTAAGAATGATTCTTAATCAAACTCTGATTAAGTTAAGTTGATTAGTCGTTGAAGATGTTTATGATTGTTGTGTGGTTAGTATAAGTTTCCATTAATCGTTTATGCTTCTTAAAGGAACCACAAGTTGTGGTGTTCTCTCTCTTGAATATGCAAGTCTCCTTCTTATTCTCTATAAGACTGCCAACTGTTGGATCATAATCCGAGCCTAGTTGGATTTTGATGCCAAAATGTTTAGTACATCCATAAGAACCAAGTTAGTTTCTCCTCTTGCTTAGTCTTTCATTAGACTAACCCGTCCATCTTCTTTTCTTTTATATGGTCGGTTGGTATCCACTATTGGTATACGATACATCAGGCTCTTCTTGGAAGTTGATTCAAGAGGTGGATCCAGAAGGCTGAAGTTTCCGAAGTTGAAGAAAGGTTTCCAAAAGCTATACTTGAGTGAAGATCATGGTTGAACTACTTCAAAGCGAAGCTTAGTTTCAAAAATCAGAACTTAAGGAAGACTTGATAAAGACTTTGTTTAAATAGAAGGTTGTTCTATTTATTTACTAATTCTTTTTAAGTTAAGGTTTGTATAAGACCTTTTATTTTATTTTCCGCTATAAAGTTTTACTTAATTTTGTTAGGTTTTAAATGGTTTCTTTTACCTTGTTCTAGTAAGTTCTGTCAGGTTAAAGCCTTGGGTAACTCTGGTTTAGTCCTAATCGGGGTTACTGGCGGTAATACCTCCAGGGTAAGTAAGGGAGTGTTACACAGCCCAACCCCGGACCTCTCTCTTAGCCTCCTCTCTCGCCTCCTCTCTCGCAGCCTTCTCTCTCGCCCGCTCTTCTGCCATCCTAGTCGACTCCCCTCGTTCCCAAATGGATGGGACGCGATCCCTACGCTCAGCCGACCTTGACGACTCCGCCGGCCTCTGTGATGCTCGACTCAAAGGGGGAGCAACCGGTGTAACGTCCAGCCCACAAAGACCTCCCAAGTAAGGTAAATCAATCTGAGCAAGCCCCTCTATGGACGAAAGCACGTGTGCCTTAATCAGCTGGAAATGCTGCAATATAAAATGACTTATGAAATTAGATCATATTTATATACAAAACTCAAAAGTAATTCTTAGATAGTATAAACACACTCACCTTGTGAAAATCGACAGCCGGAAGAGGAGCTCGAACGATGCGCGGCTGAACATGCACCCTCGGACACACATATGGATGCGAGATCTGTAAGAACCAGTCCAAGTACTCATCGTCGACGTCCCACGGAGTGACAGCACGTGGCGACGTGAGGATGAATGGACAAATGTGGTCCATAACTGTACCCCACCCGTAATACTCGTTGTCGAAGTCGAGGAAGTACCTTGACTTCCCCTTAAGAGACCACGGACGATGAGAGACGCGTGGTACGATAACGTCCAAAGGTCGACTCTGAACTCGTCCCCACTGCCGCACGCATCTCTTGGGCATGTACGGCTCATAGATGTTGAGGTATCGGGTCCGATACCTCGAGGTCGGATACAAGAGATCTAGGTCAACCCGAGAATAGGGGGTCCAACAAACCTGAAATATAAAGAAATAACGACGGGAAACGTAAATTTAAAAATAACGATTCATTACAAAAATATAAGAACGAATACGTACATCCTCCGGTCGATAACAGTCGAGGATGCGCCGATAGTAGATCGACGTATCGTACGTTTGTAACTTTGTGCGATCGACCCGATAGCGACATGCTCTCCTATCCTCGTCCTCTGCTCCAGGCAACGGGTTCGGGTTGCTAGGGAAATAGATGAAATACATCCATATCCACATCTATGGCACACCGAAAAAAATAAAATCAGTTCACTTTACGAAGATTTCGACAAAGACATTTTCAATCAAAACTACCAAATACCTGAAGAAGATATGAGCAACCCGCCAACTAAGCCACCCCGACCCGTGAAGCCTCCCCGAGATTGCGGTAGAGAAATGCCAATGTGCCGACGCCCCATGCAGTCTCGACAACCCGACCCCAATCCTCAAACAATGCCAACATATCAACATCTACACTGTTTGTGGATTTGTCCACGGACAAGCTGGTGGACAACTAATGCCAAAGAAAACCGGCAGCTATGCACTCTGGCGAGTAGTTGGAAGCCATCATCACAAGTAAGTGATCGAAGAAATATCGGCCGTGTAGATGACCCTTCCTAAGGTCCTTGAGGAAGTCACGCTGGCCGGGTAAGACATAGTCGTCCGTCGTGTCAAACATATACTCAACCATATCAGCGCACTCAGCAGAGGAGAAAGTATGAGCTACCTCGTGCCCCTCAATCGGCAAACCGAGAATGATGGCAACATAAAAGGAAATTTCCGTATGAGACGAATTTTGGTTATGAGAAATTTTGGTTATGAGACGAATTTGGTATAAAACTCAAGGTTACCTCGTAAATTATGTTAAAGTTTGGTAGACCTCATAAATAAGATTGAACCTTAGGGATACCACGCGAAATTTCCGTATTATTAATTATTTAATAATTTTGCCTCATTTATTTTATTTCACTCAAACTAATCATAATTTTTATTATTTCTATTTACGATTATTACCACATAAAAATAAAATTTCTAATCTAATAAATACATTATTTTTTACGTTACAATTTCTAATTTCTAATTTCTGTCGTACAATTTTCACTATAATATAAATTATAATGAAATAAATATATTATTTCTATAAGGTACGATCAGGCCCGGCCTAGAGGCACGGGCAGGATGGGCGACGACCCAGGGCCCAAGTTTTCTAGGGGCCCAAATTATATAATGCTATGCATTTTTATGCTATGAAATATTTTAAAAATTACTAGCCAAATTATAATTAGATGTGTTTACTGGTTATTCAATGTAGATGTTTTAACAATGAATTTTTTTATTACTCTGCAATAATAAATGGAAGTTTAAAAAAACAAAATCTAGTGCAAAATTGGTTTAGTACAGCTTATTCAATACAGATTACAAAGTATTGTACAAATTTTAATCAAAATAAAATTTTTGCTTTATAACACATTAATATATGTATAAAAATCTATATTAAAAAGACCTAAAAAAAATTTCGCCCATGGCCTCTAATATGTCCGAACAGGCCCTGGGTACGATTTTAAATTTCTATCGATAATTATATAATCGAATAATCTAAAACATATATAATTTATAATTTCTATAATATAAATGACATTTCCTAAAAATTTACAATATTAATATGCATTTAGTATTATATTTTGCTAAATAAAATATATCTAACATGCTTTTCCTAAATAATAAATCAAATATCAATTTAAATCTATATATACTTAATAATATATAAACTATATATTTAAATCTAAATATACTATATATTCAAAATATTTTTTAAAAATTACCTCATGAGTGGGTTTCCTCAGACACATCAGGCGACCCGGATTCGCAACCTCCGTCGTCGTCGAGCTCGGGCCCACTCCCACCTCTGTCTCCACCGCCGGCTCTTCTCCAATGCTCGGATCCACTTGCGCCACCGCCGCCTCTCCTGCCATCGCCGGCACTCCTGTTGTCTGGACGGATTCCAGATCCGCCGAAGGATGGGCGAATCTGAAAACCGCCGAGCCTGCCGCCGCCTCCTCTTCACCGACCACCGGCTCTGTCTGAACTCAACCGAAATCCGCCGAAGTCTAGTCGGATTTCAAGACCACTGAGCCTCTCTCGCCGTCGCTACCTCTCAATCTTTCATCCATATTCGGCAATTTGGTCAGAAATGGTTTGGATTGATCGGAATTTTTTTCGGCTCTACTCGTCGCCGTTTTCTCTCTCGCTCAGTTGCTCGAAGTAGAAGAATAGATGGAGAAGACGAGCGGCGGAATTAAATGCGCAACCTGTGCGGGTTTGAAAGCCGCAGAAGATTAGGTCAAAATTGTGTTGTACCCCGATTTTCTCATTTTCTTACACGAGTTTGATATCCGTACAAATAAACCCGGTTTTTTTCTATTTTTTGTACGGGTTTTGGATCCGCTCACTGAGTACCCGGTTTTATTAAAAAAACATGGGCGGATTTCGGATCCGTCCATATCGAGGTGCGCAAAATAAAAAAAAGAGTGCGCAAAAAATCTCCGCTAATTAGGGTGACAATATTCTATGATTTTATAAGGAGATATTGTTGCACAAATGTTCATACAATCAATTGTGATCTTTTATCATCTACAGTATGTTGGTGATTTTAGTGTCATCAAGTGATTGTTCCCTATATGGGAACAATGCCTTTTAGTGTGATTGGGATTCATACGACACTATGAGATCTTACTTTGCTATGTCACGGGTTTGGGTGTGCGGAGTGCGCGCTCGTGTAAGCATAGTTGAGGTCTAGAGGGAAATATTAAGGAGAAGTTGCGACCTGAAAAGGAACAATGTTTGTTCCCTACAGGAGGAAACAATGTTTGTTCCCTTGGAGGGAATAGTGGTTGGAACAATAGTTCTTTGACGCATGCCTGAATTTTCGGCACGTTGTTAATTGTTGATAACGGTCATTTGCACGTTGTGTAACTACATTGTTACTTCCTTAATGAGTTAATAATTGATGGGTGACGTGGGTTATTAAGGATAACCATTCGTGGCACTTGGTAACCGTCGGTAACTTCTGGTAACCGTTCCCTGAAGTAGTTTCCCTTTTGCCTATATATAAGGCTATTGGGAGTTTGGTGTCGGGTTAGAGGTTAGAACATTTGTTCACGTGGTTCACATAATCAGAGGAGAACGTTTCTCTCCATGATTGAACTTCAAATAGAGTCTAATATCCATTTACATGAACTCTAGGTTCGATCTCTTTCATAGCCTTGTTAGAAATCGGTGGGTTTGTCTTATCTCACTTCAAATTTCGTGGATTCTCCAAGGCTATGTAGGGGGCGAAATATTGATTTCGGAAAGCGTTTATACGTGATTCAAACCTATATCAAGTATTACATATGATTGATTTACAAAAGAGTCGTCTTCAACTACATCCACGACGAGGAACTCCATGGCTTCAGCATCGCAATGTTCCCTGGGTACCAGTAGATACAGGATCTTCGGTGGGAACTATGAAGCAAGAGTCCAAGACACCTACATTCGAAATCAATATTTTGTGATCAATCATATGGCAATGGCTTTCGAGGAAGACAACCAAGTTGAAGTTGGAGGAGATCAAAGGTTTGATTGTCCTACTTAAGAACCCAAAAACCTATAAGGTGGATCCGAATTCTGTCATGTTTGATCTTGAGAAATGAAGGGTTTTTTCCCTTGATATTATTCTGATGAATGATATGTAAAGTATGGTAATGGTTGATCCTTACCCATGGGTGACCTTTTGATCATGGAATAAGAAATTCGTATAATGGATGTGTTTTGTACACGTGTTCATGTTTTCTCGTTACTTATTGAATGAGAGTAGATTGGTGTAATACCCAAGTTTGATTAATGATATATAGATGTTTATATGATTGTGTAAGGAAAACCGAATTTCGGATCAAATGAATTTTGGATAACTAATCCCGAGAAGGGAACGTTGTTTGGTCCCGTGAAGGAATTGTTCCTTGATAGGATTATTGTTCCTTGAAGGATATGAATAAGTTATAGCGGTTGTCTATATGAAGAATTTTTCTTTTAAGAAAGATGTGCCCTTGAAGAGAACGTTGAATGTTCCTTGCGGTGGAATGAATCTGTTTCTGATGGATTGTTGCTTGTTCCAAGATATAATCTCTATGGATCAAGAGTCTATTAAAGGACGTTATACTTTATGGTATTTGATATCCATATACATGATTAATGATGTGATCATGAATAAATGATGATATGAGTCTACTATACTTGTGTGTAGATTACTCATGATTAAATCTAGATTACTTACTTCAAGTATGTTGTTCCCTAGACAAGTTACTTGAATAAAGTCTACTAGATATCAGATTACTTAATTTAAGTCTACTGTTCCCTAGACAGATTACTTGATTAAGTCTACTGATAAAGGCCCTACTGTGTATCACAGATTGGCTATTCGACTCTACTGTATTTATACAGATTAGTCGGTTTATTTATTGTACTTGAATTATATTTATATGATGTTTGTTATATTTCTTAATTGCATACTAACGATAGTGTATGTCTAGCATGTACAAGATATATGGTTTCATATGAAGGACATGGGGGAGGTCGAGTTGATCCTTGGGATTAGGATTGAGACAAGATTGAGAGGGGAACTGTACCCTCTGTTGGAACTGTGTTCTTGGGAACGATGTCAGTTGACAGGAAGCGTGTCCCCTGGGAACGATGTTAGTTGACAAAAACGTGTCCCCTGGGAACGATGTCACTTGACATGAACGCTTGTTTCTTGCTTGGAAATGTATCCTTTGATTTCTTGTCTTCTCTCATGGATTTGAGTTTGTAGATTATGCCTAATGAAGCATGATGGTATCTTAACTCAATTTTCTTACGAGTTGTTAAAACTATAAGTGTAACAAGGAAGAGTACAAAGTTCTTACATAAGAATATACTTGTTACATGGTTGGTTATGGGTACTCGATTACTTGGTAAGGACCATAGATTGTGGTCTTAGTAATGACATAATTTCCTTGGAAATGGAAATGTTGGATGCAAGTTAGATCATTAGATAGAGATTTATTTTCTAGAAGTGAATGTATATTTCTACTTGGGAACAGTGCCATTTCATGGGCTGTGGTGAAATGATCTAGCATTCTGATTTTGACAATGGGAACGAAATTGGTAGTGTGAGTTGTAGCCTTGTTTAAGGTAACGACTATGGATTAAAATCTACAATGTTTCGTGAAGGCCGAAACAGATTTCAACTGTATGAGTAAAATATCTCTGGCTAGAGGGGAACGATCATTGTTACAATGTGTTGTCACATGTCACGTCTTTTGGATGTGAGTGTATGCTATGGATCGTGACACATAGTGTGATTTTGTTGTCTTAGTTCGGTCAAAACAAGTTTGACTAACCACTTGACGAAGGGGTTGGTTGTAAGGGGATGGGATTAAAGACTCGTAATAGCTTTCTAGTCATGGGATACCCAATTCCTACCTAATGAAAATTAGGGACATAAATCAATGTGGAAAGCCCATACCTAGAAACTGTGAGCACAACATAACAATCCCCAGAGGTGTGCTCTGTTCCTACAAGTTGGAGGTTGAAGGCGTAGTCTTCTTAAGTTCCTTTGAAAAAGTGCAATTGTAGGGGCACGATTAAAGGATCTACCTATATGGACGTGAGGTTTGGCCGCTTCATGAAGCTCCGAGTTGGCTTCACATACGTTCATGAATAGATATGGACTCGAGGCCCTTAATAGAGTCAAGTAAAACTTTAGAGATGTAACGAAGCTTATGTGTGTGTTATCTTCATGCATCCAAAGTGGTTGATTGGTTCAATCCTTTGGACACCATGATTCCGGGGTGTTTGAAATGTGTAATTACACTAAGGCGGAAATTCAATCGTTTACGACATTTTCGCTTATGCATGAGTTTGGGATAAAAGCTTGCTTATTTTATGAATCAAAGATTACACTAAAATGGGAGAGGATTGTTGGTGATTTTAGTGTCATCAAGTGATTGTTCCCTATATGGGAACAATGCCTTTTAGTGTGATTGGGATTCATACGACACTATGAGATCTTACTTTGCTATGTCACGGGTTTGGGTGTGCGAAGTGCGCGCTCGTGTAAGCATAGTTGAGGTCTAGAGGGAAATATTAAGGAGAAGTTGCGACCTGAAAAGGAACAATGTTTGTTCCCTACAGGAGGAAACAATGTCTGTTCCCTTGGAGGGAACAGTGGTTGGAACAATAGTTCTCTGACGCATGCCTGAATTTTCGGCACGTTGTTAATTGTTGATAACGGTCATTTGCACGTTGTGTAACTGCATTGTAACTTTCTTAATGAGTTAATAATTGATGGGTGACGTGGGTTATTAAGGATAACCATTCGTGGCACTTGGTAACCGTCGGTAACTTCTGGTAACCGCTGGTAACCGTTCCCTGAAGCAGTTTCCCTTTTGCCTATATATAAGGCTATTAGGAGTTTGGTGTCGGGTTAGAGGTTAGAACATTTGTTCACGTGGTTCACATAATCAGAGGAGAACGTTTCTCTCCATGATTGAACTTCAAATAGAGTCTAATATCCATTTACATGAACTCTAAGGTTCGATCTCTTTCATAGCCTTGTTAGAGATCGGTGGGTTTGTCTTATCTCATTTCAAATTTCGTGGATTCCCAAAGACTATGTAGGGGGCGAAATATTGATTTCGGAAAGCGTTTCTACGTGATTCAAACTTATATCAAGTATTACATATGATTGATTTACAGAAGAGTCGTCTTCAACTACATCCACGACGAGGAACTCTATGGTTTCAGCATCGCACTGTTCCTTGAGTACCAGAAGATACAGGATCTTCGGTGGAAACTATAAAGCAAGAGTCCAAGACACCTACACAGTATTGATGCAATCTCTAAGTTTTGCATCATATCATCTACAATATTTATACAATCAATGAAAATTCTCTAGTTCAATTAGTAAACTATACGGATATTTCTTAATATTTGATACAAACACTAATTGTCATATATATTATTTTTCTCTTTCATATATATAATATATCAATTGAATTATGAATATATGAGTTATATAAAGATAATAAAAATTACTTTTCACGTTTTGCGAAACAAATAAGCCATACATATTAAAAAAAGTATAATAAGCACTTATAATTTAGGAAAAATCACAAATAAAAGTAAGTTTTGTTTGAAGACAAGAAGTGATTTCTTCTTCTTACAATGAAGACAAGAAAAGTTCCACCAAAAAATAAAAAATGACAAGAAAAGTAAATAAAAGGGAAATTCTACCCCCGAGTTTTGTACTTTTTCGGATGGTGCCCCCAAAAAAAACTTATTCCGCAAAATACCCCTGAGTTTCTGTGTTAGTTCGCTCTGTGCCCTTTTTTTACAATTTTGTTTAACTCCCGTTAAATTGCTTATAAGAAAAAAGGAAATAAAAATAAAACAAAAATTAAAAGAAAAAAGAAAAGAAAACAAGTAATCTAAAACACATCAGAAGCTTACCCATTCTTTTACAGTAGTTTTACCTGTCTCAAACATGATACAGAGAAAGATCAGAGAACGCACCTTGCTTAAGGGAAGCGGTGGAGATGGCTCCGGAAGGCTGAGAGGGCAAGTGACAAATGCGGGCTGGTGCCGGAAGTCAGTGGGCTCGGACGTCGTTCGTGGGCGGTGGGATGGGCGCGACCTTGAATTTCCAGTTACCAAACAAAGGCAACTTAGTTTTTTTTTTTGCAATTGATGGGTTAATGGGTGAAGTTAGAGTGATTTAGGGTGTGATTTAGTTGATTTATACTCTCAATAGGTGTTTTTATGCTCAATTATACATGCTATCTGGTTTAATTTGAAATTAGGGTTTGAAATTGTAGTTAGGATTTGTGATTTTCCACTCATAATTTATCTGATCTTGAGTTCAAATTAGGCTTTTAGGGTTTAATTAGGGGTAAAAGAAATGCCATTGAAAGATTAATGCAACTTTCGTTAAGTTATGAAAGGAGGAATCCAGTTTTAATAGTATTGTTCTGTGGTGGAGCTGTGCGATTAAATTGATGTTCTGTCTTCAACATTTATATTCTTTTGATTCACATGCTTCGATACTTGAATACAACAAGGTATTATCCTTTTCTTTTTTATTTTTGTTTTATTTTTATTTCCTTTTTTCTTATAAGCAATTTAACGGGAGTTAAACAAAATTGTAAGAAAAGGGCACGGGGCGAACTAACACAGAAACTCGGGGATATTTTGCGGAATAAGTTTTTTTTTGGGGCACCATCCGGAAAAGTACAAAACTCGGGGGTACCATCCGGAATTTCCCTAAATAAAATCATAGTAGTTCACCCAAAACATCCTTTTTCACGATTTTATACACCAGTATAATTTTTTTTTTTAATTTTGATCACTAGTATAATTATCCTTACTAAACTTTCCTCATTTGTCTGTGCTCTTTACTTTCCCCTCTGTTCTTCTTCCTTCTCTCTCCACAACTCCAACCATCAGTTTTTCTTCGATCCGTTGATCTGCTTCAGACAACATTACTTGCCCTGATTTCTTCGCCCATTCGCCCATTTTACAATTGAGTGGATCCTGGGAATGAGGGTGAGCTGGGAACACAGATTACTGATTGTTATTATTGGAGAGAGAACAGTTTGAGCGGCTTTCCCCCTTTCTACTTCCTTCTTTGTGGGATGGACATGCCATACAAGCGATGAGGAGTAATTTTTGAGAGCTGGAAGAGTAGAGAGAGGGAAAGCAAGCAATTTTAGTGGTGGGTTTTCCGGGATTGTTGTGATTTGCTTTGTTTGCTTGATATGGGTGGGTGTTTTACATGTTTTGGGTCATCAATCAAAGAAGGGAGTAGTGTGAACCAAGTGGTAAAGAAGGATTCTGGGAAGGAAGGTTCAGTTGCTCAGGCTCATCACCTGGGAAAAGTTAGCTCAGGTAAAAATCACAAAATTCCATTCTTTTTTGTTTTTTCAGTTTAGGGTAAGATATAATTTGGGTGATGTGGAATTTGGGTTGGCCCGGATGGATTTTGTTGCTGGCATTTGCTTTGAAGTTGATCTAATTGCTTATCTTTGTTAGGTTTGTGTTTCGCTCTTCAATTTTGCAATTTTTTTTGGTTTATCTGAGTTGTATTCTATAAGATTTCACTTTTGTGCTGAAGCTATTTTATCTACAAGTAGACAGCTTGCTTGATTTAGGATTGCGCTGGGGCGTAGGGTTAGATTTATGTACTATCCTGGATGTCTAATCTCGACTTTGGAATATTGGATGCTTCTTAGTGTAACTAAATTTGATTTGAATAAGGGTAGTTCATTGAAAATAGTATAGGGTTGGCTCAAATCAAATGAGAATTTGATCAAAATACCAAAAGAACATTGTGCAAAGATCAATACATTGCTTATTCTTTATTTTTCATATGCATACAAATATGTAATGCTATGCCTGGAGCTATCAACAGCGATCTTGTATTCTCTATAACAGTATTGGATAAGAAGATTTGTGAGCAATGGCTTACTGCTTCTGTTGATTGAATTGGCATAGATGAGAGCCTTTGTACGAGTTATTGTTTAAGTCTTACAGTACATCGGTAGCTCACGAGTCATAAGCTCTCATTGTGGTTGAGCTTTAATGGGCTTCTTCATAACATTTTTTTTGCTCTTGATGTATATATCCTTTTTCTCACTGTTGCTGTGTCTATGCATATAATTTACCTGCATTGTCATCTTCAGACAAATCAAAGTATCGCAATGGCACAGATCCCAAGGAGCCACCAGCTTCAAAGGATGGATCATCTGCACATATTGCTGCACAAACCTTTACATTCCGGGAGTTGGCAGCAGCTACCAAGAATTTCAGGCCAGAATCTTTATTAGGGGAAGGAGGATTTGGACGTGTTTACAAGGGTCGGTTGGAAAGCACAGGGCAGGTATTCTTTTTCATCTGATCATTTTGACATGTTTGCTGGATCAAAATTTCACGTCTTGCTGATCCTTGGACATGACTGTGAAAATGCCAAGCTGTAACACATCTATTTATGTCGAACCAAATCTTTAGTTTTGTGAATTGGTATATTTTGCAGGTAGTTGCTGTGAAGCAGCTTGATCGAAATGGCCTTCAAGGAAACAGGGAGTTCTTAGTGGAGGTTCTCATGCTCAGTCTCTTACATCATCCAAATCTTGTCAATCTGATTGGTTATTGTGCTGATGGTGATCAACGGCTCCTTGTGTATGAATATATGCCCTTGGGATCTTTGGAAGATCACTTACATGGTCAGTAGTGATCATTTCTCTTTTGCAATTACTATAAGCACTTTTAGTTGTCTGTTTCTAGGGGGCGCATCCTCATGCTCATTGGCTTTTATACACTGCCTTTGAGATGGATTTAGTCCCTATATCAATTTTGGTGCATTCTAACTAAATTCAGTTATTATTGTCACATAGCTGAATTTCAGTTTTTCTTGGGTCTATCGGGCGTACCCCCTTTCCCTTGGGCAGGGGTACCCCCATCTTGACCCCCCAGATTCCGCTGTAGCGGCGCCTCACTGGGTCAATGATGATGATGATGATGATGATAATGTATCATGATTAATTGTTGTGCGTAAGATTTGTCTTTAGCAATATGTGAGGTCAACGTAATGTTTCTGGAATATGCATTTCAGTTTGCTACTTGTCAAACGTCAATACAAACAGAGTAATAGAATTTTGTTATTTGCTTTTGACACCCATTTCGAGGCCTAGAACACAGTTTGTTAGATAGTGTTATATTATAGTGCTGCATATATAATCTGGATGAGGGCACAATAAATGAGTACATGACAGTTGTTATAGGTTACTATGCATGGTGGATGTAATCAACATTAGTTATTTTCTGGTGGTGGTGTTTGTTTTGAAAGATTTTGAAACCTTAATGTGATTGGCTGCACCTGCTGGTTTAGGAACTGACTTTAGCAATTACCTATAAATTTTTCTTCTTCTGCTCTCATATGGAAGAAGGTTCTCTCATTGGAACCGACTTCTACATTGAGATCCAATTCTTAACAATATTGTTTGAATATGTCTTCATCCATCCCTGATGGGACCATTTAAAATTGTGCTGGCTCTTATAGTCAGCTACCTAAACAAGTAGTTGTTGCAATGTCATAGTTGACCTGATGAAGATTAACAATGAGACCATATCTTTTGGGTTTGACTTTATATTATTTTCTTCTAAAATTTAAAAGCTCTGCTCAGTCTTTGAAATCAATAGGTTTGGAATTTGTTTTTTAAAGAAACTTCTGAATATGAATGAAAGGTTTGTTATATTCGGTTTTAAAGGATATTTAGTGCTGAAATATGTAGTTCAATGAAGGTAAGTGCTACTGAATTAGTGAAATACTGGTCATTGGGGTTGCTTAGTATAGTATTTGAACACCTGCTAGAAATCCAAGAAATTGATGAGCTCCTGGTAGACAGATAGGACCTGGGTAGAGGAGGTGTAGGTAGGAGGGTGGGTGGGTGGGGCAGGCTGTGCGTTTTCGAGTACAGAGGGTAGGGGGAAGTTTTCTAAGTGTCTTGTGTTTGCAGGTGTGGTTCGCTTTTGAGTGCTCTTCTGCTGTTTCTTTTGTTTCTGTTTCATGTGCTGTGTGTGCTTTCTTTGATTTTTGCTTGATGTCCTGCCTTTTCTGTGTTCCTTTTGTTTCAGTTTTGTGCATGTGCCTTGGTTTTGTCAGGTAACTAGGGGTGATAACTGATAAGTTATCTTTATTTAAATCAATAACTGGAAGTTTCATCCTATATTCACCTAACTTGTTCATATATTAAAAATTAAGATATATATACTCTTCCTGTACTAAGACACATTAACATGTTGAATAGTAGGATTTGGGCTTTTGGGGAAGACTCCATAGAGGAAAATGAGAGAACCAACTTTTACTTCGTTCATATAAATAGGAGAGGAAAAGAGATAGAATGATTTGGGAGGACTTGTGATCAATCCAAGAACAATTAAGATCAGTCTTTCCTGAATTGGAGGATTTTCGACCAAATTCCACCTAGCACTTCTAAAGACTAGACCTTTTCTACTTACCGGACTCAACTATCTTTATTGATCTCAGGCTGGAAAACAAAGACAAGTAGAAGTAGTTCATGATAAATAAATTAACAAAGATGGCACGTAAAATATCTTCTCACATTGGGAAGCCTGAAACTAGAATGTGACAAAAAGAATTACTAGACTGATATTGTTCGAAAAACAGGCCATGATGCATGTACCGTCTGTTTATACTGGGTTAATAACCCGCTTTCAACTTCCAAAAGTGGTTACAGGTACCATATGTCCATTTTGGTTGTTGACTATTTTACTTTAAATTAATAAAGTAGTTATTTTTATTGCATCATGCTGGCAAGCATCTGTCTATTATTTTTTGCTTTCAAAGAGTAGCTTATTTATGGTAGCTTGAGTTTGCATGTAGCAATGGACATCTAATATTCAGATAATGTCTTTGAACCTATAAACTATAAGAGGCTAGTGATTAGTCCCAAGAATTTCCAAAAGCTAACTTTTATTTTCTGAAAGCACAGCCTTTTTTTTTTACGTTCTCATTTCTTATGAAAGAGTTCTTCAATAGAATGAAATTAGTTATATGTTATTCTTGTTTCAGATGTTCCTCCTGGAAAGGAGCCCCTAGATTGGAATACAAGGATGAAGATTGCAGCTGGTGCAGCCAAGGGATTGGAGTATTTGCATGATAAAGCAAACCCTCCTGTAATATACAGGGATTTAAAGTCATCTAACATCCTTTTGGACGAATCTTACCATCCAAAACTATCAGATTTCGGGCTTGCAAAACTGGGTCCCGTTGGTGACAAAACTCATGTCTCCACACGAGTGATGGGCACATACGGTTATTGTGCTCCGGAGTATGCAATGACTGGTCAGCTTACCTTGAAGTCTGATGTCTATAGCTTTGGTGTCGTCTTGCTTGAGTTGATTACTGGGCGAAAGGCTATTGACAACGCTAGGCCTCATGGCGAGCACAATCTTGTTGCATGGGTAAGAGTTTTCTATGCTCCATTGTAGTAGGAAGTATGAACTTAGGTCCCGTTTGGTCTCAGCCTAGGGAAACAGAAAGGAAATGAATTTAGTGCACTTTGATGTCATCATTCATTAAGTAAAATTTTCATCTTGGTTTGCTTCTCGTTTCAATGAAATTTGAATATATGCATTGTAACATCAAAGTGAATTAGATTCGTTTCTTTTGCACGGACATTTTTCATAGTTTGCAAAAGTAGGGTCTTTGTAATCCTCCAATATGACGACAGTTTTTTTCTGCAGGCCCGCCCGCTTTTTAAGGACCGAAGAAAGTTTCCGAAAATGGCAGACCCGCTTCTCCAAGGGCACTATCCGATGAGAGGACTATACCAAGCGCTTGCTGTAGCTGCAATGTGTTTACAAGAGCAAGCTGCCACAAGGCCTCTTATAGGAGACGTGGTAACTGCTCTAACATACTTAGCCTCTCAAACCTACGACCCAAACGCATCGAATAGCAATAGAATGAGTTCATCTACTCCAAGGAGCCTTGGAGGAGGAGAGAGTTTGGACAATCCAGATAGACGTGGGCCCCGTATGGGATCCCCGTCTATGCATAATCATAGGAACTCCCCTGATTTAAGAAGGAAAGAACACGTGCGGGAGCTGAGTACAGGAGCTGAATCTGGGAGGAGTGACAACGGTGGTGGGTCCGGGAGGAAGTGGGGTTTGGATGACGTGGACAGCCCAGTCAGCGCAGGGAGAACTCCAAGGAACAGGGATTTGGATAGAGAGAGCGCGGTAGCCGAGGTCTAAGGTTTGGGGGGAGAATTGGAGGGAGAAGAAGCGTGCAAATGCAAGCTTTGATGGCTTGAATGAAGGCGTGTCCTGAAATTGGTAATGTAGATGAGTAGTGAGACACGCCTTCATTCAGTATCTCTGCCGTTTTCAGGGTATGCACATCTTACTTGCACGCTTTTTGTGTAAAGTTTTTTTTCCCCTTCTTTTTTCCATGTTAAGAGCAGATTATTGTACTATACGGTTATTTTACTTGTCTCTCTTTGGTTCCTTTGCATTGTGCTTGGTGATGATGTGGTTGGAAACACTGTTTTTGGCTGTTCACACTGGTCCATTGGTTTACTTACCTAGCTGTGTCTTTATAGTGCAAGAACAGCATCATGAAAGTGAATTATACATTTAACAGGGCAAAAATATCCACATTTCCTTGTTGAACAAGAAGGTTTTGATTTTTTTTTTCCGTTTGTTTTTTGGTCTTAGCTTGGTCGGATCGGCTCTAACATGGGCGCTTAGAATCACAATTATTAGCACCATAACTTTTAAACCGATTGATATGTTTTTTTTTTTTTCCAATCACAAACCAATGGGTTTTTTTTTGGTGGTAAAGAGTAGGCTCACAAATGATCTTCCAGGAAACTTTGGTCAATCTTTTGTTGTTGTGCAAAATCCTATCCAATAGGCCATTAGCAAGTCCAACTGTTTCAGACACTAGTAATGACAAGTTTTTCGCGTCAAACGCTATATATTAGACATGATCACAAATCTCAATATGCCATAACTATTCTTACGAAAAAAAACTACATTATAACTAAAAATGACGTTATAATGTGTAGTGCCAATTGAACTCGCTGATTGAATGAAAATCATCCATAATGTCAGTTTGAAAATTATGTCGTCAACAAAGTTTTTTGACCATTTTTAAAAAAATAGTCCAAAACAATGTCTACAAAATATGATCAAATAACATTATTTTCGCTCATTTTTCAAAATAAGGTCAAAACTAGTAATGTAGTGCAACAGATTGGAGTAATCCGTTCTTGAATTCAACAATATGTTATTACATAGCTTACATAGATAGAGTTTAGGGTTCAGTTGCTTTTAAGGCCTATTACAATTCTATGGGCCTTATGGGCCATATACTATATTGGGCTCACTAGGTGCAAGCAAAATTTGGATCGAAGAGCCGGGAAAGGGACAGTAGCGAGAGGTTTTGTCAATGCATCGACAATTTGTTCTTTGGAGGAGACAAATGATACTTGAAGAGATTTGTAGCGAACTCTTTGTCGGACAAAGTGGTAGTCGAGGCTCAGATGCTTGATGCGATGATGTTGAATAGGATTCGCTGCAAGGTATGTGGCCCCGAGATTGTCGCACCAAAGGATGGGTGGTTGTTTGAGTGGTATTCGAAGCTTAGAGAGGAGTGATTGCAACCATATGGATTTACAAGTGGCGAGCGCCAAGGCTCGATATTCGGCTTCCGTGGACGATCTTGCAACAATTTCCTGTTTCTTCGACGTCCATGATATCATATTTGATCCAAGGAAGAGACAATAATCATTGGTTGATCGTCGGTCCGTGGAGTCACCCGCCGAAAAACGCGGAGAGTAAAATCTAGTATGGAGGAGATGTGAAACTTGATATCAATTACGGCATCCATACATTAAAGCACCCGCTTTACTCCCTGTCATTGTCGTTCCAAAGGCTGATGCATAAATTGGCATAGCTTGTTGACTGCAAACGAGATATCTGGTCGTGTAAAAGAGAGGTATTGAAGGCTTCCAACAGTACTCCGATACAACAAGGGATTGTTGAACGGTGAAGAAGGATCCATTGAGGGAGGGAAGTTGGTGGCATTGGCGTGGACATCGGTTTTGGGTTGCTCATGTTTGTGCATTGGAGAAGATCTCGGATGTACTTGGATTGGGGGAGATGGAATCCAACTGAAGAGCGTTTTTCTTCAATCCCTAAAACGAAATTGATTGGGCTAGGATCTTTCACGGGAAACATGTTAGATGGCGCTTTAATAAAATTAGAGGAGAGAGAAGAATGGGAGGAGAAAACAAGGAGGTCATCGACATATACTAGTATGAACACACACTGGGATCCTCGGTGATAGGCAAACAAGGAAGAGTCGGCTTGGGAGGGGTTGAAACCAAGTGTGATGAGAGCATCACTTAATTTGGCAAATCATGCTCTAGGCGCTTGTTTTAGGTCGTAGAGGGATCTATTTAGTTTGCAAATGTAAGAGGGGTAAAGGGGATTGACGAAACCTGGTGGTTGGGTAATATAGACAGCCTTCGATAGGTCCCCGTGTAAAAACACATTTTGAATGTCCAATTGAGACACCAACCAACCACACACAGCCGCAAGGGATAAAAGGAGACATATTGTGGAAGGCTTGGCTATGGGGCTAAATGTCTCATCATAATCTAGGCATGGATTTGATGGAAGCCTTTCGCAACGAGTCGAGCTTTTTGGTGTTCGATTTTCCCGTTAGTGTGGTGTTTGGTCTTGAAGACCCACTTGACACCGAGCACATTGGAAGAAGTTTGGGGTGGGACAAGGGTCAAGATGTTGGTATTGAGGAGTGCCCATAGTTCCGTCTTCATGGCTTTTCGCCACTTTAGAGGTTTTGTAGCTTCGAAGAAGTTCGGGTGTGATTTGAGTGGTTAGGGTTGAAGGGTGGGTCTTATTTGGCCAAGGAATAATGTCGTCTGATCTAAGAAAGGGTTTTAGAATTTTATTTCTTGATTGGGTTTGCATGTGATGAATGGGCCAATTTAGGGTTATTGGATCTTCGTTGATAATTGGTGTATGGGATGAGGGAGTTGTGGGTAAGTCGGATGCGTGGGGAGGAGCGGGAGAAATTTGTGGGTTTGCATTGGAAAGAAGTTGGGGTTGTTTAGTTTGGGCCTCAGAGGGAGATGAGTGGGGAGAGTTTGGGACGGGGGGGAAGTGGAGGAAGAACTTGGCCCATTTATGGGCTGGAATCGAGGAGTTGGTAGAAGGGCTAACATTAGAGTGTGAGAGGTGGAGTTAGGCATGGGAGGCTGGGGAGGATTACTTGCGAAGGGAAAAATTTATCCATGGAAAATGATATTGCGGGAGGTAGGGCTGTCCAAAATTAACCGAAACCGGAAAACTGAAAAACCAAAAAACCGACATTTTTTCGGTTTTTCGGTTCGGTTTCGGTTCAGGGTTTTGATATTGCCGGTTAATCGAGGAACCGGAATATATTTTTATAATTTTGTAAAATATTTATACAACTACTTGTATTCTAATGGGAATGTGAGATTGAATATTTTTATGTATACTAAAAGCCCCTAAGTTCGATCCTCCACTACACAATGTCCATGTTCTCACTTTTATATTTTTAACTAATAAATCTAATATTTTAAGTTGGTGGATGGGCATTGGTAGATGGGTATTATTAATTAATTAATTAATTTTAATTTAAATATTAGTTCTCTTTAATTTATTTAGTGGTTAAACTCTATGATCTTTATCATGTTAATCTAGTTTGAGTCTTTTCATCTTCAATTTTAACAATTTACACACTATTTTCTCACTTCTCATTGATATAAGAGTCATTTTTTATATTTGATGGGATAAAAACCAATACAATCAAAATAGTATATATTCTCAATATTTGTTTACAACAACATAAACAATATGATATAAGTATGATAGCTTTCATATAGGTATAGTTTAGATGCATGTTTTATATTGGTTTTGCATAAGTTTTACGTAGTTTTAGTTAGTTTTAGGTTAGTTTCTAGGATCTAGTGTTTTCGGGCAGTTGCGCTTGTTTTGTTCGGTTTTGCAGATCTTTAGGTAAACAAGCATGGACGGGACGAAGTTTAGTGGACTATGGTGGAGGATCAAGATGAAGCTTAGAGTGATACAAGTGAAGATTATAAGATCCAAGGCCCAAGAGCTTGTGTGAAAAGAACGCTTAAATTCGGGTTATGCATTGCAGACTTGTTTTGACACCTCTATCTTGCAATGCTTGGTTTGGGAGGTATAGTGGTCGGATGAAGCTGAATTTGGTATCACTGGAAAGCTAATTCAAAGAGCTACAATTCGCCTCCCAAATATTAAATGTTGCAGAGGCAGTTTCTCTGCAAATTTACTGTTCGAAATTTACTTCCTGTTTCATTAAATGGTGTTCACATTGGTTTGAAACTTTAAGCAAATATTCTCTCTGCATGTTTACTGTTGACCTCTTCTTAGACCAATCACAACTATTATTACTCTCTCTTTTGCATGCAATTTATGATAGTAAGACTACTATTCTTCTGTACTTCTCTTCTGCTTTGGTTCTCCCTCTATATAAGGACTTATATCATCCTACCAGTTTATGTACTCAAGCTCATACATTCTCTCTCAATAATAAAAAAATGACACAAAATAGTTCTTATGAGGATGCTTTGGTTAACTTTCCTATCCTTAATTCTATGCCTATCTCTATGGAGGTTGAAGGGGTTCTTCCTCCTTCATCCTCTGAACAAGCTCAACTTGCTGTACTCCCTCTCCCCAATCTGTTAAGTCCTACTGGACCACTTTCCTGTCATGAAGCCCTTTCACACTTTTCTGATGGCTCTCCTGAGGCAATTCCTGAAGTGAATTTTGTCCCAAGTTCTGATATTCTGAATCCTAATGGTTTCAATGCCCAAATTCCTCTTCCAAACCCAACTGCCATTCCATCTGTCAAAAAATACCTTCATGAATTAATGAATTTCTCTCTTTTACTCAAGATGGTGGAGGAACCTATATCTACTAATCTTATCAATGGCAAAATGAAGGAAGTCTGGAAAGAATCTGTTAAGGGAGAAGTGCAGTTTCAAGAGTTTGCTAACTTTTGGATTCTGTTCAAGTTCTCTAATAGAGAAGCTAGAGATTTAGTTTGGAACAAAAGACCCTATCTTGTTCAGGGTAAATTGGTGGCTGTTATCCCTTTTTATCCTGAGTTTAACCCAACTTCTGATGAAATCCTTAGAGCTGATATCTGGGTTAGGATTCCTTCTCTCCCTTATTACCTCTATAACTCCTCAGCCTTGGATCTTATCTTGAGGGATAATCTTGTTGGTCATCTTATAAGGGTTGATGAGGTGTCCAACACAAAGAACAAAATGAAATTCTGTAGAGTGCTTGTGAATGTGGACATCACTTGTCCTCTCAAGGGTAGTGTTAAAATCAAAAATCACTCTAGTTCAGTATTGACTCTAAAAGTTTGGTATGAGACTGTTTCTAAGGGTTGTGGATGCTGTGGGGAGGCCTCTCATGCCTTTGATGAGTGTCCTCTCAACAACATTCAGCCAAGGAGCTTTAAACTAAGTGTGATGGAGGATTCAACTGAGGTTGAACTTATTCAACAAACAAATATAAGCTTGCATGGAAACATGGCATCTAGACCTGTTGTTGCTAGGACTGTTAATGGTCCCACTTTTGTAAGATCCAATGTAATTTCTCCTATGTTCTCACCAAACCAGGTTGCTTCTAATGCTGGTCCCTCTGTGGTTCTTCCCTCTGCTGGGGTGGGAATCTCAGATTTCAACCCTCTCACTGCTATTCCTCCTTACAATCCTCTAGTCACTCTTGAAATGATCTCAACTATGGATCTTGTGCTATTTATTGATCCTGCTGTTCTGTTGCAAGCTCGTGAGCAAGTTGCCTATGCTATTGCCAACTTAAATGCCCCTATCCCTAAGACAATGATGATCCCACCCTTCCTCTGTGCCTCCCCCTTGGTGCCTGTGGGTTTAGGGTTGCCTTGTGCTTCTAGCTCTATTCCTCAGCTGCCGTATTTGGGGTCGACTGGTATGGACATTGGGACTGAGTCCACAAACACTTTACTAAGGAACCAAATGAATGCAGTGGACATTGCTTGTGCCGGGGAGAGTACTTCTGACTCCTCTAAGCGCAAAGATTCTGATCTTCTAAAGGATCTAGTTGATGCAACTTCTGCCCCCAAGAAACCTAAGAAGACCCGTGGCAAAAAAGCAGCTGTTTAATGATTAGTGCCCTCTTAAAATGTGGTGTTTTTTGTTTTAATAACCTAATGCTTCAAGTTTATTTAGTGTGTTTCCCTTATGTTGCTTATTTTCAGTTTCCCTTGTCACTTAAGATGTTTGCTGTTGTGTGCTTGGGCCTTGGCATCCTTGGTATGCCTACTTTTGAAATATGTAATGCCCTCTTGTGTAAGTCTGATGTACTATCCAGTTTCTCCTGGATTGGTTGTGAAATATTATATTATGGTTTATTGTACTTGACTTGTTATATTATGGTATTCATGTGTTGTCTCTATAACTTTCCTTGTTTAAAATTTTGCCTTTGCATATGCTTTTATCCAGTATTTTTCTGTTCTGTTTAGCAAGTTTGTTTGCAAGCTCTTTGTTTGTTTGGGAATGTTGCTGATCAGTTTCAGATTCAAACATCAAGACATCACTTCCTATTCTTCTTTTGTAGCTTTTTGTGCTAAACTTATGTATCAAAACTGTTGTATTTTAATTTTTATTGTTACCTATTTGTTGATTCTTATATTTCATAGGTTTTGTTTTAAAAGGGTATTTCTCCTTCAGCCTTGTTTTATTCTTATAATGCAAGTGTTGGTTTGCCTCTTTATTTCTATGTTTATGTATAATTCTAAGATGCTCTTTTTTGGATTGATAATTTGTACCTTTGGTTGCCTTATTAGAGCAAGTTTGTTTGATATAATCCTCAGAAATTTCAAAGTTCAAAACAAGCTTTTTATTCGTTTGTTTCTTTTACTTTCTCCTTGCTTTTACATGGTCT
This sequence comes from Fallopia convolvulus, assembly GCA_964016875.1. Classification (NCBI taxonomy): domain Eukaryota; kingdom Viridiplantae; phylum Streptophyta; class Magnoliopsida; order Caryophyllales; family Polygonaceae; genus Fallopia; species Fallopia convolvulus. Next base: position 27,851,415 of record OZ024736.1, read on the forward strand.
CACATGCCTATTGTTTGAATGTACTTTGCTTCGCCTACTTAACTTTGTTTAAATTTCTTCTCGTACTTTCTTTTTATTTGCTCAAATTCTTAGATCATTCAATCTTTTTCTTTTATTATCAACAAGGTTTTTTATGAATATAGGATATTGGAATATCAGAGGAATTCGTAGGCCAAACTTCTGGGAAGAAGTTGGGTTTAGTAGAAAATTAAATAAACTTAACTTTTTATGTTTGGCGGAAACTAAAACTGAAAATGATCCTAACCTAGCTATAATTCGAAAATCTGGGTTCCAAACTGTTATTTCTTGTCCCTCTATAGGTTCTAAAGGGGGTCTTTGGCTCCTAATTTGTGGCAATTCTGAAACTCGTAAATGTGTTCTTCATCATCAATCCTCTAATTTAATTATTATTCGATATTCATACCTTAATCAAACTATTCTTTTAATTTTTGTTTATGCTCCGTCTAGAGAGGCTCTTAAAACTCCGTTTTGGCTGTCTCTTGCTCTTTTAATTTCTCAAAATCAGTTACCTTTCCTGTTAATAGGAGACCTAAATGAAATTTCATCCTGTAGTGACAAGTTAGGAGGTGTTCCTCCTTTACCTAGTAGATTTAATCGAATCTTTAATTTTTCTAATCAGTTTGGTTTAGTAGAATCTAAAACTTCGGGCTTTCCTTTCACTTGGCGTAAAAGTTCGGTGGCTCAGAATAATGTCTTCGAAAAATTGGACCGAGTACTTAGTCAACAATCTTTAACTCAACTTTTTCCGTCGCTTGTAGTCCAACATCATCCTTTTACCACCTCGGATCATTGTCTAATAACTTTTTCGCTGGGAAAAAATAAAAGTTTTCGGAAAATTCCTTTTCGTTTTTAAAATGCTTGGATGTCTATCTCGTCCTTTCATCCCTTGGTTTCAAAAGTTTGGAGTTATCACATGTCGGGATCTTTTATGTTTCGTATTTCGATGAAATTACATCTTTTGAAAACTTACTCAAAAGTATGGGCAAAACATCATATTAATAATAATTATGAACAACTCAAAATTTCAGAAAATCAGCTAATTTCGCTTCAATCAGATTTATTAGTTGATCCCTACAATACTAACATTATTAATAAACTACAAGCTCATTTAAATAAATATAATGCCCTTTAGATTTTCAGCACAATTTTTGGAAACAAAGAGCAAAAATTACTCACTTGCAAAATGTGGATAGAAATACAAAATATTTTCAATCTGTCTCTAAAATTCGGTCTTATAAACAAAGAATCATTTCCTTTCAGACTAATGAAGGGGTTGTTCTGTTTGATCATGAATTAATCTCTGCAAAAATTACTTCTGAGCTTGCTCACCGGTTTACCCTTAATCCTTCTTGTTTTGTTAGTAATTCTGATTTAGATATTATTCCTAACTTGGTTTCAGATTCTGATAATTTGATGTTGTGCAAAACGCCTTTAATAGCTGAAATTAAAATTGTTGTTTTCGATCTTGCTCCTAATAAATCTCCTGGGCCGGATGGTTTTCCGGCAGATTTTTTCCAACATTACTGGCATATTGTTGGAAACTCAGTTGTTTTGGCAGTTCAAGCTTTTTTTCATTCGGGTCATATGTTGCGTTCTATTAACAAATCGTTTATAGCACTAATTCCTAAAATTGATTCTCCTTTAAATATTAATCACTTTAGACCAATTAGTCTTTGTAATACTATTTATAAAGTAATTACGAAAATTCTAGCTAATCGTATTGCCTCTATCTTACCAAATTTAATTCATCCTCTTCAAGGTGCTTTTGTTCAAGGTAGACTTATTCAAGATAATATACTAATTGCTCATGAAATTTTTCATTCTTTTCATAAAAAGAAAAAGGGGAAAAAAGGCTGGATGGCTTTGAAAATTGACATGGAAAAGGCCTATGATAAGCTTGATTGGAAGTTTATTAAGCTAATTCTTCTTAAATTTGGTTTTCATGTCAAGTGGGTTGATCTAGTTATGGCATGTATTACAACTTCTTCTTCTTCTGTCCTGGTTAATAATGAGCCTGGGACTGAGTTTTCACCATAATGTGGCATTCGTCAGGGTGATCCGATGGATCCTTTTATCTTTATCATATCTATGGAATATCTAGCTAGAACCCTTCAATTACAATCGACTATGGATTCCAAATTTGTTGGAATACAGTTAGTTAAAAATGGAATATGTTTGTCGTTTCTTAGTTTTGCAGATGACACTATTATTTTTGCTAATGCATCTCATTCTAATATCAATTATATTAAAAGCTTCTTAGATAACTTCTCAAGGATTTCTGGTCTTTCGATTAATTACCATAAAAGTAGTTTTCAGGTCTCGGAAAATATTTCCTGTCAGGCGGCAGTGTCTCTTGCCAGTGTTCTTAATATTCAAATTACCACTTCAATGGAAAAATATCTAGGTATTCCTATTCTCAAGTGAAGGGTTCAAAATTCTGTATTCACAGAATCTATTACCAAATTGAAAAAACAACTTTCTCAGTGGAAAGCCAACTCTATTTCCCAAGCAGGTAGAGCTGTGTTAATTCAATCTAACTTGCTAGGACAGGTTAATTATCTAATGCAAAGCTTTTTGCTTCCAAAAGGTATTCTTTGTGAAATTGATAAAGTTAATAAATCTTTTTTCTGGAACAAGTTTACTCCTAATCATCACCCTCTTATAAGTTGGGATAAAGTTTGCTCTCCTAAAGAGTCTGGGGGAATGGGTCTTCGCTCTGCTGAAACTATTAATATTTCCCTGCAACTGAAGCTTTTGTGGAAAATTTATACTAATCCGACTAATTATTGGGTGCGTATTATTACTGAAAAATATTTGGGTTCCTCTTCGATTTTTGAACTTCGGAAAAAAATTGTTCCTGGCAATTTGGTAGATTGTTAAATCTTAGAGAAAGCTTTGCTAAGGGTTTATTTTGGACTATTGGAAATGGACACTCTATCAACTTTTGGAAAGACCCTTGGGTGAAAAATACTGATTTGCTCTCTTTTTTTGATAATAATAATATTAATTTAAAAGTATCGGCTTTTATAAGTCCTGATCGTTCTTGGAATTTGGCATATTTGAGATTGCTTCTTCCTGATTCAATTGTGAATTTGATTGCTTCTATTAGAATCCCTGTGTCTGACTCTGAGGATCGTTTGATCTGGCTTCCTTCTTCGGATGGAGCTTTTTCAGTCTCATCTGCTTCCTGCATGATTTCTTTAGCCAGGCCTGATCGTCAGTATGAATTTGCTTGGATTTGGAAGACGTCTCTTCCTCCAAAAATTAAAAATTTTTTGTGGAAAGCCTGTGCAGATTGTCTTCCTACTACAGATAGATTAAATCGGTTCTATAATTGTGTATATAGTACCTGCTCCTTATGCTCAAGTGAGGAAGAAAATTTGAATCATTTGTTCTTTAACTGTCCTTTTTCACAAAATATGATTTCTAAACTTGAGTCTAAGTTGAATGTCAATTTTCAAATCATTTCTTCAAGTACTTTTATCGATAATCTTATTTCTACTATAAATTCGAATAAAAATAGTAATGTTCTTTGTTTTCTTTGGTGGTTTATTTGGGGACATAGAAATGCTAAAATTTTCAATCCTTCTAGGGTTATTTCTTCGTTGCTTCCTAGTGATTTAGCCTTCTCTCAACATTTACAGTGGGTTTTGGCTCATCCGTCGTTAGTTCCTAAACATGTCACTCGTCCTAAAAGGAAAAATAATTGCTCTTGGATTAGGCCACCTCCGCAATGGTCGAAACTTAATTTTGATGCTTCTAAACGAAATAACTCTGCGACTTTTTCGAGTTTTTTAATTCGAGACCATCAAAGTAAGATTCTTAGTTTTGATCGTAAGGAACAACTACCCTGTTCGGTCCTTCAAGCGGAAGCACTTGCCTTACTAGAAGGTGTTAGAAGTGCGATTTCGTTACAAATTCAGCGTCTTATTATTGAAGGAGATAATTTAATTCTTATTAATTCTTTAAAAAGAACTTGGAAAGTTCCTTCGGAAATTCAGATAGTCAATGATATCCGTCACTTTGTTGCATTGGTTCCTTGTGTGGTGTTTTATCATTGTTTCAGGAAGTGCAATTCAGCGGCAGATTTTCTTGCCAGGAGGGTTTTTAGTTCCCCTCAGCTTAGTTCTGCTATTTCTAATTTCTTCCCTGGATCGTTGTTAGATCCAATTGATTTTTCTTTTTGTAAATCTTGGTTCAGTGATCATCCTCTATTATTTGATTTTCTAAAGATCATCCGCCGTGATGATTTAGGTTAGCCTTATTTGTAACAGGTAATCTAGTGTTGGCCTTGTAATGAGCATTTAGCTCATTTTATCAAAAAAAAAAAAGAGCTACAATTCATACTTTTACTCCAAGTCCAAATTCCAACTCTAAGTAGGTCAAAACAGACGCTGAAGTGTCGCTTGAATGCTGAACTGAGGTTAAAAGCACGGGTTGCCAATTGCTCGGCCGCGCAATTAAGGTGCAACCCGAGCAATTCCAACTGAATGCACATTATGCTGGTTTCCAATTGCTCGGCCGAGCAATTGTCAAGCCGCGCAATTGGGGATTTCACGCGGACATCATGGGCCGACATTTGGGCTTGGGTTATATCTTCCGAGTAGATGTTTAAAGATAGGGTTTTTGAGGGTTATTTTAGAAGACATATTTAAGCCTTTGTTAGTTTAATTTTCTCATAACTTTTATCATACTTTTGGAGGCTAGGTTTTCTCTCTCAAGAGAGCAACTTTGAAACTCTTGTAAGTTTTTTTCAATTTAATTATGCATTGCTAAATTTATTGTGTTTGGCTAGTTATTGAAGTCATGATTTGTATCTAGTTGTGAGGTTTGATTTGATTCTCAACAAATTTGGATAGATTTTATTCCATATGCTTAATTTAATCTAAACTAGGGTTTTGTTAGATTGGACCTAATTGAATTTCTAGTTATAACTGAATCTGATTAATTACCGGACGGAATTGATTTGATCAAGAGTATACTTTAATCAATTTAGTACCGGTTGGACTAGTTGGTTAAAGAAGGGAATAAATTCACAAGTCACTTAGATGTCTGGTTGCTCTAATTGTTTGTTTCTATTGATAACTTGAATCGTTATGTTGTTGTTTAATTGAATCTAGAAGGTCTTCTAGGTTGTTAGATGATTAGGGTTGTTAGACTGGTAGTTCTATCAACTAAATCTGAAGTTCGGGTTTTAATCCTTAGTAGGGTCATAATCCACAATAGATTATTCAAGTGAGAAGAGAATCAAGAGAATCAATGATCAACAAAGCAATATCATGATGGATTTAACTAGTTGAACACGCTTGTATCTTATTGATTTAAATCATCTTTTGCATTCATATTTACTTTTATTCTTGCATAGTAGTTTAGATAATCATTCTAAAAAAAAACCTCTTTGGTTACTTGGCATACATGTAATAACACAAATACACAAGTCCTTGTGGGATCGACCCTTACTTGCCGTTCTACTGAGTTGGTAAAGTTAAAGTTTCTTTGATAGGTATTAATGAGCATTGAAAATACCTCATCAAAGTACATATTTAAAATAAAAGTCTTGCTTGATCACTTTTTTTATTCAAATTTTATTATTTTAGTCTTAATTATTTAAGGTGAAATTACATAAATGATTATCGGTTAACCGAGAAAACCGAACCGAAAATTTGGTTAAACGAACTACGGTTAACCGGGATTCACGGTACGGTTTCGGTTCATGATTTTAACTAACCGAAATCATGGTTAACCGAACTTCAATTAACCGAAATATCAGTTAATCGGGTTTGGACACCCCTAGCGGGAGGTATATGTTCGTTTGGTGTGCCAATTAAAGCAAAGGTACCCTTTGTGATTCCCGCTATATCCGAGGAAGATGGCGCGCATGGAACGAAAGGTCAACTTGTGTTTTTGGTATGGTCGAAGATTGGGGAACCAAAGACACCCAAACACTTTGAGGATGTCATAGTCGAGGGTTTTGTGGAAGAGAATTTCAAATGGAGATTTGTTTTGAAGGATGGCTGTTGGTAGACACTTTATTAGAAAGGTGGCGGTTCAAAGGGAAAATCCCAATATTCTAATGGAAGAGAGGCTTGTTTGAGGAGGGTTAATCACCTATCAACAATGTGACGGTGACGGGACTAAACCGTGTCGTTTTGTTGATGGGAATAACAACATGTCAAACGATGATTAATACCCAAGGATTGAAATATGGGCTTGAGTGGTTGAAACTTGCCTCCACCGTCAGTTTGTATATGTGATATGGATGTGTTGAAAAATTTAGTGGCAAAGGAAATAAAAGTGAACATGATATGAGTAACCTGAGATTTTGTATTAAGGGAAAAAGTTAAATAAACTTCGAATAATCATTTACAATGGATAAATATTAGAAATGTCCTTTGATAAGTTTTTTGTGGGTTGGGCCCCAAACATCTAAAAAAAGAAGTTCTAAGTTCTTAGAAGATTTGCTTGAGCTTGAGGGATGAGGTAAGGCTTTTTCCTTGGCCCATGAGCAAGTGGAGCAATCTACTTGGGATAAGAGGATAGGCCTGTTCTTGGTTGGAAACAAAAGTTGAAGAAGAGGAGAAAGAACCCTAACTGAGGATGGCCAGTTCGAAAATTCCACCAGAGGCGTTATGTAGGGCAAAGAGTAATTCGTTGTTGAATTAACAATATGTTATCACATAACATATACCTCACTAAAAACAACATTGTTTTGACTTTTCGTTAAAGCGCATAGGAAAACTGATTGGCTGAACTATACTAATTAGTTTAATCGAACCACCAACGAAAGTGGAGGCACAACACACTAACGGGTTTCCACATTGCAAATGTGGAAACCCTTTCATACACGGCTCAAGTTGCAAATGTGGAAACCCTTGCATACACAGCTCAAGTAGTGATTACAATTTTATCGAAAAAAAAGTAGTGATTACTATATTGATATATATGTGTATTTTTTATGAGACAAACCTGAAGATGAATGATTCACCTATATCCATACATATTTTGTTTTAATAGGCTTTGTTTCATACGGATTGTAATATACGGCTTGACAACCTTCTATCTGTTTAACTTTGTACGACAAGATCAAATCGGCCAAAATCTTGCCCCTATAAATAGCATGTACATATCAAAGTAATACAATCAAGAAAAAATCAGATCTTAGTTCATAAGCTTCTCTCCCAAATTCTTACAACACGTTATCAACACGAGAGATTCTCAAATAAAAAATACAAACTGAGTGGCTAGATCTCTTGAAGGTAGTACATATTTCATACTGCTTTCAATTTTTCAATCAATTTTATAGATCATCCGTTTTAATAGCTCAATGATATGAGAGCTTGCATCAAAAATTATTTTCTCATACAAAACGAAAGATTTTTGAGCATAAACCTCGGCATATATTTTATTAGATCTGAAAGGCTATTACAACAAGATCGAATTTTAAATTCAAGATCAAAATAAAACCCTTAGTTTACATCATATCTAAACTAAACTTGAAAAAAAAAGATTTTACATACCTATTAAAACTGAGGCTTGTTGATCCAAATGAGGATCCAGAAGATTATCATGATAATTATAAGGCATATGGAAGTTTCAATGAAAAATTGATCGGAATGAGACATGTCGGTCGAAAAAAAAACGACGAGGAGGAAGAAGATGAATAGGGGAAGTCGAGAGAGGATAACAAGGGAGCAGACAAATATGTGGAGGAAATATAAAGGAGAAAAAGAGTGATTATGGGGGTAGAGATTAAGAGAATGGGAGAAATAGATGAAATGTAAGAATACCTATAAGAATTTTTAGGGTATGTTTATTAAGAACTTTCTCCTTTGATTGCATATAAGCATGACTTTCTTCTTCTTCATGTATCTTGAAAATTAAGCCTCCTTCTTCTTTTTCATATAAATTTTTCTGATGGAGGAAATTTTAAGAGTGTCTTTGAAAAGAGTAAGAGAGTTTTGAGTAAGAAAATATACTACGTTTGAACTCTTTGTTTTCCTATATACTACAAGCTGATTTTTATCTTTCTTATAAGAACTAAAGCCTGCTAAATTGATAAGACAAAGGGGAAACTATTTGTCCAATTCCTGCTATTACTATCCTATACTCAAATGAGTTGATATTCATCCCATATAAAAGCTATACGTGTACATGCATATGAAAAGCCATGATTCAAATTCTGAAAAGTGAAATAGCACTCTACTGTACATAGTTCATTATTATGGTTGATTGGTTGACGTGTAGGAACAATCTTCCATCACTTCATCTTTGTACATACATATATAACATTGAAATGACAAGTCTTTTCATACTGGTTTTTTTTTCCAATTGCATGATTTTATATAGGAGTAACTATTTAAAGTATATACGTATAATATGGCATGAGCCTGTAGCTTAGAATTTAAGGATATCTCTGTACATGCATGATTCATCTTTGTACATATTTATTTTAAATACGTTATGTTTTTCATCACTTATATATATTAGTTTTTCATATTCAATGGTCATTTAGTATAATTTGTTATATACTTACTTCATGTAAATATTAACAGTACTAATTAATTAATATTATGAAACTATATATTATTAATTAATATTTGAATTAAATATGTAGTTGATCAAATGGCAAATATTGCAAAGCGGAAATTTGATGTTCTCGACTTATCGGGTCAAAGATATTTGGATGGAGAGTTGATATACTGGCTCACCTCCAAGCAAATGGTCTATAAGAGACCATAAAAGATAATGAAAATATTTCCCCACAGAAAAAGGCTAAGGCGATTATCTTTCTTCGCTATCATATACATGAGAGCCTAAAATCTGAATATTTGTTGGTTGAAAATCCCAAAGAATTATGGGAAAGCCTAGAGCAAAGATATCTGTTGGTTGAAAATCTGAATATACATGAGAGCCTAAAATCTGAATATCTGTTGGTTGAAAATCCCAAAGAATTATGGGAAAGCCTAGAGCAAAGATATGGGCACCAACAACAAGTTTTGCTCCCTAAAGCAAGTTATGAATATGCTAATTTAAGGTTTCAAGACTTTAAATCAGTCGGTGATTATAATTCTGCCTTGTTCCATATAACCTCTCAATTACGTTTATGCGGGCATCTCCGAAGAGAACATGCTGGATAAAACTTTTTCAACCATGCATGCTACAAATGTGTTGTTACAAAAACAATACAAAGAGAGGAATTTTATTTTCAGATTTGATACAAGTACTACTTGTAGCTGAGCAGAATAATGAGTTGCTCATGAAAAACCACAACTTGAGGCCAACTGGTACTGCACCGTACCCTGAAACAAATGCCACATATGCTAGTAGTTATCAAGATAATCGTGGACATGATGGCAATCGTGTCGTGGTCGTGGTTGTGGTCGAGGCCCTGGTCGAGGACGTGGTCGTGATAAGAGTTTTGGTGATTATCGTAAGCGTAACTTTCCTGATGCATCCACTTCCAAGGGGAATGATAAGCAAATGGTCCAGAAAGGTCCTACATGACCCTCCCCAAAACCCAAATATATATGCTATAGATGTGGTATGGCAGATCACTGGGCAAGGGTGTGTCGCATAGCCAAACACTTGGTTGAGTTGTACCAAGCTTCTCAAAAAGATAAGGAGAAGAACGTGGAGACACATTTTGTTGACGACACTGAACCTACACCGAGACTGGACGTCTTTGATTTCATCATAGATGATGGATTTGGGATAAATGAAAATGTCAACTACTGAAACACTAAAATCTCGATCCATGTAATTTTATGTAAAATATTGCAGTATGTTTTGCTTTATCAGCATCCTTGTAAAATACTCTATGTATCATAAATAAATTTGTTGTTTATGTTTTTTAATTCTGTTTTTCTTTATCTTGAACATATGGAAACAATTAAAGATATATCAAGAAGCAAGAATCAATATCTGGTGGACATCGCTACTATACACACCATCTTGAGAAATAAAGAATACTTTACTTAGTTAAATTTGCTTGAAGCAAATGTTAAAACAATCTCAAAATTGTTTGAAGGCTCTGGTAGACCTTATGTTTTTCTTCGTAAAGGGACAAAATTAATCATAAACGACGCATTATATTCAAGTAAGTCTTAGAGGAACTTACTAAGCGTTAAAGATGTGCGTCGGAATAATTTTCATGTAGAAACCATAAATGAGAGTAATAAAGAATATTTGTGCATCACAAAACAATTATGTGGCAAGAAGGAGATTTTAGAAAAACCGCCATCCCATTCTACTGGACTTTATCACACATATATAAGTCCAATAGAGACAAATGCAACATCTTACGAGAAATTAAATGATAAAAAGATGTTTACATTATGCCATGACCAATTGGGTCATCTATGTAATGGAATGATGCATAAAATCGTTGAAAGTTCAACTGAGAATTCAATAAAGAAAGAAAGTGTCCTTAAATCAAGTGATTTTAACTGTAGTGGATGTTCACTTGGTAAATTAATCATTAGACCTTCCAAGAATAAAGTTGGGATTGAAAATCCAACGTTTTTATAACGAATACAAGGTGATATTTGTGGACCCATAGTCCCACCATGTGGACCATTTCGATACTTTATGGTATTAATTGATCCATCGACATGATGGTCACATGTTAGCCTCTTATCAACAAGAAATACAGCTTTTGCTAACTCCTAGCTCAAATCATTCGCTTACGAGCTCAATTTCCGGATTATACAATCAAAAGAATCTGATTTGATAATGCAGGAGAATTTACTTCCCAAACATTCAATGACTAATGTACGTTAATTGGGATTACAATTGAACATCCAATGACCATGTTCACACACAAAATAGACTTATCGAATGTCTGATTAAACGATTACAATCTATTTATCCCCAGCAACTACAGTTCTCAAGGTTATTAGATTAGTTAGTGTTCGCGCGCCCCAGGATCATACAAATAAAGTGTCCATCTCATCCAAAGGACAGTTTCGTCATTTAAGTATGAAATAGGAGGAAAGAAAACTCTTCCAAAACTCTTCCGTGATCGGCTTTTGACCTCAACCATCCACGGAAGAAGAGCGAGGGGAAATCCGAGGGCCAAGCCGGCTCGGGTCGCTTGCTGGTTGTTCAATAATCGTTGAGTCGCCGGAAATTCGTTTTCCTCCGATCGCCGAAAGTTCGATTGCTTCATTCGTCCGTTGGACGTGGTAAGTATTCAATTCCTGCTACTAGCTAGGGTTTCCACAAGGTTCGTTAGTTGCCATTAATTGCGTCTTTATCGATCAATTTGCTGTCTTTGCTGTCAAAATTGATCAAGCAGATCAGCATATTATGGAGCGAAGTGGGTGGCTGCGGGCGGTGGTGCTTGTTTGTTGCTTGTTTGCTGTTTCTTCGGGTAAAGGTAAAATCTTTGGCATATATTTGTGTTTTGCTCATGCGTCTTGGTTTGAGACCATGAAACTGATAACTTATTAGTCGAATCTTTCCATTGATTTGGGGATAAGTAAAGAGGAATTTCGCTGTTCACCTACTCGGTAGACTTGTTGAGTTTGTCTTATTAGTCGTTGTCTCGCATGAGGAAGAGTCATGTTCAGCTCATTAACTGGTACTCGGTGAACTTGATACTGAGTCTGCTAACTTGATAAGATGATCTTGAAAGCATTTTGAGTGGAAGGAATACAAGATATATTAGTTTAGTTTCAATGCTAGTTTGATTAACAAATATGAATGTAGGGGAACGACTAGAAGCTTCACAAGTATAGCTTGCCATTGAGGAGGTTTTGGATACAAGTGAGTGTGAGGTATTAAGAAGAAATACTCGTTCTTTCTATGGTGTTTTCATCCAGGAATGTGATGAGTAATGATAATAATGATAAACAATCATTATGAAATTAGGCTCATAGGCTGGATAGGGTGGAGTGTGTGTGCAAGACTTAAATTTTAGCTGCTAGATTTTTATTGTTCTTTTGTTTTCTCCTTCCAAGTCTTCGACCTCAACAGAAGTGAAATTTTATGTTATTCATTGTACTTACCTCACGCGGAAGAACTTTTGTTTTCTTCTTCAAGGTCTTTGATGTTAATAAGATTGAAATCTTCTGTCGTTCATCACTCTTAAGTCTTAACGTCCTTTGGAGGCACGTTTGCTTTTCTTTGATCCAACGCTAGGTATTAGTTGTCTATACTATTTTTTCAATCTTGATATGTGGGTTTGTTTGGCACAAAGTACTTATAGCAAGTACCTTATAAGGTAAAGGTATTGCAATTAAAAAAAGACTTATAAGGTCTTATAATTTCTTTTGATGCACCTTAAAGAACAAGGTAATGCACATTCTTAATTTTCCTTCCTTTCTTCCTGATTGCAGCAATTAAGGTCAATAATGAGGATGATTCTCCCATTTATAATGGGACACTTGCCAGAATATTGGTCCATTATGATGCTGCTGTAAGTAATCCTTGAAACATTTTCGCATGTCTGCATGACTTTCAAAATTCCACATATCATTCTTGTCATTTTATGGAACATAAGCTAGATTTACCAAGATGGATCTGTTTGGATTGCTTTTAAAAATTCCAAATATCATTCTTGTCATTTTTCTTTTATTTGTATGCCTGTTGAATTTTGTTGAAGTTGTCAAAAATAAGTGTCACAAAAAGTAAATGTTTTCGTAGTTGAATGTACATTATCTTTTCTATTGAACTAGTATATTAAGCTTGAAAGGGTATTTTTTGTCTCATATAAAATAACATCATATTTGGGAGATTTCCTTCTTGTAGGTCTATGAGTCCGACTTGACTGAACTCTTTACCTGGTCTTGCACAAAATGCAATGGTCCGACAGAGGTATGACCACATTTTGCTCACTAGTTGACGGTGTCGTCTTGCAAGTTTCATCTCATATTGCTCACTTGTTGATTTGATGCAAGCAGGGTTTTGAGGTGACAGAGCTGATTGTGGATATCCAGCATTGCTTACAGGTAGTTTTTGTATTTTTTGACTTTTGTGCTTTGAAAGGCACATTATGTTTAAAAAAAAGGAAATTTCCCCTTCAAGTCTTCAGCTTCTTAGGTTGGCTTACGAGTTTTTATTTTCTGTGTTATAACCTGAGTTCAATTATTAAATCTAGGCATACGTTGGGGTGGCGAAGGATCTAAATGCAATTATAATAGCATTTAGAGGGACACAGGAACACAGGTTTGATATATGTGTCTTTTCTAATTTTATTGTGTTGATGCATTCGAACTAAATTCAGTTATTATTGTCACATAGCTGAATTTCAGTTTTCTAGTCTTGCATTTGTCATCTTGGGTCTATCGGAGGAAACACCCTCCTTCGGGGTACGGGTGCGGGGTGAGTACATCTGGACCCCCAAATCCTGTGAAAGCTGGACTACACTGGGTAGCTGTTGTTGTTATAGTGGTACAAAAAGCCACCATTTTTAGCCCAATAATATCTGGGATAACGTCACATGTTTAGTTGCTTAAAAAGATGGGTTGACAACTTGTTATTTTGGTATTTTTGGTTGTTAGAGAAGGTTGAACAATCAGTCTGCATTCTATTACTTTTTTTTTTAAGCTTTGTTGCTGTTCTGCACCAAACATAAGAAGTTAAGAAAGGCATTTTCATCTTTGGAGTTACAAAATAATGCATATGATGATTGGAAGTGATGCCTCATTCATGTAGAAGCATAAAGTTCAATTCCTATATTCATAGTGTTACAGATGTGTATTATATGCCTGAAGTTCTTAATTGCCCATTGTAACGATTAGTCTATCACTGAGGAAGCTGCTGAGGGTTTATTCTGGAGAAACCTGAATTTCAGACACCTTTGTTTATTTAATTTGGAAATTAATTAATCCGTGTATTTGCAGATGCTTTGAAATAAAGTTCCATTGATTAAAATGATTGTATCATCCACCTTTTGTTTTAATTGATCTTAAATGCATTTAATTACTGTGCTACTAATTAAGTATGGTATCTGCTAGTACAAATGGATGTATGATGAACCTGGTTTAAGGTTCTTGGCAAGTTAATTTGACATGTGCATTTAGTCTATCTCAATAGGATCTTTGGCAAGTGTTTTCTATGAAGCAATATTGAAGCCTTTAATCAAAGAGCTTCTCCTAGTCCAGTCTTATTTTGTTAATATAATTTGAGATGTGAGCATTCTTCAGTTCATAGTTTCAATGAAATATAGTTAGGGCATGTGTCTCTTAGCAGCTAGTCTTCTGCTTTCATTAGTTGTTTACTGGTAGATGCTTGTGTGCTAATAACATGTTTTGATCTTCTTTGATGGATGCTTCTAAAGGCAATACAATAGTACAAAAATGCCCTGGTTTTTGAAATATATTAGGGCATGTGTCATATCAGCTACTCCTCTGCTTTCTTCGGTTGTTTGGTTGATGCATGTGTGATAATAACAAGTTTTTATCTTCTTTGATGGATGATTCCTAGAGCAATCTTTTTTGCCTTTTTACTGGTTTCTTTTTCTAATTAGATGATCATTGGAGGTTAAGCTCGTCATCATGATCCTTTGTTTTAGCTGAATGTTTTTGTTCATATCCTGGCTAAATTTTATGTAGCATACAAAATTGGATTGAGGACTTGTTCTGGAAACAGCTTGATCTGAACTATCCTGGGATGTCTGATGCAATGGTACGGAGATAGAGATAAAAGAAAGTCTAATTTTTGCTCATTAATTATTTTCCTGAATTTTAATCATTTTAGACATAATACTCCAATTCCTTCTTTTGTCTATCGCTTCTTCAGGTGCATCATGGATTTTATAATGCCTACCACAATACCACTGTGCGCCATGGAGTCATAAATGCAGTTAAAAGAGCAAAAAAATTATATGGAGATCTGGACATTATAGTCATAGGTCATTCAATGGGTGGTGCAATGGCTGGCTTCTGTGCACTTGATCTCAAGGTTATTGTTTCATTCATGTTTTGACTCTGGAACATATTCTAATTTTATTAAAAAAGCATCTTCTTTCTCATAGAGAAATGAGGCATTTCTCAGAATGCACTTTTGGACACACAAGGAAATTAACTGGCAGACGGCTGCAAAGGAAAAATGTTGCATGCTTTCTTAAAATGTTAAACTAGTGATGAATCATTATAGGTAATTGACTAAATGTTACACTGTTTTAAGTATGTAGTTCTTCATGGCTGTCTTGTCTACTTTTTTTGTCTTCTGGAATAAGCGTTGGGGTTTTGTTTATAGTGTCAAGGTTCCATAGTAGAACTTATCTTTATTTTTATGTGCTTCCAAGTTGTAATGAGTGACACTGTCATCCTACAATACAAATTAGGTCATTCTGAAAATTAGTATAGCTTTGGCATTCCTTGCCTTGTTTACTTCGTTAACTGGTTTCCCCTGCCGGTTTTCTATTCTACTGCTTAAGCTAATTAGGTGTCACCCTAAATGTGTTAACAATGCTCCAACTTTTCTGCTGAACTGTTACTGCACTGATCATGGGTCTGTTATTATTTTGGTTTCAGGTACATCATAATGCCAAGAATGTTCAGGTTATGACCTTTGGCCAACCTCGCATTGGCAATTCAGTTTTTTCCTCTTACTACAGTGAACTGGTACCCAATACCATCCGCATCACAAATAACCACGATATTGTGCCCCATTTACCTCCGTACTATTCTTACTTCCCACGTAAAACATACCATCATTTTCCCAGAGAGGTAAAGATCTAACTAAGTGTTTTACCCGGTTGTTCAATGTTCAAGTTTGATAAATTCTGCCCATCTTATTTTCTCCTTGTGCGTGGGATTTAATAATACCCACTACTCCTGCTATAGGTTTGGTTGAGTAACGCTGGACAAGAAGATTCAACAGACTTTTGTGAAAAGATTTGTGATGAGTCTGGTGAAGATGCAACTTGTAGCAGGTAAGAATCTCATCTGCAGATTTGGATTAGTATTTTGATAAAATGAAGATAAACTTGTTACCATAGTAGAAGCCTAATTATTATGAGGCCTAGACAGTTGCAAGTTACCATTATGACCATTGCAGGTCAGTTATGGGGAATAGCATTGCAGACCACCTGGTATACTTTGGGGTTAATTTACAAGCTGATTCATGGAATTCATGCAAGATTGTGACCGATCCTCGCCTTGCCAAATATAGCACAATTGATACTGCTGGTAATATTATCTTAAAGAAACCAGCCTCTTCCATTCTGAGGATGAACACGAAATCAGATATCAGTACTGACGACGAGTGAAGTAAGAGTTTGGGCCTCTCGTTCACCTTGCTTTGGTAAGCGTTTGCAGTTTAATCCCCTGCAAGAAAAACGCACCCTTAAGATAGGAAATGTGTATATATTTTAATTATTTATGTCTTGTTGTGTGACATGTCTAACTGTGCAGATTGCACTCTTGTTACGGCCTATTCATGAAGTTTATGTTAAACTGGAAACAGCCAACAAAGTCTTGTGTCCCTCTACTCTTGATTACTCCGTCTTCATGTATTATAAGTGGAAAACTGAAAGTTAACACGAATATGTACATATATAATGAAGTTGCAGTGGACAATGCAAAGCCTGTGTGCAGTTCAGTAATTTTAGGTCCAAGTTAATTATCTTCTTTACGTGAATCATTTCTATTCAATCTTTGAATTATTCATCTCATTGTTTAAGAAAAAAAAATCTGATAAAATAATCTAACATGTGTATTATGTAGGCATGTATTTAAGAATTAGAGATTAAAAAACACTACACAAGTGACCATGAAGGTGAACAGAAATACAGAACTTATGTAATCAATATATTTCTTAAACCTGTAGTTGTTCATGTCACTAATGGAATACCCTCTACCTTGCTAAAACATAAAATACCATATGAAATTATTCAATCTAGGCCGCCTAATCCTTTCAATCTCAGAGTTTTTGGATCCTTATGCTTTGCCTCAACTCTACAATAAAACAAAAATAAGCTTGATCCTAGTGCTATTGCATGATTATTTTTTTGGATATCCACCAACAAAGAAATCCTATAAGCTTTTAACTCTTGTCACACAAAATCATTTACTCTCGTGATGTCAATTTTCATGAACATATCACTCCTTATATATCTACTTCACAAAAGTAACCTCAAAAATTACCTCTTTGGCCTGACCAATAACCATATTTTGATAATCCACCTTTTAATCCTCTAAATCATGGTATTCAACCCAATCAAAATCCTATTTTAGTACCTAATCCAAAAGCTAATCCTACTATAACTGCTCCACCTAGGAGATCCATCCGAGTTCATTCATCATAAACCAATATATCTTGATGAATATGTTTGTCAAGCCTCTCATTCCCCACACCAATCTCATTTAGCCATATACTGTCATACTTTAACCTCTATTGTCATTTTCCTTTCACTCCAAATACAACTCCACAAAATTTTCCCACTTCTATTCTTGAACCTACCTCTTTCTCCCAAGCCAAATATTGCAAAGAATGGTAAGATGCTATTTCTCAAGAATTTCGATCTCTAGAGGCTAACAACAGTTGGGAAGTTGTTACTCTTCCTAAAGGAAAGAAACCAGTGAGTCGCAAGTAGGTATATAAAATCAAACACAAATCTAATGAGCCTATGGATAGGTTTAAAGCATGAATTGATGTTAGGGGTTTCACTTTAGAAAGAGGGCATTCATTACATAGAGACTTTTCTCACTAAGATGACTACCATATGAAGTGTCAAATCTGTTGCAGTCAAGAAAAGTTGGCATTTATTACAGTTAGATGTTAATAACACATTCCTTCATGGAAATCTAGATGAAGAGGTTTATATATATGCGCATTCCTCCTAGTACGTATGGAAGTTCAAGGTTCTCATCTTGTATGCAAATTAAGAAAATCCCTCTATGGCTTGAAGCTAGCATCAAGAGTGGTGTTAGGAATGATGGTCTACCAATCTCCTGTGCATCGACATCTGAATAGAGTAAAGCTCAAGTGTACGTAGAACAGAGCATTTAGACAAGTTTGTTAGATATATTCTGTTAAAAGGCTTGTATTAGAAGCTTCTTCAGATTCGTGCATTGCTTATAAATAGAATTTATAAGCACGATTCGTGTAACTATCACATAATCGGAGTACAAAATATCTTGTTGGTTTTCTATCACTCTTTTCCATGGACATCCCAACCCCCACCTCTGGCCATGGCGACCAACTCCGTACAATTATGGTAGACTGGTGCTTGGATTTGGGTTCCTTGTTGGGTTGTAATCAGATCTAGCTAGAGACCTAGAGTTGCTCGTTGGTGCTTGGACTCGGGATTCTGCTTGATCTAGGCTTGATTGCCGCCAACACCTCCTTTTTCGTCAGATATGAGGTTGTCGATCCCCATATTTACCGCAACCACCATCGGTGGATTAGGACAAAGAAAGATTACAGAGGATTGAGAGGGTTAGGACCTACAAGACAAGGAGAGACTTTTTGAAAAAGTGCGGGAATTTTTAACAGATGCGGCATGTGTCAATTGCAAGTTAAAAGACATAAATTTACTAAACTTATCCTTAATGTTAGATTTAATAGTGTCACTGCTGTTAGAAAACAAATGTTGTAACCTCGCTGCTCTAATAACTGCATCATGGCCCTGTTTTTTCATTTTTATATTTTGGTGTGAATCAAGGAACAAAAACATGATGAATATAAATAGAAAATATATTTTTACGAATTAATAACAAATATAATTATCCCTCCATGTTATACTTGTTATGCAATACTACATCTAACTATAATTCTTCATGGAATTGTTTGATGACCAATTTTTCATGAATGTGTTATTTGGTTGTTCAAAAATAATTTAGTATTGACAATCTAAAACTATAATTTGAAAGTTATCATTTGGGTACCCTCATCGTTTATATCTAATTTAGCACTAGTATATATGCTTAAGTCATTCAAATCCAAAAATAGCAATTATCCTGTCGGGAACTCGCACACCTCGCAGATTTAAATATTTGACGGATCTTTCTCTTTCTTGTTAATAATCTATATTCGATGGAAAAACCGAATGAAAAATATACGAGTAGTGTACTAGTGTGTAAGAAAAATACAAAGTGATGCCACTAACTAACCAATTCTTCAAAAAAAAAAAAAAAGCCTGACTAACCACGTGGCGTTGTCTATCAATATATAGGCGGTCGGCGGGCCCCTTCTTCCTTGTCAGAAACTGTTAAATCTCCGTCCATCTTTGAACGGATGAGTAACTAAAATCCTCCATTCCGATCTTTCGGCTATTTTTTGTTAGAATCAAGGAGGAAAAACTAGAGAAGAAGAGAACAGAGAGCTGTGGAAGAAGAAAATGATTTCATTGATTGATTCTGTTACATTAACAGTCTTCTTATATGAATGAACTAGGTACATTGGAAGTTAAATACATTGAACCTAGATACATCTTGATCCAAGCTAGCTAACAATTCTGTACTTAATCTCCTCTAACTAACTCTGATTTTCAGTCAACATTATTTTGTTGACGTGGATCTCCCATCATCCCCCTCAAGTTGGAAGGACAATTGACTACTCCAAGCTTGTCTAAGATCCCAGGAAGCCTATAACCAATCAGAGATTTAGTTAAAATATCAGCCAATTGTTGCTGAGTGTCTGTGACACCCCTATACCCTATGACGTATACTTTGTAAAACGTATCTCTTATACAAACAGATAAGAGACATATATTAACTATCCACATAAGCACAAAATGGAATTAACAACCATAAAAGGTTGCACACACATTCTGTCACTCTTAACTTATATTACAACTCATATGTCTAAGATGCAAAATGAGGAGGAGAAGGTTGCATTAAACTTCAGCCGACCAACCTGTATGAATGTGACCTCTAAAAGAGACACACGCTAGAAAATTCTAGCTGAACCTGAAAAAATATTTTGCGATTTACGTGAGTCGCATACTCAGTGAATATAAACCATCATCAATTATTTTGCACAGAGTCAAACATTTAGTCCATGTACATAAACATACATATTATACATATATATATATGAATTTACTATGCAAATGCAAATGCCGATGTATCCGATTTATTATTCTGTGAACTGTACAAGCCTGAATCTGCCCCGGGTTTCCATTACCAACTCTTTTCCATTACCGACTTTTCCTTTCTTTTCTTTTTTTTTCCATATAACAACCTTTCTGTTCTTTTTCCTTTTTTTTTCAATTACCGCCATTACCGACTTTTAGGCATCTTAGGCCTCATTTGCTCAATTACCATCTCTTAGGCATCTCAGGCCTCATGTATGACCCGTGGTCTCTTTTGTATACAAATTCAGGGCAAGACAGTCACAAATCCTTTTAATCTCATGCAATATGCTATGTAATCAAGTGCATCCTGTAACCATATATCATATATTCATATGCCATCTGTTAACATACCTTTTGTGCAAACAACTCTGGAAATTTCAGAGCTATCACATCTATCCATATAATTCATATAACACATATATCCATATAGCTCATATAGCACATATATTCATATACCTCATATACCACATACATCGCATATATCCATATATTTATATTCACATATAGCACCTAGGGTTGAATCTCCGGTCTATACTCACCTGTTTAAAGCAGATACTATATTTTTCCCCCTTGACTCTGACCACGGTCTACTACTTGGTCTCCTATATGTAACTCAATGCGAATTAGGCTATTTACTCTTACAAACTCTAACCCCAAATGCAATGAAATGCCAGAATGCATTATAACTTTTTGTGGATCTTTCCAAATACATTAAAACTTGACAACAATAAACTACATATATAGAAGAACATTTTTCTAGTTCAAACCTTTCTGAAAAACTTGATCAAAGGGCTCCCTAATATCCTTACAAGGAAAACCCTAAAGTTACTCTAAAATCTTTTACCGAATATAAATCCGGTATCGAAAACACCCTCTGAAAATTATAGATCTGCCGATTTTCAAATCAAAAGCAACTGTAGATCTAGATCTGGAAAAATCAATAAAATCCAAATAAACCAATAACTAATTAAAAACTTACCAAATCAAGCTTGTACTTCGAGATTAAAACCCGATAAAAGAGATCTCATACCAGATCCAACAAAAACAACAAAAATCAAACTTACCTCTTTTTTTTTCCCACTTTCGAAAACTCTCTGTGCTTGTCTTTTCATTTCTATGGCAAGAACAATATCACAAACATGATATACATACAAACACGAGAATGTCGGCTTAATTTTAGCAAAAAATACGATTTACACCCTCAAATTTTCTTTACTACAAACTTTACCCTGAAATAATTAATAATTAAATTTTTCTTAAAAACTTTTTAAAATATATAAGCTTTTTTAGAAAATAAATATTACTTTTAAAAACTTACTATATATCATGTCGATATGCTATGCATATGCTCTTAATCTTATATGAACGCCGAATGACGTATGCACTTTGGTCGGGGATGTTACAGTGTCAATGTGTTGTAAAGAGATCAATCCATCTAGCAACTTTTCTCGAACATAATGACAGTCCAAATCAATATGCTTTGTCCGTTCATGGAAGACAAGATTCTTGGCAATGTGAACAGCAACTTGATTTTCACAACGTACTTTGATAGGAAGAATGCCTGTCACATCAAACTCAGCTAACACTCTGCTTAACCAAGCCAACTCAGTGCATACCCTGCGAAGAGATCTATATTCTACTTCTGCAGAAGATAATGATACTGTAGCCTGCTTCTTTGACTTCCAAGCAATAGGAATTCCACCTAAGAAGATCACATAACCACTAACAGATCGCCTGGTAAGAGGACATGATGCCCAGTCGGCATCACAAAATGCTTGGAGAGAAAAAGAAGATATCCCATTAAGAAGCAAAGACCTGTGAGCTGTACCCTTCAAATACCTCAGTGTATGCTTAACAGTAATCATATGTAACTCAGTAGGCTTCTGCATAAATTGACTAAGAAATTGAACAGCAAATGCAACATCTGGCCTTGTGTTAACAACAAAATTCAATATTCCCACCAGTTGCCTATACTCTGTTGGATTTGCCAATAAAGGACTGTCATCAAACATGGATTTAGAATTCAAATCCAGAGGAATAACAACTGACTTCAAGTCCGTACATCCAAACTCGGCTACTGTTTCATCAATAAACTTCTTTTGATTCATAAAAATGCCTTGTTCTGTCCTTTGGAACTCAATACCAAGGAAAAAGTGAAGCTGGCCAAGATCCTTGATTTTGAACTCTTGATCAAGGAAAATTTTCAAAGATGAAATCTCAGAATCATCATTGCCAGTGATGATAACATCATCCACATATACAGCAAGAAATGTAACAGAATCTCCATTCTTCTTGAAGAGCAAAGAATATTCATTTAATGACTGAGAATATCCTTTGAACTTTAAAGCTTGAGACAATTTTGAGTACCACTACCTACTTGCTTGTTTTAATCCATACAAAGATTTCTTTAGCTTGCATACCTTTCCATCTTCAACTTCTAAACCAGGAGGTATGATCATATAAACTTCCTCATGGAGATCTCCATGAAGGAAGGCATTGTTGACATCCAGTTGTGCAAGTTGCCATTTCTTCTTGACTGCTACGGCTACAAGGGTTCTCACTGTAGTCATATTCACTACTGGGGAAAAGGTTTTTGTATAATCAATTCCTTCTTTCTGTATGAAACCCCTCATTACTAACCGAGATTTATACCTCTCAATACTCCCATCTGCCTTATGTTTTACCTTATATACCCACTTACAACTTATTGGTTTCTTCCCCTTTGGCAAAGGAACAATGTCCAGGTTTGATTCGCCTCTAGAGCATGAAACTCATCTAGCATAGCTTGTTTCCATTCAGGAAATCGACAAGCATCCAGGTAAGAAGTAGGTTCAGTAAAAGGTGGTAGTTGGCTAGGAAAATTTGTGTGAGGAAATGTTATGGTAGAGGTGAGAGTGTGACAATAGAGATGCTCATCTTGAACATTGCAATGGCAAACATAGTCTTGTAAATAAGATGGATCATGATGTTCTCTCAAATATCTTCGAGGAACAAATTCAGGAGAAATAGATTCAGGAGACATTGAAGTAGGTTGGATGGTTTGAGACAAATCAGGTGTGGTAGGAAAAGAGAGATCTTGAGATAAAGGTGAGGTAATAGGAGAGCTATTAGTATCATCATCATGAGAAAACTGATGTGAAGGAAATAAAAGGTTTGGTTGTTTATGAGAATATGGAAAAATATGCTCATGAAAAATGATATCTCTAGAATATTGTACAAGACGAGTTTCAAGATTTAATACCTTGTAGGCTTTCTTCCCGAAGGGATATCCCAAGAAAACACATGGATGAGCTCGTGCTTGAAATTTATGTCTCCCTTGTTTAAGTGTGGAGATAAAACACAAGCTACCAAAAACCCTGAGATGTCCATAATCTGGTTGCTTCCCATGAACCACCTCAAAAGGACTTTTTCCTTTTAGAACATCAGTAGATGTACACCGCAGTCAACACACTATCTCCCCAATACTCCAGTGGCAATTTAGACTGAAACAGCAATGCTCTAGCAACTTCTAATATGTGCCTGTGTTTCCTTTCTACAACCCCATTCTGTTGGGGTGTAGATACACAAGATGTCTGATGTATTATTCCTTTGGAGACAAAATACTTAGAAGATTCATAACTGAGGCCCAACTCTAAAGCATTATCTGCGCGTACTATATCCACTGAACACTTGTACTGCCTTTCAACTAAAGCTATAAAAGCCTTTAATACTGAGAAAGCATTACTCTTGCATGAAATCAAATGAATCCAAGTTGATCTACTAAAGTCATCAACTATAGTAACAAAGTACTTGAATCCATTATAAGTGGAGGTCCGAAAAGGTCCCCAAGTATCTACAAGCAACAATTGGAAAATTCTGGTGGTTTGAATACTGCTATGAGGAAAGGGCAATCTATGCTGCTTTGCCTCAGGACATACACCACAAACACCACTAACATCTTTGTCATGTTCAATAGCTACTGACAAAGTTTTTATTCTATGGAAAGGCAAGTGTCCTAGTCTCCTATGCCATATATTGATATTAACATGATTAGAAAAACAATTGGTATGTGAACCAACTGAAGCTTCCTTACTATCCTTACTGTCCTTTGTTAGGAAATAGAGATCTCTAACATTCCTACCAAGGATCATAGGCATCTGCATGCTCCCATCCTGCATAACACAGATTTGGGGTGTAAAGACCACATTGCATTTCTGATCCTTGACCAAATTTCCGATAGACAGCAAATTACACCGGAATTCAGGCACATATAAGACCTCATACAAAGTTAACTGCTCAGAAATCATGACATTCCCAATTTCACCAACAAGCAAACAATTTCCATTAGGCAGATTAACTGAAAATGGTTTTCTCAGTTTTGTCATGCTTTGAAACATCTTCTTATCATTACACATGTGATTACTGGTGCCTGTATCAATAATCCAAGATGAAGTTGTTTCAATATGTTCTAGAGTATTACCTGCAAAACCTGCAAATTCATTGCCCAATGAAGCAACTCTAGTCTCCCTGTTCTGAAGTAGACTCATAAGCTGTGCATACTGTTCTGTTGTAAGCTCTGGTGACTTACTATGAGATCCTAAGCTTGATCCTTTCTCTGACTGAATATCCGATGTTCTTGCTGCATTGGCTCCAGCCTTCTTGTTTTTGTCTTCAGGAAAACCAATTATAAAGTAGCAGCGATCAACATTGTGGTTCCTCTTTTTGCAATTTGTGCAAAAGAGTTTCTTCTTCTGTGAACTCGAAGCTTGAGGATCTTGGCCTTTCTTTGAATCAACATGAAACGAGGCTGATTCATTAGCTATCTTTGATGAATTCCGTATCTCTCTCTGCGTTTCTTCATGAAGGAGTGATGAATACGCTTCATTCACCGAAGGTAAAGGTTTCTGCATCAGCAAGTTTCCTCTTATCATTCCATAGTTGTCATTCGGTCCCATGAGAAACTGAATTAGTTTTTGTTCATCCTCATACTTCACGATTTCCCCAACTGCACCACAGGAACAACTTGGAAATCGATGCTGACTTGCTAACTCGTCCCAAAGGGACTTCATCTTGGTAAAATAGGTTTGAATTGAGCTTGAACCTTGTGTCAACGAGATCAGCTCCTTCTGGATCGAATACAACTGCGCTCCACTTGTTTGGCCGAAGCGTGCATCGAATTCTCTCCAGATTCCTTCTGCAGTGTCATTGTAAATGACGGAGCTCCTAATTTCGATGCTCAAGCAGTTAATTAACCAAGAGATCAGCATATCATTCACTGTCTCCCAGATTGCATAGCTTGAATCGTCTGGTTTTGGTCTTTTGAAGCTTCCGTTAACAATACACCATTTGTTTTTAGCTGATAGAGCAATTCACATGGATCTCCTCCATTCTCCGAAATTTCGTCCATCAAATTGTTGATTTACGAGCACAAAGCCAGGTCCATCGCTTGAGTGAAGATATAACGGATTTGTGTTGTCTCTCCCTGGACGATCGCTCTTGTTTCCGTTGTTTTCTTCTCCAATCATTTTTGAGAAATCAGATTTCTCTAGAGATGAAAACGTGTTTTGATTTTTGAGGAAAAAAGATCAGATCAAACAGGAATTATAGCGGAAGAAAAGAGCATAATGCTCTAATACCATGTTAGAATCAAGGAGGAAAAACCAGAGAAGAAGAGAACAGAGAGTTGTGGAAGAAGAAGAGAAGCAAATGAAAGGCTTTCATAAAAATTCTCGTAGAATCGAGAATGAAGTTTTCATTCTCTACATGCCAGATCATGAATTAGTAACTGCATTCAATCTCCAAAAAAATCCCAATTGTTTAGAACTTTCTATTTTTGAAATGGAATATTTACGGAATCTCCACGAATAGGATCCAACCCTATTCCATGGTATTTCCATGAGATTCCTCTTGCTTATTTTTTCTTAAGCAAGTCCCCGAGAGGGCTTAGTTGATCCATGATTTATCTTTCATCTTTCGTTTCCTTTTCGTTTGTTTCGAAATAAATATATCGATCAATTCCGATTTTTTTTTTCTATTGATTCTTTTCCGATCGAGATGTATGGATCCATGGATCTAGGTGTCTACTATATAGATAGGTCCTGTTCATGGATTAACAAAAATGTGCAAAAGCTCTATTTGCCTCTGCCATTCTATGAGTCTTTTCCTTTTTGCGTATGAAAATGATTTCATTGATTGATTCTGTTACATTGACAGTCTTCTTATATGAATGAACTTGGTACATTGGAAGCTAGATACATTCATTACATTGAACCTAGATATATCTTGATCAAAGCTAGCTAACAATTCTGTACCGACTCTCCTCTAACTAACTCTGACTTTCAGTCAACATTATTTTGCTGACGTGGATCTCCCATCATTTTTCCGTCATTGCCAAAGGCGCTCATTCATCAAGGGAGCATTTAGCGTTCGGGACAAGCAAAATCA
The DNA here is from genome assembly GCA_964016875.1 of Fallopia convolvulus. Classification (NCBI taxonomy): domain Eukaryota; kingdom Viridiplantae; phylum Streptophyta; class Magnoliopsida; order Caryophyllales; family Polygonaceae; genus Fallopia; species Fallopia convolvulus. The sequence continues at coordinate 27,877,885 of OZ024736.1, forward strand.
TTTTGTTGCCGTCAAGGTGTTCGTGAAAATGCCCACAAGAAACCACCAAAAGAGAATAGAAGCTTACTTGATTCAGTCGCCTGCAGAGTTAAACTCTCTCGTACCGTATTTCATTTACGGCTGCCCTCGTTGTTCTCCCCTCTCGCTCGCTCGCACTTATCTCCCCCGATCCCCGCTGGCCCCACATCCACCACTTCCACCCCCATTCTCATCCAATCATATTCTTCCCAGTTGCACAGATTTGATAGTGCGAACAAAGTGATCGCTTCCCCCAAGAGGCCATTTGCTTTATTCTTTTCCTTTCCTTTTATGGTTGCATTATTATTGGAGTACGTTTTTTTGATTCATTTAATGCCGGTATGGGGGTGCAGCTTTGAATCTGTGATGACTTTTGGGGTCTGTTAAATTCAGAGCGAGGGCTGCTGAACTCTCTCTGCACCAACCTATAATTAGGGCGAAATTTGCCCTTCTATATTACATCATCAATCTCTAGGGTTTGTGGGTTGAATCAGTATTCAGTGATGGAGGGCTCTGTCAATGAACGCCTGGATTTTGGGAAGATGGGTTATGGGTATTCTTCTTGTTCCTCCTCTTCTCCTCATCACTCTTGACTCTGTTTCGGCTTTCCTGGGTTTGTGTTATTCAGGAATTCCCTTTTCTGTGCTCTGAGCAGGTGCAAGCATTACAGAAGAAGATGCAGGATTCGAGCTCCTTGTTGCAATGAGGTCTTCAGTTGTCGACACTGTCATAATGAAGCAATGGTTAATGATTCATACTTTCTGTTTATGGGTTTTATAAGTTAGTTTGTTTCTTGCTGTTCTTATTTGGTTTTGTTGATGTCAGAGCACGTTGAGCAGAATCGCGGATCGGCATGAGATTGATCGTAATCAAGTAAAGCAAGTGTGTTTCAAACCTTCATCTGTCTTCTTTCTTTTATGTTCTCTTGCTAGATATTTATATTAATTGTGAATTGTGATGTATATTGGACTGGCAATTAAGAGCGTGACTTCAGATTTTATTCTTACTTAATCTCAGGTTATATGTGAAGTGTGTGACACAGAACAGCCAGTAAGTTGTAGTAGTTTTCCGATTCAATTAATTTTTGCTTCATCTCAGGTTATATTGTGGTGAATGGATTTTGATTTATAAATCTTTGTTGATCAAGGTAGCGCAAGTATGCACAAATTGCGGTGTCAATATGGGGGAGTATTTCTGTGAGATTTGCAAGTTCTATGATGATGATGTAATTCCCTGTTCTTCTTACAATATGGGTAGTTTTCAGTTGGAATACCATTTTAGATTGATGCGTGAGTTTGGGAAGTGGCACTTTATATTTTGTGCATCACTTAAGTTTCTGATGCTTAGTTAGTGCTTTTGTATTTGCAGACGGATAAAAAGCAGTTTCACTGTGATGATTGTGGAATTTGCAGGTTTGTTGAATCTTCTAATGTGGTGTATTAGCATAATTAATGTTCTAGAAGTTGATATTGACAATAAATGTTTGAACAGGGTTGGTGGCCGTGAGAAATTCTTCCATTGTAAGAAGTGTGGTATGTCTTTTTTCCTCCTTGATACAAAAGTGTGTCTTTTATTGCATCTTCTCTAGATGGATCAAGCTGTTAAGTTCATGTAATTGTTTGTCTGGAAAAATGACAATTTGTCCCAAACAGGGACATTTTCTATGAGTATAAACTTTCTTGTACGATGATTAGTAGTAGAGTCAGTGAATGTTTTTTTTTTTCAGACTCTTTCTTTGCCTACTGTTCTATGAGCAGTTTCCAAAAAAAATATTGAATCCATTTGCTTATTCCTTATTTGCCCTGCAGGATCTTGCTATTCTGTGCATCTGCGTGATAATCACTTGTGTGTGGAGAACTCCATGCACCATCATTGTCCCATATGCTTTGAGGTGTGTATTATCAGCGCTTTGTGCTTCTGTGTTTCTACGACAAATGCTAGGATATAATTTTACTACATTATTTTGTTCTGTAGTTTCTGTTTGACTCATTAATGGAGACTGTTGTCATGAAATGCGGGCACACGATGCATTATGAATGCTACCATGAGATGATAAAGCGTGACAAGTAAGCATGGCTGTATATTTATTGGAAGTAGTCACATTCTTATCTCCTTAAATGCAAAAACAGATTTAATTTTGCAGTTCTGAAAGTTTCTTGATTGCATTTGCAGATATTGTTGCCCCATATGCTCTAAATCAGTGCTTGATATGTCCAAGGCATGGAAGATGATAGATGAAGAGGTATGCTTCATGAATTAATGCTCATTTGAGCTAAGACATCTGATTAAAGCTCCAAGAAGTATAATATTGCATTAATTATTTTGATCAGCCAATTCTCATTAAATCTACCGTCTCACTATACACTAGCACTGAGTATATCTGTAACTCCCTGTTTTATCAAGCTCCCCACATAAAAATTATGTGAAAGAATTGCAACTTGTTATAATAGTTGCAAAACATAATCCAACAGTGCTTAGTTTTTGGTTCATCATAGTGAGAGCAATTTGAAATGAGTTACTTTATCAAAGATTTTTAGTTTATCTGTAGACTTAAATGACGGGGTGCATTCTAACTAAATTCAGTTATTATTGTCACATAGCTGAATTTAAGTTTTTCTTGGGTCTATGGGGCGTACCCTCTTCCCTTGGGCAGGGGTACCCCATCTTGACCCCCCAGATTCCGCTGTAGCGGAACCTCACTGGGTCAATGTTGTTGTGTAGACTTAAATGATCTTGACTGATGAGCTTCAAAACTGAAGAAGTCGTTTTTTCATTGTCATCAGATTGAAGAAACGCTCATGCCCGAGGACTATCGCTACAAGAAGGTAATGATAAACACTATAATAGTAATATTTTGAAGGATGCATGAATCAATAAAATGAAAGACTCCTACATTTTATTGAAAATTCTACAAATTTCGTTTGTTTAGAGACGGTTAGCTGATGTAGAAATTTTGCTTCGGTTTTTGCTAGACTAAACACTTCATGTTTACATGATTTGATTCAGGTATGGATCTTGTGCAACGACTGTAACGACACGACGGAGGCGTACTTCCACATATTAGGGCAGAAGTGCAGCCACTGCAGATCATACAACACCCGTGTGATCGCCCCTCCCGTCCTTCCTCAATGACCGACTCCTAGCAGAAAAATGCAGGCAGGATTCGGAAGCAAAATTGCTTAAATTATATTTCTAAATTCACAGATTTACTATGAGACCGTTGCAATTTATACTCTATTCTATGACACAACAACATTCCAATTGTTTGAATGCTTACATGGTAACATTTTAGCTGCTATGAACCAAATATGGAGTGGAAAAACTACCATTCCGTGTAGACAGCTCATGCTTTTTTATAGACATATATACTGAGTTTTGTACTAATTAATAGTCTGTACTATTATAACGTTGCTCATTGATAAGAAATACATTCCCTCCACAATTGGGACTTTATTTCACAGAAACTTGCATCTCCCCATACATTTTAGATGCTTATTATTTGGAACTTTGAACTCTATATATACCCAGATAGGCATTAAACATTTTTAAATTCTAAAATGTGAAATCTGGATGTTTTGAACCTCCAACTTCTTGAGATTGCTTCCCTTTCTTGTGGCGAAGAATGTTCCATAATTGTATTCTTTGTACTTGACAGGGTTCTTCTGATCATCTACTAGCTCCTCTAAAGGCTTCACCATCACATAATGGGCAGGGTTGTAAAACAAAGGAAATGAAATCCTGTCTTTCTCTGTGTTGACCACCACCCTATGCTCCACACTCTCGTACTTGTCATTGCTCCAAACCTGAATGATGTCACCAATGTTGATTATGTAGGCACCTGGCACGGGTTTGACCGGTATCCATTGTCCGTCACATTTTCTTCTGACTTCAAGTCCTCCAACACCATCTTGTGCAAGGATGGTCAAGGCACCTGAGTCCTTGTGGCTTCCAACTCCAAGACCAAGTTCAGGGGAAGGACATGGTGGGTAGTGATTCAACCTAATCGTGCTCGTATGATCCTCGAAGAAGCTTCTAAACCGATCCCCTCGTAACCCTAAGCTCGAGCCAATGAGCTCCATAAGTCTGTTAGCTAGTTTCTCCACTTCACGTCCATAGTCTTGGCACGTTTCCCTGTTCAACAACAACATTGATCCAGTGAGATTTCGCTACAACGAAATCTGGGGGGTCAAGATGGAGGTACCCCTGCCCAAGGGAATGGGGTACGCCTGATAGACCCACACCCTAAATAATAACTACTTAGTTAAGATGGTCTATTACCTGAAATTTGAAGGCTGATCAGGCCATTGTTCAACCAAGGGCTTGGCTTGCAAGTCATCTAGTGAAACCGGAGTAATAATCGGATGCCAAGTGAAATCAAACACCTCCTTCCAATCCCTAATGTTCTTCGTATGCTCAGCTTCATAGTACCCGAGCGGATCAGCTTTGGTTCTTCTCACCTTTCTCTTCTCCTCCAATGGCAGAGAGAAGAACTCCCTGGCCAGCTCTTCAACCTTTTGAAGCTTGTGAAGTGGTACTCCATGGTTGATCACCTGAAAGAAACCCCATTTCTTGCACGCTTCGCCTATTCTTAGTACAATGTTGTCTGAAGGCGTCACAGAAAGATCGATAACTGGGATTTCTGGATCATTGGCTTCAGGGTTGTTGAGCTTAGGTCTGCGTTCAATGGGCTGAACGAAAGCTGAATCAAACTCTGCCATTGTTTTATTTTAGGAGGAACTAGAGTTGTGGCAATGATAGAACTCACAAGTGATGGATTCTGGTGATGATGATAGAAATAACTATCTATAAGGTGGCAGCTTATATAGAGGAGGAGGTTATAATTTGAATGGTCATCATCACATACGTAATCAAATTGCACCTAGACAAAGGAGTGTCCAAGTTACGTTGGATTGTACAATTTTGTATCTTAAGTGAAACTATGATGAATTCTTGTAATATTGTTTCTTGAAACATTTTTACGGTTTATCTATGACAAAAAAGTTTGAAAGTTCAATCAGACATAAAGGTGAGGTGTTTAACTCAAAATTGATTTTTTTTTCTGAGGTACTCATCCTATGAAAATTCTCTGCGCAGTAAATCTGTAGATATTGGAAAAAGACATATAAGGCTGCTATTAACCCGGTTCATTTTGACTATGATCACCATAGTAAAAGTGCGTTCAAATCTGTGTGATTGATTATCTTGATTAATTGTCAATTTGATGCACAATGCACAAGATCAAACTAGATTTCTCTATGTTCCGTAAATACAATGATTTTCAGCTCCTTTAAATGATTTAAGCGCAACTTGGTTTGAATATGATGATTAGAAAGTTTTCATTTCTTCTGTCTTCTATAATTTTCCTCAATATAAGTTCTAACAGACTGTAGGAAAAGGTATCCTTGTCCAGCAGTTTTGATTGAAAATAAACACACAGCAAAATGTTTCTAGGAATCAGCGCATCCATTTTTATCAGACCCGAAATTAGGACCAAATTCATGCCATAAGATTCACAAGTGAAGAGCAAATGGACCCATTAATTTCATAGAAATTTGCATCTCTTAACATTGAGATGCTTATTTGGAATTCTGACACTAAATTCTAAAATGTGAAATCTGGATGTTTTCGACCTCCAACTTCCTGAAATTGCTTCCTCTTCTGGTGGCAAAAAATGTTCCCTAGTGTATCTGATACGGGAGAATTTCAGTTACTTGACCTTCAAGAATCGGTCATCGCCCAAAGCGATATGAAGATTAGTATTTTATAATTTTAGATTAGTATTTTTATAATTATAGGATTATATTTAATTTATGTAATTTTTATAAACTAGAGCTATGCTCTCTTCTCGGGTTTTCTTTACGGTTCTTTCCCGGGACGTTTTTTTTGAACCGTTAGGGCTTAGGTATAAATACTCTTGGTTTTCCTCTCTCATAATATTATCCAAGAAAATAGTTTGCCCTAATTTTATTAGCTTCTCTGTTTCCCGTGGCCACCAACCACGTATATCCCGAGTCGGAGTCCACATCGGATTAGGCCCAACGCCCTTGACCAACAAGGGTTCGATACGCGGTCCACATCGGGTCCGTATCAACTGGTGCTTTCATCTGGAACCACCTCCATGTCCAAGTCCGTCGACGACAATGCCGCGAACACCGCCGACAATCAATCGGAACTACGTGATTTGATCTTACAACTTTCCGACCAATTCGAGACGCTCAAGCGCCGTGTTGACGAGCAAGAATCTCGCTCCGACACGATGTGCGATCTCATGCAGACGAACAGGAACCCTAATGTTTCAGTTTCCGCAGCCCCGATCTCGTCTGCTCCGGCCGCACTTCCGCCTGCCACCGGCTGGACCCCACCGATCGCAAGCCCTAGCGCCTCCGCCGCCATGTTTTCGGGCTGGCAGCCGCCGCTCGGAAACCCTAATCCCTCGACTTCGTTCGTCGCGTGGCCAGCGCACGGCGCGAACCCTAGCAATTCGTCGCTGACGTTCACGGGTTGGCCACCACCGGTGAATCCGACCCCACAGCCACCGCTGGCGTTCGCCCTACAGGCCACACATATTGCGACCCCACTGCATCCGGCAGCACACCTTGTTCCGCAAGCCGCTGTTGGCGACAATCGGGTTGGCGTGCGTCCGCCCCCGGGCCAAGACAATGTTCCGAATATACGGGTCGATCCGCCTCGCTTCAACGGGACCGACCCTAATGGCTTGATTTTTTAGGTTTAGGCTTATTTCGATTATTTTCAAACTACTGATCATGATCGTCTTCGTTTGGTAGGCATGCTTTTTGACCACCCGACTTCTGATTAATTTCGATATCAACGTCGGAATAATTGCGGAGAAACCTGGCCAACCTTTCTTCTGTCTGTTCAACAGCGATTTGACCCGACATACTACGAAGATTATACTGGCCTATTAGCTAATTTGAAGCAAAAGACCTCGGTGCTCGAATACCAAACGGATTTCAAAGCATTGCTGAATAAAGTAACCGGCTTGTTTGAGGCCACTCTGATTTTTCTCTTTAAGGCGGGAATGAAACAACCGGTACGCCGTGAATTGAATCTATGGAACCCGACCACATTGGCACAGGCCTTCGCCTTGGCCCGTGAATTGGCGGCCTCCTACACAGAAACCACGTCGCCGTGGCTTGCAAACAGGCGACCGTGCCAAGCCCCGCCGTATCAGTATCTTGGCAAGCCCCGCCGTATCAGTATCTTGGAGGGTTTTGATCATCTACTAGCTCCTCCAAGGGTTTCACCATGAGTCCATGACACGGTGCCCTATATTGAATAGTAAAGGAATATAAATTCTTTATTTATCTGCGTTCACCACTGCACTATTATAAGATTAATGAGTATATTTATGAAGTCTCTCTTGAGTCTCAGCCAGAGCAATCTATAATTATATATTAAAGCTGTTCCTTTTCGAGCCATCAGAACAATTCTGGTCCCACCTCAAATTAAATTAATTAATTAATTATTATTATTATTATAACGTCTTTATATTAGATTCTTTTTTAAATATTTAAATTTATCTCTAACATCAAATAAATATCTATTCAATATAACAATATCTTTTAAAAGCTTACTTATACAAGTATTTAAAATTGAAGATAAAATATTTAAAATACATTCAAATAAATATCTATCTTTTAGCATATATCTTTTGACGAATTTATTTATAGATGTCGTGATTTTATTTTATAAAAAAATTAATAATAAATTTTTATAATGTTTAAAACTAATAAAAATATTGAAATATTTGATAATCTCTAAATTTAAGTACATGAAAAGTAATAAAATATGAAGAATATAATATTTGATTAAAAAGTATACATTCTACGAGCAATAAATTATTTATATTAAAGTTTATATTATATTTTAATTTATTAATATCTTATTTATAATGTCTATAAAATATCAAATAGTAGTCGTACATGGTTCGTCGGGTAAAACTAGTTGTATTAATTAGAAAAGAGTTTACAAGATATCCTTAAAAGCCAAGGAATACGAAAGATAGAAAGTATATACATAAAAGGATTTGATATTATCTTGTCCTAGAATAAAGATATAACTTCTTAAAAGATATATACATAAGATTTATATCTCTAATAACCCCGACAAGCTCATGGAGGGAGATGGACATGGATCTTAGAACGCAAGGCATCAAAATGACAGTTATCAAGTGCTTTAGGGAAGACATCAACAATATGAGCTTAAGTAGAAATATGACGAACATATAATTCATTTGGCTCAATTTTCTCCCAAACATAATGAGTAATGACTATCAACATGAATATGCTTGAACTTGTTTAAAATCGGATCATGAGTCATGAAGGTAGCACTCATGCTACGAGATAGCAAAACAAGGGAACAAATGAGAGACTGATGTAGATCATGAAGCAACTGTTGAATCCAACTAATCTCAGTTATAGTAGCAAAAATAGCACCATATTCAACCTCAGTACTGGAGCGAGAAACCACCTTTTGCTTACGAGAGGTCCACCTAATAAAAGAATCGCCAAAGAAAACAGCATAGCCAAATTGGGAGCGACAATCATTAACATCAGATGCCCAATCAACGTCAGAAAAATCCATAAGAGTGAACTGACCTGGCGAGTGAAGACACAAATTATGAGAAATTGTGCCCTTATGATCGATGGGTGAGCTGTTGGTGACAATAAGATTATCGATGTAAACCAACACATAAATGATATGAGCAGGACGATGAAGAACAAAAAGAGAACAATCCAACTGACAAACACGAAAACCGAAGTGCAGAAGGAAGGATTTAAGCTTACTGAACTAAGCGCGTAGAGCATGCTTGAGTCCATATAAGGCTTTTTGTAACCGGCACACATGGTTGGGAAACTAAGAGTGGACGAATCCCAAAGGTTGCTCCATAAACATATGTTTTCTAAGATTACCATTATGAAATGCATTATTGATATCCAATTGACAAATAGGCCAATTGTAATGAAGAGTAATGAACGAAACCGATCTTATCGTAGTGGGGCGAACGACATGATTGAAACTGTAGAAATAATCAATTCCTTCTTCCTAGTATTAGCCTTTGGCAAAGAGTCAAGTCTTATATCGATCAATAGATCCATTGGCCTTTCGCTTAATCTGTAGACCCACTTACAACCAACAATATTAGTAAAAACCGGACGCGAAACCAATGACCAAGTTCATTGACTTAGTAAAGCATTAAATTCGGATTGCATAGCAGAAAGCCAATTAGGATCCTTAGAATAAGTACAAAAGGACTTTAGTTCATTGTTGGGCAAGGGATCGGGTTGGAGAGGGTGTTTGGTGGTGGTCAAGGCTTTTGGTTTTAGGTTACCCGTGTGAGCATGAATAGTCATGGCATGTGTGGAATTGTCAAAAGGACGCATGTGAGGAAGGGCGGGGTTAGTTATGGTAGTTGTCACATCAACCAAAGGACAGGTTGGCGTGATGGTGGGATTAGGTGTCACAGAAGGTGTCGTTAGGGGGGAGGCGGTGTAAGGGAGAGTGCAACTATTTGTGAGGGTGCGATAGGAGGTGAATGTTTCTCAGAAGCAGGCGAGTGAATTAGCATAGCGGGTCGAGGAATAGGAACATGGTCGCCGGAGTCGGGACTCTAGTACAGTCACGTTCCTCAATATAGTCATCGAGACAAGGGTAAAATCAATGGGCTGATACTCGGATGTGTAAGACGAGATAGATGGAAAACAGACTCACGGAATATGACATAATGACTAATGAAGACTCGTTTTGTTGGAGAATGATAGCATAAATAGGGTTGAGATCTGGTGAGGAGGGCTCTTATCGTAGATAATTAGGAGGCTTCTCAGCCTTTGGATTTAAAAAAATTAAGGAATAAGACTTTTTGAAATTAAAAGGAAAATAAATAAATCTATCCATATCTAATTTTCTCTCTCCTATAATATCTCTCTAATTTTCTCTCTCCTCTAATATCTTTCACGTCTATATAAGCGTTAATGCTAAACGTTTTCTCATGTAATACATATTAAACAATTAAGAGATAGCAAATGGTTAAGTAAGGTATTTATCATGAACAATTATTATTATATTATGGATGAATAATAATTTACGCAAATAATTACGTATCTCTACAGTTGAACAACTACTCATTTACAATTGAACAACTACAACAATGAACAACTAATACCGGCAATGAACACTTCATCTCTCGCGTCTATATAAGTGTTGATGCTAAACTTTCTCTCATCTAATACATATTGAACAATTAAGAGAAAGCAAATGAACAAGTAAGGTATATATCATGAACAAGTATTATTATATTATGGATAGACAATAATTTACACAAATAATTACGTCTCTCTACAGTTGAACAACTACTCATTTACAATTGAACAACTACAACATTGAACAACTAATACCTAACAATGAACAATTCATCTCTTGCGTCTATATAAGCGTTGATGTTAAACTTTCTCTCATCTAATATATATTGAACAATTAAGAGATATCAATGATGATGTCCAAAACAGTAAAATAAGAAGTGGGCCCGGGGTACCAAGAGCAAGTGGGCCCGGAGGGATTCTCAAAGGCAATTTAGGGACCCACATCCATACCCTTCGTTTATTTAAAACAAAACTCATACCCTCACGAGGTCTCCCAACTACCCGGGACGAGGTCTCCACCTCGTCACCGACTCTACAAACGCACCCGCCCACTCGGACCAATCACGAGCGACTTCATTCCCAAACCAATCACAAGCGACCTCATTCCCGAACCAATCACAAGCGGCCTCATCCCCGGACCAATCAAAAACCCCTATTCCGAGCGTCCCACATCGGACCTTGGCCTAAACCCGACTCCTTAATTCTCTATAAATAGAGGAGAACCTCGTAGGAAGAGGGGGTCGAACAACCACTTGAACTCAAGAACTCTCTTGCTTGTTGAAGATCGACGTAATAGAAACATCGTCAAAAGACCTCGCTACAGACAGGAGAAGTCCACAAAAAGACTAAGTCATACAAAGACCTCGCCCACACTAAAGACCTCGCTACAAAATTTCACAAAGCTCTCGACACCACGAACCCAAATCTACCTCACCCTAGAGTTAACCTCGCAACATTTAGGTTTGATCTCGGAACTTTGTAGGAGGTCTAGGTGTAATTCTCAAAGTTGTTCATTAGCCTCGTAGGTTTGTAACCTCGCTATTGGGAGAAAATCATAAATAAAGGAGCAAGTGTTTGCACTCAAATATAATAATTTTGTTCCTTGTCTCGTAGCGTAGCTGTTATTTCGGGTTTCATCACTGGCGCCGTCTGTGGGAACCTCTTCATCCTAAGCAGCCTCCCATTTAGTGTGATCCTTGACTCCTTAAAAACCCCTCAAAATGGCTTGCCCAAACAATTTCTTCCCCCAACATCCCGACAACATGACCGAGACCCCTCCGTGGATGACGGCAGGTCCCCCGGGTACCCTTTTGTGGTTCCGCCGGGTTGGACATACAACTTTCCACAAAACCCATACCCGTTCCAGGGGTATGAACAGGGTGGCGCACCTCCTAATTCGTATCCCTACCCGGGTTACGGGCAGTACCAACAGGGCCAAGCTCCCCCATATGTCCCGATTCCCTCCCAGGGGAAACCTCACTCCGAGTACGTGCCCGCGTATGTCCCGGGATATATGCCGGAGCAGGAGGCGCCCACCAACGGATCTACCATGGAGAGACCCTCCCAAGATCAGATGCAGATCTCGCGATCCCGTTCGCGACGTGCGGGGAGGCGTGGCACGGAGTTGTCCGAAACAGCGGCAAGCGCGGCACGCCCCTTGGCAAGGTCAAAATCAAAATCTGCTCGCCCATCCGTCGAGAGTGGATACAAGAATCCCTTTGTGCCTGAGATCCAGGAGGCACACATGCCCAAGGGTTTCCATTGGCCGCAAATGGGACTCTACGACGGCACGGCCGACCCCGAGGATCACATAAAACACTACGCCGTCCAGATGAACGTCAACTCCTACAATGATGCCATTTTCTGCCGCATCTTTCCGACCACTCTGGACAAGGCGGCAATGACGTGGTTCACCAGCCTTAAGGTCGAGTCAATAGCCTCATTTTCCCAGCTATGCGAGTCCTTCGTCGGGCACTTCAACGGCTCAAGGAAGCGCAAGAAGAACATGCGCGATCTCCGCGGCATTGAGCAGGGAGAAAATGAGAAGCTGGGTACCTTTTTTACAAGGTTCACCACCGCAGTCGCAGAGATCGCACAGATCGACGAGACGTCGGTGCGAGATATCCTCATGGGCAACCTTCGCCAGGGGGATTTCAAGTGTTGCATTTTTCTTAAGAATCCGACGACGTATGAGAGTCCATGTGCTTGGATCACGGCGCAGGTCTACGCCGAGGACGCTGCCAGCCAGAGCTCGCGACCGAGGACCGACAAGGAAATCGTGACCGAGGCTAAGGGGAAGGCTAAAGTGGCTGCACCGGCCGCGAGGGACGCGTACATGACGCAAACTCACGACCGACGCGCCGATTACAAAAGCAACAACAACAACAACAGAAGCAACAACAACAACAGAGGCAACAACAACAACGACAATAGGAACAACAACCGCTACGACAACCGTGGGAGTGGCGGTGGGTGTGGGAGCTGCTTCGGCGGGAAGCCACGAGGTTACAAGGGCAAATGTGGCCCCGCCTACAACCCACATGAAAAAAACGCGCCAACCCCGCGTCGGGAGCCAACCTCGTGCAGCAGGGACCAACCCAGTCTCGACCAAGCAACGTAGAGCAACACGCTCCGACGAGGCAGTCGCACTCCGGACAAGCCGCGACGCCCGATGGATACATCAACACCATCTCGGGTGGACCCTCGCTGGCAGGTTCGAGCCAGGCGGAAAGAAAGAGATACGTGAGGGCAAGTCACCATGAGCCCTTGGTATACAGCGTGACGCAGACCTCACGGTCCCACGTAGGTATGGCTTTCACCTCCGAGGACGCCGAAGGACTCCATATGCCCCACTCCGACCCCCTGGTGATACACGCTCAATTGCGCTCGAAGATAGTAAAGCGGATACTGGTGGACACGGGTTCTTCAGTGGGCATCATGTATTTTGGCGCTTTCGAGCAGTTGGGGATCTCCGCGACATCTTTGAAGCCCTACGCTGGGAAGCTCACCTCCTTCTTGGGAAACGAGGTCGATGTCGCTGGTCTCATAGACCTATGGATGACCCTCGGTACTGGCTCGACAACGAGAACCGAGGTGATAGAATTTACGGTGGTGCACCTACCCTCGGCCTACAATGCAATCATCAGGAGAGTCTCCTTGATGAAGTTCCAGGCGGTGGTCTCCATTTACCACCTCAAAATGAAGTTCACCACCAACGACGGTGTCAGAGAGGTGAAGGGCAACCAAGAAGAGGGCCGCGTCTGCTACATGACCTCGACAAAACAAAAGTGCTCCGTGTTCATGGTAGAGGCCTCAAGCAAAGCAGATCTCGAGGTCCGGGATTTCACAATACCCACCCCCGAGGCAGAAAGAAGGGTGATTACCCCCTTCGAAAACGACTCCGAGAAGATCTACCTCGGGGGTTGCCTCACCGGAGATGCAGCGACGTCACTAGAAGCCCTGCTTGCTGGATCCCGCGACGTGTTCGCCTGGACTGCAAAAGATCTCCGAGGTGTGCCTCGGACATTGACCCAGCACTCCCTGAACATCAACGTCGCCATTCACCCCGTGGTGCAGCGTCGAAGAAAAATGAACGAAGAAAGAGCAACCGCCGCGAACGAAGAGGTGGCCAAGCTGCTGGCCGCAGATTTCATCCGTGAGGTCCAATATCCGAAATGGCTGTCCAATGTCGTATTGGTCAAAAAGGCCAACGGAAAGTGGCGGATGTGTGTAGATTTCAAGGACCTCAACAAAGCATGTCCCAAAGACAGCTACCCTCTGCCCTCGATTGACGCACTCGTAGATTCAACTGCGGGGCACGAAGTCTTGAGTTTCCTCGACGCTTATTCGGGATACAACCAGATCTCGATGATTCCTCATGACGAGGAGGAGACGTCCTTTATCACCCAGCGGGGAACATAATGTTACAAGGTCATGCCATTTGGTCTCAAAAACGCCGGGGCCACCTTCCAACGCCTCATTGATCGGGTCTTCAAAGACCACCTGGACAGGAATGTATCTGCTTACGTCGATGACATCGTGGCACGAAGCAAGAGTCCCGAGGAGCACCTGACTGATCTCGTCGAGGTCTTCACTACCCTCGGACACCACCAACTCAGCCTGAACCCCGAGAAATGCGTTTTCGGCGTATCATCGGGGAAGTTTTTGGGATTCATGATCAGCGAGCGCGGGATCGACGTCAACCCCGCCAAAATAGAATATATCCTCGCAATGAGGTCTCCCAGATCTCGAACCGAGGTGCAACGACTCAATGGCGCTGTAAATTACTTGGGGCGATTTTGCTCCCGTTTAGCGGACAAATCTCTCCCATTCTTTGTCGCCCTAAAAAAGAATGACAAGTTCGTCTGGGACAAGAGACTCGAGACTGCCTTCTCCGAGTTAAAGATCTTCCTCACCAAGCTCCCCACCTTGTCACCTCCGCATGCGGGCGAAGACCTGCAACTGTATGTAGCGGTGAGCCCCGAGACAGTCAGCGCGGTGCTCACAAGAGAAGCCATGCACCCGGTGTACTTTGTGAGTCGCGTGCTCCAGCCTGCGGAGCAGCGATACTCCCCAGCAGAGAAAATGGCACTAGCCGTAGTGACCGCCGCAAGGCGTCTACGCCCATACTTCCACGCACATCCCATCCAGGTCCTCTCGGACCTCCCACTCCGTCAAATCCTGCATCAGCCTGTCCTCTCCGGGCGTATGACAAAGTGGGTCGTCGAGCTCTCCGAGTTCGACATCAGTTATCTCCCGAGGACCTCAATGAAGGCACATGCCCTCACCGACTTTATGGTAGAGGTCACCTTCCCCGAAACCGACACAAGCTCGGACGAATGGAAGGTGTACGTTGATGGCTCGCGATGTGACGCCGGTGGCGGGGCCGGAGTATTCCTCGCTGGCCCCTCAATCGAGACGGAGTATGCTCTCAACTTCGCCTTTGATGCCACCAACAACGACGCCGAGTACGAAGCCATGATCGTCGGGATCGAGATGGCGCTACTTAGCGGAGCCCGCAAGATTAGGGTCTACACAGATTCCGAATTAGTGACACGACAACTCAACGGCCAATACGACAACAGGACAGGTTTTCTGCCCGCCTACCGAGCAAAAGTGAAGGCCTTGGTCTCATGCCTGGAGACCTTCGCGGTAGAGTCGATCCCACGAGCCTCAAACACAAAGGCGGATGCCCTCGCCAGGTTAGGCTCCGCACTTCCCCTGGATGTGGGGAACCGCGTGATGGTAGAGAGAAAGCTCTCACGAAGTGTTGATAGTGAGGTCCTGTCCATAAGGACCGAGGACTGGAGGTTCCCAGTGACGAGGTATATACAAAGCGGCATCCTCCCAGAGGACCCCGCGCTGGCCAGGAAACTAAACATGCAAGCTGCCCGCTACTACGTCATCGGTGACCAGCTTTACCACTGAGGCTACGCTGAACCCAACTTGCTATGCATACCGCCTGAGACCACGGATCACGTCCTCTACCAGGCCCACGAGGGAGTTTGTGGAGGACATCCGGGGTGGAGGTCTTTGGCACACAAGATCGTCCACTTGGGGTACTTCTGGCCCACTCTCCGACAACACGCAAAGGCTTACGTCCAAAGATGCGTCGGGTGCCAGAAACACGGGAACCTCCAACACACCCCGACGGCCCCCCTCCGCAGCATCCACGCACCGTGCCCATTCGCGATGTGGGGAATAGACATTTTAGGTCCCTTCCCCAAAGCAGCTGGCCAGGTGCAATACATTTTGGTCATTGTCGACTACTTCACGAAGTGGATCGAAGCACAGGCAATGGCAAAAATCACCAGGGCGAAGGTATGCGAATTCCTGTGGAAGAACCTCGTCTGCCGTTTTGGTGTCCCCATGACAATCATGACCGATCATGGCCCCCAATTCGATTGCGAAGAGACTCTGGCTTTCTGCTCTAAGCTGGGCATCGACCTCAAATTTTCCTCCGTGGCCCATCCCCAGTCCAATGGACAGGTAGAAAACGTCAACGCCCGCATCTTGACAGACCTAAAGAAGCACCTGGGCGTAGCACAAGGTCGCTGGGCCGAGTTACTCCCACTCGTCCTCTGGACGTATCGCACGACCTCGCGCCACGCAATGGGCGAAACACCCTTCGCTCTATCTTACGGGGCGGAGGCCCTCGTTTCCGTAGAAACCCTGATCCCATCGACAAGGGTGTACAACTTGGACGAAAAAGAAAACGAAGCCAACCTCAGGGTCGAACTGCAATTCCGGGACGAAGTCTGCGAGGTGGCAGACCTACGTTCTAGAGAATACAAGCGACGTGTCGCCATATATCACGACAAGAAGGTCAGACCTCGCCTCTTGGCCACAGGAAACCTCGTTCTGAGACGCACCGAAGGGGGTAAATTGGACCCTAACTGGGAAGGACCCTACATCCTCGGAGAAGAAGTCGCGCCCGGGGCTTTTAAGCTCAGGGACGGCGAGGGGCGCACACTGAGCAAGACATGGAACGTCGCGCGACTCAAAAAATATTACATGTAAAATCTCGAAACTCCGTTGTTCTTCACAGTTTTGATGAATAAAGGATTGCAGGCTTTTTTAAAAAAGAATCTCGTTTGAAAATATGATCCACCCCTCGCTTCCTTCTTGGGGTTGGAGAATCTCGTTTGAAAATATGGTCCACCCCTCCCTTCCCGCTTGGGGTTGGAGAATCTCGTTTGAAAATATGATCCACCCCTCGCTTCCCGCTTGGGGTTGGAGAATCTCGTTTGAAAATATGGTCCACCCCTCGCTTCCCGCTTGGGGTTGAAGAATCTCGTTTGAAAATATGGTCCACCCCTCGCTTCACGCTTGGGGTTGGAAAATCTCGTTAAGTCCACCCCTTGCTTCCCGCTTGGGGTTGGAGAATCTCGTTTGAAAATATGGTCCACCCCTCGCTTCCCGCTTGGGGTTGGAGAACCTCGTTTGGTCCACCCCTCACTTCACGCTTGGGGTTGGAGAATCTCGTTAAGTCCACCCCTCGCTTCCCGCTTGAGATTGGAGAATCTCGTTTGAAATATGGTCCACCCCTCGCTTCACGCTTGGGGTTGGAGAATCTCGTTAAGTCCACCCCTTGCTTCCCGCTTGGGGTTGGAGAATCTCGTTTGAAAATATGGTCCACCCCTCGCTTCCTGCTTGGGGTTGGAGCTTCCCGCTTGGGGTTGGAGAATCTTGTTTGAAAATATGGTCCACCCCTCGCTTCCCGCTTGGGGTTGGAGAACCTCGTTTGGTCCACCCCTCGCTTCACACTTGGGGTTGGAGAATCTCGTTAAGTCCACCCCTCGCTTTCCGCTTGGGGTTGGAGAATCTCGTTTGAAAATATGATCCACCCCTCGCTTCCCGCTTGTGGTTGGAGAATCTCGTTAAAGTCCACCCCTCGCTTCCCGCTTGGGGTTGGAAGACCTCGTTAGAATCCACCCCTCGCTTCCCGCTTGGGGTACAAACGAGGTTCGTGGACCCCCTAAGAAGGCAGGATTTGCTGACAGTTATTTTAGGTTGGTACAAATTTTCGGAGCCTTGGCATAACAATTGTTTTGGATTGGAACGAACTTCCGGAACAACAAAGCCGAATTTAGTGAAAGGCGAGGTCCGACAGAAGCTCATAACCTCGATGCGGAACTAAAATTCCCGATGTGGCCCGAGTTCCACAAAAAAAATGTGGCACTCGAACCATGGGGTTGGATGGATAAAGATAGACGTATGCAAGAAAGACTAAGGCATAACCAAACAAACAAGCATAAGAAAAGAAAGTGACATAAGGCGTAAAGATAAAGAGGCCACGAGACCACGATGTTCGATTACAAACCCCATAGGGCCACCCAAAAAAAAAGAGAAGAGATGTTTTAATTACAGACCCCGTAGGGCCACCAAGGAAAAAATGGTTTTCACTTCTTCAGGGTTTCGGCGTCCGGACCAGTGAGGTCGACAGTTTCACTCTTGGAAGCTTCGGCGGAGGTAGCGGAGGGCAGCGGCGCGGGCGCATCGGCCGCGGGCTAAGGTCCCGTGGAGATCAACTCTGGGTTCCCTCTGGCGAGATTCGCCTCGCAGGGACCCTCGCTTAACACTGTCCCATCCTCGTTGAGGAAAAACTCACATTCCCCCTCGGGATCCTCCGATCCCAACTCCCCCATGGTCTCAACGTAATTAGGGTTGAAGAAGACGATCTGGGGGTCGAGGTGCCTATACTTGGCCACTGCCTGCTTAACGCCCATACGGACGGCCTGGTGGAACATCTTCCTCACGCTCTCCACCAGCACCGCCTGGTACTCCTCCGAGTCTACATACCTGGGACCCGCGGCCTCAACCTCCTTGTTGAGCTCAACAATACGCCCTTCAAGACGCCTGATTTCCTCCTCGGATCTCAAAACCTCCGCCTCCTTCTCCTTAAAAAACTTGTGTTCAGCGGAGAGCTTACCCCGAAGCTCCTCGTTCTCACTCCTCAAGACCTCGACCTCATCCCTCGCCTTTTTCTCCCCCTCTTTCGCCGCCAACGCCACCTTTGCCTCCTCCCTCACCGAGGTCTCCGCGGCCTCGATCCGCTTCTTAGCCGCAGCCTCCGCGACCTTGGACCTCTTCGCTACCTCCTCCAGTTCCTTGGCTTGTCGCTCACATACCTCGTTGCGAGCTTGGAGCGCCGCCCCCATCTTGTCTATCCTCGCATGAGCAAGGACGATGCGGCTCCGGTTATAATTATCAAAAAAGGTGTGCTGCAAATGTGTAGGAGGGTGAGAAAAGAAACAAAAAATAGACATAAATTAAACGCACAAAAGCGGAAGCTTACCATGGCCGAGTACCGAGCAGCCTCATCGTCAAGTGCCGCATTGGTGAGGTTATTGGCCCACGAGATCTCCTCCTTATAATCCCCCCGGGTCCACTCCAACGGGCCCCCCTAATCGGTCCAGGACAGTGAAACCTGGCGGGATGGGGGCTTGTAACCTCGCGACCTCGCCCCTCGAAGTCGAAAGCGTGGATGATGTCCAAACCCCGCGAGCCTCGTTGGTGGTCGCCCGTCCGGGATTTCTTCTTTTTGTCCCCAGGGGGAGACCCCGTTTCCTTCCATTTTCGTCCGGCCTTGTCGTTAGACCCCCGAGGAGGATGGGAGGATGCCTACGAGACGACCCCTTTCAACGGGACCGCCTCAGACCTTTTGTCCCCTTGGGGCGGCCCCGCGACGTCCCATTGAGACGCCCTCGCGACACTCCCCTTGGTCGGGACCCCCTCGGCCGCGATCGTCGGCGGAACAGGTTTAGGGTGCGCTTTACCCATCCTCGCCTGCGAGCTCGGCTCGTTGATTATTATCCCCTTGGGCGCCCGGGGAGCCGGGACTTTGGAACTAGAAGTCAGGGGCTGTTTCCCCTTCGACTTCGTGGTAAGAGCGTGCAGAAGATCCACTGTCAAGAGAAAAAGCATAAAAAAGAAAAAAGCAAGTTAAGAAGAAGTCAGAAACATATATAACGAGGTTTATAACCTCGTAACCTTACAAAGAAAAGAAGAGCAATCAGAAAGAGAATAAAATACCCTCTCCACCCTCGCGGGCAGGGAAACTGAGGCTCAGCCCGGCCCGCTCAAGCCGATCCTGAGAAATGTATATCTCATATGGCGCCTGGTACGCTATAGCGTATCGAGCCTTGAGTGCCTGGAACTCAGCGACCTTGTACGGGCACACGCACCTCTCAAAGGTACCTGGCACCACAGGGAAATTGAGATATCTCCCGCTGAGATCTCTAACCAAAAACCACTTAGGTTTCCACGTCCCGATGTTCGACTGGGTCGTGGTGATCTTGACGTTCGGCGTGCTGAGATTGACGAGGGAACACCTATGTTCCCTCCTCGCTAAAACTAACGCCGACAGATCATTGAGGTTCGGTTCGTCCATGAGCTCGCGACTTCGAATCGTGTAGGCACACAGCAGCCGCCAGGCATTCGGGAACAACTGGGCAGGACAAACACCCATAGCCCACAGGAAATGCACGATGTGCTGGGCCAAAGGCAGCCTGAAGCCCGCTTGAAGACTGAAGAGGTGCACGACCGCGCACCCCTCATAGGACGCCAAGGGCCGCCCCTCCTCCTCTGGGAGTGCCAGCTCGACTCCCTCGGGCCAGGGGAAGTCCTTAGCTATCTTCGCGAGGTCGTCCAGCCCAAGATCGGTGGCCATCCCCTCGGACAGATAAGCCTCAAGGGTGCTCGAGGTCATGGGAATCCGTTCTTCGAGGACAGCAGGAACGCCAGACACGGTGTCAGTGATATAGGCCTCGGGAAAGCTCGGAGGCAAGTACGTAGCCGAAGCTGAAGCAATTTCCGCGTCCAACCTCGCCTCAAACTCGGCGGCGATCACATCAGGAGAAGAAGAGGAGGCCATTTCAACACCAGAATAAACGCGAAGACGGGGAAAGAATGAATTGATCGAAGCAGCGGAGTCGCTAGACGAAGGCTCGCTGAAGACCAACGAAGGGGAACTTGGGTTCTGAGAATCACTAGGCTCTACACTCCCTACAGATTTGGAGATCTTCTGGTGGGCTCGCAGAAGCTCTCCTAGGCATGAAAAGGTAACGTCCAGGCCGCGAAAAGCTAGCATCTGGAAAAGAAAAGGTCAGTAAGACACTAGGGGCAAGGTAACCAAAGAAAAAAGCACGAGGTCGTAACCTCGGAAGGAAAGAAGCACGAGGTCATAACCTCGGAAGGAAAGAAGCGCGAGATCGTAACCTCGGAAGGAAAAAAGCACGAGGTCATAACCTCGAAAGGAAAGAAGCGCGAGATCATAACCTCGGAAGGACAAAAGCACGAGGTCATAACCTCGGGAGAAAAGAAGCACAAGATCATAACCTCGGAGAGAGAGGCTACGCGAAGTGATAAGGGGGAAAGCCACGTGGCATCCTAGAAGCTACTCTGACAAGATAGGAAGGCAAAGAAGAATTTGAAGCGCCAAAAGAAAGGAAAGAGAAAGAAGGCCAACCAACGGTGGAAGCCAGCGGTGGAAGCCCAAACTTCCCGTCAATCAGACATCATGACGTTTGGGCTCCCGAGGGTTTCGAAATTCAAAAAGTGGTGGGCGGAGAAGCGGAAGTTTAACCGCCACCCCAAACGAGCAATAAACCCAAAAAACACAACGGTAACCTCACGACGGTGATTGCCCTTCACCACCGTCCCACCGCCACAACGCCGGCGAGGGACACCCATCAAAACACCGTCATCCAAAAAAGGAAAGAAAAGAAAGAAAAAACACAACGAACAAGCGAAGAGCAAAACGAAAAAAAAAGGCCAGACGACACACGGAAACACCCGCCCCTCACCACCGCCGCTCCGCCGCCGTGACACCGGCGCGAAATGCCAGGCGACACACGGTCGCCCAACCGAAGCACGAAACAAAAAAAAACAGGCAAAGAAGATTTGAAGCAAAAAACACCAGAAAACGAGAGAAAGAGAGTCGGGGACTTACTTGTCTAGAATCGGAGTGGAAGGAGCGTTGACAGGCTGGGAAGCGGTGGAGGTTCGTCGGAAACCGTCTCGGGAACCGTTCGCAGAAAACTGAGAAGACGAAGAGAAAGAAAGCGAAAAGGTTGAAGGAGAAGATGAAGAGGAAGCGTGTGAGATACGCCCTTATAAAGAGCAGGTTTGGGCCTCACCTCACTCGCAAAAGGCTTATTGGGCCTACCCTACCAAAGCGGCCCATTAGTCTAAAGCACGAAGAACAGGCCCGGGATGATCCGCCCGTGCGAGCGGAAGAGAATCCTAAGTGTGAAGCCTCGCAAAAAAAGAAACCTCGCAAAGGAAGAAACCTCGCAGGATCCCCTCCTCGTACCCCGTGGCCCCAAGGAACTTATGGCCTGTGAACCTCGGAGCGAGGTCCCCAGGCCATGGGGTTATGATGATGTCCAAAACAGTAAAATAAGAAGTGGGCCCGGGTTACCAAGAGCAAGTGGGCCCGGAGGGATTCCCAAAGGCAATTTAGGGACCCACATCCATACCATTCGTGTATTTAAAACAAAACTCATACCCTCACGAGGTCACCCAACTACCCGGGACGAGGTCTCGACCTCGTCACCGACTCTACAAACGCACCCGCCCACTCAGACCAATCACGAGCGACCTCATTCCCAAACCAATCACAAGCGACCTCATTCCCGAACCAATCACAAGCGGCCTCGTCCCCGGACCAATCAAAAACCCCTATTCCGAGCGTCCCACATCGGACCTTGGCCTAAACTCGGCTCCCCAATTCTCTATAAATAGAGGAGAACCTCATAGGAAGAGGGGGTCGAAAAACCACTTGAACTCAAGAACTCTCTTACTTGTTGAAGATCGATATGATAGAAACATCGTCAAAAGACCTCGCTACAGACATGAGAAGTCCACAAAAAGAGTAAGTCATACAAAGACCTCGCCCACACTAAAGACCTCGCTACAAAATCTCACAAAGCTCTCGACACCACGAACCCAAATCTACCTCACCCTAGAGTGAACCTCGCAACATTTAGGTTTGATCTTGGAACTTCGTAGGAGGTCTAGGTGTAATTCTCAAAGTTGTTCATCAGCCTCGTAGGTTTGTAACCTCGCTATTGGGAGAAAATCATAAATAAAGGAGCAAGTGATTGCACTCAAATATAATAATTTTGTTCCTTGTCTCGTAGCGTAGCTGTTATTTCGGGTTTCATCAATCAAATGAACAAGTAAGGTATTTATCATGAACAAGTATTATTATATTATGGATAAACAATAATTTACGCAAATAATTATTCGTAAATGAATTGTTCAATTTTAGGTGTTACTTGTTCATTATTGTAGTTGTTCAATTATAAATGAGTAGTTTTTTAGCTGTAAAGAGACGTAATTATTTGCGTAAATTATTGTTCATCCATAATATAATAATACTTGTTCATGATAGATACATTACATGTTCATTTACAATCTCTTAATTGTTCAATATGTATTAGATGAGGGAAAAGTTTAGCATCACCGCTTATATAGACGTTAAATATATTAGAGGAGAGACAAAATTAGATATGGATAGATTTATTTGTTTATCTTTTAATTCTAAAAAAAATCTTATCCATTAGATTTTTTTAAATCTAAAGGTTGAGGATCCTCCTAATTATCTACGGTAAGAACCCTCCTCACCTGATCTCAATCCAGCATAAATATCCCTTATGATTGGAACTATAACCGACAAAAATGTAAGGCATAGTTTTAAACCCTCAATTATTAACCCGGTAATGAGTGAGATATGGGAAGAAAAGACACCCAAAGGCCCGTAAAAAAGAGTATTCAGGATGTCGATTGTAGAGGTGATGAAAGGGAGAGTCATTTTGAAGAGCGGGGTGATGAGGTATTTTCACAATCGTTTTATACCTATCAAAGAATCCCGACTTAATCAAACTTAGTAGAATGGTAAGCAAGGGTTGATCCCAAAAAGACTCGTGTAAATGTGCTTTTACTTGCGTGTTTCATGTCCGCCTTTTTAGTCGTGTTTTTGGGGTGTGTTTTTAGTGTGTTTGAGTCTTTTTATTTAGTTTTGTATTTTATTTTGAGTCGTTTGTCTTAGTTTTCGTATTTATTTAAGATATGGGAGTCTACAAGCTTTGGTGGTGTTTTGTAGGTTTATGGAAGCTATTTGGAGAACTTTTGAAGAAAGGAGCAAAGCCGATGAAAGATAACACACAAGAATAAAGAGAAGATGAAGATTAAGTGCTCAAGTAAAGTCATTGAAGATCAAGTTTGAGCTTAGAAAGAGGTAGAGAAATTCGTTACAAAGACATAGGAAAAAGAATCGAGTCAAACAGAGTTGTAACGAACCCGCTACACAAGTTTTATTCAAGGCTGTTCGTAGTGCTGTAACAGGTCGGTACCGAGGTGCACAGGTTGGTACCGAGGTGCACAGGTCGGTATTGAGGTGTAGCGAAGACCGAGTCAGCGCATTTTATAGGCTTTTATCCTATTTCCTTTTATGTTATTAGATAGTTTTAAGGGATATATCTTATTAGAAGATTTATTTCCCTATAGATAGATCTTAGATAGATTAGTTTCTCTATAAATACTCTTGTCTAGCCTTTGTTTTACACACGATTGAAGGGGAAGAGGAAGAGAGGATGAGAGAGGAGGCGAGAGGGTAGAGATAGAGAGACGTGTGTGGGACGAGTTTTAATTCAATTTGTAAGTTTTCCTTTATTTAATATAGTTGTTTGTTTTTAATTATGCTTTGTGAGTAGTCTTCCTCTCTAAGGTTGGGGTTAAACCCAACAATGGTTGTGCATGCTTGTTTATGATCACGTCGTGATTGTTTTTATTACATGAATCTATTCTCTTGTTCTTAGTCCTTGAAACGAAAGTTGAAGGAAATTTTCATTAATAGTTGAAGCGAAAGCGGAAACCTTGAATCAGAATAGTCAATTTAGGGTTTTGAAGCAAAAGCGGATCTATCCTAGTTGAACTAAGAAGAGATAGATAGTAAGTTTATTAATTTAGCTAAAGCTGATTGATTTACTTGCTTAAAGTTAACAGAAGTTAACACCTTTATATTATAAAAGCATGATCTTTATGTTTCATAAACATTTGTATGCATGATTATTGTTGTGGTGATACCTTTACCTTATATTTCCTCTCTTATTTGATAAAAACCCTAGCTTTGTTGATTACTTGCGCTCCAAGTAGCAAAACTTAGCATTGACTTTCTCCCTGTGGACGAACCTGACTTTGCTATACACAACGGGGTCTTGAATACAAATTTTATTTGTTGTCGAGTTAAAATCACCCTTCAACAAATTGATACCGTTGCCAGGGAGATTTCAGTAGTGGCAAATTTTGTTCTTTGAGCGTTTTTTCGGGAGTCAGACGAGTCGATAACGACCCCCCTCGGGTTGGTAGCGACCCTGCTATGCAACCTAGTTTTTGTGTTTTTTTTGTTTATTTTCTTGGTCACTGTCGAGTCGTTACCGACCCTATCCAAGTCGGTACTGACCCTGTCGACAAGTAGTTGCTTATTTCTTTTCAGTTTTTATTTTATGGGATCACTATAGGCTCGATACCGATCCTCTGGGCCTTGGTATCAACCCTCCTCCGAGAACCCGTTTTGCTTTTTGATTTCGTTTTTGCTTTCAGTGTATGCCAGCTGAAGGACACCGAGTTGTCTCTAATCCAGTAATAGACCCTGAACTCGAGCGATCCTTCCACCGCCGATTAAGAGAACGCAAAGTCATGGCCATGACACCTGAAATGGCACAACTGATGGCAGTAATCCAGAGGCAACACTAGGGTTGAGCATCGGTTCAAAACCGAACCGAACCGACCAAAACCGAACCGAACCAAAAACCGAAATCCCATTTTATGTGAACCGAAAACCGAACCGAATTGGTTCGGTTTCGTTTTTTTCGTTTTTACATAAATAGAAGGTTTTTCTTTGAAAAATTCGAACCGAACCGAAATTTAATCGGAAACTGAACCGAAACCGAACCGAAACCGAAATTTGGAAAATATCTAAACCGAAAACCGAACCGAATCATATCGGGTTCGGTTCGGTTCGGTTCGGTCGGTTCGGCTTAAAATTTCGGTTTGAACCGAACCGTGCTCAGCCCTAGGCAACACGATGCCGTGCAAGTTGATAAAGCCGCTCTACACGAGCAACTCAATGCCTATCCAAGGAATGCTAAACAGTATATGCATCCAGAGCTGTGGGTGCCAGAGTCCGCAATTGTGCTTCCGGAGATAGAGAAGAATTTTGAGATTAAGTCTCAATTTATATCCTTAATAAAAAGGGCTCAGTTTAAAGGGAAATCTACTGAGTTCCCTATGGAACATATTAAAAACTTTCTTGATTTATGTGACACTATTGCTGTTGATGGTGTCTCTTTAGAATATGTTCTGTTAAAAGCATTCAGGTGGTCTCTTACAGGAAAGGCCATAAGCTGGTTAGAGAGCTTACCTCCTAAGTCTATCAGGACTTAGAAGGCTTTGTATGATCAATTTTTGACAAAGTTTTTCCCTCTTGCTAAGATAACAGAGTTGAGAAAGCGTATCACCTCCTACCACCAGTTGCCTAACGAGGCTTTTGTGGAGATGTAAGAGAGAATCAAGGAGATGCTCAGACAGTGCCCTACTCATGGGCAACCACCATATGTGCTTCAAGAAATCTTCTTTCAAGGGATTAATGCTGACACAAAGAACCGCATCAACATGCACACTACTTGCGGTTTTATTGAGATGGATCCCACCGTTGCATGGGAGCTGTTGGACAAATTGACCAATTACGATGCTATGTATGGGACCCAACAGCCACCTCAGCCACAAAATCGTCTCTACATGCCAAATAAAGATGAAGTTGATCCCGGAGTTAAAAATCAATTTCTACAAGATGAGATCAACCGCCTTAAGAAACAGGTAAGTTTTCTAAAAACCTCTCAACCTTGTCAAGAATGCGGCTCTTAAAGCCATAGTACTTCTGCTTGCACTAACATTGAGCAGGTAAGGGCCGCTGAAATAAATTATATGAAAGGACAACACATAAATCCTCCTGCTAATTATGACAGACCAAACAATTATCTGGCATGGGGAAATCAAAATCAAAGCCAGAACTATGCAACTCCTCATCCTGATAGACGGCCCGCACCGTATCGACCTCCAGGCTATCAAGAGCCACCATCCTGGGTGCAAGGACTTCAAGAAGGGATCAATGGATTCCAAGCAAACCTCAATAGTCAAATGAAGAGATGCGGAGAGTTCGATAATTGGAAAAGAGCATCGACTCACAAGTAGGGAACCTAGCTGCATAGATTTCGAGGCCGCAAGGGAAACTCTCGGGCTGCCCTGATAAGAACCCTAGAGGACAGATAGCAGTCATGCACCTCAGGAGCGGAAATAAGCTACCAGATCATGCTGAAGCCAAGGAAAAGGACCTCGGTTCTGAAGAAGATGCCACGACCAAGATCGATAACTTGCCGAAGGAGGTCGTTATCGAACCTCATACAATCAGTACCGAGGCTCCACGGGTCATTACCGACCCCAACCCAGGTAAGTCTTTGACTCCAGGTCACCCTCTTAGTCCCAGGATCGTTACCGACCCCACTAGGGTCGGTATCGACCCTTCCCCTATGCCAATCGACCCTCTTGTCGATTCGGTAGGGATTCGATCAGGGCCTCTCTCTATCCCGAGTTTATCTAAAACTCTTCCTTTCCCGATTAAGAAGTCTAATGATTTCACGGAAGAAAAGTTTAGACACTTTGTTAAAATTCTTCAAGGCTTAAATATTTCTATACCTTTTACTGACGCCCTTAATAAAATGCCTGCCTACACTAAATTCTTAAAAGATATTTTGAGCAGGAAAAGATCCATATCAGAGCTGTCAAGTGAAGTCCGATCTATAAAGCTGCTTGAGAAACTCAGTGATTCAAGTAAGTTTGGAATTTCAATTGGTATTGAAACTCGCTGTTTTAAAGCTATATGTGATCTAGGTTCTAGTGCCAATTTATTACCATTGTCTATCTGGACCAAGGATAACATGCGAACACTGGAGCCTGTTGATATGAATCTTTACATGGCGGATGGATCTTCTGTAAAAGCAACTGGAGTCGTTGACAATGTCCCTATCCAAGTTGGACAATGTTTCAAATGACTTCATTGTTCTAGATATGCCTGAAGACCCTATGATACCAATCATTCTTGGAAGACCATTCTTAGCTACTACAGGGGGACGAGTAGATGTCAAAAAAGGACTTCTCACATTTTATATTGGAGAAGAGAAGGTCGAGTTTCATTTAAATTCTCCCGTAAGCAAAGTGGCTAGTTGTAGTACTGAGGAGCCTAGCGAGCCACCATGGCTCGGTAACAATCCCTCCCTAAGTACAAAAATGGGCAAAATCGATGGAGACACGCCTAAAGAAGAGTCTACCGACCCACCATAGGTCAGTAACAACCCTTATCTGAAGGAAATTGAGGTGAGGGGTGGATCCAGGCACGACATTGAGCCACTTTCAGATCCAGCAGGGTCGTTAACAACCCACAGAGCCTCAGTAACGAGCTCTTTTCTGCTCGATCAAGGTAAGTCTTCGTTTTCTGAGTTGATTGATTCTGGTCATGATCCCTTCTCCTATCCTTGTTCTAACTGTTAGTACTGTGAAGGAGTCAAAACCTCATTGGTTTTCGGATTTTACTAACCCTGTTGTAGGATTATTAAGTATACTTATTGATGATAGATGGCCAAATGTTTTGGAGAAAAACTATGATGTTTTTCAAGCTAACTACGAGGTTTCTTATGATCCTGACATAGCTGGATGGAAGCCGCCCTGATCCGCTAAGGTAAGTTCGTCGGGCTAACGACGTTAAAAATATCGCTTACGGGAGGCAACCCGCTTTTTGTTTTCGTTTTGTTTTTGTTTTTTCTTTCTTAGATCTTTTTGCTAGCTCTCTTTTGACTTGTTTTTAAGTTAGATTAGTGTAGTAGGGATAAAAGTTTTTCTAAGTGACAAAATTGTGGAAAAATGTGCTACACATACTCGGTGCTAAGAGTAAACAAGGAAATTCGGTGGCAATGCAGGTAGCTAGGTAACGACCCCTAGGGTCGGTACCGACCTCTCCACAGGAAGACCGAAAGAGAAGAAAAAAATTCAGCAACACTCCTCAAGTGATCAATGGTTTCAAACAGTTTCAGTTTTATTTTTATGTTTTAAACAGTGAGGAGACTGTTTGGTTTAAGTATGGGGGTATGGGAAAAGGAAGCTCGATTTTATGTCAGTTTTTTTGTCTTTGTTTGTGTTTTTAGGACTGATAATTTTCCACTTAGATATCCTATGATATGCTTTAACTTGCTTGATCATGTAATTTCATAGCATGTTTGGAGAGCTTTGCCTGAATCATGTTGAAATTGTTTTTATGTGGATACTTAGCATGCGATGAAATTGAGCACATATGATCTTAAGTAGAAGTGACTGAAATCCAACAAAAATTATTACCTTGTGAGTTATTTTTGTCCTTATAGGGAGAACATCAAAAATCACTCTTCTTTTCTTGTGTGATTTACTCTCCTTATGCATATTATCTCTTGTCATTGATATTGTTATCTATTTCTTGAGACCTTTATGAGATATTATTTCATTGCATGTGAAATTAGATGATAGAGAACTTATTTTTCATAAGCCCTATTAATCCTTATCCACCCTTATACATTATCCTCTTTTTGAAGCCAAGTTGAGCCTGAAGCCCTTTTCTTTTTAGCTCCACAAAATTATTCCCTAGTCGATGAAAGCTTGACCCTATTCGGGGATTTGGACTTAGTGTTTGGTTATTATTATGATTTTGTTGAATGAGTTGTTTGGTTCAAGTGTGGGGTAATATGGGTTGGGTATTTGCAAGTCTTGTAGTTTGTCATGTAAAAGGAGTTTAGTTCCCTGAATGCATTTACAAAAGAAGTGGAAAGTTAAGAAAAGAATGAGCAGACATCGTTGCCGACCTAGTAGGTTCGGTACAGAATTTCCCAGTAGAAAAAAATCAGTGAAAAACTCAGAAGGAAGAAGATAAAGCTGAAGGAAAAGAGTGTGCATGAGCCATATTTCCTAAGTGTTTGAGCAATATTTAGTTCGGATTTTAAAGGGGTTGAAAGAAAAGACAGTGTGCATAATGTTGAGAGAGTTTGGTATATTATTTGAGAAGTTTTGGAGATGTGTGAGTTCTTAGGAGTCTTTGATTCCTGGATATTATTAGCACCACATAGCCAAAATTTTCCATGCATTATTGTTATTACCAAGCCCCATTACAACCCAGCCGAATGGAAACTTCTATGAAGTTTTTCATTGAGCCTAAGTTCTCTTGATGATTTTTATGTGTTTTGACATCTCTGGTGGAGAGTTTGGTGATATAAGTAACAATGACTATGTTGATTTTTGTATATTGGATTGAGTTGAGATTTGTTAGTTTAAGCCTAAATATTTAAGAGTTGAGTGAAACACATTACCCTTGTGAGGTTGGATTTTTGGTTGCTTTTGCTTAAGGTTGCTTATATATGTGTGATGACATTAGATTCACTTGTCTATCTATTTCTACTTGAGTTATGATGTTGCTTTTTAATAAGGACATTGACTTGATATATGTGTTGTTGGTTTTGATTCTTGTCTTGTTGATTGCTCGAGGACAAGCAAGTCTAAGTATGGGGTATTTTGATGTCCGCCTTTTTTAGTTTTGGGTTTTATTTTGAGTCGTTTGTCTAGGTTTTCGTATTTATTTAAGATATGGAGTCTACATAAGCTTTGGTGGTGTTTTGTAGGTTTTTGGAAGCTATTTGGAGCACTTTTGAAGAAAGGAGTAAAGGCGGTGAAAGATAGCACTCAAGAATAAAGAAAAGATGAAGATTAACTGCTCATGTAAAGACATTGAAGATTAAGTTTGAGCTTGGAAAGAGGTAGAAAAATTTGTTACAAAGACATAGGAAAAAGAATCGAGTCAAACAGAGTTGTAACGAACC
Organism: Fallopia convolvulus; assembly: GCA_964016875.1. Taxonomy (NCBI): domain Eukaryota; kingdom Viridiplantae; phylum Streptophyta; class Magnoliopsida; order Caryophyllales; family Polygonaceae; genus Fallopia; species Fallopia convolvulus. Next base: position 27,908,519 of record OZ024736.1, read on the forward strand.
TGCTACGCAAGTTTTACTCAAGGTTGTTCGTAGTGATATCACAACTCGGTATCTAGGTGCACAAGCCGGTACCGAGGTTTAGCGAAGACCGAGTCGGCGCGTTTTAAAGGCTTTTATCGTATTTCATTTTATGTTTTTAGATTTTTTAAGGGATATATCTTATTAGAAGATTTATTCTCTTATAGATAGATCTTAGATAGATTAGTTTCTCTATAAATACTCTTGTCCAACCTTTGTTTTACACACGATTGAAGGGGAAGAGGAAGAGAGGACGAGAGAGGGGGCGAGAGGGTAGAGCTAGAGAGACGTGTGTGGGATGAGTTTTAATTCAATTTGTAAGTTTTCCTTTATTTAATATAGTTTTTTGTTTTTAATTATGCTTTGTGAGTAGTCTTCCTCTCTAAGGTTGGGGTTAAACCCAACAATGGTTATGCATGCTTGTTTATGATCATGTCTTGATTGTTTTTATTACATGAATCTATTCTCTTGTTCGTAGTCCTTGAAACGAAAGTTGAACGGAATTTCTCATTCATACTTGAAGCGAAAGCGGAAACCTTGAATCAACTTAGTCAATTTAGGGTTTTGAAGTGAAAGCGGATCTATCCTAGTTGAAGTAAGAAGACATAGATAGTAAGTTTATTAATTTAGCGAAACTTGATTGATTTACTTGCTTAAAGTTAACGAAAGTTAGCATCTTTATGTTATAAAAGCTTGATCTTTATGTTTCATAAACGTTTGTATGATTTATTATTGTTGTGGTGATACCTTTACCTTAGATTTCCTCTCTTATTTGATAAAAACCCTAGCTTTGTTGATTACTTGCGCTCCAAGTAACATAACTTAGCACTGACTTTCTCCATGTGGACGAACCTGACTTCGCTATACACAGCGGGGTCATCAATACAAATTTTATTTATCGTTGAGTTAAAATCACCCTTCAATAGTGCCAAGTAAAGGAAATAAGGTGGGTTTTGAGACGAGTTTCTAATCTAAACAAACAAGGAATGTAAAACAGATTAGCTAAAGTTGATTTGTAAATATATGAGAAATATGTTCAACTAATTAAATTCCATTATGATATTGCTTGGTTAATCATTGATTCTCTCAATTCCCTTTTCACCTTAACTATTCTATATTTTGGAGTTTACTCCAAACTTCAGTTTTAGCTCCTATTCCAACCGGGTCTAAGAACCGTAATCATCGAATAACCTAAGACACCTCCTAGATATAACTTTACAATAACTTTACGATTCAAGTATCAATAGAAATAATTATGTAAAGCAACCAGACATCTAGATAAATTGTGATTGACTTCTCTTCTTTTACCAATTAGTCCAACCTATCCTAAGTTGATTAAAGTTCTACTCTTGATCAAATTAACACCAACCGGTAATTAACAAGATTCAGTTGTAAATTAACGTAGAAACTAAATTAGGTGGTCAATCTAACAAAACTCTAGATCAACTTTGATTCAATTTAGCATAGAGAAATTAAACTAGTCAAGGTTATTGAGAATCAATCAAACCTCACAACTCATGCAAGTCATAACTTCAATTAACTAGTCAAACAAGAGAGATTTAACAATGCATAATTAAATTAAAGCAAACTTACAAATTTGGTTCAAAGATCTCTTGAGAAAACTCTCTAGAAAACCCTAGCCTACAAATTGTAATTAGAGTTATGAAAAGAAAGATAAAACTAATTAAAGGCACAAATACCCAAGACATCCGAAGATAAAATATCCCAAAGTCATACAAAAGCTCATCCGAAAATACATAAAACGAGCCCAACACGAAGCCCATTAATCGGCCCAAGTCTCTCGCAGAGAAACCCCATGGCGCGGTCTGGCACAGGGTCACATGGATGCGTCTTCATCCCCTGCCCGCGTCATGGCTCTGTGGCAACACTTATCTTCACTCGGTTCCTTTCATGTCCTGGTTAGTTCCTCTATAGTTTATACTGGTATACTCTTTGAAATACTTCTTATTCCAGTGTGTCTATTAGCACAACATGTTATTGAGTCATCGATTATGTTTTTGAACTTAATTGTTTTTTAATTCTTATCTTCCTATTCTTCATATTGTATATTGTTTAAATATTTTGAGTTTCTTCCACTATCCACGTCTTTATCATATTATTTATAGTCTTAACCTATTGTATTCTAGGCGGGATTCGCGACATTGTGATGCCTTGGATTTGAGGCCCTTATACCTAGAGCATCACAATTGAGGCTGTTGTAGTTATGACATTATTTCTAATTTGTTTCCAATTTAAGTTAGAATAAAATTATTATTTAAAAATAATAAACAATAATAATAATTACAATAATGGAGGCATGGAGCATGAAAGGGACATCAAGTAAGCATCCACCTTGGACTCATTTAATTTGTAGATAAAGACATGTAACTATATAAACATATCATTAATTATATTCGCTGAAGTTGTAAACTGAGAAAAAAGAAATGCCATTGGATAAAAAGAAATGTAGGACTAAAAATGGGTGTTTAGTTCAAATGAAACAAACTCTTGTACTGAAAATTGAAAAGTGTACTACAAAGTACGAAAAGTGCATTACAAAATACAAAAAGTGTAATCCGAAAAGTGTATTACAAAAAGTACGAAAAGTACACTACAAAGTACGAAAAGTGCAAATACAAAAAAGTGCACTCCGAAGTAGGAAAAGTGCACTACAAACTAGAAACAAGTGTATTCATTCATTTTTCATGATTAGAGTTTGTTTCATTTGAACCAAACTCCTAAAATGGGGTGCTAAAAGTATAAATACTATTGAGCCTTTTTTTATGTTGTTTTGCACATCTTCACATACTATATGTCTAAGGTGTATGCATATTATATAAAAGTGCACATTTAGTATGTTTAAGCAAATGATAATAAGAGACCTAGCAATTGATTCGGTTCGGTCACTTCGAGTTTGAATTTAGTACGGATCTAGATTGTTAAAATCTACAAGTTAATCAAGTCGGGTTACTATTGGTTCTGTGCAGGTTCGAGTAAACATAATGGGTCAAGTGTGTCAGATTTTTTTATAGTTATTAAAATAATATTATTTAATAATAAATATTTATTTTATTTAATTATAATCATAAAATATAATATAATTATTAAAATAGATGTTATAGTTTTTATGAAAACAATGACTCAAGACAATCTAATGGGTTTCGTGTTTCAACCCAATATGGTTCAAATAAGTCGGGTTGGGTTGTGCAATTTTTTTGCGAATTATTCATGTATTTTTCAAAAAAAAATAGGATTTTTCTTTTGGTACCCATGGGGTTTTGTCATTTCCTTTTGGTGCCCAAAAAAAAGTTATTCCTTTTGGTACCCCTGAGGTTCTAAAAATTTCCTTTCCGTAGCCAAAACTTGCCATTTTCCGCTTTTCCATCCAACTTCCATCCAAAATATTAAAAAAAAGGAAAACAGATGGATATTCCATCCACAACTTTCCTTTCCCTTTTTTCTTCTCCGGTGGAAGGCCGAGAGCTCTGCATAGCAATGGCGGCGACAATGCACAGAAATCGAGCACGACTCGCGATAGAAACCTAGAGAAGAACAAAGCTTCTTCTTGATTTTCACCGTCTTAATTTCCTCTCTCAGCCTTGGTATGTGAAGTCTTTCTCTAAATTGCGTGGTAGATTTCTCGGGTAGTCAGCTCGAAGCAAACAAGAAACCGATGAATATACTGATGAAACCTTGCTTCTTTATTTATATTTTCCTTACAGCGAGGTTACAAGACAACGAGGCTAATAAGCAATTGAGATTTACACCCTAGACCTCCTACGAGTATTCGAGATCTCGATCTAACAATGTTCGAGATCTCCTATTTGCTAAATGATTCTACCACCTAAGTATCACTTGGTTGATCTTGAGGCGAGGTGGATCGGAGAGCATGGTGTAGAGAGTCTTGTGAGATTGTGTAGCGAGGTCTTTGATGTGAGCGAGGTCTCTGTATGACTTGAAGTCTTTTGTGGACTTCACTTGTCTATAGCGAGGTCTTTTGACGATGTTTCAATCATGTCGATCTTCAACGAGCAAGATAGTTCTTGAGTTCAAGATGTTTTTCGACCCTCTCTTCTTACGAGGTTCTCCTCTATTAATAGAGGATTGGGGACTCGAGTTTTGGCCAAGGTTCGATGTGGGATGCCCGAGATAGGAGCTCTTGATTGGTCCGGGGAAGGGGCGGTCGGTGAATGGTTCGGGGAAGCGGCATCCGTGAGGGGTCCGTGTGGGCGGATGTGTAAGCAGAGTCGGTGGCAAGGTTTAGACCTCGCACCGGGGATTCGAAAGACCTCGCGCAGATGGGAATGTTTGTTTAAACTAAAAAGGCATATGGTTGTGGGTCCCAGAATCATCTTTTGGAATCCCGTCGTGTCTATTTGTTTTTTTGTACCCCGAGCCCACCTCTTATTTTACCATTTTGGACATCATCACAACCCCATGGCCTGGGGATCTCGCCCCGAGGGCCGTAGGGCATAAGTTCCTTGGGGTCGCGGGGTACGAGGTCTTAGAGGTTGGGAGGTTTTCGAGGTTGGGAGGGCACTTTGCGACGTGTGAGGTTATCGAGGTTGGGGCAAAAATTCTATGAGGTGTGAGGTTTTGTACTTAGGCTTTTTTCCTGCTTTGCATGGGTGAAGCTTTCTGGGCCCGCTCCCCATATCTTGCTTAATGGGTCGTCCAGGTGGGATAGGCCCAATAAGCCTTTCGGGAGCGGGGGAGGCCCAAGCATGCTCTTTATAAGGGCGTATCTCACACGCTTCCCCTTCATGTGCTCTTCCAACATTTTTTCTTTCTCTCTCTTCGTATTTTTGGTTTCCTGCGAGCGGTTTCTCCAGACGGTTTCCGACGAGCCTTCGCCACCTTCCAGTTGCACCACCGCTCTTTCTACGCCGATTCTAAACAAGTAAGTTCTCGACTCTCTTCTTCTCGTCTTTTGGTGTTGTTCGCCTTTGATTTTTTCCCTGTTTGCTTTTTGTTTGGTGTTCTGGAGGGGCGATGGTGTGTCGCCAGGTGTTTCGCGCCGGTGTCACGGTGGCGAAACGACGGTGGTGGGGTTGCGTGTGTTTCTGTACGTTGCCCTCGCCATTTTTTTGCTTTTTCCTGTTTTATTCTGCGCCTTGGTGGGCAACAGTTGTTTCTCGGTGTTTCTCGCCAACGCTGTGGTGGCAAGACGGTGGTGGTGAGGGTGGCACTCGTCTTGGCACGATGCCCTCGCCATTTTCTTCGCCCCTTTTTGCTGTTTCTTGTTTTGGGTTTGGGTTTTCGTGGGCAATGGTGGTTTCTTGGTGTTTTTCGTCAGTGTCGTGCTGGTAAGACGGTGGGGTAAGGGTGGCCACCGCCATGCCTTCGTACCCTTTGTCCGCCAATTGACGGTTGGATGTTTTCTTTTTCCACCATTTTGAATTTTGAGATCCTCGGAAACCCAAACGTCATGATGTCCGACTGACGGGACGTTCTAGTTTCCACCGCTGGGATCCACCGTTGGTTGACATTCTTCTTTCTCTTTCTTCCTTTTGGCGCTTCAAATTCTCCTTCCCCGTCCTATCTTGTCAAAGTAGATCCTAGGGTGCCATGTTGCATTCTTCCTTCATGACCTCGTGTAGTTTTTCCTTGGTTATTTTGCCCGACGTCTCAGCCCTTTACGACCTCGTGATTTCATTCTTTGATTGTTTTTCCCGACGTCTCAACACTTCTTTCTTTTCCAGGTGCTAGCCTCTCGCGGCCTGGACGTCATTCTTTCATGCCTAGGAGAGCTTCTATGATTCCCCCACGAGGCTTCGCGTTCAAAGCTCAAGAGGGTTTTTACGAGGAGGTTTCCGAGTCCGTGGGGAGCATAGAGCCTAGCGACTCCCAGAACCTGGGACCCCTTCGTTGATTTTTAGCGATCCTTCTTCTAGTGACTCTGAGGTTTCCATTAATTCGCGCTTTTCCCGACTTCGTGCGTCGTCGGGAGTTGAAATGGCCTCGTCTTCCATCTTCGATGAGGTCATTATGGCGACGTCGTCTGACTCCTACGAGCCCGCGAGCTTTGTTGCGGCGTATATTACCGATGTCGTGTCTTGCGTCCCACCTGTCCTCGAGGAACAGATCCCCATGTCCTCGGATTCGCGCGAGGCTCTTCTGTCCGACGGAATGCCTACCGATCTAAAGCCTAAGGACCTCGCGGATATTGCCAACAACTTCGCTTGGCCCGAGGGAGTCGAGCTAGCACTTCCGGAAGGGGAGGGCAGCTCCTTGGCGTCTTATGAAAGGTGCGTGGTTGTGCACATTTTCAGTCTCCAAGTGGGCTTCAGGTTACCCCTGGCCCAACACATCGTTGATTTTTTGTGGGCCATGCAGATCTGCCCTGCATAGCTGTTTCCCAATGCTTGGAGGTTGCTGTGTGCCTACACGGTTCGCATCCGTGAGCTTGGGGACGGGCCAAATCTCGACAACATGTCGACTCTGTTCCTAGCGAGGAGGGAGCAAAAGTCCTGCCTCATCAACCTTAGCCTGTCGGGCATCAAACTCACCACGGCCCCTTCGAACGTCGGGCCGTGGAAGAAGAATTGGTTCCTGGTTCGAGATCTCACCGGGAGGTATCTCAATTTTCCCACGGTGCCGGTCAACTTCGTCCGGTCCGTGGGTCCCCATACGATCGCCGAACTTAAGGCACTCAAAGCCCGATATGCTCCGCTGTGTCAAGCCCCGTACCAGAAGTATCTAGCACAGGACCGACTTGAGCGGGCCGACCTGAGCCTCGCCCTTCCCCCTCGCGAGGGCAAAGAGGGTACTTAATTTTTCTCTTGCTTGCCTTTTCTATTTGCCTTTTTAGATAGCGAGGTTGAAATATCTCGCTAGCTTGTCTAGTTTAACGTTTTGTTTTCAGGCCGCGAGGTTAAGAATCTTGCGAGTTTGACTGGTTTTTTTTTGCTTTTTTTAGCTAACTTACTTCCATGTTTTTCTTTGATAGTGGTTGATCTATTTTGCGCTTTTACCTTGAAGACGCAGGGCAAGAAACCTGCGACTTCCTCTTCCAACGCTTCGAACCCCCGAAGCCAGCAGGGGGTTGTTGCAAAGGATCCAACTGTTCCGGCGAGGCCGCCCCCTCGCAGCCGACAGCTATACCTCTGCCGCCGAAGACGTCCGAGGTGAAGACTTCTGAGGGGGCTCCGCCTAAAGGGGACGTCGCGAAGACGTCCTCATAAACCTCCCGAGGATCCAGCGAAGGAGCCGGGTCCAAAAGGAAAGGTGCGAGGTCCCCTCGTGGGGATAAAAAGAAGAAGCATAGAGGGGACGACCAGCGTGGCTCGTCGGGGAAGGGGATCATCCCCTCTATCAGTTTGGAGGCACGAGCCCTCAACCCTGCTTGTCCTTCGCCTGCCAAGTTCCACTGCCCCGGGCCGGCTAAGGGCGCCTCTGCGATATGGGGTCGGGAGGAGTGGAAGGAGGAGATCGCATGGGCCAACAACCTCACTGAGGCGGCCCTTGATGATGAGGTTGCCCGATATTCGACCATGGTATGTTCCGCCTTTATGAACCCCGCTTTTGTATTGGGTTTCGCGCCCCTTTTTTTCTTTTTCTCTCTAATCACTTCGTGAATTTTTGGCACACCTTCTTCGGGAACTACAATCGCAACCGCCTCACCCTCCTTCAGACGAGGATGGACAAGATGGAGGCGACATTTAAGAAACGCACAGAGGAGTGTGCGAAGCAAGGGAGGGAGCTCACCGCGGTCGAGAAACGGATTAAAGCCGCGGAGGTTGCGGTGAAGGATGAGGCTAAGGCGGCGGTGAGGGTGAAGGAGGGGGAGGCTAGGGCAAAGGAGGGGGAGAGCAAGGCGAAGGAGGTGGCTGGAGCTTTACAAAGCGAGAACGGGGAGCTTAGGAGCAAGCTTTCCGCCGAGCATAATTTCTTCAAAGAGAAGGAGGCGGAGCTTTCGAAGGCCGAGGAGGAGATTACCAGCCTCCGACGACTTGTTGTCGAGCTCAACGACGAGATGGATGTTGCGGGCCCCAAGTATGTGGCTTCCGAGGAATACAAGGGGGAGTTGGTGGAGAGCGTGCGGAAAATGTTCCGCCAGGCCGTCCGCATAGGGGTTAAGAAGGTGGTTGCGAAGTATGGACACATCGACCCCTGCATCTCCTTCTTCAACCCTAACTATGAGGAGACAATGGGGGAGGAAGCCGGAGAGGAGCCCGTGGGAGGATGCGAGTTCTTTCTCAATGAAAATGGGATTGTGGCTAGCGAGACACCTCCCGCGGAGGACCTCGTTCAGGGAGGTCCGGAAGTTGTTGCTACGGGCCCTCAGCCTGCGACTGATGACGTGTCAAGCTCCCAGCCTTCTACCGTCTCTGCTCCCGTCCTTGAAGCTCCCACGGAGCCTGCGGCTGATGCCATTGCTGCTCCGCTCGTCCTTCAATCTCCTACGGACTCCGCCGCCGATGCCTTTAGGGACGCCGCTGCCGAGGCCTCAAAGAACTGAAGGACATCGCTGGTTTTGTAGTAATTTTTTTATTTTGTTATGTTGGTGGCCCCGCGGGGTCTGTAATTACACACTTAGGCCCTTGTGCCTTTTTTTATGCAATTTCTTTCTTTTTGCCTCATGGTTGTGTGTTTCTCTTGTTTCAACTTTCATGCATCCATATTTTGTGTATCCCGATCCAACCCCATGGTCCAAGTGCTACCATGTTTGTGGCGCACTTGGGCCACATCGGGTGCTTGTTTTTATGTCGTGGTTTCGAGCTTCACTTTGATCTCGCACGATGGAGTGAGATTTTTCTACCCGGACTAAGTGCTAGTGTAGAAATGATAAGATCTTTTTACATATCTCGATTGAAAACTTGTTCTGCTTTGAACCCTCGTCACCATGAGAATTAGCGAACCTTGATAACTTAGAGAGTCAATGAACTTCGTTCGATAAGAGAGATAGGACCTCGTCTCTTTAGAGAATTAGCAAAGTTCGCTTTCTTAGATAGTCAACAAACTTCATTCGCTGAGGGGTGGATTGAAACGCGAGATTCTCCAACCGCAAGCGGGAAGCGAGGGGTGGACCTTTAACGAGATTCTCCAACCCCAAGTGAGAAGCGACGGGTGGACTTAAACACGAGATTCTCCAACACCAAGCGGGAAGCGAGGGATGGACTCAACTTTCAAACGAGGTTCTCCAACACCAAGCGGGAAGCGAGGGGTACACTTTTAACGAGATTCTCCAACCCCAAGCGGAAAGCGAGGGGTGGACCTTTAACGAGATTCTCCAACCCCAAGCGGGAAGCGAGGAGTGGACCTTTAACGAGATTCTCCAACCCCAAGCGGAAAGCGAGGGGTGGACTTAAACACGAGATTCTCCAACCCCAAGCAGGAAGCGAGGGGTGGATTTAACTTTCAAACGAGGTCCTCCAACCCAAAGCGGGAAGCGAGGGGTGGAACATTAATGAGATTCTCCAACCCCAAGCGGGAAGCGAGGGGTGGACTTAAACACGAGATTCTCCAACCCCAAGCGGGAAGCGAGGGGTGGACCTTTAACGAGATTCTCCAACCCCAAGTGGGAAGCGAGGGTTGGACCTTTAACGAGATTCTCCAACCCCAAGCGGGAAGCGATGGGTGGACCTTTAACGAGATTCTCCAACCCCAAGCGGGAAGCGAGGGGTGGAACATTTAACGAGATTCTCCAACCCCAAGCGGGAAGCGAGGGGATCATTTAAACACGACATTTTCATTTTTGAGAGAGTTTTAAAAATCCTGCAATCCTTTATTCACAAAAACTTATAAGGAACAACGAAGTTTAGAGAGTTTACACATAATATTTTTTGAGCCGCGCGACGTTCCATGTTTTGCTCAGGGTACGTCCCTCGCTGTCTTTGAGCTTAAAAGCTCCGGGCACGACCTCCTCGCCGAGGAGAGATGGCCCCTCGTAGTTAGGATCCAATTTGCCACCTTCGATACGCCTCAAAACGAGGTTTCCTGCGACCAAGAGACGAGGTCTGACCTTCTTGTCGTGGTATACAGCCACGCGTCGTTTGTATTCTCTGGAGCGTAGGTCAGCTTCCTCACGCAATTCGTCTCTGAATTGTAGCTCGACTTTAAGGTTGGCCTCGTTCTCTTTTTCATTGAAGTCAAAAACCCTCGTCGATGGGACCAAAGTCTCCACAGGGACTAGCGCCTCCGCCCCGTAAGTTAGAGCGAAGGGTGTCTCGCCCGTTGCACGGCGCGCGGTGGTGCGATATGTCCAGAGGATGAGCGAGAGCAGCTCCGCCCATCGACCTTGTGCCATGCCTAAGCGCTTCTTCAGGTCGGTCAAGATGCGGGCGTTGACGTTTTCTACCTGGCCATTGGACTGGGGGTGGGCCACGGTGGAAAATTTGAGGTTTATACCCAGGTTAGAGCAGAAGGTCCGAGTTTCTTCGCAGTCGAACTGGGGACCATGATCAGTCATGATAGTCATGGGGACGCCGAAACGACAAACGAGGTTCTTCCATAGGAAGTCGCAGACCTCTGCCCCGGTGATTTTTGCCATTGCTAATGCCTCGATCCACTTCGTGAAGTAATCGACGATGACCAAGATGTATTGCACCTGGCCAGCCGCTTTAGGAAAGGGTCCGAGGATGTCCATCCCCCACATCGCAAATGGGCAGGGCGCGTGGATGGATTGGAGACGGGAGGTCGGGACATTCTGGAGGTTTCCGTGCTTCTGACATCCATCGCATCTCTAGACATAGGCCTTCGCATCTTGTCGAAGAGTGGGCCAAAAGTATCCCAGATGGATGATTTTATGTGCCAAGGCCCGCCATCCCGGGTGGCCACCGCAGGTTCCCTCATGTGCCTCGTACAGGATGTGCTCCGTGACCTCGGGTGGTACGCATAGCAAGTTGGGCTCGGCGTAGCCTCGGCGGTAGAGCCGACCGCCGATGACGCAGTAGCGAGCCGCTTGCATTTTCAGCTTCCTGGTCAGTGCGGGGTCATTTGGGAGGACTCTGCTCTCACAATATCGCGTTATCGGGAACCTCCATTCCTCGGTAGTAATGGAGAGGACCTCGCTGGTTACACTTCACAATATTTTTCTTTCCACCATCACGCGGTTCCCCACCTCCAAGGCAAGGGTGGATCCTAACCTCGCGAGAGCATCCGCCTTTGTGTTCGAGGTTAGCGGGATGGACTCTACAACGAAGGTTTCTAGGCACGAGACCAGGGCCTTAACTTTTTCTCGGTATGCGGGCAGGGATCCCGTTCTGGTGTCGTATTGCTCGTTGAGTTGTTGTGCAACCAGCTCGGAGTCGGTGTAGACCCTAATTTTGTGGGCTCCGCTGAGGAGCGCCATCTCGATCCCGACGATCATGGCCTTATATTCGGCCTCGTTGTTGGTGTCCTCGAAGGCGAAGTTAACGGCATACTCCGTCTCTATAGAAGGTCCAACGAGGAATATGTCGGCCCCGCCACTGGCATCGCACCGTGAGTCTTTTACGAATACCTTCCACTCTTCCGAGCTTGCATCAGTTTTGGGGAAGGTAACCTCCACCATGAAGTCTGCGAGGGCTTGCCCTTTCATTGCGGTTCTTGGGAGATAGCTGATATCGAACTCGGAGAGCTCGACTACCCACTTCATCATACGCCCAGAGAGGAAGGGTTGGTGGAGGATTTTTCGGAGTGGGAGGTCAGAGAGGACCTGTATGGGGTGTGTATGGAAGTAAGGACTAAAACGCCTTGTGGCGGTCACGACTGTCAGCGCTATCTTCTCGACCGGGGAGTATCGCTGCTCCGCAGGTTGGAGTACGCGACTCACAAAGTATACCGGGTGCATAGCCTCTCTAGTTAGCACCGCGCTGACTGTCTCCGGGCTCACGACGACGTACAGTTGCAAATCTGCTCCAGCCAGTGGGGGCGACAGTGTGGGGAGTTTTGACAGGAAGGTCTTTAATTCAGAGAAAGCGACCTCGAGCCTTTCATCCCAGACGAACTTGTCATTTTTCTTGAGAGCGGCAAAGAAAGGAAGGGATTTGTCCGCCAAACGATAGCAAAACCTTCCCAGGTAGTTTACAGCACCATTGAGCCGTTGTACTTCAGTTCGCGACCTTGGAGACCTCATCGAGAGGATCGACTCGACCTTGGCGGGGTTGACGTCGATCCCGCGCTTGCTGATCATGAAGCCTAAGAACTTCTTCGAGGATACGCCGAAGACGGACTTCTCGGGCTTCAGGCTAAGGCGGTTGTGCTTGAGGGTGGCAAAAACCTCAGTGAGGTCGACCAGATGCTCTTCGGGGCTTTTGCTTCGTACCACAATGTCATCGACGTAGGCCGACACGTTCCTCCCCAGGTGGTTTTTGAAATGAGACGCTGGAAAGTGGCCCCAGCGTTTTTAAGGCCAAAGGGCATGACCCTGTAGCAGTATGTTCCCCGTTGTGTGATGAAGGACGTCTCCTCCTCATCATGCGGATTCATCGAGATCTGATTATATCCCGAGTATGCGTCAAGGAAGCTTAAGACTTCATGACCCGCAGTTGAATCAACGAGCTCGTCAATCGAGGGTAGGGGGTAGTTGTCCTTGGGACACGCCTTGTTGAGGTCCTTGAAGTCCACGCACATCCGCCACTTGCCGCTGGCTTTCTTGACCAACACGACGTTGGACAGCCACCTCGGATACTGGACCTCACGGATGAATTCCACGGCCAGCAGCTTCGCCACCTCGTCATTTGCGACGCTTGCCCTTTCCTCATTCATTTTTCTTCGTCGCTGCACCACAGGGCGAGTGACGACATCGACATTTAGGGAGTGCTGGGCCACCGTTCGAGGGACACCATGGAGGTCCTTCGCGGTCCAGGCGAACACATCACGGGACCCAACGAGCAAGGTTTCCAACGACGTGGCAGACGTCCCGGTGAGGGATTTCCCCAGGTAGATTTTCTCGGACTTGCTCTCGAAGGGGGATATCACCCTTATCTCTTTCTCGGGGGTGGGGATCGTGAAGTCCCGGACTTCGAGGTCTGCCTCGGCAGAGGACTCCACCATAAATACTGGGCATTTTTGTTTTGTCGAGGTCATGTAGCAGACGCGGCCTTCTTCTTGGTTGCCCTTCACCTCAACGACACCGTCGTCGACGGGAAACTTCATCTTGAGGTGGTAAATGGAAACCACCGCCTGAAACTTCATCAGGGAGACCCTACCGATGATTGCGTTGTACGCCAAGGGCAGTTTTACCACCGTAAATTCCACCATCGCGGTTCTTATTGTGGAGCGGGTACCGAGCGTCATCCAAAGGTCTATGAGACCGGCGACGTCGACTTTGTTTCCTGAGAAGGAGGTGAGTTTCCCAGCGTAGGGCTTCAGGGACGTTGCGGAGATGCCTAATTGCTCGAAGGCGCCAAAGTACATGATGTCCACGGAGGAACCCATGTCCACCAGCACTTGCTTCACTATTTTTGAGCCCAGTTGAGCGTGCACTACTAGGGGGTCAGAGTGCGACATGTGGAGTCCCTCGGCGTCCTCGGAGGTGAAAGCCAAACCTACGTGGGACCGCGAGGTCTGTGCCACGCTGTACACCGAGGGATCGTGGTGGCTTGCCCTCGTATATCTCTTTCCTTCCGCCTGGCTTGAACCCGCCAGTGAGGGTCCACCCGATATGGTACGGATGTACTCATCGGGTGCCGCGGTCTGCCCGGAGCGCGCCTGCCTCGCGGGGGCGTGCTGCTCAACGTTGCTACGCCGAGGCTGGGTCGGGCCTTGTTGTACGGTGTTGGATCCTGACGCGAGGTTGGCGCACCATCTTTCATTTGGGTTGTATGCGGGTCCGCCTTTGCCTTTGTAACCCCGTGGTTTCCCGCCGAAGCAGCTCCAACCCCCACCGCCACTTCTGCGGTTGTTATAGCGGCTGTTGTTCCTGTTGGCGTTGCTGTTGTTGTTACTCCTGTTGTTGTTGCTTCTGTTGTTTTTGTTGTTGTTGCTCTTGTAGTCGGAGCGCCGGTCGTGAGTCTACGTCATGTACGCATCCTTTGCGGCCGGTGCGGCCATGTTGGCTTTTCCCTTAGCCTCGGTTACAATTTCCTTGTCGGTCTTCGGTCGCGAGCTCTGGTTGGCGGCATCCTCGGCATAAACTTGGGTCGTGATCCGGGCGCACAGGCTGTCGTACGTCGACGGGTTTTTAAGGAAAATGTAATTCTTGAAAGCCCCTTGGCATAGGTTGCCCATGAGGATGTCTCGCACAAACGCTTCATCGATGTGCGCGATCTCCACGACCGCGGTGGTGAACCTCGTGAAGAAGGTGCCCAACATCTCGCTCTCCCCCTGTTCAATACCGCGGAGATCCCGCATGTTCTTCTTGCGCTTCTTCGAGCCGTTAAAGTGTGTGATAAAGGATTCACACAACTGAGAGAACGAGGCCACCGACTCCACCTTGAGGCTGATGAACCACGTCACTGCAGCCTTGTTCAAGGTGGTTGGGAAGATATGGCAGAATATGGCGTCATTGTAGGAGTTGACGTTCATCTAGACGGCAAAGTGTTTTACGTGGTCCTCGGGATCGGTCGTGCCGTCGTAGAGCCCCATTTGTGGCCAATGGAAACCTTTGGGCATGGGTGCCTCTTGGATCTCGGTTACAAAGGGATTATTGTACCCGACCTCGACGGATTGACGACGCGACTTCGACTTCACCAAGGGATGCACTACACTCCCGGCTGTTTCGGACAACTCCGTGTCTCGCATCCTCAAACATCGTGAACGGGATCGCGAGATCTGCATCGGGTCCTAAGAGGGTCTCTCTGTGGTCGAGCCGTTGGTTGATGTTTCCTACCCCGGTATATACCCGGTAGGGGTGAGCAAACGGATATATCCGATCCGATCTGGTCTGGTATACCGGATATCCGGTAATTTTTTCCCTTAAAACCTCGATCCGTATCCAATCCGTTAATTGCCGGATATCCGGTAAGAAATATCCGTTTGGAGCGGATATCCGGTAGCGGATATCCGAACTATCCGTTTTGAAAGATATTTCCACTATTTTTTATTTAGGCCCAATTAATACGCATGATTGACGGATATCGGAACCGGATATCCGTCGATCCGTTTAAATTTTAATTGAAAGTTTCTATGGTTGAGGAGAATTGAACATTTGATGAGTTGAAATTTTACAGAATAGTCATTTAAACATCTATTCTACTTAGTATTAATGTATATTTTCTAAAAATATATATAGTACCGGATATACCGGATATCCGGTTTCTTGAAAACCCCGATCCGTATTCGGTCCGTATATCCGGAAAAAATTCCCGGATCGGATCGGATACGGATAAAAAAATTTGTGATCCATTCGGATCCGGATTTTTCGGATCGGATAGGCCGGATCGGCGGATCGGATTAACGGATCGGGCATTTTTGCTCACCCCTAATACCCGGGGACGTACGCGGGTACGTACTCAGAGTGGGATTGTCCCTGAGCGGGGATAGGGACGTGTGGGGGAGCCCATACGTCCCTATCCCGGGTAAGGATACGGGTTCGGGGGTACGCCACCCTGTTCATACCCTTGAAATGGGTAGGGGTTTTGTGGAGCGTTGTACGTCCAACCCGGAGGAACCATGAAAGGGCACCCCGGGGGCCCCGCGGCCATCCACTGCGGGGTCTCGGGCATGTTGTCGGGATGTTAGGGAAAGAAGTTGTTTGGGCAAGCCATTTTGAGAGGTTCAAAAAAGCCAAGGTTTGCACTAATTAGGAGACTACTTAGGATGAAGAAGTTCCCACAGACGGCGCCAGTGATGAAACCCGAAATAACAACTCGCTAGAGGACAAGAAACGGGATTATTATATTCGATTATGCAAACACTTGCTTCTTTATTTATATTTTCCTTTCAGCGAGGTTACAAGCCAACCAGGCTAATAAGCAATTGAGAATTACACCCTAGACCTCCTACCAGTATTCGAGATCTCGATCTAACAATGTTCGAGATCTCCTATTTGCTAAACGATTCTACCACCTAAGTATCACTTGGTTGATCTTGAGGCGAGGTGGATCTGAGAGCGTGGTGTAGAGAGTCTTGTGAGATTGTGTAGCGAGGTTTTTGATGTGAGCGAGGTCTTTGTATGACTTGAAGTCTTTTTGTGGACTTCACTTGTCTATAGTGAGGTCTTTTGACGATGTTTCAATCACGTCGATCTTCAACGAGCAAGATAGTTCTTGAGTTCAAAATGTTTTTCGACCCTCTCTTCTTACGAGGTTCTCCTCTATTTATAGAGGATTGGGGAGTCGAGTTTTGGCCAAGGTTCGATGTGGGATGCCCGAGATAGGGGCTCTTGATTGGTCCGGGGAAGGGGCAGCCGATGATTGGTTCGGGGAAGCGGCATCCGTGAGTGGTCCGTGTGGGCGGATGTGTCAGCAGAGTCGGTGGCTAGGTTTAGACCGGTGATTCGGAAGACCTCGCGGAGATGGGAATGTTTGTTTAAACTAAAAAGGCATATGGTTGTGGGTCCCATAATCATCCTTGGGAATCCCGTCGTGTCTATTTGTTTTTTTGTACCCCGGGCCCACCTCTTATTTTACCATTTTGGACATCATCAGATACAGATTTGCTACAACCATATTAGTTCAATTCTTAATTCTATTTATTAGTAGTTTAGTTATAATTGATTGATTTTTCTGTTTGATTGAGATAATCACAAGAGTATAATTGTGACAATTTCGAATCTTGACTTTGTCATGAGTTTAATTGACTTTGAATCTTGCTTATGATTTGATTCATGATTAGTATACCTCCAATTTGATGGATATCAATGATTTTGAAACTTGTTTTGTTTCCATCTGCACATCAATGCCAAGAACTTTGACCTAAAATTTTACTGCTAATATAAATGTTTAATCAGATTTGTGTAAGGCCACCTTCTGGTGAATTAGACTTGAATATGATGTAGAAATGGAGTTAATTGTCTCCAGTAAAGCCTTGTTCTAGTTGTTAGTAGGAGTTGTGTTATAAATGGCATCTGCTTAACCATGGTGGGATATATAGACCTCAAAGTTAATTATCTCATGATTTTTTAAAATATTATTAATGAAAATAATACAATTCTGGATGGAAATTGGAATTTGGGTGTATTTAGACTACGGAAAGGAAAGTTCTAAAACTACGAGGGTACCAAAAGGAAAACGAAATTGTTTTGGTCGGACACCAAAAGGAAAAGCCCAAACCTCGAGGGCACCAAAAAAATTTCCCAAGAAAATACAAGCAAGAGGCGCACGATGTGCATCAAAACTAATTTTTTATGCATCAACTTCACTAATTGTAAGTGCATCTAAACTAGTTGTCCTATGTTCATCAAGAGGAGCTTGTGTGCATCAAAAAGTCAAAAAGTGCATCTTGGTTGCGTTGTGTGTACATGAAAACTGGTTCTATTATATGTGTATTAGAACTATGCAAATAGATATATGTTTATGCTGCGAAACTAACTCTACATAAAAAACAATAAAAAGTCTCTTATTTATATATGTGCATCAAAACAATCGAAAAGCGCATCTAATTTATGCATGCATGTGATGAAACTAACGGTATATGCATTTAAACTAACTAACTATAATATTTCATACACATTACTAACGTTAAAAACTAAAAGAAAAAAGACCAAAGAATAAAAGTTTAAAATTGATGCGCAATGCGTCAATGCATCTAAAAATTGATGTTTATAAATGTTGGTGTACAAAATCTCGCCTTCAATTCGTATCAAATACACCAATTAAGAACTCCGCCTCTTCCGCTCCTCTTCCGTCTCCTGACCTAGAAAACCTGCAAAACAATGGACACAGGGGGCGAGGACCCCCTAATCCACCTCCGATGCCTAAGTCAGAAGAGCAATTGTCGTTTGAGCGTCGAGGTACAACAAGAGAGCGATGAAACCCTAAACAGTCGAGCTAAGCGAATATTAGCCTGCCTAGGATTTCTGAATATGCTAAGCACATGTGTCTCTCCCTACATGCCTAGGGCATGTATTTATAATGGAAGAAAGAGTTATAGGGGGGCCGAAAATTATATCATTAGGGCCGAAAATATTATCCTCTCGGGCTGGCCAACTGCCTTAAAGCCCAAGTAAAGAATATTCCACCCTATTTCCAATTTAATTCTATCCTTTAATAAAAGATAGAATCTTCCATTAAGTTGCATAACCGCCATATAATTTTATATAGTAAATAAGAAAATAACTGCGTAGTAATTTAATAAATACCTTTTTAATAGTCAAAATAACTATGGTAATTATATTTATTTTACCCGCTCACAAATGCCCCACCTACACCGCCCTTACACGACCCACCGTGTTAGGCGACGTAGGGTACAGAGGGTTTCTAATCGAACTGGCCATGCAGATCGGTCAATTGGTCCCCTAGCGCTTTCGTATATTCGTCTATTTGTATATTCGTAATTCGAGTCCACATGAGCGAATATCATGTGTTATGAGCGAATATCATAAACTTCTTCATACACGCATATGAAAAATCCATTAGTGCGATTAACTAATGTTGCGCGACGCATTTTTTTTTATGCAAGACTCAAACTAATGCAAAAGAGCTGACTTTTATTGATAAATAAACGTGAATGTTATGAACTACAAAGCTAAACAAGATGAAATGCAAAAAGCGAAAAACCTAAGGGCCTCATCAAAACCACGTGGGAAAAAGAGTGCCCTATCTATATGAAGCCCTAATCCCGGGATCCCTGCGCAGGGGAACCCGAGCGATCTCGCTTTCGATCCCCGTCTTGCGAGACGAGGCGATCAGCTCCGATGTCGCGGCGGTGGGTCTGCCCCACGATCGGGGACTTATGCTCGGCATCAGTGCCGTGTTGGCGGTCCTGCGGCAGGCGCTCGGATTTCGGCTCGTCTTCTATTTTCTGCATGAATTCCGACTTCGGATGACTTCCCTTGGAACATAGACGAGCATCCAACTGATTTGCCCAGACTCAAACGATGGCATCTCCATCTCTAAATTGGACCATTTGATGAAGGGTCGATGGTACCGCTCCAATCCCATGGATCCAAGGCCTCCCCAAAATCAAATTGTAGGGCGAAGGCACATCAACGATTAAGAACTCAACGATCTTCACTTTTTTGGCAAGGCTGACTTGGGTTTTGTACATTCCGAGCGGATATGTTGGATAGCCACCAAGTCCGGTTAATTGCATCTTGACCGGTACCAAATCTTCATTGCTTTTCCCAAGGAGCTTGAACACTTCGTACTACATAATGTCGACCGAACTCCCAGGATCAACAAGGGCACGACGCACCTTAAATCCGTCTAGCTCGACTGCTAGAACTAACGGATCATTATGAGGGACTTGGACTGAAACGAGGTCCTTGTCTCTAAAGACTAATCCGTCCACCATACGCATGGGGGAAGGAGGTCGTCGAGGCTCGGCTTGTTGGACTCTCATAACTTCAAGCTCATGGCAAGACTTTCTGAAGTTGCTTTTCGCTTCATCATCTTCATGTCTATAAGATGCTGAAATAGTCTGGATCACCTCAATCTGTTTCAGCCCCGGCTCATCATTCTGCTCAAGCTTTTCCTTCTTGATGAACTCTTGCAAATATCCCTTTTCCACCAAGCTCTCTAGATACCGCTTGAATGGCTCACACTGCTCAGTCATATGCCCCCGGTTTCTGTGGTACATGCAATATTTTCTGCTTCGCGGATCCTCATCTCGGCATTCTTCTTTGGGGGGATATTGGAAGAAACCTTCATGCTTAATGCGAGGCAAGATCCGGTAGATTGGTACACTAAAGGTAGTGTAAACTACCCTGACTTGACTTTCTCCCTTAAAATTATCGGCTCGGCGGCGGATTTTACGGGGAGGAGAGGACGACCTTCCTCTTATCTTAAGATTGGATTCCTCCAACCGCACATACTGATGAACGCGCTCCTGAAGCTCTACAATCGTGGAGGGCAAGCGAAGTGTCAATTCCTCTGTCAGCTTACTGTCTGCAAAGATTGCCCTTTTAAAGGCGGTGATAGCGGTCCTCGGATCGCATCCCTCAATTTCCGCATAGCACTCCATAAACCGATTGAAGAAGCGACGCAAACTTTCCCCTTTTTCTTGTTTGAGACCAAAAAGCGTGTCGAGTGAGGCGGCATCCCGACTGTTAGCTATAAACTGCTTTACGAACTTCGAAGCCAATCGTCCCCAACTTCGGATCGAACCTGGCCTCAGACTCTGAAACCATTTCAGGGGGCCTTTACCAAGAATGCTCGGAAACATTTTACACATGATCGCGTCTTCGGACACCCACAACGCCCATTTATGGGTGTAGGAGGCTATGTGATTAACAAGATCCGCTTTCCGTCGTACATAGTAAAAGTTGGCGGAGAGAATTTCGACGTCGGCAGAGCTCGCTGAATATCTGGATGAAACGGCGTCGACGTCAACATGGCCAACTTGTGTTCTGCTTGATCCCGAGCCGATTGCAGGGTGTTGCCTTGCGCTCTCAAAAGATCAAACAACCTGTTTTGGGTACGCTCAAGCGCTCGGGCTCTTCCTTCAATCCTTTCCAGACTGACACTTCGATGTCGGTGTTTTTCTCGGTTTTTCAGGCTTCGATCACGCCGGGAAGGGACGTAACGATCGTTCCGCTAGCGCGCGGAACTGCGTCAATCGCTCGTCCCGCGGCCTCGATCCGATTCGCCACGCTCACAATCGCCGTGATCGCGATCTCGCGGGTGACGCTCGCGGCTTCGGCCGCGATTGTTGTCGCGGCGGTGAGCTCCGCTCGACTCGCTGGATGTCGATCCGCTCGGCTGTGGTGGGTCGGCCCGCGACTTCTTACGCGACGGTGATCCATGGCGGTGGTTTCTCCGTCGGTTCCGTGGTGCCCTTCTATCGCTGTCGTATTCAACCTGCATATCCTCTTGCCCGTCAGAACTGATCGATTGAGGACTACGGCGGTTATCAGTGAATTCGATAACGCTAGGGAGCCGTCGAGTAATCGTCTCAGTTTCTGGTTCATCAACAGGGCGCTTGCCTTGAATCTTCTCCAAAGAATGTTTTAACTTGGCGACCTCTTCTAGGGCTTGCTCTAACCGAGATTCAGCTTCTGCACACCTCGTTTGATATCTCTCGTTCTCTCTCAGGGTGGTTGCCAAAGCGTGGGTAATCTCGTCCTCTTCTTCATTGGTAGTAGATGCCCCATTCCCGTCATTCGGATCGGACGATAAGATGATGCGATCTTCTCTTCTGACGGGATTTGACCCGGCACGGCTAGACTGACCCTGCTCTAAACGTGGACTAACCAGGCTAGGGTTCGACTCGCGGATGGAGCCCGAGGGTTCAGAAACTCGCAACCCGCTGTCACGGTATTCAGGACCGCGGGCGCGGTTCGATCGGCCGCGATCGCGGCTCTCCAGGCCGCGGTCGCGGTTTTGCGCGGCGCTAGTGTTCGCGCGTACGGCCTCGCCCTGTCTCGGAACCCTTCGATCTCCTTCGTTCTCGGCCACACGCATAGCCGAGTCCCATAATTGGTCAAATTCGGTTGACTCGGACCCTGGAGTATTACGATTGTCAATTCCGTCGCCTGACCCGAACCCTAAACAACCTGTGCGATGAATAGATGTATTAGCAAAAAGGGCCGGATCACGGTTTGAACCGTTTTCAGGCACCAAGGTTTGACCTTCCGAGCGAGTATCGGAATTAGCTTGATCGATATCCATCGGGGCGCGATTTTCCGCGCGGACATCTGAGTCTTCGATCTCGACCGCCGGTCCATGCTCGCGATCCTCGGCATCCGCGCTCGCGGTCGTCAATCCTCGCTCGCGGTTTCGCTCGCCGGCGGTGGCTCGCGCGGACTCGTTCCGCGATGTCGCTCCGACATCTTCAAAGTTAACTTCCTGATTTTCCGGTATCGATTCCAACACCATGATTGCGTGAATCGAATACTCGTTTCCCACAGACGGCGCCAATTGTTGGTGTACCAAATCTCGCCTTCAATTCGTATCAAATACACCAATTAAGAACTCCGCCTCTTCCGCTCCTCTTCCGTCTCCTGACCTAGAAAACCTGCAAAACAATGGACACAGGGGGCGAGGACCCCCTAATCCACCTCCGATGCCTAAGTCAGAAGAGCAATTGTCGTTTGAGCGTCGAGGTACAACAAGAGAGCGATGAAACCCTAAACAGTCGAGCTAAGCGAATATTAGCCTGCCTAGGATTTCTGAATATGCTAAGCACATGTGTCTCTCCCTACATGCCTAGGGCATGTATTTATAATGGAAGAGAGAGTTATAGGGGGGCCGAAAATTATATCATTAGGGCCGAAAATATTATCCTCTCAGGCTGGCCAACTGCCTTAAAGCCCAAGTAAAGAATATTCCACCCTATTTCCAATTTAATTCTATCCTTTAATAAAAGATAGAATCTTCCATTACATTGCATAACCGCCATATAATTTTATATAGAAAATAAGAAAATAACTGCGCAGTAATTTAATAAATACATTTTTAATAGTCAAAATAACTATGGTAATTATGTTTATTTTACCCGTTCACAATAAACTAATTTTGATTCACATAAAACTATGCATATGTAAATCCAGGATGTTAAAGCAAAATTCGATAATGCTGTTAATTTTAATTAAAAGTATATTAGCGTTAATTATTTTCTTTTAACATATTTAAACTTGTAAAGATGACTTATTGTTTTTCCGAATAATCTTTACAAGTAAAATGAGAACGTAAAGTTTTTTGGGTTTACATTAGCCTAAGTTATCATAACTTAATGAGTTTTATCTAAAAGAAAAAATGACTGATAGTAATATGAAATATCAATTTTAAATCAATAATAACACAAATATAAAAATCAACATCAATAATTCGAATTATTATGATATTAACCAAAAATAATACGAACTTGAAAAGCGACTCATAATAATACCAAATATTCGTTTTAAAAAGCATGGTATAATTATTGATTGGAAATAGATACTTTCTATTATTAGAAGTTATTATTTTTTTTATTTTTTTGAGAAAAATTTAATGACATTTATAATATTTTTATGGAAGTCCAAGATCGGAACCTGCATTTGGGAGTTTAATGTTTAATTATGTTAACTATTAATGAGATCTTGAAATCTTAGTTTGAAGATTTAATGACATCTATAATATTTTATTGAAGTCGAAGATCTGAACTTGCATGATCTTTAATACAGTATATTTTAACTACTCTATTAATGAGATCTGAACTTATTATAATCTTAATTTGTTCTCTCGATCGTGTCAACGTACCAAGCGTGGATGCCAAGTAAGTGGCCACGTGGTATACAATCTAATTAAGACTGCTCAATTCAGGCAACCAACAAATCTCCGGCAATTTTCTAATTAGATGTATAACATGCATTAAAGCATACACATTTCCTTTTCATCTACTCACAACACATGTTCGATCATCTACTCATATAACGCATGAGTTGTACTTTCCTTTTCTTGTCTTTTTGAAATTGATAGCCTCCATTATATTTTATGTTCTTATTCTTTCTCTAGGCTTGAAACATGGTAGAACCAAAGCACATCGATGAACCGGCCTCACCCACCTCCGTGCAAGTCAACGACGCGCCTAGATCCTACCATGTCCAGCACTTTGCGATCGGATTGGAAAATCCGATCGACGTGGAAGCCACAAAAGAGTTCTTTTCGAACTCCATAATGCTCAAACTCCCAAGATTCACAAGCCTCTTGGTGAAACACAACAACAACAACCACAACCGCCAATCCTGGAAGAGGACTCGAGTCGACATCGACGAACACTTCACCATAGTGCGCCACAACCCCAACCTCAACCACAACCTCAACGAGGAGGAGGCCGAGGATGCCGTCAACACCTACTTAGCTGAGCTAGCAGGGGCCCCGCCAATGAGCACCGACAAGCCCTTGTGGGAGATACATGTGTTGGTTGACCTGAGGTGTCTGGTGTTGCGTGTTCACCACGCAATAGGCGACGGAGCTTCGTTGGCGTCGCTTATAAGGGAGATTGGGACCGAGAAGAAAATTAGCACTATTACGAATGATGGGAAGGAAAAGAAGGCAAGGGCAGAAAATTGGAGGTCGGATAGGGGGATCTTAGGGTTTTTCAAGTTCATTTGGTTTTCAACGATTTTTTTAGTGCACTTTTTGCTCAGTTTTTCATTGGTAAGAGACAAGAAGAGCGTGCTCAATGCCAAGAATTATGTTCATAATTGGCCTCAAAAGCTTGCCACCGTGAGATTCAAAATGGAAGAGGTCAAACTTGTGAAGAAGGCTATTCCAAATGCTGTAAGAAATTCCTAACTTATTAATTGTTTTTTTGGGTCGAACCTATCTACCTCATTAATTCTTATATATAGCAATTGAAATTTCCTCGATCTATTATTATTATAAGGGTTTTTCAATTCTACATCATTTAGAGTATAGTTTAAGAATACTACAACCAAAAAAATAAATACTAGATTTAGAAACTGAAATTCTAAAAAAAAAATTAATAAATTCTATTAAAAAAATTAAAATAAGCTTAAATAATAAAATTCAATAAATAAATTATTTATTAATCTAGGACATAGGTTAAAAAATTGTTATTATAAAAGTCTTGGTGATATATATGATTGTACCGTATGCAGACTATCAATGACATTTTATGCGGCATCATATGGGGCGGATTCGTGAAATATATAAATGCTCAATCGTCCATGGGTAAATTTAATTAGTTTGCAAACCTGGTCTTCTTTATAATTGGTACCATTGTTTACTACTTTTACGTTTTTCTTTGAAGTAATGTTCTTAATTATATTCTAGTATTCGAAAGAGCATAAAACTGCATAAGATATACGATTGCATAAGGCATGTCAAAATCCTACATTGAGAAGTTTAACCGAATAAATTAATTGTGAATATATAGAATTGAAGGAGGGTCAGCAAATTACAGGCGTGTTAATGGCTAATATGAGAGCACAATCTGGTTTTCAGGTTCTTGTTCATTCTTCATTAATGTCCTAATTTCACTCATTTTTCCGTAACAGATTTTTAGGTTAAGTTATAGTTTAATAAATTTTTATATTATATTGTAGGATTTATCAACACTAATGAAAGATGGCAATTTAGAATCATATTGGGGAAACAAATTTTCGTTTTTTATGTTGCCTGCTTACTACACCACAAAAGTTACAAATACTTTGGACTATGTGAGGAAAGCTAAGTTCATGCTGGATAGAAAGAAGCAGTCGATGGAGCCACTTTTGATGTTTAAGCTCAAAAATTTGCTTTTTCACGTCTTTGGTGTAAAGGTATGTTAATTGTCCACTTGCCAATTTATTATACATTTGAACTTTGCCTTTTCATTTTTAATTAGATAAGTATTGTAATAGTCTCAACTACAAATTTGAAGTTAGTCTAGTGCATTCGTAAGTTTTTAATGAGTCTGAATGAGATCTGTTGGAAGTGAATGAGAAAAATCAACAATTTTGTCTGTCATTACATTTGCATTTTATGAACATGTGTAAATATGTGAATCGCTTAAAATTTTCTTTTCTGTTGAATAGTGTCTTGTAAGACAATAAAATAAACTGAGATAAATGCGTACCTATCAGCTAATTATTTATACTGCTATATATTAATCTAATCAAATAGCTAGACATTATTACATGCAAAAATTGTCAAAGGAGGGTGTATAGATATAGAAATGATGGAAATAGAAATAACACAAATAATAGAAATTAAATAAAAATGACTGAGTCCTATGTCAAGGGGGTCGCCATGATCTAGGGCGTCTCGGGCTGACGGGATCAGTTACGAGCCTAGGCAAGGTTGCAAGAAAAGAAGTGGCCCTATCATCGACATCGGTCTTGTCAAAAATCAATATGTATGGGACCTCGGGCTCGGCGTCGAACAACAACAATAAAGGCATGGCAAGAGGCTGGGCCGACGCCGAAGAGAAGTCCAAGAAAGGCGTCGACACTTGTAGCGGCTGCAACGAGTCTTCGGTCTCAAGAGTGGGGCTCAGATCCGAGGGTACAGAGATCTCGATGCTCTCCGATGCTGGAAACGATTGTGGTGCCGACGTGGACTCGGGTCGAGACTCGACAATCGGCACGGTCTCGACTTGCCAAGAGTTCGGCAACTTGGCGCTCCAACACCGGTAAGCCGGGCCTTGGTTAGCAATCACTCCAACTAGGCGATCTGCAAGTCCTTAGAGTCTAATGGGTCAAGGCGCTCGGTTTCAGGCGATGGAACACGAGAGCGTCGAGATTTAGGCTGATGGCGGACTTGGGTGGGCAAAACGGAAAGTTTGGGTGATGGTTGTGGGTGTTGGGGAGGGGCACTCCAATCCCACTCGTAGTAAGAGCGGTGACGGGGTTTTAGAGTTTTGCCATAATAACGGGCCCGGTTTTGTGGAAATCGATATGGTGGGATCCAATCGAGATCATGTCGACTTCGAACCTTGGGTCATCGGGGTGATTGATCCCAATAATCCGAGTCGTCCCAAATGTCCAAGGCCATGGTCCAAGACATGGTTCAACCTGATTTTTTTTTATATTATGAGTCTTTTATATAACAATATCTCTTATATTATAGGAAGGAAATAAAAATAAAATAAAATAAACACAAGATCTTTTATAAATCAAGATCTTTTACAATATATAATGGAAAAAATAACATAACAAAAATAAAAGATATGCTACCCAAGTAGGCAGAACCAACTAGGAAGGAATCTCGGAAGATCCATGCCACAGCTTTGCAAGACACCAAATGGGACTCTAGAGAGTTGTAAGTTTAGTGTTTTGTAAAGAGAGGTGAGTGGCATGGAGAATATGAGAGGGTGGACAATGACTCAATCCTTCATAATAATTAAACTCAATATAGCTAGTTGGGACATCAGAAGCCTCAATGATACCTCTTGATATGATTCTATGAATAATTTTGTTAGATTACAAGGAGTAGACTTTATAGCCATTTTGGAAACCAGAGTTAGAAAGAATAAAGTAGAAGCTATTTCTCGACTTATGTTTAATGGGTGGGAAAGATCAACTAATTGCTTGGGTTCCAATGGCAGAATATGATTATTTTAGAATCCTAAAGCCTTTTTGAATGTTGATGTTATGTTGGGGATAAATTAGATAATCCACTGTGCTTTGACAACTTTTATTGCCCTAAAAACTTTCTATACCTCGTTCATCTATACCTCTAACCATTCCCAAGAGATGAATATTCTGTGGCATCAATTTGATCAGTTAGGTTTGTACCCCCATGTAGTTAGGGATGCCTCTTAAAAGTTTGTGGAAAATGGAGAGAGCACCATCAACAATAAGGATCTTAGTAACTACCTGGACAAATTGGGCATGATGGACTTTAATTATATTATCCCTCTATTCACTTGGTCAAACAAGCATACTGATGGAACAAAATTAATGTGCGACTTGGACAAAGTCCTAGCTAAAGAGAAGTGGATTGATGACTTCCTCCTATTTTGTAAAGTTTGGCCTACCAGTGTTCGGACCATAGCCCTACTATACTTAGAATCAAGAGCATTCAGACTGAAAGAAAGTTGCCTTTCAAATTCAACAATGTTTGGGGTGATCACCATGACTTCGTGCAAACAGTTGCAAACAACTAGACAAACAGGGGAAGGAGAGGTGCACTAATGTTTGAGTTTGTCACAAAACTTAATACCCTTAAGAAGTCTTTGAGAAATCTCAAAAGAGGCAATGTAGAAGAATTAGAAGGCAAAATCAAGGACTTGCAAGGTAAGTTGTAAATGTTTCAAAGTGAGAAACATGTTAGACCCTTTCAGATGCTCTTGCAAGAAGTTGAAAAGGAAATGTTGGAGAGCTTGAAAATAGTTTTTAGGAATAGAAATATAATGGGAAATTCCTTTTGGTGCCCTTAAGGTTTTGCCTTTTCCTTTTGGTGTCCAAGAAAAAAACTTATTCCTCTTAGTACCCTTGAGGTTTTGGCTTTTTCCGTTCATGCCCCTCTCCGGTTCAAATTAGCTAATTTCAAGGTTACCATTATGTTCATCATCCTTAAATTAGTAGGATTCAACTCTTAAAACACTTAAATTCATAGCCAAACTAAATCAATTTGAATTTTTAAACAATCCTCTATTTTAAGGGGTTGTTTACAAAATTGTTTAAAAATTCAAATTGATGTAGTTTAGTTATGAATTTTGATGTTTTAATTGTCAAATCCTACTAATTTAAGGGTGATGAACATAACGGTAAGTTTGAAATTGGCTAATTTGAACCGGAGAGGGGCGTCAACGGGAAAAGCCAAAACCTCAAGGGTACCAAGTGGAATAAATTTTTTTCTTGGGCACCAAAAGGAAAAGGCAAAAACTTAGGGGTACCAAAAGGAATTTCCCAAATATAATTCTACAAAAAAGCAAGAAGTGCCATAACTCTCGAGTGAACGATCAAGGAGAGTAGATCACAAATAGAATTTGGATAAGCCAACTCTTTGTCAAACACTTCAAGGATTTGTTGGGTACTAGAATTGAGTATGCCCCTTGTGATTTGTCAATGCTAGAAGAAGGAAGCTTGGTGAGTGAGGGAGATAGAGATGCTATGATATATAACCCCTTTTAGTATAGAAGAGGTGAAACAAGCAGTGTGGGAGATAGGGAAGAATAAGGCACATGGACCAGATGGCTTTAATTCTTACTTCTATTAGAAGACTTGGCTTGTTATAGGAGAAGATTTGACTGATGTTGTGCTTGACTTTTTCAAGAGTGGTAGGCTTCTCAAAGAGATAGGAAGTATTGTCTTTGCACTTATTCCTAAGAAGGATAATCCATCTACTATTTATAATTACATACCTATCTCTTGCTGCTCAGTGCTCAACAATGTCATTTCTAAGTTGCTTGTGAAGTGATTGGAATCTGTGCTCCTAAACCTAGTAGATAAAAGTTAGGGTCCATTTATAAAAGGAAGGAATAGAAAGCATAATGTGGCGGTGTGCCAGGAAGTGGTTAAAAGTTATGCAAGGAAGTACATAAGCTTAAGTTGTGCAATGAAAATTGGCTTAAAAGGCTTATGATATTGTTTATTGGAATTTCATGTTTCAAGTTTTGTCTGGGCTAGGCTTTCTTCCTTTAATGATCAACTTATTCAAGGAATGCATAACAAACAGTTACTTCTCAGCGAGATTAGCAGGGGAGTAGTATGGTTACTTTAAGGTAGCGTGAGGCCTAAGGAAAGGGGATCCTATCCGCCCCCCCCCCCCCCCTACCCACCCACCCACCCACCCATTTGTTCACCCCAATCATGGAATTTTTTATCAGAGCTCTAAAGAGGAAAAGTAAGGAAAGGGCTTTCAAGTTACACCCTAACCGTGGAAGGATTGGGCTTAAAAATATTTGCTTTGTAGGTGATTTTTCATCTTCTCACGTGGAAGTCATGGCTCAGTCCAAGCTATCAAGAAGGTATTAGATGATTTATGTGCTATGCCAGGATTGAGCATTAACCAGAGTAAGTTTAAATTATTCTGTGTTGGGAGTGAATGAGGCTAGTAAGAGGCAGCTAGCAGACAAAGCATGTATGGAACTAGGGGATTTTTCTAGTTACATACTTAGGTATCCCTCTCTGCAGTTCAAGAGCTACCAGTGAAGACTACAACAGTTTATTAAGGAAGATTTCAAGGACGGTTAATCCATGGGCTTCTAGGACTCTATCTTATTTTGGAAGATTAGAACTAGTGAGAGCAGTTCGTTATACCATTCTGCAATACTGGTGTAAGATCTTCCGAATCCCTAAGAAAGTTATCAAGTTGGAGACTAAGCTTCTTAGGAACTTCCGTTTATCTAGAAACTGTGAAGGAAAAAGAAACTCAATGGCATGGAAGCAGGTTTGTAGACCTAAAGAGGGGGGACTTTGGCTTAAAGAAATTCTTTCCTAGAACAAGGTTGTGTTTTCCAATTAATTATGGAGGCTTTACATGACAATAGCACCATCTAGCATAAGTGGGCAAGTGGTGTTCTCATTAGAAGGGATGATTTCTAGAGTATAGGATGCAAAGACACGTCTAATGCTTTATGAAGAGCTATTCTTCACTTGAGATCAAGATGAGATGATAGAAACACTTAATGGAGAGGATCATGTTGCAGTTCTGACACTGTTGAATGGTAAACCTAATTGGAAAAGGGTCTATGATAGTCTTAGATCTCCTGGTTAGGAAGTGAAGTGGAAAGAGTGTATTTGGGGAAGATTGAATGCTCTAAGGGTCGCCTTTCACGCTTGTAAGGTTGTAAACGAAGGTAGCTTCACCAAAGATCGGCTAAAGCTCATGAGACTGCTACAAGAGGACTTGTGTGACCTTTGTGATGGCAATTGCCAAAAATGAAGCGAACACTTGTGGTTTAGATGTAAATTTTCTCAAGAAGTTCTCAAGAGGACTCTTATTTGGGCAAGGATAGGGAAAGTATCAAACAACTTTGAAGAATGGTTGAATACAACGAGCCAATTTAGAGGAAGAAACATATTAGCTTTCAACTTGTGGAATGCAAGTCATTGCATAGCAATGTACCAAATCTTGTATGCTAGAATAGTAGAGTGTTTTTTTGGGAGGCCATTTCATTGAAAGAATGTGTGAAAATGTGTATTAACCACCTTAGAAATAGTGTGGTGGCGAGATAGAAAAACACGAATAGAGATTCTAGAAGATATTAGCAAGCATTGGATAGGCTTAAAGCCTTTGTAATCTAGGTTTACCTAGAACACTTTTGTACTCTCATTATTTCTAATGAATGAATCACCCTTTCATTCAAAAAAGGGGGATTGGGCCTAAAAAAAGAACATGGACAATTGACATGTAATCAATAGAGAAGCATGCTCAATTATTTGACTTTGAGACTATGATAGTAGAAATGTGTACTACAATAATTTGTTGATTACATATGTTTGATCTTTCCTAATTAAATTCCTAATCTATAGTTGTCCTTCATTTTGACGCTCTACTCGAATCCAATATAGATTTATATATCTTGCTTGGAATTCGATCACCATAACTATCGAACATTATTTGGCTTGTGTGCATGATATCCTTGTATATTTTTAGAGTTATATAATATCTATCATTCAATTTGGGATGTACACAATGGTTTGTTTGGATCGTAGGTGTTATATCATATGATTGCCAGATGTAGTAGTAATGTCACGTTTGGATTTTCAAACGTAGTGGGTCCATTAGAGCAAATTTCAATTGCCAACAACCGCGTCAGATTCCTCAGACTCTCACTTTCTACTTCTCCCATGGTACTTTTTACCAACTTTTTCACTAATATCGACTATAAATTTAATGCCATCCATGACCATGATTAATTAGATGTGAGATTCTCATGTAATGTGATGGCTTTTTTTATTAATTGTATGAAACTTATGAGAATAAATTTAATTTGCAGAGAATTTTAATGCACCTGCTGAGCTACGCCAACAATCTGGACTTACAAATTTTGGTTGTGGAGGAAGTAATTCCCGATCCCAAATTCCTGGCCAAGTGCTTTAGAGATACCCTCCAAGCAATGAAAGATCTCATAAACCAACTGGGCAAAACCAGTTGAAAGTGTATAATAGCAAATTAAACTAAAATTCGCTTGTTCATTAAAAATTAGGAGTTTGATTGAAGTGTCGCATGTTTTATAAGAGAGTAATATTACTCATAGTTAAGCTAAAAACATGCTCATATGGAACGATTATATATTATTGTCCAATATAGGAAAGTAATATTTGTGAAAAGCTGATACTTTCATTAATGAACGATCATGTTGTTTTATACAAGAGATAAACTTATGCTTAATCCTAGATATTACATAGCAAAAGCTACAAAAGAGGAACATAATTATTATATCCTAACAAAAAGATAAGACTAGAGTAAAAGATATTATAAACTTCCTAATAAGTGAAATAATAATATTGTTAATATCACCCCTCACAATGGACATTCTTCAAAAGACCAATCTTGTTGAATAACTCATGAAAACGTGGACCAAGTAACGATTTTGTTAGGATGTCAGCCAGCTAATCTGATTAACTCTACCTAAATCCCACCTAGATCCCCTCTTTAAATGTTCCAACGCGTTCGTAAACGAACGGTCGGGTTTTACGAATAGAATTTTCATTAGTTACGGATTTATTAAATTTCGTCTCTAACTAATAAATTCATTTACTAGAATAAATATTTCATAAGAATATTATTATTTATTTATTTTAGAAAAAAGATTTTTGAAAGAAAAAGAAATGTTATGAATTTATTTTATTTAATAAATAATTAATGATTAAAAAAATTAGTCATAAAAATAGCGGCTATTACAGAAATAGGCGTGTCGTGCATGGTATAATGAGCTTAAACTCTACCTCTTGCATCTTGTCTTCATAAATTCCGTCTCTGATGCGTCCCTTTTCATTTACCAACAAGTGTGAAACTCGTCTATCTACTCGTGTACATAGATGATATTATTGTATTTGGGATCTCACGCAATGCCCTACAGTCACTTATCAATCTCCTTGCTCAGAAATTCTCCTTGAAAGATCTCAATGTTCTTTCCTACTTTCTAGGCGTTGAAGTGTTGCCAAAACCCAATGGGTTGCTCCTTTCTCAAAGGAGGTACGTTATTAAAATACTATAAAAGGCTGACATGGACACGACGAAACCTTTCTCCACCCCAATTTCAGCTTCAGTTGTCTGGTAAAAGCAACAGGGTGACTTGTTGCATGCCCTCTCCTACTGATTATCAGTCTATGTTCAGGAGCCTCCAATACTTGTGTCTCACGCGGCCAGATGTCGCATACTCGGTTAATAAACTTAGTCAGTACATGCAAGCACTGACTTCCCAAGATTGGATTGCTTTAAAATGTCTTTTACGCTACTTAGTTGGAACATCTCATCGAGGTATTTATATATTGTCATTATCTCCACCGCTTTTGCATGCATTATCCGATGTTGATTGAGCGGGAGACAAGGACGGTATCTTCCACTGGATACCTACTCTACCTTGGTACAACACCGATTTCGTGGAGCTTATGAAAACAAAAGAGCGTCGCTAGATCGTCTATAGAGGCTGAATATGAATCCCTCACTGACATGACTTCTAAACTTGTTTGGGTTAGTCCTTGATCTCAAAACTCTGAATTCGGTATCTACAACAACCTGTTATCTATTGCGACAATCAAGGTTGATGTTGCACTTTCTAGTTAGTTTTCATGGGTAGTTTTCTAGTTAGGATTGAGTCTTTTCTAAGTTTAATGTGTTGTTTTGAGTCGTTCTCGTGGATTTTCATATTATCTTAAGATATGGAGTCTACATAAGTGTGTTTGATGTTTTGTAGGTCTTTGAAGCGTTGAGGAGAAGATATTTCGGTTTTTAAAGCTTTCTAGGAGGTGGTGCTAGGTGTTGTTTGGTGTTGATGTTGAGAGAAGATCAAGAGTCAATGCATGTGAAGATTTGATGATTTAAGAGTGAAGGTTTCAAGGTTTAAGTGCTTGAAGAAGGAGCTAAAGGACGTCTTAAAAGGCCAAGAGCGATTGAAGAAGGAACAATGAAGGAAAGCCAAGCATTGGAGCAAGTTTTGAGCAAGAAATGAGGAAGTTATGTGCAGCCAGAGGGTCGGTGACGACCTAGACATGGTGGGTGACGACCCACTCCGTGTGTTGCCGAATTATTGCTTGCGCCTTAAGTTTGGTTTAGTAATTGTTTTATTTATGGGCCTTTTTAAGATAGATTTTAGTTTCCATATAGATTTATTTCTACCACTATATAAGGATATTTAGGGTTTTATTTCGAGGAGGCTGATTTTGGAAAAAACATTCTTAGGGTTTGTTGTGGAGACGGAACAAGTTGCAAGTTTGGTTTTCTAGTTTTATTTGATTCCAAGCTCTTGGACAATTAGAGAGACTTGGAGGTTTGCTTAAGTTTGTAAGTTTGCTTTTGAATTGAAATTTGTTTGATTTGAATCATGTCTTCTCTTTCGTTTGAGATTGTTGATTGTTTTATGGATCGTGAGTAGTTGATGTCCGCCTTTTTAGTCATGTTTTTAGGGTGTGTTTTTGTGTCTTTTGTGTTTTGTTTTGAGTTGTTTGTGTAGGTTTTCGTATTTTCTTGAGATATGGAGTCTACATAAGCTTTCGTGGTGTTTTGTAGGTTTTTAGAAGCTTTTTGGAGCATTATTTTGAAGAAAGGAGTAAAGACGGTGAAGATAGCACTCAAGCATGAAGAGAAGATGAAGATTAAGCGCTCAAGTAAATTCATTGAAAATCAAGTTTGATCTTGGAAAGAGATAGAGAAATTCGTTACACATAGGAAAAAGAATCGAGTCAATCGGAGTTGTAACGAATCTTCTACGCATGTTTTACTCAAGGTTGTTTTCGACCCTGTCAGGGTCGTTAACGAGGCGTCGGGAGGAGCAACGAGATCCGAGTCGGCGTGTTTAATTAAAGGCTTCTATCTTTTATCTTTTAAACTTTAGTTTAGTAAGTTTTTTATGTTATTAGATAGATAGAAGGGGTATATCTTATTAGAAGATATTATTTCCTTATAGTTAGATTTAAGATAGATTTATTTCCTTAGAGATAGATTTAAGATAGAATAGTTTCTCTATAAATACTCTTGTCTACCCTTTGTTATTCTCTACACAATCAATTGCCTTGGAGGGCAAGTAAGAGGAGGAGAGAAGAGAGAGGGGCGAGAGGACGAGTAGAGAAGATAGCTTGGAGAACAAGTTTTGTTTTGAATTCAAGTTGTAAGCTTTCTTTTTAATTTAATTTGGATGTTTTCAATTATTATGATTTGTGAGTAGTCTCTCTCTCTAAGGTTGGGGGTTGAACCCAACAATGGTTGTGCATGCTTGTTTGTGATCATGATTTGATTGTTTTTATTACATGAATCTATTCTCTTGTTCTTAATCCTTGAAACGAAAGTTGAAAGGAATTTCTCATTCATAGTTGAAGCGAAAGCGGAAACCTTGAATCAGAATAGTCAAATTAGGGTTTTGAAGTGAAAGTGGATCTATCCTAGTTGATGTAGAAGAGATAGATAGTAAGTTTATTGATAGGACGAAAGTTGATTGATTTACTTGCTTAAGTTGACGAAAGTTGACACCTTTATGTTATAAAAGCATGATCTATGTGTTTCATTAGCGTTTGGCATTCATAATTGTTGTTGTGGGGATACGTTTACCTTAGAATTCTTCTTCCTTGATAAAAACCCTAGATTTGTTGATTGCTTGCGTGAGAAGTAATAGAACTTAGCACTGACTTTCTCCCTGCGGACGAACCTGACTCTGCTATACAATAGCGGGGTCTTGATTATAAATTTATTTGTTGTCAAGAAACCCTTTCAACAGTAGTCTACTTTCTAGGGTTGGGGTGAAACCCGACGAGTTATGCATGATTAAGGCATGAATATTTGAATGAACCATCTCTTTCAACAGTCGATCGCTTGATCGAGAGAGAGAGAGAGAGAGAGAGAGAGAGAGAGAGAGACGCAAGTCATGCGAGTCGCGCGACTGAGATCGAGAGAGAAGATGGACGAGCAAGGGGTATTTTGGTATATTAGGTTAGTTTGATATATTTACAAATATGCCACCGTGGAGTTTTTTTGTTATTTTCTTTAAAATCCCAATCTCTAATCTAGACTGTAGATATATTTAATCTAAAGGCTAAAATTGATCCGCATGTTATAGGATAAGAGTTTGTTTTGCAAGAACCAAACTCCTAAGAACATAGTTATAAAGATAATATGTTCATGCATGTGAATTTTTATAAAGTTTATGGGCTAAATCTATCATTGCATGTGGGTTAATAACTAACAAAATATTGAATTAAAAGTTGTTAACCTTCTTAGTAAAAATGATGATTAATCTGATAAGTTTAAACTATATTAAATAAACGGCTTAAAACATATACGGCCTCTCGAACTTGTGTAAATTTGTCATATAGACACCTCGCCTTTATTTTGGCTAATTGAACACTTGAACTTACAAATTCTATCCTATTGAGTACTCCATAGGTGATGTGGCAATGTGCGTGCAAATAACTCTCCCTTGAGCAAGTGAAAGGAGAGAAAAATTATGTTGACTTGGAAAATAATTAAAATTAAAATAAATCTAAAA
This sequence comes from Fallopia convolvulus, assembly GCA_964016875.1. Classification (NCBI taxonomy): domain Eukaryota; kingdom Viridiplantae; phylum Streptophyta; class Magnoliopsida; order Caryophyllales; family Polygonaceae; genus Fallopia; species Fallopia convolvulus. The sequence goes on from OZ024736.1 coordinate 27,944,579, forward strand.
ATCTACTCCGATCCCCTCGTTTTGCTTCTTCCTGTAAATGAGACAAACCCCCTTTCTTTTTTTTAATTAAAAATGGAAAAAAGCCCCCTTTCTTCTCCAAGTGAGATTTGGGGTCGGATGGCGACGGGCATGGAGGCGTGATCGTCAATACCACCTTCGGCTACATCCCGAGGAGTGAAAGGCTCCTTTGTTCTCTGCAACCTTCAGCTACACCCCCGATGAACAAAAGGCCACGCTTCCTGCGGAGACGCCAACGAGCAAAAGGCCGCTCCAATGTCGTCATCTACTTGAGCTGCTGGAATCTCCGACCTCAAATTCAGGCAATCAATTGGATGCAAGGATGTCAACTTCTCCATGTCGGTACGGGACCTTTTTACCCAAATCGAAATCCAGTACAAAAATTCTAGAATTTCAAGATCAAATCATGGGGCCACTATGAATTTCATTCAGATCTATTCATATCTTCAAACAATTTCAAAATTCAAGTCCAAACAAGCCCCAAATTTTAGATCTAAAATATTGGTTTAAGAACCCTAATTTTTGAATCTAAAATTCACTCCAAAAATAAACTAGCATTCTTAATCAACCAACTAAGGTAAGGGAATGCTAGATTAATATATTATGAGACAAGGTTTTGATTCAAGAAAAAAGAATTTGATCTTCCATGAAAGCTTGAACAAGGAGTCAACAAATGAAGAAAAAGACTCACGTATTGATATTTCACCTTTAAATTTTTATTTTGCTTTTATTAAAATAATTAAAAATAATACCATATTTATGGACGTGGCATCTACATGGCGTCCACGTGGCATGAAAGTTTTACAAATCAGCACGCGTATAAAACAAATTACAAAATCTCATTTCCGAGGTGTTCAATAGAACACAAATTAAAGTTTAAGTATTCAATCCGGCCGAAACAAAGGTGAGGTGTCTATATGACAGATTTGCACAAGTTTAGGTGTCTATATATGTTTTAAGACTTAAATAAACTTAATATGTGCATGTGAGATTAAAATGTGTTCTTATAAAGTTTTAAATGCATGCATGACTATCTTAGATTTCACTATAATTTTATAATAAGTAATTCATGACTTATAGAAATTTTTGATCATGAGAATAAATTTTAAGTAGCTTTGCATAAAAATAATGAAGCATGCTAACCATTTATATAATTTATATTAAATATATTTTTGCATGTGGTTTAAAAAGGTTTTCATTTGAATAAATAAAACCTGGCATTTAATTTCTTTTCTTAAAATAAGTATTCTTAAGTTTATAAAATTATTACAAAGTATCAAGTTGAAAATAATAATAAAGAATTATTATTTTGACATTTTCTATCTAAATTATTAAACTAAATAATTTATATTAGCTTGCCTTCTCTTAGAAGAGGAAAATAAGAGAAAGGTTATTTAAAATTAAAATAAGGATTTTAATACATGTTCGTTCATCATTCTTTCGCTTAAACAGGTCGAAGATTAATTGCGAACGTGACTAAGAATTTGTAATTCCGAGTTCTGTATCATCTCGTAGGAAATTCAAGGCAAGTTGTAACCTTTTCGATCTCGATTCAGTTGAACTTCTCTATGTTGGGAACAAACTTGTTCCTTAAATAAATAAACTTAGGATATATCGATTGCTAGAAATAACGACATCTCATTATCATCATTATTATTCGAACGCTAGAAATGAACTTATGACCGATGATTGCGGCCTTGTTTGTTTAAAATGTCTCGTTTAGAGACATCTATTGGAAAAGTATAGGAAAAAGTGTTGGACATAAGTCTTGAACCACTTTTTATAACGTCTCATATTATATGTTAGTCATGACTCTACTCTTACTTCGTTGACTGAAGTCTTAAGCAATTTCAATATAGAAAGGTTTCGTCTAAAGTCTAAAGCAATGTCATACTGAAAATAAATGTCGGTTGAATTCTTAAAGCAATGTCGAAATATAAAGATTTCGTCTAAAGTCTTAAGCAATGCCCCATAAAATGGAAAAGACGACTAAAGTCTCTTACTAATGTCTACGCTATGCCGACATTCAAAATTTATAATAAGGCTAAAGGTTTGCCTGTTCAATCCATTAAATAAACTTATGCTATGTTCTAACTAAGTGTTAGAACTCCGTTCCCTTAAGTGGACTCGGCTCTTTCATAGCCTCCACACCCTTAAAATTCATTAATACTATGTAAAGATAAGTGCTAGTGCACATTAAAAGACATCAAAACCAGGCCGGTTTTCGAAGACTGACACGGCTCTCGGTCCGATAAGGGTGCGAGAGGTTTTCTAGAAACTTGTGTGTAATTAAAACATTCCCAACAATAATCTACTATAAGAAGTTCTACAATCTCGTAGTTCGTTCACTTCGGTTTAGAGTTATCTCGCTTCGAGATATACTCATTTCCGTCCTTAAGCACCACAGAAAGGTAATACATCTCAAACACATTTTGCATAACTCTTTAATGATTTGTTAAATTACCCAAATTACCCTTGAGAAATTCCGTTCTCACTTGCTTAGTCTCCTTAGGCTAATTCCGCTCTTTTCCACATTTTCGCCTGGTATATCTCGCCCTTCGCGACAAATGCCGGACTCTAGGAAACTTCACTCGAAGGGTTAAAGATGAAGGATATCAAGAAAGTTGAAGGAAGGAAGGTCAAGTCTTCTCGAAGATATTTCTCCCGTATTTTGGATTCACTACGCTTTGTAAGAACAAGGTTTTATTAATTTCGCTACTTAAACATTAACATTGATACGACCTTGCCTAGGCTTGGACCCGATCCCGGCCAGCCCGAGACTCCCTAGGCCTTGGCGACCCCGTTGGCGTAGGACTTAGTCATATCATAACTATGACCTAAAGCGGAGGTTAAAAAATTTATTAAACGACACATGTCACTTTCAAATTGGACCGGGTCAATTTATTAAACGACACATATCACTTTCAGATTAGATCAGGTCACCTTTTTTTTTAAATAATCTTTTATTTTTGAATATGATAAATTCTTATTCATGTTTTTAGAATATAGGATAGAAAATCTCATTATTAAACAATCTTTTATTTTTGGATATAATAGATAGGAAGATCATTAGGATATTTTTTTACGTTATCATATAAATTCTAGAATATTTATTTTATTTTAAGATAGAATTGTTTTTTTACTAAAATATCTTAATTAATTAGTTATCTTTGTAAGCGTATATGTATCTATAAATATATTTTAAAGCTATACATTTTCGAGCCACCACGTTGATTATGGCCCCACCATAAATTTAAAAATTAATTTTTATTTATATTGATTTAGCTCTTTCATTGAAATTCTTTTCTATCTATTTATGTGAAAAATTATTTTTAAATTCAAAATAAAATTAAAAATAAAGAAAGTTATTCTATCTTTATCTTTTTATCTATTTATGTAAGAGATTTATCTTAAATTAAATTTTGATAAAAAAAATTCGATATCTAGATAATTAGTTGCCTAAATTTTGAGCTACCAAGTTAATTATGGCTCCACCCTACATTTGAAAATTAATTTTTATTTATATTAATTAAGTTTATATAAATAAAAAAAATTCTATCTATTTATGTGAAAAATAATTTTTAAATTCAAAATTTAATTAAAAATAAAAAAATATTCTATCTTTATCTTTTTTATCTATTTATGTAAAAAAGATTTATTTAAATCAAACATTGATAAAAAAAATTGTATCTAGATACTTACTTTCCTAAATTGAATTTGATAAAAAAAAAATTATATTGTATTTTTCTTAATTTTATTATTAATATATCATTCTCAACATTATTTGTAACCATTTATATTAATTAAAAAAATTAAACATTCTACGAGCAATAAATTACTTATATTAAAATTTATATTTATTTTTAATTATTAAGATCCTATTTATAATATCTATAAAATATTGAATTGTAGTCGTACATGGTACGACGGGTACAACTAGTATTATGTATTTCCCTATTTTAGCATATTCCATTTATGTCTTTCTTAATTTAATTGTTGTTATTTTTAATATTACTATTTATGTTTTATGGGCTTTTGGACGTTGGACCTTGCTTGGATGCAAACCCAAATCCATTAAGCCTTGTTGCCTGTTAGGATTTAGAGAGCCTCCTCTTTATAAGGAGCTCTCGAGCTCATTTATTATTTACGCACACTTTGGATTAGATTATCAGTTGAAGGTTTCTCCTACAACTAATCCTAGTGCTTGCGGCCCATTTTGCATTCAATTGATTAAACGTTCTCAAAAGTTCACGTGTTCCTTGTGTTCATACAAGATCGAACCAATCCAACATTGGTTCGGCCCTTTAAAGCCTTCTGCTTCGCTTATTCGAGACATAATACTCGTGCCAAGTCAAAGATATGTCGCGCCTTCAAACGAGGTCGCATAACTGGTATCAGAGCCACGGTTCGAGTAAGTCTCACGTCTTGTAAGTCGCTCGAATTTTTTTCTTTACGCCATTCTCATTCCATCCAATCCATATCATCCTTGTCTCAATTTGTTAAATCCATTGAAAAAGAAAAGTTGCAAAAAAAAATCCGAGACCTCAGGCTTTGGCCAGATCATCGCCGATTTTTTTCCCATCCCTTGTGCAATTGTGGTGTGAACGTAGACAACCTTGGCATAATTCTCGTGATACTTGCTGAATTTTGTGCGTAAATATTATCCCAATTTTTTTTTCTCTTCGTGGAAGATTTGTGTGTACAATCGTTTTGTATGTGCATGATCAAGTCTGCTTCACTTCCGTCATAACTCACGCATATCTTTCCACCACTATTTCTTAAAGTCGATCTTGTTTTCATAGCATATCCTCATATATCTTTATTTGCATGATCTTATCCAATTTAATAATATCTTTGATTATATGTGCGTGAATTTTGGCATCAAGTCCACCGACCCCTTATTTACAATCTTATTGTTGCCATATCACTCTTGCCTAATCTTATCCAAATTGATATTGCCTAGGGCTGTCAATTACCCACGGGGTGACCGACCCACCCGCTTAACCTACCCGAAATAAACGGGTGAAAACCCAATCAAAGCGGGTGACGGGCGGTTCGAGTGACGGGCGAAACGGGTAATGGGTCGGGTATGGGTGAGATTTTATCACCCAATAACCCACCCAATAACCCGACCCGTCAACCGACCCATCACCCGTTTGACCCAAACCACCCGTTTTACCCGTTTCGCTCTATATAAATTATAATATATATGGGCCCTTAAAATCACATATATATAAATTATTTTGGGGCTTTGATAAAAGCCCATTTATTTTCCAGCCCATTTATATGCCTGAAATGAATATTGCCTCAGTCCGTAACTTCGTTAGTGAGGGTTAGTCCATTCGGGTACACTTTTCATTTCCAAATTCCAAGTTCCCAACCCTAGTAGTGGTTGCGCTCTTGAAAATTCAGAACCATCGTCGACCTCCTGAATAGCACCGCAGCAGTGCAGCACTTTTCGTCAATTAGAAGTCCAAAACCACCGTCGACCTTTTGTTGCCCTGTTCTACACCTCTTCCAACGCCATTGTTTCCCCAACCGTCTACAGCGGTTATACGGGTGAATGGGTCACCCATATAACCAGCGGGTGACAGGTGGTTTGGGTGACGAGTAGAATATTTCACGGGTGACGGGTGGGTTGGGTGGAACATTTTAACTTACGGGTCGGGTGGTGGAAGTGCTCCACCCACCCATAAATCGACCCATTGACAGCCCTAATATTGCCCCATCATTGTCCGTATACATACTTTCCATTAGCAAATCAATATTGTTTCTTAATTGAGTCCGGTTCAGATGCGAATGGGCGCTAATGTGCGAAATAAGAAAGAACAAGAGCCGTTGGATCAAGAAAAATCAAAGGCGCTGATCATTTCACTTAAAAAGGGAAAAAAACGGCACGGGCGAATTTTTGGCGAATTATTCGCGTATTTTTGAAAAAAAACGAAAATAGGACACGCGCCCGGATTGTTCATCGAAATTGTGGATTTGTTCATCAGTATTGTGGATTTGTTCATCAATACTACGGATTTGTTCATCAACAATGTGGATTTGTTCATAACACTTTGGCGTATTTGTTCATTGGTTTTGAAATATTTGTTCATCGGTTTGTGCATATTTGTTCATTAGTAACGTAAATTTGTTCATTGGTTTATGGATATTTGTTCATTCATGCATACATATTTTTTCATTGTTATATACATATTTGTTCATTGGTTTTGACATATTTGTTCATCGGGTTGTGCATATTTGTTCATTGGTTTATGCATATTTGTTCGTTGCCTTTCATATATAATTGTTCATTGCTAGATGCATATTTGTTCATTAGTAACCTCTTAACATAACCATATTATTGCAAAGTCAGATTCTTTATCTATTATTCTTTGTATTCAAGTTTCTAAATCAAACTTATCTTGTTTAGGTATACTACATTTAGCACTTCATTCGTATTGACAAGTTAGCTTTAAAGCACTTCATTTGTATTATCCTTTGCATTCAAGACAGCCTTAAAAGTACAAAATAAATACAAAAAAAATGCACAAATAGATAGTCCTAAATGTACAAGTTGATGATATTAATAGTCCTAAATGTACAAATTGATGGTATTGACACATAAACATATGTATATTTCTATTCACAAATAGGATATATCAATGAACAAACAAGGTTATATCAATGAACAAATATGGGTATCTCAATGAACAAATATGGGTATCTCAATGAACAAATAATGGTTTATCAATGAACAAAGAAGGTTATATCAATGAACAAATAGTAGTATATCAATGAACAAATAGTAGTATATCAATGAACAAATATTGGTATATCGAAACTAATTATATGTGCATAAAAAAACTATATAATATTGTATTAATACACATAATTAAGGTTAAAACATAAAATTAAAAAGTTTAAAATCGATGAACATTGTTATCAAAAACTCGATGCACAAATAGTTAGTATTGATGAACAATCGGTCAATATTGATGAACAAATCGCCAGTTTTGATGAACAAATTTGGCGCGTCTCATAAAAATGTATTTTTCGAAAAATTCGGGAATAATACGGGAAAAATTCGTCCGTGTCATATTTTATTGAAAAATACGTGAATAATACGGGAAAAATTAGCCCGTGCCGTATTTTATTTTTTTTAATGAATGTTTAATCAGGGACATTGATTTTTTGGAATGAACGAACGAGATTTATTCTCTATTCTCACATGGGCGCCCATTCGCACGGAACTCTTCCCCATTTGTTAATTATATTTCTTGGTTTGTTAATTAGTGCACGATCTTGTTACTTCCCATTAGCAAATCACGTGCACTTTCATACGCGTGATAATTTCTCCTATTTATTAGGATCTTGATTGCAAACGGTTCAAAAAAAGGTCGGAACCGATTGTGTTTATTAAAAAAAATCAGTTTCGGTTGTGACTTAAAAAAAAAGATAGAGGGTAACCCTAAACACATCTCTTTCATCTTATTTGCCTTCCGTCGTCTTTGTTTACGCACATATTGGTTTGATTACTTGGTTGTGTCCTTGTTGCTTTTACTACCACCATATTGTGCTAGCCTAAGCTGCCCTCACAGCTGACCAAAATTAACCGAACCCTTGCGTGAAAAATTTGATTTGAGTGCATAGATTTGTGAGTTTCTATACCATTGGTTCGCTTTTACTCCTGCCTTGTGATGAGGTTTTTTTCAGTCGTTTACCTATCAAAGAATCCTAACTTGACCAATCTGAGTAGAATGGTAAGCAAGGGTCGATCCCATAGAGACTCGTGTATGAATGTTATTACTTAAGTGCCAAGTAACTAATATGGGTTTTTTTTGGAATGATTAATCTAACCTAATATGCAATAATAAAACTAACTATGAATGCAAAAGTTGATTGTAAATATATATGAGAGAAATATGCTCAACTAGTTAAATCCATCATAGATATGCTTATTGATCATCGATTCTCCTGATTCTCAATTCCCTTGAATAATCTATTGTGGATTATACTCCTACTAAGGATTATGACCCGAACATCATAAATAGTTGAAAGAACTAACAGTCTAAACAACCCTAATCATTTAACAACCTAAAACAACGTCTAGATTCAATTAAACGACAGCTTTACGAATCAAGTTATCAATAGAAACAAACACTTAGAGCAAACAGACATCTAAGTTATTGTGGATTTATTCCCTTTTACAACTGAATATCCCGAACGGGTCTAAACAATTATAGATGCTACTTTATCTAATCAACCTCGAACGGGACTTGATCAGATTAGTTGTAAATTAACCTAGAAATTCTATTAGGTGATCAATCTAACAAAACCCTAGAATAATTCTGATTCAATTAAGCACAGAGAATAAAACCTATTCAAGTTGATGAGAATCAATCAAACCTCACAATATTATGCAATCTATGATTTCAATAACTAGTCAAACACAAGAGAAATTAGCAATGCATAATTAAAATAAAACAAACTTACAAGAGGTTCAAAGATTGCTCCTTTGAGAAAACTCTCTCCAAAGAAAACCCTAGACTCCAAAGTTGATCAAAATTTATCTAAGAATACACGAACCTAACGTATTTATATGTCTCTAAAAATAACCCTCATAAGATATATTAAACCATACAACTCAGAAATCATAAGCCCATAAATCCAAATGTCAAAGCCCAACATCAAAACTCGGCCCAAATCCAACGCTCGTGAGAAACGCCAGATTGCGCGGCTTCGGCATGCATTGCGCGGCCGCGCTTTCTCCTCCCCGCGCAATTGGCTCTCAGACGAGATTGCGCGAGCTGCTACGCGGCTTCAACCCCGCGCACTTGCTTGACTTCTTGGCTCGATCTTTCTTGCCTTGGCTCTTCATCCTAGTGCATCCTAGCTTCCTTAGCCTCGTCCATCTCGTCCATCACCACCATGTTCCATCTGCACTCGCCCCGCTGTTGCTCCTGAACCTAAAAACCTGTAAAACCGAGCAAACCAGCGCATAACACCCGCCAACACAAGAACCTAAAAACTACCTAAAAACTAACCAAAACCTAACCAAAACATATATAAAACATGCATCTAAACTACTCCTATATGCGAGCTATCAAATTCTCCCATGCTTAACCCTTGCTTGTCCTCAAGCAAGACATAAATCTAATCACACCATAAAAATGCAATCTTACATCCACTTGCTTGTTCTCATGTAATTAAAAACTCAACCAAGACTTCTTAGCATGCATTATAATTAGCAAAAAGTAAAGACCATTCATTCATCCTAGACCTCACCAAGGAAATTGTGTTTTGCACTCAACACTCAAGTGTATAAAGGGTATGTGTTTCACTCAAAATCAACCAATGAAAACTAGACTACCATATGCTTGCATCAGAGTTCTAAATCTCCACCGCTGGGGATCAAATACATAACAAAAGTCATGAGGTCTTTTTCCGGCTTGTAATGGGGCCAAGGTAAAGAGAAATTTGGAAGGGATAACATTTGGCATGTGGTGCTAAATCCGGGATAAAGAACTAATCCTAAACCCATTTTAACACTTTCTTCTCAACTTCCTCCACACTTCTTTCTACCAACTTCATTACATTTACATTCAAACACTTTGCTTTTTTTTTTCTTTCTTTTGCCTCTTTTCAACTCTTTCTTGCTTTGCTAATGAAGACTAATAACATTTAAGCACTTTTTCTTTTGCTTATTTTGCAACAAACTTCATCTTCATTTTTTTTCAACTTTGAACACAAGAGTTTATTTCCTCTTTTTCTCCTACTTTTCATCCAACTCCCCCATACTTATACATAACTCACACAATATAACCAAAACCTAAAGTCATAAATCCCGGATTATGGGTCAAGCTTATTCGGCTATGGATCATTTTGTGGAGCTAATAAAAATAGGTTTCAAGCTCAAAAGAACGGGGTGTCAAAAACATGGATCTTGTAGGGTAGGAAGGGAAATAATAGGATATAAAGAAACATTGCCTCAATCACTTTAATGTAATGCATTCAATCATATAAAGCAGCCTCAAAATAGAGTATTAACACAAGTTCTAGAGCTAGATAATCATGGTGATAGACTCAAGCATGTAGAGAACAAATATATCATGAAAGGCCAAAATCAAATCTCACAAGGCTAATTGTTTTGTCTAGAACTTCAGAATGAATTTTAAAACTCAAGCTAAATACATGCTCCATCCTATAATCAAGTCATTTAATCAATGATCATGCTTATATAATATCCACTTCAGTAAATCATGCAAATCATGGGTTAGAACTTATACTTAACTTAGAAACACAAGAGGAATCAAACAATGGGGAAATAAGAACCTAAATGCAATATTTTTGTATTTTTTTAAATTTTCTAAATTTTTTTTTCTTTTTCAGTTTTCAAGGTTTTAATCAATGCATGCAGAATTTTTAAATATGACCTAATCTAAAGCAAACTATATGCAATGCAAACAAGTAATTCCCTTCCCCCATGCTTAAAACATATTTTGTCCCCAAAGTATAGTAAAAAGGTTAGGAAAGAGAAAAACTCACAGAACCTAGTTGTCCGGGTAATAGGGCGGAAAATCTTGTGGTGGCGGTGGCTGGTACTCCGGATGAACCTCTGGCTGCGGTGGATAGTATGGTGGAATCTGCTGAGCTGGTGGTGGCTGATATGGTGGGAACTGAGGATACGGTGGATCTGGAAAGGCGTACTGCGGATAAGACTGATGAGGAGGATAGCCCGTTGAACTCCAGCCATCTAATCTAGTGTTGAGCAGTCTGAACTGCTCATCTTGACGGGCTTGAAAAGCAGCAATCTGCTGATCCTGATGAGTCTGATATGATGTGAACCTTTGATCCACATAACCACGCATGTCCTGGAAACCCTGATCGATGTGAGATGTCATACTGTCGTAGCTCTGCGTGTTCTCCAACTGCATCTGTCTCATCATCTCCATCATCTGGTTGTACTGTGTATCACCTCCAACTGGTATAGATGGGTCAAAGTGTTGTTGTTGGGTATCCTCCTCAGACTCATCCTCCTCCTCTGTGTCTTCAGCCTCAGCAAACTCTTCCTCTTCATCTTTTTCTTCTTCCTCAACCATAGTGAAATCCTCATCCATTTCCTCCTCTTCAGACTCCTCAACAATAATTGGGGCCTTATTTTTACCCCTAACTGGGCCCCTGACAGTAATCACATCCAAATCTTCATCCCGGGGTTCAATGTACCAGTTAGTCGGGCTGTTTCCAATCTTGACTCGGCTCCCATCAGGAAGCTTCATTGCTCGCCCAGAATCTCCAAGCACCCAATAGTAGGAGTTCCTGTAGAAATATAGGACCCCCATCTTCTTCAGCATAGTGAAGTTGATTGCCACCGGTGGGATATCAACTCGTAACCTGCTCAGATCAACACCAAAGTGCTTGGCCAGATGGATCACAATCCCACCAATACAGATAGCTCCTCCACCCTTATTTGAAACATGGTACACATGATTCATCAACATAACACCCATACTCATCCTTTTTCCTTTCAGCAAAGCAGCCAATACAACCACATCTTTCTTTGGGCAATTGTTTCCACCTTCACCCCGTCCATTCATGCTACCAGAAATAAACCGTTGAAAAACTTTGATGGCGGGATGAGTGATGGGAGAAACCTTTTCTTGGGTTGGGTTATAAGTTCTTTTCCCTGTTATGGCTCTCTAGAAATGTTTATCAGCCCATGTAGCTTCAGTTTCAGTAAGCACGACATCATTGTCATAGATATGCAGGAACCCAAACGCTTGCTTGACCTCTCTCAAGGTCATCTTCCTCCTGACACCTCCGAGTCAGAACTTAATCTCCCCTTCTCTTCTGAAATCAATGGAAAAGGTACTCAGGAACTCTAGTGTTAACCCCTTGTAAGTTGGTTCACACAGCTTCAAGAACTCTCCCATTCGTAGAGGCGCCGCTATCTCATTCAACAGATGATCAATCCCAATCTCATTCATCAGGTTCCAATCAATGAACCTGGTTGCTGCCCATTTCCTATCCTTCAGAAGCTCAAATTTGATCACATGATTGTCCTTTGCCAAACTGATCCCAAAAGTTTCTTGGATCCTTTCTCCCACCACGGCAGGGGGAGCATAAGCGGCTCGGGATGATGATGCAGTATCTTTTCTACTTCTTTTAGGAGCCATTTATACCAAAAATTTACAGAAACCTGCACAACACCACAAACGGACCAAGCAAACACAATTTTTGTTGTCCCGGCAAGGACAACCACAACAATATTTCACAAATAATCGCTCAAACACTCACTTCCCCCACTACCTAGAACAATTTAATAAAAATTTAATCAAATTTTAATCAAATTATGGGTGGATTTCGGATTTATGCAAAAAGCTTAAATAAAACACGAATCTATGCTAGAATCATGCAATAAACAAACTTTTGTGAAGAACTTAAGCCTAAATCCGAGCCTAAAGGGGTCAAATTCGGGTTTTTTTATAGTGAAACCTAGATCTAGATTCAACTATGTAAAAACCGAAATTGAATGGGGGTTTGAGACACTTACTTGAATCCTTGTTGATTTTGATGTTGTTGGCTCGATTTGTGGTTAAAATCCGTTTGGAATGGCTTGGATGGAGCTTGAACTTGCCTTCAATGGAGGATAGAGGGAGAGGTTGAAGAAGGAGAAGGGCGGCGAAGTGGATGGGGGAAAGAAGGAGTCGGGCTTCTAATTAAAATATATCCCGAAAAAATTGCCAATTGCGCGGCATCGCGCCGGATTGCGCGGCCGCGCAATTGCGAAGCCGTGCAATTGCCTCCCAGTTGGGATTGCGCGGCTTTGGGGCTATGGACTGCGCGGCCGCGCATTTAGCAACCCAAGCCGCACAATCCCAACTGAGTTGGCATTGCTCGGCTTGGTTACAGATTGCTTGGCCACGCAATTTTTGTCCCTCTTCCGAGTATTTCTGTACTTCATGGCTTGCCCGAGTTTATCTAAAATTTGAGGATTATTTCTACCTAAACTAACTAATAAAAACAAAATATTTAAAATGGAAAGCAATAATCAAAGCAAAACTATACTAAAACATGGGTTGCCTCCCAAGAAGCGCTTGTTTAACGTCATTAGCTTGACGTAAAAAGGATATTAAGAAGGATACGAGCTGTGGAATTCGATCTCCTTCACATCGAATCCCATCTTCAGTGTGCCCTGCGGTATGTTGATCCTTGTATTCGCAGTTTTCAAAAATGGTCGTCCTAGCAACATCGAAATCTTTCCAACTCCCAATCCCATGTCCATCACTAGAAAGTCAGCCGGAAACATCAAGCAATCCACCGTAACCCATACATCTTCAATTTTTCCTTTAGGCCTTACAGTGGAATGATCAGCCAGCTCTACTATGGTCCGAGTTTCTTTTAATGGTCCCATACCAAGTTTCTCATATAGGGACGAAGAAATCACATTGACAGATGCACCTAAATCAATTAAAGCTTCATTCACTTTGGTGCTTCCAATAGTGCAAGGGATAGTGAACATGCCAGGGTCGCTGCACTTCTCGGGCAAACGCTTTTGAAACACAGCAGACACATGTTCTTTTTCTTTGAATTGCTTCTGACTTTTCTCCTTCTGTCCCCTTTTCAGAGTACACAACTCCTTCAAAAACTTGGCATACCGAGGTACACTCTTGATTAGATTCAGTAGCGGGACATTAACTTTGCATGCACTGAAGACCTCAAACAGCTCTTTGTCATTCTTCAATTTCCGGGTTTCTTTCAAGGCCTCATGAAATGGTGGGACAGGCACATAGGCTTTCAGAAGGGGTTCAGATTTGCCTTTCAGATCGCCTAGATTGCGCGGCGTTGCACAACTTTGCGCGCCCACGCTTTCACCCTCGACCCCGCGCAATCCCAACTGGGAGCATATTGCGCGGGTTGAACATTGCGCGGGCGCGCTTTTAGCAGCCAAACCGCGCAATCGGTCCTCGTTTCATTCTGTTGATTCTTCAGCTTTGCTCAACTGATATACTTGTCCCGCCTTCGAACCATCATAAATAGAGACAAAACTGACATTTGCCCTCGGGTTAAGCTCTGTCTGGGACGGTAGCTTACTTGAATCTCTGGCTTCCAGTTTGCTCATTGCCTTAGCAATCTGACTGACTTGATTTTCCAGATTCTTTATACTAGACTTGGTTTCCTGTTGAAGCTGAGTTAGAGAACCATGTATTGTCGAAACTGTCTGAGTCAGACTTCTGATCATCTGGTCAGTGGACATATCATTCTGATTCACTCCTTGAGCCTGAGATTGGAAAGGTGGTCTGAATTGAGCTTGGCCACCTTGATTGTTGAACTGCTGAGTGCTTGGATTGCCATACCTCAGATTAGGATGATCCCTCCAGCCTGGGTTGTAGGTGTTGGAGAAGGGGTCATACCTCGGCCTAGGTGGTCCATATCCTCCCACTGTATTCACCTCAGCTTTTTGATCTTGGAGTGTAGGGCAAGCGTCAGTGGGATGCATGTTATCAAAGCAGATTTCACAAGATTTCACCTGCTGTCTACCACCCTGCTGCAACAGCTGCTTCATCATCATTTTCAATTCAGTGACTTCATCTTGGATTCTTGTATTAGCCACCACTAAATTTGCAGCTCTCGAGCTAGTCTCTTTTTTGAACTGTCTTGTGCCCTCAGACAGTTGTGTAAACAGGTCAAATGCAGCAGCAGGAGTTTTGTTGAGAATGTGACCTTGGCAAGCTGCATTGACCATTCTTCTCTCATCATCCAAGAGGCAATTGAAAAGATACAGAATCAGGTCTTGATCAGTGTAGCCATGGAAAGGACAGCTGGCTACCAACCTCTTGAACCTCTCATAATACTCGTACAAGGACTCATTAACTTCTTGTTCGATGTTACTGATTCACTTTTTCAGATCGTTGAGCCTTGTAGCAGGGAAGTACTTCTCCAGAAAAGCTTCCTTCATCTTAGCCCATGTATCAATACTTCCCGGAGCCAAGTAGTAAAACCAGTCTTTAGCCTGATCCTTGAGAGAAAAAGGAAAAGCTCTCAGCGCGATCTGGTCATGAGTTACATCAGCAGGCTTCATGCTTGAGCACACAGCATGAAATTCAGAAAGATGCTTGTTGGGGTCTTCACCACTATGCCCATGGAATGAAGGCAAAAGGTGGATCAACCCGGATTTCAGCTCAAACTTGACTCCCTCACCGAGAGCAAGGAATTGCACCGCCAATGGCTGTTGTGTCAGATTTGGTGCGGTCAACTGTCTCAGAGTTTGGTCACCCATCTCAGCAGATTCAGATTCAGAGTCAGATTCTTCAAGAAAGAATGGTAAGGTCTGAAAGTGATTCCGGATTTCCTTCCCTAGCTTGAAGAGTGTCCTGTCAATATCTGGATCAAATAACAGGGGAGATGAGTTAGTAGCACGGGTATGAACCATATAACAGGTTCACACCCAAAACAGCACAAAAGTAATAAACACAAATAGCGACGAGTCCCCGGCAACGGCGCCAAATTTGATGAGGTTTTTTTCAGTCGTTTACCTATCAAAGAATCCTAACTTGACCAATCTGAGTAGAATGGTAAGCAAGGGTCGATCCCACAGAGACTCGTGTATGAATGTTATTACTTAAGTGCCAAGTAACTAATATGGGGGTTTTTTGGAATGAATAATCTAACCTAATATGCAATAATAAAACTAACTATGAATGCAAAAGTTGATTGTAAATATATATGAGAGAAATATGTTCAACTAGTTAAATCCATCATAGATATGCTTATTGATCATCGATTCTCCTGATTCTCAATTCCCTTGAATAATCTATTGTGGATTATACTCCTACTAAGGATTATGACTCGAACTTCATAAATAGTTGAAAGAACTAACAGTCTAAACAACCCTAATCATTTAACAACCTAAAACAACGTCTAGATTCAATTAAACGACAGCTTTACGAATCAAGTTATCAATAGAAACAAACACTTAGAGCAAACAGACATCTAAGTTATAGATGCTATTTTACGAATCAAGTTATTCCCTTTTACAACTGAATATCCCGAACGGGTCTAAATAATTTTACGAATCATGTCTCTAAAAATAACCCTCATAAGATATATTAAACCATACAACTCGGAAATCATAAGCCCATAAATCCAAATGTCAAAGCCCAACATCAAAACTCGGCCCAAATCCAACGCTCGTGAGAAACGCCAGATTGCGCGGCTTCGGCATGCATTGCGCGGCCGCGCTTTCTCCTCCCCGCGCAATTGGCTCTCAGACGAGATTGCGCGGGCTACTACGCGGCTTCAACCCCGCGCACTTGCTTGACTTCTTGGCTCGATCTTTCTTGCCTTGGCTCTTCATCCTAGTGCATCCTAGCTTCCTTAGCCTCGTCCATCTCGTCCATCACCACCATGTTCGATCTGCACTCGCCCCGCTGTTGCTCCTGAACCTAAAAACCTGTAAAACCGAGCAAACCAGCGCATAACACCCGACAACACAAGAACCTAAAAACTAACCAAAACCTAACCAAAACATATATAAAACATGCATCTAAACTACTCCTATATGCGAGCTATCACCTTGTCATGTCTCATACAGGAATCCACCGAAGACGCTTTGCCAGGTATGATGACCCTGAGGCGTTTTTGGATTGGGCAAAGCACATGGCCATCTACTTCAGCCAACAAGACTATGACAAATTTGTGCGATGTGACATCTGTATTGGTTGTTTGAGTAGCTACGCTCGGGATTGGTTTGAGCATTTGGAGGATGATCGATGGTATAGGAAGCGGTGGCCTCCAATTGAGACATGGTGCCAACTTGTGTACCACGTGGCTCAACACTTTGCTCCTAATGTGGACACCGTGCCGATCTTCGAGTCCCTACTCGAGTCCACTTTGGCACCACAACCGATTCTAGTGTCAGAGTGCAGCAAGGCCACCGCGCCTTCCGTTTCGGGTCCTTCACTTGAGGTCGAAGACGCGCCAAAATCGCTACCAACACCGACACCTTCCTTGGCCTTGTCTTCGACGCCGGATTATCCACTTCCCATGCCCTTACCTTTGTTTTCTGATGCCGAGTCAGAGATCCACTTTGAGCCTACATCGACACCATACATATTGACTTTCGAGAAGACCGAGGTCGATGAAAAGCTCCACTTCATTGATATTTTGGTCGCCTTTTCCTTCACCAACTCGAAGCGATGACGCTTTGAATCTAAGCGTGGGAGAATGATGCGACCTTGCCTAGGCTTGGACCCGATCCCGGCCAACCTGAGACTCCATAGGCTTTGGCGACCCCCTTGGCGTAGGACTTAGTCATATATTATGTATTTCCCTATTTTTATCATATTTCCATTTATGTCTTTCTTAATTTAATTGTTGCTATTTTTAATATTACTATTTATGTTTTATGGGCTTTTGGACGTTGGGCCTTGCTTGCATGCAAACCCTAGTCCATTAAGCCTTGTTGCTTGTTAGGGTTTCGAGAGCCTCCTCTTTATAAGGAGCTCTCGAGCTTATTTATTATTTACGCACACTTTGGATTAGATTATCAGTTGAGGGTTTCTCCTATAACTAATCCTAGTGCTTGCGGCCCCTTTGCATTCAATCGATTAAACGTTCTCAAAAGTTCTTGTGTTCCTTGTGTTCTTACAAGATCGAACCAATCCAACGTTGGTTTGGTCCTTTAAAGCCTTCCGCTTCGCTCATTCGAGACCTAATACTTGAGCCAAGTCAAAGATCTGTCGCGCCTTCAAACGAGGTCGCATCAAACATGCTATTTTGAAACAATTTAAGATGTAATGATAATGATAATATTTAAAGTCTCAAAATTGAGCACATTTTTATAACATGTATTATCGTTAAATTTTCGCTTTTTATTTAACTTAAATACCTTATAAATCCTTGGGTGACTTTGGATGGTAAAATCTGAGGTCATTGGCGGTAATTCCCATAGTTTACAAACATGTGTGGATGATCTTTGTCAATAAAGCCAAGAGGTTGGGCAATGAAAACATTTTCATGAAGAGTTCCTTGGAGGAATGCATTTCTTATGTCAAGTTGGCAAATGGACCAGCTTTTGAGGACGACTATGATGAGAATCACTTGGACCATAATCGGTTTAATTACAGCATTGAAAGTTTATGTGTAGTCACACCCAGGTCTTTGATGAAAACACTTTACGACGAGACGAGCTTTGTAGCGTTCAATGTAGCAATCGAGACGATACTTGATTCGAAATATCCATTTGCATCCTACTAAGTTTTGAGTAGGATGACTAAGGACCAAGGACCAAGTATCGTTTGAACATAGTGCTTTAAACTCATCTTCCATTACAGTATGCCATTCCGAGATTTTTAGGGCTTGAAGAATTATTTTGGGTTTTTGTGGTGGAAGAGTGGTTGCATGGAGGTTAAACTTTTTAATGGGTTTGTGAATATTTTTTTTTGGAACGTGTTACGATTCGAAAGATGTGATCAGAAGATACGTTTTAAGAATTGCTAGGTTGTGATATAGAGTGAGCGGATTTTGGGTTAAATTCAGTGGATTAACTCGGTTCGGATATCTAGTCTGAGTTGGAGTGTCGGCAGGCTAGGATTGGAATTTTATTGGGTACTCCATTTTGATTTCTCTTTCCATGATACCGATCTGGATACCCGACCATCTCAAAGCAGTCTTCCTTCACATGTCCAATAATGTTGCAATATGAGTAGAGTTTCTTCTCATCCTTTCCCTTCCTTGGATCTTTCCTATCAATGTTGTTGCCTCTAGTTTCAACATTTGGTGACTGCTTGAATCCACCATCATATTGATTCTTTGAGTTGACAGTAAATGCTAAGATTCTAGGATAGAACTAAAGATATGCTTCTGCTTTTCCACCTGGAGCAAAAGGTAGTAGCGCTATTGACTGTTGGCAAGGATCATGTGATAGTATTTGACTCTTCATTGAGTCATAATCTGGATTCAAATTCACCAGGAAATGCATCAGTCTATCACGGTTTTATAGCTCTTGAACTTTAGCTAAGACATAACAATTGCACTTTTGTAGAGCACCACAATTGCAAGTTGACAAACCACTCATGAATTGCAACTTATCCCAACACTATTTCAATTTGTTGTAATACCTAATTATTGATACATTTCCCCGATTGATTCTCATCAACTCTTGTTCTAGCTGAAAAATGAGTGGAGCATTGCTTAGACTATACCTTTCTAAGATTTCCTTCCAAAGTTCATAAAATCGAATCAACATAAACAATTGAACCAAAAATCTCAACAGTCATTGACTTTAAAATCCAACAAGCAACCATTCTGTCCACCCTCTCCCATTGAAATATTTCTACCAGATCATTTGTCGGCTTCACAATTGTCCCCTTTATGAATCCTAATTTTAGCTTGGATCCTGGGGCCATGTGAATTTAGCGATTCCAAGTCACGAAATTACTACCATCAAAAGGAATCGTGGGCAACGACATGCCTGGATAATCCGAGCACAATACATTGAGTGGATCCCCCTGCGAATTCCCCTGGTTTTGTGTCATTTGAGCGATGTGAGCCAACAACCTCGTGTTTGCATCTTTGCCAATCATCTTCTAAAGATTTCTCACTCGATTCACTCGTTTTGTGGAAGGAAAAGAAGAACGAACTCTCATCTCTCTTTCTGACTCTGATTCGATCAATTTGACCTTGCTTTGATACCAAGAAGAGTTTGAATGAGGTTGTGTTTCAGTTGATTTGAGCTAAGGAACACGAGAAGAAATTTGAAAGAAAGCTTTTCACTGTTTCATTTAACGAGAACAATTACAGAATTTGCTTTCTATAGTCTTTGTTGCCAGGTTGCTAACTCTAACCGTTAATCCAAGATGACTAATCTTGGTTACAAAAATAACTCTAGTTCTAGATGAAAGTGAAAGCGCAATACATGCTAAGTGGCGCGTGACTTTCATAACTTGAATAGAAATCTGTTATCATCGCTTTATCGACGTGTTTTGGCCTATAGCTCAGAGTCTCAGTACCCCTTATCCTTTATCTTATCGCCGTCGATCAAAATATTGCTGATGAAGCTTCCCCAATTTTCAAGTCCGGAGCCAGGCAGAGAAGAGAAATGGAGTCAGCGAGCAGAAGACTGTCACGCCTCGCCGGCCAATTGATTCCCGTCGACAATCTTCATACCGGAACCCTCGGGTTCTGTAATACTTCGTCGTCGAGTTCAATGAACGATAGCTTCCATCGGATTCACGGTGAGGTTTCCAGTCATCCGGTTACTTGGCGGATTGCATGTGATGAATCCGGCAAGGAGTTCACCGACATTATCTACGAGAAGGCTGTCGATGAAGGAATTGCAAAGGTCTGGACCTCAGAATCTGGTTCTGAATTGCTATCCGAATTTTTATCGGTGTTAATTTTGAATAATTTATGCGATTAGATTACGATTAATAGGCCGGAGAGAAGAAATGCGTTTCGTCCTCTGACAATCAAGGAGCTAATTCGAGCCTTCAATGATGCCAGAGACGATACTTCTATTGGTGTGATCATTCTCACTGGGAAGGTAGCTTTGATTTCGAAGCTTGTAACTGATTGTGTAATTTAGCTAGGGTTTTGATTTTGAAGCCCGGCCGTGTTCTTGCAGGGGACCAAAGCATTTTGCAGCGGTGGCGACCAGGCGTTGAGGGGCAAGGACGGCTATGTTGATTTTGAAAGTTTTGGCCGTCTCAATGTCTTGGATTTGCAGGTATAAAGTGCTTAGAAAACTGAGATTCTAAACCCCAGGATTTAATTCATCAAGTAGTTGAAGAAGCGTAAGGAATTGTTTGTTCACAAGTTGCTGAATCTCTGGCCCTTTGTATGTACAGGTGCAGATTCGTAGGCTTCCAAAGCCAGTAATAGCAATGGTAAACTCCAATGCTCTTCTTTATCTTTTTTCCTTCTTCTAGCATTGCAGTCTCAGTTGTTCTCTTTCTCCCACTCAAGGTTGCTGGATATGCTGTTGGAGGAGGGCATGTATTACATATGGTCTGTGATTTGACTATAGCTGCAGATAATGCCGTGTTTGGCCAAACTGGTCCCAAGGTGCTTGTTTTATTGCTCTATTTTCTGTGTTGTATCAATAATAAGACTCCTAAAGCTACATTGGAAGTTATTGCTGACTTGCTGTTATTTGTGCACTGATTAGGTAGGCAGCTTTGACGCCGGATATGGAAGCTCCATTATGTCCCGTTTGGTAAGCCTCTTCAATGAAACTCTCAGATTGTTTTCTTGCAACGCATTTGTTTGATTGGATTGAGGATGATGGTGCAGATTGGACCTAAGAAGGCACGGGAGATGTGGTTTTTAACAAGGTTCTACAAAGCCTCCGAGGCTGAGAAGATGGGGCTTGTTAACACTGTTGTACCAGTAAGTTGAATCTTGCATTTGTTTATATACATGCTCACTAAAATTAGAAACCAATGCACTTGTTCCCATGTTTTAGTTGGAGAATTTGGAACAAGAAACGATCAAATGGTGTCGAGAGATCCTGAGAAACAGTCCAACTGCAATCCGGGTGCTTAAATCAGCTATCAATGCAGTTGATGATGGTCATGCTGGACTTCAGGTTTTGTATCATATTTTTATTTATGCATATAGTTTTTCAAATTCAATTAATAGAAATACGATGGCACCCATTGATGAATGTTTGTAGGAACTCGGAGGCAATGCTACACTTGTATTTTATGGAACTGAGGAAGGGAATGAAGGGAAGACAGCTTATACAGAAAGAAGGCGCCCAGATTTCTCCAAGTTTCCACGTTTACCTTAAGACAGATTGATGTAACTTATTTTGCTTTGCGCATATGTTAATTTTTGGATCTTATTTCCCTTTTTCTTCCATTAAAGATTGTCTGTACTACTGTTATATGTGCTTGTAATTTCATAAACTAGACATCAGTTGCATTTGAAGTTGCCATGATTTATCATGATAAATTAATGATGAGCTTGAAAGATGGAGGATTGGGCTATAGCACAATTGACCCAGCGAAGGATTGGGCTAGCCCAATTAACCCAGACACTTTGCACTCTTGTATCATTAGGGTAACACAACCTTAAATTCTTACTTCACCTCAGCTTATAATATTTCCAAATACTTTCATTATTAATTAATAATGATATGTTTACGTAATTTTCAAATTAAACCAGCGCTAAACCATTAAAAAATGATTGGGCAGATGCAATCGATCGCTTGTTAATTATGTAACGTAGAACAATAACATTACCCTAGTCTTGATTTTGTAGAATTTAATGCGTTGATGTACGCACCCTTATGCTGAATATGTCAATAGGGTGTTTAAGAAAGTCCCATAAAAAAACAAAGCAAACACACAGCCAAAAAACAAATTGAACGTCGAAATTAGGAAAAACACACCACACCTCTCGAAAAAAAAACCTGATAAAATAAGGTTCTTTTGCTCTAAATCTATCCTTTCAGATATTCCAGTTCTAAGTTATCTCTTCGGTGAGTGATAACACGGTGAGATCTTGCCTAATTATCTTCTTTTAACTCTTTTTGGACTGATGTCTTCCCCCTAAGGGGGTCCCAAAAACTAATCCTTCACCCCTACACATTGGAGCATCAACCCTCTTCCTCCTCTGCCCACTCTCCGTTCACACCGTTCTCAAAGCAGAGGAGGAAGGGTGGAGCAGAACATACCACGAGCTCTTTGTCCCACACATCTATCCAGAAGCAAGTGTAGTTCACCCGTTTCACCGAATGCTCTTATCTCTCGGCAAAGATCGTGTGTTCGTGTGTGCAGTTATGCTTTGGATGCTTCGTTCTTTTCCGGTGCACTCTCTTTATATCTCCGACACACAAGGAAGGAAGCGGCCCTAACCTTTGTCCAGTCGATCATTCCACTGGCATCTCGCATTCACGCCCTTGTTTGACTGCCGCTCAAGGATGTAGTTGTAGATACCTTAGTCTTAGTGGGTCGTTGGCTCCACTTGTTATCTCCTTCTACGACATGTCGTCGTCGCCATATTCTATATATCACATTCAATACTTGACACTTCAACCTTGTCTCTGATGGATTTAAGTTTAAGTAAAACAACCATTATTGTGCTACACTGCTACTGTATAGACAATCTGTATTTATGATTTTAAATTGCATATGCATGATTTTGTATGATTGTGTTTATGTTTTTGAGTTTCCTATTCATTCTTTTGAGCTATTCACTTATATGAATATGCAACGTAAAAATATGATTATGCAACTCTATAAGAATGATAAAGAGATGGGCGATTAGGAAAGCCTCGTAAATAGATTAATATAAAAATATGAATATGCGACTTATAAAAATGAATACATTGTAATATGAAAAGAATGAATATGAAACTCAAAAACATGAATACAATCATACAAAATCATGCCTATGTAACTCAAAATCATGAATATAGATTGTCCACACGGTAGCACAATAATAGTCGTTTTACTTGAACCAGACTTGTCTTTGATGACTTTATATATGTTCTTGTCTAGTTTCGATTTTTCATACATCCATTGAAGCATCCTGGTCTATGCTATCATCAAACGTTAACCCTTAACCATTCGTAATCGGCCAACACTTTGTCTCATTGAGCGAAAAAACATTGATATACTAGCCTTCGTAACTGACTGTTGGTGTACAAAATCTCGCCTTTAATTCGTATGAAATACACCAATTAAGAACTCCACCTTTTCCGCTCCTCTTCGATCTCTTGACCTAGAAAACCTGCAAAACAATGGACACAGAGGGCGGGGACCCCCTAATCCACCTCCGATGCCCAAGTTAGAAGAGCAATTGTCGTTTAAGCGACGAGGTACAACAAGAGAGCGGTGAAAACCTAAACAGTCGAGCTAAGCAAATATTAGCCTGTCTAGGATTTCTGAATATGCCGATGTGCACATGTGTCGCTCCCTACATGCCTAGGGCATGTATTTATAATAGAAGAGGGAGAGACAGGGGGGCCAAAAATTATATCTGTAAGGCCGAAAATATTATCCTCCTTGGACTGGCCAACTGCCTTAAAGCCCAAGTAAGGAATATTCCACCCTTTCTCCAACTTTAATTCTATCTTTAATAAAAGATAGAATCTTCCATTAAGTTGCATAACCGCCATATAATTTTATATAGAAAATAACTACGCAGTAATTTTAATAAATACCTTTTTAGCGAAAATAACTATGGTAATTATGTTTGTTTTACCCGCTCACAAATGCCCCACCTACACCGCCTTACACGACTCACCGTGTTTGGCGACGTAGGGTACAGAGGGTTTCTAATCGAAGTGGCCATGCGGATTGGTCGATCGGTCCCCTAGCGCTTTCGTATATTCATATATTCGTATATTCGTATATTCCTATATTCGTATATTCGTATATTCGTAATTCGAGTCCACATGAGCGAAAATCATATGTTTTATGAGCGAATATCATAAACTTCTTCATACACGCATATGAAAAATCCATTAGTGCGATTAACTAATGTTGCGCGGTATATTTTTTTATGCAAGACTCAAACTAATGCAAAAGATTTGACTTTTATTAATAAATAAACGTGAATGTTATGAACTACAAAGCTAAACGAGATGAATGCAAAAAGCAAAAAAAACCTAAGGGCCTCATCAAAACCACGTGGGAAAAAGAGTGCCCTGTCTACATGAAATCCTAGTCCCGAGATCCCTGCGCAGGGGAGCCCGGGTCGTCCTTTCGGTCTCCGTCTTGCGAAGCGAGGCGATCAGCTCCAGTGCTGCGGCTGCGGTTTTGCCCCAGAATTGGGGACTTACACTTGGCTCCAGCAATGCGGTCGCGGTTTCGCGGCAGGCTCTCGGGTTTCGGCTCGTCTTCTATCTTCTGCATGAATTCCGACTTTGGACGACTTCCCTTGGAACATAGACGAGCATCCAACTGATTTGCCCAGACTCGAACGATGGCATCTTCGTCTCTAAATTGGACCATTTGATGGAGGGTCGATGGTACCACTCCAATCCCATGGATCCAAGGCCTTCCCAAAATTAAATTTTAGGGCGAAGGCACATCAACGATCAAATACTCAACGATCATCACTTTCTTGGCAAGGCTAACTTTGGTTTTATACATTCCGAGTGGATACGTTGGATAGCCACCAAGTCCGGTTAGTTGCATCTTGACCGGTACCAAATCTTCATTGCTTTTCCCAAGGAGCTTGAAAACTTCATAGTACATAATGTCGACCGAACTCCCTGGATCAACAAGAGCACGACGCACCTTAAACTCGTCTAGCTCGACTGCTAGAACTAACGGATCGTTATGAGGAACTTGGACTATAGCGAGGTCGATGCTTGTCCTTAAAGACTAGTCTGTCCACCATACGCACGAGAGAAGGAGGTCGTTGTTGAGAGGGTTTCTCGGCCAACAAATAAATTTGTAAGTCAAGACCCCGCTGAGTACAGTGGAGTCAGGATCGTTCCACAGGAAGCAAGGTTGTTTGTCTATCAATCTAATAAAAATCAAACAAAATCAAACACAACATTCACGAGATGCCTCGTTAACGACCTTGTTTGGATCGTTACCGAGCCACCGAACACAAAAATATCAATTAACGACCTAATTAAATTCCAATTAATATTCGGTACCGAGGCAAGTACTCAGCAACGAAGATTTACCAGAAATAATTCAATTTAAAACAAAAATCTAGGACAAGGGACACCACAACATAGCCAAGCATAAGAATTCGTAAGAAGATAAGATCATGCCTTTAAATAGATAGAGTCATCAACTTTCATTGACTTAACAAGTAAATTAATCTACTTTCATAAACAAACTCACCCACTTGTTTATTTTGGATCTAAAGCTTGAAACTTTCGTTTTCAAACAATATCAACCTTCAAGTTACTAACTTTCTCTTTCAATCAAGTTAAAACTCAAATTACCTCAACTTCCATTTCGGTATTAAGCACAACAAACAATCTCGATAAAAGATAAAAGGCATTCAACACACAATCTTACTCATCAAACATGCTCAACTATGCCGGGCTTAACCCCGACCCTAGAAAAATAGACTACTCACTACTCATGATTAAGAAACTAAAAACTTCAACAAAAACAAACATTGAAACAAAACTTCAAACTTAAATTAATAACAAAAATATCGTCTTACAGAGATTCAGAATAAAACTAAACAAAACATTCACTGAACCACAAACTCGATAAACGAACCTCGGAAACCGTCGTCTACCGAACCTCGTCACCGACTTCCGATCCGATTCTCTCTCTTTCGGCCTTCCTCCAAATCTTCTCCAAATCAAGCCCCCCCTTTCTATGCTATATAGAAGGGTATTTATACTAAAGAACCTAAAAAAACTAAAAAGGATAAAAGATAAAAACTTTCCTAAAAAGATAGAAACAATCTCTAAAAGATAGAAATAAAATCTAGAAAGATATTAAACCCTAAAATACATATTCTAATAACCCATAAAGATTCTAAAAAGATACTCAGTCCGATACGAAAATAAATTCCCGCTCAGGATTGGTGAATAATAAAAATAATACTCGAAATCTTTCTCTTTGTCGTCTCGTTAACGACCCTTCACAGCCTCGTTAACGAGCCTGGGATTTGTTTTCTTCAACACCTCCTCTTGTACTCTTAAGCTTCGACTTCTTAAATCTTGCACTCTCCCGTCCTTCGCTGTGATGCTCCAAATTCAGCTCCATTCAGCTTCTTTCCTCGCTAAAACCTGCAAAATTCACAAAATAGTGTAGATTCCACTCTTTCCACAGATTTATGCAACACTAACTAAAAATAATCAAAACTAAACCTAAACTAAACAAAACTAAACCTAATAAACAAAGAAAACCTATCAAAAACTATACTAAAAATGCGAACATCAAAATACCCCATACTTAGACTTGCTTGTCCTCAAGCAATAAACAAGATACTAACCAAAACCAAAACAAATCATGTTCATCAAGACATAGCCATCTTCTAAAAAAAAAACATCTACACATAAGAAAATTATAGCAAAAGACTATTAACATCCTCACACATATATGCACTTAAATAGACATAAAATAATACAATCCAACCTCTCAAGGGATATAATGTGTTTCACTCAACTCTCAAGTGTTTGGGCTTATAATTTCAATCTCTCAACTCATCTTATATACAAAAACTCATAGAAATTGGAACTTATAACACCAATACTCTCCACCCAAGATTTGTCAAAACAAGCAAAGAATCATCAAGAGAACTTAGGCTCAATGAAAAACTTCATAGAAGCTTCCATTCGGCCGGGTTGTAATGAGGCTTGGTAAGAGACAATAGGGAGTGGAAAATATTTTGGCTATGTGGTGATAATAATATCCGGGAATCAAAGACTCCTAAAAACAACTCACATCTCCAAAAACTCTCATAAAAGATAACCAAACTCACTCTTCTTTATGCACACTCATTTTCACTCACCCTTTATCATCCTAGAAAGTCTCATAACCAAAATAAAAGAATCTCCTGATATTATCTATAAACACAAATGCACTTCAAATTTTCCTTTCTTTCTTTCTCTTTTTTGTTTTTTTTCCTCGCTGCCTCGTTAACGAACCCACATCCGGGTCGTTAACGATCCACCGCAAACATTTCTTCTTTTAAAACTTTATTTTGTGCATCTTTTTATCAAGAGACCTTTCTTACATGTAATAACAAGAGACTTCCAATCTACCCTTCCCAAATACCCTTCAATTCAAGCAAATATAAACTCTTTTCTTTTTAACAAAACACAAAACTTTACCTCTCCAATCTAAGTCCTAATTCCCGGATAGGGTCAAGCTTATCTCGGCTAGGGAATAATTTTTGTGGAGCTAAAAATAAAAAGGTTTCAGGCCAGAATTGGTTATCAAAAGAAGGAATAATGTAAAGTTAGATAGGGAATAATAGGGCTTATAAAAATAAGTTCTCCATCATATGATTTTCACAAGTAATGAACTAAAAATCTTATAAGGGTCTCGAGAAATAGATAACCATCACAATTCCAAGAGATAATATGCATAAAGAGAGTAAATCACACAAAAAAGAAGAGGGATAAATGTTCTCCCTATAAGGCCAAAAATTCTCACAAGGTAGATTTTGTTGGATTGCATCATCTATGCTATAAAGTATATGTGCTCAATTTCATCAAATGCTATTCTCTTCTAAAAACAATAATTTTAATTTTAAGAATCCGGCTATACTTTCAAAGACTTGTTTGCAAGGAATTATATGATTAAGCTAGTGATTGCTATCATAGAACTTTAGAAGGGATATCTATCAATTCTAAACTCTTTTTGGATTTTTCCAATTTTTTCAATTTTTTTGGTTTTTTCGAATTTTTTTAATTTAAAAGAAATAACAACTATACTACATAAAACACAAAAACACCTAGGATATAATTTTCTACTTTTCTCCCCACCCCATACTTAAAATTACAGTGTCCCCGCTGTAAGAAAAATAAGAATAAGAGGGAAAAGAAATAGAAAACAAAACAAAAAATTAAAAAGAAGCAAAAGAAAAAGAAAACATAAAACTTACAAAAGTGGAAACAAGGAAAAGGAACTTCATCTTGAGCTGGATTCAACGGTTCGGTGGAGGAAAATAGTGCTCAAAGTTCCCCATGAAGTCGTACATAGTCCTCCAGCGCTCAGCGTCCTCCGCTTCTCTCTGACGCTGCCGCTCGTCCTCCATCGACATGCGAGCGGAATAGACGGTTTCCCATCTATCCATCCTCCTATGAATGTGATCCGTCTAGAGGTGAAGCTGCTGCATCCGTGCAGAAAGATCCTCGGCCCATGGTGGTGGTATACTCGATCCTGTGTACTCGGGCTGAGGAGGTGGTGGGTAGTGAGGCTGGAAATGGTCTTGATACATCACCGGGTGATAAGGCATGAGACCGTATGCATGAGGGTCGACAGGAGCTGGTGGTGGGTCGACAGTGGCTTGCGGCACCTCGTTAACGAAGCTGGTTGCCTCGTTAACAGTGTTGGGTGGTGGCTGAAAATGGTCGTTAACGACCCTGGTGGGCTCGTCAACAAAGATGTGGCCGCCTAACACCTTTGTGTCCATGTCTTCTTCTTCAAAGTTGAGCTCCTCAGTGCCGCCCTCGGTGTCGGCTTCCTCGGTGTCATTGCCAACCACCTCGGTATCCTCTTGCTCTTCTTCTTCTTCATATTCATCCACATCATCCCGCTCAAACCGGGTCTCACAAGGCCTAAGCGAGAGCTCGTCCTCCGATTTTGGCTCCAAAGGGTAAGGGTGTCCCGTCCACGCCTCATACCAATTTGGTACGTATAGTAGCTCGTACATGTCGAGGGCAGGGATGACTAGTTGATCGTGCACCTTCACCTTGTAGCCTCCCTCGGCTTGCACGAAAATCCCGGAACTATACCAATAGTTCTTGTTGAGGAGTTGGGTGTGGGCCGGTGTGTAGCGGGTGAGATCAACTCCAAGATTCTTAGCCAAGAGGCTAACCAAATTGCCACACCACACCTCCTTGGACTTGGTGGACTTCTCGACATAGTAGAGCCATTCGTACCCCAAATTCAAGGGATCGGGCTCCTCAAATAGAATGGTGCGGAAGCAAGCGACCTCCGTCCTTGTAGACCGGTTCAACTCCCTCTTCGGCCAAAATGTTGCGGCGAGGACTCTCAAGATAATCCGGAAGATGGGGTTGACGATGTTTGCCCCGGATAGCACCGCGGTAGAGGATTGAACCTCTCCGGTGATGTAGCTCCAAGTGCGGGTCACTCGGTAGTCCTTCAAGCTATAGTCTCTTGACGGGTTTGGGAGCTCCAACATTGCATTGAACTCTGCCATTGTGAAATCACGGTCCTCGTTACCGAGCCAGAACCGAATATGTCCCGCCGAGGTCTTCGACGAGAAGTTGGTCTCCAAGGTGGCCAAGAACTCGGATGTGAGGGTCGGGTAATGCGGCAAGCTCTCTTGCTTCAATAAGTGTGCGGCCCCAAGGATGATGAAGGCGTCCTTGACATCCGTGTAGATGCCCGTAGATACGGCGCTAGACTTCGAGAACCATCGGGTGTAATGGTCCTTCTCCAAAAAATCCCGGTAGCGTCGTACTTGGCTCTGACTGCTCAAAATTACATCGTCCACTCGGGGTGGAGATGGAGACCTGTGGTTCCTCCTCTTCTTTTGGGTTCGGGTAGCGGGTCTGCTGGAACTAGCCATGGATCCTACAAAATAATTGAAAATTTTCCAAGATAAGATCCACTCATAAATAATAGGTACGAGACCCCATACTTGGTCTCAAAATTAACCTCGGATTTATTCATAAATTACCCAATTGGGTTGTTTACGATGCTGGCCTCGGATCGATCATCGATGAAGTGCAGGGTCGTTAACGAGCCTGGGTGGGTCGTTAACGACCTGCCGAGAGCAAAACCAGAAATTTCCGAAATTTAATCTACCTCTAATTCAGCACAAATCAAGCATGCAATCTTCTTATTATTTTCCACGAATCCCCTATCGGGTATAAGCACCCCATACTTGCTCAATTACCCATCCCGAACATGCTAAGAATTACTCGGAATTTTGACATGCAAAGTTCGAACTTTTTAGATCTAGAACAAGAAAAATTCATGCTTTCCTAACTAAAGGGTTACCATAGTTAATCTAACATGAATAGTCCTCCCTAGAACATGGACAACTAAGCACAATCAAGAATTTTTAGAACGGAATTTAAGCATGCTCATCGATCTCCCTAAGAATCATGATTCAAGATATGAAATTCAACCCTATAGATAATCAGTCATGCAATTTCAAGCAAGGGTTTAGAAATAATACCGGAGAACCGAGAATTTAAAGAACAAGGGTCGGAATCGGGGTAGTTAACGAGCTCGGCGTCGACGGTGTGTGGCCTCCGAACTCCGGTAACGATGGCGTCTCCGGCGGTCGTTAGTGTGGGAATTCCGACTCGGTGGGAGAGAATTGAGAGGGATTGAGAGAGTTTTGGGTTTGAGAGTGAATGTTGAAGGGATTCTGGTAGAATTTTGGGAGGGGTAGAAGGGTTTTTATAGGAGGGGTAATGGGTAGAAGGGGCGGCGGCTAGGGTTAAAGAAGTTAACTAGGTTAGAATTACTTACCTGCCCCGTATTATGATGAATCGGGTCTTCCGAACAGGGTCGTTAACGACCCTGGGTGGGTCGTTAACGAGCCGCCGTGGCCTTTCTGAGTGAATTTTCGACCCCTTTTTCCTGAAATCTTGTTAGCTCAAAAGATCTTATTTCTATCCTAATTAAAACTAAAAAGAGAAATAAAAGGAAGCTAAGAAATAATCTAAAAAAGAAAAAGAAAATAAAAGGAAAAGAAAATAAACTAAACCTATTCTAAAAAACGGGTTGCCTCCCGTAAGCGCTATGTTTAACGTCGTTAGCCCGACGAGCTCACTTGCTAATCTCATGGTGTGAGAGCCATGGTGACTCTTATCTCTTCATCCGGATCAGGCTGCTCATGGAATTTCAACAACCGGTGTCCATTAACTTTGAAAATGACGCCTCGGTTATCAGTCAACTCTACCGCTCCGTGAGGATAATTGTGATGAACCACGAATGGCCCACTCCATCGTGTCCTTAGCTTTCCTGGGAATAATCGGAGTCTAGAGTTGAAGAGAAGTACCTTATCGCCAATGTGGTAAGATTTGGGCACCAATTTCCGATCATGCCACCTTTTGGTGCGCTCCTTGTAGATTTCAGCATTTTCGTACGCCTTCAGCCTCAATTCTTCTAATGCTTGCAAGTCCATGAATCTTTTTGCTCCAGCCGCGTCGAGGTTCATGTTGAGCTCCTTGAGAGCCCATAATGCCTTATGCTCCATTTCGACCGGTAAATGACATGCCTTGCCATACACTAGATTATGGGGGGGGTGCGTAGAGGCGTCTTGTATGCTGTCCGATATGCCCACAGAGCGTCATCCAATTTGGAGGACCAATCTTTTCTATAACGAGAAACTGTCTTCTCCAATATGCTCTTTATTTGTCTGTTTGAAACTTCAACTTGGCCACTTGTTTGGGGATGATAGGGTGTTGCCACCCGATGAGATACCCCATACTTAGCCAAAAGGGCTTCAAAACCTCGCTCAATGAAATGGGAGCCACCATCACTGATAAGGACTCTTGGAACGCCGAATCTGGGGAAAATATTGGTCTTGATGAATTTAGCAACAGTCTTGGCGTCATTGGTCCTTGTAGCAACAGCCTCCACCCACTTGGAAACATAATCAACCGCAACTAGGATGTACTTGTAGGGTCCTGAGGCGGGAAACGGTCCCATGAAATCAATGCCCCAAACATCAAATAGCTCAACTTCTAATATCCCAGTTAGTGGATTTTCATGTCTCCAAGTTATGTTGCCTGAGCGTTGACATCCGTCATATGCTGTCACATAAGCTTGCACATCTTTGAACATGGTGGGCCAATAGAGACCACTTTGAAGAATCTTCGCAGTAGTCTTGAATCCTTTTGCATGACCTCCAGTTGGAAATGTGTGACATTGACGGATCACGTTTTCAATCTCTTCCTCTGGGATACAACGCCTAAATAGGTGAACGCTTCCTTGTTTAAAAAAGTAGGGATCGTCCCAATAATATTGTTTTACATCATGGAGAAATTTCTTCTTCTTTTGTGGGGTAAGGCTCTCGGGAATTACGCCTCCTACAAGATAGTTAGCGAAATCCGCAAACCAAGGAGCTTTTGGCCCTCTAATAGCATGGATTGATATTGAGGAAGAAGAAATTGAAGAAGGAGAGGGAGAGAATTTTAATTGAGAAGACTTAGGTTCAGAAATCTTACCTGGGTGGGTCGTTAACGAGCTAGGCTTCCATATATTGACCTCGGTACCGACCTCCCGTAGCTCAGTAACGACCCCATTGGCTTGATTGTCAACCCAATTTGAACATTTTCCCTTTTTATTTGTGTCGTCCACCCTCGGCACCTCGTTAACGATCCTGAAGGGGTCGGTAACGAGGGTTTTGTAGAGTTCGACTTCATTCAGCAGGAGGTGTTCGTCGGGTCTGGAATCATTTATTGGTACCTCATTATTGGACTCGGTGATATGCTCAACTGGCAACCTGGACAAGTGATCAGCCACTAGATTTTCTGCCCCCTTTTTGTCTCTTATTTCATGATCAAATTCCTTCAGTAAGAGCATCCAACGAAGCAATCTAGGTTTGGCATCTTTTTTAGCCATTAAGTATCTAACGGCCTCATGGTCAGTATAAACAATCACTTTGGATCCAACAAGATAGGACCGGAATTTTTCAAAAGCAAATACCACAGCAAGGAATTCCTTCTCCGTTGTGGTATACTTACTCTGCGCCTCATCCAGCGTCTTACTAGCGTAGTAAATGGCGTGGAGTTTCTTGTCCTTCCGTTGCCCTAAGACTGCGCCAACTGCATAGTCACTGGCATCGCACATGATTTCAAAGGGTAATGTCCAGTCTGGGGACTGCATGATGGGGGCGGACACAAGGGCAGCTCTTAACCTGTAAAATGTTTCAAGACATTCTGGAGACAGCTCAAACACTACATCTTTCATTAGTAGGTTAGTCAAAGGTTTAGCTATCTTAGAAAAATCCTGAATAAATCGCCTGTAAAAGCCAACATGCCCTAAAAAACTCCTAATGTCTCGTATAGAAGAGGGAGGAGGTAGTTTTTCAATAAGCTCAATTTTTGCCTTATCTACTTCTATCCCTCTTTTAGAGACAAGGTGTCCTAGTACTATCCCCTCTTGAACCATAAAATGACATTTTTCCCAATTAAGTACAAGATTGGTTTCTTCACATCTTTTAAGCACTCGTGCAAGGTTAGCAAGACATGAATCAAATGAAGAACCATAAACAGAAAAGTCATCTATAAAAACCTCTACAATGTCCTCTATCATATCTGAAAAAATAGCCATCATACATCTTTGAAAAGTAGCAGGGGCATTGCAAAGCCCAAATGGCATTCTTTTGTAAGCAAAGGTTCCATAGGGACATGTAAAGGTTGTTTTCTCTTGGTCATCAGGATGAATGGGAATCTGCCAAAAGCCGCTATAGCCATCTAGATAACAGAAATAATCATGCTGGGCTAAGTGTTCTAAAACCTGATCTATGAAAGGAAGCGGAAAATGATCTTTTCTAGTAGCACTATTGAGCTTCCTATAATCAATGCACATTCTCCAACTAGTGGTGGTTCTAGTTGGAATAAGCTCTCCCTTTTCATTTTTTATCACAGTCATACCCCCTTTTTTTGGGACTACATAGATCGGACTCACCCATTGGCTGTCCGAAATAGGAAATATGATCCATGCATCAAGTAATTTAATAATTTCCTTTTTAACTACATCCTTCATATTAGGATTTAATCTACGTTGATGCTCTATGGTGGGTTTATGATTGTCCTCCATGTAAATCCTATGCATGCAAAGAGAAGGGGATATGCCAGTTATATCATCTAGGGAGTAGCCTATGGCTTTTCTATGCATCCTAAGCACATTCAGGAGTTTTCCTACTTCTTCATCTTTTAATCCAGCATTAATGATGACAGGTAGAGTAGAATTAGGACCAAGGAATTCATACCT
The DNA here is from genome assembly GCA_964016875.1 of Fallopia convolvulus. NCBI lineage: Eukaryota > Viridiplantae > Streptophyta > Magnoliopsida > Caryophyllales > Polygonaceae > Fallopia > Fallopia convolvulus. Next base: position 27,979,168 of record OZ024736.1, read on the forward strand.
GAGGGAATCTGGAAAGGGTTTAAGTGTTGGGGACGGTTCGGCGGGGATTAGAATTGGCTCTTCTGGTTCCGTCTTCAACACTTCATGAAAGCATTCAAAAGCTGAGATCTCGCCTTCTTCGGCTAGGATCGTTAACGAACCTGGGTGGGTCGTTAACGAACCTGCGTCTTCTGCCAGGAGAATCTGTAACGATGCTGGAGGACTCGTTATTGAAACTGCAGTGGTTATTTCCACCCATCTTTGCCCGGAAATTTCATCATCATATGCTGGTCTTCCTATAGGGTCTCCGCACTCGATGATCTCCTCGTGGGTGTAGAGCATCTTGACTTCAGCTTTATCGGACTCCCTGGATTGTTTGAATCGGAATTCTGTCACCTCATCCCCAATTTCGAAAGTTAGGAGTCCTCTCCTAACATCGATTATGGCTCCTGCTGTAGCGAGGAATGGTCTTCCCAAAATAATAGGCACAACTGGATCTTCGGGCATTGTCATTACGATGAAATTATTAGGAACAAAGAAGTTGCCCACTTGAACTGGGAAATCTTCTAGCAGCCCTGTTGGTTTGATGCAAGATCCGTCTTCCATATAAAGCCGCATGTTGACAGGCTCTAATGGTCCCATATTTGCTCTAGACCAGATTGAGAGCGGAACAAGACTAGCACTGGCACCAAGATCACATAAAGCTTTGAACTTGTGGTTGCCTATGCCGATTGTGATTGCAAACCTCCCGGGATCTCCAAGCTTTTCTGGTAGAGCTATTGATCTGACTTCATCCTGCAGCTCTGTAATAGACCTTTTCCTGCTAAGAATATCTTTCCAGAATTTTGTGTAAGCCGGCATTTCGCTTAGGGCCTCAGCGAATGGGATGAAAATATTAATGCCCTGAAGTATTTTTAACGAAACGCCTGAACTTACTCTCAGTAGAGTCCATAGATTTCTTAGTTGGAAATGGAAGAGTTTTCACCATTCTCGGAACCAAGTTAGGCTTGACAAGTGAGAGTACTGGGTCGACACTGGGGTTGATTGATGTCCTCGGTGGGTCGTTACCGACTCTGATAGGGTCGTTAACTACCCTGGGATTGAGAGGAAGGCTCGGTTTAGAGAACTTACCTGGGGTAGGATCGTCAGGAATCCTCTGAGCCTCATCGTCCTGGTTTGTAGGCTCGGTAGTTGCTCTCGCTGGCTCATTAACGAGACGGTTGGCGAGGTCCTGTTCCTCCTTCTCTTCAGCTTGAACTCTCTCCGGCAGTGTCTTCCCACTTCGGAGGTGTACCGCTGCTATTTGGCCTCTAGGGTTCTCCTCGGGACGACCCGGGAGTTGCCCTTGTGGTCTTGGAATCCGTGCAACAAGGTCTCCTAGTTGGGAATCAACGCTCCTCTTCCAAATATCGAACTCTCCCCATCTTTTATCCTGGCGGTTCAGCTTGGCTTGGACGGCATCAACCTTGTTATTCACTCCGTTGATGCTCTCTTTAATCTCCTGAACCCATGATGGTGTCTCCTGATGGCCTGGAGGTCGATATGGTGCAGGTCGTCTATCTTGTGGGGGGCCTGCATAATTGTGATTTGTATTCTGGTTGCCCCATGGTTGATAGTTATTTGACCTGTCATTATAATTAGGCTGGTTCCTGTAGGGTCCTCTCATGTAGTTCATCTCAGCTATTGTCTCAGCGGTTCTAACCTGCTCAATGTTAGTGCAAGAAGAAGTACTATGTGCAGAAGAACCACATTCTTGACATGATTGAGAGGATTTCAGAAAACTTACCTGTTTCCTCAGACGGTTGACCTCATCTTGTAAGAATTGATTTTTAACATCGGGGTCAACTTCATCTCGGTTAGGCACATAGAGACGTTTTTGAGTTTGTGGAGCCTGTTGGGTTCCGTACATGACGTCGTAATTCGCCAGCTTGTCCAACAGTCCCCACGCCTCTGTCGGGTTCATCTCTATAAAACCGCACGCAGTATGCGTGTTGATGCGGTTCTTGGTCTCTGCGTTGATACCTTGGAAAAAGATTTCTTGCAAAACATATAAAGGTTTCCCATGAGTATGGCATTGTCTAAGCATCTCTTTAAATCTTCCCCATGTTTCAACAAATGTTTCATTAGGCAACTGGTGATAAGAGGTGATGCGTTTCCTTAACTCCGTTGTCTTAGCAGGAGGGAAAAACTTTGTAAGAAATTGATCATACAAAGCTTTCCAAGTCCTGATAGACTTAGAAGGTAAGCTCTCTAACCAGTTCAGGGCCTTTCCAGTAAGTGACCTTCTAAAAGCTTTTAACAGAACATATTCTAGCGAGACACCTTCAGCAGCTATGGTGTCACATAAATCAAGAAAATTTCTAATATGCTCCATAGGGCACTCAGCAGGTTTCCCTTCAAACTGAGCCCGTTTGATTAAGGATATAAATTGAGACTTGATCTCAAAAGGTTTCTCTATCGCAGGAAGCACAATAGGAGATTCTGGCACCCTCAGTTCCGGATGCATGTATTGCTTGGCATTCCTTGGATATGCGTTTAGCTCTTCTTGCAGTCGAGCCTTGTCTGCGTCTGCGCCGTCCTTCTCGGCTTTTAGTGCCTCCATCTGGGTCCGGAGGATCTCTAACTCTCGAGCCATCTCTTCAGCTGTGGCCATGGCTCGATTTTCTCGGAGTCGTCGGTGCAGGGAACGTTCGGGTTCTGAGTAATAAATAGAGCTATCAAACTGAAGCCTTCTTCGTCCTACCGGCATACACTGAGAAAACAAACAAAGAAAACAAAAATTAAAAACAAAAACGGGGTCGGGCTATTCCCGATCCCAAAGATAAACTAACAACTCGTTGCTTCCCCGACAACGACGCCAATTTGTTGAGAGGGTTTCTCGGCCAACAAATAAATTTGTAAGTCAAGACCCCGCTGAGTACAGTGGAGTCAGGATCGTTCCACAGGAAGCAAGGTTGTTTGTCTATCAATCTAATAAAAATCAAACAAAATCAAACACAACACTCACGAGATGCCTCGTTAACGACCTTGTCAGGATCGTTACCGAGCCACCGAACACAAAAATATCAATTAACGACCTAATTAAATTCCAATTAATATTCGGTACCGAGGCAAGTACTCAGCAACGAAGATTTACCAGAAATAATTCAATTTAAAACAAAAATCTAGGACAAGGGACACCACAACATAGCCAAGCATAAGAATTCGTAAGAAGATAAGATCATGCCTTTAAATAGATAGAGTCATCAACTTTCATTGACTTAACAAGTAAATTAATCTACTTTCATAAACTAACTCACCCAATTGTTTGTTTTGGATCTAAAGCTTGAAACTTTCGTTTTCAAACAATATCAACCTTCAAGTTACTAACTTTCTCTTTCAATCAAGTTAAAACTCAAATTACCTCAACTTCCATTTCGGTATTAAGCACAACAAACAATCTCGATAAAAGATAAAAGGCATTCAACACACAATCTTACTCATCAAACATGCACAACTATGCCGGGCTTAACCCCGACCCTAGAAAAATAGACTACTCACTACTCATGATTAAGAAACTAAAAACTTCAACAAAAACAAACATTGAAACAAAACTTCAAACTTAAATTAATAACAAAAATATCGTCTTACAAAGATTCAGAATAAAACTAAACAAAACATTCACCGAACCACAAACTCGATAAACGAACCTCGGAAACCGTCGTCTACCGAACCTCGTCACCGACTTCCGATCCGATTCTCTCTCTTTCGGCCTTTCTCCAAATCTTCTCCAAATCAAGCCCCCCCTTTCTATGCTAGATAGAAGGGTATTTATACTAAAGAACCTAAAAAAACTAAAAAGGCTAAAAGATAAAAACTTTCCTAAAAAGATAGAAACAATCTCTAAAAGATAGAAATAAAATCTAGAAAGATATTAAACCCTAAAATACATATTCTAATAACCCATAAAGATTCTAAAAAGATACTCAACCGATACGAAAATAAATTCCCGCTCAGGATCGGTGAATAATAAAAATAATACTCGAAATCTTTCTCTTCATGGTCTCGTTAACGACCCTTCACAACCTCGTTAACGAGCCTGGGATTTGTTTTCTTCAACACCTCCTCTTGTACTCTTAAGCTTCGACTTCTTAAATCTTGCACTCTCCCGTCCTTCGCTGTGATGCTCCAAATTCAGCTCCATTCAGCTTCTTTCCTCGCTAAAACCTGCAAAATTCACAAAAGAGTGTAGATTCCACTCTTTCCACAGATTTATGCAACACTAACTAAAAATAATCAAAACTAAACCTAAACTAAACAAAACTAAACCTAATAAACAAAGAAAACCTATCAAAAACTATACTAAAAATGCCAACATTTGGGGGGATATTGGAAGAAGCCTTCATGCTTAATACGAGGCAGTATCCGATAGATCGGTATACTAAAGGTGGTGTAAATTGCTCTGACTTGACTTTCTCCTTTAAAGTTATCAACTCGGCGGCGGATTTTACGAGGAGGAGAGGACGACCTTCCTCTTGTTTTGAGATTGGATTCCTCCAACCGCACATACTGATGAACGCGCTCATGAAGCTCTAAAATTGTGGAGGGAAGACGAAGTGTCAACTCCTCTCTCAGCTTACTGTCTCCAAAGATCGCCCTTTTAAAGGCGGTGATAGCGGTTATCGGATCGCATCCCTCAATTTCCGCATAGCACTCCATAAACCGATTGAAGAAGCGACGTAAGCTTTCCCCTTTTTCTTGTTTGAGACCAAAAAGCGTGTCAAGCGAGTTAGCGTCCCGACTATTAGCTATGAACCGCTTTACGAACTTTGAAGCCAATCGTCCCCAACGTCGAATAGAACCTGGCCTCAGACTCTGAAACCACTTCAGGGGGCCTTTGCCAAGGCTACTCGGGAACATTTTGCACATGATAGCGTCTTCAGACACCCACAGCGCCATTTTATGGGTGTAAGAGGCTTTGTGATTTACAAGATCCATGTTTCCGTCGTACACAGCAAAGGTTGGCGGAGAGAGTTTCTACGGCGGAAGAGCTCGTTGAATATCTAGGTGGAACGGCGTTGACGTCAGCAAGGCCAACTTGTGCTCTGCTTGATCCCGAGCCGATTGCAAGGTATTGCCTTGCGCTCTTAAAAGATCAAATAACCTGTTTTGGGTACGCTCAAGAGCTCGGGCTCTTCCTTCAATTCTTTCAAGGCTGACACTTTGATGCCGGCTGCGATGTCTTTCTCTGTTTTCCGGACTTCGATCGCGATTGGAAGGGACGTAACGATCGCTCCGCTCGCGCGAAGAACCGCGCCGACCGCCCGACCCGCGACCGCGGTCCAATCTACCACGCTCGCGGCCATCACGATCGCGATTTCACGAGTTACGCTCGCGGGTTCGGCCGCGACGGTTGTCGCGATGGTGGGATCCGCAGAGTTGCTGGATGTCGACTCGCTCGGCTGTGGTGGGTCGGGCCGCGATCTCTTACGCGACGGTGATTCATGGCGGTGGTCTCTCTGTCGGTTCCGTGGTGCCCTTCTATCGCTATCTTATTTGATTTGCATATCGTTTTGCTCATCAGAACTGATCGATTGAGGACTACGGCAGTTATCGCCGAATTCAATAACACTAGCAAGTCGTCGAGTAGTCCTCTCAGTTTCTGATTCATCAATAGGGCGCTTGCCTTGAATCTTATCCAACGAGCGTTTTAACCTGGCGACCTCTTCTAGGGCATGCTCTAACCGAGAATCAGCTTTTGCACACCTCGTTTGATATTTCTCGTTCTCTCTCAAAGTGGTAGCCAAAGCGTGGGTGATCTCATCTTCTTCTTCATTGGTAGTGGATGCCCCGTTCCCGCCATTCGGATCGGACGACAAGACGACGCGATTGTCCCCTCTGACGGGATTAGACCCGACACGGCTATACTGACCCTGCTCTGGACGTGGACTAACCAAACTTGGGTTCGACTCGCGGATAGAGAGTGAGGGCTCGGAAATTCGCAGCCCACGGTCGCAATTTTCAGGACCGCGGACGCAGTATGATCGGCCGCGATCGCGACTCTCCGGGCCGCGATCGCGGTTTTGCGCAGTACCCGTGATCGCGCGGACGGACCCGATTTGCCCCGGAATCCTTCGATCTTCTTCGTTCCCGGCTACACGCATAGCCGACTCCAACAATTGGTCAAATCCAGTTGACTCGGACCCTAGAGTATTACGATTGTCAATTCCGTCGCCTGACCCGGACCCTAAACGACCTGTGCGATGAACAGATGTATTAGCAAGAGGGGCCGGATCACGGTTTGAACCGTTTTCAGGAACAAAGGTTTGATCTTCCGAGCGAGTATCGGAATTACCTTGATCGATCTCCATTAGGGCGCAGTTTTTTGAGCGGACTTCAGGGTTTTCGACTTCGACCGTCGATCCATGCTCGCGACGATGCCCCGATCTCTTCAAAGTTGACTTCTTGATTCTCATGTATCTATTCCAACACCATGACTGCGTGGATCGAATACTCGTTTCCCACGGTCGGCGCCAATTGTTGGTGTACAAAATCTCGGCTTTAATTCGTATTAAATACACCAATTAAGAACTCCACCTCTTCCGCTCCTCTTCGATCTCTTGACCTATAAAACCTGCAAAACAATGGACACAGGGGGCGGGGACCCCCTTATCCACCTCCGATGCCTAAGTCAGAAGAGCAATTGTCGTTTGAGCGACGAGGTACAACAAGAGAGCGGTGAAACCCTAAACAGTCGAGCTAAGCGAATATTATCCTACCTAGGATTTCTGAATATGCCGATGTGCACATGTGTCCCTCCCTCCATGCCTAGGGCATGTATTTATAATGGAAGAGGGAGAGACAGGGGGGCCGAAAATTATATCTGTAAGGCCGAAAATATTATCCTCCTTGGGCTGGCCAACTGCCTTAAAGCCCAAGTAAGGAATATTCCACCCTTTCTCCAACTTTAATTCTATCTTTAATAAAAGATAGGATCTTCCATTAAGTTGCATAACCGCCATATAATTTTATATAGAAAATAACGAAAATAACTGCGCAGTAATTTTAATAAATACCTTTTTAGCGAAAATAACTATGGTAATTATATTTGTTTTACCCGCTCACACTGACCAAAACTATTTGATGAACAAGATGTGGAAAAAATCATTGATATAAGTCCGTCACTTAAATTGTTGAATGATCGTGTGTAAGTGTCACGGACCGCGGATCCGTGACCCGAAAGACGCCCGGATTCAAGTGCCAAGACCAAGCCACGGGCCATCCGGAGGATTCTAGGGACATCGGGGACAATTCCGGAGGCTTCAAGCGGGATCCGGGGCGTGGAGGCACCAAGCGCATGATGGTTCTAGAGGATTCCGGAGGGATCGGGACCCCTCTGGGGCATTCGGGAAGCCATGGCAAGGGAGAGGCCATAAGAAGGGCTACATGGCAAGGAGGGACCCTTCTAGAGAATTCTAGTAAGGGCGAGCCCCATCCGGATGCCTCTAGCATCGGCGCGCCAAAGGAGAAGGGCGTTGGGCCAGGCGCGCCCCTTCTGGAGACAGGCGCGCCTCCAGCATGCAAGGGCGGAGCACTAGGCGCGCCCCACCAGAACACGCTGGAAGAGTCTAGAGTGGGCGCGAGGCTTCATGAAGAGGTTCCCATGGGCGGTCCACCTTTGGATGGTTCTAGATTTGTCTAGGGAGCATCTAGTCTAGAATCTTCTTGGGTTTTAAAGGAGGCCAAGCCTATAAATAGGCCTTGGCACCCACTTTGCAAGGCATCCAAGTTTGCACTTCACCACATCCAAGCTTAGGCATCTAGCATACTTGTAAAGCTCTCTTGTAAAAACCCCTTGTGTAATATAAAAGCTCTCTTTTCCCATTTCCCACAAATCCTTAGCCATCTTTCTTAAGCTTCCGCAACGCAACGTCGGGACAAGGCTTGACTTAGCTTCTCGGACGGGCCGACTTAGCTAAGAGTTGCACGGATCTAGAGTCGGGATCTCTCACTTCGTGTCAAGTGGTATCAGAGCAACGGTCTAAGGGAGACATGGCTAACGAAGAGGGGGTTGTGTCCAACGTTCCAAACCCAAAGGGCAAGCGTCAGGCAAAGAATTGGGACACCTCGAGGGACTTGGTGGCCAGCTTCGACGCACGCTTGAGGAAGTCGGAACGAGACGTCGGCGAGGTACGTGACTCTTTAGAAGACATCCATCGCGATATCGCGGGGGCGAACGATCGGGTGGATAAGCTAGAGGCATCCATGCAGGAAATCCAGGATGGGTTGCATGCCACCGTGAATAAGACATATGCGGAGCTCGTTGCGAGGAACGAGGCGCTCGAGGCCTTGGTGGTGTCCATGCGAGGGGACCTGGGGACGGCTTGATCGGGGCACCTGGAGTCAAAGTGGACGTGCCGAAGCCTAAAGAGTTCAAGGGGAGCCGAGCCGCGAAGGACGTAGACAACTACTTGTGGGACATGGAGCGGTACTTTCATGCCAAGGGAATCACGGAGGACGAGCGCAAGGTATGCACTGCTTCCATGTACCTTGTCGATGATGCCTTGTTGTGGTGGCGTCGCCGGACTTGTGAGAGGACCGGGGGTCCCCAATCACAACCTGGGCCGAGTTTGAGGCATAGTTCCGCAAAGAGTTCTACCCGATCTACGCCAACAACGAAGCTCGAGACAAGCTCTCCGCACTAAGGCAGCGGACGACGGTTTGCGAGTATGTCAGACAATTCTCCGATCTCATCCTCCAAATCGACGACCTGGGCGAAGATGAGGGGCTTTTCCAGTTCAAGAGAGGACTAAAGTCGTGGGCAAGGCAAGAGATCGAGAGACGAGAGGCAAGGACGCTACGAGATGCCATGACCGCGGCGAACTCCCTAATCAAGTTCACCGTCAAGGGGCGAAGCGACTTTCCCCGCCACAAGGGTAACGGTGGGGGAGAGGCCAACAAGGACGAGTCATCAGGGGATGATGATGAGCGTACGAGCAAGCCAAGGAGAAAATCTTGGGCCGAGTCTGGGAGCGACGACGAGCGTCTGTCCAGATTGAGGTGGAGGTCTGGAGGTGATCGAGACAAAGGCCATCACCGGGAGAGGAAACCCCTAAGCTGCTTCCTTTGCGGGGAGAATCACCTTGTGTGGGACTGCCCATCCCGGGGGAAGCTCAATGCTATCCTGTCCTCGAGGGAGGAGGACGCTGAGCGAGGGGTGTTGCGGCTAGGAGCGATAGCACGACGAGCGGGAGCGGGAGGCAACAAGGGGACGTCGCACTGGACAGAGGGACGATCCGACCAAGACAATGCCAAGACCGAGGGAGAAGCACTGTCAACCGAGGGACAGGGACGGAGGACGCTTAGACTTGGTGCGATACGGTATTGCTCAACGCCAAGGGAGGAAGATCCGACGCTTGAGGCATGGGGCCAAGGCACGGAGTTTTCCAAGAATGAGAAACCTGAGGGTCGAGAGAAGATCGGGCCGGTGGAGCACGAGGCGCCGTCTCACGGGGAGACGCTCCAGCCATCCAAGAGGGTCGAGGTCTCTCAAGACAAAGGCAACAACCGAGGGACGACCGACACGGGAGCAACGAGGGCGTTGCTAGGTCCGGTGGGGGAGAATGTCACGAACCGCGGATCCGTGACCCGAAAGACGCCCGGATTCAAGTGCCAAGACCAAGCCACGGGCCATCCGGAGGATTCTAGGGACATCGGGGACAATTCCGGAGGCTTCAAGTGGAATCCGAGGCGTGGAGGCACGAAGGGCACGATGGTTCTAGAGGATTCCGGAGGGATCGGGACCCCTCCGGGGCGTTCGGGAAGCCATGGCATGGGAGAGGCCATAAGAAGGGCTACATGGCAAGGAGGGACCCTTCTAGAGAATTCTAGTAAGGGCGAGCACCATCCGGATGCCTCTAGCATCGGCGCGCCAAAGGAGAAGGACGTTGGGCCAGGCGCGCCCCTTCTGGAAGCTTCCAGAAGAGGCGCGCCCCTTCTGGAGACAGGCGCGCCTCCAGCATGCAAGGGCGGAGCACTAGGTGCGCCCCACCAGAACACACTGGAAGAGTCTAGAGTGGGCGCGAGGCTTCATGAAGAGGTTCCCATGGGCGGTCCACCTTTGGATGGTTCTAGATTTGTCTAGGGAGCATCTAGTCTAGAATCTTCTTGGGTTTTAAAGGAGGCCAAGCCTATAAATAGGCCTTGGCACCCACTTTGCAAGGCATCCAAGTTTGCACTTCACCACATCCAAGCTTAGGCATCTAGCATACTTGTAAAGCTCTCTAGTAAAAACCCCTTGTGTAATATAAAAGCTCTCTTTTCCCATTTCCCACAAATCCTTAGCCATCTTTCTTAAGCTTCCGCAATGCAACGTCGGGACAAGGTTTGATTTAGCTTCTCGGACGGGCCGACTTAGCTAAGAGCCGCACGGATCTAGAGTCGAGATCTCTCACTCCGTGTCATAAAAACATAGATGTAAACGGTATACCGCGCGCATGAAACTATCTTATATTCCTAAGAATATTCATTTTAAAAATTATATAAGCTAAGCATCCTATGCGCACGACATGTATACAATCACAAGTTCGATTGAATAGGACGACAAAACTCGTTGTCCCACGGCCACAAGGCCACAACTATGCCTTAAGGCACAAAATTAAATTACGATAAGAACCGCTGTTTTTAGTGTGTATGTTGATTAAGTAAGTAAAAATACAGCTAACGTTAATTAATGGACTCTCGTACATTTTCATTAAACTAAATGGAAACTTAAAACAATAGAGCTTCAAAAGTACGTTAAACATTGCTGTTGGTTTTGCATGATGATTATTTATATAAGAAATGGTGGGTTTGAATTGTGAATACTATCGTATGTGATTTTGCACGACATAGATATTGTTTTTTGCTACTGCATGTTCGGCTTGGTTTTGTCTGTTGTATTAATATAATTTCAACTTTTCGTGTTCAATTATAATTCTTGTTTATTTGATTTTGGTCAGGAAATGATAAATTCCTGCTTCTTGATGTAATTCATGAAAGATTGTGTATTTGTTACCTGCAACAAGTTTTAAGCCAGGAAGTTTTATTACGTAAATATTTTATTTGATTGTGTAGGCAATACAAAAAGATGAGATCTTTGGTGCAATTGATCGATTTAAAAGTCAGAATAAAAGCACTACAAAAGGGTGGGATTTGCAAGCCAACGAAAAATATGTCCATAGTTTTCCTGTTTTCCCTTACGGTTTATAGTTATTGCTCCCACAATGAAATATTATGCTTTACTCAATTTGTAGGATCAAATGGTGCTGATGTAAATGGATACAACTAAAGAAGATAGAACTTGATCGCATAATACCAAATGACGAAATCCGCAAAAAAGTTCTTGGAGCAAAATCAGGCTACATCAAAGGTTATGGTTTTGGACTTCAGCCTACACCAGTTAAGCATTCTCAATCATCATTACATGAAATCATGAGAAAACAAAGCCTTGGAAAATAAGATCAAGCTCAAAATGCGCAAATCAATGCATTGGAAGAGAAGACGACGAAATTTGAAGAGTTTATGGCAAACTTCAACGACCAACTACTTGATGTACTTTTAGCTCATTTCTAATTTGGAATTTAGTTTGCACTTATTAGTAAAATTACTAGTTATGCTAGAAATACAAATACTATATTCTAGTAATTTGTTTTTACTAGGTTTTCACATATTATTTAATAATAATTATTTATATTAAAATTATTCATTTTGTAGATATTTTGTAGGTTTTTAAATATTTTTATCACGTTTTCTTGCTAAAACATATCCTTATATCGACCATAATACATTTTCCCACTAAAAGAATAAATTAGCGATGAAATATAATTCAATGATGAAAGGTCGGGCAATAATGAGGAATAACTTTCTCACCAAAAAAATATTTTAAATCCTACACTTACAAAATGATTTTGTCATTAAAAAGTGCATGTATCGAGACAATATTTTCTTGCTAAAAGGATATAAATAACAAGAATTTGATTTTCTCGATAAAAAGTACATATCTCGAGAAACAAAATTGTCGCTAATATTATTTTAAATATTTTCATTTATAGTATTTTAATAACAAGCAATTTTTAACGAGTAAATAAAAAGATTAGCGAGAAAATTTATTTGGTCGACAATAATATTAAAAGACCATTGTTTCATCCTTCATCTTATTTGACAATGAAATTTTATACTTTTTTGCGAGAAAAATAATGGTAGCAAAATAATAATACCGAGAAAAATTATTATCATCGCGAAAAGGCTTCTCTGAGAAAATATTTTTTCCCTCGTTGAAACTCTTCAGCGATAAAATCTCCACTTTCAGCGAGGAATTTTTTTTCCGCTAAAACACCTTTTTCCTGTAGTGAGATTTGGCGATCATATGATTGCCAATTAGTGACGAGGTGGTAGGGAATTGGCTGCCATATGGTCGCCAAATCAGGCCCTAGCTAATTTAGTGACAACGTATTCGCTAATTGTCGACCACATAGTCACTAATCTGGGAACCAAATTTAGCGACCACGTGATCGTCAATGGATATGGTCATTGAATGTAACAATCACATGGTCACTAAGTTGCTTAGAGAACAAACATTTAGCGACCACTCTTATCAACCATAATTTGGTCGCTCAATCCTTTTAGCGATTAAGATCATGTATTTATCAATTAACCATCACCCGTTTTTTGTAGTATATGAAAGGCCAGAAATCATAGTCTTTGTAATTGTAAAGGCCTCCATCAAACTCGAGGAATGCGGAAATGAAGCAATCACCCTCACAATGTTTCGAGCTAGAGGGAGGTTAAAAATAAAATCAATTCTAGAAGTAGTTGGATGGATAAACCGGTCATTCACTAAGATTGAGCCTTTTACAATTTAGCTCTCCAATCGAATGTTATTTCCCATTCTTGTTTTTGAAAAATTTGATAACTTTGATAGGATCGAGTGAGTGCAAGGGCAAAACCAGAAATTTGTGTGAAGGAAGGCTAATTTAATTAGTTTTTTTATACATGAGTCACTGACATTTCTTTTAATATATTTAAAATTTATTTTCACTCATTTCTTCTTTTTTCTTACTTTATAAGAATAAATTCTTTTGGATTTTATAGGATATAAAGTTTATTATATTTTATAGGTAGAATGTTAAAAATTAAATGTAAATTCTATTCATATTATAAGATTTTATTTGATAAAATTTTCTTAAATTAAATCAATTTGTACATATTATTCATTTATAATTTTTTTATGAGTTTGGTTCAAATAAAACAACTTCTTATCCTATAAAATAAGGAGTGTTTAGAACTCTTAGATCTCTTTGATCCAAGGGCTGATATTCTCGGAAATTAGGGACGCGGTGACATTTTCTTAATTTCTCGTAAATTACAAAAGTGCATCGTTATGGTGAAAAAGTGCAAGACTAGACACAAATATTTTGGACAATTGAGTTCAATCGGAATCGATTCAATTGAACGCCCAAGATGATGCACTTTTTTGGTTGCACTTTTTGGTGTTTCTCATTGCACTTTTGCACCATAACGATGCAGTTTTACAATGAACCGAACATGGAGTGTGCCTTGCTGGCTTCATTTTTGTTTGCACTTTTTCGACTTACTAATGCACTTTTTGTATTTAGCAATGCACTTTTTCACGATAGCAATGCGCTTTTGTAATTTTCGAGAAATTACAAAAATGTCATTGCGTCCTTAAATGGATAGATCCAAGGGCTCTAATTCTCTAAATGCTTCTTATTTTATAGGATAAGGAGTTGTTTTATTAAACTTACTTTTTTTATAACAAAAAAAAAGGAAAGTAAAGAGTGCGGAAGGGGAGGATGCTCTTATATTTGTGGAGCAAAAAGTAAAAATAAAAATGGGAAAAATTGAACCCACAACCTCTTTATAAAGACACACTCCATTCTTAAAACTTTAAACAATTGGGCTAATATATTTGTCATTTCTATTTATTGACATATTTAATTTTATATTCAAAATTCAAAATTTTAAATAGGGGCTAATTATTTCGACTTTTTTATCCGTTTATTTTACCCCTTGAAAATACACATTATCCATTTAAAAAAAATTGACCAATAAATAATCAATGTAAATTTTCTGTCTCATATTTATGTCACCTAACATGACCCATGAATAGTGATTGGTTAAAATTTCTTTTTTATCTTTTATTAAACAAATAATAGTACTCCCTCCGTCCCCTTTTATTTGTCCTATATTCCATTTCGGACGTCCCGAAATGTTTGTCGTCCTTTCACCTCTTTCCATTTTTATCCATCATTTTTTTACAAAAATAACCTCAATCAATTTCACTTTTTACACACTTTTTCACTTTTTACCCATTTTTTCTCTTTCCATCTCATCAACTATTCATCTTCTCCTTCTTCCATTAAATTTCATCATACACAACCCATTTTTACTCCAATTTGTTTTCAACATTCAAAAATAAATTTACAATTTCCTTTTTTTTTTGCAAATTTATTAACCTTAAAAATACAATGGTGAAATATTTATCCCATAATTTTTAACCCCTCCATTTTTTAATCCATTTTCCAATTTTTTCACATTTTCCATTTTTTGGGTATTTCCATTTTTTGATGAAATAAAAAAGCAAGCCACCATGGAATTTTTGTTGGGCAAAATCCAACTCCATTTCTCGTTGGGCAAGCAAACATAAATGGATTGGATTGATCCATTTGATCTCTAAAGCAAGCCTTCTCCCTCTCGATCTCTAAAGAAAGCTCTCGATTTTGACTTTAAATCTTCGATTCTCTCATTACACCTCTTGATTGAGCTCTGCATTGGTCTTTTATTGCTCTGGATTGCTCGAACTTTCCCCATCATTGAGAAGAGTTTTCGCTATTTGTGAAGCTTCCTTCAGATCTGTCTTCGTGTTAGTCTCGTGGATCTCGATTCTTGCTCTCAAGCTCTCGATCTCTCGTAAAGGTATGTTAAGCTCTTGTTTTCTGGCTCTTTTCGTGCTCGAAATTGTTCGAACTTTCCCCCATCCGTTGAGATCTCCGTTTTACATTCTCGATCTCTCAAGTTCTCTCGATTTTGACTCTAAATCTATAGTTTTCTCTCCATTTCGCTCTTGTTTTTTGTCGATCTCTTCTTTCCTCATGATATTTTCTCGATCTTTCTAGATCTCAATTTTCCTATCTCGCTTTTGCTTTGACTCTCTCGATTTTTCTCTGGATCTCGATTTTTTTCTCGATCTCTCTTTGGATCTCGATTTTCCTCGTTTTTTGTCCGATTATCGCTTTGAATCTCTATCTTTTTGGTTTGAATCTCCAGATCCATACATGACTTTCAACAAGAGATCTCTCTTTTTCATTTTTGTTTTTAATCTCTCTTTGATCTATTGTTCATTCTTTGATCTCGACTTTCCTCTCTCTTTTTTGCTTTCGATCTCTCATTTAAACCACTTTTTTCCAACATTGTGTGCTTTCTATGGATCTCGACTCTCCCCTCTCTGTTTTGCTCTAAATCGCCCCTTTGCTCTTTTTGTTTTGCAAGCGCATGTTCATTTCCTCTCTATGTGTTTTTGCTCTCCCTCTGTCGTGCTCTCTCTTTATTTATCCAACTGTTTTGCTATTCTAATTCCCCTTTTCTGAGAGCAAGAACGAGAGAGTGAGGGCGATGCATGTCTTGCCTGCTTTAACCCGTGACCTCTAAAGTATGTTACTCAATGTGTTGCATTCTCTTCTTTTTGTCTTTTTATTTTATATCAATCTCTATTCGATCTTACAGCATCTAACACCTTTGGTTTGTGTAATGCAGGTCCCCTGAATCCTTTCATTGAGATGAGTTGGGAATCAAATAGCGATGAGTTTAGTGGTCCCCTGCCATCTGAGGAAACTGAATCGTATGAATGCTCTGATTATTCGAATTGTGAGTGGGGAAATGAATGTGTTGGCAACCACTCCTACAGTCCCCGACGGTCTGAATCTACAGTTGAGTGTGATATTGAGAATGATGTTGATGAAGCTTGTGTTGAGTCTCTTCCTACGCCCCCTGGGAATGCTGTGATGCCTAATGCTGAAGAGGATGCCTCTGAAAATGTCCCCTCTGAAAATGAGGAAGTGTAAATAAGATATTTCCCCCTATCCTTATTACATTATGAGAATGCTTGTTTGGTTCTGAATCAATGTTGTTGCTTGTGTGAGTCCCCTGATGTTGTTCATGTCCCCTTCTCTCTCTATTTGTTTTCTTTCGATCTCTCATTTTCTCTCTCTGTTTTTTCTCTCTCTGTTGCTGGTGTGAGTCCCCTGTTGTAATTCATGCACAAACCTTATTTGTTCCGTTGCTTTTATATTTTCAATGATGAAATTCTTCATGAAAACTGAGATGCAATTTCATTTTGGCACTTGCCTTTTGCATGCATTAGGAAAAGTAATATTTATTTTCTAATGAGGCCATTGCTGTAACATCCCCGACCAAAGTGCATACGTCATTCTACATTCATATAAGATTAAGAGCATATGCATAGCATATTGGCATAATATATAGTGAATTTTTAAAAGTAATATTTATTTTCTAATTAAGTTTATAATATTTTGAAAAAGTTTTTATGAAAAAATTAATTATTAATATTTCAGGGTAAAGTTTGTAGTAAAGGAGATTTGAGGGTGGAAATCGTAATTTCGGAAAAATTTTAACCGACTTCTTGGTTTTTGTCGGCTTCACTTTCAAATTGATATATATGTGAATGTCCTTTGACATTCACCATTAAGTTACGTAAGAGAAAAAAAAAGAGAGGGGAAAGAGAGGAGCAGAGGAAAGAGTTTGATTTTTTCGGTTGTTTTTGTTGGATCTGGTCCAAGATCTCTTCTATCAGGTTTTAATCTCGTAGTACAAGCGTGATTTGGTAAGATTTTAATTAGTTAATGAATTATCTGGATTTTTCTAATTTTTCCAGATCTAGATCTACAGTTGGTTTTGATTGAGAAATCAGTCGATTTATAGTTCTCAAAGCGTGTTTTTGATATCGGATTTATATTCGGTAAAAGATTTCAGAGTAATTTTAGGGTTTTCCTTGTAATGATATTAGGGAGCCCTTTGATCAAGTTTTTCAGAAAATTTTGAACTAGAAAAATATTCTTCTATATATGTAGTTTATTGTTGTCAAGTTTTAAAGGATTTGGATATATATGCAAGAAGTTATAATGTATTTTGGCATTTTATTGCATTTGGGGTTAGAGTTTATAAGAGTAAATAGCCTAATTTGCATTGGGTTACATATAGGAGCCCAAGTAGACCGTGGTCAAAGTCAAGGGGGAGAAATATAGTATCTACTTTAAACAGGTGAGTATAGATCGGAGATTCAACCTTATGTGCTATATGTGAAATATGAATATATGGATATATGTGTTATATGATGTATATTGATATATATGCTATATGAGCTATATGGATATATGTGTTGTAGGGATTATATGGATAGATGTGATAGCTCTGAAATTTCCAGAGTTGTTTGCACAGAAAGAATGTTAACAGATGGCATATGATATATGGTTACAGGATGCACTTGATTGCATAGCATATTGCATGAGATTAAAAGGATCTGTGCTTGTCTTGCCCTGAATTTGTATACAAAAGAGACCTACGGGTCATACATGAGGCCTGAGATGCCTAAGAGATGGTAATTGAGCAAATGAGGCCTAAGATGCCTAACAGTTGGTAATGGCGCTAATGAAAAAAAAAGAAAATAAAAAGAAAAGAAAGGAGAAGTTGGTAATGGAAAAGAGTTGGTAATGGAAACCCGGGGCAGATTCATGCTTGAACAGTTCACAGAATAAAGAATCGGAAACATCAGCATTTGCATTTGCATAGTAAATTCATATATGACATATATGACGTATATGTATGAATATGTTATTGACCAATTGTTTGGCTCTGTGTGAAATAATTGATGATGGTTTATATTCACTGAGTATGCAACTCACGCAAATCGCAAAACAATTTTTCAGGTTCAGCTAGAACTTTCTGAAGTGTGTCTCTTTTAGAGTTTACATTCATACAGGTCGGCCGGCTGAAGCTCTAAGCAACCTTCTCCTCCTCATTTTGCATAATAGACATATGGGTTGTAATAGAAGTTAGAGTAATAGATGTTTTAGTATAAAAAAGTGAATGCATATGTGTGTGCAACCTTTTATGGTTGTTAATTCCGCTTTGTGCTTATGTGGATAGTTGCTATATGTGAATTATATGTCTATATGGAAATAAGACATTACAAAGCATACGTCATAGGGTATAAGGGTGTCACAGTTAGTGTTTGGTATCAGAGCAGGGATATGATTCCTTAAGGGCATGCATTCATAAGCATATGTAATTGACATTAGAATTGCATTCATGAGCATGATGCATAAAGGAGAGAAGGTACAGCCGTGCCATGTCAATCAATAGAAGCATTTCATACAACACTACATGAACTATTAGAAGAGGAAGTGCAAAGGAAATGGTAAAGGTACGTACAGTCTATTGGGATTGTATAATACGAGTGGATACAAAAGAGTTATCAGCTGATCTGATCTTGTTATTCCTATATGAGTTTGATGTTATTTTGGGCATGGACTGGTTGTCAAGACATCATGTTAAAGTGGATTGTTATACCAAAGAGGTAGTGATAGACTCGCTTGAGAAATCTAGCATTTTTCTATGGTAATAGAGAAATGGTACTCACTTGCTTAATATCTGCAATAGCGGCTTCTTGCATGATCAAATAGTCATATGAGGCATATGTAGCCCATGTTATGGACCCTACAATTGAATGTGATAAATTTGGAGGTATTTCAGTTGTTAAAGATTTTCCTGATGTGCTTTCAAAAGATCTTCTAGGATTGACAACTAATAGAGAGATAGAGTTTACTATGAAATTAATTTCAGGTACTGCACCGATTTCTATTCTTCCATATTGGATGACTCTTCTAGAGTTACATGAACTGAAGAAACAGTTACAGGATTTGTTGGACAAAGTATTCATTAGGGCTAGTGTATCTTATGACTGTGCATAGATTACGGAAAGTTGAATCAGGTGACAGTGAAGAACAAATATTCATTGCCAAGAATAGATGATTTATTTGATCAACTTCAAGGTGCAGAGGTATTTTTTAGATAGACCTTCAGTCTGGATATCATCAGTTAAAGATAGCTAAAGATGACATTATCAAGACAGCATTCAGAACTCGATAGGGGCATTATGAGTTTCTGGTAATTTTATTTGGTTTGACTAATGCACCAGGAAAATTTATGGCTTTGATGAACAAGGTATTTCAATCTTTTCTATACAGATTTGTGATCATCATTATTCATGATATATTGGTATATTCGTGGAGTACAGTTGAGCATGTTGATCATTTGCGTAGTGTGCTACAAGTCTTGAGGGAAAAACAGTTGCTTGCTAAACTGAGAAAGTGTGACTTCTGGTTCGATCATATGGTATTTTTAGAACATATAGTATTTGGAAGAGGTATAGACGTTGGTCATGAGAAGGTTGAAGCAATGGTAAACTGGAAAGCACCAACAACAGTTACAGAAGTTCGTATCTTTCTTAGTATGGTTGGATACTACAGACGATTTGTCAAATGATTCTCTATTGTAGCTGCACCACTTACTAAATTGCTATGAAAGAATGCTTCATTCCATTGGTATTCTGCGTGTCAACAGAGCTTTGATAAGTTAAAGCACCGACAGACTACAATAGCAATACTGAGAATTCTTATAGGTACAAGAGGATTTGGTATTTACAATGATGTTTCATATCAAGGTCATGGCTATGTCTTTGTGCTTGATGGAAAGTAATTGCCTATGCATCACGACAGTTACAATTACATGAAGTTTCTTATCTGGTACATGATTTAGAACTGACAGCAATAGTATTTGCAATAAAAGATTTAGCGACATTATCTATATGGAGAAACACTTCGAATCTTTACAGATCATAAGAGTTTGATGTATTGGATAAGCAAAAAGCAGTTGAACATGAGACAACGACGCTGGATGGAACTATTGAAAGATTATGATTGTACAATCGAGTATCATCCGGAAAGGGCCAATGTTGTAGCAGATGCTTTGAGTCAAAAGTATAATGGTATGATGGCAGATATGCACATGACTTCAGTGTTATGTTTGATTGCTTTGCAAAGTGTAAATGCTAGACTATATATAGTTAGACACAGATGAGTATTGATTGCTACTTTTGAGATTCGATCAGTTCTGAGACAGAAAATTAAAGATGCACATCAGAGATGGGAAGTTGATAGAAATTATTGAATAGGTTCGACAAGGTAAAGATACGCTATTTGACATTCAGGATTTTTCCATGTTAGTATGCTACATCGATATCGATCTGATTCATCACATGTGTTCAAAGATTCAGAAGTACAGCTTGTAGATAATCTAAGCTACATAGAGGAACCGAACATGATAGAAGATTACATTATCAAATAGTTACATATGGAGATTCTGAAAGTTATTCAGAAGAATCATGGTATAAGGGATACAACTTGTGGAACAGAGGATAAGATGAGAAAGTCATATTCGTATTTGTTTAATGGTAATTGATTCCCTATCATACTGCATCATATGAAGAGATAGCGAATTTTGGGGACAAAATTCTTATAGAGGGGGAGGATTGTAACATCCCCGACCAAAGTGCATACGTCATTCTACATTCATATAAGATTAAGAGCATATGCATAGCATATTGGCATAATATATAGTGAATTTTTAAAAGTAATATTTTTTTCTAATTAAGTTTATTATATTTTGAAAAAGTTTTTATGAAAAAGTTAATTATTAATATTTCAAGGTAAAATTTATAGTAAAGGAGATTTGAGGGTGAAAATCGCAATTTCGAAATATTTTTAACCGACTTCTTGGTTTTTGTCGGCTTCACTTTCAAATTGATATATATGTGAATGTCCTTTGACATTCACCATTAAGTTACGTAAGAGAAAAAAAAAGAGAGGGGAAAGAGAGGAGCAGAGGAAAGAGTTTGATTTTTTCGGTTGTTTTTGTTGGATCTGGTCCAAGATCTCTTCTATCAGGTTTTAATCTCGTAGTACAAGCGTGATTTGGTAAGATTTTAATTAGTTAATGAATTATCTGGATTTTTCTAATTTTTTCAGATCTAGATCTACAGTTGGTTTTGATTGAGAAATCAGTCGATTTATAGTTCTCAAAGGGTGTTTTTGATATCGGATTTATATTCGGTAAAAGATTTCAGAGTAATTTTAGGGTTTTCCTTGTAATGATATTAGGGAGCCCTTTGATCAAGTTTTTCAGAAAAGTTTGAACTAGAAAAATATTCTTCTATATATGTAGTTTATTGTTGTCAAGTTTTAAAGGATTTGGATATATATGCAAGAAGTTATAATGTATTTTGGCATTTTATTGCATTTGGGGTTAGAGTTTATAAGAGTAAATAGCCTAATTTGCATTGGGTTACATATAGGAGCCCAAGTAGACCGTGGTCAAAGTCAAGGGGGAGAAATATAGTATCTACTTTAAACAGGTGAGTATAGACCGGAGATTCAACCTTATGTGCTATATGTGAAATATGAATATATGGATATATGTGCTATATGTGTTATATGATGTATATTGATATATATGCTATATGAGCTATATGGATATATGTGTTATAGGGATTATATGGATAGATGTGATAGCTCTGAAATTTCCAGAGTTGTTTGCACAGAAAGAATGTTAACAGATGGCATATGATATATGGTTACAGGATGCACTTGATTGCATAGCATATTGCATGAGATTAAAAGGATCTGTGCTTGTCTTGCCTTGAATTGTATACAAAAGAGACCTACGGGTCATACATGAGGCCTGAGATGCCTAAGAGATGGTAATTGAGCAAATGAGGCCTAAGATGCCTAACAGTTGGTAATGGCGGTAATGAAAAAAAAAGAAAAAAAAGAAAAGAAAGGAGAAGTTGGTAATGGAAAAGAGTTAGTAATGGAAACCCGGGGCAGATTCAGGCTTGAACAGTTCACAGAATAAAGAATCGGAAACATCAGCATTTGCATTTGCATAGTAAATTCATATATGACATATATGACGTATATGTATGAATATGTTATTGACCAATTGTTTGGCTCTGTGTGAAATAATTGATGATGGTTTATATTCACTGGGTATGCGACTCACGCAAATCGCAAAACAATTTTTCAGGTTCAGCTAGAACTTTCTGAAGTGTGTCTCTTTTAGAGTTTACATTCATACTGGTCGGCCGGCTGAAGCTCTAAGCAACCTTCTCCTCCTCATTTTGCATAATAGACATATGGGTTGTAATAGAAGTTAGAGTAATAGATGTTTTAGTATAAAAAAGTGAATGCATATGTGTGTGCAACCTTTTATGGTTGTTAATTCCGCTTTGTGCTTATGTGGATAGTTGCTATATGTGAATTATATGTCTATAAGGAAATAAGACATTACAAAGCATACGTCATAGGGTATAAGGGTGTCACAGTTAGTGTTATATGGTTTGTAATAAAAGTTATAGTAATAGATGTTTCAGTATGAGTAGTAATGAACTGTGTGTGTGCATTATCTGTTGATATAAGAAATAAGCTATTACTAAGCTTACGTCATAGGGTATAGGGGTGTCACAATTGCATATTTAGGTTTTTGCTTTGATTTTGTTTCAATGATGGTTTGGGGACATCTGAGATTTTTTATGAAAATCAAAGATGAAATTCTTCATGAAAACTGAGATGCAATTTCATTTTTGCAATTGCCTTTGCATGCATTAGGAAACCAACCTTAATTATGGTTGAATGAGGCCTTTGCATGTTTAGGTTTTGTGCTTTTATTTTGTGTCAATGATGGCTATGGGGACATCTGAGAATTTTTTTGCAAATCAATGATGAAGCCTTATGAAAACTGAGAGGCAAATTCAGTATATGCACTTGTCTGTATATGCATTAGGAAACCACATTCAACTGAGAGGCAAATTCAGTATGTGCCTTGTGACTTGTTTGTTGACCGATTCAACTAGCTTAGTGACAATTGTCCTCTTCTCTCTATTCTTGGATTTTGTCTTTGTTGGTTCTTGATATGTAAATGGAAAAACGCCTATTTTCCCATCAAATATGCATTGTCCCCCTGAGTTGAATCTGGGCCTTGCTACTGCAGCTGTGAACATAACCTTGGGAATGAAATTGCTTGAGCTTGCAGCTCTATACTTACCCCTCTCATTCTGTGCTAGATAAACACTTTTGTGTTTTCTTGCTCAAATGAAACCACTTTTCATCAATATGCACAAAATCAAACATGGTGTAATATTTCTTCTTACTCTCTGGAGTACTCCCTTGCAATAGATTTAATATCCAATCTAACCTTGTGGTCATGTTTGATTCCTTTAGACTTGGGTGTAGTGAATTTGTATGTGGCTTTATAGCTTTCCTTTGCACTAATCTATGGACTGCACTCTTTGAAATGTTGAGTTGAGCTGCTAAATCCCTCATGCATGACTTGTCCCCATATTGATTGTTGTGAATGCACTTTCCTGAATTTGAAGCTTTTTCCTTCCACACTTGTAGTAATTTGTATTGAAATTAAGTTGTTCCCCTTGTTGTTGTTGTTGCATAGATGTCTTCCACAGTCTTGAAATTGTCCTCGATGACACATTAAACTGGATTGCTACAGCTTGAATTGCATTCCTTGGAAGATGACCCCCTTCTTCCATGTTTAGAAGCTTCATCATGATATTCATTTTTTTCACTGTTGAGCCTGCTTGTATATGGCTAATGATGAGCTGGTGTGCTTTGCCCTACTTCTGGTTGATCTTGATTATTAGGGGCGGATCCAGGGGGGTCGGGTGGGGGCGGCCGCCCCCACATCAGATCGGGGGAACCATGAGTATTACATATGGAGGCTGAGAGTAAATTAATTTTTTTTGGAATTCGCCCCCATAGAGCTTGGGGCGAGGGACCGAGGGTGAAAGCGAGCAGATCTGGAAGAGTCGAGAAAGAAGAAGATATTGGAGCTTGGACTGGTTTTCAGGCGGCTTTTCAATGGAGCCGTTCAACTGCAGAAGACAACCTATTGTTTGAAATTGAATAAAGATGTTTAACTTTAATTTTGGGCTGACATTCTTTCTTATTTTTAAAACAAATAAAGACTAGGCCACATGGGCCACGGCCCCACCCACTTTAAATTCTTGTAAGCTTCCCTTTTTGGAATGTGGTTGGTTTTTTGTTTTTAAAAGGGAATTTTAACCCAAAATTAACTAGGCTTTCTCCCCTTACAATTTACTTAATATTGAGATTATATGGACATTTTACATCTACACAGGGAAGCAAAGCCCAAATTTTCTCAAACTTAGTGATAATTTGCTTGTAAATTTGTTAATTTATAAGTTGATATGAAATGTAAATTTATTAGTTTGCAAGTGGTAATTTGATTAATTTGTGGAAAAATTTATATGAAATTAGATAGGTTGGATAGAAATTTGAAATTAATTAGGTTGATATTAAAATATTTGATAATTTAAAAATAAAATTATTTTGAATTGTTTTCAAATTTTAGATATTCATGGATGTTATTTATCTCATAGTTATATGTTCATGTGTTTAATTTTTGTGTACAACTTAATATTTAAACTAGCTTGAGTTGCTCGAGATTAATTTTTTATTTACTAGCTCGGTGTATGTCAAAGTCCGCCCCCCCTCCCCCCCCTTTCTAATTATCCTGGATCCGCCCCTGTTGATTATGTTTCTGCTCATTAATGGCCTCAGCTTCTGGTTGATGTTGATTCTGTCCCTGCTCATTAATTGCCTCATCTTCGAAAATGGGGGCTTCATTAAGATCAAAATGAATGTGTGTGGGATCATTAGCTTCCTCATCATCTGGAAGTGGGGCTTCATTGAGGTTAAAGCCTGAAGCCATAACAATAGGCAGTGATGCTCTGTTTTTTTTTTGCTGAATATTCTCTGTAAATTCTCTGGTTTTGCTGGTAGGTTGAAGATGTAAATGGTGCCTTTAATGTTGTTGGTGCTCTATTAAAAGTTTGTAAAAGTAGTGGATCCGTGCGTTTGTAATCTCTGAAATTCTATTGGCTACTGAAATTTGAAGCTTGTTTCTGATTGGTCAAAAAAAAGTGTTGAGGATCAGTCCTTTTTTTATTTTGAGAATCACTCTTTACTGCATTTAATGTTCTGCAAACTCTGCAGAACACAGTACATTTCTCCTGCAATTTTTTCCTTCTTAATCCTCGTGTTGTTTGTCCACAAGGACAAACAAAACAGGACAGAGGGAGTATCATTTAATAATTTTTAAATAGGTTTTAATTATTACCAACAATAAGATATAGTAGGAACTAGGAAGCATATATATAAATAAGAGTAGAAATCACATGAGGAGATAGCTTATAGTGAAAATTAAGGATTACTAAGGATCATTGGATCATTCTAATCTAACGACTCTTGCTTTGTTCTGTAATCATTAAACGGGGTTATTTTTGTCCATTCATGTCTAGAATTCTAACATCTTTCTTTCCTCTACAAGCTGAAACTTGACAAAGGAGAACACCCCCCACGCCCTACCTTCGATCGAGGTTGATCCCAATCTCATTTAACTTTCTATGTATGAACAAAATAAATACAAATTCGAACTTCAATTTCGTTTTGTTTCGTTTCATATCCGATCACAAACAATCCATGAAGGCCATTCAAACTTTATTTCTATATCAACCTGGAATGATTATGTCTTTAATTGAAGTTTGAATTTGATGTTTATTATATTATTGACAATGTAGGAATAGGCTATATGCAAGATGTAATCAAGCCTATGTGTTGAAATTTGATAGAGAATCAACAATGAAAAGAGTTCACACGATAAAGAAGTTCGGTCTTAGATCGCTCACCAATTGTTCGACAAAGTTCCTCAATCAAAAAGTGTCACAAAAATTAGATCAACTTGAATTTTTTTCTTGTAGTAATAGGTGTCGAACACCAACAATTCCGGTACAGATCTCCGTCATAATGCATGAGAAACCCTTTTGAGTGTGTTTTGTACAATTGATGGATTGGACTAGGAGGGTGAGCCTTGTTTGACGACGCCATGTCTTCCATCAGATCCGCCATGTATTTGGAATAGAGGCAAGAGATCGACAGCCTCCCGAAACAGTTGTTGGAGTGATTAATTGAAATCTTTTGGAGGCTGAGATACCAAACAAAGTGGATTAGCTAAATTGTAATCTTTTGGAAGCTAACTTAAAATGCACTTTACTAACCCATTGAGTCTCTCAATTCGCCATGCACTTTTACTTATTTGCAATGTACATTTACTAACTTAAAGACATGTAGTGCACTATACTATAGAATGCAATTTCACTACTCTAAAATCCACTCTTCCTATCTCTTGGAGTGCACTTTTTCTAGTATGTAACACACTTTTACTACTTCAAAATGCACTTTAGAGTTGAATTTTTACTAGTCTATAATACATTTTATTTACCTATTTAGAATGCACTTTAGCTAATTTATAATGCACTTTAACTAGTTTAGAATGCACTTTCGAATTTAAGTTCACTACTATAAAATGTACTTATTCTATCAATTTGGAATGTACTTTTGCTACTTTAGAAAACACTTTTTCTACTTCAGAATGCACTACTTCAGAATGACACAACAAAATATACATGAATTTCTTCCACGTGATTACAATATATACAACTTAGGAATGCATGTTTTCACTTTTATAATGCATTTTTACTACTTTTAAATTGCACTTTATGATTCAATTTTACTACTCTAGAATGCATAATTTTCTATCTACTTGAAATGTACTTTTGTTGATTTAGAATGCACTTTTTTTAATGGTTTTTTTTGACAATTCATGTGCATTTTTAAAACAAATTAGCACATGTGGGATTCGAACCCACATCCTTATACGTATGCACATTTCTCTTTCATTTGTGCTAATAGGCATTCTTTATATTGATAACTTGTTAGCTTCTTAAAGTAATTCAAATAATTTTTCAATGTAAAATAATCCCCTGCTAGAATATTAAAGTACTTCTTCATAATCAGAGAAAATTGAATATATTTTTTATGGACTTTAATTATGAGACTTTTCCACATCACTTTTATCAACTAGAAGGACAAACCATAGAATGCCAAAAATCTCAACAAGAATGCATAATAAATTGCATAGTATTTATTTATTGTGTCTAACTAATTTGGAATATTAAACTATTTATATGCAATAGTAAAAATTAAATGTGCATCCTTAAGTACTTAAAGTGCGTACATAAATGCCTAAAGTGCATGGTATTCTCTGAACAATTAAAATCAACGGAATAGATTCAAATTGCAGTGCCTTGAACAAGGATTGAACAACATGGACCTCCCAATCGGTCTCACACAAAAGCAACTAGGAAATAGAAATTCAACATACCCATTAAATGGAACACTAACTAAAACCAACTAATTCGATCGGTTCCACCGTCACATCACATGTATTCAAATCTCTCACGTAGATGGAGTTCCATGGCACCAGCTTGAATATGTCAACAATCGGTAGATTGGCCGATGAAGGAGGGGAGTTCAGGGTACCCAAGGTGATGGTTCTCGAGAGCTAATTCTATCACTTTAATATCGCCTTAAGTGCCGATCAAAGCAACCACTCGAATTCCGTCGCTTAGATCTAGAATATGGAAGGGTGGGTAATTTTGTGTATTATATATGAGGACATTAATTTGATTTTATTTACATCACATGCCAGCGTGCTCGTTTTTTGCCCCTTTTCAAAGGCCGAAAACCCAATTTTTAATCCCCATCCTCCATTTTCTCAATCCAACATCTCATTTCACTCCTCATATTTCATTATAAGCCCCTTCCTTACTTAGAACCATACTCTAAAAATAAAGCAGAAAATTTACATAGCCTACTCCTAAGTTTTTTGCCCTAAAAAAATGCATTATTAATTTGATCGATCCGGTATAAATAATGTTATTGTTGCTCCTGCTGCAATCGTGCATGCAATACGGTTGAGAATTTTATACCACGATCATAGAACCTCTATCATTATTAAAATGTTACATATATTAATGTCGTAAATTTTGGGCAGTCGACCGATAAAAAAAATAATTAAAATCACTACCAATATGTAGATTCTTAGAAATAGGCAAGAGTATATATGCATACATGTGTTGGATTCTCACGTCGGTATTGTATGTAGGTTAAAAGTTCATTAGTGTATAAGGGGATTAAAACTCCGCTAATTAACTTAAATTTTTAGATTAAAAGATAGATCTAAACTAATTATATTTAAAATAATAAAAAATTTAATACATCACCTGTTTAATATCCAGAATGTGAACCCATGCCATGCTCAGTGATGCCTAAATTGAAGAAAATGAATTGTTGAAGGATGAACACAAAATTGTCGGGCCTTATATTGGCCCACTCAGACAACTATCATAACAAAGTCGGTCTAAATATATGTACGTGTATATTATTTTGGTTGAATTTACATCTAAATATTTTTCGGTTCACATCATCCATACGGACCATATACTAGCTTAGTAGCTTGTGCACTTGTTTCGAATAAAGCAAACATATAAGAGCTTTATATTAGAGTAGTTACTCGATCCGTAAGGCGTATGTTTTTTTATGACCTCATTAAATAATTTTCTTAGTTATCTTCTATACTTCTTAAAACTGAACAACTATATAGTCTATATGAAGTATATTGGTATGTAACTTTCAATAAAGCTTTAGAACGCGCTGTCACGCGCGCTCTCCTTTCCCTTCTCCTTTTTGCTTGTGCCGGCCCTAATGCCCCTTTTTGGGGTGTTCTTGCTCCTTGCCTGTTCGATTCTTTGCTTCCTCTCAGCCTTCCTCTTGTGTAAATTCGTCTTCCTCTTTTTAATTCGTGCTTTGACTCTGGCGTTATTACCCCAGCTTGGATTGAGATGTTGGTTTGCTCATTCCCTGTGTTCTGAGATATTAGGGTTTTGTGATCCTTTGAATCCCTTTTTGGGATCTCAATGGTTTTTGATTCCCTTTACCCTTTGTCGGTTTCAAAGCCGATATGACCCTTACCTCAAGATCCCTTCCCTTTTCGAAACTTGCTTGATGTGTGCTTTGGTTTGGCTGATGCGCTCTCCGATTTCAAAGTTTAGTTTGTTATCTTGGAGTGATTCTTGTGCAAAAGCTCCTTTGCTGGTCTCGATTCTTGTCATGTATGCTTCTGGGTGTTGGAATTTGGCTCTCTTTGCGATGGATCTCTCTTTATTTGAGGGATTTGTGGGATTGCAGTGCGGGGCTCTTTGGCTTCTGTTGTTGGGATTGAGTTTAGCTCTCCCTTCGTCCTGTTTATGGATGCTCGCTTTTACAGGTTATGTGAATGTTTCTTCCTATTCTCTTGCTTTTCTTATTTTGCTGTTGGTTATGTTGTCTGAAACTTTTCTCAACTTGTTGTGGATTGGACCTCTTCTCTCTTGTATGGTGTTATTGCCTGTCAAGATTGAGAACCTGTCTGATTCATTGTGCTTTAAGAATGAACATTGTTATGCTGAAACCTTATTGAACATTTATCTTCCAAATTATATGAACCCTATTCTTATCTTTAAGATGCGGCATGGCTACTTCCTAATTTTTGTACAAACTAAAAGATTAGTTGGCTCTTCTTTGCTTATTTATCCTCCCTGTGTGAGTTGGTTGCAGCTTGAGCTGTCTTCCTGCCTCATCTCCATATGTGAAATTGTACTATGGCTAAACTGCTCTATAAGCGTTGGGATGCTCGAGCTGTTGAAGTTTGGATTGATGTTGTCAGGTGAATTCCTTCCAAGACTCTTTCTCCTAGTTTGGATTACTGAAATGTCATATTTGTACTGTGATGTGAAATATTGGGTGGAAGTTTTATTTCAGATATCCTCTTGTGTTCCTGTCTTGAAAATCTGTGTAACTTTCTGGGTGAGATCTTTCATTCATTCTAGGTTCTCATTATTCTCTTTATCTTACAGGATCAAATGTAATTACCTTAGACTCTTTACCCTTCCTGCGATAGCTTCTGAGCTTGCTACTGGTTCATTCTGTGTAGTGAATTGGCAGCAAGTGCTCCCATCTTTAAATCTTGTTTTAGATTGTGAAATGGTTGAGGAGTTGTTGCCTTCTCTGCATAAGATTTATTTGAATATTTCTAGTAGCATGCTCAGTCCCCAACTAGTTGGTTGTTGTACTTGGCTCATGTATCATTTTGATACATTTGTAGTTGGGTCTCTTCTTCTTGGTTGGGGAATTTCTACTTTCTATGAAGAAATTTGGATGCTTCATTGCTTTGATGAACATCTTCTGAGAATTGTATTGCTATCACATAAGCCTAAGCTGAATCAATATGATGCCCAAATTTGCAATTTACTGTTCATGCTCCTTTTTAATATAAAACCACTCTTTGTGCCTTTATATTTTTCTAACTGTACTTATCTCTATCTTTGTTATGATATCTTCTTACTTAATTGGCTTATCCTTATGTTTGTTGATATGTTTTGGCCTTCTCCTTTGCCTTGGCAGATTAATATCTTAAATTTTTTTAGATGGCCATGTTACCCTTTGAATTTTCTAATATATTCTCTTAGTATTTGCTTTTGTATAATGAATATTCAAA
Organism: Fallopia convolvulus; assembly: GCA_964016875.1. Classification (NCBI taxonomy): domain Eukaryota; kingdom Viridiplantae; phylum Streptophyta; class Magnoliopsida; order Caryophyllales; family Polygonaceae; genus Fallopia; species Fallopia convolvulus. The sequence continues at coordinate 28,009,786 of OZ024736.1, forward strand.
TTATGAAGTATATGTTTAAAATCTTCCCTTCATGGTCGTCTCTTACATCTGATTATGTGTATAGCTCTTTTTTTGCTCTGCTGCAATTACAGTTAATGACTTCTTTCATCTGGCTTTTGTGTTTACACACCTACATTTGTTATAAGACTTTGCATGCAATATCTATGAGGTGTCATAGCTCAGTTTTTTGTGATCAAATCTTTGCATTTATTGTGACTAAGATTCTCTCCTTCATAATCATTTCTCTAGCCTCCCAGATATTAAATGTTGCAGAGGCAGTTTCTCTGCAAATTTACTGTTCGAAATTTACTTCCTGTTTCATTAAATGGTGTTCACATTGGTTTGAAACTTTAAGCAAATAATCTCTCTGCATGTTTACTGTTGACCTCTTCTTAGACCAATCACAACTATTATTACTCTCTCTTTTGCATGCAATTTATGATAGTAAGACTACTATTCTTCTGTACTTCTCTTCTGCTTTGGTTCTCCCTCTATATAAGGACTTATATCTTCCTACCAGTTTAGGTACTCAAGCTCATACATTCTCTCTCAATAATCATAAAATGACACAAAATAGTTCTTATGAGGATGCTTTGGTTAACTTCCCTATCCTTAATTCTATGCCTATCTCTATGGAGGTTGAAGGGGTTCTTCCTCCTTCATCCTCTGAACAAGCTCAGCTTGCTGTACTCCCTCTCCCCAATCTGTTAAGTCCTACTGGACCACTTTCCTGTCATGAAGCCCTTTCACACTTTTCTGATGGCTCTCCTGAGGCAATTCCTGAAGTGAATTTTGTCCCAAGTTCTGATATTCTGAATCCTAATGGTTTCAATGCCCAGATTCCTCTACCAAACCCAACTGCCATTCCATCTGTCAAAAAATACCTTCATGAGCTAATGAATTTCTCTCTTTTACTCAAGATGGTGGAGGAACCTATATCTACTAATCTTATCAATGGCAAAATGAAGGAAGTCTGGAAAGAATCTGTTAAGGGAGAAGTGCAGTTTCAAGAGTTTGCTAACTTTTGGATTCTGTTCAAGTTCTCTAATAGAAGAGCTAGAGAATTAGTTTGGAACAAAAGACCCTATCTTGTTCAGGGTAAATTGGTGGCTGTTATCCCTTTTTACCCTGAGTTTAACCCAACTTCTGATGAAATCCTTAGAGCTGATATCTGGGTTAGGATTCCTTCTCTCCCTTATTACCTCTATAACTCCTCAGCCTTGGATCTTATCTTGAGGGATAATCTTGTTGGTCATCTTATAAGGGTTGATGAGGTGTCAAACACAAAGAACAAAATGAAATTCTGTAGAGTGCTTGTGAATGTGGACATCACTTGTCCTCTCAAGGGTAGTGTTAAAATCAAAAATCACTCTAGTTCAGTATTGACTCTAAAAGTTTGGTATGAGACTGTTTCCAAGGCTTGTGGATGTTGTGGGGAGGCCTCTCATGCCTTTGATGAGTGTCCTCTCAACAACATTCAGCCAAGGAGCTTTAAACTAAGTGTGATGGAGGATTCAGCTGAGGCTGAACTTATTCAACAAACAAATATAAGCTTGCATGGAAACATGGCATCTAGACCTGTTGTTGCTAGGACTGTTAATGGTCCCACTTTTGTAAGATCCAATGTAATTTCTCCTATGTTCTCACCAAACCAGGTTGCTTCTAATGCTGGTCCCTCTGTGGTTCTTCCCTCTGCTGGGGTGGGAATCTCAGATTTCAACCCTCTCACTGCTATTCCTCCTTACAATCCTCTGGTCACTCTTGAAATGATCTCAACTATGGATCTTGTGCTATTTACTGATCCTGCTGTTCTGTTGCAAGCTCGTGAGCAAGTTGCCTATGCTATTGCCAACTTAAATGCCCCTATCCCTGAGACAATGATGATCCCACCCTTCCTCTGTGCCTCCCCCTTGGTGCCTGTGGGTTTAGGGTTGCCTTGTGCTTCTAGCTCTATTCCTCAGCTGCCGTATTTGGGGTCGACTGGTATGGACATTGGGACTGAGTCTTCAAACACTTTACTAAGGAACAAAATGAATGCAGTGGACATTGCTTGTGCCGGGGAGAGTACTTCTGACTCCTCTAAGCGCAAAGATTCTGATCTTCTAAAGGATCTAGTTGATGCAACTTCTGCCCCCAAGAAACCTAAGAAGACCCGTGGCAAAAAAACAGTTGTTTAATGATTAGTGCCCTCTTAAAATGTGGTGTTTTTTGTTTTAATAACCTTATGCTTCAAGTTTATTTAGTGTGTTTCCTTTATGTTGCTTATTTTCAGTTTCCCTTGTCACTTAAGATGCTTGATGTTGTGTGCTTGGGCCTTGGCATCCTTGGTATGCCTACTTTTGAAATATGTAATGCCCTCTTGTGTAAGTCTGATGTACTATCCAGTTTCTCCTGGATTGGTTGTGAAATATTATATTATGGTTTATTGTACTTGACTTGTTATATTATGGTATTCATGTGCTGTCTCTATAACTTTCCTTGTTTAAAATTTTGCCTTTGCATATGCTTTTATCCGGTAGTTTCTGTTCTGTTTAGCAGGTTTGTTTGCAAGCTCTTTGTTTGTTTGGGAATGTTGCTGGTCAGTTTCAGATTCAAACATCAAGACATCACTTCCTATTCTTCTTTTGTAGCTTTTTGTGCTAAACTTATGTATCAAAACTGTTGTATTTTAATTTTTATTGTTACCTATTTGTTGATTCTTATATTTCATAGGTTTTATTTTAAAAGGGTATTTCTCCTCCAGCCTTGTTTTATTCTTATAATGCAAGTGTTGGTTTGCCTCTTTATTTCTATATTTATGTATAATTCTGAGATGCTCTTTTTTGGATTGATAATTTGTACCTTTGGTTGCCTTGTTAGAGCAAGTTTGTTTGATATAATCCTCGGAAATTTCAAAGTTCAAAACAAGCTTTTTATTCGTTTGTTTCTTTTACTTTCTCCTTGCTTTTACATGGTCTCACATGCCTATTATTTGAATGTACTTGGCTTCGCCTACTTAACTTTGTTTAAATTTCTTCTCGTACTTTCTTTTTATTTGCTCAAATTCTTAGATCATTCAATATTTTTCTTTTATTATCAACAAGGTTTTTTATGAATATAGGATATTGGAATATCAGAGGAATTCGTAGGCCAAACTTCTGGGAAGAAGTTGGGTTTAGTAGAAAATTAAATAAACTTAACTTTTTATGTTTGGCGGAAACTAAAACTGAAAATGATCCTAACCTAGCTATAATTCGAAAAACTGGATTCCAAACTGTTATTTCTTGTCCCTCTATAGGTTCTAAAGGGGGTCTTTGGCTCCTAATTTGTGGCAATTCTGAAACTCGTAAATGTGTTCTTCATCATCAATCCTCTAATTTAATTATTATGCGATATTCATACCTTAATCAAACTATTCTTTTAATTTTTGTTTATGCTCCGTCTAGAGAGGCTCTTAAAACTCCGTTTTGGCTGTCTCTTGCTCTTTTAATTTCTCAAAATCAGTTACCTTTCCTGTTAATAGGAGACCTAAATGAAATTTCATCCTGTAGTGACAAGTTAGGAGGTGTTCCTCCTTTACCTAGTAGATTTAATCGAATCCTTAATTTTTCTAATCAGTTTGGTTTAGTAGAATCTAAAACTTCGGGCTTTCCTTTCACTTGGCGTAAAAGTTCGGTGGCTCAGAATAATGTCTTCGAAAAATTGGATCGAGTACTTAGTCAACAATCTTTAACTCAACTTTTTCCGTCGCTTGTAGTCCAACATCATCCTTTTGCCACCTCGGATCATTGTCTAATAACTTTTTCGCTGGGAAAAAATAAAAGTTTTCGGAAAATTCCTTTTCGTTTTGAAAATGCTTGGATGTCTATCTCGTCCTTTCATCCCTTGGTTTCAAAAGTTTGGAGCTATCACATGTCGGGATCTTTTATGTTTCGTATTTCGATGAAATTACATCTTTTGAAAACTTACTCAAAAGTATGGGCAAAACATCATATTAATAATAATTATGAACAACTCAAAATTTCAGAAAATCAGTTAATTTCGCTTCAATCAGATTTATTAGTTGATCCCTATAATACTAACACTATTAATAAACTACAAGCTCATTTAAATAAATATAATGCCCTTTTAGATTTTCAGCACAATTTTTGGAAACAAAGAGCAAAAATTACTCACTTGCAAAATGTGGATAGAAATACAAAATATTTTCAATCTGTCTCTAAAATTCGGTCTTATAAACAAAGAATCCTTTCCTTTCAGACTAATGAAGGGGTTGTTCTGTTTGATCATGAATTAATCTCTGCAAAAATTACTTCTGAGCTTGCTCACCGGTTTACCCTTAATCCTTCTTGTTCTGTTAGTAATTCCGATTTAGATATTATTCCTAACTTGGTTTCAGATTCTAATAATTTGATGTTGTGCAAAACGCCTTTAATATCTGAAATTAAAATTGCGGTTTTCGATCTTGCTCCTAATAAATCTCCTGGGCCGGATGGTTTTCCGGCAGATTTTTTCCAACATTACTGGCATATTGTTGGAAACTCAGTTGTTTTGGCAGTTCAAGCTTTTTTTCATTCGGGTCATATGTTGCGTTCTATTAACAAATCGTTTATAGCACTAATTCCTAAAATTGATTCTCCTTTAAATATTAATCACTTTAGACCAATTAGTCTTTGTAATACTATTTATAAGGTTATTACGAAAATTCTAGCTAATCGTATTGCCTCTATCTTACCAAATTTAATTCATCCTCTTCAAGGTGCTTTTGTTCAAGGGAGACTTATTCAAGATAATATACTAATTGCTCATGAAATTTTTCATTCTTTTCATAAAAAGAAAAAGGGGAAAAAAGGTTGGATGGCTTTGAAAATTGACATGGAAAAGGCCTATGATAAGCTTGATTGGAAGTTTATTAAGCTTATTCTTCTTAAATTTGGTTTTCATGTCAAGTGGGTTGATCTAGTTATGGCATGTATTACAACTTCTTCTTCTTCTGTCCTGGTTAATAATGAGCCTGGGACTGAGTTTTCACCACAATGTGGCATTCGTCAAGGTGATCCGATGGCTCCTTTTATCTTTATCATATCTATGGAATATCTAGCTAGAACCCTTCAATTACAATCGACTCTGTATTCCAAATTTGTTGGAATACAGTTAGTTAAAAATGGAATATGTTTGCCGTTTCTTAGTTTTGCAGATGACACTATTATTTTTGCTAATGCATCTCATTCTAATATCAATTATATTAAAAGCTTCTTAGATAACTTCTCAAGGATTTCTGGTCTTTCGATTAATTACAATAAAAGTAGTTTTCAGGTCTCGGAAAATATTTCCCGTCAGGCGGTAGTGTCGCTTGCCAGTGTTCTTAATATTCAAATTACCACTTCAATGGAAAAATATCTAGGTATTCCTATTCTCAAGGGAAGGGTTCAAAATTCTATATTCACAGAATCTATTAACAAATTGAAAAAACAACTTTCTCAGTGGAAAGCCAACTCTATTTCCCAGGCAGGTAGAGCTGTGTTAATTCAATCTAACTTGCTAGGACAGGTTAATTATCTAATGCAAAGCTTTTTGCTTCCAAAAGGTATTCTTTGTGAAATTGATAAAGTTAATAAAAATTTTTTCTGGAACAAGTTTACTCCTAATCATCACCCTCTTATAAGTTGGGATTAAGTTTGCTCTCCTAAAGAGTCTGGGGGAATGGGTCTTCGCTCTGCTGAAACTATTAATATTTCCCTACAACTGAAGCTTTTGTGGAAAATTTATACTAATCCGAATAATTATTGGGTGCGTATTATTACTGAAAAATATTTGGGTTCCTCTTCGATTTTTGAACTTCGGAAAAATAATTGTTCTTGGCAATTTGGTAGATTGTTAAATCTTAGAGAAAGCTTTGCTAAGGGTTTATTTTGGACTATTGGAAATGGACACTCTATCAACTTTTGAAAAGACCCTTGGGTGAAAAATACTGATTTGCTCTCTTTTTTTGATAATAATAATATTAATTTAAAAGTATTGGCTTTTATAAGTCCTGATCGTTCTTGGAATTTGGCATATTTGAGCTTGCTTCTTCCTTATTCAATTGTGAATTTAATTGCTTCTATTAGAATCCCTGTGTCTGACTCTGAGGATTGTTTGATCTGGCTTCCTTCTTCGGATGGAACTTTTTCAGTCTCATCTGCTTCCTGCATGATTTCTTTAGCCAGGCCTGATCGTCAGTATGAATTTGCTTGGATTTGGAAGACGTCTCTTCCTCCAAAAATTAAAAATTTTTTGTGGAAAGCCTGTGCAGATTGTCTTCCTACTACAGATAGATTAAATCGGTTCTATAATTGTGTTTATAGTACCTGCTCCTTACGCTCAAGCGAGGAAGAAAAATTGAATCATTTGTTCTTTAACTGTCCTTTTTCACAAAATATGATTTCTAAACTTGAGTCTAAGTTGAATGTCAATTTTCAAATCATTTCTTCAGGTACTTTTATAGATAATCTTATTTCTACTATAAATTCGAATAAAAATAGTAATGTTCTTTGTTTTCTTTGGTGGTTTATTTGGGGACACAGAAATGCTAAAATTTTCAATCCTTCTATGGTTATTTCTTCGTTGCTTCCTAGTGATTTAGCCTTCTCTCAACATTTACAGTGGGTTTTAGCTCGTCCGTCGTTAGTTCCTAAACATGTCACTCGTCCTAAAAGGAAAAATAATTGCTCTTGGATTAGGCCACCTCCGCAATGGTCGAAACTTAATTTTGATGCTTCTAAACGAAATAACTCTGCGACTTTTTCGAGTTTTTTAATTCAAGACCATCAAAGTAAGATTCTTAGTTTTGATCGTAAGGAACAACTACCCTGTTCGGTCCTTCAAGCTGAAGCACTTGCCTTACTAGAAGGTGTTAGAAGTGCGGTTTCGTTACAAATTCAGCGTCTTATTATTGAAGGAGATAATTTAATTCTTATTAATTCTTTAAAAAGAACTTGGAAAGTTCCTTGGGAAATTCAGACAATAGTCAATGATATCCGTCACTTTGTTGCATTGGTTCCTTGTGTGGTGTTTTATCATTGTTTCAGGGAGTGCAATTCAGTGGCAGATTTTCTTGCCAGGAGGGTTTTTAGTTCCCCTCAGCTTAGTTTTGCTATTTCTAATTTCTTCCCTGGATCGTTGTTAGATCCAGTTGATTTTTCTTTTTGTAAATCTTGGTTCAGTGATCATCCTCTATTATTTGATTTTCTAAAGATCATCCGCCGTGATAATTTAGGTTAGCCTTGTTTGTAACAGTTAATCTAGTGTTGGCCTTGTAATGAGCGTTTAGCTCATTTTATCAAAAAAAAAAAACTATATAGTCTATATGTGAAAATCAGAAAACTGTCATGATGTGCGCGGAAATGAAGGTGGCTGGGTCAACGCACATACAAATACAATTACAGCTCAATGCACTATATGGCAAAACCATTCACATTTATCCGAACTTTTGTTTCCCTTTAATTCTGGAGAATTCATAGTTGTCAACCTTCCAACTATGCCATATAAGATAAGACAATTAACCAATTATTCAAACTCGCTGGCGTGCAGGAAATCCCAACCGTATATTTCTTCCCCATTTAATAATGATTACAATCAACACAAAATCATTACGACGACGTTTATTATAATCAGCATGTTGGACCAACCATTAAACTAACCAACATAACTCTCCATTATTCAAACATCATTTTATACACAAACCCGATCAGCGTTACAAACCCTCTTCTATAAATACACACATAAACGGGGCTTTAAATTCACATCTAGCAGCTAGCTTTATTTTCTACATACATACATACTCAAAACCATATATTTGCTCTATATTGCAAGTCATGGCTACTACGACGGCTGTGTCGGGCACGGAATATGAGAAGGAGGTGCGGAGGCCTCCGGTGTCGGAATGCAAGGGGTCACCGTTGGACGCGATCCTGAGGGTGGTGTTGCTGGCGGCGTCAGTGGTGGCCGTGGTGTTGATGGTGACGAGCAAAGAGAATAAGGTGTTTCAAGTGCAGGTGCCAGGGATTGCCACCCTCGTTCCTTTCGTTAAACCCGCAAAGTTCAACTATTCACCCGCCTTCGTGTGAGTTTTATATATTACTATGTTTGTTATTTACTTGCAACTTTATCTATGATTTTTAGTGATCAAAACATGCAATATACCATATATATATATGTATGATACTTTTTCTCCTTATAAATCCATCGTGAATCATGATTTCTGTTTTTTCATTCGATGGGTTTGTTGGAGTTATTTAGTTTCAATACATATGTACCCCCATGATATATACTGAGGATTTTACTATGTAACAAGCTACTTTGTTTAACAATTGATACGCTTTTATGTCAACGTACATATATATAAGATTAACCTGATTAACTATTTGTGTAACAATTGAATATTTTCCAAATTTGAAGTTTATCCTTTTTATGTCAACGTACATATATGTAAGATTAAGCTAACTATTTGTGTAACAATTGAATATTTTTCAAATTTGAAGTTTGGTGGCTGCAAAAATAATCATACATACGTACATACATATATGGGCTTACCAAACACTCGGGCGGCTCATTCAATAATTAATTAGCTAGAACCGTGACAATAGGACGCATTACCTAGATAGATAAGTAGGTTATGTATCTAATTCGCAAATTGATATGAAGCAACAATCTAATTGAATAAGTGTGGATGTACAACTACAGATACTTGGTAGTAGCACTGGCAGTGGCGGGTTTGTACAGCATCATCACGGGACTGGCGTCCATGGGCGTGGCCTGCAAGCCCTCCGTCTCCCCCAAGTTGCTTCTCATCTTAATCGTTCACGACGTGGTAACAATTACTTACTTCCTATATATCTAGCTACCTAACTCCATATATACCATCATATTCATCTTTCATCATATTATAACAACGGTCTTTAATTTCTTTGTATTCTACTTGCAGTTGATCCTCGGGATTGTGGCATCGGCAACGGGGACAGCCGGAGGCGTAGCGTACATAGGATTGAAGGGAAACTCCCACGTCAACTGGGGCAAGATCTGTGACAACTACGGCAAGTTCTGCAGGCACGTCGGAAGCGCTGTGGGTGTCGGTTTGTTTGCGTCGGTGGTGCTGGTGCTGCTCATCTTCCTCAACTCCATCTCTCTTTACCGTGTGGTCGACCGCAGAAATTGATTCATCATTTGTCTTTCGCCGCGTTGTTGGATGTATTAGATTGATGTGTTTGATGAACTTCCAATTGAATTCTTGTCCAATATAATCTTTGAGTGATTTTTGAGTGTAGTGGGTGTGGTTCTTGTGTGTGTGTAATGCAATGAATGTAGTTAGTTTCTCTGTAAGGACGTTAATTGATTCCATTTGTGTAAACATTTAATTAAATTAATTAGTGATTGGATTGAATGTGTGGATTTATGTTTATACCCCCCCATTGTTAATCTCCAAATCTCGATCTGCCACTAATTATGGGTGCTCTCTGCTACTCATATGCCCAATTTCTTGCTAACATGAAATCCTGACTAAGCACTTGACTTTCCAGAGGATTTTTGTATCCCAATCATCTTTTCTGTCCACTTCATATGATATAAGCCTTTGATCGACATGAGTAATTAGCTTGAAGCAGTCATGGTCAAGATATGTACAATCCACTTCTACCAAAAACAAAAATAAAGTCTAATTAAGCATTCACACTTCATTTTCACATAATTAATTAAGAAGCTAACTTTCTACAACGGCATCTTAAAATATCAATTAACCTTCCTTCACCCTGCTACTCGATATATCCTATGAAAAGTCACAAAAATCACAAGTTTCTACGCGGTGGTGATATTCATGTCTTCAGTATTTTAATCATTTCTTTTCGAGGGTGCATAGTTTCTTGGTTATTAAAATCCAAATGCTCGATTTTTGCTCAAGTGGACCGTATAATTAAATTATGTTAGCCTAGTTGGCTAAGGGATGGAATACATCTAAACGTGTGACCATATGGACTCTTTTCAAACATAATCCAAGTACTTATCCAACACCACCCTAATAACTAGATAAGCGTCTGACTTTCTTCAATTTATGCTTCTATAATTTCAGAGTCAACAAGATGGATTCAAAAAAGATTTGGAAGTTTGAATAAAAAATTAATAATAATTTGAATGAAACAGATGATATATAATGTCCATTGATTGGATAACATATCATCAAAGTAACCCTTTAGAGGAATAAGGAATTCTAAAATATATATTAATTGTTGGATGCCTAGGTTTTTCTCCACTTCTTATATTGTGTGTTATGTTTAGCTAAAACTTGTTGAAGCCTTAGGTGACATAAGAAACATGGTATGACATGGCCAATGTCATACCATGTTTCTTATTACGCAAGTGAAGCCACAAGCACATTTCAAACCCAAGTGAACCCGATTTCCTCTTCTACTTAAATCAAAACCAAGTGTACCAATGTCACATTGGTACACTTGGTTACATTGGTACACTTGGTTTTGATTTAAATAGAAGAGGAAATCGGGATCACTTGTGTAATACTACACTAAACCGGGTTTGAAATGTGCTTGTGGCTTCCTTGGGCTTAGGCCCGGTTTGGAGGTAGCTAGGCGGATTCTAGCTCGAAACACTAGGTCGTCTTTAGCTTGTGTAATTTGCTTTGTTAGAGTTGGGCCCAAGACTGAAACTCGTTGGTTTTCGAGTCGAGTCGGATGGTGCTTAACTTGGTCATTGTTATTAAAATCGTACTTTGAGTCATAGAATCTCGTTCAAATCATACTTGAATCATAGAATCTCATTCAAAATCGTACTTAAGTCGTAGAATCGAATGTTTAAGAAAATTCGAGAATTCAACTATATTATCTTTTAGGTAAGCTCATTTCTATAATTTTAAACATGAGATGGATTTTTCTACAATTCCCGTATGCCGCATGATTGGGTTGGGTCGGGTTGGTTTTTTTTCAGGTTAGGTCAAGTGAATAGCCGAACCTCCACCCAAACACCCGAAACTTGTTTTCATCCTTTTTTTTATTCCATTTTTCGGTCGATTTTGTCATATATCCGTCAGGTGCGGCTAAAATTATCATTCCTAATAAGGAAATGCTTTTTTTATGGATTGGGAAGAAAATACCGATGACATTATGAGCTGAAAGTTGTAAGTTGGGCATGGGCTTGATGGGTGAACTAGCCTAAGAAATAGGCCCAACCACTTCTGTTTTCTCCGCGTGAAAATTGTCTTACTTACGAACAACAATCAAAACTCAAAAGCCTTTTTTTTCAAGTGGAGAAAGCTAATTCAAATATATATTTTTCTAATATTTATTTACTAATTTATTTTTTGATTAGGTAATATTCGATTTACCGGACATGTCCGATAGAACCAAATGGCCGAAAAACGGCAGTCGAAAGCTGACTCTAGAACGAAAGGGAAAGTAGGAGAAGTAAAGGGCTAAAGAGCAACGTCTTTAGTATTCGGGTCAAAAGCGGACAAAGATGATGAAGTGGGCTACCGACGTTGCCTCTACCTGGATGAAGGATCTTCAAGAGTCTCGAGAATGTCCAAGCGACCTCGCCAATCACAAACGAGCCACATCCAATTCCAGTGCCAAATTTCGAAAATGTACAAAATCGTACAAGGGTCAACCTATCAAAATACAACCAAAACCTGCCCCAAAACGTAAGGCCAAATAAACAACAGACAGAAACAACAACAACCCACATTTTCAGAATCTTTATGTTTGTAAGTTGGGTAATGATCAGGTGAAAATGGATGATCTAGATCTTATGCTTATTTGCGTCGATTGGTTGGATAATTCGAACAAGGATGTCATTTGTTAAAATTAATTTGAATGATGTCATTTGTAAGTTGGGTAATGATATTCTTACTTAGGTGAAAATTAATTTGAATGATGTCATTTGTTAAGTGACAATTGACAAAACCTATTTACTCGAATTTCATGACTAACAAGTTCAACGAGATTTTTTCTTCGATAAATATTTACATCACTATTCAATGTAATATGACAAACCATTCGGCTTGGCAATAATTTCATGATGACTACCCGAAAAACCGATCCGAAAAAATCCGATAAAAACCGATTAAATCCGGATGAAAAACAGGTTTTTATTAGGAAAAGATATATTTTATCTTAGGGAAAATATTATTTACCCTACTTTGTTTTATTCTATCCTTAGAGAGCAAACCGTAACTTGTGCTCCAAGGATTTTTTATGTATAAATAGTCTCTTGACATGATCGATAGAATTAACGATTGCATTGCAATTGATTTATACCCTTTACATGGTATCAGCCAACAAACCCGATCCCTAAACAAAGCTTCCACCTTTCTATCCTAAATCGTCCAACATGATTGGCTCCGATAGTGATCTCGATCATGACCCGGTGGACTTCATGCAAACACCTCCGGTGCTATTCTGGCCGTTGCTTCTGGCAGCAAGACCATCACAACGCCGCAGTTTCCAACGCTCAACATTCACCTCGAGCGAACCAACTATACGCTCTGGCGCCACACGATCAAATCCTCCCTTGAAGCCTATGGGTTGCATTACTTTCTCCTTGCAAGCTCTGAGCCGTCAGCAATGATTCCAGCGGCCGACACTTCTGATGCTCCCATGATCGCTAATCCGGATTATGAGGACTGGAAATAAAAGACAGGTACACACTTCTTTGGATCCGATCTACCATGTTTACTCCTCTCTTGGCTCATGTGGCTTGTTCCAAAACGACTTATGAAGCATGGAGGATTCTTGAACACATGTTTTACTCTCAGAATCGTGCTAATATGATGCATCTTAAACAACAATTACGATCTCTTCCTAAGGGAGATTCGTCCATTCTTGAGTATGTTGAAAAGAAAAGGGCTTTTTCCAATGCTCTTGCGGAGTGCAATCATATTGTGCCTGATGAAGAGTTTATTGAATATGAATATGAAGGCAGAAAAGATAACCAGTGACCAATTGCTTGGCCTATTTCTGCGTGAAGAGGCCCGTATTTCCAAACTTGATGCCTCGGCTCCACTTATGTCGGCCAATACTGCCAACCGCAAGCCCAACGCCTCATCAACTTCAGCATCGCTCAACTCCAAAGCAGATCTTGTTCTATGCCAGATTTGCTAAAAACCGAAGCATGATGCACTAAAATGTTGGCATCGATTCAATGGCGATGCGTATCCACCTACAAAGCCACATCAATAGCAACGTGGTGGGAGTCGAGGCGGTCGTGGCAAGGGTCGAGGCCAACAGCAGCAACAATATAACAATTATGGGCCTCCTCCTCCACCGTAGTATGGGGCGATGTATCAACAGTATGGTCGTGGTCAACCTCCACCGCAAGAATTTCATTAGGCATATCATGTTGCTAATCCGCCATCCACTCTAGTTGATCCTTCATGGTACTTTGATACTGGAGCCACAAATTATGCCGCAGCTGACTTCGGTATTCTTTCTGTTCATTCAAATTACTTTGGGAATGACGGCTTACAACTCGGTAATGGTATGTCTCTACCTATAACTCATGTTGGACAAAGCATTCTACCTGCAAAATCAATGCATATTCATCTTAAAGATATTCTCTTTGTTCCTCAAATGACCAAAAATCTTATAAGTGTTTCACAATTAACAAGAGATAATAATACTTGCATGATCTTTTACCCTACTTGTTGTTTTATAAAGGATCGACAGGGCCGGACTATCCTCAAAGGCATCGTTGAGAACTGGCTCTACCGCTTATAATCACCATCAATCGATCCTTCACCTCCACGCATTTACATAGGGGAACACACCTCTCTTCAAACTTGGCACGAGAGTTTAGGTCATCCTAATGAGTCTTCCTTTAAGCATCTAGTTTCTAGGTTTAATTTACCTATTTCAATCAATAATCTTAAACAAGTTTGTGAGTCGTGTCAACTAGGGAAGAGTCATAGACTTCATCTCCCTAGCACACATGAGTCTAGTTCTACTCCATTTGCTCTTGTTTACTCAGATGTTTGGGGCCCTATCCCTGTGACTTCTTTTAATGGTAATAAATATTTTCTTATCTTTGTTGATGACTGCACAAAATTCGTTTGGATCTATTTTCTTCATCAAAAATCTCAAGTATTGCATTTCTTTCAACTCTTCCAACGCATGGTTGAAACACAATTCTCCACAAAAATCAAACAATTTCAATCAGATTGGGGGTGAATATCGAAATGTCTCTACTTATCTTCAAACACAAGGGATAGCCCATCGGATTTCTTGTCCTCACACTCAATCTCAAAATGGTGTGGCTGAACGCCGACATGGAACCATTGTGGAAAAAGGCCTTGCTTTACTCTCTCATCCCAAATTACCTAACTCCTTTTGGGAACATCTCCTTTTGAGTGTCTCTACAGCAAAGCCCTTAAGTATTCTTTTCTCAAAACTTTTGGGTGTCTCTGTTATCCTCTTTTACGTCCCTATACTCATAACAAATTGGAGTTTAGGTCTTCCTCATGTGTCTTTGTTGGTTATAGTTCTCAACATAAGGGATATTTATGTCTTCATGTTTCTACAAGTAGGATCTATATTTCTTGCCATGTCATGTTTGATGAGACAACTTACCACTATGAATTGCACACTCTTAAACCAACCTCAAATTCCCAGCCATTACCACATAATAATACCAATCAAAATCTGCTTCAAGTTGCGGTCTTTCATGACCCATTGCTTGGTGCTCGATCACCGCTTTTACCACCACTCGCTAGCCCTACCTTGGATCTTGATCGGCCATGCCCGACGTCACCAAGCCTCTCCTCAAACTCATCTCCACTTCCAACGTGCCCAAGCTCACCCATGCAGCCGATGTCAGCCGAGCCAAGTCAGTCCAATCCCTTGCCTGTTCAACATCCGAGCTCGATCTTAATGCCTGCTGAGGACTCCGACTCTGCTGATTCAAGCAAAATTTCAGGTGAGCCTTCTAATTCCACTCAATCTCTTTCTCATCCCTCCTATTTTAGGCCTGTTTGCAAATTCCCATCATCAAATGGTGACTCGATCAAAAACTAACAGCCTTAAACCTAAATCATTCAACTCCACAAAACATCCCGTACCATCCTCTCCAGATGAACCATTTGAACCTAAAACTTTCAGCCAAGCCTCTACATTACCTGAATGTCAACATGCAATGCAGGTTGAATATGATGCCCTAATGGGGAATAGGACTTGGATTCTTACCCCGCCACCTTGTAATGCTAACATTGTTGGTTGTAAGTGGGTTTACAGGATTAAGAAGAAGGCAGATGGTTCTATTGAACGCTACAAAGTTCGTTTCGTAAAGAAAGGATTCAATCAGGAGGAAGGTATTGACTACTTGGACACTTTCAATCATGTTGTTCAACCTACTACCATTCATATTGTCTTTTCTATTACTCTTACCTTTTATTTGGTGTCTTAGGCAAGTTGATATAAATAATGCCTTTCCTAATGGAGATCTTACAGAGAGAGTTTATATGGCACAACCACCTGGTTTTGTTGATTCGTCTCGTCCCGACCATGTATGTCTCTTACAGAAAGCTCTTTATGGCCTTAAGCAGGCGCCCAAGGCATGGTTCACTAAACTGAAATTC
This sequence comes from Fallopia convolvulus, assembly GCA_964016875.1. Lineage (NCBI taxonomy): Eukaryota > Viridiplantae > Streptophyta > Magnoliopsida > Caryophyllales > Polygonaceae > Fallopia > Fallopia convolvulus. The sequence continues at coordinate 28,025,375 of OZ024736.1, forward strand.
TTTTTGTTCAAGCATGGTTTTCAGGCGTGTAAATCCGATACCACGCTTTTCATCAGGCGTACTGCTATCTCTACCATATTTATTCTGGTCTATGTTGACGACTTGATCATTACAGGGTCCTATTCTAAAGAGATTGCTCAATTATTCATATCCTCAATTCGACATTTTTCTCTCAAAGATTTAGGAGATTTGCATTATTTTTTGGGCATTGAGCTGTGATATGATGTATTTCATGTAGCATAACTAGGACTAGAAAGTACATTTTATATACAGGTTTAGGTCTTTTTAGCGCTTGTAATGACAAAATTAGGAGAAGACAGAAGAGTTAAAGAATTTCAGTTACAAGAAGATTTGAAGACGGAATTGGAAGATCAAGACAAGAAGGTCGCAAATTCAGAGCAAACCGCGGTGAAGCCAAGTAGCAGCTCCGCGATCGCGGTGACATAAGGCCGCGGTTGCGGTCAACGTTTACTCGGGGATTCAGCACTTTCAGCTCCGCGATTGCAGGGTTTACTCACCGCGCTCGCGGTTTGCCACGTTAGCAAAGATCCGAGGCGGCGTTCTAGGTATCTATTTACTCTATTATTTAGTTTCCTTTTACCTTTTTATTTCGTGTTTTTATTCGAGATTACTTAAACCTAGTTTTTCAGCCTTTGTTAGAGAACCTCTCTTAGACCTAATTTCTATTATTCCAGACTTTTTTATTCTCTGTTTCATGGAGAACTAAACCCTTTAATTCTATTCAAGTTGAAGCTTTCAGATTCAAGTTTATTGTGAGATTCTACAGTTAAGGTTTATTTCTTCATGTTATTTCAATTCTCTTGTGCTTAATTAATATTAATTGTATTGATTTCTACTTGATTGATCACCTTGTTGGAATTGATATTCTCTATTGATATATCTAGGTTTTCTCATAGTAAAACCTAATATTTGTAGCAACTTAATGTTTTAGGAATCGTTGGACTAAAACTATTGAGAAAGAGATTTGATTGCATGCTTATTGTTTGACTCGTTGGAACTCAATTTGCATGTATCCTGCATATCCTTGCTCCTACTACTAGTATCATTATTATTCATGATCGTTTCATGTTGTTTTGATATTAAGTATTTACATGACCCGTTGACTTGTTTATTATATCTGATCAGGATAGGAATAACCAAAGGAAATAACATGTTTGAATCTATGATCAAAAACTAGAGAAAGAAAGTGGATGCTTGAATAGGATTGTTTTTCCTTGATTGATAAAAACCCAACCTTTTCCTTGCTTGATTTATTGCTTTGCTTGCTTTGAAATTCCTAGTTTTAGATTAATAATATCAAAAATCCCCCTTTTTGTTACTATTGAGTTGAGAATAATAAAATTGTGAATTACAAGTGTCTCTTGGGTACGACCCCAACTTACCAGTTATACTAGTTGTGTAACTAGAGATTTATTTTTGATTTGGCACGACGACTTGCAGCCAATCAAATTTTGGCGCCATTGTCGGGGACACATTGTTTTATTCTAAAGTTTCTATTGTTACCAACTCTGGTGTGGACCCTAGTTTATGGTCCACACCCGTGCTACTGATTCTTCTCTTTTGCCTTTTGATTCAGAGATTGAAAGAACTATTTCCAGGTTGAGACGTGAAGCTCAGAATCTACTCCGTGAATTTCCATTCAACTTGAGTTCTACTGAAGCTAAGACAATGGGAGATCAGACTTTGAGGCAGCTAACTGCCCCAAGTTTTCAACAACAGCCCCTTATTGTAGAGTTTCATGCGCTGAATGATGGTGTCAAGTTTGAGTTGAAGTTTGGGTTGATCCACCTTTTGCCCCAATTCCATGGGCTGGGTGGAGAAGACCCCAACAAGCATCTTGCTGAATTTGATCAAGGTGTTTCCTTTCTCTCTGAAGGATTCAGCCAATGAGTGGCTCTACTATCTTTCTCCAGGCTCCATTAATACCTAGACTAAGATGAAAGAAGCATTCTTGGAGAAGTACTTTCCAGGCACCAAGCAGAACAATCTGAAGAAGAGCCTGAGCAATATTGAACAACAGGCTGGGGAGAGCCTGTATGATATCATGAGCGTTTCAAGAGACTGCGTGCTAGCTGCCCATATCATGGGTACTCTAATCAAGATCTAGTGCTCTATTTCTTTGGTGGACTATTGGAAGAAGAGCGCAGAATGGTGAATGCAGCTTGTGGTGGAAGCCTGATGAACAAGACACTAATAGATGCCCTTGAGCTCTTTTTTTAGCTATCTGATAACTCAAGGCAATTTAACAAGAGAACTGGCGCTAAAGGAGTCAATGTTGTGGACTCCTCATCTTTTGCTTTAAGATCTGAGGTGGCGAAGTTGAAAGATATGATGAAGATGTTCATGCTGCAAGGAACCCCTCAACAACTGAAGGCATATGAAATCTATGCTGACACACTTCACCCTACTGATGCCCGCCGTTCCGTCCTCACTGTTTGGTTGTTGCGGTGAACGACTTCGACGGCGACAAGAATCGGTGTTGAAGGCGAGGAGGGGGTGGTAGGGTTTGGTCGGATCTGGGAAGGAACGAGAAGCTCTTTCGATACTCAGCCATGGCAGCAGGAAGGAGCGATCGACAAGAAAGGAGATCCGAAAAAGAAAGATAGGAAAAAAGAAAAATAATAAAAGAGATTTTTTTCCTTATTTAATTGATATCTAATTCAATATCTTGTTTTTATTTTATTTTTCTTTTTTATTTTGTTAAAATGATGACATGGAATACACATGGAGGCCTTGTGGCAAAAGTTTTTACACAAGTCAGCGCGAGTGTAACACACAGATTTTTTTTTCCAGAGAATAGGTGCCTAATAAAACAGAAAAGGCTAAATTCAAGTGTCTAATAGAACAAAACCAAAGGTGAGGTGTCTAAATGACTAATTGACGCAAGTACAAGTGTTTGTATATGTATTCTGCCCTTAATCTAATCTATCTAGACACTAAAAACCTACCTAAAAAGCGGATATCAGTACTTAAGGAGCACAAGACAGCACTAGGATGGACCATTGCTGACATTAAAGGAATTAGTTTCTCTACATGTATGCATAGGATCATCCTAGAAGATGGTGCCAAGTCATCTAGACAGCCACAAAGAAGACTCAACCCACATATGATGGAGGTAGTCAAGAAGGAGGTGCTGAAGCTCCTACAAGCAGATATGATTTACCCCATCTCTGATAGTCAGTGGGTTAGTCCGACCCAAGTTGTGCCCAAGAAAGGTGGTATATTACAGTGGTTGAGAATGTGCATGGGGAATTAGTCCCCACTAGAGTCCAGACAGGTTGGAGAGTTTGCATTGATTATCGTAAGCTGAACACGGTAACTAGAAAAGATCGCTTTCCTTTGCTATTCATTGATCAAATGCTTGAGCGACTTGTTGGTCGTTCCTATTATTGCTTTCTAGATGGCTATTCAAGGTATTTTCAGATTGCCATTGCACCAGAGAATCAAGAGAAGACGATATTTACATGTTCTTTTGGAACTTTTGAATACCGTAGAATGCCATTTGGATTATGTAACGCACCCGGGACGTTCCAAAGGTGTATGGTTAGTATATTTTCTAAGTATATTGAAAATTTTATTGGGGTTTTTATGGACGACTTTACAGTACATGGTGATGACTTTGATGCTGCTTGAACCATCTCTCTTTAGTCCTTCAAAGATGCGTAGAAACCAATTTGGTTCAAAACTCTGAGAAGTGTCACTTTATAGTTGAGCAAGGAATTATTTTGGGTCACATAGTGTCATCCAGTGGTATTGAGATTGATAAGGCAAAGATTGATATCATTCAGTTCTTGCCTTATCCTACTAATGTGCGTAAAGTGCGTTCTTTTGTTGGCCATGCAGGTTTCTATCGCAAGTTTATTAAAGACTTTTCAAAAATCTCAGCCCCATTATGTCAATTGCTGAAGAAAGATGTGCCTTTTGAGTTCAATGAGGCATGCAAAAAGGCATTTGATGAGCTGAAAACTCGCCTTACAAGTGCACCAATAATTCAAGCCCCGGATTGATCTCAACCTTTTGAGATCATTTGTGATGCAAGTGACTATGCTGTTGGGGCTGTTTTAGGTAAAAAAGAAGCCAAAGCATCGCATGTTATACATTATGCTTCCATGACCTTAAATGACGCCCAAGGAAACTACTCAACCATTGAAAAGGAAATGCTTGTTGTAGTGTTTGCTTTGGAGAAGTTCAAACCATGCAGCACTTCGTTATTTGATGATGAAAAAGGAGGCTAGGCCAAGACTGATTAGATGGATTCTCCTTCTGAGTGTGTTTGATATAGAGATCAGAGACAAAAAGGGAGCTGAGAACCTGGTAGATGATCGTCTAAGTAGGCTTGTGCATGAAGAAAATACGCCAGGAAGCCAAGATCATATTCAAGGGCATTTTCCCAATGACACATTGTTTGAGATTGGAAACGTTGAATTCACGATTGCGGTGAAGGAGCGTCGCGCCCGCGGTACTACAACTGAGGCGGGCGAAAATCTTCACAATTTTCCGCGATCGCGGGAATCTGACCGCGCCCGCGGACCTGACTTCGATGGCAACTTCGATCCTCGATTTGAGGAGTTTATTTTTGGAGTCCATCATTCAGGTCATGGTATGAAAATATTGTTAACTACCTCGTCTCAGGGGAGTTCCCACCTACTTTTACCAAGGCTCAAAAAGACAAGGTGCGTCATGAATCCCGATTCTATGTTTGGGATGATCCTTATTTATGGAAGCACTGCACAGATCAGGTAATCCGACGTTGTGTCCCGAGCTCTGAGGTACAATCTATCCTTTTTTGTCATTCCTATGCATGTGGGGGTCATGTGGGGGTCATTCCGAATTCATCTCCTTTAAAATTCATTCAAAATTATGGCATATCCAGTTCATTTGAGTAGGGCAGGGAAGGATTTATGGACTGAAATTGATAGGAAGGTCATGATTTCTACAAACAAAATTTCATGTACCGACATTGCATTCTTTGGGATTATAGCAGTCAGTTCATCAATTATTACAGTAGGGTGGTCTGGGAGGATTGGTTGATTTGCATGCTTATACATACAAGTCTCTAGTGCTTGAGTTTTTGGTGATTTATAAGGAGCTTGATGATGGGAGGATTGGGTTTAGGTTATTTGGTGGAGATTATTCATTGACTAGACATCATTTAGCTGCCTGTTTTGGGGTAACTAGTCAACCTACAACTGGATGGTTGGCAGTTGATGAGAACCTGGGTGTGATGTACTTTTGGACTGAGGTATCCCATACTCAGTATTTCCTTGGGCCTAGGTTGCAGAATTACAGTATTGTTCACCTAGGATTGAGATTGTGTCACAAGCTGATTTCCAACACTTTTTTGGGGAATGGCGAGGTAAATAAAATGGTTGCTCGGGATGTGGCAATGATGTAGTGTTTGATGAGGGACCAACCTGTGGTCCCTAATTGGGTAGAACTTTTCATTTATGCTGTGAGGAAGGCCCGGTCTCAGCCCGGTAAGATTGCTTTTGGGGGCATGATCACTCTGATTGCCCTTCGATTTTTGAGCTTGGAGGTTATACAGGACCGATATAGAGAAGAAGTAGGTGGAGAGTTTTGTTTTGATATATCACAGTTGAAGAGGTCTAGGTTGTTATCTGAGTCCCAGAATGGGGGTTGGATTTGGCATTGTGTAAGCAGCATAAGGAATATTTACATTTGCCTAGGGAGTTTGGAGCTGAGGAGACAACTCATCATTTCTTTTTAGAGTCTGATGTGATGGAGGCGGCAGACAAGGAGGAGGAGGAAGAGGAAGAGTATGATCATCATGATGAGCCTCCTCATGGGCATCATGAAGCTAGTCTATCTGGTGTTGGAGGAGCTCCTGAGTGGTATGATGAGATGTTCTATGCAATGGAGAACATGAGTATGCGAGTCGATGATATTTATGATCCACAGGGTTTTTTCTAGAGGCAGCAGGATGAGATGAGGAGGACTCTAGATGTAGGGAGGAATGTCAGGGACATGTCCTTGACTATGGACCAGATGAGGGAGAGACAGGAGGCATTTTATCAGCATTATTGGTCTCAATACCCTCAGTTTTTTCCACCGCCAAGTCCACCACAGTGAGTCTTTTGTTCCTTTCATTGACTTTATCTGATTTGTCTTTTTATTTCATTGAGGGCAATGAAAGATTTAAGTATGGGGGAAGGAGTACTTGCTGTTGTAAGATATGCATAGTTGCACTTTGATTTAGTACTTCATATTCAAGGTAAAAAAATTGAAAACAAAAAAAAGCATTAAATCTTGTGATGAGTTGAAAACCCGAAAGGGCGGCTTATGCAAAAATCAAGGGCCCGGACCGGTATTAGGCTGGGGTAATAAGAGGCTAAAAAGAGTGAAAGTGAGTTGGTGAGCACATCTATAGAAAAATAAAATGAGCGGTTAGGTGAAAACCCGAAAGGGCGCCTAAGCAAAATGAGTGAAAAAGGAAAAATAGCGCCTAGGAACATTTCTGTTGGGGTTTGGGGATTATTATTTATGGATTTTTATCTTTGCTTTGATTTTGATATGTTGATTTGAGTGATAGATTGTGCTAGGATTCTCATTGTATGCACTTTCATTTTTTTACATGGGTTCGGGTTATGAGCTTATTGTTGAGTGCTTTTTAGTTTTAGATCATTTTCTTCCATTGCTTCCTGTGGACCTTTGTTGATTTGTCCTTCTTGATTTTATTTTGAGCTTACTCGAGGACGAGCAAACTATGGGGGAATTTGATATGTTGTATTTCATATAGCATAACTAGGACTAGATAGTACATTTTATATATAGGTTTAGGTCTTTTTAGCGCTTGTAATGACAAAATTAGGAGAAGACCGAAGAGTTAAAGAATTTCTGTTAAAAGAAGATTTGAAGATGAAATTGGAAGATCAAGACAAGAAGGCCACGGATTCAGAGCAAACCGTGGTGGAGCCAAGTAGCAGCTCCACGATCGCAATGGCATAAGGCCGCAGTCGTAGTCAACGTTGACTCGGGGATTCAGCACTTTCAGCTCCGCGATCGCGGGGTTTACTCACTACGCTCGCGGTTTGCCACGTCAGCAAAGATCCGAGGCGGCGTTCTAGCTATCTATTTACTCTATTATTTAGTTTCCTTTTATCTTTTTATTTCGTGTTTTTATTCGAGACTACTTAAACCTAGTTTTTTAGCCTTTGTTAGAGAACCTCTCTTAGACCTAATTTCTATTATTATAGACTTTTGTGTTCTCTGTTTCATGGAGAACTAAACCCTTTAATTCTATTCAAGTTGAAGCTTTCAAATTCAAGTTTATTGTGAGATTCTACAATTCAGGTTTATTTCTACAAGTTATTTCAATTCTCTTGTGCTTAATTAATATTGATTGTATTGATTTCTACTTGATTGATCACTTTGTTGGAATTGATATTCACTATTGCTAGATCTAGGTTTTCTCGTAGTAAAACCTAATCTTTGTAGCAACTCAATGTTTTAAGACTCGTTGGACTAAAACCCTTGAGAAAGAGATTTGATTGCATGTTTATTGTTTGACTCGTTGGAACTCAATTTGCATGTATCTTGCATATCCTTGCTCCTACTGCTAGTATCATTATTATTCATGATCGTTTCATGTTTGTTTTGATATTAAGTATTTACATGACCCGTTGGCTTGTTTATTATATCTGATCAAGATAGGAATAACTAAAGGAAATAACTTGTTTGAACCTATGATCAATAACTTGAGGAAGAAAGTGGATGCTTGAATATGATTGTTTTTCCTTAATTGATAAAAAAAACCAACCTTTTACTAGCTTGATTTATTGCTTTGCTTTGCTTAGTTTGAAATTCCTAGTTTTAGATTAATAATATCAAAAATACCCCTTTTTGTTACTATTGAGTTGATAATAATAATAAAACTTTGCATTACAAGTGTCTCTTGGGTACAACCCCTTACCAGCTATACTAGTTGTGTAACTAGGGATTTATTTTTGATTTGGCACGACGACTTTCAGCCAGTCAAGCTGACTCGTACTACAGACTCCATTGTATTGTCTCAACAAAAGTACATTCGGGATCTTCTTGTACGGGCAAAAATGCATGACGCTAAGCCTATTGCCTCTCCAACAGAACCTGGTTCTCGTCTCAAACAATCTGGCGACCCGATTACTGATATTTCTCTTTACCGAAGTATTGTTAGTGCTTACAATATGTCAGTATAACTCGTCCTGATATTTCTTATGCTGTAAATCGGCTTTGTCAATTTATGCAGTCTCCAACTGAGTCATATTGGCAAGTTGTTTAGCGTATCCTTCGCTACTTAAAAGGCACGCTTAATACTGGCCTTACCCTAAAATCGGCCACCGATAGTCGTTTGATAGCTTTCTCTGATGTTGGGTGGGCGTCTGACATTGATGAATGTCGCTCTCAGCATGGCTTTGCAATTTTCTATGGAGATAATTTAGTCAGTTGGTCTTCAAAGAAACAAAATGTGGTTGCTAAGTCCAATTCTGAAGCTGAGTATAGAGCTATTGCTTTTACTGCCACTAAGTTAATATGGATTTAACAACTTCTTTCTGAGATGCGTGCACCATTACAGATGCATCCTATTGTTTTGTGTGATAATCTTAGTGATACGTACATGTCGGCCAATCCTGTCTTTCATCAAAGGTCTAAGCATATCAAGATTGATTTTCACTTTGTAAGAGAACAAGTTGAAGATGGTTCCTTAATTGTTCGACATGTTCGGGCCATGGATCAAATCGCTGACATCTTTACAAAAGTTGTGGGTACGGCTCGTTTTCAAATGTTACGTTCCAAGCTTCATGTGCATTCTCCACCTTAAGCTTGCAAGGGTATTAGGAAAAGATATATTTTATCTTAGGAGTATTATTCTATCCTTAGAGAGCAAACCCTAACTTGTGCTCCAAGGATTTCTTATGTATAAATAGTCTCTTGACATATCAATAGAATTAACGATTACATTGCAATTGATTTATAACCTTTACAGTTTTTAGTGATCGGCTGATGGGAGCGGGTACGGTTTCGGATATGATCTCATGTCAATAAAAAAGAAAAATATGTTTCTTAAACTAAGCACAAAGTAAACAAAATGCTTTTTTTTTTCACTAGAAAAATGTAAATTTAATTGTAACAGATTTTTTTAAACAACCTATGAAATTAATTTATATCTGAAATTTTCTAGATTATAGAAATTAGATTATATAAATGTTGTGTTGCCTGTGTGCGGGGTCAGGGGCGGATTTAGGGGGGCGAGCGGGGGCGGCCGCCCCCACATCGGTCCGGAGGTGCAACAAGTATTGCCTAAAGAGTCTGAAAGATAAAAAAAAAAAATAACTTCGCCCCCATAGACCCGGGATGGAGCGTAAACGCGAAAAGTGAAGAAGTAAACCCATTTAATCGGGGAAGGGCGCTCACTGCTTAAGCGTCATCAATGGAGAATTCAATTCTCCAGTAGTCCCATTCAGTGAATTGAAGAAGGAGACCCACTTAATATAAACGACGTCGTTTCTTTAATTTTCTCGTGCAATTTTCTTTTAAAAAAATTGGACCATATTTTTAAAGAGAGAAAAATTGCCCCTAGTTTATTTTTTAGAAAAATTTGCCTTCAGTTTAGAGATTTGGGGATTGGCCTAGTGAATTTCACTTTTCTCTTCAGTTGTCTCTAAATCCACCTTTTTTAAGTAGCAATTTTTGTAATTGTGTGTGAATTTGTGAAATTTTAAATTATATGTTGTATTAATTTGTTAATCTTTGAAGAAATTTATTGATAAGAAATTTGATAGATTGTTGATTTGTTGTCTTGTTAATTAATTTAGGTTTAATAAGAAATTTAAAAAATGAATTTGTTAAGGATGGTCTCAATCCTAATTATTCTTAATTTAGTTACAATGTGTGCAAATTTATAAATATGTAAGTCATAATTTGATTACTAATTTTTAAAAAATTGATAGGTTTAATATATATTAGAAATTTGAAATTGATACATTAATTTTTTTGATAATTATGCTAATTTTGTTGAAATATTGTTATTTTTAAAATTAATAGGTTAATGTGTATTGAATAAAATGGAGATATATTTTTTTTTTTTTTTGCTCCAAAGAGATACTTTTTTATATACTTTTTGGTCCAAAGTGTTTTGGATCCGCCCCAGCGGGGTGATCGTTCGTTTACACGTTACAGGCTAACAGCCATTCAACCCAATCAGATTCCGAAACGTTTCTGTTTCATTCGGCCTGACAAAAAAAAAAAAGGTCTCCCCTTCTTCGTCCTCTGCAAAATTCTCATTCTCCTCCAACTTCAAATGAAACAAGCAATAATAACCAAAAATCATGAAGCCACAGGAGAGCATCGAAAGCATTCTTCCATATGACGTCGCCCTCAAAGTCGCATCTTACCTTCCGGTTGGTTATAATTTCTTCTTCCATCTTCTCTTCTTTGTAATTATGCTTATCGCAATTTCGATTATAAGATATCCGGGTGATCGTCTGAATTTTGAAGGCGAAGGAAGTTTGTGCTTTGGGGAGCTGTTCCCGTTTCTGGAGGGAATTATGCGGGTCGGATCCTCTCTGGGTCTCCCTCTTTACGGAGAGATGGCCTTCCCTTAACTTCTCTCACCCTTCTCATCATCATTTGGGTGCCAATTCGGATCCCAATTTCATGGCAATACACACCTCTCTCTTCACTCTGATTATATTTGCAGGTTCATTGTTTTAGCAAAAATGGAATTGATTTAATTTGTGAACTGGGTCTCTCTTGGTCAAATTTGGGGGTTTTCCTCATTTGCTGGGAAATAGCTATGGCCTATGGCTTCTCTAGAGTCCTGTTAAAAGGAATGGTGGGGCCCTTTGGTAACTGGGTAAGGGTAGGTAAATATGTGTGTTTGTTATTTCCCCATAGAAAGAGTACATGTGCTAATTAAGAATGATGTAAGTTGCAATATGCAACCTCCTCTGGTTTGCTTGTTGGAAGAAAATGAGTATCACAATTTGGTCTACTATTTTAGTTTAATCAATGAAACCATTCATTCAACATGGGCTTAAATGTCATGGATATTCGGTATTCCATTAGAATTCTCAGTGACCCATGTAGGAAAAATGAATATAAATTGTATGAAACTTTGAATAGATTTATAGGTATAATCATCTCTCCATCACACAACAAACTGAGTTGTTCTATATTCTCCTGAGCCTGGTTGAAGATTGACGTGTTCTTGATGATGAAATAGTTTGACATATGGTTAATAATAGTTGGTATTCTGGATTAGAAACTATAGACTGGATCTTTAACATTCATGAAATGAATCTCTCTTCCTGGGTTTCTAACTTCACTTGAGAGAAATCTATGAGTCACACATTATGTTGCTTTATGATGCAGGATTTATGCAACTTTAATGTGCAATTCAAATTGACCAAACGCACCCTAAATCTCAGGATCAATGATAAGGAAGAGAAATTTGTAAAGAAAGGAAATAATAGAGGAATAATTAAAATATGGCTACTTCTTTTATTGTGGTGAAAGCAACTCCAATTGCAAGCTAGTTTCTACCAGAAATCAACTTTGTTTGAATATGTATTAGAATATGCATAAAATTCGATGGTGGCTCTATTTATCACTATGCTTCTCCTTAAGCTAAATGATACGTTCCTTAGTTCCTTGGCTTGTTGCATTTTTGTTCATTTTTTAATGAAAAAAAAAACTCAATAGGGCTGGAGAGAAATTTACATAAACAGGCACCATGAGATGTCAGGTAAAGCCTCATCTGTCGTGAACTTCGTGAATCAATGTTCTTCCCCTTCATCAATTGAGGTTAAGGACTATCTCAAGGCTATAGAAGACATGTGTTTCATGCAACTAAGTTTTAAGGATGTTGAGCTGCTTCTGTTTAGACCCGAGCTCAGCTCGGTGATGAACTTGTTGGGATTGCACTATTGCATCAATTGGCTTCACGTTCCAGTAAGCTCATTCTACTTACACCCACCCTTGTTATGGAAAATTTATAAAATGACATGTCAATATATTACTTTCTTAAAAATATGCAAATTCATTGTCTTTACTCTTTAGAACACGGAAAGTGTGCAATTTTGTGCTATATGTAATCTAGTAAGCTAGGAGGGCAAATCTAGACATAGAAGCCTCTCATATCGTAAATTGTGTTTCTAACTTATGCTCTAAGGGCATAGATTAAGATTCTGGCTTTTTGGAGACTGTTACCTTAATTGAAAAAGATAAACCTATAAAATAGCTTAAGTAAATAAAAATCCAAGAGAATCATTCCATTTTGTCTCACGAGGCTATAGGTTCGAAAAACCGTTTCATAAAAGAGTTATAATAGAAATTTCTTTTATTCTACTGCTTTAAGTTTGGACAATCTGACATACCTTATCTATTATGGCAGTCTACTTGCGTTATGGAATCGCTTGAAAACTGCAAGATTTCACAGAGACAAGTTTGTGTACAGTGGTGGAAAGTGGGGAGATGGTTCCATGGGTTCCGCCTAAAGGATGAATCTCGTAGTCGTTCTGTTTCATTGGGAGATCTGGCCATGGACAAAGAAGATGAGATTCTTGCTGTGCTTCGACGAGGTGCAGTCTATGAAGTCATTAGGGTGCAGGTTTCTGTTGCTAACCTCGTATCAATTCCTTGGACCTGTCAAAGCTCCCAATCCTCGTCCTAGACAAAGATTACTGTTGTAATGACTGTGTAGGGTTGTTTATTTGGCGAGAAGAGTGGGTTTAAAATGCATATTATTATGACGTTGTCAACTTTGTGTGTTTGTAAATTGTTGGTTAAACTTGTGTATATATATATATACCTTGTAGATCTGTGTGCATATATAAATTGTGTGTAAACATTTGTATCAGTCCAAATAATGAGAAAAATAACAATTGCATACATCTGTTCATTTAAGTTGTGTTCTTTCAATGTGTATATATTGCTTTTGTTTCCTTAGTTATTGCGTTGGCCGTTTTTTATCCAACTAGATATTGAATGCAAAGCTACAATCAGGACTTGTAGCATGTAATCTGATCTTGTTCAAAGGAGTAACTTTCACTATTAATCAAACATCAGCTAACACTAACCGATTTACATAACTAATTAACAAGTGGGTTACAAAGCTTTCAAAGATCAACCTTCAAGAAACATGGCTGATCAACATTTCTAAAATCAACTTAATACGTGAGATGATCTGTGACTTGGACATATCAAACATTAGCACAATTAATACAAGAAAAATCGAGCTTAACAAATTGGTCTGATAACAAACTGAAACCGGGCAATGTTGGTTTGCAACCGTTGAGGTTGAGGTGGAAGAACGAGAACCACGTACAAACCCGTTTTTGTTAGCCTTCAATCGGGGCGACCCGAATGACGGTGGTGGCCGCAGAGGAGGAAGAGGAGGAGAGCAATTAGAAAGGCCATAAGAAAACCCTGAAAGGGAGAGTTTTCATCTTCCAATTGGCAGTAGAGGTGCTTCTGTCCCATTTGGGAGGAGCAAAGAATTAATCAATCAAATAAGCATGTAAGTTGATTGAATAGTAAGAGATGATTGAGTTGGGGTGTTCAGAAAAGAAGGTTTCTTTGGTTGAGAAATTCAATTTATCCCATCTCTTTGTTTCTCTTGGAACATTATTTGACTAGTACTTTCAAGAGCATCCTATTGTGATTGATGTGCAATTTACTTTTTTACAGCTATATTCTTTCCCACGAATTGATCTTATAATGAATTGACCTTTTAAAACTACCTAACGACTTGTTATAATGGTATGGGTGTCTTTCTAATTTCTACCCAACAAGAAAGTGTCTTTTCGATGGACCAAAACTTGTGAGAGAGGTTTTTTTACTCTTTTTTTTTTTCTATTTCTATTAAAACTTGCCTTTCAAGTGTAAATTGCAAACATTTGTCTCTATTGTTAATGGGTCTTTCTAACCTATGCTCTAAGGTAAGGGATAAACATACCGATTTTGGAAACTAAAATCTAGAAGAAAATGTCTAAACCCTTAACAAAATAGGTTTAATTTACTAAATAAATAAAAATAACAAATCTTTTCAAACAAGATATTTGGCATAGGTTAAAAAATCTGTTAATAATATAAGTAGAAGGTTGAAATCTTCTAAAGATGTAGTCATTTTACTTAACTAGGTGATTCACTACTCTAAGAGATCGTATCAATCTATAACCTATATAGTAAGAGACCGCTGCCCAATTCATTGTTTGTACAAGAGTAGTATCTATATTATAACATACTCGATCCAACAACATACAAATCAACCAATATATAATACGTAGCATAAAGGCTTACATATAGTTCCTCCACACAAAAATAAATGAGATATATTTTAATTGATTGAGCCTCTTGCAATCGTATTTTTTTTAGGATAGTGAATATTAAGGAAAAGCGGAAAATTGATAACAAAACACACTTACACACTAACCAAACCAAGGTCAAGGCGATTAAAACAACACTATACATATGATTTTGATCAGTAACAGCGGTAGATGGCATACGCATGCCTACGGGGAGGCGGATTGCACACGACAAAGAAGGTGAGTATCACCAACACTCCCACCACTAACATCACCACATCGCCGCCATCGCCTCCTCCTGAGAATACTCCACAGCACACGCTGCCCATCTTCAGCCTTTATGCCTTAATGAGTTGAGACCTTCTCTAGTTTAATTTGTAGAGGAGTTGTGTTTTCCAAGTTTATTTAAGCCCAAAAGAATTAATTAAATAAAAGACCAAAGTTTACTTGGAGATTATTTTAATTTTTTTATTTAATGTATTGTTGCTGTGAGTTTCTTTGACCTTTTCCATTTCCAAGCTTCTTATTTTTGCCTAATTTTCTTTTTAAAAAAAACATTACGTACAGAGGAGTCACTATCACATTGCGTGCATGATAGAAAGGAAAGAGGAAAATATTTAATGAATATGCAATTGTTTCTAAAAAAATTGGTGAACAAATTGAACCAAAAAAAAATTGGTGAACAAATAGGAACTCTCGCTTGTTTGTCTCATACTTGAAAATGAAGAAGTGACAAGATCCTTGGGGTGTTTCTTAGAAGAAGCTCATCTACTCACCATTACACATGTCGATGGCATTAAGCTACTTTCTACTCATGTTTGCAAAAACTTTTCACTGGCAATTGCAAGGCTATAAGTTTTCTACTAAGATTAGGATTTAGGACAGTTCTTTTTGGAATGTTGTGATGTTATTTTGGGGATTGAGTGGTTGAACACAGTTAGTTTAATCTAGTCAGTGGAACTACATTAATATGATAATTAAGTTTAAAATAAATGGTAGACAAGTCACTTTGAGAGCAATTAGTAACTCTGATTGCAAAAAAAAAAGGGAAGAATTCAGCACAAGTGCAAACAAACGCAAACATCAAGGAGTTGGGAGTTTGGAGAGAAATCCGGGCTTGAGGGAGTTTGGAGAGGAATCCGGGCTTGTACTTAGTACATGCCTCTAAAACCCATCTCTTTTTTGGGGAGTGTCGGAGGGAGATAGGGTGCGACTTGCTAGAGAGCTTGGGTTTTTCTTGGGGACCTTCCCGATAAGATACCTCGGACTTCCACTCCACACAAAAAAACTTAAGATCTCAGATTATGGCACCCTCCTTAACAAAATTACTACGACCCTCCAACGGTGTTGTGTCCCTACCCTTTCCTATGCCGGGAGAGCGTAAGTAGTGAGAAGTGTGGTTGGAGGGGTGCTTGCCTTTTGAGCTCAATTGGTTTTATTACCTAAAGGGGTTATAAGAAGGATTGAGAGCCTTTGTAGGAACTAGCTATGGTCGGGGAGAAGGGCCCTAGTGGCTTGGGAGGACTTATGCAAGCCATATGAGGAGGGGGGGGCTCAACATCAAGGAGTTGGGAGCTTGGAATTAACCTCAATCTTTTTCTGGTTAGGGCATGATGTGATTACCGGGTGTATGAACATGTGGACGAGGTGGGTGGAGGATAACGACACTCGTAGGGCTGATTTTTGGAGCGTGAGGAAAACTATTATCGACTCTTGGGTGTGGAGAAACTTGCTTAAAACCCGAGAAGTCATGAGAGTTGTGTTGGTTGGAAATGGACACCAAGGGGAGGAGGTAGATGTCATTGACATACAAGGCCTAGTGGGGGACTCGACACAAAGGCGGTTTATGAGATTTTGAGGGACAAAGGAGAAAAGGAGGCTTGGTGTGACATTGTGTGGGGGGTGGTCCGAACAAGAACATGGAGTTTCCGACTTTTGCTAGCATATAGAGGCCGACTCCCCACTATGGTGAGACTTTTTAAATGGGGGTGTGCTAGCCATAATGTTTTCCCCATGTGTAATGAACACCCCGAGACGGTTGAACATATTTGGGGGTCTTTCCCCTTTGTGCTACAAGTTATGGAAAAATTTTGGAGGTGGGTAGGGATAAATACCCACAAGGAGAACATAAGAGAATGGGTGGAGTGGTTCGCTTGCTCACCCGGCCAAGAGAGTACACTCTTCATGGTGAAATCCATGGCTTTCCTTGGGGTAGTGTACTTTACTTGGAAGCATAGGAACAATGTGCTTCACGAGGGGACTGAACCTAATTTTGTCTCATGCACCCAAGAAATTATCATTGCATGTAAACAAAGACTGGAAGCCAATTGCAAATTTGAGGGAAGAAGAGGAGAAGCCCTCCGAAGACAACTCGGCCTATGAGGTTTGTGTGAATGATTGATCTTATTACCTCTTTGGCTTGTGTTTTGTAGTGTTTTTGCACGCTTTGCGGCCCTTTTGGGAGGTTGTTTGTGGTTTGTTGCTCGGCCCTCGTGGCTTGGTAGAGCTTTTGATGTGTAGGTGGCGAGTCGTTCGCACCTTGGTTAAGTGTGGTAGTTTGCCCTTTTTGTTTGCACTTTGGGCTGTCGAGACTCACTCGGTTTTTGAAATATATTTTTAGTCTTTTGTCTATAGTTTGAGGTTGGGGTCTTAGACATGTTTTTGTTAGGCTTATAGGGCGTTTTTGACCGGATCTACTTACCGTGCTTAGTGATGTACTTTTTTCAACTTAACTTTTTATGGTCAAATGTGATTTGTATATTCCTTCTCCCTTGATGCACATGACTTCTGGTTTGCATGGCTATGCCTTTTTTAATCCACTTCTAATGCTTTTCCTTTTGACAAACATTCGTATATGGCATTTGAACTTATATTTACCAGTGTTATATAGGCAGACTTTCCTCTTTGGTTATGCCTTCTCATTGAATTAGTAGTTATTCTTAATATATTAAACAAGAAAGTGAAATATTTTTTATTAGTAACAGTTGTGTTAGTAAGTCATCAAACTTGGAGTTGGAAGTATTATGATTGTTAGTCCTTAGTATAGCAGTTGAGCAGGATTATGCTATGTATGTTCTGACAGTTTTTTTTCTCCAAACTTGATGTGGTGTTCTTAATTCTCAATTTCAATCATGATTCAAAAGTTAATATGAAAGAATGCTATATTGTTGTTTATGGTGCTGTTTTGCTACTATCTTCTTGTCTTTCAGTTGTTGTCTTGTATTTTGGCTAATGATTTTCTAATTTGTTGTTGTTGTAGGTGTTTTGTTGTCCTTGTAGACTTGTACTATTGGGATAATATTTTTTGCTACTAATGCAAGTTTGCTACTCTTAGCTAGCTTTTGTTGTTAAGGTTAGATCAAACTATTGGAAGTTTGCTAGTCTTAATTAGTTTTATTCTAAGGTTAGATTGTGTTATCTTTTGTAAACAAATTAAACTTAATCTAATCTCTAATTTTCTATGAATTAGTTTTATTGTCATATTTTTCTTTATGTTTATCATATTTGAAACCCACAAAAGAGCTGAACCCAAATAGATTTTAAATAAGAAGCCGCTTCATTAGAACCATCATCAATATTGTCTACATTAAAAACCCGATGCATTAGAATGAGATCATTACTGCATTAATTAAAAAAACCGCCACATTAGAAATTGAAAACCACCGCATTATATATTGGAAAATCGCCGCATTATATAACAAAACCGTTGCATTAGATAACATAACCGTTGCATTAGCATGTCAACAAAACCACTTCATTAGACATATTAAGTAGCGGTTTTTACAAATAATGCAGTGGTTTTTAAATTTGATAACAAACCGCTGCATTAGGCCAAACACCGCTTCATTAGACTTAATGCAACGCCAGCAGATGAAGCGGTTAAAAACCACTGCATTAGGCCTAATGAAGCGGTTTTTTGACATAATGAAGCGGTTTTTGACCATTGCTTTATCCTTTTAATTTAGTAGTGTAATTTACCATGTTTCGACAAACAAACGCAAGCACTGCTTGCCTTCCTTCAAGTAAGTGATGCACTCACTTAAGGGGAGGTGCTCTCTTTGCTCCATATATCTTCTTTGAAAAATGACTCTAAGGTGCATTATGATCGACTACAACAACTCATGAATGAGTTCTCTGATGTTTTTGCAGAGTCCACATCATTACCTCCATTTCGGAAGGATTTGATCAATTATGAAATTAAAAAAATATTCTTTTTAATTTATTCTTTTTTGAATTTTTTTTTCTGGCTCAAGGATAGGTAGAAGTGGTGGTGGTTTTATAGAGTAATGTGATGTCCTAGTAAAATTGGAATGTCGATAGTTTGGTATGGCTATATTGTAGTAAGTGGTATTAGTTGTTTTGGATTGAAATAATCTCTTTGGATAGTAGCCAAATATAGTTCATGCACATTGGCCAACCTTGAAGCCTAAAATACATTGTAGATTATATGCACAAGCAAAATACTCAAGGCATGGCGCATAGGCAAATATAATCATGTCAATGGACACACATATCTATCTAAGTATTCATCATCAGAATCAATTTGCTTCAAATTAATTAATTTAGATAACATATCATCACACAACTCAACAAAATGAGAAAAACATCAATAACATATTCCGACCAAAAGGGAAACCCACCTTGCCTTGCTTGTCAGTAATTGTGGTGCCATTGAAACGACTTATCTTCAAGATGAAGAGAAGCGAGCCACACTTAATTTGAGTGTCGGTAGCATATTGTCAAGTACAAAGAACTACTTGCACTTATAAAGCCATTCTCGCAGACGGATGGTAGAGAATTCTAGGGACTCAATTTTTCCTAGACGCCCCACCAAGCCTCCTAGAAAAATTGAATTTCCCTACGACGTCAAGGCTATCCCTCAATTCACTAATAAGTTTCCAAATGCGACAAGTTTTGGTGGATTAGGCTCAAACCTTGGTTTACCAATGGAGCTGGATGAATTACCTATTTCATTGGTGCACACAGGGTCGTCTCGGGAATTTTGGAGGCCCTATGCAAAAATTAATATTGGACCCTCATAACATAATTAATTATATGAAATAAATTAAATAAACAGTGATTACTATTTTTTTTTAAGTAGTGTATATGCATAATCTTAATCGTTATATGAAGTTTTCTCTTAGTTGAAGGATTGGTCTATCGAGTCGCAACATTAGCTTTCATCTCCTTAACCTCCTCCATTTGCTTAGACATGGATTCTAACTTCCGATTACTCTCCTCATGGTTCTCGTTCACTCTTTACCCAATTTTGAAAATCGAGCTTTGTTCATGATCATTGAAGTCAGACAACGATAGGTCTAATCTCCGTGTAGTAGTAAAGGTAAACCACAAACAAGATTGACCAACAATTTGGACTCCTAACTCTAAAGATCCGAGAGCTAAACCTAGAGGATACTCTAAAGATGCAAGAGAAATGAAAATCAAAGAAGAAAAGGATTTGAGGATATTTTTGTGAACTTTTAATTGATTCATCTATAAGCCAAAACCCATCTTTAATTACAACCCACGAATAACATTTAGACCAGGACAAACTAGTTAGATTTAAATATTTTCAGAAACCGGCATAAAAACGAGTTTAGGTGATAAAATGCACACAAGCTCAATGCAAACACAACGTTTTCACTAGCTGTTTGTTATAACAAAATTTTAAAAAAGGGGAAAAGAGACCAGAGAAGAGAATGTTGTAACAAAATAAATGTTATTGGAATCTTGTGCAGATAGCCCTTGTAGAGCAGATGTGATCTTAAGCAAAAAGATCCAATTTTAATGGAAGAAAGTAAGAATTTCATTGTTAACTTTGAAGCCAATAACTTGAAATTTGATTTTGATAACAAGGAAAACTAGAAAGGATAGGGTATCCAATTGTAGGGATGTTGGATGGAAAATGGAAATTGGTGGACAGAAGGAAATGTTTTTTTGGTTAGTTTAAAATAAAAGGTCGTTTAGTGAAAGAAACGGAAAATAAAGGGCGATTAAATGTAATTTAGGCTCTTTGTCTGTCCTCAGTCTTCACTTTCACTCACATACGGCTGAAATTGTAAAACCAGTCCCCTTTTTCTCTCTCCCTCTTTTAACAACTGTACAAATCATCATTTCCATTTCTCTCTCTAAATAATCTTCATACACACAAATTCCCTCCCTTCAAAGGCAAATTTGAAATACAAAACGCATTCACTTGTTGTCTCTCTTCTCTCTACTCTATATGTCTCTATAGCTTTATCTTTTTGGTTGTTCTTTTTCTCTTGGCGGAATTCTTTTTTGACCCGCCATTAATCCTGCCAAACTACAAAATCATTGCTTTCGCCACTTTTTCGAACATTCCCATAGGCCATAACATACAATAAATCAATAATACACTCCGAAAAACCTCATCCTTGCTCACTCCAAATTCATCATCATCATCTTCATTATCAATCGCTGCTTGCTTTATTCTCCCTACCGATTTCTTGTTGCTTCCTTTTCACTCAGGCTTTGTCTAGGGTTTCCGAAGCCAATGTGTCTCAGAAATGAGAGTTAGAGTCGGCGGCGTCGCCGAGGAATGGGGTGCGTCTTCGGAAGAGAGGTCTCAGCAGCGGCGTCCGAGGAGTGGTGTAAAGATGCAACGCCGGCGCCGGCCGGAGATAAGCGCGAGAAGGTTTCGTCGACGGTGAACGGAGATCTGGTGGTTAGGAAGGAGGATGCGGCGGAGAATGCGAGTCGACGGCCAAGGGGAGACAGAAAGAACCGCTCCTCGCGGCCGAATCCGAGGCTCAGCAACCCTCCCAAGCACTTGCACGGCGAGCAGGTTGCCTCCGGCTGGCCTTCCTGGCTCTCCGCCGTCGCCGGCGAGGCTATCAATGGATGGATTCCTCGCCGGGCCGATTCCTTCGAGAAGCTTGATAAGGTTTGATGATCTCTTCTGTTTGCTACTTTTGTGGAGTCCAGTTTCCTTTCAGTGGCTCCTGTTTTGATTTCATTTTGAATGAATAGATCGGCCAAGGCACCTATAGTAACGTATACAAAGCCAAGGACTCCTTGACGGGCAAAATCGTGGCCTTGAAGAAGGTGAGATTTGACAATTTGGAGCCTGAGAGTGTGAGATTCATGGCCAGAGAGATCCTGATCTTGAGGCGTTTGGACCACCCAAATGTGGTTCAATTGCAAGGTCTTGTCACCTCCAGAATGTCCTGTAGTTTGTATCTTGTATTTGATTATATGGATCATGATTTGGCAGGATTAGCTGCTAGCCCCACTGTAGCTTTCACTGAGTCACAGGTACAAATTACACCTTGCGGGGTTAATAATATGCTGCGTAGTTTACATTTGAGGTGCACTGAATTTGCTGCTTCTTTTGTTTATGTGTTGTATTATTCAGGTTAAATGCTATATGCATCAGCTGTTATCTGGGCTTGAGCACTGTCACATCCGTCATGTGCTGCACCGAGACATTAAAGGTTCCAATCTTCTGATAGACAATGAAGGAGTGCTTAAGATTGCTGATTTTGGGTTGGCAGCAATCTTTGATCCTGATCGTAAGCAGCCAATGACAAGCAGAGTGGTTACTCTGTGGTATCGACCCCCAGAGCTTCTTCTTGGGGCAACTGATTATGGGGTGGGTGTGGACCTGTGGAGTGCTGGTTGCATTTTGGCTGAGTTGTTGGCCGGGAAACCTATAATGCCTGGTCGTACAGAGGTATACTTTTTTTTTTGCGAGTATGTGGTTTGTTTTGAGCGATGTTTATCACCTATGGAAGTTCTACGAAACATCAGCTTAGTTGTTTAATCCTTAGTATATTAACCAGGTCATTGACTATTTTATCGATCTATAGAAGGAATGTGCAACTATTGAGCATTGATATATTGTAAAAGGATAGTTTAGTATGGTTAAATCGTATTACCAAGCAATTGATAAATAGATGATCCCATTTAACCTTGGGAGTCAGAGGAATATATCAATCCAGACAATTTTCAAGATGTAAGCTGCATCAAACGTGCAACAGCATTATATTATGCTTAATATTATCAACAATTTGTTGGACGAGTAGTACTTGTCTGGAATTTGAAAAAGAGGAGGCTGACAGTGACCTCTAAAACATGGCAATGTTTGAATGAACTCTGCTTCAATTATGATATTTATGTTACTTTCTTTATAGATATGATTGATCGGTGAGTATTGCTCTTATTCACTCCTTTGAATTTCTTGTGTTGCTAAAATGTGTTGCATCTTGCACTTGGATTTCAGGTGGAGCAACTGCATAAGATATTCAAGCTGTGTGGGTCGCCATCTGAAGAATATTGGAAGAAGTCTAAATTGCCACATGCCACCATATTTAAACCTCAGCATTCATACAAACGCTGTATAGTTGATACATTTAAGGTTTTCCCACCAACTTCCTTACCTCTTATTGAGACTCTTCTTGCAATTGATCCAGCTGAACGTTTGACTGCCACAGCTGCATTGAATAGTGAGGTGAGCCTTACAGTTTATTATCTCATATTATCCTATTTATTTTTGTAACTATTTTCTGCTTCTTATAGTCAGTCAATGAAATATGCCTCCACACAACTTGGCTCTTTTCCCAAGTTTCTAGAACTTGGAAATGTCTTGGTGTATATAACATGCTTTGATAAATGTAGAAGTTTATCCTTGCATATATTACGAAACTAGTAAAATACCTAACCTCTCTCAATTTTGCTAGATTATATATAAATTACATGCCAAATTCTAGAGCTGGAGCTTTTTTCTCCTTATAAGTGTTTTTGTTATAATTTGATAGGACTATTTTGGCTTCTTTTAGCTATTGTCAGTTGCTCTATTGTTTGTGTGATTAATTGTCGATATCATTGCTGCTCCTGTGCAGTTTTTCAACACAAAACCATATGCCTGTGAACCTTCCAGCCTGCCCAAGTATCCTCCGACAAAGGAAATGGATGCAAAATTACGTGACGAGGAAGCCCGAAGGTAAAGTTTTGAGTCTTGTTGCTATGCAACTAAAAAATAAACTTTTTGAAATGAGAATTCAGATGTATTACGCTTCATGCTGGTTTGAAATGGGACGCTTATGGCAATCATTGTCAAGAACCTCACCAACATAGAAACATGCTGCCCACTTCCACCTCCTCTATTTGATATTATGTGCTTAATATGGATTGTGGTGATGATGGATGTTCGGATCCATGTGTTTGCCATATCGATGTAGGATTGTTTATAAAGTTTTGATTTAAATCCACTCTGTATCTTATTTTAAACAAAAAGGAAAGAAGGAAAAGAACCAATCACTTTCTGGTTCTGTTTGAGGAACTTTGTGCAATAGTGCAAGTGCATAACTGTGCCATTTGCAGACACAAAATGTGGGTGCTAAGTCTAAGCATCTAGTTTGTCTTAGAAAATGCTTGCTAAAGAAAATAAAACTGGACCACCATTTGAATGAATGATCTCTCTCAGACAAGGCACCATGCATTGGATTCCAGTGCATAGGAACCACCAAGTTCCTGTTTGGAATCCCTTCCTCTTCTTGATTCTCCCTATGTTTACCATAAGGCCATTTACATCTTTTCAACCAATTAAACTATGTGATTTGCAGGCTAAGAGCAGCAAGAAAAGCCAAAGGAGATGGTGCTAAGAAGAGTAGAGTACGTGATAGGTCTGCAAGGGCATTCCCTGCCCCTGAGGCCAATGCTGAGCTTCAATCCAATATTGATGTATGTTACTTCCGTTTCTACTTTTGTTCCTCACCGTCTTTAAAAATGCATGGTAAAAGATTAAAGATGAATGTATCCGTCACTGTACAAGACTTCATATATCATCTCTCCCTCCATAACAAATACAATTAAAAGATCTTGGTAGACTACAATTGATTTCTGTCCATGACAACAACAACAACAACAACAATGACCCAGTGTACTCTGCTTCTGCCCATGAATGTTCTTATAATCTAGTGTCAGAAGCTGGGTTATTCTTCCAAACCCAATTGTCCATAACTTAATTGCATTATATATTTGTTCTTTCTCCTCGAGCAGAGGCGGCGCCTTATAACACATGCAAATGCAAAGTGCAAGAGCGAGAAGTTTCCTCCTCCTCATCAGGATGGAACACTTGGCTACACTACAGGCTCTCCACATCACATGGATCCCATATTTGATCCCCCTGACATACCTTTTAGCACCAGCTTCACGTTTGCAAAAGCTCCCATCGATACTTGGTCGGGCCCACTGGTAGACCGTGCAGCTGCCTCTAGAAGAAAGAAGAGCAAGGCTTAGACTTCTCTTTAGCATGTAACCAAGTAAGTATAGAAGCTTTGTCAAATCTTTGAATTTCTTAATAATGAAATTGAAGTGATGGCTTCCAGAGAGTGAGAGCAGCATCTGGGTCTGAATTTTTACAGTGTTTATGTTCTAATGGTAAGATCTTCTGAGATAAGATGAGAAACCGTTTTGATTTTTTCTTTTCTTTTCAATAGTTAGCAATTTGTATATGTTCATTGTTTGTACTTGAGTATTGTGATCAGATAAAATAACTCTTTTCTTTTTCTTCAAAACTTTTAGCTGAAAATTGCATATGAATTATAAAATGTGGTACTGATTGCTTATGCTATGCTTATGCTCGTTGATAGTGGATTATGAGTATTACATTAGATCATTTAGAAGTTTGAAAAGTAAGTTAAATTCTTCATGAGAATTAATGTATTGCAGTTGAACACAAATGTCAGTAATCAGTATACATGAATGTTTAATACTTCGTATGAACATTGAGCATAATTATTTAGCACTTTCGTATGTTTTCTAGGCGGGTTATGGGTCAAAATTAGGCTTTTCTTTTCTTAAAACATGAGGTATTGTAAGATAAAAAATTTATAAGTATTAGGTCATTAGTCATTACTTTTTAATTTCCAACTTGAAATGTCTACTAACTGAATCAGTATTTTTGTAAGTGGAATTAGCTTGTCTGAGCTTGACAAGTCTTGGGTTATGTACTTATGCAAATATTAGGTTTTCTTATGACAATGTACACATTTGTTGAAACAGTCGTACATGATTATAATCACGTGATATGAGCAAGAGGATTATGGAATTCAAATGCAAATAAGTTAGAGAGCAGAGTTCTTTTTTTTGAAGTTTATAAAGACACTATATTTATTATGAATTAACTGTAACAATATAATTCATTACATAGAATAAAAACCGAACTTGAAATCAAGATGCATTCGTACTATTCATGCTGTAGCATAGAGGCATATTACTATGGTTCTGTAGTTACTCCATAAACCTCAATAAATCGTGTAACTATCCACCAATTAACAGTCAACTTAATGGTGTCTGCCGATTCCCCCACCGGCACCACCACCATATCCCCCACCACCGCCAAATCCACCGCCTCCTCCACTGCCAAACCCACCTCCACCGCCTCCTCCAGCACCACCACCTACACCTCCTCCAATCCCTCCGCCGCCACCAAAACCTCCACCGCCACCTGACCCGCCTCCAATATCACCTCCAAATCCACCTCCCTTGCCTATACCACCACCGAAACCACCACCCTTTCCAAAGCCTCCTCCACCTCCACCTCCTTTACCAATGCCCCCACCCCCACCAACACCGCCTCCAATACCTCCACCCGTTCCAATGCCGCCACCAACACCTCCACCCTTCCCGAATCCTCCTCCACCTCCAAAACTTCCACCCGTTCCAATGCCGCCACCAACTCCTCCACCCTTTCCAAATCCTCCTCCACCTCCAACACCTCCACCCTTTCCAAATCCTCCTCCACCACCAACACCAACACCACCTCCAACACCCCCACCCTTTCCAATGCCGCCACCAATACCTCCACCTTCACCAAAGCCACCACCACCTCCAAGACCTCCACCCTTTCCAATGCCGCCCCCAAGACCACCACCCTTTCCAATGCCACCTCCACCCTTTCCAAATCCTCCTCCACTACCAGCACCACCTCCAACACCTCCACCCTTTCCAATGCCACCACCTAAACCACCACCTTTTCCAAAGCCACCACCACTACCACCACCTCCTCCAACACCTCCACCCTTTCCAATGCCACCTCCAAGACCACCACCCTTTCCAATTCCGCCTCCAAGACCTCCACCTTGGCCAATGCCACCACCAAGACCTCCACCCTTACCAATTCCGCCACCTAGACCACCACCTCCCCCTCCACCAACACCACCTCCAAAACCTCCTCCCTTGCCAATTCCACCACCAATACCACCACCCTTACCGATTCCTCCACCTACACCGCCACCTTTGCCAAAGCCGCCTCCACCACCAATACCTCCACCCTTACCAATACCACCACCAATACCTCCACCCTTACCAATGCCACCTCCGGCACCGAATCCTCCACCCTTTCCTATGCCACCACCTAGACCACCATCCTTTCCAATCCCACCACCAAATCCACCCCCTTTGCCAAACCCACCTCCCACACCACCACCAAATCCACCTCCACCTCCTCCTCCACCCCCGCCGCCTCCACCACCGCCTCCTCCTCCTCCAAATCCAGCACCCCCACCAGCTCCTCCCCCAAATCCACCTCCACTGCCAAATCCTCCACCAAGACCCTTCCCCAAAAGGAACTTCTCCTCCTCATCACTCTTCACCACACTCCTAGCAAAAACACTCCCGATGGAAACATGAAAACAAACCAAAAACAACAATGTAATTCTCTTGCTCATACCCCCACTCACCATTTTGGACAAATGAACACAAAAACTGTAAGTGAGAGCTTTTGCGAATGGAACTATCAAGGAGATCCAAGATCTTTATATAGAACTTCTTGACTAGTCCTCCAGTCTGTACAAACCGAGTGCCAGTAGAGAAATAGAGTATGAACCGTTGTGTCAGCAACATTAATTTTACTTCCAACCTCCAATTGATTCCAAATATTGCTTCTTCTTTCTTTTTCTTTTTCCTTTTTTTTTCTTTTAAAATTAGCCTTCCCCGTTCTAGGTACCTATTGTTAAAATCTGCCGACCATGACGACAAAGCAGAAACTCATAACTGAGAGGAAGAAATATGATGGTATTTAGAATGTAATGGATACATTTTACGTATCCTATATAAATTCAAATGAAATTGCATGACAACCACTATAATATAATTATTAAAACCGATTTTTTTTATTGGATTGTAAAAAATGATACACGGTGTAGCCGTGTAGGGACATATTGTGGCATGTTATAATTACATTTTCTTTCTTCCGGCAAACAATTAACCCTAGATAAATTATTCTCAAATTAATTGGTCCAAGATTAGCTAAAGCTGTCATTAACAAATTGCAAAACATAAACCTAGTAAACGGAATAATAAAGCCTAAATTAATTGACTCAAGTCATTGTAGATTCGTGGTACTCGAATGTCTATTTAGGACTATAATATGGTTGAGAAGTTAACATTTAATATATGACATTAAACATCAAGGCTCCGGGTACTACTAACAAGTTACAAACTCATTACTATGATCAGCACATCTAATCACAACACAAGTAATATTTTTCACTTTCACAAGCACTGTAAACAACAATTTTCCTTGAATATCTATTACGTACTGTTGGGCCTCCCGGACCAGCAAAGAATCACGCGCATTCTCTACCCCATTCGCATAGTTGAAGTTAACTTCCATGTATGACGACCGGAGGGGGTGATGGGAGAACGTGGGCATGAGAGAGCTCCGAGTTACAGGAGGCGTAACCAACTATAGTACTGTAGTGTAGTTGGTTATCAAGTGTGGTAATCCCACCTTGATAAAGGGAGGTATGTGGTTCAAATCCCACCTCCAACATCCTGCAGGATTAAAGGTGTGAACCTCTTGCAGGTTAAGGTGCATGAGATACAGCCTATGGTTTGCGATTGAGCACTACCAGTCAGATCGTCGACCGAAGCAGGTTGGAGGCTAACTCATTGGTCAGACGCCTATGTGAGGCATGCCAGAAAGGTGGATTTAGGTGGGCTTGATATCCTCAAAACCCGTCGGGAAAAACGAGACTCACTTGATGCGGACTCTAAAGACCTAATGACAGGCACCTCTTCCTCGACTTCCCTTCCTACTGAGAAGCCAACACCACCATCGACCCCTCCAAAAAATTCAGGTCGCGAAAACAACAATGGACGCGGCCTCGATCGCGGTCGTGGTCGCGAGACTGGCGCGATCCAATTCCAGCACACGCCGTTTGGTTGGATGCCGATGTCGGGTTTCTCATAGCACCAACCTCATCAATCCCTTCAATGGCCATTTGGAGTATGGAATCAAGCGTCACTGTCATTTCCATCGATGCCCGTTGTCGACATTCTCGGCCTTGCTCCACGCACAAATCATTCGCAAGCTAATGCGGTGTTCTCGAATACCAATTTTAGCTACTATCCTACGACAGATCTCAATCAAGCCTTCAACACAATGACATTGTATCCGCTTGATACGAATTGGTACATGAATACCAGGGCCTCCTCGCACATGTCCAACAACCAAGGTAATCTATCATCCTTTACTTCTAAGAGTTCTTCCTCTTTGATAATTTTCGTAAATGGTAAACATGTACCGACTATAGGTCCTGGAACAACCAACTTACCCACA
Source organism: Fallopia convolvulus (assembly GCA_964016875.1). NCBI lineage: Eukaryota > Viridiplantae > Streptophyta > Magnoliopsida > Caryophyllales > Polygonaceae > Fallopia > Fallopia convolvulus. Next base: position 28,054,286 of record OZ024736.1, read on the forward strand.
AACAACGGCCCTTTATCCCTCAACAATGTCCTTCTTGCACCTCAATTAATCAAAAATTTAATCGTTGTTCGAAAATTCACCACTAATAATAATGTTTCCTTTGAATTTGATCCCACCGGATTTTTTGTAATGGATCTTCAACCGGGACTCATCAAATGAGATGCACTAGCTCTGACAAGCTTTATCCGATCACGAGTCAACCTATTGTCTCTTTCCCGCCGCCCAAATTTGTCGCCCTCTCTATTATGTCAACATCTGTATGGCATGCTCGTTGCGGTCATGCTGACACTCATGTCTTTACTTTACTTAGGAAGTCTGTTTTGTCTAGTCGTAATAAAGTGTATGATTTTGACCTTTGTTCTTCATGTCAAATGGGAAAATATATCCATCTGTTTTTTTTATTCTAGAACTCAAGTTGTTGGTCCTTTTTAGATTAGTCATAGTGATATTTGGACCTCTCTTATTATTAGTTCTGCTGTACATAGAGCTGTCAAAAGTTGACCGAACCCGCTAACCCGACCCGAACCGCCCGATAATTTTAGGGTCAAGACCCGAAAATTTGAACCCGAAACCCGAAATCAACCGAACCCGATAGAACCCGAAACCCGTTGGGTTGAAACCGAAAACCCGTTGGGTTGACTGATTTAGTATATTTATAGATTTTTTAAATTTATTTTAAAATTTATAATATAATTTATTATTAAAATAAAGAAAAATAATATATTATAATTAAATAATATTATTTAATTATAAATTGATTTTAATAATCATAAACAAAAAGGATTTTTTGACCTGCTGGTCAACCCGAACCGACCGAAAACCCGTTACAACCCGACCCGATTGACCCGTGACCCATAACGAAACCGAACCCGATTCAACCCGAACCCGAAATAACCGAACCCGAACTCGCCCGACCCGACCCGATTGACAGGTCTAGCTGTACATAAATATTATTTGGTGTTTATTGATGATTATTCTCATTTTGTACAGGTCTTTCCCATTTAATATAAGTCCTAAGTTCATTTCATCAAGTTTCATAATTTTGTCAAAACTCAATTCCAGTGTGCCATTAAATCATTCCAATGCAAAATCGAAAAAGAATTTGACAACCATAATTTTCACTCATTATTTCATACACATGGAATTATGTTTCGGTTTCCGTGCCCTTATACTTTACCTCAAAATGAAAAAAGTCGAATGTATTATTAGAACTATGTACAACATGGTTTGTACCTCCTTATTCACGCCTCTATCCCGGTCATACTTTGGCCTTTCGTTGCCCGTATGTCCTCCTATCTCCTTAATATCTTACCATCTCCTAACTTGGGATTGCAGCCCTGCTAGCATCCTATACAATTGTACTCCCACATACATTCATCTTTGGGTCATTGAGTGTTTGTGTTTTCCTAACTTCTCTTCTGAAATATCACATAAAATTCAATCTCGATCCACTCTTTGTGTCTTTCTAGGATATCCAAAAAATTACCGTGGATATATTTGTCTTGATCTTTCCACAAATAAGATTATTCTTTCCTTTCATGTCCCTTTTGACGAGTCCATTTTTCCCTTTGCTAATTGTCCTAGCTTGTCATCGACCCTGACATCTCCTACCGAGGTCGACCCACTATCTCCTCTTTTTTTATGTCTCCTGGTTCTCCAGCCTCTAGTGTCCCCATTACCCCTCTCACGAACCCGATGAACCCTTTAGTGGTGACACCATCACCCATTCCTCGATCAACACCCCAAATTCCCCTATATCTGATCCCCTGTTCTCCCTTCTAACTTCACCACAACCGAGCCCAAACATTAACCCTCCTTTGCCTCAAATTGTCATCCTGATCCCTACCCAAAATACACATCAAATGACCACTCGTGCCAAGGCTGGAATTTCCAAGCCACGCCAACTATTTGACCTCTCTCACTCCATGTCGTCCAAACAGGCCCTCTCTCCCTACCCATATCCTACAAAACAACTCTCCTTAACCCAAATTGGTCTACTTCCATGACTAATGAGTATTGAGCTCTTGTTAGTAATGGTACTTGGGAGTTGGTTCCCCGCCGCTCTCAGGCTAATGTGGTTCGATGCATGTGGTTGTTTCACCATAAATTCAGGTCTGACGAGTCTTTAAAATGGTATAGGGTACATTTGGTTTCTAATGGGCGATCCTAAGAGGTTGGGGTTGATTGTGATGAGACCTTCAGCCTAGTTGTAAAACCGACCACCATCAGGATAGTTTTACATTTGGTATTTTCCCGTACTTGGCCCATTCATCAATTGGATGTCAAGAATATATGTGTTTCTGCATGGCACACTTAATGAGACCATTTATATGTTCCATCCTCCTGGCTTTGTTGATCAAAATTGATCTAAGAATGTCTATCGAATCCATAAATCTCTGTATGGTCTCAAACAGGTACCTCGTGCATGGTACCAACGGTTTGCTTCATATGATTATGCATAGTGGCAAGTTGACTGCCTACTTGCTTCTTTATGTCGATGATATTATCCTTACAACAGCTACATACACACTACGCCAGAAATTTATATCTATGTTGAGTAGAGAATTTGCCATGACTGATTTGGGTCCTTTTTTCTTCTTTCTTGGTATTTTTGCGCAACGGTCTTCTGTTGGCCTCTTTCCGCCGTAGGGAAAATATGCTAGAGAGATTGTTGCTCGGACTTCCATGACATCTTGTAGCCCTGTTATTATGCCTGTAGCACTGGGTACCAAGCTTAGTGCCTTTACTGGTTCGCTTGTCACTGATCCTACTCTTTATAGAAGTCTTTTCGATGCCCTACAATACTCAACTTCCACTAGACCAGATATTACCTATGTAGTTCAAAATGGTTTCCTTTTTGTGCATGATCCTCGGGAGCATCATTTTTCTGCGTTAAAGAGAATCATTCAATATATACATGGCAATCCTGATCTTGACATTAAAATTCGACCTGCACCATCTCCGGCTCTCGTCGCCTTTACAAATGCCGATTGGGCCGGATGCCCTAACACTAGCCGGTCTACATCGGGTTATTGTGTGCTTCTTAATGACAAATTGGTTTCCTTGCCTGTCTGCCGAACGTCAATCGGTGATGTCTCGTTCTAGTGCTTAGGCGGAATACCAAGGCATTGCTAAAGTGGTTGCTGAGTTTTCTCTTGGCTAGGGAACTTGCTGCTTGAGCTTCACCGCTCGTTATCGTTTATTGTATTCACCGATAATGTTTCAGCTACTTATCTTGCTTGTAACCCGGTCAAACATCAACGCACCAAACACATCGAGTTGGACATTCATTTTGTCCGGGAAAAGGTTGCGTTAGGACACGCTCGAGTTCTTCACGTCCCTCATCATTTTAGTACACTAATATTTTCATAAAAGGGTTGCCTCGATCTTTATTTCTTGATTTTAGAGATAGTCTCACCGTTCGATGTCCCCCGTTTTCGATTGTAGGGGCATGATAGCATATAATATTATTTTTGTAAATATAACCCAACATAGTAACATGCCTTGCAAGTCATTGTGCGTCGCCCCATAAAGGAGAAGTCCTAATTCGTACCGTTTTCAAAAAAAATTGTGCACACTATGTATTGCGAATTAATGAAGAGAGCAATACTGAGGGGATTTTTTGAAATATAACAGAAATTTAAGAATTTAAGAAAAAAATTTAAATACAACTTGGCTTTGGTAATAACACTAGTTAATAAGTAAAGCAAAAATTTAAGAAAGGCTTAATATGACAAATTGGCTTTGGGAATTTATGGGGAAAATTAATGAGTATAAAGGAAAATTTTAAGAAAGGCTTAATATGACAGATTGGCTATGGGAATTCAGTTAAATTGTGTAAAGACCCTTGGGTATCAACCGACTTCTTTTGCATATATGCCCCAATGAATAATAATGTGGACCTTGATGTCACTGTCTCGCATTTCATTGATGCATATAGACGGTGGATCGAAGCAACAAGAACTCGACCGATCCCTACCATCCTCATGGGTTTCTCGAATCATGTGTATGATAATTCCAAAAAATCAGATCAGGGATAGATTATATTGACATCCGAGTAAAAATGGATGGTTTTCTACTCATCCAACTACAACACTTGTATCCTAATATGAAATTACCCATGACTATGCTTTGACTGGATTCGGAAATTCGATATGATTCCAAAGTTGAAAATGTTTTTATGGAAAGTTTGTATACATGGCCTCCCAACTAAAGATAGACTAATCCAAAGACTGTAACAGTTACACCTGAATGCCCATTATGCCAGTATTAGAATGAAACAACTGAAAACCTGTTAGTGCATTGCCCGTTTACTTATACGACCCTTCCGAGACTCGACCCCTTACTTGAGGAATCGATTTTGCAAATACAAGATAATAAAATTCGATTTTATCCGTTATTAAAAACCTTAAGACCTGATTGAGTCCATCTAAATTCCAAGAACTTTTAATAGTTTGATGGAGCTTATGGTACTTTCGAAATTGAACGATTTTAAACCAACCCATCGATTGACCAACCACAAACATAGAAGAACTTATACACTACCAAATTAGATTATGGCACACAAGTAAAGAACTAAAAGACGAATTTCAAATTTCTCGAAGAGAACAGAATACAACTGAGCGGAGACGGATACCAAAGAAGTGGTCCAAACCCCAATCGAGCTACGTTAAGATAAATTTTGATGGGTCTAAGAGAGATAATGGGAGCAAGACATCAGGATATATTATCCGGGATCACCATGGACATACTCTTTTTATGAATGTCTTCTAGTGAATTTTGGAATGTAATACAGGCTGAAGCGAGAGGCATGTATAACGCAGTCTGTGAAGTTAAAATAGAAAATTTAAGAAACTCGAATTGGAAGGAGAGAGTCTCATTGTTATAAATGCATTAAAAAGGAATAGGTCTTGTTCTTGACAAATTGAGATGTTAATCGCTGATACTCTCGTCCTCCTACAGTCTTTTGAGGCAGTTCGAATCCAACACGTGCCTCGTAACTGTAACAAGACGGCTAATTTGATTGCTTTTCTTCGACATTTCTGTAGTATCAATCAAATTGAGACTCATTCTGAACTCCGTATCTCTTCATCTATAAGGATGTTATAGGTTGAACAGATATTTAGCCTAATTTTTACCGATTCAAAAAAATAAAAACTAACATGACGTCATTACACCTCTGCGGAGCAGGTGAATAGAACTCTCATGGGTTGGTAAAGGAATGTAGCATCAAGTATAATGAACTAATTCAAAGAGGTGGGCATGATTAATAATCGAGGTATATAGGTAAAAGAAGTAGGTAACTTTTCTTTCTACTACAATGCCAGCTACGTACCATTTCTTTCTACTACAATGCCAGCTACGTACCATTCACACTAGCTACATGCCTCAATGTCTTTCCTAATATCGGTCTTCTTATTTGGGTTTCTTCATTTATGAAAGAATCAAAGTTAGTTTTCTGACCCAAAAAAAAAAAACAATTCAAGCTACTTTGAATCCCATTACAATTATGAAATGGAAACGTATACAGCTGCATATGTAATTAATAGCCCAACAGTATACCTTCACAAGTCACAACCACACCTCCATGTTACTTGCTCCTGTAAGGTCTAAAATTTTCTTCTCTTAACTTAAATATATTTCATACTGAATAATTGAGGATGCTATTATATATCACTGAACTAAAATTTTGGTAGTTAGTAATCGTATTTATATATCTTTCTATGAAAATTATTTTCTTAATTTTGAATATTACAATTAGATATTTTTGTTTTAATCTTAGTGTCCTTTATGTTAGTTTACGTCTTCTTTCCTTCATGGGGGAGTTAATCGTATACAAGCTAGTTTGTTAATATGCGGAGGTGGGTCGATCGTGGTTGATCATATCCAAATTAATCGATCATGTCGACACCGACTCGATCTCTTAAGTGTCCTTCAGCTTGTAAATTATTGTTGCACATTGATTCTGAGGTGATAATTTGCATTTTGTAGCACATGCAAATTAACTCGATCCTCAAGTAAAAATTCCATATTAGGATTGCAATTAATGCCTTATATTCTAGGCCATTTTTAAATAACTCCCATTCTATTTGTCTAGTTGAAGCCCATCCCTCTACACATTTAAATATAAGGAAATTCCGGTTGGTACTTGGTACCCTCGAGTTTTGAGTTTTTCAAGTAGTGTTCTGAAAAAATACTTATTTCGAGTGTTACCTCCGAATTTTTGCAAAAGTCCGGTTGAGCTCTTAGTTGTAAATTTTCGTTACTCTATAACTAAATTAGTATGTTTTCTAATGAAAAAAAATATTTTTGTATTTGATTAAATTAAAACAAAATTTTAGTTAATAAAAATTAAAATAAATCATATAAATATTAAATTAAATATATATATATATATATTTCAAGTAGATTGTATGCTGTATAATTTAAAATTTTTAGTTTAAATTTTATTACAATATATACACTAAAAATTCAGGGCTGAACAATTCATGGTGATCCATATCACTGAACAATTCGGTGATGTGGATCGCCATGATCCACAATTCATGGCAATCAACATCATTGAAAAATTCACTGAACAATATATAAACTAAAAATTCAGAGCCATTGTCACTTGACGACTCCAAATCATGTAATTACACCCATTGAATTGTGTTTGAGTCAATCCAAGCCCTGAATTATCCGAATTGTTCAGTGATGTGGATCGCCATGATTTATCCGAATTATTTAGTGATGTGGATCGCTATGATGTTAGTTCCTTGCCAATCAATCACATATTTAAAAAATTTCATGTAGATTTTATGTAATAATTTTGATTTTCTTTAAAAAACTAATAGAACTTTCATTATGGCACTATTGAGTTACATTATAATTTTAATTTCTATCATTTTTTAAAAAATTGTCAAAATTATTGTATAAAATCTATATGGAAAATGTTAATCTTGCAATATATTTATTTTAATATAAATATTACAATATTTTTGATTTTAACTTTAAAACTTTGTACAACATAAAATCTACTTGACAAATATATATAATATAAAATTTATTTATATATTTAAAATGATTTATTTTCATTTTTATTAAATTAAAATTGTGTTTTAATTTAATTAAATACAAAAAACATATATTTTCATTAGAAAACATACTAATTGGTTATAAACTAACGAAAATTAACAAGTAAGGGCACCGACCAGACTTTTACAAAAGTGTAAGGGTACCACTCGAAATAAGTTTTTTTCAGGGCACCATTGTGAAAAGCCAAAAACTCGAGGATACCAATTGGAATTTTCCTAAATATAATTTAACAAAATATTAAACTTAAGTCATCATCTTTCTTCTCCACTCTCCTATAACCTCTCCCATAACTCTTTGTTGGATCAAATGAATTAGCGAAATACAAAACGTTGATCCTTTGGGAAGAGTATCATGGGCAACGGAAATTAACATAAACACAAATAACAATTATTTGTCAATCAAACCTACCAATCTTATTAATCGAATCATGAAATTATAGAGACGAACAAGGGCTTCACGTACCTAAGATCATATAGTTCCTATAACGTATCTTAACTCGTTAACCTTGAACATATCTTTCTAACTCGATCTATTAGACTTGATGCATAGATATAAGTCGGTTTGTAATGTAATAGTTTGTAGTTAGTTAGACAAAGCTGATTAGTTGAGTCTAGCTAGGTACAATCTAGTGAATGAGGGTGTACAAGTCCTTGATGGACTCTAGTTGGTAGAAGTATATAAAAGGCCTTCGTGTATGCTTGTATCTGTAAGAAAAACAGAACAGAAATAACAGAATGGAGAGAGAGAGAGAGAGAGTGTGTTGATTGAGTTGCTTCCAAAATAAGCTTTCTTCATTTCTTCTGTTTGATCAATCGTGAGAGTGAATGGTGAATCAAGAGTGTTGTTTGAGTTGCTTCCAAAATAAGCTTTCTTCATTTCTTCGGTTTGATCAATCGTGAGAGTGAATGGTGAATCAGAGAAAGTAGCTCGATTCTACATGGTATCAGAGCACCTGTGAGGGCTCGTTTCGTTTTTCCTGAGATTCGAAGAACCGGAGATTGAAGAAGACAACAATGGCGGCACAGAACAATGGACAAAATCGTGGCGATCCACATCACTGAACAATTCGGATAATCCAGGGCTTGGATTGACTCAAACACAGTTCAATAGGAGTAATTACATCATTTGGAGTCGTCAGGTGACAATGGCTCTCGGAGCAAAGCTGACGTTAGGGTTCGTGGACGGAACCTTGCCGAAACCTACAAGTGGGAACCGAGATGAAGGTCGGTGGATTAAATGCGATAACATGATCAAATGTTGGTTGCTGAATTCGAGTAGTCTAGAGCTTTCTACTGCTTTTGTGTTTGCTCCCACGACTCATGATCATTGGAAAGACATTGCAAAACGATATAATCAAAGTACAACTCCTTTGATTTATCGTCTTCAACAAGAGTTGGCTTCAATTGTGCAAGGTGATTTATCTGTCACGGCATACTACACCAAATTGAAGCAATGCTGGGATGAATTGGAGAATCTCCAAGGAATTCCGAGTTGTGCTTGTGGAGGGAGTAGGAATTGCATTTGCGATCTGTCTTGGAAGTTTCAAGAAGTGTTGAACCAGAATCATTTGATGCAGTTCCTGTTGAAATTGAATGATCAGTTCGATGCAATTAAGAGTCACATCCTGTCTATGGATCCTTTTCTGAATGTGAATAGGGCGTATTATACTGTGTTATCAGTTGAAACACAAGAGAATGTGGGAATGAAGCTTTTTGAACCAACAACTAGTTTCTTAGTGATTACTTTCCATGGGAAAGGACATCAAGAACAAGGGAGTTCTAGTACCAAGAATGGTTTAGATGACAGAAAAGATGCGAAGCAGTGGAAGACTGGAGAAAAGAAAGTTTGTTTTCATTGCAAAGAACTAGGTCATGCAAAAAGTAATTGCTTTGAATTGATAGGATATCCTGATTGGTACAAAGGGAAACGTAATAGAGGAGGATATAAGAGTGCAACACAAGTGAGTACAGAGCAAGATGAAGGGGCAAAACAGGATACTCCATTTGATGCAAGTGTAGGGGTTAATCAAGAATTGGTGCATGTTGTTTGTTAGGAAGTGATGAAAGCATTCAAAGGCAAAGCAGTGATGAACATTGAGACTTGCAAGCCTTAGTTTGGTGGAGCTGGAAGTAGTTTCTTAGGTATGTCTTTCGTAAGTCTTATGTGAGGACTTTGAAAGCATTCAAAGGCACGACGGATCACATGACTCCTTTTGATGAGATTTTGTTTGATACTAGAGTTTTAAAGTATCCAATTTATGTGAGGACTCCTGATGATTCTTTCAAATCTGTGTGGAAGGTGGGAAAGTACAACTTAGCAATGACTGTGTTTTGGAGGATGTTCTATTAGTTACGGAATTCAGATACAATTTGTTGTGCATTGGGAAATTGGTCAATAATGGGAAAATTGGGGCTACCTTCTATTCACAGACTTGTGTGTTGCACAACCGTATGACTAAAGAGCATTTGGCTATTGGACAGCAACAAGAGGGCCTGTATAAATTGGATACTAGACAAGTAAGAGGTGAAGTTGGTAGTGAAGGCATATAGAATGAGGTGTGTTTGACTAGTGACACACATTATGATTGTAAGACTTTACATTTTAGACTTGGACATATGTCAATGTCTAAATTGGTAAATTTGTTTTGTTGTAAAGGCAAATCTTCTAGCTTTGTGTGTGATGTTTGTGAACAAGCTAAGTTTGATAGATTGCCTTTTAAACAAAGTGACAGTGTTTCAAACAATTGTTTTGATGTGGTTCATACTGATTTGTGGGGACCTTATAAGGTAGCTACACTAAGTGGTGGGAGATACTTCTTGACTTTGGTAGATGATAAAAATAGAGCAACTTGGATATTCCTGTTGCATAAAATGTACCAAGTTTGTGGTTCTATAAAGGATTTTATTAATATGGTTAAGACTCAATTTGGTAGAGTGCCTAAAGTTTTTAGATCAGATAATGGTTCTAAAATTGTGAACCATGAATGTTAGTGAATGTTTGCTGAATTTGGCATCTTGCATCAGAAAACTATGGTTTACACCCCACAACAAATTGGAGTAGTGGAGCGTAAACATAGACATTTGCTAGATACAACAAGGAGTATTATGAGTCATTCTGGTTTTCCAAAACGGTTATGGGGAGAAAGTGTTATGTCTGCAACCTACTTAATCAATAAAATGCCAATGGCTCAATTAGGATGGAAGAGTCCTTATGAAGTCTTGTGGGGTAAAGAGCCTTCTTATGATCATCTCAGAATTATAGGATGTTTATGTGATGCTAAGGTTGCAAATGGACATCATGACAAATTGGAAGCAAGAGGTAGGAGGTGTGTTTTGTTAGGGTATCCTACTAAACAGAAGGGATACATGTTATTGGATCTGCAGACTGATGAAGTTTTTTGTAGTAGGGATGTGAAATTTTTTGGGGATGTTTTTCCCTATAAAGATTGCTCTAAAGTGGTGCCCTCAGTTTTTTCACCAACATAAGTTTTTTGTGAAGCAGAGGTTGATTCTGGTGATAATGCAACTCAAGACATGAGAGAGATTGATTTGTTACATGAACCAGAAATACAAGTTCCAGAGCAACCAGTTTTAAGACTATCCAACAGGGAGAGGGTGCCACCAACTTGGTTAAAGGATTATTCAGTTCATACAGTTTCTTCTGATTTAGCAGTTGTAACACCCCCTTCCTACCCAGGAGGTATTACCGCCAGTAACCCCGATTAAGACTAAACCGAAGCTACCCAAGGCTTTAAACTGACTGAACAAACTAAAAACAAGGTAAATGAAACCATTTAAAACCTAACAAAATTAAGTAAAACTTTACAGCGGAAAAGAGAATAAAAGGTCTTATACAAGCCTTAGCTTAAAAAAAATCTTCATCAAGTATAGCCATTCGAAACCTTTCTTCAACTTCTGAAGCTTCCAACCTCTGAATCTGCCTCTTGAATCAACTTCCAAGAAGAACCTGATGTGTCGTAAACCAACGGTGGACACCAACCGACCATATAAAGAAAAGAAGATGGACGGGTTAGTCTAATGAAAGACTAAGCAAGCGGAGAATCTAACTTGGTTCTTATGGTTGTAACTAAACATATTGGCATCCAAATCCGATTAGACTCGGATTATGATCCAAGAGTTAGCAGTCTTATAGAGAAAAAAAGAGACTTGCACACTCAAGAGAGAGAACACCACCGCTTGTGGTTTCTTTAAGAAGCATAAAAAATTGTTGGGAACTCATATTAATCACATAACATTTTGAAAAGCCTCCATCGACTATTCAAATTAACTTAATCAAAGTTTGATTAAGAATCATTCATAACCGGGAGCAAGAATGGCCTTCCGACTGGACGAACCATTCAGGTATATTAATGTGCCTAACGCACTTATCTTAAATTACTTTCAAAACTTTTCACAACCAAGTTGGTGGCTTTTAATTGGCTCAAACTACTACCGAAATATTTTGGTATTGTAGAGTCATCGGAGTATTTCATCAATGGTCATCTACCTTGTACCAAGATCACGGGACTTAAGCTATACTTGATCTTTCATTTTGCATATGGTGAGGTTGAGATCAGAGAGGCCTATTACCCTGTCGTCTACACTGCACCGTGCCAATTGCACTTAGCTAGAGTGCGCATCACCCCTCTCACACGAAGAGCAGGGGAAGAGTCATGACCCACCATTAGGATTAGGCCCCTCCTAATGTAATATTATTTTAAAGAGAGGATATGGAACCACGTTCCCCTCCCTGAAACTACCTTAAGCATCATCAATGTCTCAGCATGAGACAGCATACAAGGTCACACATAACGAACCTAAATCCAATTCTACCCCAAAACTGAATAAGCAACATGGTCATTATTTCTAACATATATAACAACCTATCATATTTTATTAAACACACAAGTTGTTCCCAACACAAATATTAAATGGGATTCAATTCCTCATTTAATAACAATGATGCAAGAGAGAACCGTCCACTTGCCTTAGAAGGCGTGCTCAACTTTCTTAGCGATTCCAACAAAAATCTTTATCACCCTTCTACCAAATATAACAAAAGGATTTCTCAACAACGAGCTCACGGAAACACTTCTTAGTTGTATACTCAAATTCTACATCTTCCTAATCGATAAACGATTTAATTTCCAAATATCGATATATAATAAATCCTTAGTTATTATGCTTTAAGGAGACATCTTGGCGGAATTATAACTAATTATCCACTTCACTTTTGAAACAATTTTCTAAATAAAAATTGTTCATTAGCAACAGTTCTTAAAGGTGACCAAATATCGGATCAAACGAATTAACAACGAATCTCGTGTAATGATCCGAAGTTCTTTACCTGACAATCGATGTCAAAACTTGTATTCGCTATAACTGAAGATCCGGACGTCCGTTTCACTAGCGATTTGAACTTGTGAGACCATATCAACGTCAAGATTATAAAAACCATAAACTTAATTAGCAAAACGGAACTGAAAGGCCCTTACGGTGGCTCCGTAATCAACTCGCTAATTAATTTCGATTGTAAATACCTTCACTCGAGCCCATGGCTCGTTCGGCTCGATAGTGGCTCGATCCCCGAGCCCAAGGGTGGTTGGGCATTACCCGGTAGTGGCCCTCGTGGTGGGTGGTGGTCGGACAAGCTAGTAGTTGCCGGCGACAACGCAAAGCGAGGCAAATAAGAGACCGGCGGTGAAGAATCGGATCCTTTCTTCCCGAGCCCCTCGTTCCGTCTACAACTCTAGTCCGACGCCGTCCTGGTTCTTTCCCTGCCTCGGTTCCAGCAGCACCAGCTCAAGAGAGGAAGAAGAAGAAGATGGGGTGGAGGAGGCAAGGAGGTGGACGGCAGGGAATAGCCGGCGGTGAAGATGGATTCGAATTCTTCCCAAGTCCGCTGTCGTCCAAACTCTCTCTCGGTCTCACTTGTTTTGAAACGAATTGGTAGCCTTTGACTAGGTAGAAAGATAGGCGTGGATAAGTTCTATCTCTATGATTTCTTCCATATTAAGGCAAGAAAGGATAGGTTTTAAAACAAAATCCGTCTCAAAACGGAACTCGCGTTAAAGCGGTAAAATTATGTACCTCGGATGGAAAAACTCACTAAACGAACAACGTCTCGTAAATTATGTAGACCAACAAAACCAATTTTCCATGATTTTATCTTGCTACCTTCAATTTTTAAGGCTTTCGTTTCGTATTTTAATTTCCTTTACAGTACATAATTACAAAGACGACTTATCCATTAAATATTCTTTTTCCACCGAAAAATCCTAGAATTCACACCGGTCCATAAAATCATTTCATTATGATTTTAAGATATAACTTTAAATTTTGTAGGATTTGAATTCCAACAAAAATATTGGATTAAGCGTTAAAACGAACAAAGAGGTTAAAAGGATATCCGAGAAAAATTCAAAAATATCCTTAAAAACCACAATTATTACATTTGTACCCCCTTAAAAATGGTTTCGTCCTCGAAACCAAGGAGAACTCAGATCATAAGGAAGGATAGCATAAGCACACACACACAACTACTACAAACCTATACAGAAGTTTGTAGTACCCCCTTAAGAAAACATGATGTTACTTCTGCACAAAGCACAAAACAACCACTGTTTAGTTACCAAACTCCTTCTTTACAACGTTCATGAACTTTGGAAAATGACTCAGCATTTCCTGCCTGGTTCCGGAAGTCTTTTCTTCACTTCCATTTTTAGGCCAAGGTAACCTAATCAAAGGAAGACATTATGGATAGAATGCACTAAAGGTGGTAACGCCAACTATTAAGCAAGCTTACCAGTTCTTTCCAGTATCTCGAAAGATCCAATCATAGCGAGCATTTACGTTGTCTCGCTTTCCCCAGCGGAATACGCCTTTCAAGGCGGATACTAGAACATTAACGTCATTCTTTATAATGAACTTAACATGCTATCGCTTTAAAACAACAAACGATTGTTGTCTCTTTTGAGCAGTTAGCACCCTTGAACGTGTTAGTGCGATATCAGTTGTTGTTCTCTTGGCCAAATCTGGCCCATGAAGAACCTTGTTAGTATTGTCATTCCAACAAATTGACAACCAACACTTTCGGCCTTATAAAGCCTCAAAAGAGTCATTTTCTTTATCGTGGTATCACAATTCTTGTATGTGAAGTCACTCAAACTCAAGCTTACATCCCAACTTGTGTGGAATCCAAAATACATGTCCTCGGGAGTTTGAATTTATTTCTTTGCATTGTTCGTCAGTTTGATGAGGGAAACCAGCGCTAAAATTCAATTCAATCCACAAAGCTTGATGTCACTCCTTTCAAAATTTTGGCATGAACCATCCATCTCAATCATAGCTAATAGTCTTTGGAGTTTTATGAAGATGAAATACTTCATACATGAACACCTCATCTAACTTCTATACTCTTTAAGTCAGCTTAAATGCATTAAAAAGAACACTCTAGATGAGTTTCTTAACAACCTCCATATTACATTTTTCTTTCATTAAGTCTTAAACGACTTATGAAAAGAATCCATTGTAACATCTTTCCACTTTCATTCTGAAATAGGAAGAGACTATAACATTTCATCTGGTCTTCTATGCTCAATCAGGACTTCCAAACAAACCAAACATATCAAAACGAACTTGGTGACATTTCGCTTTATGTCAGTCCATCAAAAGTTTTATCTTAAATCCTTATACCTTTACTTGTTCCAGGATGAACTAATTAAGCAAATAAATATGCTTTCTTTGAAACAAGCTTTCAATGTTCATCAACAACGGATACTCATGAACAGTTTTGAAACGAAGCAATCCATAATCTTGAATAACAAATCCCGGTGTCTTACCTTCTTGATCTTCTCCATTGATCTTAAAATAATATTACTTTCCCATACTACTTTTCCATGATCCGGTCAACAAATTTTGAATAAAAACTTAGGGTATTTACACAACCTTGTTGTCATCCAAACTAAACCTTTAGTCTTTCTCAAATTAGTTTCTTTACAAGGATTACTTAGAATCCTTACTCAATTTCTTTTCTTGGGATAAAATCTCAGTATTACCTTAACCAATAATATGAGATTTATCTAACACATGACAAGATAATAACCTATCTTGTCAATCTTTTACATCCTTTTCTCAACAAAAACTCAGCTTAGGCATACTGACATTCAAAAGTAGTTATCTCTCTCAACTAAACTACACTCTTACGCATTACTATACCAATATATTGGACAATAATACCTTTAGTTCAATAATTTCCAACAAAATTGTCTCCATTGACAATTTTCAGTCTTTTTCATCAAAGAACTGTTTAGACTTCATTTAACATTTTGACTTGTTGAGCAACCTAACTCTTAGGATTAAAAACATATCCTCACGTGTCCACTCTCTATATCCAACAACTTATCAAGCTGAGATTGAATATCAATACTAATTTATATATCCAAACTCCAGACTCATTGGAGTTCTGCTTAAAGTCCTCACTTGACTATCTTATCTCAAAGAGATTTAAGTTTTCAAGACAACCTGAAAACAAATAACAACTAATGGAGAAATTACTAGTACATCCTTTATTCCAAAGAAAGGATTACTACAATATCATTCCTTAGAAAGGGTTCCATCCCAGGAGTCCATATCAACTTACTTTCAAGGACAATTCCGCTAAAAAGGCAATGACTTTCTTAGGTCGTGACGTCAACTAAGATGAACTACTAGCAAACTGCTTAGAGAATTCCAATAATCGTTGACTGAAAACAATCCCAAACTTTAAGAGAAGTATGGAGTTACTCCATGCTCTTCATAGAACAACACAGATTTGTAAAGAACCTTACCAAATTTCTTTACTTATAAACGAACTGTTTTGGAAAGTTTGAGCATACTCCTTAAATGGTATAGAATACCAAGGATATACTAACTCAAATGAGTTTTACAAGATACTAGATATAGAAATTGCTATAATGCAAAAGAAAGCTTGCATCTTTTCATATCAACCAACTATACTTGCAAAACTCATATAATTGCAAAACTTATATGATTGCCAAATCATACTAGAAACTATTCTTTAAAACCCAAGGAATTATATGATGTTATTCCACCATGTGATTAGGATGGGGAGATAAAATAAACATAATCCTTTACTGCATTCTCATAGGAACAAGACATGTAATCTTGCCTTACCATGTGATCAAGATGGAAGACAAAATACATTCTTACTCACCACCACGAAAACCGTAGAAAATTTTATTTATGAATTCCGTATATCAAATCAACATTTTTTTAAAAATTCATACCAGAATTCTACAAAGTCATAAGATTTTTCTAAAAAGAGAAAATCACAAAACAATTTCAAATATCCCTTAAATCATAACAGCTTGATAGGAACTCGACATAGGTTACTAACATACTTGCTTTAACTTTGAATAATGTGGAAACAAAGATTAGCTACTCTCTTGAAGAATTGGGCGTGTCAAGCTAATGCATCAAATAAAATTGCTGACCTTATCTTAATGATGCTACTAACACTTTGTTCTAATTCTGTGATAACACTTGCACATTAGCTGGCCTTACCAACTTGGCAAAAGTTTTGAATCAAAACCGAGTCTTAAAGGAGCTAAGATACTCCAATTCACTTTTGAGCCCCACTTTTCCCCTCGAATGTGACACTTCATTCCCTCCTCAAGGTAGAACTTGATGACATACCTTGTCTTTTCTTAATTAAACATACTGCTAGACTTTTCTATAATCCATAGTATTGAGTAATCTCTGCCTGATTTAACTTGTCCTAGCCCAACTTAACTTCACAAGTACAATAAAAGCGTTGATCGCTCAAATTCACTTACTTGCAAACCTTAGGGAAAATGCGATTCCAACATCTTCATACTCATAACAACTTTTTCCAAGGTGGCTCTCAACTTATGTGTCTTCATGACATATTACTTTATACTGATGTTGAACTTAATATAAGAAGTAAACTATCAAACTCCACATTTAATTCAATACAACCAATCCTTATATCTCTCTACATTTAAGGAAAGTTCTTTAATTTCCAATTTCTTCTAACAGAAGAATTCACATGACCAAACAAGGTATTCTTAAACCTATCTCAATTACTTCTTCATCATTCTCTTGTCTTCTTACTTAATTATAAAAAGATAATATGTACCTTTTCATCAACTTAAATTCAAACCACATTGCAAAGGTAGAGCTTGTGGTTAGGAGACTTTCCAACAACTTAACAGTTTTACCATTACCATCTTAGGTATTAGATTTGACTGATATAAAATCTTCAATACCCAAACACAAATGGAATTATCCTTTCAGCAATAAGGTCTAAGCCTTATTGACGACAATATTGAATGATTGATATTTTTCTCCCAACCGATTAAAATATCACAAGCAACATGCCAAAATTCTTCCTTGCACGATCTTCTCAAAACTGAACTTTATCATTTCCATCCTTAAAAAAAACATAAGTCAATACCACTGGCAAATTAGAACATCTCAATGTTGATTCCATTACTAGTCCATTATAGACCTCAAGTCTTTTCTCATTATCCCGAGTTGGGTATCATACAGCGAAACTCCAATAATGTTGTTACATAGATTAGTCATATGGATATCAACAACTCATGTAATCAATTAACACTTGTGCTAAGTAGTTAATTGAACATAAACACATTACTGATGAACTTTTACCTGTTCAATCCATTTTGACCAATCAACCTTATTCACAACAACCTTGATGATTAATCACTTGTTTACAACTTAAACTGAACCAACATTCTTCCTTCCTTTCTTACTATAATCATAAGAAATTCCCATTCCATTTAGGATTCTCAATCCTCTTAACTCAAAGGATATCAACATATATGAAAATCCGAGTTTGAACACTTCTCAGATTCAAAATTGAACTACATCTTCCAATAGTATAACAATTCAATTGATCCAACATTTGAGCACTTCAAAGCTCTTTAACTTCCAACTGAGCAAAGAAAAGTACATAATATCCATGATTCTATACTATAGAGTCACAAACACAATTGTTGAAGAAAGTTTCCAAAGATAATCCCTTTCTATTCAGGTTTCTTTTTACATCACTTCATGATCCATACCGATCTTTTTAGAATCACTCAAGGCTTATAAGATCTTCCAAATCTCAACATTGAGAAGTAGAGGTTCCAACTCCAAACTTCTCTTGATACTCGAATTTCAAAGTTCAAAAAAATTCCTCTAAAAATATTCCCATGAAAACTCTTAATCTTATGACTTCAATATCAAAGAAACTCACTTTAAAATTTCCTTTTTAAAGACAACACTTGAACTTTCACATATCTCAAGAAAAAGAATTAACAATTTCTTTCACATAACTTTGAATCATGAACTTTCTAACAAAAATTCTTAACTTGAAATCTTCCATCATACGAGCTTAAAGTAGGAAACCTTCAAACTAGAAAGTCTTTATGAAGTACAATACTTAACTTCAAAATCTCACAAGAAGTTTCCTAATATGGAAGAAACAACGAGGGTACACCTACTCCAGACTCTCAAGAGAGAATAGGAATTCATTAAGAACTTGGTCAAGAACCGGGTCAACTTTAGGAATCTTCACCTAATCTTACTTTGAATCCTTCTTGAAATCCATTCCCATCTGCATGGAAGCAAATGTCCATTATTGGACCTTTTTCACATAAACAATTACAAACTTGTTACCTCGTGTTCTCCAATTCCTTTTCCTCCTTCTATCTCTTCACGAGTCCGATCTCCAATCTTAACCACTTTCCATAAATGGTCCTAAGACAACACCAATATAGAATTATCCATAACTCTATATGGAAGGATGAAAGTCTTAAAAAAGACTTGGAACTTTTAGCTCTGATACCACTTCTGTAACACCCCCTTCCCACCCTGGAGGTATTACCGCCACTAACCTAGATTAAGACTAAACCGAAGCTACCCAAGGCTTTAAACTGACTGAACAAACTAAAAACAAGGTAAACGAAACCATTTAAAACCTAACAAAATTAAGTAAAACTTTACAGCGGAAAAGAGAATAAAAGGTCTTATACAAGCCTTAGCTTAAAAAGACCAAGTACATAAATAGAACAACCTTCTATTTAAAAAAAATCTTCATCAAGTATAGCCATTCGAAACCTTTCTTCAACTTCTGAAGCTTCAAACCTCTGAATCTGCCTCTTGAATCAACTTCCAAGAAGAACCTGATGTGCCATAAACCAATGGTGGACACCAGCCGACCATATAAAGAAAAGAAGATGGACGGGTTAGTCTAATGAAAGACTAAGCAAGCGGAGAATCTAACTTGGTTCTTATGGTTTTAACTAAGCATATTGGCATCCAAATCCGATTAGACTCGGATTATGATCCAAGAGTTAGCAGTCTTATAGAGAAAAAAAAGGAGACTTGCACACTCAAGAGAGAGAACACCACCGCTTGTGGTTTCTTTAAGAAACATAAAAAATTGCTGGGAACTCATATTAATCACATAACATTTTGAAAAGCCTCCATCGACTATTCAGATTAACCTAATCAAAGTTTGATTAAGAATCATTCATAACCGGGAGCAAGAATGGCCTTCCGACTGGACGAACCATTCAGGTATATTAATGTGCCTAACGCACTTATCTTATATTACTTTCAAAACTTTTCACAACCAAGTTGGTGGATTTTAATTGGCTCGAACTACTACCGAAATATTTTGGTATTGTAGAGATCATCAGAGTATTTCATCAATGGTCATCTACCCTGTACCAAGATCACGAGACTTAAGCTATCCTTGATCTTTCATTTTGCATATGGTGAGGTAGAGATCAGAGAGGCCTATTACCCTGTCATCTACACTGCACCGTGCCAATTGCACTTAGCTAGAGTGCGCATCACCCCTCTCACACGAAGAGCAGGGGAAGAGTCATGACCCACCATTAGGATTAGGCCCCTAAATTATGTACCTCGGATGGAAAAACTCAATAAACGAACGGAACTCGCGCTTCGTATTTTAAATAGGCGTGGATAAGTTCTATCTCTCTGATTTCTTCCATATTAAGGCAAGAAAGGATAGGTTTTAAAACAAAATCCGTCTCAGAACGGAACTCGCGTTAAAGCGGTAAAATTATGTACCTCGGATGGAAAAACTCACTAAACGAACAACGTCCCGTAAATTATGTAGACCAATAAAACCAATTTTCCATGATTTTATCTTGCTACCTTCAATTTTTAAGTCTTCCGTTTCGTATTTTAAATTTCGTTATACTACATAATTACAAAGACGGCTTATCCAATAAATATTCTTTTTCCACCAAAAAATCCTAGAGTTCACACCGATCCATAAAATCATTTCTTTATGATTTTCGGATATCACTTTAAAATTTCTAGGATTTAAATTCCATTAAAAATACTGGATTAAGCGTTAAAACGAACAAAGAGGTTAAAAGGATATCCGAGAAAAATTCAAAAATATCCTGAAAAACCATAGTTATTACAACAGTAATGCAGCATAAACCTTTCATGACACAGGTTTTGGCTGTACATGAACCGGGGAGTTATCATCAAGATAAAAAAGGATGGTAACTGGATAGAAGCAATGAATAAGGAGATAGAGGCTCTTGAGAATGGCACATGGATTTTGACACCATTACCACAAGGGAAGAAAGCAATTTCTTCTAAGTGGGTATATACGGTAAAGTATAAGAGTGATGGAAGCCTTGATAGGTATAAGGCTAGGTTGGTTGTCAAGGGGTATAATAAGAAAATAGGGAAAGATTATAAACATACTTTTAGTCTTGTTGGAAAGCTTCCTACTGTGAGAGTGGTCATAGCAATTGCTACAGCTAAGAACTGGCCAACATATCAAATGGATGTTAACAATGCATTTTTGCATGGTTTTTTAGATGAAGAAATTTATATGTTGCCTCTTGAAGGGTATGAAAAAGCAAAGAATGGTGAAGTTTGTAAGTTGCAAAGATCTTTGTATGGGTTGAAACAAGCTGCTCGACCATGGAATATTGAATTGACAGGTTTTTTGCTCAGATTGGGATATACACATTCTTATTCAGATTATACTTTGTTTGTTAAGAAGAATGCACAGGGGTTTACAACATTATTGGTCTATGTGGATGACATTTTGGTGACAGGATCTAATGAAAAGGAGATTGAGTATGTGAAAGCTACTTTGCATTAGCAGTTTAGTATTAAAGACACTGGTTCGGCCAAATATTTCTTGGGTATGGATATTTTGAGGACTGAATCAGGGACGTTTTTTTGTGTCAAAAAAATTATTTGAATGATATACTTCTTGATTGTGGTATTGAAGAAGCTAAGGGAGTTAGATTCCATTTACCTACTAGTTTAAAATTGATTGTTAATGAGCGAGAGAGACTGCATGATGAAGAGCAGTATAGGACGTTGATTGGGAGGTTGTTGTACCTCTCTCTTACCAGACCTGATATATCCTATGCTTGCCAACATCTAATTCAGTTTGTTTCATCTCCTCGATTGCCTCATTGGAATTCTGCTATGCATGTGCTAAAGTACCTTAAGAATACACCTTGTTTAGGGTTGTTTTATCCTGTGCAAGATCAGCTTAAACTCACTGGATTTACTGATGTAGACTGGGGAGCCTGTCTTCATACTCGAAGATCATTGACAGGGTTTTGCATTTTTCTTGGCCATTCTTTAGTTGCTTGGAAAACAAAGAAGCAGGCAACAGTTTCAAGGTCATCAACTGAAGCTGAGTATCGAAGCATGGCTGCCACGATATTTGAGCTGGTGTGGTTAGATTTTTTGCTTCATGATCTGCATATACAAGTCCCATGTCCTATTACATTGTTTTGTGATAATAAGTCTGCTTAGAAAATTGTAGTTAATCCTTGTTTTCATGAACGTACGAAGCATCTAGAGATTGATTTCCACTTTACTCGTCAAAAGTTGCAACAGGGTTTCTTATCTACATCATACATTCCTTTTGCTTTACAGATTGCCGGTCTTATGACTAAAGCTTTTGGACAAGCTCGTCATCAGTTCTTGTGTGTCAATTTGGGCCTCACAAAGGCTCCAATTTGAGAGGGGTGTGTGTAGAGATATAAGTCTACTTGTAATGTAATAGTTTGTAGTTAGTTAGACAAAGCTGATTAGTTGAGTCTAGCTAGGTACAATCTAGTGAATGAGGGAGCAGGAGTCCTTGATGGACTCTAGTTGGTAGAAGTATATAAAAGGCCTTCATGTATGCTTGTATATGTAAGAAAAACAGAACAAAAATAACAGAATGGAGAGAGAGAGTGTTGGTTGAGTTGCTTACAAAATAAGCTTTCTTCATTTCTTCTGTTTGATCAATCGTGAGAGTGAATGGTGAATCAGACCAAGTAGCTCGATTCTACACTTGACCCCACAACTTAGAAGTGCACACAACTCTACTAAACCTCTCCGTGCTTAATGTTCTTCCTTGATCGCATACAACTCTCAAATTCTTTCTATGAAGCATCTATTCTATCGCTAAACTAATTAACCTAGATGAAGATTCTTTTCTCAATGTCATCGTCACATATGCCCTCAGATGGGTTTAAGTGAAGAAGAAAAGAGAAGTTTTCGGGAAGACTTAGACGACTTAATCAAGGGCATCCCCGAGACCAAGTGGATCATGGTGGGTGGGGATTTCAAAGACCACATTAGGTGACCTAGAGACGACTTTGTGGAGGTGCATGTTGGTTTTGGCTTCGAGGACCAAAACAAAGGAGTAGCCTTGCTAAAATTCTCGGTGGCGTTTGGGTGTATCATTGCAAGCTCTTGGTTTAAGAAGGAGGAACATCTAATGACCTTCGAAAGTACAATTGATCGATCCCAGATTAATTATTTTTCTACTTAGAGGGGAGAACAAGAGTCGATGTTGTGACAACAAGGCAATCTTGGGGTTGGCTTAACGACTCATCACTGCCTTTTAATCTTGGATTTCGTGTTTTCAAGCAAGAAGAAGAAGAAAAACAATAAAAATCATTCGCAAAATAGATGTGGTAGTTGTTAGAGACAAACCCCTTGACCTTGCAAAAGAGGATCTTGGAGGAGGCCAAAATCAAGGGGGCCTGGTAGATTGAGGATAACACATAGTTGATGTGGGGGCACATGGCTTAGTGCATTCGAAAGGTGGCACATTAAGTGTTGGGCATGTCTATAGGTAACACCGTTCACAAGAGAGGAGAAGCGTGGTGGAATATTGATGAGGTGAAGGGTAAGTTTAAGACCAAGCAGGTCATACACCAAAGCGTTTTGAACAACACCAAAGAGCGGGAGAGAGTTCGTCGTGTTGCTGAGTACAAGAAGGCCAAGAGAGAGAGAGGCAAGGATAGCCGTTGTAAAGGCCAAAGAAAATGCTTTCAGAAACCCTTACCAATCCTTAGAGGAGAAAGGGGGCGATAGGTTGATCTACCGTTTGGCCCTAGCACGGAAAATGTAATAACTCTTTGTTCTAAAAAGGTATTTATGTAATTTTCCTTATCTTATTTTAATCAAAATATATATGATATTATTTTAGTTATATTATTCTAATAAATAAGGATTTAACACATAACCTATATGAGGTTATTGGGTAATTGGGCCTTACCCAAAATGTCACAAATCATACTTAATAAAGAACATATAAAATAATTTTGGTTATTTTATTTATTCAAGTGATATAATAAATAAAATGAAATAAGCTAGAAATTACATTTTTGAAACATAACACTAACACATAATATATGATTAATTGATTATATTACTCTTTAAGGTTATTTTATAAGTTTAAGAAAATTTGCGAATCAAAAAGAATTTTAAAATTTTACTTAACACAGAAGTTGGGTATTTTTTTTACAAAAAATTATTTGGAGGGACATTTTGTAATTATTTGAAATAGGATTAAATTTTCCAATCCTTCCTTTTCCACTTCCTCTTTAGTCATCTTTAATGCTCAAATTTGGTTTCATTGTGAGTTAATTGTATAAATTAAATGTGGAAAGTTGTAGAGAGCCAATTCTTATGAATGTTGTCATCCCAAAAGCCCTATAAATATGCTCTTGATTGGTTTGAATTTCACACTCAAACAATTCATTGCCATTGTTGCATCTTTGAGCATTCAAACTCAAATTTATCTCTCATTTCTTAATAAAAATTAAATTTGAGACCAGATCCATAATTCTCACAAAATTCCCATAAAAACCCATATTTGCACATCCAAATTAATCTGTTAACTTCTTCAAACACTCATGTGAAACATTTGAAGTTGGCTAGAAAACTTGGTTTATAACACCTTTGTAAAATGCGAACTTCTCATTTGCTTCTCCACCTTTTTACAATCCATATGAACCACCATATTCTAGACTTCAAGACGCTTCTAGTGACACCTCACCCGAGACAAACCGTTAAGTATTGACATCATAATCCTCTATCAAAGTAGGCTTTGTTGCTGTGTGTTTGAGGTAGGAGAAAGGTTGCCCGCAGGCCGGATCTGGCTCGTCCACACATCACTTAACCTTTTAATTATTTTTTAGGTATTATTTATATGTATATTGGTATTTTTATATTAAAAAAGAAAAGTTTATATACTTTAAGATATGCTTACATAAGGTTTAAAATGTTAAGATTTATAATAAAAAATTTAAAAATATTTGATGGGTAAGATTGAACATATAAATGAAATATGTACATAGACAGACTATTTTATTTTATGCATATTATAAAGTAATTATATAAGTAACTATTGGTTTTATTAAAATTTAATTCAAAATCATTGGATGGTTATAGAGTGGAAATAACATATATTTATTACCGAGTTGGGTTATTAAATCACGTTTATAAGATAACGAAAACATATCAATGACTTGATTCCCGTTTTGAAATTTATACTCGTGTTCATATTATTTTTCTTTCTAATTTCTTCAATCCAATGTTCAATGTCCTAGCCATAACCTTTCATGATTCCGAGTTCGTCAATAAGGCAAGTTCTCATACATGCTCGACTAAGTCAATTGTTTTCTTGTTTGTCGAGTCTAATTAACCCTTGTTTGCGTATTCGTTTGCTACATTTATTATATAGTCGAAATCATGCCTGCTTACATTGGTTAATTAATTGCATGATCATTTAGAACTAAATTACGACTCGTGTATAATTATAATATATTAATATTACATGCTTAGGTTATGCTATTAGATCACATGATTATATTGCATGCTCTTAATGTTCTATAATAACCTTAATTAAGTTAAGAACCTACATCTTCTTAAGTACGTATCTTTACAATCTAAACTCATAACTAGGTTTGTCAAATGTTCTTGTAAAAAGGGCAAGGAGGACTTGATGTTGTCCATTGTGTGATTATCCTCCTTTTCCCGAAGCTCCGAGTATGATGAGGTTGGTCAAGACCCAACTACTCGAATATACTTTTAAAAAAATGAAGGTGTACACTTGTGCACATATTTGATAAATTAGGTTTATTTACGCTATAGTAATGATAATATTGTCAACATATTACATTATTGACTTTAAGTTGCACTAGCTAATATATGTTTGGTTTATATATGAACTTGTATGAATTGATGGTCGGCTTGTGTTTGATATTATAAAATCAACTAATACATAAGTAGTGTAGGATAGGAGTATTTAGAAGCATCATCATCATAAATATTTCTTTATAACAATATTATTGGTTACTACACCATTAATGATATTATTAGATCATGATCCATGGCTTATCTCCTATTATAAGGGAAGAGTCGTTCAACACCTAGCTAGTGCCATTGGGTTCGTGTGGAGTGGCAGCTCCTCGTTCAAGTAAGTTAACTCGGAAATCTGAGATCAAGTAAAAGTCATCATGTTATTATAAGAATAAACTATAAGATAAGTGCACGCGACACAATATCTTTTTTTTAACAATTAAAAGGGATATCAATTTTATTGTCTTTCCTTATTAAGAACAAGAAGATATGCACGAAAATATATATATACGCTTGTGATTTCGGCAATGAAAATCAAGAACAATTCATGCAAAATCAGTGACAATGATGCAAAAATATCACCTTGTACAAGCAAAAATTCGAGCAAGGTTGATATGGATCAATATAGGATCAAGACTAAGAAATCATGGAAGAGGATAAGAGGCCATATTAGGTCAAGACCGTTCAAGAGATCAAGAGCTTTCAAATATAAAATGATCTTCAAAAATCTACATCATGTCATCCATCCATTGTCAAGTCGACATTGAAAAATGAAGAGTGTCTGCGTGAGTTATTTACACTCACATGCAGAGTTGTTTGCATACTTAACCTAGATTTACTATTTATAGTACTTACTATTATTGCTACTATATTTAATAGGTTTTTCTACATATATGGACCATATGTTATGGGCCATAATATGTGGGCTTATGGTTTTTCAAGTTAAACATATTATTTTATCAATTTGGACCATGCAAGATTGGTGGGACAAATTTGGAAAGTAATATGGATCTTACTTGGAGCCTAAATTATTAGTTGTCTTGCAGTAATATCTTTTAATTAAGGTAGAATTTATATTAGGAAAAAATATCTTTTAAGAATAGCATAGGATAGTTGGCTATTTATGTCTATTTAAACCCTTGTAATCTTTCTTTCATGTTGAATTAAATATTTCGAATAGAAACCTTGTTTCTTATTCCAAGGACCTTCAACCCAAATTACTCTCTTGTTTCTTGTGATTTTCGTCCAACACCTCCACAACACATCAATTTCGAAATTCCTTCATTCAATTGTCCAATTCAATTCCTCAAACACAAATCAATCTCCAAACACATTCAATTGAGTTGTACTTGTTTTTAAGCAATCAATTTACAAACCTTGTTGCTTTGCAATCCAAGAAAGTGATTGAGAAACTTAAAAGTTTGAGTCATCTCATCCAAAGTTCAAAGTTGTTTCCAGATATGGTTGCCGGTGTCGCTTCCAACGCAGGAGGCCAAGCATTCTTTTTCTCCCAGCCGGTCTTAGACAGATTGGATCTTGCAAGTAAAAGAAGAGAAGAATTAAAGCTGACAAGATCGGGGCTTGAAAAACAAATGGAAACGAAGTGCGTGAGCTCATCAATTCCGTATTAAAGTTGTTGGCTGTTTTTTTGTAAAGAAACGAGCAAGAACAAAAGTGTACCGTAGATTACGAGTGGAAGAATATGGTGGATTCTAGGGCTGCAAAGAATGGATGAAAGTCGTGTGAATTGAACGAAAAAGGGTGAAGCGAGACTTACACAATCCCTGGCTTTGATGCCTGTTGATGTGACCTTAGATCCACAAAGACTTAAGGACACCCGAATCTTTATCTTGGACCGCGTATTGGGTCTCGGATGCGAAGCAAAAAACTTGAATTTGATAAGAACCAACATTATGGTACTCAAACAAGAGTTTGATCCAACGTTATGGACCAAGATGAGACACAATGTGATGAGTCTAGGGGTTGTGTCCTTCAATGTGATGAATAACGAATGTGTTTGATAGCATTTATTTGAGTAACAATGGTGACGCAAGAGATCCAAATTTAGGAGCAATCCTCTACTTGAAATATGAATCTATAATATGTATAACCAAGGTAGCCAATCCCTAGAATGAAACAAATCAAGCAACGGGCTAGGGCTAGGGTGCAACCTCGGCCCAACGCCTTCAATTTCATTAAAAGGGTTTCCAAAAATAACATACTAATAGTAGAAATGTTCCACAATAGAAATAAAATACTAATAAAAGAATGCTAAGACCAAACTTATGTCTTGACATGCCAAGACAAGGTGTTAACATAGGCGCGCGTGGAGAAGGCTCGCCAAGGCACACCGGAACGGGGTTGGTGCGACACTGGCATGCTGGTGCGACAAGGCTGACGAGAACCTCAATTGTCGTTGTCATGGAAAGGTAGGATTTGAGGCTGGCACGACGAAGTGACGTTCCGCGCGGGCTGGCATGGTAACAATGGCACGGTCCCATCACCTAGCGATGGGGCCATCGATGATCAAGCACAAGGAATCCATGGATGGGGTTACATCAGTTTGGGTGCTTTTCCTAGTGTGTAGGGATATTGGAGGTTGTCTTTGTTTTTGTGGGTTGGTTTTCACTGTTGTGCATGTTTGTTGTATTTTTCTTGTACGGTTCCCTTCGGCCTCTTCCGATCTTGTTGTGTGTTTGTGCATATTTGCCCCCATTTATTTGCCTTGTTCGTTTGTCATGTATTTTTTGGGGCTTTGTTTTGTTTGCCTTCCCGATTTTGGGTCTATCACATCGACTCCTCAACTAGTTTGTGGCGATTCTTACATTCTGACCTTCCTCAATGAGCCATATTGTTTAGTGTTGTTGTTGTATCCCTTTATATAGGTACAAGTTGATGACCTATGCCTTACATGAGATTTTTTCAAATAAAAATTGTAATTAATTTATGTATGATATATGGTTTGATATACTTTCCAAAAAGTAATTTTTGTGGAAAAGTATAACAAACACATAAATATTATAACTTAATCGGTAAAAAATATACTACTAGTTAATAACATTTGCATGTATAAATTTATTTTACTTATTATATTATATTTTATTATTTAAAATATATAAATAATAATTTATTAGTAAAAATATTATTTAGTTTTAATATTATTTTAATAACTATAACTCTTGACTTGTTGAGTCAGCCCAAACACGTAAGAAAACCACAATAAATTGATCTGATCAACCCGTAAAGGATCACTAGCATCTAGGGGTGTCAATCGGGCGGGTCGGGTCGGGTCAATTCAATTTCGGTTAAGTTCGGATGCGGGTCAAATTCGGATATTTTGAAAATCGGGTCAAATTGGGTTGGATCATTTCGGTTCGGGTGCTCAATTAATCGGACAAAGTCGGGTTTCGGGTCAATTTCGGTCGGGTCATTCGGTTTTCGGTCCAACTTGATTTCGGATAAGTTCAGTTTCGGGTTTAGTTCGGTTTCGGGTTTAGTCAGATTTTGGGGTGAGTCGGGTTTCGGATTTTTCGAATTTTGGGTGAATCGAATTTCAACTTTGGCCGAATTTCGAGTTAATATGATTTCGAGTAAGCTAGATTTTGATTCAGACCATATATCGAATGATTATTTTTTGTACTTTAACTACTCTAGGGTCTAAATATTTAATATAACATTTAATTTAAACATAATTATAATAAATATTCACTATTATTAATATATTAAAACATAATGTCATTTTCGGATGGTTTCGGGTCGGGTAACTTCGGATTTTTGGATGGTTTCGAGTTGGGTAACTTTGGATTTTCGGATGACTTCGGGTCGGGTAGCATCGGATATCGGGTTGTATAAGGCTAGTCCATTCAGGTATAATTGGTTTTGGGTTAATCTCGAGTTCGAGTCTTTTCCGATTCGGGTCAAATCAATTCAGGTCAAACATGTCTCGGGTATAAAACTTTTTATTGTTTTCTTGGGTCGGGTCGGGTTCGGAGTCGGGCGGGTCGGACTGGTTTCTCGGGTCGGGTCAAATTTTGACAGTCCTACTAGCATCTGATAGAACGGATCATCACTAGTCATGGAATGAATTCCATAAGAGTAGAAGCTAGATGCACACTAAGAAGATGAACAGAGAGATCACAGAGTAAATAACCGTTTCACTAAAGTCAATCCTCATGTCAGATCTCTAAACTTCTAGTAGAAATGAAAGAAATGGTCTACCCATATACCCATATGGAGAACTCTGAATCCTCCACCCATGATGAATTCGTTAGAACCAAGTATCAACTGTAAGAGATCCAAATTTAGGAGGTATCTTCTACTTGAAATATGAATCTATAATATGTGTAACCGAGGTAGCCAATCCCTAGAAAGAAACAAATTAAATCAAGCAACGGGCTAGGGCTAGCGTGCAACCTAGGCCCAACGCCCTCAAAGTCAATAAAAGGGTTTCCAAAAAATACATACTAATAGTAGAAATGT
This sequence comes from Fallopia convolvulus, assembly GCA_964016875.1. Lineage (NCBI taxonomy): Eukaryota > Viridiplantae > Streptophyta > Magnoliopsida > Caryophyllales > Polygonaceae > Fallopia > Fallopia convolvulus. The sequence continues at coordinate 28,084,309 of OZ024736.1, forward strand.
TCCACAATAGAAAGAAATACTAATAAAAGAAAGATAAGGCCAAAGTCATGTCTTGACATGCCAAGACAAGGTGTCAACATAGGCGCGTGTGGAGAAGGTTCCCCAAGGCACGCCAGCACGGGGTTGGTGCGATGTTGGCATGCTAGTGCGACAAGGCTGACGAGAACCTCAATGGTCGCTGTCACGAAAAGGTGGGATTCAAGGCTGGCACGGCGATGCGACGTTCGGCACGGGCTAGCATGGGCGTGGCTTCATGGTAACGATAGCACAAGGAGTCCATGGTTGTGATAGACCCAAAATCAATAGGCACCTAAAACAAAGCCCCAAAATATGCACCACAAATGACTAGTTCGGGAGCTATTCTTACATCCCGACCTTCCTCAATGAGCCATATTGTTTAGTGTTGTTGTTGTTGTATCCCTGTATATAGGTACAAGTTGATGACCTATGCTTGCAATGGGATTTTTTCAAATAAAAATTGTAATTAATTTACGTGATGTTTTGATATGCTTTCCAAAAAGTAATTTTTGTGGAAAAGTAAAGCAAGCCCATAGATATTACTCTATCTGTTTCACAATAATTGATCTTAGACAAAATTTCACACATATTAAGGATTTTTCCCCAAATTAGACCTATTAAATACTCTTTATTTTTTCTCGATTACCTTAGGAGATTCAACCAAAAAAAACGAAATTTTGGGATATGTGTAATGTGGGGGTATACACAAGGGTATAAATTGAAAAAAAAGTATATGAACTTCTATTTTGAAACCAAAAAAAAGATTTAAGAACAAGTATTGTAAAACAGAGGGAGTATAACTTAATCAGTTTAAAAAATATACTACTAGTTAATAACATTTGCATATGTAAATTTATTTTAGTTATTATATTATATTTTTATTATGTAATATATATATAATAAAATTTTATTAGTAAAAATACTATTTAGTTATAATATTATTTTAATAACCATAAAAATTCGACGCTCTTGACTTGTTGGGTTCGCCCAAACACCTAAGAAAACCGCAAATTGACCTGATCAACCCGTAAAAGGATCAGTAGCATCCGATAGAACAAATCATCACTAGTCATGGAATGAATTTCATAAGAGTAGAAGTTGGATGCACACTAAGAAGATGAACAGAGAGATCACATAGTAAATAACCTCTTCTCTAAAGTTAATCTTTGTGTCAGATCTCTAAACTTCTACTAGAAATGAAGGAAATGGTCTCCACCCATGATGAATTCGTTAGAACCAAGTATCAATCGTAAGAGATAACATGTTAAATTGTTCATACATCAGCATTACTAGCATGCATAATGCTTTATGAAAACCCTATGTTGAATTGTTAATACACCAACATTATTACTAAAAGACAGATTTTTTTCTTCTCGTAAACAAATCAATGCTTGAACTTGACTCTAAAATGCTTCCTACCAAAGGTAAAATTAAACTTGATCTCCAAATCTCAATTTCCTCCGTATTATGTCTCAATATATGACATGTATCCTTGAGAGTGAGAGGTGTTCATATACTCCTGACCATTCGTTACATACTTAGGGTCCGTTTGGTTGTAAGAGGGGAAAAGGAAACGTAAAGGGATTAAAAAATTGAGCGAAATGGAAACAAAATCCGTTATAACACAAAAATGTTTGGTTTGTGTTTGAAGTAAAACGGATTAAAAAAATTCTCAAATTCTCATGTTACGTTTCATCCAAATTTCACATAGAAACATTTGAATCTTTAATTTAGCAAATCTAAAATTAGGCCATGTAACTAATTTTATCCCCAATTTCAGATCTAAAAACTAGGGTTTTGATTTCGCAAAATTTCTTCTCGGATCTAGAAATTTCTCCCCAAATTTCACTTTCAAAACTATTTGAGGATGACGAAGGCCGATGACGGTGACTTTGTGAGGATGACGGAAACCAGTGACGACGAGGACAACAGAGGCCAGGGCGGTGAGACGATGTAGGCTGGCGGCGGTGGAAAGAGAGAACGACTGAACAACAAACGAGAGAGGGGCAGTGAGTCCGACAGATGATGTGAGGACGGATGAGAAAGACGATAGCGACCGGCGTGGTGAGGATGACGGTGAGACGATCTAAAAACTATGGTGATGATGACAGTGACCGGCGCGGTGAGGATGACGGTGGCTGGCGCTAGGGATGGACGAAGGAGCCGATGATGGAGTGATAGGGAACAAGAGAAGAGATCATGAAGAAGATAATATACTCCAGATTTTGTGCAGGAAAAGTCGGAAAGAGCGTTGGTGGAAGAGCGCCATATGAGAGGAGAGGGGAGGAATGGAGATTGTTACTCTTAGATTTTCTGGAGGAAACAAATTAGGTGTTGTTTCTGATTCTGGCATGAATGAAATTACTTAAAAAAACTCCACCAAATGGCCTTCAAGGGAAACGGAGTTTTCAATCCGTTTCTTTTCCCAATTTTAAATGCAAACAAACGGGCCCTTAATGTGAGTTAGTGAATCGTATTCTTTATTGAGTAACGAGAATCTTGCAAATTTGAGAAGCATATGTGTTTCACAGGACTATTTAGCTGAACGAATGACATACAAGATGAAAGCATTCATGTAACCCGTTTTGATATTTAAAAAAAAAATAATGGTTACAACTTACAATTAGGGCGGTCAAAACTTGACCCGATCCGAGAAACCCATCCGACCCACCCGACTCCGAACCCGACCCGGCCCGAGAAAAAAAAAGTTTAATAACCGAGACATGTTTGACCCGAACTGATTTGACCCGAATCCGAAAAAAACCTGAACCCGAGATTAACCCTATACCCGAACGGACTAGCCTGTTGTAACCCGATATCCGATGCTACCTGATCTAAAGTCATCCAAAAATCCGAAGTTACCCTGCCCAAAACCATTCGAGAATCCGATATTACCCGACCCAAAACCATCCGAAAATTACATAATATTTTAAAATATTAATAATAGTGAGTATTTTTATAATTATGTTTTTAATTTAAATGTTACATTAAATATTTAGACCTTAGAAGAGTTAAACTAAAAAAATCATTATTCGATATATGGTTTGAATCAAAATCCGCCTAACTCGAAAAAATTAGATTAACCCGAAATTCGGCCAAAGTCGAAATCAGATTCACCCAAAATCCGAAAAACCCGAAACCCGACTCACCTGAAACCCGACTAAACCCGAAATTTAACTAAACCCGAAACCGCACTTATTCGAAATCAAGTTGGACCGAAAAGTGAAGACCTGACCCAAATTGACCGGAAACCCAACTATGCCCGATTAATTGAGCACCCGACCAGAAATGATCCAACCCAATTTGACCCGATTTTCAAAATATCCGAATTTGATCCGGATCCGAACTTACCTGAAACTGAATTGACCCGACCCAAACCCAACTCGACCCGCCCAATTGACACCCTAGGTACAAATTCATATATTTATCATTAGCAAAAGCACCATAATGATATATAAGTTCTAATTTTCCAAAGGGTTAATTCAAGCACACTCAATTATAATGTGTAAATACTCACTTCTGTTTCCATTTTGGATTGCAACTCAAAATTAACTTATTGGTTACTCTAGTTTATTACATGCAAAAGCTTAATCTTTGATGGGTCATCCAACTATTCCAATTGATGCACCACCAAGAAGGTTGGGCCATCGAACTTTTCCAATTTAGCATATTCCCCACTTTACAAGCCTCAATATTAGGTTTTTTCAAGGCTCACAACAATTAAGAACTACACAGATTATTCACAAATTAATATTACTAGCTGTCATACCCGTATTACATACGGGTAAATGTTTTTTATACAAATTTCAGTATCGTGTGTAGATATTTATTTAAGAAATTAAGGTCGTTTATTTCAACTTTAGTCTTATTGGATTTAACTATTATAATTTAAGCGACATTATTTCTTAAAATATTTTATTCACGAATCTACCATTCAAGGGAGAAATATGACATATAAATTTCTTGTGCATTTAAGTATTAATTAGTAAAGACCAATACAAATTTATTTTTGAAGGATAACAATGTAATATATCAATGGTCCTAATTTGTAAAGGCTATAATTATGAATAAAAGGCTTAAGAATTTGTAAGATATTTGGTAATGGTTGGTGAATTAAAACACCTATTAATTTTACTAATTTTACATATTCTTAAAGGATAACCTTAGGTGTTTTCTTTTAGTTCAATGAAAAACTAAAACTCACAAACAAATCAATCAAAGATGAGTAAATTTTCTTTTCTTTTTAACTATTTCACCTTAATTAAAGGATTTTAACTCTTTCACCTTAATTGTGGATTTAAAAGAGGAATAAGAAGATTAAGAATATCTAAAGGCATTATATAATGAGGAATAAGAACATTAAGAATTTGTAAAGACATTTGGTAATGGTTGGTGAATTAAAACACCTATAAATGTTCCTAATTTTACTAACTTTGGGTGTTTTTATATTTGGTTAATGTTCTTTTTAATTCAATGGAAAACCAAAAGTCACAACTAAATCAATCAAAGATGTAAATTTTCTTTCTTTTTTACTCTTTCACCTTAAAATGTGAATTAAAAAGAGGAATATATAAGAGGCTTAAGGATTTGTAAAGGCATTAGATGTAAAGATATTTGGTAATGTTTGGTGAATTAAACTACTTATTAAGGATCCTAATTTTACTAACCTTTGGTGTTTTTATATTTTTTGATGTTCTCTTTGATTCAATGGAAAACCAAAACTCACAACCAAATCAACCAATAAAGAGTAAATTTTCTTTCTTTACTTTTTTACTCTTTCACCTTCATTGTGAATAAAAGGCTTAAGAATTTATAAAGACATTTGGTAATAGTTAGTAAATTAAAACACTTATTAATACTCCTAATATTATTAACATTGTGTGTTTTTATATTTTTTAATGTTCTCTTTAATTCAATGAAAAACCAAAACTCATATCCAAATCAATAGATTTTCTTTTTTCTTTTTTTACTCTTTCACCTTAATTGTGGATAAATGACTAAAAGTTTAATCTTTATATGACATGGAACACACGTGAATAAAAGGTAGGGAATGAAGCAACAAATACATAAGATTATTTGTACAATAAGATGAAACATAAACTTACTTTAAAGAAAAATCCATAAACTTGATATCATACTTACATCGAAGTGGTGCATGTCAATATTGCATCCAAAGTTAACCATTAGAAAGTTAGAAGTTACATTAAACACACATACATATACATGAAAATGAAGGAAGAAATTATACTTAGAGAAGGAGAATTAGGGGAATTATGATAGCAACATGATGAGAGGATGTCTTTACGATGAAGATAGGTTGAATACAAAGCATCTAAAAAATTAAACCAGGATGTTGCATATTCTATATCTAGGCTTTATACATGGGATGTCATTTTGTGTGCGTCTACATATTTATCTCTTCTTCACTACCAACTTGACTTTTTGTGAAATCTTTCAAAACTCTCCTATAATGGATGGGTGTCCATATGAAGAGCATGAGATGACCTTTTATATTAGAAAAAATAGAGATTTAGAAATATGAGAGGTTGTTTAGAAATATGAAAAGTTGGAGGACTTTAATAGAAAGTTAATAGGTGTCCAATTAATTAGAGAATTTCATTACCCATTTTATTAGAGAAATTAAGTTAAAAGAGGGTTATTAGTACACAAAATGGTAGATCAAAAGTTTCCTATGGAAGATTAAAGGTCAACTGAAAGAATATTTGGTCAAATTTTTCTTCTTATGTTATATAGATAGGTATAGATATTTAATTTATAGGTTTGTAATAATAGAATTAGTATTAATATTTAGGCAATTGAATAAGGCATTAATTGCTCAAATTTTTTCTATTTTATAATATATATATATATAGATAGATAGATATAGATTTTTCAGTACCAAATACATGAATAGAGCTATAAGAAACATGCCACATTTCCAAGTCCTTCATGGAGAAGTATATGTTAAAATCGACCCTTTAATATGCTGAAATCGACCTCCAAGGAGAAGCATATGTTATGCAATATTCATTAAAGGGCATATGTGAGCAAAATTCAAACACTCAGAGTGAGATTTTTAAGGACTCGTTTGGTTTAATTTCTTGGGAATCAGGAATGGAAATTAAGAATAGTTAATTCAAATATATTATTTGGCAGACTAAAATTAAGCAAAGTTGATTCCAGTAAAATAGAATGTATCATTCATTCTAAGAAATTGTAATTTTTATCTTGAACTTTAAAACCCTAAAACTCCTAAACCTTAAATAATAAATTTAAAAAAACATAAATCCAAATTACAAGGTCTAAAACCTGAATTTTGAACCATAATTCTTATGAATGATTCATTCCGACAACATACCAAATAACATGTCACAAGATTGGTTCATTCAGATTCCTAATTCCAATCTAATTTCAACAACATACCAAACGGGGCCTAAGAGGATTCAAAGTCAGTTTTATTGTGTGGTTGGTTTGGTTTTTCTTTTATTGCAAGTTTGAATTTCAATATAAAAACCAAGTAAACAGGGGTTGTACAATGGGATTGAAACTACTAGGGCCTAAGAATACCATAGTGGTAGTTGAATAATCAAGTGATCACCAGCAACTATCTCTAAAAGACTAATATTATAAACACATGGAACACACAACTTAATGCAGGGGAATCCAGGACACGGTGTAAGGTTAGTGATAAAAGAAAAATCATAGTTGTACAAATCTAGCTCTTTCCCTTTAATTAAGTTTGTTCATGCATGTATTGTAACCACGTTTTAAAGCCTTTTCTACTTACAGGCCTAGTTGTACAAATTGGCATTTAACAATTCTAAATTAAATTATTTCACAAGAAACTTTTCATAACACAAGTCAAATGGATATTAATTTTTTGGTGTCAAATACTACGCCAAAGAAGATACTCTATAAATCTGTGCAAGTTCATTACAAAATCCTCAAGCCACACTCACTCCCCTGCATACTACATGAAAAGTTTAATCATGCACATCCACCAAATAGTCATCCCATTAATCACATTCTGTTGGAATGAGAAAATTGGAGATCAAGATTTATATATGGAGTTAACATTATCATGCACCACTTTACAAAACTAGCAAATCTTACGGAGGTAATGTGAAGGTAATTTATACATAATTTAATCTATATATATGTAAGAATTCACCTTGTTTATCATATTTCATAATTTTCATTAACCAGCTTAGGGCAAGTAATCCATTGCTCTCCAAGTTTTGTCATACTTTAGCTATAAAGTAGTTGATGCGATTGAAAATTTCATACTAATATGCATAATTTGCGATGTGTTAATTCCCTAATAATGACACATTCTGTTTACACGATTTCAGTGGTAAAGTTGAAATAAAAAGACAATCAATTATTTTGAGGATTCAATCCTCCCTAAATAAAAAATAATTGAGACATACAATTAACTCTTTAATGTACTCTATAATTATATTTTATAATTCTAATACCACTAATAATCCATTTTTTTTATTGATGCTAATTTTTAATGGATATTGGAGTGTGAAGTAAATTAAATAATGGACTATTTTAAAAGGTTTAGCATTAAATAATTGAAAACATGACTTACATTATGAAACGTCTTTTGGGACTAAAAATGACATACGTTGTAAAACGGAGGGATTATCTATTAGGGTAAAGGTGACAACAAAAGTTACCTTTGTGAGTAGAAGAGTTGACTACCAATCGAATATTCGAATTGAAGGAGTTTGTGGCAGGAAATGGACAAAGAGCATGTTTGGGAAATCACCGCCAACATTGTTTCCAATTAACCACTCTTGCGATTGGTCTTTAAGGGATGAAGAGAGAATTTGTAGTTTGGGATCTTGTTTAGGAGAGTAGTGGCTAATAATTAGCGTCAAGAGAGAACTCATAGGTGTAAGAAATCAAGAAGCAATTAGGAATATGCATAAAAGAAGGGAGAACTCACAAGCGGAAGAAATTGAGAGGAAATAGGTATACTCACACGTAGAAGAGGGAACACATAGGGATTTGAGAAGGAATTAGGGTATGCTTGGATTACACAGGATAATGCATTATAATGCAAGATAATATTTTATCCCGTGAGATTCAAATGAGGAAGAGATCGACCGCTCGAGTTTTGCTTACCGTCATAGTTCAACGACGCCTTTAATTTGAGATGGATTTGAATTCAAAAAAAATTTGACAACTAAAGAAATGGCCCTTTCAAAACAAAGCCCACCTTAATAGTCTCTACATATTTGTTAAATTTAACCCAAAATTACACTTCTACCATCATCATTCTTTTCCTCCTTTCTCTCCTTTTGCTTTGTTCCTCCTTCTCCTCCTCCTAAGATCTACAAATAAATTTGCAAGATTCATTCTTCAAACTCTTATTTGAGCTTGAAAATTGTTGAATCAATCATTGATGGGTAAATACCTTCAATTTTAATTCAAGCCTATTTTTTTCGTGTTTATGTAGATTTCATTTGATATGTGAGTAATTTGAATGAATGTATGCATTAGGGTCTATATTTGATATGAAATCAGAGTTTAGGGATCAAATTATTAGTAAAACAAGGAAGGAGAACCGGGTTCCACCATTGTCGATAGACACCAAAAAGCTTAACAACGAGTGAAGGGGACGACATCCAACGTATTGGCAAATGGACTCTCTATCGTTACGGCGGAGTGGCCATTATTCGTTACAATAGAGTGGCCATTTGTCGCTACGACAACGGTCATTTGTCACAATGATAGAGTGACTGTTTGCCGATATGGCCAATGTCAGCAGTACATTTTGGTATATTTTGGCCTTTTAATGATTGCATTCACCTAATTGTAATTCACTTTGTATTTTGGATGGAAGTTAAAGAGGCCATATCGGCTCATTTGCGTCGCCGCAATGAACTAAAGCTTTTTTTCACATCTACGGCAAGGGACGTTGATGTATCTTGTATGATTCATCACAGTTGGAGACGTAGGTGGGTGACACACAACCCGACGCTCTGACACCAGCCATTCAAACAACTTCCATTCAAACACCAACCATTCTGACTACTCGGGCCACTCCTACTTCTGTAGTAGTCGGAAACAAGAGGCCATTCCGACTACTCGACCTACTTCAGCTTCTATTAGTCGGAGATAGGAAGCTATCAAGGGTGCTACATCATCTTCTACTCCTACTACCAAATGGAGGAGACGACCCTGAGTAGGTGAGCGAGAGATCGAGCCGTTACTGACCATTCCGATTTTGAGAGGCTCGGAGATCCCAAACCTACTATTGGGATTTGAAGAGCACGTAGCCAACCACATCTATGTCAACACTATAATGGAATGCCTAACTCCACATGTTACATATGAAGTTGCACATTATAATCATTTCAATGTTTTGCATGAGCATAATCATTTGAAGATTCAGTACCGCATACACAACTGATAGAGTGGATACCACGGGGGGGATCATCATTAGGTTAATGTGGTGATGGCCAGCGGACTTGCTCATCTATAGACGAATATGCATCAAAATATTCATCTTGAGCTAATAGAGGCCTTCATTGAGCGATGACAGCCAGAGACAAACTCCTTTCATATGCCATAGGGAGAGATGACTACTACGCTACATGATGTGGTTCTCATCCTCGGCATCAAGATATATAGATGTTGATGCGGCTCTTCCATGGGCTCCAGATTGACTACTTGAGTCATCTAAACGGAAGGTATGATAGAGGAAGCGTTTCTTAGATTAATTTTCACTATCGGATGAGTGGTTGTGATGCCCTAATGGCGATAAGGGAGGAGTATCATGGAAGGCACTTCACAACCATTGCAAGAGTGGGTCCTTTGAGGATGACCTTGAGCTAGAGGACCTTCATATTGTAGCGTTTGGATTTCTAATGTATTTGCTATGGTCGATGCTATTTCTAGTCAAATCTCAACACTAGATACCTATTCCATACATAGACCTTGTAAGGGATCACGACTCAATGCAGAGGATGTCATGGGATTCAGCTGTGCAGACATATTTGTATAAAGGCTTCGTCGGGTCCACACAGCCCAAGTTGATACAGAATTGATTGGCTCACGCACTTCGCTTCCGTTTTGTTTGCCAGACCTGATCTTGTCAAGCTAATCCTCCTCTCTTTTACTTCCAAGTTCTTCACTTTGATTGCAAAAGAGTTTTCTTTGAATGGATTTTAGTCACTTCCTTGGATTGCAAGAATCAAGGTTTATAGAATAGTTTCAAGTGAGAATGGAAGAATTAAACTCTAATTTTGGATTGTATTTGGATGAAAAATTAGAAGACAGCAAAGATAGGGTTGTTTGAAAATCCTTGGAATAAGAAAACTTAAGAGTTTCTACTCCAATGGTATAAAATCAATATGTATTAGAAAGTAAGAAATACAAGAGTTTAAATAGACATATATGAATGAAAATCCTATGCCATCTTATAAATATTCTATCCTAAAATAAACTTCTATCTTAGGCTAAAGATATTAATAAAAAGGCAACTCATAATTTTGGCTCCAAGTAAGATCCGTATTATCTTTCAAATTAGCCACACCAATCTTACATGGTCCAATTAATAAGATAATATGTTTCCTAACTTAAAACACATTAGTCCACATATTATGGCCCATAACACATGATCCATATATGTAGAAAATCAATAAATAGAAAAATAAATATAGAAAGCACTATAAATAGTAAGTTCTAAGATAAGCATGCAACCAATTCTTGCATGTGAGTTTAAATAACGCACATAGGCGCTCTTCCTCTTCCAATGTCGACTTGACAAAGGAGGGTAGACAAAATGTAGATTATTGAAGACCATTTTATACTTCAAAACTCTTGATCTCTTGAATGATCTTGGCTTAACATGGCTTTTATCATCTTCCATGACTCCTTACCCTTGATCCTATCTTGATCCATATCATTCTCCTCCACTTGGCCTCGAATCATCCTCGATTCGACGTTGTGTTTTTGCTTCCCTTACCCTTGGTTTTTCCTTGACAACTATGTGGAATCACGTACGGGTAATGATTTCGAGAATTTACCTAAAAACCTGAGGTCGGATAAAGAAATAAATAGTATTATAATCCTTTATTTCATTTCTTATATTTAATTCATATAACTCCCTTTTTAATATGAATAAAGAAATATTCTAAAGTATTATGTCAATAATTTCGCTTACATTGCTCAAAAGTAATTTTTTCTTTATTGTTATCCTATGGTGAGGTCATTTATTATTTCATGAAAATTATAAATTTCAAGATGAGCAAGTAGTATAATTTATTTCTTAAATTCCATCTAGTGACCTGTTTATAAAATTTATTCAAATAAATAGTAGTCATATGTAAAATAATTATTCTTTTTAAAATAAATAATAAGTAGACAACAATAGGTCGAGACCTATACCGAGAGGCAACGGAAACGGGCATGCGAACCGAGGTGGCAGATTCGGGTTTCCTCCTTCCTCTCTTACGTGGACAGCAAAATCACTGGCGACAGTAGTTCTGCGGCGGTGCGGGGTGGCACGAGGCAATGGTGCGCAACGGTCTGACGGTCGACAGCAAAGAGAAGATGAAGAGAGAAAAAGAAAATGTGGAATTTGGAGGAAAAAAATTCATATTTGGGGAGGACTTTAAATTCGGAAATTTGAGACTTGATTTAAATGAGAAAGGAGGAGAGAAAGGTATGGTGTGTCTCTACCCAAGCACCCCCTTTCAAAGGGCGGAAGTGGAAGTCAAATATCCCACCATGATTACCTTGAGCTTGCTTGCAATGTAATATCCGTGATTTTTTAGGATAAATTTGAATTTTTTCTAGACGACTTTCTAAGACCCCCTTAGCAAAGCCGTTACCCGTTTTGACCGTAAGGTAGGAACTCGGGTCCAAGAATTTACAAGTGACATTAAGTAATCATGTAAAATGACTTTCTTAGTTTACATAAATTATATTATTGTTCGGATAAATTTTAGACTTTTCCGAACAAGTTCCGATGACCCTATTAATAAATCTTGTTACATGTTATGTGTAATAACCGCTAATTCTGTTAAAATGAATAAACAATCTAGATAGTCCTTTATGGCTCCGGTGGCAACTAGATCAACGTGTTGTTGCTTTATTAATATTTAATTATTTATAAAATAAAATAATCTCATAAAATCTCTTTTTCACTCAAAAACTATTTCTAAAATATATAGATTATAATATTCTTATGAAACAATTATTCGAGCAAATAAAGTTATTACAAACGGAATTTAACAAATTCGTAACTGAACGAAAATCCTATTCTTAAAACTCGTTATTTCCGGTGTATTTGTCAAACCGACATTATAGTCCGATTGATAGCTCGTTTGGATCATTGAGTGAGGATTTATGGAAGATTTTGTGTAGAGAATTTCCACTCATTCAAATCATATTTTAAAATAGAATCAAATCCTCCATTTCCACTCACCATTGTAGAGAATATGGAGGTCATGATAACCATGATTCTCCACCACCCCATTTATTTGTCTATTAAAGGGCTCTTAAGCCTCTAAAAGACACTCACCTTGCACCCAAACTCTCTTCTCTTCAATATTAAACACCTCTCTTCCTATTGTCTCTTGATTTTTACTTCCTTTCCACATAAAAATCAGTCTTGGACTTATATACTTCTAAGGGCTGATTTTTCCACAAACACACACCCAAACTTCTTCCCTTATGCTCCCAAGCCACCGGCGCCACCACCCCAGGCCACCGCCCGTCTGCGCGTGCCACCACCACCTCCCTCAGAGTCGCCGCCACCCCCTTGCCCTTGATCTTGTGTCTTTATTTTCTTACAGGAACATAAGAACATCTACAAGGTATAATTTCTAAGACTTTTAATTTATTTAGGCTGATTTTTTTGAGTATTTTTAGGCCATTCAATTTAATTTAAATCCTAAAAATCAGATTATGTGAAATATTAAATTTGTACATATTTTCTTTGGTAAATAACATGCATACAAAGAAATTAAAGGAAAATTAATCTTATGAGTTATAAGGTAAACTTTAAATTATCTTAGGATGATAAAAGTGGATTTTTAACTGTAACAGCCCAAACATTGAGTTGTTATAGTGCCAAGGGTTCTTATGAAAACCCTTCAAGGCTAAGGAGATAGTAAAACCAAACTCAAGGAAAAATTCATAACACTTGCAATAGCTCTAGGAGTCAACAAGTCTCGAAGATAAAAGTATAAACATCATGAGTCACAAAGTAGAGTGCATACTAGGATGCTAAACCATGGTGGCTGAAACAAAGAACGGATTCAACAACACTTATTGTCTAACTCAGTCTAGTTAAGAAGTAGGTAAACATAAGTCATAGAAAAGAACAACTTCATAAGAAAAACCCAAATCCATCCTAGCATCGTCATGGTGCTCGACCTCCTCCAAGCTCTCGAATGTCACCTGAACCTGACTATACACAAAAACATAGCCAGCCCCCAACCAATGGGGGTTAGTCTCTCAAAAGAAACTAAGTAATGAAGAATAATATTTATAAATGGGAATATATATATATATATATACACATTAAACACATGGCTAAAAGAAAATAATATTAAAGAGGAAGTTATGTCTCATCTTACCCCATTGGGGTTACTTGCAAGGCATTGCCCAAAATTTCAAGGCATCCCATTTGAGATCCATAAATCACATCATCGGCATTGCTGACTCATTGTCCCTATTGGGGTCCCTATAAACACGAACGACATTGCCGAACCAACACTCCCATTGGGATTAACTCACAGGGCATTGCCCAATTATCTTCAAGGTATCCCCCACGGAATCCTGAAGTTTCCTCATCGACATTGTCGACATCAAGGGCCCCATTGGGGTTCGTAAGAAGCTCAAACGGCATTGCCGAAACACATCATCCCATTGGGATTCATAAAAATCAATAACGGTCTTGCCGATTTTACTCATTCATACCACTTATGCACACATGTATTTACTAGGAAAATATGATATAAGCTATCAATCACTCAAGTCACAAAATTATGCATAAAGCATAATGCTTAATTCAACTATTACTTAGCCTAATAAGATTTATCAAGCATAGCCTTCATCAAAATATATTTCCAACCCAACCTTCCAATTGCCCACCAATATAGCCCTAAAACTCCAAGTTTTCACCAAAATCACTCAAATAGTCATAACTCATCACATTCACATCCAAATCAAGATCCGTAAAATTTCTCATACCCGTAGAAGGATTACTTACCTTGTGATGATACGCTCAACTTTCCAGAAATTACAGAAACTGCCCAGAATTTTCGGAATTTGTACACAAATGTCCTCTACACTCCAATTTCTAACAATAAGCTTCAAATTCAACAAATTAACAACCCATTAGTCTTCACTTTAACCCCTAGCCTCCAATTTAACCTCAAATTGACTTAGAGAGAAGAAAAATTCAACTTAGGGTTTAGAATTGGGGGAAAACTTACTCACATGTTCAAAGTCAAATTAAACCCAAAATTGGAGGGGAGAGTGGCTCAAATGGCTTCCCAAAGGATGACCCCAAGTAAGAAGAGGTTGGAAGAAGCCCAAAAATGGCGTGGGAAGCTAGAGGAACATCAAGATGCGAGTGAGAAGGGGAAAAACTTGGCTCCACAAGATCCGGTTAGAGTGTGGTGGTGGCGTCTTTAGCTTGGGCCGCCTCTTCTAGACCCGGAAGGAAGTCAAACGTGGTTTCAAGGGGGAGAGTGAGAGCAAGGTGAATGGAGGTGGAAGAAAATGTGAGAGAAAAAGGAGGTGTGTGGAGGAAGGAGATGGAGTGGGGGAAAATAAGTAGATACCCTAATTTTAGGGGTAATAAGGTAATTCAGCTATACCCCTCTTATAATATGGTATTCCCTTTTTCCTTATTCAGGTGCTTACAAAAATGATATTAATGGACACATAAATTCTTAAGTCCGTTACCCACGTTATTCATAAACAAATAAAAGATATGAGCAATAATAATATTACTCATAGGAGTTAAAGTAATTACGAACATAGTTCTTAAGTGGTATTTCATTAACTTGAAAATTCTAAATTTTATGAATTTTAAAAGCCTAGAGTTCTTTCCCTTTTCTATATACAAAATTATTTGATTTATAAAGGTAATGATGATAATATTATAAGATAAAGTCTTATGCATAAAACCTTCATGCATGTCTTTTATAAGCCTTGCAATGATGTTATATGAATTCTTTGAGTTTAAATAAGTTTAATAAAAACAAGATATATTCAATTAAATAAAATATGACCTTGCATATATTTTTAAAGGGGTTTGTATAAGCTAAATTCTCTTGCATGTCTCTTTCCTTATATTGTAAACCTTAGAATAAATTTTTATATGAACTTTTGATTTAATGAAAGGTTAATAAGAATAAGATGTGTTTGATTAAATTAAATAAGTCTTTGCATGTAATTAAAAAGGATTTTTATAACTCATACTACCTTTGCATGTCCTTTTTATAAACGTTAGAATAATTTTATATGAAATCTTGACTAAAGTAAATTTAAGAAAATCAAAACATGACTAAACAAGTAAATAGGCTGTTGCATGTGTATAAAAGCAATTTTCTAAGGATCGAAATTATTGGACTGTACCGTAAGGGAGTAGTAGGATCAGATCGTAGAATCGGATGTTTAGGATCGTAAGATCCTACCGCATTAATAAAATAATGAAAAAAATATTAAGATATATATCACTCAAATATGAAAGTTAATTTTTAAAAAACGTATACATTATTCATTAAATACTCCAAAGGCAACAAATCCATATATAAGATGAATTACTTTTTTAATACTCCGATACAATTTTTTTAAGAAGAGATAGGAAGAATGCAATTTTCATGTTTTGAATTTTTATGTAAATTTTAAGTAAACAATGAGTCATTTATGAATAATTTAATGTATTAAGTTAATGAGTTAATAACCTAAGTGGGCAAAAATATCCAAAATGATGAATTGTAACTTAATTTGTGTGATTTAGTAGGATCTTACGATCCCACTTACGATCCTATGATCTTATATGATCCTACCACGATCCTACTTGTTACGATTCAATACGCATGATTTGAGTCGTTTTCTGAAATTCAGATCGTAGGATCGTAAGATCGTAAGATCTGGATCGCGATTTTGATAACATTGGATAAAAGGACTTATTACATTTTAAGACATTCTTGCATGTCAACTTAAGCTAAAAAGAATTTTTGATAAATTATTTTTGACCCACCTAGAGTTAAAAATAGACTTATAAGGTTTTTTATTCACTTAATCAAGTTAAAATAATGGTGCATGTATTTTCATAAAAATCTATGGAAGGAATATTTTCTTGCATGTAACATAATTTTATTCAATATGTAGAAATAAAAATTTATATATCCTTATTGATAAAAGAAAAAGGATTTTTCATAAGCATGGTCTATTTAATTAGTATAATCTGTTGCATGTGGAAACTAAAGTATTTTTTATAAGGCAATATATACAAACATGCCAATTTTAGACTTTATTCTATTTTTATAATAAATCAATCATGACATTTGAATATAATCTTGATCATGATAATAATTTTTATTAAGTAGCTTTGCATAAAAATAATGATAGTTGGAAAAAGGTTTAATTGTGGTTAAAATATGAGCATGTCAAAATTATTTTTGTCACATAAACTTTTGGTTTAAAATAAAGTTTGACTTTAGAAATAATAAAAAGTATGCAAATCCTATTTAAAGTCTATTTTAAATAATTATTGCATGTGGTTTAAAAAAGAATTTCCTTTATGATTAAATAAGGCCTTACATGTTTTCTTTAAGTAAATATTTTAAAATCATAAAAATCTTGCAAGAGTACCATGCACCTTGAAAATAATAATAAAAAATAATTATTATATATTTCCTATATAAATTATTAAGCCACATAATTTAGATTAACATTCTTTCTCTTAGAAGAGGAAAATAAGAGAAATGAATATTAAGAATAAAATAAGGATTTTAATATATTTTTGTTCATCATTTTTCGAATGACTAGGTCGAATTGTACAAACTACACTAAGTCCTTCTAGATTCCGAGTGTCGTAGACTTCAGAAAGAAATTCAAGGCAAGTGGATATTCTCTCTTATAACCTTTATATATATATATATATATATATTTCGTTTCGGTTAAGGAAATTCTTCTATGTTGGGAACTACTTGTTTGTTAAAATGAATGAACTTACGTTTATTCATTTGCTTAGACTTAACGACATATTGTTATTATTATTCGTACTACGCTAACACTGAACTTTGACATCGATGATTTGTGGCCATGCTTGTTTCAATCTCTTTTCCAGATTTGTTATGGATAAGCATAGGCGATATTGTGCACTAGCTAGATGTCTATAGGATGAAAGAGACCTATATACTCAAGATGAAATAGGTCTGCACACTCAGGATGAAAGAGATCTACATACTCAAGATAAAAGAGGCTTGCACACTATGTTTGTCCAAACAATATTTTATAATTCGGCTACTTAAAATCTTTCATGTTTTGTTATTGAAACCAAGTTAAGGATGTAATGACAACAATTAAAGTCTCATGTTTGTGCACCCTTATAATATGTACTTTCATTGAATTTATGCGCTCGTTATTTAAATTTAATACCTTATAAAGCCTTGGGTGACTTTGGATGGTAAAATCCGAGGTCAGTGGCAGTAATACCTATCGTTGCAAAATAGGGGTGCTACATGCAAGAGAGGATGGATTGGTTGCATGGGAGGTGGCTTGCTAGGGAGTAGAAGCCACCATTGGTGAGGATGGAGGTGAGGAGACCTCTAGCCCAGCATATCATGAGGTAGGAAATGACCTCATTTGATGTGATTTTGGAAGCTTCTTTAGGGAGAAGAAATAAAATTTCATATATTTAATAAAAAATAATTTTTATTTGCCATCATGTTTGATTTTACTCAAGTTTAAAACTATGAGTTTCTTAATAAATAGCAGCTTTGCTATTTTTAAAGAAACAATTAAATTATTAATTTCAATATCTCTTTTTATTAAAAATAGCGGCTATTACAGATTTCCGATTTGTAACGATTGATTTACAGATTCTCCATCCTTAACGATTGATTTATGTGTTCCTCTTGAATGACAATAGCATACACACGACCAAGAGGGGATATGGGATCTTGGGCCATCAAATTGGAACGCGCAATACCATAGGTGATGTCATCTAACCCCAATAAAAATTGTTGAACACGCTCTTTGTCCCGGTTCTTTGTACATTTGGCATTCAAGCCACATGTACAGTTGTTGCAAGCACATGATTCTAACGGAACATAAGTTGCTAGCTCTTCCCATACCTTCTTCATAGCATTGTAATAAGCTTCAACGGACTTCTCTTTTTGGCGATAATTCACGAGATCAGACCGAATTTGCAGAATATGAGGACCGTTCTCAATACCAAACCATTGTTTGAGATCGTCCCAATGTTCCTTCACGGTTTCAAAATCTGTGACGAAGGACTGAAGAGGCAATTCCATTGATTGTACTATCCAACCGAAAAGCATAGATTTATGAACAACCAATAATCAACGTCATGAGAGTCGAAGACGGGCTTGTAAACTAATTTGTCGATAAACTAGTTTTCGTTTCGCAAGAAGAGCGTTTCTCATGGTGGTAGTCCACTCTTGATAATTTTCTCCTTTAAGAGCAATAAGGCATATCGCCAAACCAGGGTGGTCCGACGGATACATATAATATGAGGAATTGATCTTCAGGGTGATTTGAACGATGTTTTAGGCAGCAACCTGATGTGATGATTTCCCATACACTCGCAAGAATACGAGATCTATTGTAGTAGTAGATCTGGATCGAATCACGGGGATTATTTCTGTTTTAGTAAATGCTAGAAACAAATTCCTAAGCCAAATATAATGATTATGGAGTAATTCTAACTAAAGAAAGCAATTAAAACAAGTAAATAGTGATGTAGAAATATATGAGAATACAAAGTTCTAAGGCAAGGAATCCCCACAACTTTGATCCACGGAGTTCGAATCTCACTTCTACCTTAACTTAGTTGGATATTTTGTTATGAAGGTTATTGTTTAATTTCATAAATTAACTTTTCTCAAAGTATAACTTAATGTACTTCTATCAAATTAAGAACTCACTCTCGTGACGAAACAAAACCGATAGAAACCCTTTAAGCACTTAGAAATCTTGATGGTAAACCAAACTTTCCCCACTCTCGTGATGCATCAAACTTTACTCAAACACCTAGAAATTCTATGGCAATTAACCACATGAGAAACTAATCTCAAATTCAATTCTAGTTTTTCCAAATAGATAGAACCACCTCTCGATGTATTCTCTCTAATTTGTTTACTTACTTAGACATAATTAAATTCATGATCAAAATAATTAAATCAAACATGGAAGAAGAATAATAACAATAATTGAAAGAGAAATTTACTAGAGATTCAATTGAAAGAGCAATTAGATCCAAAGTGCAAAGCAATCTCCAAAGCGAAAGAACGTAGAACTCAAAAACCTAGAAAATCTCTCTTCTCTCTACTTGAAATTAAAAATAATAATAATGCATAAAAGTCCCCCTAAAAGAGTTTTCTAAAGAGTATTTATATTAAAGGGTAAAAATATCCAAAAATATAACATAAAAGGTGGCCCCTCATGCAAGAAAAGAAGTGACTCGCGGCTGACTCCCGCCGTCTCGACCGAGATGAGCACCGTCTCGACCGAGACCGTAACTTAGTCAATTTTCTCCTCTTTTTCTCGTCTCTACCTTCATCTCTGGCTTGCTGCCTCGTCACTAGCACCTCTTTAACCTCATAATCTTGTCCCGTAAGCATTCTCAAAGGCTTGTTTCACCACTCTTTGGCTCCTCTAATATCATTAAGCTCCTTAACCATCTTTAAGACCCGAAAACACCTCTAAAAACCTGAAAATGCAAACAAAGCTTGTGTAGACATCCATACTACGAATAATGCTAGAAACCAACACAAAATGCAAAACCTAAGCTAGAAAAGGATGAAATCTAATCCTAAATGCTTGTGCAAAACCATGCAAAACTAGATGACATCAAAATACCCCATACTTAGACTTTGCTTGTCCCCAAGCAAAACTTAAAATTAAACCACAAGTGCAAGAAAAGAAATTTTGCCTCAACTTGTTCAAATTCTCATAATCATGCTAATTGAAAGATCAAAGACAAGTGCCATCATAGCATAATCATTATTATCAACACGACATGCCCTTCTTAGTCCCTAGACCTCACAAGGATAATGTGTTTCACTCACTCTCAATGTGTTTAGGGGTAATCAATATCGCTCAAATCTTAACTTTGAAAACCCCTACCATATGCTTGCATCAGAGTCCTAAATCTCCACCACTTGGGACAATGCACATGACATAAATCAAGAGGACTTTTATTAGGTTGTAATGGGGCCAAGGTAAGGGCAAAAGGTAGGGAATTATTTTGGTCTGCAATCACCTCCAATACCAAAAACATACATTAACAACTTTACTATTTCAAACTTCTTTTTTTCATTTTTTTTTACTTACAACTTGCTTTATTTCCAACAATCACCTCCAATACCAAAACATACAACTTCTTCAAGCTTGTCTCTTACATAACAATCTTAAATAAATTTCCTAATTCCCGGATGGGTAGAAGGCTAAAAATCGGGTCGGGATATTTTGTGGAGCTCAAAAAATAAGGCTATAAAAGGCTAGAACATGTCTTGAAACACAGGAAATTATATGTAAAGGTAGTCAAGGAAGCTGGCTAACAAAATAAATGCCTCTATTATTTTCATGTCATGAACAAAATCATGTATGTGGCCTTGAAAAAGGTTTTAACGCAAGTTCTAGAGATTAAGTAATCAAAGCAAGAACACACACAAAGAAATCCAAGAGGACACATGAATGAAGTCCAATAGGCCAAAAAATTCTCACAAGGCTTTTTGTCTAGGGACCTATTCAAGCTAAAATCTTATCAATAACTCCATGCTAGGCAAATCATCAAAGAACAATCAATGTATTTTAGGGAAATTGAAAGCTTAGCATCATAGACAAATATCTAATCATTGTGACCAATTTTTCAAGCAAGGATACTCATCAAATCATCATAAAACTCTTTTTTTTTTTACATTTTTGTTTATCAAACAAAATAAAACATGCAAGAAAAATAAACATGCAATGCAGAACAAGCTAAAGTCAATACGTCCTACCCCATACTTAAGCCCTATATTGTCCCCAATATAGAAAATAAACAAGAGGGAGAACGAAACTCACAAGATCCTACTGAGGTGTGTAGTCAGGTGGTCGCGGGTAGGGAGCCACTGGATCATAGTAACTTCTCTTTCGGGAACCACTAGCCATTGTTAGAGACAAAAACCTACGCACCAAAGATCAAGCAACAACACAAGCTACCCACAATATAAGAATAAAATCACTCAATCAAGCAAACGGCCCCACTCTCGTGATGCATCAAACTTGACTCAAACACCTAGAAGTTCTACGACAATTAACCATATGAGAAACTAATCTCAAGTTCAATTCTAGTTTTTCCAAATAGATAGAACCACCTCTCGATGCGCTCTCTCTATTTTGTTTACTTACTTAGACTACCACCTCTCGATGCGCAACCTAAAAAAGACTCTAATAAGTTTAAACCTATTAGATTAAGCCCCTAGAATCAAATCATATTAGTTTTCAACTCAATTCAAGCAAAATATATTGAATCTAATCCGCTTCACATTGTTGGGATCAACCAAACCCTAGAACTATAGAGTTTAGCCTAGCATAATTAAATTCATGATCAAAACAATTAAATCAAACATGGAAGAAGAAATAAAAACAATAATTGACTAAAAATATAAAGTTTTAATTATGCTCAGCTAAACTATAATTGACATAATTAAACAAATAGATAAAACTCATCATCAAACTCTTTTTTTTTTACATTGTTGTTTATCAAACAAAATAAAACATGCTAGAAAAATAAACATGCAATGTAGAACAAGCTAAAGTGAATACATCCTACCCCATACTTAAACCCTATATTGTCCCCAATACAGAAAATAAACAAGAGGGAGAACGAAACTCACAAGATCCTTTTTTTAGGCGATAGGGAAAAAATCTCCCTTTTTTTTAGGGTTTTATGTTTTAATTTTTTTTCCGGAAAATTCCGCCATCTCGACCTAGACGACATCCGTCTCGATCGAGATGGCCTGCCGAGAGCAAGGACCTGCGATTCGTGGTCGAGTAACAACCGTCTCGACCGAGACGGGCACAATTCTTAACACATCTTGGCTAAATTCCGAATTTTTTTTATTTTTTTATTTTATTTTATTTTACAAGAAAAACTAAAAAACAATAGAAAAAGCCTCGGGTTGCCTCCCGAGAAGCGCTTCTTTAAGGTCATTAGCTTGACTGTGTTCCACCCATATCAAATCTTCGGATTGGGAGGGCCGACGGTACCCATCTCAATCGAATCTGGCTTTTTGTAAGGCTTGAGTCGGATTTTCCGAACCTTGAAATACCCCGAGTTCTTGTGCCAAAGTTCAACGGAATCATCTCTAAAAACTCGGTATAGGAAGTATGGTCCGGATTGTCTTGTATTCTTGCTTCCGGGGAACATATTTGACTTATGATGAGTAAGAAGTACGTGATCCTCGGGTTTAAATTCAACTTGTGCCCGTTCATTAGAAAATATAGCCTTTATATCTCTCGAAATAGAGCGCAATGACTTCAACTCTAGCCTTAGGACTTCCTGCTTTTCCAATGGGTCCTTCGATGCACCTTTTTCTGGTGTAGGATCTTCATGTGACACCGTTAAATCTGCTAATACACTATGTAAACTTCTACCTTGGGAGGTAGTGGTGAGACAAGAGTCCATAGGATCAATATGATTAAATGACAATCAAGGGTTTTGAGCTTTCTTATCAACAAGATCAATCATATCACAACATTCTTCAAAAGAAGGGGATTTTAAAGAATTGGCAAGATTAAATTCAATCTTCTCATCACCAATGGTGAAAGAGAGGATCCCTTCTTTTACATTAATTATTGTACCTGCAGTGGACAAGAAAGGTCTACCAAGAATAATAGGGATTGGAGAATCACCCTTAATATCAAGCACAACAAAATCAACAGGCACATAAAATTTTCCAATGCGAATTGGAATATCCTCAAGGATACCTGCAGGGTGAACAATAGACTTGTCTGCCATATAAAGTTGCATTTTTGCCGGTTTAAGCTCTTTCATGCCAATTTTCTCACATATAGACAATGGAATCAAACTGACACTAGCTCCTAGATCACATAAAGCATTATAGTTATAAGCACCCACATTGATAGGGATAGAAAAATTACTTGGATCTTGAAGCTTTGGTGGGAGATTATTTTGGATCAAGACGCTACACTCCCGATTCATGGAAACCATGTGGCACTCATCAAGTTTCCTTTTGTTGGAGAGGATCTCCTTCAAGAATTTTGCATATGAGGGCATCTCCTTCAAAGCATCAATAAATGGAATGTTGATGTGCAATTTCTTCAACGCTTCAAGGAAATTCCCATACTTCTTAATTCTCTAGCAAAGCTTGATTCTTTCTTTGTGAGAATGGAAGAGGAGGAACATAAGGTGGTGGTGAAACATATGGGACCACCTTCTCCTTGGCGGGATTAGAAGGCGTTCCGTCTTCTTCAACCGGGCCATCTGGTTTGGTTGTCTACTTGGCTTTCATGGGTTCCACCTCTTCAGCTTGAAGTTCCTTGCCACTCCTCAAAGTCACCGCTAGAATTTGGCCTTTTGGATTCTGTTCGGGGTGGCCCGGTAGAGTACCCAAAGGCCTAGGAACATTGGCGGCGTTTTGAGCCACTTGAGTTTCCGTCATCTTTTGTGCTTGCTCAAGAGCTTGCACCTTATTAGAAAGTACCTTCATTTCAGCCATCATATTTTCCATAGAAATCAGCTCAGGAGATTTCTTAGGAGCCACAGGCGGAGCAGGAGGGGGCCTAGCTTGATAGCCCGAAAATTGCCTTGATAGCCAAGAGGAGGGCCATCTCTAGCCCTATAAGGAGCTTGATATGCAACTGGATTTTGAAATTGAGGTTGAGACGTTGATGAAGCATTATTTCCATACCTCATATTTGGATGATTCTTCCACCCTGGATTGTAGGTGGGCGAATAAGGATCGTTCTTTGGGTTTGGATATGGAGCCCGATAGCCATCTTTAACATAACTAGCTTCTTCATTAGGAACCTCCACAGGTTGGGCCATATAAAGTTGACAAGTAAGAGCGGTATGGTTGGGTACACCACACATTTGAAAAACAACCCTTTGGAATTGACGGTTCAGCCGGGCTTGCTTTTGACATGTTCATCTCACCAACTTGCTTCCTCAGTTGTGCAATCTCATGAATAAGAGCGCTATTTTGAGCCTCCTTGTGAACACTAGAATCAACCTGATATAGTCCTATACTCTTCTTAGCAATAGAGGAGGAAGAAGAGCGAGCATTGGAAAACTGTTGAGCATGAAGGGCGATCTTCTCAATTAGAGCCCAAGCATCATCAATTGGCATCTTCCATGAAATTGCCCGATGAAGACGTATCAATAGGCAGTCTTGTAGCATCATTAATGGCACTGTAGAAGATTTGGAGAAGCACATACTTAGTGAACCCATGATGAGGACATTGAATAAGGAGGTCCTTGAACCTCTCCCATGCTTCAAAATAAGTTTCACCAGGAGTCATGGAAAATGAGCTTATTTGAGCTCTCATCTCAACAGTCTTTTTGGGAGGAAAGAATTTGGCCATAAAAGCCTCATAGAGCTCGTCCCATGTGGTGATAGAGTTCGCCGGAAGAGACCGGTACCATGTCTTCGCCTTGACGGTTAAAGAGAAGTGAAAGGCAAGAAGGCGCATAGCTTCCTTAGGCACGTTTTGAATATGCACTGTGTTCATCAGCTCAAAGAAGGTTTCAATGTGTTGGTGGGGATTTTCAGAAGGCAGACCCCCAAACTGATTTGCCTGAATCATGTTGAGCAAGCCAGACTTCAACTCAAAGTGATGAGCTGTAACCTGTGGAAACACGACCCCAGAGATTGGGCCGCGATTGAAGGGCATCATGTACTCGCCAAGAGTGGTGGGTTGTGGCAGAAGTAGAGCCCTCTCAGCTTCAGCTCGCTGATCCGCTTAAAATCGCACAGCCTCACGTTGTGTGAAGCCTTGCAAACGGGTTGTCATATCAACAATCGTCTGTTGTAGAGCTTCCATAGCTACGTCACGATCACCCATGTTATGTCTTTGAGCTTCTCGGATTTCCCTTAATCTAGCGTGAAGAGATCGTTCAGGCTCGGGATCGTGTAGTGGGGTGCTAGAACTTCTCCCTCTGCGCATACACTAAAGGAATCACCTAAAACCAAAGAGAAAAATAAACAAATCAAAAAACAAAAGGGGACTTAGATGAACTAGTCCGTTAGAACCAACTAAAACTATCAATAATCCCCGGCAACGACGCCAAAACTTGATGTGATGATTTTCCACACACTCGCAAGAATGCGAGATCTATTGTAGTAGTAGATCAGGATCGAATCACAAGGATTATTTATGTTTTAGTAAATTCTAGAAACAAGTTCCTAAGCCAAATATAATAATTATGGAGTAATTCTAACTAAAGAAAGCAATTAAAACAAGTAAATAGTGATGTAGAAATATATGAGAATGCAAAGTTCTAAGGCAAGGAATCCCCACAACTTTGATCCACGAAGTTCGAATCTCACTTCTACCTAAACTGAGTTGGATATTGTTGGGACGTTGTTGGGACCTCTAGTTCTAAACAACGGATCAACGATGTAATTCTCTTCAGTTTTGATAATGACAAACACCATAGGGAACTAATGTGGTTTGTTCAAGTATTTCTAAGGAACACG
Organism: Fallopia convolvulus; assembly: GCA_964016875.1. Taxonomy (NCBI): domain Eukaryota; kingdom Viridiplantae; phylum Streptophyta; class Magnoliopsida; order Caryophyllales; family Polygonaceae; genus Fallopia; species Fallopia convolvulus. The sequence continues at coordinate 28,110,264 of OZ024736.1, forward strand.
GGTACAGCCAAGAACTCCTATGAATGACCAAAAGCCACTGCAGGCCACAATGAAGAGTTTCCATCAAGGGAACTCTGAAGAGGAAAGTTCCCATGAAGTGGGAACTCCCAGAAACAATCAAGAGAACACAAGCTTACAACGATGAAGAGTTTCCATCAAGGGAACTCTGAAGAAGACAGTTCCCATGACATGGGAACTCACATGTGAGGACAACGACTGTTCAGCGCAGATCGTGGGATTCTGTCTCAGACAGCCCGAAGGAACAGTCTGAGGATCAGACTGCCACGCTTCATCCAATGGTCCGATTGATCCAAGAAGTTGACCTAGTTCAAACCAAAGTCACATGTGAAGAAAGTACAACTTGGGCATCAAGTAAAGGGCATTTTGGACACAAACGAAAGATGCGACTGCCCAAGCTCACTTGGACTATAAAGCCAAATGAATAGTACTCGGATTGTGTACTTCTCCTAGAACTCACAAACACCCACACCAGATAAAAGAAAGAGAAGTCCCCGCCGACGAGTGTGTGATCTCGACGACGGTGAAGCCGAAGTTCCCAGGAGCAAGTGAACTAAGAAGTCGGTGTAAGGTTTGAGTTACTTGTGTTTTGCTGTTGTGAGCTTAGGAACTCAGTTGAGAGGATTTACTAGTGTTGCTAGAGTTAGGAAGAACTCGTAGGAACAGAGAAGTGTGAATCCGGCTGTGTAACTAAGAAACAAAGCAATTAATATAAGTAAGTCATTCAAAATCCTCCAAGCGGAGGTAGAGGTTTACCCATACAACTAGTTGGTTGTAGTGGGGTTCCTCTATAAGGGAACTGTGTTCACAACTGTTTTTATTACTTGCGAACTGTTTACTTTCGCTGCCTTGGGAACATCTTAACTGCCAGTTCTCAAGCTCTTTGCTAACGTTTACGATCCAACAATTGGTATCAGAGCGAGCACTCTAGATTTGTGTTAGCATCGCAGGTATCAAATGGCTCAGGAACTTACTCAGGTGGGGAACAACACTAGTAAGCCGCCAAGGCTTATTACAGGAAGATTTGAAAGCTGGCAACGCGACATGAAGGATTGGATGCGTGGCCAAGACTACCAAGCCTGGTGTGTCATCGAGAGAGGCAACTTCGAAATCGATCCAGCTATAGTTAACGACCTCTCAAAGTGGGGACCCAACGAGTACAAGTGTATGGAGGCAAACTACAAAGCCAAACAGTACCTAAAGAGGTCCATGTGCGTACAAGATTATGACAGGGTAGCAAACCTTGACACAGCTAAGGAAATGTGGGAAGCCATCCAACAAATGCACGTTGGGAACTCAGATCTCAGAGAAGATCTTCAGATGAATGCAAAAAGGGAGTTCTACAACTTCCAAATGGAGATGGGAGAGTCTGTCGATAGCTACCAATCCCGATTTGAAGGACTTTGCACCAAAATGGAGGACTTGGGGATCACCAAAGAAGAAATCACCCACAAAATGAAGGTCCAACAGCTCTTCAACGGATTGACTGGAGAATGGGCAAACCAGAGAACAATGTTCAAGGAAAATCCAGAAAATTGAACACTCATGCTCCATCAAGTGTTTGGAAAGCTAGTGGGACACGAGAATAGAAAGATCGATGATAAGGAACAAACTCGAGCTCATCGAGGGATCGCACTCAAGATCGAGAAAATGCTCAAATCAACCCAAGAACAACACGAAGACTCCGAAGAAGAAGAGGATGAGGAGCTAGTTCTCGTAACAAAGGCTCTTCGAAATTTCTACAAAGGGAAGTCTCAATGGAACAGTGGGAATTGGGGAAAAGGACAGAGTTCCCAAAGAAAACCCGCAGAGAAGGATCTCTCAGATGTGACATGCTACAAGTGAAACAGGATAGGACACTTTGCGAAGGAATGCCCACAGGGAACTGATGGCCGAAAGCAAGGAAAGAAGGCCTACATCGCTACCTGGAGCGATGATGAAGACGAAGATCCCGAGTCATGGGCACTCCCAGATATGTGTGGCATGGCCATAGGAGAAACCACTGGGGAACAACCCAGTGAGGTAACCGCTGAAACTATTCTTGACTCTTTAAATAATTATGAAAAACCTGAGCTGTTGAAAATTCTTTCAAGCCTTGTCAAAGATAACATAAAATTGCAAAACAAGTTGGAAAAACAGGAACACATAAATTCTCAATTAGTTGGTCTTGAGCCCTGTCCCAACTGCATATCCCTTCTTGAAAAACTCAAGTCCCATGTGTCTCACATCGTAGATCTAGAAAGAGAAATCAAAACTCTAGAAAAAGATGAGAACACCCTCTTGCAAAACCTGAGTAAGACTCCCGAACATCTTGAAGCCTCCAGTTCCCAAATTAAGTTTGTCCTAGCCAGACATGGCATAGGATACAAAGGTGAGTGCTCCAAGAACGGAAAGTCACCCCTGAGCGAACATGAAATCCATGAGTGTAGGGCCTTAGAACTCGAGTGCGAGAAACAGAAAAATGCTCATCTCGAGGAGAAAATCAGGGTCCTAGAGAGTGGAAACAATGGTAAGAGAGATTACTATACTGGGAACTCCGGACATAGAATCTATGTCAAAATTGCTAAGGGAAACGGGTCTCGGGTGTACAACAAAGAAACCATGGATAGGAACCGGATCCAGAGACCACACCCAAAATACTACCTGGGAGAATACTATAAGACGTGTTGGCACTGTGGTGCTCATGGGCACTACAAGGATGCATGTCCCAAGAAGAAAGACCAAACCTTTAGAAACCGTGAGTTCCCAAACAAACAAAAACGTCATGCTAATCACCAAAGGAACTCCAACTCTCAAAACTCTCAAGACATCAACATTTCTGACTATATCATGAAGGATAATGTTTTCCCTTTCAAGGGACCTGGCAAGAGTCATCTTCCCTAGGTCTCAAAACACTAACTTTTCCTTATAGGTGGCAGTGAGAGGGAACAGTACATGGTTCATAGATAGCGGATGCTCGAACCATATGACAGGAAACAAGGATATCCTCATCTCACTCCACACTCATGCTGAAGGAGGCCACGTCTCATTCGGCAACAAGAACAAGGGAGAAGTTATTGGAAAAGGAGAAGTGTTGCTCAATAGATCTATCAAAGTTAGCAACGTAAATCTGGTAAAGGATCTGGGATACAATTTGTTGAGTGTCTCCCAGATGTGTGATTGATGTCTCTTTATTTGGTGGTGTTTTATTGTTGATAGGATTTCTCGGCCAACAAATAAATTTGTAAGTCAAGACCCCGCCGAGTATAGTGGAGTCAGGATCGTTCCACAAGAAGCAAGGTTGTTTGTCTATCAATCTAATAAAAATCAAACAAAATCAAACACAATCACTCACGAGATGCCTCGTTAACGACCTTGTCAGGATCGTTACCGAACCACCGAATATAAAAACATCAGTTAACGAACTAATAAAATTCTAATTAATACTCGGTACCGAAGCAAACATTCAGCAACGAAGATTTATCAGAAATAATTCAATAAAAACAAATATCTAGGATAAGGGACACCACAGCATAGCCAAGCATAAGAATTCGTAAGTAGATAAGATCATGCCTTTAAATAGATAGAGTCATCAACTTTCATTGACTTGACAGGTAAATTAATCTATTTTCATAAACCAACTCACTCAATTGCTTGTTTTGGATCTAAGGCTTGAAACTTTCGTTTTCAAACAATATCAACCTTCAAGTTACTAACTTTCTCTTTCAATCAAGTTAAAACTCAAATTACCTCAACTCCCGTTTCGGTATTAAGCACAACAAACAATCTCAATAAAAATAAAAGGCATTCAAAACACTAACTTACTTCATCAAACATGCTCAACTATGCCGGGCTTAACCCCGACCCTAGAAAAATAACTACTCACTACTCATGATTAAGAAACCAAAAACTTCAATAAAAACAAACATGAAAACAAAACTCAAACTTAAATTAATAACAAAAATATCGTCTTATAGAGAATCAGAAGAAAAACCAAAACAAAACAATCACCGAACCACAAACTCGATCAACGAACCTCGGAAACCGTCGTCACCGACCCCTCGTTACCGACTTCCGATCCGGCAGCCTTTCCTTCGACCTTCCTTCCTTCTCCAAAACTAACTCTAAAACTTTACTCCAAAATTCAGCCCCCCCCCTCTTTCTATGCTAGATAGAAGGGTATTTATACTAGAAAATCCTAAAAAACTAAAAAGCTAAAAGATAAAAACTTTCCTAAAAAGATAGAAACAATCTCTAAATGATAGAAATAAAATCTAAAAAGATATTAAACCCTAAAATACATATTCTATTAACCCATAAAGATTCTAAAAAGATACTCAACCGATACGGAAATAAATTCCTGCTTAGGATCGGTGAATAATAAAATAATACTCCGAATTCTTCGTTGTCGTGGCCTCGTTAACGACCCTTCACAGCCTCGTTAACGAGCCTGGGGTTTTGTTTTCTTCAACACCTCCTCTCGTTTTCTTGAGCTTCGACTTCTTAAATCTTGCACTTTCCTGTCCTTCACTGTGATGCTCCAAATTTATCTCCATTTAGCTCCTTTCCTAGCTAAAACCTGCAAAATACACAAAATAGCGTAGATTCCACTTTTTTCGCAGATTTATACAAAACTAACTAAAAACACTTAAAACGAAACCTAAACTAGACAAAATTAGTCCTAATAAACAAAGAAAACCTATCAAAAACTATACCAAAAATGCGAACATCATTTATATATGATTCCCTTTGTAAATATGTTTCTTTTTCCCCTTTTCTTGTGTGTTTTATTCCTTTTTAACTTAGTTCTCGTATTTCTATGAGATTCGGAGACTATGCGCGTTTTATGTGTTTTGTAGGTGTTTTGGCATGGATCAAGGGTCGTTTTAAAGGAGAATCGGAACATGGAGCAAGGCCCGAGCTTAAGACGGAAAGAGAGGAGCAAGACATGAAGAAGAACAAGAGAAAAGCCAACCAGAAGAAGGTGGAACGAGGTCCGGATCGAGTTAGAACCAACGCCGGACCAGAGATGATTTTTTCGACCTCGGACCGACTTGCCCAGTAAGTCGGGCCCGAGGTGCTCCGTGTCGGTCCGAGTCGGTCGCTGGCTGGATTGGGCTCCAAGGCACGAAATTGTAAACTACCACTTTTGCCCCTCATCTATTAAGGCTCTCTTATCTTCTAATTGGAGGAGGTTGCCACACACTTAGGAAGGAACCAACTCTCAAAAACTCTCAAGAGGATACTTGGAGAGCAAGGAGGAAGGAGAGGAGAAGGAGAAGAGAGGGAATCGGCATAGGAGAAGGAGATTTGATAGGTCTGGTTGATAGATTAGCTTTGCCTTGTTTTGATTTTGTGGATTTGGAAACCTTGGATTGGAGTTTGTGGATTGCTTTTGATTTGTGAATGAAATTTGGCTTTGGTTTGAGATTGATGATGTTGATTGCTTTGCTTTGTGATTTGTTTGCTTTCTTTGTTTGCCATATGGAGTAGATCTCCTTGATCTTGGGTTATGGGGGAAAACTCTAGCTAGGTTGGGCTAGAAACCCCAATTCCATAAGCCTTGAGTGCTTGATCTAGGAACCCACTCTACATAGAGCTACAATTCCTTATGAAAGTAAGGAATCAAGGCTTGTGATTGGCAAAGTAACGAAAGTGAACATTTGTCCATCTCAAGACCTTGCTTCAAAGGGGATTTCCCCAATGATCGATGTGTAGAAGTGGTTGGAACGAGGGTGAAAGCACCTCGATCCTATTCCGATCATCACTTATTGCTTGAATTGGGGTGGAAAAGCCTTAATCTACTAAAGAAGGAACCCAAAAGCCCAAGATCTACTTTCAATCTTTGAGTTCGACAAAACCAGCTACATCGGGCCCGACTTGCTCTACGTCGGTCCCGACTTCCCTCTTTGTCGCCAACATCGGGCCCGACGTGACACTTGTGTCGGTCCCGACTGTTCTCTTTGTTTTCCTTTGTTTTAAGTTCTCCTTTCCAGCTTTCTGGTGTTTAGGCACCTCAATCGAGTAGATTTCCCGAGCGTTCGACACCCACCACGTGCTACAACGGGGTCGGGTTATAAATTGTATCTCTAGACCCTCGCATTCGTGAGCGATCAAAAGATTGGCGCCGTTGCCGGGGAAGTCTAAGTGCATTAAGTGCCAATTTGGTGAGTTTCTTGTGTTTCGGTAGTGATTTGGGTGAGGGAATAGCCCAAACCCTTTGTTTGTTTTTGATTTGTTTTGGTTTGTGTCTTTGTTTCGTAGGTGTATGCGAGCTCGTTCCTCCCGAGGAACACTTGAGCTTGAGTTTGTGAGTGATCCGGAAAGTATTCTCAAAGAAGCCCGAAGAAGGAAAAGGATGGAGAATCAAGCTCTCCATGGTGATGAGGAGTTGGCTCGACTTAGGGCCGAAATGGCTAGATTGCAACTTGAGAAGGACAATCAAGAGGCGGTGGCAAGAAGAGAACGGGAGCAACGGATGAGGGATGAGGCTCAACTCAACGCTCTACCCCGGAATGCACGCCAATACATGCATCCGGAGTTGAGGGTACCCGAACCGGTTATTGTGCTTCCCGAGGTTGCCAAGAATTTTGAGATCAAGACGCAATTCATCTCCCTCATCAAGCATGATCAATTCGAGGGCCGTCCACATGAGTGTCCCATAGAGCACGTCAAACGCTTTGTGGACATGTGTGAGACGATCTCTACCGACGAGGAGACGTTGGAGTATGTGCTTCTAAAGGCGTTCAAGTGGTCACTTGGGGGCAAGGCCACACATTGGCTCGAGAGCCAAGCCCCTAGGTCGATCACAACTTGGAAGGCACTCCATGATGCTTTCTTGATGAATTTCTTCCCGCCCTCAAAGACAACCGAGCTAAGAAGGAAAATTGCAAGCTTTCAACAAGGTCCGAATGAGCCTCTCTTCGAAGCATGGGACCGTTTCAAGGAGATGTTGCGCCAATGTCCTACTCATAGCCAACAACCATATGTGCTCGAAGACATCTTTTTCCAAGGCATCAATCCGGCAACGAAGGACAAGCTCAATCTCCACACCGATTGTGGGTTCATAGACTTGACACTGGATCAAGCTTGGGAGCTACTTGACAAGCTATCCGATTATGAGGCCATGTATGGGGTGAGTCAAGCTAGCAAAGAGGTGAAAGTTCAAGGTGAAGGTGCAAGGAAGTTATATGATCCAAAGGGAGAAGACATTGACAAGGATGTGAAGCTCCAATTCCTTGAAGGTGAAGTGAGCAAGCTTAAGAGGCAAGTCCACTACTACAAGCAAAATGCTAGAGCTTGTGAGGAGTGTGGAACCTTTTCACATGCTACACAAGTTTGTCCGAATGAGAGCCAAGTGCGCTTGGGCGAGCAATTTGAGGAGGCAAACTATGTTCGAGGAAATTTCGGTGGAAGAGCCAACTTCAACAATGGTGGTAATGGCCGGTGGAACAACGGTCAAGCTCAAGGCTACACCAACAACTTCAACCAAAACGAGCCAAGGGTGCCGCAACCACCACCATATAGGCCACCGGGATTCAATGAGATACAATCATTGGCTCAAGAGATGAGGGATGGGTTCAAGGAGATGTGGACCCAATTCAATGAGTTTAGTGCATGGAGGAGGCAAGTCGACAATCAATTTGCCCAAATTGCAACTCAAGCCCCGAGAGAGAATGGGAGACTTCCGGGCCAACCCGAGGAGAACCCCCGAGCTCAAAACAATCAAAATGAAGTCCGGGAAATTGGATTGAGAAGTGGCCGAAACCTACTCGATCCACACATGCCTAAGAAGAATGAAGAGAGCCGGACTGACTTACCCAGCATGTCGGGTCCGACGTTCCCTGAAGTCGACCCAGTAGGAAGATCAACTCCTCTGCCCCGGACCGAGGTTGAGAGTGAGTCGGGCCTGACGTACCCAGATGTCGATCCGACTACTCTGCCTCAGCTCTGCCCCAGGACCGTGATACACGACATCGGGCCCGACGTGGTGCCTAAGTCGGTCCAACCAGGAAATGTTGCAAGTGAAGTGGGGAAGTCCAAGGAGGTTGATCCAAGCAAGATTCAAGGTGCAACAACAATTCCATATTCATCAAAGAAGCTGAAAGATGTTGTTGAGAACAAGTTCAAGAGGTTTCTCAAGCTTTTGCAAGGTTTGAACATCTCTATCCCATTCACCGATGCATTGAGCGAGATGCCATCCTATGCCAAGTTTTTAAAGGAGATTTTTAGCAAGAAGAGGTCCATAGTTGAAATGCAAGATGAGGTCAAGACCTTGGAGTTACCGCAAAAGCTAGGAGATCCCGGTCGGTTTGCTATCACTATTGGTGTGGGGTCTCAAAACTTCCAAGCCTTATGTGACCTTGGGGCAAGTGTTTCGGTGATGCCCGCTAGTATTTGGAGAAGGGCAAATTTAGGTGAAATTGAGCCGGCCGATATGTCCCTAACTATGGCCGACGGTTCCATCATCAAGGCTAAAGGAATATTGGATGACGTGCCGGTGCGAGTTGGAAAGTACTTTGTTCCCGATGATTTCGTGATCTTGGACATGCACGAGGACCCCTTGGTCCCAATAATCTTAGGAAGACCATTCTTAGCTACGGTGACAGCAAGGTTTGATGTCAAAAACGGCAAAGTTTCCTTTGAGATTGGTGAAGAAAAGGTCGATTTTCACTTCAACAAGGCTTTGAATGAGCCGGACGCCTTGGCTATCCTCAAACTTGAAGAGAGTGCCAAGAGAAAAAGAGAAGAAGTGGAAGTTGCTAGAGAGGTCATTGTGTTGAGAAGTGATGAAGGGTTCAATAAACAAATACAAGCAAGGGAGTTGTTGGAGCAAGTTGAGGAACAAGATGAGTCAAGGATCAATGCTAGCCCAAGGAAAAATGAAGAGTATCCTTACTTATATCCTTTTGATGTTGGTGATGACCACAATTCTTTCCAAACTTTTAATTCCTACATTTGTTTAAGTGATTTGAAAGATGACTTAGGAGACTCCTGCATTTGCCTTAGTGACTTGAAAGATGAATTGGTAGAATCTCCTAGGAATTCTTTGGATAACTTTGGTGTAGGAAAAGAGGAACATGATGGAGCAAGTAAGGAGAAGAAATCTCATTCGTTGGAAGAGTATGATGAGAGAGGCCCGAGATCGGAGAGCCATGCCTATATGGACCATCGTTGGTGGTTGTATGGGTATGAAGGCAATGGGAATGGGCACAACAATGGCGAGCAATTCACCGTGTTTCACCCGCCATGAGATTGAGGTTAGGAAGTCAAGCTAGTGACTCTAAACGAGCGCTTCTCGGGAGGCAACCCGAGCTAGTAGCTTTCTTTTCTTAATTTTAGTTTGATTTTTCTTAGTTTAGCCTAGTTTTTCTCTAACCAATCTCTATCTAGTGTTTTGTGGATTTTTGGTGTTGTGTATTCTTCAAGGTTGTGTAGGATTTGAGGTGAAAAAAAAATATAAATGGAAATATGGAGAAAGAAGTTGCAAGAGGATGGAGTAAAATTGGTGAACCGAACACCCCACATCGAGCCCAGGTAAGTCGGGCCCGACACAGGGACGTCGGTCCACGACGTCGGTCCGACCCGATCGGACTGGGTGGAATGCCATTTTTGCCCTTTGACCTAATTTGTCCCTTTCCCCCATTAAATACCATCCCCCACCTACCTACCATCTTCATATTAACCACCATTCCCAAAATACAACCCATCTCCCTCACACTCTCAAAATCGGCCCCCCTTCTCACCATACTCGATCCACACATCTTTCCCTTTCTTCATCTCGATCCAATCACAAAAAGGCCTCCCTAGCCCGATTCCAAAGAGAAATTTCGAGTTCAATCTCGTTCTTCAAACCCCATCTCGATCTAGGTTGAGAAAGTTTGAGTTCTAAGTAGATTGTTTGTTTAAAAGTCCAATACTCTTCAAATCTGGTATGTGTTACTCGATCACTACCTATTTCCTTCGAGATTTTGTGCTTTCATTGCATAGATTGAGTAATGCCATGTTTGATTGAGAGTTTGAGCTTGAGCATCAATGGTGGATTTGCATGATTTGTGAAATTGAGCTTCAAAGTTGTTTATGCATGCTTGGATCCATTTAGAACTTCGATTAGGGATGTTTGATGGTTGAATTTGAAATTTAAGTGCATGATAGAGTGATTTGGGTTGATTTGAGGTTAGAGTCGAAGCATGAACAAGGTCGAGATCGACGTGCCCAGGTAAGTCAGGCCCGAGTTGTGGAAGTCGGTCCATCAAGTCGGACCGAGGTTGAGGATGTGTCGGGCCCGACATAGGTTGGAAGTCGATCCATGTTGCTTTTGCTCTCTTCTTGCTTTTGCTCTCTTCTTGTGATATTTATTTTCCAGCTTTCTAGTGTTTAGGAACCTCAATCGAGTAGATTTCCCGAGCGTTCGACACCCACCACGTGCTACAACGGGGTCGGGTTATAAATTGTATCTCTAGACACTCGCATTCGTGAGCGATCCTTTCATTGTTGGCTATAGCTTAATCATGATGTAGTATGATCATTTGCTTAGCCATTGTTAGAAGATATCCATGATGATTCATGTTGGATTGTGATGCATGTGTGTTTAGAGACTAAGTATGGGGTTCCCCTTGTGTTGATGTGTTGATGAGTGCTTTTGTTGAGTTGTATGGAGTTTATCTTGGACCCTTTTGTTTGGTTGGATGTGTGTAGGTACCATGGAGACTAGAGCTTCATCATCTCATGCGGAAAGGCCGAAGAAGAAGTCCAAGAAGTCAAGAAAAGAGCCAAAGTTGGATGATGTTTACTTGGAGGATGATGAGCAAGTTGAGAGTTATGCAAGGTATATGGCGCTTGAGCATCACACAAGGTGGCTTGATTGGGAAACCGTGAAGAAGATGGACATGGATCAAGCTCTTCCAAGGTGCTACTCCCACATCGGTCTCAATGGGATGCTAAGGTGGGACAACACCCACTATCCCGCCCTCACCTCGGAATTCATGGCCACTTTTGAATGCACTTATGATAATATGGAGGATGAGGAAGGGGCGATCACCTTCCAATTGGGCAATGAGGACCACAATCTCTCTCTTAGGGACTTGTGTTGATAGGGTTTCTCGGCCAACAAATAAATTTGTAAGTCAAGACCCCGCTGAATACAATGGAGTCAGGATCGTTCCACAGGAAGCAAGGTTGTTTGTCTATCAATCTAATAAAAATTCAAATAAAATCAAGCAAAACACTAACGAGATGCCTCGTTAACGACCTTGTCAGGATCGTTACCGAACCACCGAACACAAAAACACCAATTAACGAGCTAATAAAATTCTAACTAACACTCGGTACCGAAGCAAGCATTCAACAACGAAGATTTATCAGAAACAATTCAATAAAAACTAATATCTAGGATAAGGGACACCACAACATAGCCAAGCATAAGAATTCGTAAGAAGATAGATCATGCCTTTAAATAGATAGAGTCATCAACTTTCATTGACTAGACAAGTAAATTAATCTATTTTCATAAACTAACTCACTCAATTGCTTGTTTTGGATCTAAAGCTTGAAACTTCTGTTTCCAAACAATATCAACCTTCAAGTTACTAACTTTCTTTTTCAATCAAGTTAAAACTCAAATTACCTCAACTCCCGCTTCTGTATTAAGCACAACAAACAATTTCAATAGAGATAAAAGGCATTGAAAACACTATCTTACTTCATCAAACATGCTCAACTATGCCGGGCTTAACCCCGACCCTAGAAAAATAGACTACTCACTACTCATGATTAAGAAACCAAAAACTTTCATAAAAACAAACATTGAAACAAAAAAACTCAAACTTAAATTAATAACAAAAATATCGTCTTACAGAGAATCAGAGAAAAACCAAAACAAAACAATCACTGAACCACAAACTCGATCAACGAACCTCGGAAACCGTCGTCACCGAACCTCGTCACCGACTTCCGATCCGACAGCCTCTCCTTCGGCCTTCCTTCTCCTCCAAAAACTAGCTCTGAAACTCTACTCCAAAATTAAGCCCCCCTTTTCTATGCTAGATAGAAGGGTATTTATACTAGAAAATCCTAAAAACTAAAAAGGCTAAAAGATAAAAACTTTTCTAAAAAGATAGAAACAATCTCTAAAAGATAGAAATAAAATCTAGAAAGATATTAAACCCTAAAATACATATTCTAACAACCCAAAAAGATTCTAAAAAGATACTTAACCCATACGGAAATAAATTCCCGCTCAGGATCGGTGAATAATAAAATAATACTCCGAAATCTTCTCTTCGTGGCCTCGTTAACGACCCTTCACAGCCTCGTTAACGAGCCTGGGGTTTTGTTTTCTTCAACACCTCCTCTCGTTTCCTTGAGCTTTGACTTCTTAAATCTTGCACTTTTCCGTCCTTCACTGTGATGCTCCAAATTTAGCTCCATTTAGCTCCTTTCCTCGCTAAAACCTGCAAAATACACAAAATAGCGTAGATTCCACCCTTTTCGTAGATTTATGCAAAACTAACTAAAAACACTCAAAACTAAACCTAAACTAGACAAAATTAATCCTAATAAACAAAGAAAACCTATCAAAAACTATACCAAAAATGCGAACATCAAAATACCCCATACTTAGACTTGCTTGTCCTCAAGCAATAATCAAGATATTAACCAAAACCAAAACAAATCATGCTTATCAAGACATAGCCATCTTCAAAAAGCAACATCTACACATAAGAAAATTATAGCAAAAGACTATTAACATCCTCACACATATATGCACTTAAATAGACATAAAATAATACAATCCAACCTCTCAAGGGATATAATGTGTTTCACTCCACTCTTATGTGTTTGGGCTTATAATTTCAATCTCTCAACTCATCCTATATACAAAAACTCATAGAAATTGGAACTTATATCACCAATACTCTCCACCCAAGATTTGTCAAAACAAGCAAAGAGTCATCAAGAGAACTTAGGCTCAATGAAAAACTTCATAGAAGTTTCCATTCGGCCGGGTTGTAATGGGGCTTGGTAAAGACAATAGGGCATGGAAATATCTTGGTCATGTGGTGCTAATAATATCCGGGAATCAAAGACTCCTAAAAACTCACACATAACATCAAAACTCTCGTATAAAATAACCAAACTCACTCTCATATTATGCACATTTATTTTCACTCACCCATTATCATCCTAGAAAGCCTCATAACCAAAAATAAAAGAATCTCTTGATATTATTTGTAAACACAAATGCACTTCAACTATTCCTCTTTCTCTCTCTTTTATTTCATTTTTTCATTTTTTTTTTCTTTCGCTGCCTCGTTAACGAACCCATATCCGGGTCGTTAACGATCCACCGTATACATTTTCTTCCCTTCAAGCTTTATTTTGTGCATCTTTTTTTATATCAAGAGACCTTTCTTACATAAAATAACAAAAGACTTCCAATCTACCCTTCCCAAATACCCTTTAATTCAAGCGAATAGAAACTCTTTTCTTTTTAACAAAACACAAAACTTTACCTCTCCAATCTAAGTCCTAATTCCCGAATAGGGTCAAGCTTATCTCGGCTAGGGAACAATTTTTGTGGAGCTAAAAATAAAAGGTTTCATGCCAGAATTGGTTATCAAAAGAAGGAATAATATAAAGGTAGATAGGGGATAATAGGGCTCATAAAAATAGGTTCTCTATCATATGATCTTCACAAGTAATGAACTAAAAATCTTTTAAGGGTCTCAAGAAATAGATAACCATCACAATTCCAAGAGATAATATGCATAAGGAGAGTAAATCACACAAAAAAGAAGAGGGATTTATAAATGTTCTCCCTATAAGGCCAAAAATTTCTCTCAAGGTAGATTTTGTTGGATTGCATCATCTATGCTATAAAGTATATGTGCTCAATTTCATCTAATGCTATTCCTTTCTAATAAAACAATAATTTCAATTTTTAAGAATCCGGCTATACTTTCAAAGACATGTTTGCAAGGAATTATATGATCAAACTAGTGATTGCTATCATAGAACTTTTTAAGAAGGAATATTTATCAATTCTAAACTCTTTTTTTTGAATTTTCAAATTTTTCAATTTTTTTTTTTGGTTTTTTCGATTTAACAGAAGAAACAACTACATAGAACATAAAAAACACCTAGGACATAATTTTTCTACTTTCTTCCCACCCCATACTTAAAATTACAGTGTCCCCACTGTAAGAAAAATAACAAGAAGAGGGAAAAGAAATAGAAAACAAAATAAAAATTAAAAAGAAAAAGAAAGACATAAAACTTACAAAAGTGGAAACAAGGAAAGGAAACTTCATCTTGAGCTTGATCAACAGTTCTGTGGAGGAAAATAGTGCTCAAAGTTCCCCATGAAGTCATACATCGTCCTCCAACGCTCAGCATCCTCCGCCTCTCTCTGACGTTGCCGCTCGTCCTCCCTCGACATGCATGCGGAATAGACGGTTTCCCATCTATCCATCCTCCGATGAATGTGATCGGTCTGGAGGTGAAGTTGCTGCATCCGTGCAGAAAGATCCTCGGCCCATGGTGGTGGTATACTCGATCATGTGTACTCGGGCTGAGGAGGTGGTGAGTAGTGAGGCTGGAAATGGTCCTGATACATCACCGGGTTGTAAGGCATTAAGCCATATGCATGAGGGTCGATAGGAGCTGGTGGAGGGTCGACAGGAGCTTGCGGCACCTCGTTAACGAAGCTGGTTGCCTCGTTAACAGTGTTGGGCGGTGGCTGGAAATGGTCGTTAACGACCCTGGTTGGCTCGTTGACGAAGATGTTGCCTCCTAATTCCTCCGTCTCCATGTCTTCTTCTGTAAATTTGAGCTCCTCAGTGCCGCTCTCGGTGTCGGCTTCCTCGGTATCATTGCCTACGACCTCGGTATCCTCTTGCTCATCTTCTTCTTCATATTCGTCCACATCGTCCCGCTCAAACCGGGTGTGACATGGTCGAAGTGAGAGCTCATCCTCCGGTTTTGGCTATAATGGGTAAGGCTGGCCCGTCTACACCTCGTACCAATTCGGTACGTAGAGTAGCTCGTACATGTCGAGGGAAGGTATGACGACTTGATCTCGAACCTTCACTTTGTAGCCTCCCTCGGCTTGTACGAAGATCCCGGCACTATACCAATAGTTCTTGTTGAGGAGTTGAGCGTGGGCCGGTGTGTAGCGGGTGAGATCCACTCCAAGATTCTTAGCCAAGAGGCTAACCAAATTGCCACACCACACCTCCTTGGACTTGTGGGACTTCTCGACGTAGTAGAGCCATTCGTACCCCAAATTCAAGGGGCCAGGCTCCTCGAAGAGGATGGTGCGGAAGCAAGCGACCTCCGTCCTTGTAGACCGGTTCAACTCCTTCTTCGGCCAGAATAGTGTGGCGAGGACTCTCAAGATGATCCGGAAGATGGGGTTGACTATGGTTGCCCCGGATAGCGCCGCGGTGGAGGATTGAACCTCTCCGATGATGTAGCTCCAAGTGCGGGTCACTCGGTAGTCCTTCAAGCTATAGTCTCTAGACGGGTTTGGGAGCTCCAAGATTGCATTGAACTCCGCCATGGTGAAGTCACGGTCCTCGTTACCGAGCCGGAACCGAATGCGTCCCGTCGAGATCTTCGACGAGAAGTTGGTCTCCAAGGTGGCCAAGAACTTGGATGTGAGGGCCGGATAATGTGGCAAGCTCTCTTGCTTCAATAAGTGCACGGCCCCAAGGATGACGAAGGCGTCCTTGACATCCGTGTAGATGCCTGTAGAGACGGCGCTAGACTTCGAGAACCATCGGGTGTAGTGGTCCTTCTCCAAGAAATCCCGGTAACGCCGTACTTGGCTTTGACTTCTCAAAATCACATCCTCCACCCGGGGTGGAGATGGAGACCTGTGGTTCCTCCTCTTCTTCTGGGCTCGGGTAGCGGGTCTGCTTGAACTAGCCATGGATCCTACAAAATAATCGACAATTTTCCAAGATAAGATCCACTCAAAAATAATAGGTACGTGACCCCATACTTGGTCTCAAAATTAACCTCGGAATTATTCATAAACTACCCAATCGGGTTGTTCACGAAGCTGGCCTCAGATCAAGCATTAATGAAGTGCAGGGTCGTTAACGAGCCTGGGTGGGTCGTTAACGACCCGCCGAGAGCAAAACCAGTAATTTTCGAAATTGAATCTACCTCTAATTCAGCACAAATCAAGCATGCGAACTTCTATTATTCGCCACAATTCCATCATTGGTAAAAAGCACCCCATACTTACTCAATTACCCATCCCGAACATGCTACAAATTTCCCGGAATTTTGACATGCAAAGTTCGAACTTTTAGATCTAGAACAAGAAAAATTCATGCTTTCTTAACTAAAGGGTTACAATAGCTAATCTATCATGAATAATCCTACCTAAAACATGAACAACTAAGCACAATCAAGAATTTTTTAGAACGGAATTTAGGCATGCTCATCGATCTCCCTAAAAATCATGATTCAAGATATGAAATTTAACCCTATAGATAATCAATCATGCAAATTCAAGAAAGGGTTTAGAAATCATACCGGAGAACCGAGAATTTAAAAGGACAAGGGTCGGAATCGGGGTAGGTTAACGAGATCGTCGTCGACGGTGAAAAGGCCTTCGAACTCCGGTAACGATGGCGTCTCCGGTGGTCGTTAGCGTGGGATTTCCGACTCGGTGGGAGAAAAGGGAAAGGGGCTTGAGAGAGTTTTGGGTTTGAGAGTGAATGTGGGAGAGATTGTGGTAGAATTTTGGAAGGGGTAGAAGGGTTTTTATAGGAGGGGTAAAGATAGAGGGGGTGGCGGCTAGGGTTTAGAAAAGTTAACTAGGTTAGAATTACTTACCTGCCCCGTATTGTGACGAATCGGTTAGTCCGAACTGGGTCGTTAACGACCCTGGGTGGGTCGTTAACGAGCCACCGTAGCCTCCTTGAGTGAATTTGGACCCCTTTTTTTCCTGAAATCTTGTTAGCTCAAAAAATCTTATTTCTATCCTATTTAAACTAAAAAAGAAAAAAAAAGCTAGGAAATAATCTAAAAGAAAAATAAAATGAAAATAAACTAAACTAAACCTATTCTAAAAAGCGGGTTGCCTCCCGTAAGCGCTATGTTTAACGTCGTTAGCCCGACGAGCTCTCTTGCTAGTCTCATGGTGGTTCATGTCTGGCCATGTTAGGGTCTTGAGATACCTTGCCTGTAGCTTTACTGCCTCTGTGCACTTGAATTGCTAAATTGGGACCTTCTTCTTCTATCAGTAAGCTCGATATCCCTGGGTTATTGGTGTAGTCTGCAAGCCAAGGTGGTTTGGACTTTTCTGTAACCTCTGTAGTAGGGCCTTTGTGCATGGGAGCAACAGTGATTGGCAGATGTGGCTCGGTAGGGACTGTGGTGTCGAGTTCGGGTTGAGTCAACTCTAGTTGTGCCACTCCAATTGGGTCGTTAGCTTTTTGATCTAAATTGAATTCCACCCGTTCCTCTCCTATATCAAAAGTGAGGAGTCCCTTACGCACATCAACTCTTGCTCCTGTTGTGGCTAAGAATGGTCGCCCGAGAATTATGGGGACATGGGGGTCTTCAGGCATATCAAGGACAATAAAATCATTCGGTATGAAGAATTTCCCGACTTGAATAGGGTAATCGTCCACTACTCCTATTGCTTTGACACTTGACCCATCTGCCATGTACAGATTCATATCCACTGGTTCCAGTGGTCCCATATTGGCTTTAGACCAGATTGAGAGTGGAACAAGACTAGCACTGGCACCAAGATGGCATAAAGCTTTGAACTTGTGGTTGCCTATGCCGATTGTGATTGCAAACCTCCCAGGATCTCCAAGCTTTTCTGGAAGGGCTATGGATCTGACCTCATCTTGCAGCTCTGTAATAGATCTTTTCCTGCTAAGAATATCTTTCAAGAATTTTGTGTAAGCCGGCATTTCGCTTAGGGCCTCAGCGAATGGGATGGAAATATTAATGCCCTGAAGAATCTTAATGAAACGCTTGAACTTACTCTCAGTAGAGTCCATAGATTTCTTAACTGGGAATGGAAGAGTTTTTACCATTCTCGGAACCAAGTTAGGCTCGAGAGGTGAGAGTACCGGGTCGACACTGGGGTCGTTCGGTGTCCTCGGCGGGTCGTTACTGACCCTGATGGGGTCGTTAACGAGCCTGGGATTGAGAGGAGGACTCGGTTTAGAAAACTTACCTGGGGTGGGCTCGTCAGGAATCCTCGGAGCCTCGTCATCCTAGCTTGTAGGCTCGGTACTAGCTCTCGCTGGCTCGTTAACGAGCTGGCTGGCGAGATCTTGTTCCTCCTTCTCTTCAGCTGGAATTCTCTCCGGTAGTGTCTTCCCGCTTCTAAGGTGTACTGCTGCTATTTGGCCTCTAGGGTTCTCTTCGGTACGACCCGGGAGTTGCCCTTGTGGTCTTGGAATCCCTGCAGCAAGGTCTCCTAGTTGGGAATCAACACTCTTCTTCCAAATATCGAACTCTCCCCATCTTTTATCCAATCCATTGATGCCCTCTTTAATCTCTTGAGCCCATGATGGTGTCTCCTGATGGCCTGGAGGTCGATATGGTGCAGGTTGTCTATCTTGCGGGGGCCCTGTGTAATTATGATTTGCATTCTGATTTCCCCATGATTGATAGTTGTTCGACCTGTCATTGTAATTAGGCTGGTTCCTGTAGGGTCCTCTCATGTAAATCATCTCAGTTATCGTCTCAGCGGTTCTAACCTGCTCAATGTTAGTGCAAGCAGAAGTGCTATGCGCAGAAGAACCACATTCTTGACATGATTGAGAGGATTTCAGAAAACTTACCTGTTTCCTCAAATGGTTGATCTCATCTTGTAAGAATTGATTTTTAACATCGGGGTCAACTTCATCTCGATTGGGCACATAGAGACGTTTTTGACTTTGTGGAGCCTGCTGGGTTCCGTACATAGCATCGTAATTCGCCAGCTTGTCCAACAGTTCCCACGCCTCTGTCGGGTTCATCTCAATAAAACCGCACGCAGTATGCGTGTTGATGCGGTTCTTGGTCTCCGCGTTGATACCTTGGAAAAAGATTTCTTGCAATACATATAATGGTTGCCCATGAGTAGGGCATTGTCTAAGCATCTCTTTAAATCTTTCCCATGTTTCAACAAATGTCTCATTAGGCAACTGGTGATAAGAGGTGATACGTTTCCTTAACTCCGTTGTCTTAGCAGGAGGGAAAAACTTTGTAAGAAATTGATCATACAAAGCTTTCCAAGTCCTGATAGACTTAGAAGGTAGGCTCTATAACCAGTTCAGGGCCTTTCCAGCAAGTGACCATCTAAAAGCTTTCAACAGAACATATTCTAGTGAGACACCTTCAGCATCTATGGTGTCACATAAATCAAGAAAATTTCTAATATGTTCCATAGGGCACTCAGCAGGTTTCCCTTCAAACTGAGCCCGTTTAATCAAGGATATAAATTGAGACTTGATCTCAAAAGGTTTCTCTATCGCAGGAAGCACAATAGGAGATTCTGGCACCCTCAGTTCCGGATGCATGCATTGCTTGGCATTCCTTGGATAGGCGTTTAGCTCTTCTTGCAGTCGAGCCTTGTCTGCATCAGCGCCGTCCTTCTCGGCTCTCAGTGCCTCCATCTGGGTCCAGAGGATCTCTAGCTCTCGAGCCATCTCTTCATCTGTGGCCATGGCTCGGTTTTCTCGGAGTCGTCGGTGCAGGGAACGTTCGGGTTCTGAGTAATAACTGGAGCTATCAAACTGAAGCCTTCTTCGTCCTACCGGCATACACTGAGAAAACAAACAAAGAAAACAAAAATTAAAAACAAAAACGGGGTCGGGCTAGTCCCGATCCCAAAGATAAACTAACAACTCGCTGCTTCCCCGGCAACGGCGCCAATTTGTTGATAGGGTTTCTCGGCCAACAAATAAATTTGTAAGTCAAGACCCCGCTGAGTACAGTGGAGTCAGGATCGTTCCACAGGAAGCAAGGTTGTTTGTCTATCAATCTAATAAAAATTCAAATAAAATCAAGCAAAACACTAACGAGATGCCTCGTTAACGACCTTGTCAGGATCGTTACCGAACCACCGAACACAAAAACACCAATTAACGAGCTAATAAAATTCTAACTAACACTCGGTACCGAAGCAAGCATTCAACAACGAAGATTTATCAGAAACAATTCAATAAAAACTAATATCTAGGATAAGGGACACCACAACATAGCCAAGCATAAGAATTCGTAAGAAGATAGATCATGTCTTTAAATAGATAGAGTCATCAACTTTCATTGACTAGACAAGTAAATTAATCTATTTTCATAAACTAACTCACTCAATTGCTTGTTTTGGATCTAAAGCTTGAAACTTCTGTTTCCAAACAATATCAACCTTCAAGTTACTAACTTTCTTTTTCAATCAAGTTAAAACTCAAATTACCTCAACTCCCGCTTCGGTATTAAGCACAACAAACAATTTCAATAGAGATAAAAGGCATTCAAAACACTATCTTACTTCATCAAACATGCTCAACTATGTCGGGCTTAACCCCGACCCTAGAAAAATAGACTACTCACTACTCATGATTAAGAAACCAAAAACTTTCATAAAAACAAACATTGAAACAAAAAAACTCAAACTTAAATTAATAACAAAAATATCGTCTTACAGAGAATCAGAGAAAAACCAAAACAAAACAATCACTGAACCACAAACTCGATCAACGAACCTCGGAAACCGTCGTCACCGAACCTCGTCACCGACTTCCGATCCGGCAGCCTCTCCTTCGGCCTTCCTTCTCCTCCAAAAACTAGCTCTGAAACTCTACTCCAAAATTAAGCCCCCCTTTTCTATGCTAGATAGAAGGGTATTTATACTAGAAAATTCTAAAAACTAAAAAGGCTAAAAGATAAAAACTTTTCTAAAAAGATAGAAACAATCTCTAAGAGATAGAAATAAAATCTAGAAAGATATTAAACCCTAAAATACATATTCTAACAACCCAAAAAGATTCTAAAAAGATACTCAACCGATACGGAAATAAATTCCCGCTCAGGATCGGTGAATAATAAAATAATACTCCGAAATCTTCTCTTCGTGGCCTCGTTAACGACCCTTCACAGCCTCGTTAACGAGCCTGGGGTTTTGTTTTCTTCAACACCTCCTCTCGTTTCCTTGAGCTTTGACTTCTTAAATCTTGCACTTTTCCGTCCTTCACTGTGATGCTCCAAATTTAGCTCCATTTAGCTCCTTTCCTCGCTAAAACCTGCAAAATACACAAAATAGCGTAGATTCCACCCTTTTCGTAGATTTATGCAAAACTAACTAAAAACACTCAAAACTAAACCTAAACTAGACAAAATTAATCCTAATAAACAAAGAAAACCTATCAAAAACTATACCAAAAATGCGAACATCAACTTGGCTACCTACTTCGGGTTTCCATGTCCAAAAGAAGAGACCGACGTCGACAACGAGAAGGTGAACCAAGTGTGGCAGCATGTGGCCGGGAAGAGCGAGATGAGAAAGGGCGCCACCACAACCGAGATTGCTAGCCCTCTTTTTCGGGTCATGGTGCGAGTTTTGGGATGTGCAATCTATGCTCGTCATGATTTGAACAAACCGATGAAGGAAGAGATTATGTTGCTACATGAGATGCTCTTCCACACCGAGAAGCCCATGAACCTTGCATGGGATTGAGTCAAGATGGTGCGAGACTTCCAAAGCTCCTTGATCGCCTCTCACGGTGTGCGAGGGTCAAGAGATACAAATTATAACCCGACCCCGTTGTAGTACGTGGTGGGTGTCGAACACTCGGGAAGTCTACTCGATCGATGTGCCTAGATACTAGGAAGCTAGAAAGGAGAGCATAAAACAAAGGAAAATAAAGAAAACAGTCGGGACCGACATTGGGGTCACGTCGGGCCCGAGGTTGGAGACAAGAGGAAGTCGGGACCGACACTGGGTAAGTCGGGCCCGAGGTAGCTGGGAATGTCGAACTCAAAGATTTTAAAAGTAGATCTTGGGCTTTTGGGTTCCTTCCCTAGTAGATTAAGGCTTTTCCACCCCAATTCAGGCAATGAGTGATGATCGGACTAGGATCGAGTGCTTTCGCCCTCGTTCCAACCACATCTACACCTCGATCCATGGGGAAATCCCCTTCGAAGCAAGGTCTTGAGATTGACACATGTTCACTTTCGCTACTTTGCCAATATCAAGCCTTGATTCCCGACTTTCGCAAGGAATTGTAGCTCGATGTAGAGTGGGTTCCTTAGATCAAACACTCAAGGCTATGGAATTGGGGTTTCTAGCCTAAACCTAGCTAGGGTTTTCCCCCATAACCCAAGATCAAGGAGATCTACTCCATGTGACAAGCAAAGAAAGCAATCAAATCAAAAGAGAAAGCAATCATCATAATCAATCTCAAAACAAAGCAAGGGTTCATTCAAATCCAAAGCAATCCACAAATTCAATTCAAGGGTTTTCAAATCCACAAGATCAAAGCAAATCAAAGCTAAACAATCAACAAAACCTCTCAAGTCTTCCTCCTCCTTGGCCGATTCTCTCTCTCTTCCTCCTCTTCTCCTTCCTCCTTGCTCTCCAAGTATCCTCTTGGCTCCCTTGGAACCCCCCTTTCTTTTGTGTGTGAGGGAACCCCTTCTTAGAAGACAAGAGGGCCTTTTATGGATTAAATGAGGGGCAAAAGTGGAAGTTCACAAATTCGTGCCTTGGAGCCCAAGTAGTCCGGTGACCGACTCGGCCCGACACGGAGGAACCTCGGGCCCGAGGTACTGTGCAACTCGGTCCGAGGTTGGAAACTTCAAAGTCGGGCCCGACGTTGTTGCATCTCGGTCCTGACCTCGTTCCACCTTCTTCTTAGTTGGCTTCTCTTGTTCTTCTTCATGGCTTGCTTCTCTCTTTCCCGCTTTAGCTCGACCTTTGCTCCATGTCTCGACCCTCCTTCAAATCCATCCTTGATTCATGCCAAATTACCTACAAAACACATAAAAGGTGCGTAGTCTCCGAATCTCATAGAAATACGGGAACTAAGCTAAAAAGGAACAAAACGCACAAGAAATGGGGAAAAAGAAACATATTTACAAAGGAAATCACATATGAAAACACCACCAAATAGAGAGACATCACTCCTCTTGGATCTACTTCGGCGGGATGATAGCAAGGCTAGCCGTGCGTCTAGGAGTTGACCTTAACAAGTATTCTCCGGCTCCGAATGGTGTTGAGTATATGAACATGAAGTATTTCAAGAAGGCCAACATCATCAAGGAGAAGCTTTACATGACTTCTTTGGCCCCTCACTCGAGCTATGATGGTGTGTCCATCCGGTTGGTCCCCAACCTCTATGATCTTTCTCGGTATCACAATTGGTACCAAGTGTGGGCCGGCAAGCCACACTCATTTGGTGACCCCGAAGGTGCAAGAGAGGGGCGGCGACAACAACCTCAACACATTCGGTTTACCTCCCCTCCCTCTTCACCGGATTTCGACCAAGATAACTTTGTGTTTGCACCTCGTGGGGAAGACATGGACGTCGATGAGCGCTTCCAAGGCTTGATGGCCAACCTACGAGCCACGCACCAAGCTCTAACACTGGCGGACCGAGGTACACATGTCATCGGGCCCGACTTCCCTCAAAGTCGGTCCGGTGCCTTCTATGGTGATGAGGTCCCGAGGCACTATGAGCATGGAGAGGGGAGTGGTGTAAGGCAAGAACAAGCTCAAGGTGGCGGTTATGAAGGCTACGCCCAATGTATGGTCCGGGAATGGTGTTTCCCGAGCGACAACAAACGGTGGACATGTCCTTCTTGACCAACCAAATGGCCCATCTTCAACTTCAACAAGAGAATGTTCTTCAAGAGGTCCATCAAGTGAATCTTCAACAACAATACATGTACCAACAACAACAACAATTGCTTCAACAACAAGGTGCTTTCCAAGCTAGCCAAGAAGAGATGAACCGAACCCTCGGCTACACTAGGCGAGAGGTGGATGAGCTTAGAGAGGTGGAGGACCAAAGGTGGCGGGTCCAAGATAGCTTCAACACATGGATGAGCGGGAACTTCCCTTCCCGTGAGGACCAATGGACGCGCCCGGATCCTCCCGGATCCTCAACTCCAACCACCACCACAAGACTTCTACCAAGAGCAAGTGTACGAGAGGGAGCGGCAAGCGAGACTCCAAAGAGGACGTAGGCGTGACAACCCTTGCGAGTGATTCTAGACATGCCATTGAAGAATAAAGAAATTGTGAGCTCTTTGTACTCTTCTCTCTTGCTTTTAAGTTTTGGTTTCCTTGTTTGATGGGGACATCAAAATTTTAAGTATGGGGTGGGGGTAAGTGTGCTCATGATTTCACTTGCTTGTGTGTGTTTGTTATTATGAGGATATTTGGTTTTCGGTTTCTAGTTTGTGTTTGGGATGTTTATTTGTGGTTTGATGAATGACATGGATGATTGATTTGGTTTTGAATGGATGAGTCTTTGTTTTTGGTTTTAGAGAAAAGTTTTGCAAAAATCCATACAAATTTGAAAAATTGTGTTGAAAACAACAAAAAGATTTTGTGTTTTGTAGTTTTTGGACTAGAAATTCCCATCTTAGATGTCCAAACGAAAGCTAATGATGATGTGAGCATGTAAATTCCTTTGCATATTTTTGGATGGTTTAGCCTCTAAAAAGATGTTGCTTTGATGTGATCATGATATGTCGCTTGTTTTATTGAACATGTGAGTTCTAGGATGAGTTCTTATGCAACTAAGTATGAGTGACCCTTGTGAGATTGATTTTTGGCCATTTTAGGGATGCTTGTTCATATTTGCATATCCCTCATGTTTCTTGTGTGATTAGCTCATGCATGCTTAGTAAAACTTGCTATTGCGGTGTTTATCTATTTTCCAAGACCGTCATGAGATTTGTCCTAGCATCGTCACATTGATTTTGAACTTTGTTCTTTTAGTCACATAAATGTTCCATATCCTACCATGAAGTGAATCCTTTGTTTGTAGCCCCGTTTTAGCCTAGGCCTTTGTTTGAAACTCCTCAAAAATATTATTCCTCGCCTTATATGACTTGACCCTTATGGGATTGGACTTTAGAAGAGAGGTTTGGATTGTATTTGAAGAGTTGAGATTCTCTTTGGTTTAAGGGCAAAGAATGGTGTTATGAATCATGTGGGTAGTGCATCTTTGTTGTGCAAAAAGAAAATGAAGAAGAAGGAAGAAAGAAAGAAAGAAAATGTTGGAAATGGAAAGTGGAATGAAGGTAAAGAGCTTAAGTGAAGAAAAAGGGTCCGACCGAGTTACACACCACATCGGGCCCGATGTCATAAGAAAGTCGGTCCAGTGTAGAAAGTATGGAAAATCCAACAAAAAGCCTAAGAGCAAAGATGAAGTGGAATGTTAAGTGAAATTTTGGGTTGAGAGGAAAAATGTTAAGTCTTTTGGATCAGTGTGAAATTGATTGTGGAATTTTGGTGACATTGGTGAGAGTTTAGGTTGTTCAATCCCCATTGTAAGCACCACAAGACCAAATAATTCCCACCTTGAGAAATACCAAAAGCCACATTACAACCCGGCCGAATGGAACCTCTTTGAGGACCTCCATTAAGCCAAGTTCGAAATTCTTTGTGTACTTTGTATTAGGCATCTCTAGGTGGAGGATTTGGTGATATTAGCTTCAATAGTAAAGTCCTTACTTGCATGATTTTTGAGCTTGAGTGATCATTGCTATACCCATACACATGATGAGTGATACACATTCACATATCCCTAAAGTGAGGCTTAGTTGCATTGACTCTATTCCTTGGAACACTTAATCATGTGTGATGATGTAATCTTGCTTGAATATCAATCACTTGTACTTAAATGTGTTTTCATACGAGGCTTTACTTGAAGATTATGTTTCGGTCTTGCTTACATTGTTATTGCTTGAGGACAAGCAAGTTTAAGTATGGGGTATTTTGATGTCTCTTTATTTGGTGGTGTTTTATATATGATTTTCTTTGTAAAAATATGTTTCTTTTTCCCCTTTTCTTGTGTGTTTTGTTCCTTTTTAGCTTAGTTCCCGTATTTCTATGAGATTCGGAGACTATGCGCGTTTTATGTGTTTTGTAGGTGTTTTTGCATGGATCAAGGGTCGTTTTGAAGGAGAATCGGAACATGGAGCAAGGCCCGAGCTTAAGAGGGAAAGAGAGGAGCAAGCCATGAAGAAGAACAAGAGAAAAGCCAACAAGAAGAAGGTGGAACGAGGTACGGATCGAGTTAGAACCAACGCCGGACCCGAGAAGATTTTTCAACCTCGGACCGACTTGCCTAGTAAGTCGGGCTCGAGGTGCACCGTGTCGGTCCGAGTCGGTCGCTGGCTAGATTGGGCTCCAAGGCACGAAATTGTAAACTACCACTTTTGCCCCTCATCTATAAAGGCTCTCTTATCTTCTAATTGGAGGAGGTTCCCACACACTTAGAGGGGACCAACTCTCAAAAACTCTCAAGAGGATACTTGGAGAGCAAGGAGGAAGAAGAGGAGAAGGAGAAGAGAGGGAATCCGCCTAGGAGAGGAGATTGCTAGGAGATTTGATAGGTTTGGTTGATATATTAGCTTTGCCTTGTTTTGATTTTGTGGATTTGGAAACCTTGGATTGAAGTTTCTGGATTGCTTTTGATTTGTGAATGAAATTTGGCTTTGGTTTGAAATTGATGATGTTGATTGCTTTGCTTTGTGATTTGTTTGCTTTCTTTGTTTTCCATATGGAGTAGATCTCCTTGATCTTCGGTTATGGGGGAAAACTCTAGCTAGGTTGGGCTAGAAACCCCAATTCCATAAGCCTTGAGTGCTTGATCTAGGAACCCACTCTACATAGAGCTACAATTCCTTATGAAAGTAAGGAATCAAGGCTTGGGATTGGAAAAGTAACGACAGTGAACATTTGTCCATCTCAAGACCTTGCTTCGAAGGGGATTTCCCCAATGATCGATGTGTCGAAGTGGTTGGAACGAGGGTGAAAGCACTCGATCCTATTCCGATCATCACTTATTGCTTGAATTGGGGTGGAAAGCCTTAATCTACTAGAGAAGGAACCCAAAAGTCCAAGATCTACTTTCAATCTTTGAGTTCTACAAAACCCAGCTACATCGGGCCCGACTTGCTCTACGTCGGTCCCGACTTCCCTCTTTGTCGCCAACATCGGGCCCGACGTGACACTTGTGTCGGTCCCGACTGTTCTCTTTGTTTTCCTTTGTTTTAAGTTCTCCTTTCCAGCTTTCTAGTGTTTAGGAACCTCAATCGAGTAGATTTCCCGAGCGTTCGACACCCACCACGTGCTACAACGGGGTCGGGTTATAAATTGTATCTCTAGACCCTCGCATTCGTGAGCGATCCTTTCATTGTTGGCTATAGCTTAATCATGATGTAGTATGATCATTTGCTTAGCCATTGTTAGAAGATATCCATGATGATTCATGATGGATTGTGATGCATGTGTGTTTAGAGACCAAGTATGGGGTTCCCCTTGTGTTGATGTGTTGATGTGTTGATGTATGTTGATGAGTGCTTTTGTTGAGTTGTATGGAGTTTATCTTGGACCCTTTTGTTTGGTTGGATGTGTGTAGGTACCATGGAGACTAGAGCTTCATCATCTCATGCGGAAAGGCCGAAGAAGAAGTCCAAGAAGTCAAGAAAAGAGCCAAAGTTGGATGATGTTTACTTGGAGGAGGATGAGCAAGTTGAGAGTTATGCAAGGTATATGGCGCTTGAGCATCACACAAGGTGGCTTGATTGGGAAACCGTGAAGAAGATGGACATGGATCAAGCTCTTCCAAGGTGCTACTCCCACATCGGTCTCAATAGGATGCTAAGGTGGGACAACACCCACTATCCCGCCCTCACCTCGGAATTCATGGCCACTTTTGAATGCACTTATGATAATATGGAGGATGAGGAAGGGGCGATCACCTTCCAATTGGGCAATGAGGACCACAATCTCTCTCTTAGGGACTTGGCTACCTACTTCGGGTTTCCATGTCCAAAAGAAGAGACCGACGTCGACAACGAGAAGGTGAACCAAGTGTGGCGGCATGTGGCCGGGAAGAGCGAGATGAGAAAGGGGGCCACCACAACCTAGATTGCTAGCCCTCTTTTTCGGGTCATGGTGCGAGTTTTGGGATGTGCAATCTATGCTCGTCATGAGTTGAACAAGCCGATGAAGGAAGAGATTATGTTGCTACATGAGATGCTCTTCCACACTGAGAAGCCCATGAACCTTGCATGGGAGTGGGTCAAGATGGTGTGAGACTTCCAAAGCTCCTCTTGGATCTACTTCGGCGGGATGATAGCAAGGCTAGCCGTGCGTCTAGGAGTCGACCTTAACAAGTATTCTCCGGCTCCGAATGGTGTTGAGTATATGAACATGAAGTATTTCAAGAAGGCCAACATCATCAAGGAGAAGCTTTACATGACTTCTTTGGCCCCTCACTCGAGCTATGATGGTGTGTCCATCCGGTTGGTGCCCAACCTCTATGGTCTTTCTCGGTATCACAATTGGTACCAAGTGTGGGCCGGCAAGCCACACTCATTTGGTGACCCCGAAGGTGCAAGAGAGGGGCGGCGACAACAACCTCAACACATTCGGTTTACCTCCCCTCCCTCTTCACCGGATTCCGACCAAGATAACTTTGTGTTTGCACCTCGTGGGGAAGACATGGACGTCGATCAAGAGCAAAATGAAGAAGATGAGCGCTTCCAAGGCTTGATGGCCAACCTCTGAGCCACGCACCAAGCTCCAACATTGGCGGACCGAGGTACACATGACATCGGGCCCGACTTCCATCAAAGTCGGTCCGGTGCCTTTTATGGTGATGAGGTCCCGAGGCACTATGAGCATGGAGAGGGGAGTGGTGCAAGGCAAGAACAAGTTCAAGGTGGCGGTTATGAAGGCTACGCCCAATGGTATGGTCCGGGAATGGTGTTTCCCGAGCGACAACAAACGGTGGACATGTCCTTCTTGGCCAACCAAATGGCCCATCTTCAACTTCAACAAGAGAATGTTCTTCAAGAGGTCCATCAAGTGAATCTTCAACAACAATACATGTACCAACAACAACAACAATTGCTTCAACAACAAGGTGCTTTCCAAGCTAGCCAAGAAGAGATGAACCGAGCCCTCGGCTACACTAGGCGAGAGGTGGA
This sequence comes from Fallopia convolvulus, assembly GCA_964016875.1. Taxonomy (NCBI): domain Eukaryota; kingdom Viridiplantae; phylum Streptophyta; class Magnoliopsida; order Caryophyllales; family Polygonaceae; genus Fallopia; species Fallopia convolvulus. The sequence continues at coordinate 28,139,457 of OZ024736.1, forward strand.
TGAGCTTAGAGAGGTGGAGGACCAAAGGCGGCAGGTCCAAGATAGCTTCAACACATGGATGAGCGGGAACTTCCCTTCCCGTGAGGACCAATGGATGCGCCCGGATCCTCAACTCCAACCACCACCACAAGACTTCTACCAAGAGCAAGTGTACGAGAGGGAGCGGCAAGCGAGACTCCAAAGAGGATATAGGCGTGACAACCCCTTCGAGTGATTCTAGACATGCCATTGAAGAATAAAGAAATTGTGAGCTCTTTGTACTCTTTTCTCTTGCTTTTAAGTTTTGGTTTCCTTGTTTGATGGGGACATCAAAATTTGAAGTATGGGGTGGGGGTAAGTGTGCTCATGATTTCACTTGCTTGTGTGTGTTTGTTATTTTGAGGATATTTGGTTTTCGGTTTCTAGTTTGTGTTTGGGATGTTTGTTTCTTGGTTTGTGGTTTGATGAATGACATGGATGATTGATTTGGTTTTGAATGGATGAGTCTTTGTTTTTGGTTTTGTATAGAGAAATTTTTGCAAAAATCCATAAAAATTTGAAAAATTGTGTTGAAAACAACAAAAAGATTTTGTGTTTTGTAGTTTTTGGACTAGAAATTCCCATCTTAGATGTCCAAATGAAAGCTAATGATGATGTGAGCATGTAAATTCCTTTGCATATTTTTGGATGGTTTAGCCTCTAAAAAGATGTTGCTTTTGATGTGATCATGATATCTTGCTTATTTTATTGAACATGTGAGTTCTAGGATGAGTTCTTATGCAACTAAGTATGAGTGACCCTTGTGAGATTGATTTTTTTCCATTTTAGGGATGCTTGTTCATATTTGCATATCCCTCATGTTTCTTGTGTGATTAGCTCATGCATGCTTAGTAAAACTTGCTATTGCGGTGTTTATCTATTTTCCAAGACCGTCATGAGATTTGTCCTAGCATTGTCACATTGATTTTGAACTTTGTTCTTTTAGTCACATAAATGTTCCATAAATGTCACATTGAGAAATACCAAAAGCCACATTACAACCCGGCCGAATGGAACCTCTTTGAGGACCTCCATTGAGCCAAGTTTGAATTCTTTGTGTACTTTGTATTAGGCATCTCTAGGTGGAGGATTTGGTGATATTAGATTCAATAGTAAAGTCCTTACTTGCATGATTTTTGAGCTTGAGTGATCATTGCTATACCCATACACATGATGAGTGATACACATTCACATATCCCTAAAGTGAGGCTTAGTTGCATTGACTCCATTCCTTGGAACACTTAATCATGAGTGATGATGTAATCTTGCTTGAATATCAATCACTTGTGCTTAAATGTGTTTTCATACGAGGCTTTACTTGAAGATTATGTTTCGGTCTTGCTTACATTGTTATTGCTTGAGGACAAGAAAGTTTAAGTATGGGGTATTTTGATGTCTCTTTATTTGGTGGTGTTTTATATATGATTCCCTTTGTAAATATGTTTCTTTTTCCCCTTTTCTTGTGTGTTTTGTTCCTTTTTAGATTAGTTCCCGTATTTCTATGAGATTCGGAGACTATGCGCGTTTTATGTGTTTTGTAGGTGTTTTGGCATGGATCAAGGGTCGTTTTGAAGGAGAATCGGAACATGGAGCAAGGCCCGAGCTTAAGAGGGAAAGAGAGGAGCAAGCCATGAAGAAGAACAAGAGAAAAGCCAACCAGAAGAAGGTGGAACGAGGTCCGAATCGAGTTAGAACCAACGCCGGACCCGAGATGATTTTTTCGACCTCGGACCGACTTGCCCAGTAAGTCGGGCCCGAGGTGCTCCGTGTCAGTCCGAGTCGGTCGCTGGTTGGATTGGGCTCCAAGGCACGAAATTGTAAACTACCACTTTTGCCCCTCATCTATTAAGGCTCTCTTATCTTCTAATTGGAGGAGGTTCCCACACACTTAGGAAGGAACCAACTCTCAAAAACTCTCAAGAGGATACTTGGAGAGCAAAGAGGAAGGAGAGGAGAAGGAGAAGAGAGGGAATCGGCATAGGAGAAGGAGATTTGATAGGTTTGGTTGATAGATTAGCTTTGCCTTGTTTTGATTTTGTGGATTTGGAAACCTTGGATTGGAGTTTGTGGATTGCTTTTGATTTGTGAATGAAATTTGGCTTTGGTTTGAGATTGATGATGTTGATTGCTTTGCTTTGTGATTTGTTTGCTTTCTTTGTTTGCCATATGGAGTAGATCTCCTTGATCTTGGGTTATGGGGGAAAACTCTAGCTAGGTTGGGCTAGAAACCCCAATTCCATAAGCCTTGAGTGCTTGATCTAGGAACCCACTCTACATAGAGCTACAATTCCTTATGAAAGTAAGGAATCAAGGCTTGTGATTGGCAAAGTAACGAAAGTGAACATTTGTCCATCTCAAGACCGATCGATGTGTAGAAGTGGTTGGAACGAGGGTGAAAGCACCTCGATCCTATTCCGATCATCACTTATTGCTTGAATTGGGGTGGAAAAGCCTTAATCTACTAGAGAAGGAACCCAAAAGCCCAAGATCTACTTTCAATCTTTGAGTTCGACAAAACCAGCTACATCGGGCCCGACTTGCTCTACGTCGGTCCCGACTTCCCTCTTTGTCGCCAACATCGGGCCGACGTGACACTTGTGTCGGTCCTGACTGTTCTCTTTGTTTTCCTTTGTTTTAAGTTCTCCTTTCCAGCTTTCTAGTGTTTAGGCACCTCAATCGAGTAGATTTCCCGAGCGTTCGACACCCACCACGTGCTACAACGGGGTCGGGTTATAAATTGTGTCTCTAGACCCTCGCATTCGTGAGCGATCAGTGATCAAGGGAACAACATCGTCACTTTCGACTCAGATGAATGTCTCGTCATCAACAAGAAGACCAACAAAGTTTTTCTGAGAGGAAGAAGATACAACAATGGAGGACATGGCTAGAACCATGATGATTTAAAGTGGAGTTTCTGAAAACTTCTGGACTGAAGCCATCTCCACAGCTACGTACATCCTGAACCGAGCCATGACAAGGCCACTGATCAACAAGACGTCCTATGAGCTCATCAAAGGGAGAAAACCAAACATCTCACACTTGAGAACATTTGGTTGCACATGCTTTGTTCACAATAACGGCAAAGACAATCTTGGCAAATTCGACCCCAGAAGCGACGAAGGGATCTTCCTGGGATACTCATCACAAAGCAAGGCTTACAGGGTCTACAATAAGAGGACCAAGAAGATAGAGGAAAACATTCATGTCGTCTTCAACGAAAAGTCTGTAAAGATGGGAACAGAGACCCAAGAGAAGGGAACTCTGTTCAAGCTAGTCAAACAAGAAGACGATGATGATGACGATGATGAGCCAAGGAAAAGGGATGAAGACTATCCAAGTGCAAGCAACATCCCACAACCAGGGAACAACGACGGAGATCCAACTCTCACTGATCAAATCTCCCTCGAAGCTCCCTCCTCAGAAGAACTACAAGACACCTCCAACTCTCTCGAGGTTCCCTCTTCAGGGAACAACTCTGCTGTCCCCCAAGACAATACCCTGCCAGAATCAAGTATTCAAGGGGAACAAAGAGGGAACTTGCCAGAAATCTCTAAAGAAACATCGAATGAAGAAGCTGAAGATGAGTGTTCCCATGACAAAGAAACAGCCACTAAAGATGACACACATGCAAGGGAACCCACTCATACAAGAACCTTTCAACAAAGGAAGGACCACCCCATTGAGAACATCATCTCCCCTTATGATAAAGGTGTACAAACTCGTTCCTCTCTCAATAAATTTTGTGCTTTTAACGCGTTTGTTTCAATGGTAGAACCCAAAAATATCAAAGAAGCTTTAAAGGACCCAGATTGGATTCAAGCCATGCAAGAGGAACTCCATCAATTCGAGAGGAACAAAGTTTGGAAGCTAGTTCCTAGGCCCAAGAACAAGAACATCATAGGAACTCGATAGGTCTTTAGGAACAAGCTCGATGATACTGGGGCTGTAGCAAGGAACAAGGCTAGGCTAGTGGCACAAGGCTACATGCAAGAAGAAGGAATCGACTACGATGAGACCTTCGCACCGGTTGCCAGGATCGAGGCCATCAGACTCTTAATTGCCTATGCTGCTCACAAGGGATTCAAGCTCTATCAAATGAATGTGAAAACAGCCTTCCTCAATGGACATCTCAAGGAAGAAGTGTATGTGGCCCAACCTCCAGGATTCGAAGATGAGAAGCTACCCAACCATGTCTATTTCCTGGAGAGGGCCCTCTACGGACTCAAACAAGCTCCTAGAGCTTGGTATGACAAGTTTGCTCAATTCCTCTTGTCCCATGGGTACCTTCGCGGTTCCATAGACAAGACTTTATTTTTAAAGAAAGAGTCTAAAGACATTTTGATTGTGCAAGTATATGTTGATGACATTGTGTTTGGAGCAACTAACGAAACTCTTGTAGAGAAATTTAAGGACCTCATGAGCAGTGACTTTGAAATGAGTCTCATTGAGGAACTCACGTTCTTCCTGGGACTTCAAATATCCCAAACCAAGGAGGGAACAAAGATTCATCAACAGAAATACATTAAGGAAATGCTCGTGAAGTATGGGATGGAACACTCCAAGCCCATTGACACTCCCATCTCACCAAATTCAAGGCTCAATGCGGATGAAACAGGTATTAGTGTGGACCGAAGGAACTATCGAGGTATGATCGGGTCCCTTCTCTACTTAACAGCTAGTAGACCTGATATCATGTTCTCCGTATGTCTTTGTGCTCGCTTTCAAGCTAACTCTAAGGAATCACACCTGAAAGAGGTGAAGAGAATTTTCAGGTATCTCAAAGGGAACGATAACTTGTGCCTATGGTATCCAAGGAACAGTTCCCTTGAGCTCATTGAATACACAGATGCAGATTTTGCAGGGCACTTGGTTGATAGAAAGAGCACGTCAAGAATGGCCCAGTTCCTAGGGTCATGCTTAGTCTCGTGGGGATCTAAAAAGCAAAACTCAGTGGCACTCTCCACAGCTGAAGCCGAATATGTGGCTGCCGCATCGTGCTGTTCCCAAGTTCTATGGATTAAGTCACAACTCCAGGATTACGGTATGTCTTTTGGCCCAGTTCCCATACTTTGTGATAATACTAGTGCCATAAACATTTCCAAAAATCCTGTGCATCACACTAGAACTAAGCATATTGATATAAGGCATCACTTTCTACGTGACAATGTTGAAAGTGGGAACATCTCGATGGAACACTGTAGAACTGAAGAGAAAATTGCGGACATTCTTACCAAAGCTTTAGACAGACGTCCCTACCAGCGTTTTTGAATGCTTCTAGGGATGATAACTCTAAACTAAACAAGTCCCTGTTTGTCTCTCTCTCAATGCCTGACTAGTTTATCTAAGATTGCATGATAGGGAACTTGGATTTATTGCTTTCACTATGCCATGATTACTAGTCTAGAGAAAAATGTGTACAAGGGAACCTTATTTCTTTCGGCCATAAGTGATCAACCAGAGTTCCATTTATCCCACTTTACAAGACACTATGACGGTTGATCATATAACCAACCCTAAGCTAGGGACCAGACAAACGCGTCTCATGAGCCAAACTATTTCCATTATCGAGTCGAAAATTGTCTGGTTCCCTTTGAGTCCCATAGCCCCACAAAAGGATGAGTGTGAAGTTCCCTTAACCACTTCACTCTCCCTGACCTTGATAAGATCATGGGAACTAATGCATCTACAAAGGGAACGCTGACTCATCTATAAAGAAAAACCGTCACTTGGGAAGCGGACTTTTGTGTTAAAGGCTCTGAAACGCTGAGGGCCAAGTATTCAAATTTTGAAAAGGACTTCCCAAGAGATCGTGACGCGTGTCCAGAGGCGTGCTAGAGAAGTTGAAACGACGCCCCACGTTCATTGGGCAACGGTTATCGAGGTTACTCCACTTCCCTTTCTACCCTTCACCTCCTCTCTCCTTTAAAACCCTCCTTTGCCATTTTTGGGCCCTTATTCCATCTTCCACATCTGTCTTTCTTCTTCTCCACATCCCTTTCACTCTCTTTTTCAAGAAACCTCCAAAACCTCTCAAAGTCTTACAAAATGGCCCTTCAGCACACCTTCGCCCATATCAAAGCATGGGTCCTTGCCAACCCTCGCACCCTCTTCACCTCTCAACTACGAGAGATTGAACAAGAACAAGACCCAACCATGAAGGATGTTCTTATCCAAGGGCTATACAACCAAGTAAGCCCCTTCTTGCCTCCTCCTCCTCCTCCGGCCGATGAAACGGTCACCTGGACTTCTTCCTCTTCCGAATCCCTTCCTCCTCCTTCAACCACCAACACCTCCTCCGGAGTTGTCATCGTTGACAACTTCGGAGATGCTCGTCCTTCCATCAACGAAAAACCCCACAAATCCAAACACCGCCATTCATCCAAACGACGACACTCATCCAAAGACCCCTCACAACCCAAAAAATCCAAACATTCTAAAGATCCCTCCAAATCCAAAAAGCGCAAACATTCTGAGGTCTCTGAATTTTCGGAACCCAGAAAGAAAGCCTTCTTCAAATTTGAGGAATACTTGAACTGCTCCAAGGAGAGTTCCTATGCGCCCAAACCTCCTTATCCTTTCCCTTCCGACGATGGGACCTCTCAACCCCAAAGTCTACTCCCCTCTTCCTCCTCTCTCCCTCCTCTTCTAACCGAGGGACCTCCCAAACCTCCTCCCACAAAACAGCAGACTCCTCTTCCACCACCTCCTTCGGTTCCCACCTCAAAGGGAACTCCACCCTCCTCACTTCCTTCGGTTCCCACAACTACGGGAACTCCAACTCCACCTCCACCTCACAAAACTCCTTCTCCTCCTTCCTCCCCACACCACATCTCTACTCCCCAAGTCACCACATCCATTCCTCCCCCTTCTACCCAACTCTCTACTTCTCTTCCCTCTTCTCTACCTGCCTCCACCACATCCAACACCACCACCAAACTCCCCTCTCCCTCACCATCCAAAAGTACCGTCGCTCTTTCCTCAGACGACGATGACCTTCCCATCTCCGTGGTCATTGGGAAAATAGCCAAGGAGCCTCCTCCCATTTTCTTGGGAACTGCCGAGGAGGAGGCCCAGCTCAAGGCAATAGAGGAAGAGCTCAACCGGGACCCCTCTGAGCACACAGTCTCCCAAGGGACGAAGTCCACAGAAAAGGTGGCTCCTGGAGAGCAGGGACCCCGCACCAGCTGGTGATGTTGGGGCAACAACAAGTCATCCTGAAGACCCATGATCTCTCCCTTCTTCTCCCCAAGACCCATGATCTCTCCCTTCTTCTCCCCTTTAATCCAAAAATGAACACAAATTGTACTTGGGTTCCCATTGTATATATTATCTTAAGTAATGAAATGGTCTTTATTTTGATTGCGTGTTCCCTTCTTTCCTATTATTGCTTTGCTTGTTTTCGATGATGTCAAAAGGGGGAAAGACAAAAAATGCGAGATGAGTTAAAAGTTTAAGTTATCACAGACCACGCATAAGCTAAGGGGGAACAATTGCATAAAAAGCTTAATAAGAACTATGTGTCTCATCAGAAGTGAATCCCTAAGACTTAGTGTTTCACTAAAAGTGACTTCAGTTAGGAACTCATCAGCATATCATTCATTGAAATACTTGCATTTTTGTGATGGGTTTGTCATCATCAAAAAGGGGGAAATTGTTGGGACGTTGTTGGGACCTCTAGTTCTAAACAACGGATCAACGATGTAATTCTCTTCAGTTTTGATAATGACAAACACCATAGGGAACTAATGTGGTTTGTTCAAGTATTTCTAAGAAACACAGGTACAGCCAAGAACTCCTATGAATGACCAAAAGCCACTGCAGGCCACAATGAAGAGTTTCCATCAAGGGAACTCTGAAGAGGAAAGTTCCCATGAAGTGGGAACTCCTAGAAACAATCAAGAGAACACAAGCTTACAACGATGAAGAGTTTCCATCAAGGGAACTCTGAAGAAGACAGTTCCCATGACATGGGAACTCACATGTGAGGACAACGACCGTTCAGCGCAGATCGCGGGATTCTGTCTCAGATAGCCCGAAGGAACAGTCTGAGGATCAGACTGCCACGCTTCATCCAACGGTCCGATTGATCCAAGAAGTTGCCCTAGTTCAAACCAAAGTCACATGTGAAGAAAGTACAACTTGGGCATCAAGCAAAGGGCATTTTGGACACAAACGAAAGATGCGACTGCCCAAGCTCACTTGGACTATAAAGCCAAATGAATAGTACTCGGATTGTGTACTTCTCCCAGAACTCACAAACACCCACACCAGAGAAAAGAAAGAAAAGAAAGAGAAGTCCCCGCCGGCGAGTGTGTGCTCTCGACGACGGTGAAGCCGAAGTTCCCACGAGCAAGGGAACTGAGAAGTCGGTGTAAGGTTTGAGTTACTTGTGTTTTGCTGTTGTGAGCTTAGGAACTCAGTTGAGAGGATTTACTAGTGTTGCTAGAGTTAGGAAGAACTCGTAGGAACAGAGAAGTGTGAATCCGGCTGTGTAACTAAGAAACAAAGCAATTAATATAAGTAAGTCATTCAAAATCCTCCAAGCGGAGGTAGAGGTTTACCCATACAACTAGTTGGTTGTAGTGGGGTTCCTCTATAAGGGAACTGTGTTCTTTACTGTTTTTATTACTTGCGAACTGTTTACTTCCGTTGCCTTGGGAACAGCTTAACTGCCAGTTCCCAAGCTCTTTGCTAACGTTTACGATCCAACAGATATTTTGTTTTGAAGGTTATTCTCTAATTTCATAAATTAACTTTTCTCAAAGTATAACTTAATGTACTTCTATCAAATTAAGAACCTACTCTCGTGACGAAACAAAACCGATAGAAACCCTTTAAGCACTTAGAACTTGCCCCACTCTCGTGATGCATCAAACTTGATTCAAACACCTAGAAATTCTATGGCAATTAACCACATGAGAAACTAATCTCAAGTTCAATTCTAGTTTTTCCAAATAGATAGAACCACCTCTCGATGTATTCTCTCTAATTTGTTTACTTAATTAGACTACCACCTCTCGATTCGCAACCTAAACAAGACTCTAACAAGTTTAAACCTATTAGATTAAGCACCTAGAATCAAATCATATTAGTTTTCCAACTCAATTCAAGCAAAAGATATTAAATCTAATCCGCTTCACATCGTTGGGATCAACCCAACCCTAGAACTATAAAGTTTAGCCTAGCATAATTAAATTCATGATCAAAACAATTAAATCAAACATGGAATAAGAATAATAACAATAATTGAAAGAGAAACTTACTAGAGATTCAATTGAAAGAGCAATTAGATCCAAACTGCAAAGCAATCTCCAAAACGAAAGAACGTAGAACTCAAAAACCTAGACAATCTCTCTTCTCTCTACTTGAAATTAAAAATAATAATAATGCATAAAAGTCCCCCTAAAAGAGTTTTCTAAAGAGTATTTGTAGTAAAGGCTAAAAATATCCAAAAATATAACATAAAAGGTATCCCCTCATGCAAGAAAAGAAGTGACTAGCGGCTGACTCCTACTGTCTCGTCCGAGACGGGCACCGTCTCGACCGAGACGAGCACCGTCTCGATCGAGACCGCAACTTTGTCAATTTTCTCCTCTTTTTCTCGTCTCTACCTTCATCTTTGGCTTGTTGGCTCGTCACTAGCACCTCTTTAACCTCATAATCTTGTCCCGTAAGCATCCTCAAAGGCTTGTTTCACTACTCTTTCGCTCCTCTAATATCATTAAGCTCCTTAACCATCTTTAAGACCCAAAAACACCTCTAAAAACCTGAAAATGCAAACAAAGCTTGTGTAGACATCCACACTAAGAATAATGCTAGAAACCAACACAAATGCAAAACCTAAGCTAGAAAAGGATGAAATCTAATCCTAAATGCTTATGCAAAACTTGATGACATCACAACCAGTGCTTGCTGAAGGGCTACAAGTTGTGCTACATGTTGGGCGGCAGCAGAAGTTTGATCATTTGGGTTCGTCATGTTGGCGGCAGACACCAGTGATGGATAGGCGGCGGCAGTGGCCGAAAAAAAACATGATTAGGGTTTAGGTTTTGAGCAATTTCTCTGATACCATGATAATTTTAGAGGAGTAGTTTGACAAAGACATTCTCTTCATTCTCATTGATAGATATAAGTATTTATATGGTTGCAAAGAAGCTTGGAGCATAAGCTATATCATAACAATATCTTAACAATAGAAATAAAATACTAATATAATCCGAAGAGGTCTAAAAAATTACAATAATAAGTGTGAGTATTAATAGATAGACATCCTAATTCTATCTAGTTTGAGTGGATCAAAAAATTCGTTTAAATTACGGAGAGGGTTTTATAATTATCAGCCTAAATTCATCAGGCTCAATATCCTACAATTTTTTGGGTAGAATATCCTACAATATTTGACCGCAAGAACTTCTGTCATTGTTGTCCATGGAAAATAGAGTTGGATCTTAGTTTCTAATGATAAATCCATTAGTTAAATTGCCAAAAGTAACTTTTGAAATATCAAAGTTACCATTATAATAATTAATTTCAAATTAATTCTATTTGATGTTTTTTTTCATTCCTTTTATATTTTATAGTCGTGATAAGTTTGTTTTTCTATTTGTTTCTTATTACTCGTAGTGGTAAGTTTATTTTTTCATTGTAAGCCTAGCATAGTAGAGCTGTCAAAAGTTGACCGAACCCGCTAACCCGACCCGAACTGTCCGATAATTTTAGGGTCTAGACTCGAAAATTTGAACACGAAACCCGAAATCAACCGAACCTGATAGAACCCATAACCCATTGGGTTGAAACCCGAAACCTGTTGGGTTGACCGATTTAGTATATTTTTGAAGATTTTTTAAATTAATTTGAAAAATTATAATATATTTTATTATTTAAATAATGAAATTAATATATTATACTTAAATATTATTATTTAATTAAAAATTGAGTTTAATGATCATAAAAAAGGATATTTTAGACCCGATGGTCAACTCGAACCGACCGAAAACCCACTACAACCTCACCCGATAGACCCGTGACTCATAACGAAATCGACCCGATTCAAACCGAACCCAAAATGACCGAATCCGAATCTGCCCGACCCGATTGACAAGTCTATAGCATAGGCAGAATATATTAGGAAAGGAACTCACAACAATTTAGTTTTATGGTGTGGAAGCCTCTCAAAGCCTAAACAAAGACTTGTCCGAGTCCATACGTTACAACTTACAATCCTTTCGATCTATCTTAGGATAAGATAACAAGGACTTGGGGACCTTTTAGTAATTACGCATAGGGTCCAGTTGGCCCACAGCGAGACAGCATGAGTGGGGCGCAGACAGGGACATGGAGACTCAACTCAAGAGATACGTACGGTTTTGCACCACAACTTGAGGGCAAAACTGTCATTTAATATACCAAATGGAAATGTGTAATTTTTTCATGTTAGAGGGATAATTTTTCCCTCTCCATCCTATAAATTAACAAACCTCTACCTGGTTTCGCGTTGTTTGTACTTGTATGATGTCCTCCTTTTTAGTCATGTTTTTAGGGTGTGTTTTTGTGTCTTTTGAGTCTTTTTCTTTAGTTTTGTGTTTTATTTTGAGTCGTTTGTGTAGGTTTTTGTATTTTCTTGAGATATGGAGTCTACATAAGCTTTTGTGGTGTTTTGTAGGTTTTTAGAAGCTTTTTGGAGCATATTTTGAAGAAAGGAGCAAAGCCGGTGAAGATAGCACTCAAGAAGGAAGTGAAGATGAAGATTAAGCGCTCAAGTAAAGTTATTGAAGATCAAGTTTGAGGTTGGAAAGAGATAGAAAAATTCGTTACAAGAACATAGGAAAAAGAATCGAGTCAAACGGAGTTGTAGCGAATCTTCTACGCAAGTTTTACTCAAGAGTCGTTAACGACCCTGTCAAGGTCGTTAACGAGGCACTTTTTATGCATGGAGGAATTACAATCAGCCCACCTGGGGTAATTATGCATATGACCAATGGAGCCAACCTCCTCAACAAGAACAAAGGCTTCCTCCTTACCAACCTCCGGACTATCAAGAGACGCCATCATGGGTTCAGGAGATTAAAGAGAGCATCAACGGATTGGATAAAAGATGGGGAGAGTTCGATATTTGGAAGAGGAGTGTTGATTCCCAACTAGGATACCTTGCTGCACGGATCCCAAGACCACAAGGGCAACTCCCGGGTCGTCCCGAAGAGAACCCTAGAAGCCAAATAGCAGCGGTACACCTTAGAAGCGGGAAGACACTACTGGAGAGAATTCAAGCTGAAGAGAAGGAGGAACAAGATCTCGCCAGCCAGCTCGTTAACGAGCCAGCGAGAGCTAGTACCGAACATACAAGCCAGGATGACGAGGCTCCGAGGATTCCTGACGAGCCCACCCCAGGTAAGTTTTCTAAACCGAGCCCTCCTCTCGATCCCAGGGTAGTTAACGACCCCACTAGGGTCGGTAACGACCCGCCGAGGACACCGAACGACCCCAATGTCGACCCGGTACCCTCACCTCTCGAGCCTAACTTGGTCCCGAGAATGGTGAAAACTCTTCCATTTCCAACTAAGAAATCTATGGACTCTACTGAGAGTAGGTTCAAGCGTTTCGTGAAGATTCTTCAGGGCATTAATATTTCCATCCCATTCACTGACGCCCTAAGCGAAATGCCGGCTTACACAAAATTTTTGAAGGATATTCTTAGCAGGAAAAGGTCCATTACAGAGCTGCAGGATGAAGTCAGATCAATAGCTCTACCAGAAAAGCTTGGAGACCCAGGGAGATTTGCTATCACGATTGGCATAGGCGACCACAAATTTAAAGCTTTATGTGATTTGGGAGCCGATGCTAGTTTGCTTCCTCTTTCCATCTGGTTAAAAGCTAACATGGGACCACTAGAGCCTGTCAAGATGAAACTCTACATGGCGGATGGATCTTCTGTAAAATCAACGGGAGTCGTTGACGATGTTCCTGTCCGAGTTGGAAAATTCTTTGTTCCAAACGACTTCATTGTGCTAGATATGCCTGAAGACCTTGCGGTGCCAATCATTCTAGGCAGACCATTTTTAGCCACCGCAGGAGCACGTGTAGATGTCAGAAAAGGACTCCTCACATTTGACATTGGGGAGGAGAGGGTTGAGTTTCAATTCAATTCGCCCATAAGTGAAGTGGCTAGTTGTAGTACTGAGGAGCCTACCGATCCACCATGGCTCGGTAACGACCCCTCCCTGAGTACAGAAACGAGCAAATACGATGGAGACATGCCTATCAAGGAGCCTACCGACCCCCCATGGGTCGGTAACGATCCTTATCTGAAGGAAAACGAGGTGGGAGGTGGATCCAAACACGATATCGAGCCACTTCCAGATCCAGCAGGGTCGTTAAGGACCCCCTACACCTCGGTAACGAGCCACTTCTCGAATGACCCAGGTAAGTTTTCTTGTTCTTATCCAATCAATTCTGGTCATGATCCTTTCTCTTATCCTAGTTCTATATTACATCCTACTGTTAGTCCTATGAAGGAGTCAAAACCTCCTTGGTTTTCGGATTATACTAACCCTGTTGTAGGATTACCGAGCATACTTATTGATGATAGAGGGGCAAATATTTTGGAAAGAAGCTATGATGTTTTTCAGGCCAAGTATGGAGTTTCTTATGATCCCTTCGATACTGGATGGCAGCCGCCCTAGGTAAGCTAAGGTAAGTTCGTCAGGCTAACGACGTTAAAAGTAGCGCTTACGGGAGGTAACCCGCTTTTAAGTTTTTGTTTTTATTTTCCTTTCTTAGATCTTTTTGCTAGCTTTCTTTTGACTTATTTTTAGGTTAGATTAGTGTAGTAGGATAGAAGTTTTTCTAATGTGACTCAGGTACAAGAAGTTAAGAAGTGCTACAATTCAAGACAATCGGTGTACAAGCACGCAGGCTCGGTAACGACCCCCACAAGGTCGGTACCGACCTTCTCTACAAAACCGAATAAATTTTCAGCAATACTCCTCAAGTGATCAATGGTTCCAACTAAGCTTCAGTTTTATTTTGTGAGTATCTTTTTCCTTATTCTCTTTATTTTTATGATTTTAAACAGTGAGGACACTGTTTGGTTTAAGTATGGGGTATGGCAAAAGGAAACTCAGTTTTATGTCAGTTTTTTGTCTTTGTTTTTGTTTTTAGGATTGATAATATTCCACTTAGATGTCCTATGATATGCTTTAACTTGCTTGATCATGTAATTCCATAGCATGTTTGGATAGCTTTGACTGAATCATGTTGAAAATTGTTTTTATGTGGATTTATAGCTTGTGATGAAATTGAGCACATATGATCTTAGGTAGAAGTGACTTGAATCCAACAAAAATTGCTACCTTGTGAGATATTTTTGGCCTTATAGGGAGAACATCAAAAATCCCTCTTCTTTTCTTGTGTGATTTACTCTCCTTATTCATATTATCTCTTGTCATTGCATGGTTATCTATTTGTTGAAGCCTATATGAGATATTAGTTCATTGCATGTGAAATCATATGATGAAGAACTTATTTTCATAAGCCCTATTTATCCCTATCCACCTTACATTATCCTCTTTTTGAAGCCAAGTTGAGCCTTAAGCCTTTTATTTTTTGCTCCACAAAATAATTCCCTAGCCGATATAAGCTTGACCCTATTCGGGGATTAGGACTTAGTATTAGTTATTGTGATAAGTTTTGTTGAGTGAGTTGTTTGGTCCAAGTGTGGGGTAATATGGGTTGGGTGAAGTAAAGTCTTGCAGTTTACCATGTAAAAGGAGTTTGGTTCCCTGAATGCACTTACAAAAGAAGTGGAAGTAAAGAAAAAGAAAAAAATGAGCAATGACATCGTTACCGACTCTGCAGGTTCGGTACCCACCTCCCGCAGAAAAAAAAAATGAAAATCATAAAGGGAGGAAGAAAAAGAAAGAAAAAGTTGAGTAATAATGAAAAATGTGCATGAGCGAAATTTCCTTGTTGTTTGTAAGCAAGATTAATTGGGATATATTGGGTGAGTGAAAATAAGTGTGCATAATAATGAGAGTGAGTTTGGTATGTTGTTATATGAAAAGTTTTGGTGAGATGTGAGTTTTTAGGAGTCTTTGATTCCCGGATATTATTAGCACCACATGACCAAAATATTTTCACGTCTTATTGTCATTACCAAGCCCCATTACAACCCTGCCGAATGGAAACTTCTTTGAAGTTTTTCATTGAGCCTAAGTTCTCTTGATGATTTTTATGTGTTTTGACATCTCTGGTGGAGAGTTTGGTGATATAAGTAACAATGGCTATGTTGATTTTTGCATATTGGATTGAGTTGAGAGTTGTTATTCAAAGCCTAAACACTTGAGAGTTGAGAGAAACACATCATCCCTTATGAGGTTGGATTTTTAGTTGTTTTTGCTTGAGGTTGCTCATATATGTGTAATGACGTTAGATTCACTTGTCTATCTAATTCTACTTATGCTTTGATGTTGCTTTTTAATGAGGGCATTGACTTGATATATGTGTTGATGGTTTTGGTTGATGTCTTGTTGATTGCTTGAGGACAAGCAAGTCTAAGTATGGGGTATTTTGATGTCCTCCTTTGTAGTCATGTTTTTAGGGTGTGTTTTTGTGTCTTTTGAGTCTTTTTCTTTAGTTTTGTGTTTTATTTTGAGTCTTTTGTGTAGGTTTTCGTATTTTCTTGAGATATGGAGTCTACATAAGCTTTTGTGGTGTTTTTTAGGTTTTTAGAAGCTTTTTGGAGCATATTTTGAAGAAAGGAGCAAAGCCGGTGAAGATAGCACTCAAGAAGGAAGTGAAGATGAAGATTAAGCGCTCAAGTAAAGTTATTGAAGATCAAGTTTGAGCTTGGAAAGAGATAGAAAAATTCGTTACAAGAACATAGGAAAAAGAATCGAGTCAAACGGAGTTGTAACGAATCTTCTACGCAAGTCTTACTCAAGAGTCGTTAACGACCCTGTCAAGGTCGTTAAAAAGGCAGCGAGAGCAGCAGAGTTCCGAGTCGGTGCTATTTATGGGCTTCTATCTTGTTTCCTTTTTTATGTTATTAGATAGATAGAACGGGTATATCTTATTAGAAGATATTATTTCCTTATAGTTAGATTTAAGATAGATTTATTTCCTTATAGATAGATTTAAGATAGAATAGTTTCTCTATAAATACTCTTGTCTACCCTTTGTTATTGGGGGGGACAATCAATTGCCTTGGAGGGCAAGTAAGAAGAGGAGGAGGAGGAGAGAAGAGAGAGGGGGAAGAGACGAGTTTTTGTGGGGAAGAACTATCGTTGGATTCGGTTGTAAGCTTTCTTTTTAATTTAATTTGGATGTTTTCAATTATTATGCTTTGTGAGTAGTCTCTCTTTCTAAGGTTGGGGTTAAACCTAACAATGGTTGTGCATGCTTGTTTGTGATCATGATTTGATTGTTTTTTATTGCATGAATCTATTCTCTTGTTCTTAATCCTTGAAACGAAAGTTGAAAGGAAATTCTCATTCATAGTTGAAGCGAAGGCGAAACCTTGAATCAGAATAGTCAAATTAGGGTTTTGAAGCGAAAGCAAATCTATCCTAGTTGAAGTAGAAGAGATAGATAGTAAGTTTATTAATTTAAGCGAAAGTTGATTGATTTACTTGCTTTGGTTGACGAAAGTTGACACCTTTATGTGATAAAAGCATGATCTTTATGTTTCATTAGCGTTTGGCATGCATAATTGTTGTTGTGGTGACACCTTTACCTTAGATTCTCTCTTTCCTTGTTAAAAACCCTACCTTTAGTTGATTGCTTGCGTGAGAAGTAACAAAACTTGATACTGACTTTCTCCCTGCGGACGAACCTGACTCTGCTATACAACAGCGGGGTCTTGATTATAAATTTATTTGTTGTCAAGAAACCCTTTCAACATTGTACCCTCTACAAAGCTTTCCTCTCTCTCCCAAATCACAATCAATGTTTTAGACCAAATAAAATCTCAATTAATCTTCTATCTCTTACTTCACTCCCCCGACTGCAGTCACCGCCGATCCGCCGATCTGCCCAGATTCCGGCCACCGTCCGCCGCCGATCTATTTGCAAAACCACCAAACCTCCCCCGGCTCTCCCTCTCTCCCCCATCCTGTATGTTTTGCAAAACATCAATTAAATATAATTAATTACGATTTATTTTATTACTTTTTCTCTTTTCTAAATATTTTATGCCTTTAAAGAATCTGACGGTTTTAACCCTAGATGTTAACGTACCTGGCGATTTTACCCCTAGATGTTAACATGTAACTTACTTTGGTGCACTTCTCTTTTCTTACACTTTTATTAACCTCTTACTATAAAATACTATTTATTTGGGAGAGGAAGAGAGAGGAACGGAATAAAAAATCACAGATCTGACGTGGCACAAGTAGGGAAAAAAACTAGTAAGGCTGAACGGTCACGATGAATCATTCTCGATGAGCATTGATGGCTCCGATTTCGCAAAAGCGCAAAGAGAGGAACGATTTCTTTATGCATCCAATTCACACCAACAACTCGAGGGGTAAACTTGTCCAACCGCATCATCCATTTCATCACAATACGACGTCGCTGAAGCAGAAGCCGGCCGAGCCAACTTCTTCTAATCGGCTCCTGGCCGGTTATCTGGCTCACGAGTTTCTCACCCAGGGAAGCCTCCTTGGCCGGAAATTCGATCCGGCTCGAGCGGAAGCCGTTCCACTCTCACCCCCAGCTAGCAACCTGAAAAGGAAGCCAGCTCCGCCCCCGGCGTCGATCCGGCCCAACGGCGCGGAGCCGCCCGCGACTGGACATCAGCAGAAGGCTTATGATGAGATCTCCCGGCTGGTGATGACGAACGGGGCCCACATTCCTGGTATTGTACACCTACGCAGCTAGCTCGGTGGATTCAGAAGTGACCAGGGCACGTGGCGGGATCTGATTGAATGGCTAACTCCTCGTCAGCAGCTTCTGCGGGACCCGTACCAAAAATGTATTAACATTTGCTTGCATGGTGATCGAATATAGAGGCGAGTCCCGTAAAATGCCCATCCCCATAGGCACATTTGGTCGTTGTCTTGCGTCAGCGGGGACAAGAGTGGAAGAGACCGTTGTGTTATTGTATTTATCTTTTTCTTTGTCAATTTCTGGTAGTTTAAAATTGTTAAAGAATGTTTTAAATGTGAAAAAAGTTGGTCGATCGATAAAACCAAAGACGAGATAAATGTGGGTTTGGGCGCTTTTATACTATGTGGCTATGCTCACAATCGATCTACTTTATGCTGATAATAAAATACTACAACATTGATGGGATCGGAATTTAATGCAGGGATAGCGTACATTTGAATATGTATAATATGGAGTTTGATGTGTGTGGGCATAAGAAAACGGATTGTGATTAGTGTGTGCATGAGTAGTTGGTGTTGGTGTGGACTCTTGGCCTTTGGATGATCGAGTGTAAGGTTGATCTGATGGACAGTGTTGATTGAACCTGAACCAACCGGGTATATATCTATGCGTATGTATGTTTTTTTTGTGATGGTACGTGGGTGAGTTATGAAGCTAGTACGTACGTACTACGTAGAGGGTAATTGAATATGTCCGACAGGATTAACGGAGAGCATTCAAAAAATGTTTGTGCAACGTATGGATATTAATTAGATTTAATTGTGCGAGGTTATAATTAGGACTTCCTAGCTGGTTAAATTTTGAAATTGAAAGAACCAGTACAACTATAGTGTGCTTGGTTCGTGATTATAAGCCTATATGCTCGATCATGAATTAGTTTAGTTTGTTCATTGGTGCAATTATATTTATGTACAATTAGGACTCCAATATATAGAGTAGAAGCTAACGCGCTACCAAGGCAGCTGGATTGTTGGTTTGAAGCAAAGTAGCTAAAGATTCAGTAATCAGAAAATTGTACTACTTAAGTTTTAATTATTAATTTTAAATCAAACTTTACAGAAGGGAAGACCCGTGTCTAGCTAGCTAGCTAGATATATATATACGTTTTCTACTACCAAGCTAGCTCTTAATTAACTACATGTGGAAATACGTTTTCTACTTCAATTTGTAGTTAATTAATACGCACGTACATATATATACCTTTGTTGAAGGGATTCTTGAACAAATAAATTTATATTCAAGACCCCGCTGAGTACAACGAAGTCAGGTTCGTCCACGGGAATGAGATTAGGGCCAAAGATTAGTTGATAAACTAAGAAAAGCAAGAAAACACAAACAAAGCAAGGGTTCAGCAAGGGTTCGAGCACGACTTTGAGGGTCGAGATCGAAGCAAAATCACAAGTTTTAAATCAAATATATAAAAAGGCAATCCTAGGGCTTGGGCTACCACAACAAAAACCATTCATGCTTTCAACAAGAATTCACAACTATCATGCAATCTAGATCATAGAAAAGTCAACTGTCGCAAACAATTCAAGTTATTCAATCAACTGTCGCAAATTAAACAACTTTCTATCTATCCTTCAACTTAGGAATATCAACTTTCGCAAATAATCCTTCAACTTAGGAATATCAACTTTCGCAAATAATCCTATTTAGATCTAATCAAGCAATCAACTTTACACTTTCGCTTTTAGGTTAATTGCAAGATATTGCCTCAACTTTCGCAAAGGTATTAAGCACAAGATAGATAGATATGATCTTCAAGCATTCAAGTCATGAATTCAAATTTAGACATGCATGATTATACTGGGTTTTCACCCAACCCTAGAATTTAAGAAGACTACTCACACATTGAAAAGAAAGAAGAAGACATGATCTTAAAAATAAAGAAGTCTTACAAAATTTCTCCAACTTGTCTTCCAAGTCTTCTTCTTAATCTCCAAATAACCTCCAAACAAAGCTAGCAAAAGATCTCCCTCCTCCTAGAAGGTCTAGGCCCCTTTTATAGAGGAAAAGGAGCCCTAATTACACTAGGAAACAAGATAAAACTACTTCCTAAAATAAAAGATAGAATATATCCATAAAGATCTCGGAATAAGGGAGAGTCGGCGCCAAGCACGACCCACATAGGGTCGTTCTCGACCCCCCTGGGGTCGGTCCTGAGGCTTACAATTTTGGGTGGGTCTAGCATGACCCTAATAGGGTCGTTTACGACCCCCTTGGGGTCGTTCCTGAGAGCTTGTTCGAACAACCTTGAGTAAAACTTGCGTAGAGGATTCGTTATAACTCCGATTGACTCGATTCTTTTTCCTATATTCTTGTAACGAATTCCTCTATCTCTTTCCAAGCTCAAACTTGATCTTCAATGACTTTACTTGAGCGCTTAATCTACATCTTCTCTTGCAATGCTCCAAACTCTTCTTCTAAGTTCCAAAACTCCTACAAAATGACACAAAAGGTGTGTAGCTTCCGAATCTAAAGGAAATACGAAAACTAAAGCAAAAAGACTCAAAAGCATAAAACTCAAGCACGAAAACCAACTAAATCTAATCTATCTAGACACTAAAAACCTACCTAAAAAGCGGATATCAACCTTCCTAATTTGATAGACCATTTCAGCCACAAAGTCCGCACTACGTAGCATTTGAAAGGCGCGCCCTTTCACGGATGAAAGATGGTGCGATGGTGACATGACAAGAGCACGGCTTTCTTCAATAAGCATGCATGCATGCTTTGATCAGTATAATTGAAAGAGGAAATATCAAGTCATAAGACCTCTGCTGAATTGGTTTATATTTAAAGAGAGGAATTTTTAATTGATCGAAGGGATTTTTAATTGATCGAAGGGGTTAATTTATCTATAGAGAACAAGATCCTATAGAGAACAAGAGAACAAATCTCATTCATTGGATGAGATTGGGGATGGATGGTAGGATTAGTATCTACAATATAAAAAAAATAGCAAAATAGCAAAAAAATCAAAAATAGGATAGATCTTCTCCCCAAGATTTACTCCTTCTAACTACCATAATTAAAATTTTGGAGAACTTGAAAATTGTGTTTAACATGATAAATCGCCCATTGTGGGGAGAAGATCTCTAGAGACAAATCTACGCTATAAACCGCTCCATTGCGCCGCCCACGTTGAAACCGGCCACCACCGAACCCACTGTCGCTGGAGACCTGGCCACCACCGAGACTTGCCGTTGCTGGAGACCTACAACCTCCATTGCGCTGGAAGCGCCGTCGGAATTGCTCGAACCACCACGTTGAACCACCACGTCGAACTACTCGGAACTGCACGTTGAACGTCGGAACTGCTCGTTGGAGAATTCCGGCCACCACGAACCACCATGCCGACCAAGCGTCGATCCTTTGTATATATATGTTGTAATATTGTATATAACAACTTAATAAATGTATATACAAAATTGATGTGGCTAGATACTATTTGCATTATTGTATGTACAATTAATAAAAACATGTCTTTACATGTACAATTTGAATTATGTATACATTCGTTATTAGCGTATATACATGTAATTCACAATTAATATACATGACTTATTTGTAAACTATTTTTAATTCTACGTTGAATAAAAAAAATGTACAAATGTTGAGCATATACACCGTTTTAATATATGTATACAATTATTAGAAATTAATATACCAATTATACACGAATGAGTATGATGTGTCTATATTGATCTCAGTATACGTACAATAGTTGTATTGTTATATACAATTATTAGTATTTATATACACTTCTATACTCATGACCTCTATGTTACATACACTTGTGATCCATATACGCTGATGTGTATATACATGTCCTAAATCTGTATAAAACATCTTTATTAAAGTATATGATATATTTATTACGTAAGTATGTATAAATGTTCTCTGTATATACCGTATTTATGTCTATATACATGTAATGTTATCTTATATACAATCGGTAATCCTGATTATACATGACGTATTTTTTAATACAATTTCAGAGTTCGAGTGGGAAGAATTCAGTTATTTGAATGAAGAGAATTTATACACATCAAATATTGAAATTTAAAATTGATAAATAAATACTTGCTATAATTAAGGGATTGTGATTTTTGCTATAAATCCGAAAATCAATAAATACTTGCTATAATTAAGGGTTTTTGGGTTGAAATTTAAAATTGGGTCAATTTTAGATATGTAATCTGAGTCATCCAATGGAATATCATCCAAAGGCCTACAATTGCTCTGTAACACCCGGCTTTCGAAGGGCGCTACTTAAAAATAGACCTTACTAGGTACTATTTAAGTAGGTTGACAACTACACTCTAGGATCTTGCAACACGGGCACGACGAGAAAACATAATAAAAACATCCAACCTTTCGTTTCATAAAAATATAGAAAATGTAGTTATGCATGTATTCCCGAAAACATAAATATTCAAATTCGACGAATCACTGCTAACAATAAATTATTCGAAGAAACAAAGACAAGTAATAATACCAACTCCATCATATTAGTAAAACCAACATCCTAGAAAAATCATAAATGAACTAACGTAAATCCGACCCTACTATGACACGCGCTCTTCACCGCTTCGCCACACCATCTGGCATTGGTTCCTGCACGGTTCCTTGGTTCATACCTGGAACTGAAAAATATTCCCCGAAGGGTCAGCTACAAATCTATCAAGTTAGAAAGAATACGAAAATTCCAGACCGTTTTAAAAACATTTCTAAAGTCAGCATTCAAGTCCACAACCGCAACCATAACTATAAAGGCCAATACCTAAGTCGAACATCACGCCAGTCCGCGTCCCCCTTCTTCCTCGATCGAACATCACGCCAGTCCGATCCTCCTTCGTCGGCGTTCTTGTACGATCCCCCTCTTCCGACTCGCCCTCTACCCCTGAGCAAACAGCAGAGGCGACCTCCTTGATCACCCACCGTGCACGGAAAAAGAAGGTGGCTTTCCTTGATTAGCGCTACCATCGCCGGTCCACTCAGATCTGAATTTGCGAGGTCGACTAAACTCCTTACCCCGGACTCTACCCCGAAGACGCACTAACCAAGACGAAGAAGAAAACAGGGGAAATAGAGACTTACAAGTGGTAGTCTCCAACGGCAATCGACGACGATGGTGAACTCCAACGATGTCGTTGGCCTCTCCCGCTGGTGTCCTATCCTACGGCGAGTTGAAGCAATCGGTCGGAACACAAGAAGGAAGACAACAAAGAAAAATAAAACAGAACCTTAAGGTTGCTGTGAACAGGGGAACGAAGGCTTCAAGCTTACCGGAAAAACGATTGAGTTTGTCTTGCTCCGGAAGCGCGAAGTCGTCATCGGTCACGCCGATTGAAGACGGGGAATGACGTCAATGAGCCCAATCGCTTGAGCGGAATAACGAGAGGGTAGAGGATTTGATTTGTCGGTGAGCACCAAAAGCGATCAAACGTGAAGAGCTAGAAGTCGACTTTGTCTTAGTATGATATCCGAATGAAAATAAATCCGAACGGATCTGGTTTATAACATCGTTCAGTTACGGGGATCGGATTATGGAAGATAGAAGGATATGGATAAAAGATATGGGATTTGTTAATTTGATAAGATTAAATGATAATGGCTAGAGTTTTCTAGGAGAAATATAGGGGTTTAGTTGCCTAATTAATTAATTATCCCGTCACACTAAGTTGCTTGCAGAATAAGAAATCGATTGATTGTCGACCAAGAAACTCATTTTTCCGGCTTATACAATCTAAACGAATACGGGTACTACAAATACTACCCCCTTAAGAAAGTTTCGGGACGAAACTTTCTTAAGGGGGTAGTATTTGTAATCTTTTATACGAAGGAAAAGATATTCGAGGTTTTCACATGCTCTCTTGTTCTTTCATATTTAATTGTTCTCTATTGAACATCAATATATATATATTACAATATTATAGATAATTAAGTACATGTAAACATGTAGCTATACCTCTAAGACCTATTAGGCCCGTTTGGTATTGATATCCTGATATCAGATATCGATATCGGGTCATATCTTGTGTTTGGTATAGGATGGGAATATATGGATTTATATATCGGTATCGTGTCATATCTTGTGTTTGGTATGAGAGTATATGGATATCGGGCCATATCTTGATATCAAAACAAGGCCAAATACATGATAATTCATATACCCAAAAAAAAGAGGTATGCGAGATATGAGATATGAATGATATCCCATATCCGATACCGATACCGATACCGATACCGATACCGATACCGATACCGATACCGATACCGATACCGATACCGATATTGATACCCGAAACCGATGCCCGATAACGATATCTGATATCGATACCAAACGAGCCCTTAAATAACTCATATCTTGTCTTCAAACATTTAGTCAAACAGTTAAGACTTCATGGTAGTAAAATGAAGTTTCTATTTCGACTGCTACGAGTCGTGCACAAACCAAAAAAAAAACTCATATCTACCAAAAACAAATAACTCATATCTTGAGGGTAGATTTTCACACACTAACCAATACGATGTACTTTAATTATAAGATTATATGAAAAAAAACAATCAAGTACTTTTGTTGAGCCTAATTCTTTAATTACTAGCACAACCATGGGTAAGCAATGATTTATATTGCGATCTTAAGGTTATCTTATGTAACCTCCACATCGCAATTCGAATGTGATGAATACTAACATGTAAGGTTAATTTGTAGGCTACTCGATTTTGATTTGAACCAGATCTTCGTTAGATGAATAGCTTTGATACCGTATTAGAATATGTTGACTTATACAGACACAGTGAAGTCGTGTACATACAAACCAATACACAAATTCAATAAAATCGTATCCTAAACTCAATTGATAAAAAAATAAATAGCATACTAATTTATATACTAATCTATTTAGTCACAACCTTCACATAAGAGATGTATCCAAGGGCGGATTTAGGGGGCGGGCGGGGGCGGTCGCCCCCACATCGGTCTGGAAGAGCGATTAAAGTTACTTAAGAAGCCCGGGTGATAAAAGAAATATTTTATTTCGCCCATAGACGGCCTGTGGCGGTGGCGGTA
The DNA here is from genome assembly GCA_964016875.1 of Fallopia convolvulus. Taxonomy (NCBI): domain Eukaryota; kingdom Viridiplantae; phylum Streptophyta; class Magnoliopsida; order Caryophyllales; family Polygonaceae; genus Fallopia; species Fallopia convolvulus. The sequence continues at coordinate 28,164,439 of OZ024736.1, forward strand.
CTAGAGGAGAAGAGAGGGGGCGGAACTGAGAAAAAACTGAAGGCATCAATGGAGAAGTATTCATGCTACATTGAAATGTCGAAAGGTTGAAGACAATCTGAAATTTTAGTTTCAGGTCAATTATTTTTAAATAAAATAGGCCCATTTGGAAATTTTGGACAATTTGATTTGGGTAGGCACATTTGACATTTTGGCCTAAACTTGAAATTAGGCATGTTCTCTTAGGTTTCCTTGACTAACTGCAGTGCTTCTATGCTCGACAATTGTAGACATCAAATGAGTTGAAAAAGCATGAAAAATAAATTCCTTACTTAAAAAACATGACAACAACAACAACAACATTGACCCAGTTGGTTCCCGATTGAGGCGGGATCTGGGGGGTCAAGATGTATACACCCTTGCCCCGTACAAGGCTGGGAGGGTGTGTCAGGAACAACCCAACAGAGGGGGATGGGGGACCTCGGCCGGGGACAGCCAAGGATTTGGGGGGGAGGGGGGGCCTTGGCCGGGGACAGCCAAGGATAATGATATATATTAAATTCCGAACCCTAGACTAGTGGTGTAGCAAAGTTTGTTGTGTTTTAAAAGTTTATTGTGAATTATTTATCTAACGATTTATTATTTATTTATTGATAGGGTAAGTATTAGGGTTGTCACAAGTACTATTGGGCTCGCCTAGAGCATCTATAGAGATAAGAACTGGTTACTAACCAATTCTAGTGAGAAATAGGTAAACCGCTACCCATGGGATTCAAAACAGTGACCTCGGGGTACTACCCCAAAATCTAAACCGCTAAACCAAATACCCGAAGATATTTATCTAAGGATTTATGGATCATCTTAAAGCATGCAAACTTCAAAGAAAAACACACTACTTTTATGCTTGATGTGCAAAGTCCACCACCTTCCAGTGAATCCTGGACCCGCCCCTGGATGTATCCTCAACAGTTTTATCTCCTTGAGAGGACTGTCGGCGGGATTCAGCATGGCCAATCACACACTCACACCTAAGTCTTGTAAAACCGAATGCAATATGCAAATATTAATGCTCGTACGTTCTTAATGATTTTCAGCAGATGCTTTCTATGTAAGGGGAAAAAAGTTAAAAGAGTATGGGAAGAAAATCAAAGATGGAGAAAGACGGGCAAATAAATAAAAACAATGGCTAGAAATATATATTTTGGAGTGGAATCTTACTATTCATATTGACTTCTAGTTCTAATCGAATTTCTAAGCTTATATACTTCGTATTATTTATGAGCGTGGAAGGCATGCAATATTATACAGTATATCTCCTGATAGCAGTTGAGGAATGTGATGTCGATATAGCATATATGCACGTATATAGTTGTTGGGTTTTAGGGATGCAAACGCAGCGAAAAAATAAAAAAATTCATCCCAAACTTCCTAGGATCAGTATGATAACGTATAATAAATGATTAGATCAGATCGTTACCTTAAACGCGAATCCAAATAGCAAGCTTAAACCTTTCTTTTGATCACCAAAGATCCCCAAGTGTTGCTCTTCTAGCTGTATCCACCCACACAAACGAGATCCTTTTCTCTACTGAAATTTGATTACTATAACACTAACTGATATATGTATACGAGAATTGAGAGTGATTGTTTTCTTTTTATCTTATGAAGAATAAACCAACTTCGGCCGATCTCTTTGCTATATATCACCAGAGATTGGTTTTGATATCTTGTGGAAAAATCAATCTCAACAACATATAATATTATTTTAATAACATGTTAATATTTCTACTTATCCACTTGCCACAAAAGATAAACTCTATCTATTATCTCTTTATTTAGTTTTCTATAACCATAATTAATTAAATTACTTTATAATCAATTATGATTATCTAAGAAAAATAAATATATGTTCTCCATAATATTTTGTAGGTCTAATTATAACTAAGACCCATTAAACCCGGTTCGATAAATCTAGACTCGCTAGCTTGGTTATTGTGCATATACTATCAATTTCCAACTTACACTATTACCAAACTAAATTCATTATCCTATGAACCTTAGGTTCAAAGTAAACTCTCTTTTCAATATTCTTTCGGAATAGTTACTTAATCCCGAAACTATGTCGATTCATTTCTAGTAACTTTAGAAATTTCTAATCAACAACTTTTATAATTTACCATCTATCGTGTTTATGCGTGCGACCCTGTAGGTTTCTATGTTGAAGGTAGTGTTATCCAACACATGTCAAGGTAATCGTCTAACAACAGTTGTTGACCACCCAACAAAACAGAAATGGTTGGGGAACCATATACAACTATGAACTGATTATTGTGTAGTTCGATCTCTTCATCACCAATATCAAGATTAAGTTAGTGCACAATGCGTCACCAGTAAGCTCAATCACTCCCTCGGTTTTGCAAAGATAACTTAGACTCAAAATTCTCTACCATAGCCATGGATTTTAGAGTCACTTATATCTCAACCAAGTGGCCAGAATATTCACTTCTTAATCCAAGAGAGGGATGAATCCTTTCTTGACTTAATCACTATCCTCTCTACACATTGCCTCAAACCTAATAATCGTATTAATTGCAACTCATAAAAGCTACTTTTAACGGCATCAAAGTTAAGACTCCATGTGTAGGACTATGTGACAGTCTCAAGTCATGAGATCACTAACACTCATTCATTTAGAGGAGGAACCAATGACGCTTTAATATATATGTGGTATCCTCTAATTCGGGTCGGTCCAGTAGCTCTACTTATCCTTGAGCACCCATGCAAATGACTTGGAAGAACTATCCCTCGATTCAGTGAGATGAACCTAGAGTCTATTCACATGTTGGTCTGTAATTTCGATACCTCTTCTCGATACTAATCTGACCAAGGATGTTTTAAGAATATAACCTTGTTTGTAAAATTCTCACTGACGATAAATAACTATATCATCAATTCACACAAGACATCATATTCTAAGGATTTTATCAATATTAAATGTTAGCATAAAAACAAAATAAACATGATAAATACTGCCTTTTAAATAAAATGTATCAATGTCATATAAGTAAAACTACTTCCACAAACTTGCATACTATAATAGTATCTTGCATACATCAATGCCAAACTCTAAGTCCTAGACCCCTCACATGAACATCATGTTTCTGTTGAGGTAAGGCGGATCAGCAATGTTTTCATCACTTGAAACTCTCATAGTGCAACATCTCCTCTTTGAATTATTTCTCTGATGATGTGGTACTTCCGAAGTACATGCCTGGATCGCTGGTGAGATCTTGGTTCCTTAGCCTGTGCAACAACTGCATTATTGTCACAGTACAATCTAACTAGACCTTCAATGCTAGGAACCACTCCAAGCTTTGTACTAAAGTTCTTGATCCAAACTGCTTCCTTAGCTGCTTTCGAAGCTGCTATATACTCGGATTATGTCGTAGAGTCAACAACTGTATCTTGTTTGGAACTCGTCCAACAAACAGCTCCCCGTTTAGGCAAAATACATAACCCATTTGCGACTTTAGATCATCTTGTTCTGTTTGAAAACTAGCATCAATATAACCTCTAAACACCAGCTCTTCTTCTGCCCCATAGACCAAAACTTGATATTTGGTTCTTCTCAAATATTTGAGAGTACTCTTAACAGCACTCAAGTGAACTTCACCTGGATCAGACTGATATCTACCCGCCATACTTATTGCATACGACTATACGAGACATCCGGCCGTGTACATGTCATAGTGTACATAATGGACCCAACCGCAAAAGCGTAAGGTACATTACTCATTATGTCTCTCTTGTTGTGTCTTTGGACACATCTGCTTAGAGAGACGTACACCATGTGACAAGGGCAAAAGTCCTCTCTTGGAATCTTGCATCATATATCTATTCAAGATCTTGTCAATGTACGTGCCTTGACTTAGACTAAGTAGCCTTTTAGACCTATATCGGTGTATCTTAATTCCTAAGTTACACCTAGATCCTTCATGGAGAAGCACTTGCACAACCATGCATTGATAGATTCCAAGAATATTAATGGCTTGTCATTACCGATGAGGAGAATATCATCCACATACAAAACTAGAAGCACTAATGTGCTCCCACTAACCTTTTTTATAAACGCAAGGTTCTTCTGAATTTCTAATGAAGCAAAATTCCTTGACTGCATCATCAAATCTCAGATTCCAACTTCAATTCGAGATGCTTGCTTTAATCCATAAATGGATCTCTTCAACTTACAATCCTTATTTGTACTCATAGACGTTTCAAACCATGGAGGTTGTTGTAACACCCCGTCCGGTGAACCGAGTTGCTACTTAGTTGTAGACTACACCTGGGTCTACCAGAACTAGCCCGACAACAAATTCACCGGTACGTATTGGATCTTGCAACAAAGGCACAACGAGAAAAACCAAGAAAACATCCAACTTATCATTTTTAAAACAACTTGATAACCAATGTGAATGCAATCGACTACTAGCATTAAAGCCGACCTACTGGCTACCAACATTAACTTAATATGACTATTAACTACACTCTCCTTGGAACTATCTAGGGACTCAAGACCTTAATTCTCACTAACACACGTCACGTCGAGTTCGAGCATCATCGTCCAATAAGTGATCTCTTGGAACATTTTCCATACAAGGATGTTTACCTAATATTGAAAGTGGAACACATTAGCTAACAATCCCGGTATCGGCCAAACAAGCAATCAAACATGTAGAACAAAACGTAGATTATCAAAATAACGCACTCAGTCATTCATATACATAACAAACTAATATGCACACCAAAACACGTCATATAGTTATATAGACTAGCATATCAAACTCCAAAACAACACTTAATTCCACAATAACAAATAAGCACGAGATTAATCAATGTAATTCTCATGCAACTTATATCATAACAACCAGCAACAATTCCTCCATAATCCAAACCATAATCATTCTCTAGTTCAAGCAACCCAGACCTGCCTTCGAAACATTGTACACGGCTAACGCGCACTTTAAACTCGTTCCCATTTTCTTTCCCATCACCCTTCTTTCCCAATCTAAGCCTCTACTAGAGCACTTGCCAAAACAATCAATTTTTGAAGGTGATCTCCACACGCCGAATGACTATGTCCGGGGTCTCTTCTCCACCAACTTGTCCGTGTCCATAATCACACTCGTAGAGATCAAGTTGCACACAATAAAAATTATTGAAACTATTCCAATAGCTTTTAAATATGAAAATATACTATGGAAGAGTATTCCGCAATAGAGGTCCACACATTCAATTTACTAGTTTAACACATAACATGATCGCAAGCTAAGTAAGTCTAGACGACTTACCTCAATGACAAACGCATAGGAGTTACTTTCTTTTAAAGTAATTTATTTCGATCTCGAAAAACATTCTACCAAGATCTACACGTGAATCGAGAGGTACCAATTCCCTCTTATCCTTCCTCTTCTTTAATCCTAGCTAGTTAAACTAGATCGAGGATTTTCCGAGATATCCAACCTTTCAAATTCCACATCAACGCATAACTATTCATAACTTTTTACATATATATCCAAATTGAAATCTGTAAATTGTCACATACTCTTAAGAGAATTTCTTACCTTAATATGATATCTGAATTTTCCAAAAATTACGAAATCTGCCCAGAACTTTCAGAAATGCGCAGAATTGCCCATGATCACCAATTCTTTGCTAGCCTTCCTTTAACTAGCCTTTCCACCTCCATTCTTTACCTCCACTACATTCAAAAATCCAGCCTACTTTCCTTTCCTTATAAACAACACCTAACCTCCATCTTGTCCTCTTCTCCGCACCAAACTCAAACAAACATCTTCCTTCTCCCCCTCTCCTTTCTGTTACTTAAAGGAGGGAAACCAAAGCAAGAACCCCATGATGGTGACCTTATCTATGTATATGTGGAACAAAGGCCCAAGCTCCTCCAACGTAGCTATATGGACATGGAAACGACGATGAAGAACAACTTTCAAGGTTAACTACTAGCATAAGTTTACAATTGAGCTCGACAAGTATAAGGTGCTTCCCCTCCTAGGATTGTACATGAGAGAGGCCACCAAAGAGATAGAAAGAAGGGAGGGAAAGAAATAGGCTAAAGGAAACCGAGGGACGACGGTAGATGTGTGCAATTCCCAATCCTGATAACCATCCAAAACGATAAGACCGACCGAATAAAGGCATGGACAAATACTTATACATGTGATGGCGGTAGAAAAATGTATCTAGATGAGATCATCATCATGATTTATGTAGGAGGGTTGGCTAAATAGGCTAAATGGATTCCACGTAACGGGCTGACAAAGACTTTACGAGTAAGAAAATTGGTTTCTAATCAAAGAAAAGTCAAATAAAGTGGCTTGTAGATAAGTATGAGATAGAATGTCAAGAAAGTTGGTTTTAATCTTTAAAATGGTCAAATATGGTGGCTTGGTTGTCTTATGTGCTAGTTAACTCATACCACACACATATAACTAAGGACTGACAAAACATATGGGCAATTTGGATTGGAAATATAGGGAAAATAAACAACAATGGCTATCAAGTATTGTAATCCACGAGATAATGAATATCGTGTTGTGATTAAACCGACACCATATGTATACTTATATAAGGTGTTTCATATGCACAATAGGTTCCTATCCTATCATTAATTAATGATCCCTAAGATCATGCAAAGTATACTATTATATACTCGAGATGTGCTTTAAACATTTAGGTGAATTACTTAGCATTCTAACACACCTTATTAACGATCTAACAATTATTATCGTGTAATAATTAAAATAATTATTATGAACAAATAATAATTACCGAAATATATATTTATAGAAGGGATGGTTATTACACCAGTACCCCTTAATAATAGTTTCGTCCTCGAAACTAGGAACAACTAAAGTAGTATATAATAATTCAAGACTTCATACTCAATATCCTCTATATACAAATAAAGGATCTTATCATTCTAGTACCCCCCTTAAAGAACCTTCTGTTCTTTACTCACGAATAAACAACTTAGGAAAATACCTTAGCAGGTCTTGCTCGGTTTTCCAAACTTTGTCCACAATTCTGTTACCATACCTTTGAACTAGAGTATCTATACTAATAGCTCTTTTATAAATCATACTACTTCAAATGATGTCTCAACTCATGCCTATGTCTTCTCATGTAAGCCTTTGGATTGAATCTCATCATCGTTTTATCTTAGAATTTGAGATTCATTTGGAACACATCATCTTAATTGATGGCTATCAACCAACGTATTAGACAAACTATTTTAAATTCCACTTGACGTTCCAACTAGTTGAGCAATCTAGCTCATTAATGCAGAGCATAACTTAGTTTGCTAATTGGTCCAGAAATGGAAAGCAATACTATCTTGTATATTTAATCCACAAGACCTTCTACCACTCTATCCAGATGGTTTACTCCACTTCATTGTCTCAACCCAAGGTTGAAGTTCTTGCAACAACATGAAGACTAATGATATCGAGTAGATAAGTTACTTATGCACCCTTGTTTTGATAAAGGTTTATACGTAGGTATTTCCTTGGGAAGATTCCTTTAATTGGAAGTCTAGATAAAGTCACTCCCAACAATCTCTTGAACTCCTTATCAAAGCTACTGATTTATTAATACTTGTTCTTCGTACTTCATGACTTTTCCTTACCTTAGTCCATGATTGCTAACCCAAACCTTCATATAAATATGCTTCATTCTATTTTTGGCTTGTATTGCCAATCTCATAGTTCAAGATTGATGTATAATATCTTACTTCTACTAACTAGGACACATGAAAATTATCATCTAAAACTAGAGGAAGTGGCAACCAATCTTCAGATTCCCTTAACTTCATCTATCCTTTCTCCCCGGGTTATGGTCACCCAACCACTTACATTCCAATCAAGACATAGGACCTCTAACTAAACATTCCCTTGATGATTTAACTGTACCAACATGTCTTCTCTAGTCATTGCCTCTTACTTCAATTTATCTAGTAAATTGGAGGTATTCCTTACTCCTCTAACCATGTAGGTCATCCAAGAATAACGGTATTTTGATCGTTCCCACCATACCATTCTTCTCATACATCCAATTGAATCACTTCTAGACATATGCATGATTTTCAAACTCTAAAAGTTTGAAATTTCTTTTATTTGTGCTTAGTCATAACTTTCAACAGATTCTTAAGGGTCCAAATCATTTTCCTTTATCAGCACATCACACTATCGGTACTAAGCAATGTGAAATGGTGCATCGTGTCACAAAGCATCTTGCCATTGATGCCAATAATATGTTTTTAAACTTACCTTATCAACACAACCTTCAATCCATCAACTACTTCTTTCCTCTATTCAGAATGAAAGGTGTTGTCCAAGCTCATTTCCTTACCTTCACTCTGACAACATATTCCAACTATTATGAATCTATCATCATTTTTTCCTTCTTCTACTCAGAGATGAAAGGTAGTTAGAGATTTCTAACCAGTCTTCAATGCCTAATTATCTTTACTCATTGACTATTTAGACATTGCTTCCTCAACTTAATTATATCAACTTCAGATATAACCATTCAATAACGTCCTTTCGAGCTTGCATCCTCTTTACTTGTACTTAAAGAGAGAATGAAATATGTCACAAGCCTTTTGTAAAGTTCTCTACCTTAGGTTGTGATCTTGTGATGCTTAAACTTGGACTTATGGTCCCATAAGTTTTCAACTCATGTGACTCATACATCCCGTCTGTTCACCTTAGAACACATTCTGATGCATCATTTGACTTATCACAAGTCTCTTATCTTTGACGAGTCTTTTCTACTCGAATGAACTGACAATTCTAAGTACATAGCTGATCTTGGTATCCTTAAATTCACACTAGGCTTCAATTATTCGTCAAACCGTCTTATTAGGTACTAAAGAATTTTCAAAGCATAACTTCCGATTAACATGTTCCAACATTACTATCTTAGGTGAACAATAGATATACATGAGCTTCAGTAGGCTCGTTCGACCACACACTTCCAAGAGTAAAGGTGCCACCTGACATTGATCAAATTTTTTTAATTCCTTTTCTTAGGTCTCCTAGTTCATCTTCTCTATCTTAAGCTCATAAGATGGATATTTAATCATCTGACCTCTTCACATCAATCCACAATCATTGGTATGGTCCTTAGGGTTCTACGAACAACTATATTGGTTATGGAAATAAGTTTCTCCTTCAACTACTCAAATCTCATCAAGTAAGTCTTGATCCAAATAAACTTTTTGATTTGATACTTAATCTGAGGTTAGACTCTGCTTAAAGACTTCCTCATCCATCATTGGTACTACTGGGTTTACTTGAAACATTAAGCTCCTTCATCCCGTACCTAGAGTTCCCTTCATTCTTTTAGTCGAAAGAACATACCTTAAAATTAGACCTGTCAAAACTTGACCTGACCCGAAAAATCAACCCGACCCGCCCGAAGTTTTTTGGGTTTAAACCCGACCCGAAAATCAATGGGTCAAGAGTAACCCGAACCCGATTGACTCGGAAAAAACTAGGTTGGGCCAACAACCTGTTGGGTTGACCCGGCCAACCCAATAAAGTATTATTTCAATTAAAAATTCAATATTTTATTATAAATTTTGTATAAAATTATTTATTATTATTATTAAGTAATATTTTAAATAGTATAATATTAATTATTTTAATAAATATAAAGATAAAGGTTAACAAAATTGACGATCTTGAACCGTTGGATCAACCCGAACCCGTACCAAACCCATTACAACCCGGTCCATATGAACCCGGAAATTTTACGACCCGACGACATGTGACCCGTTTTGACCCGAACCCGACCCGCCCGACCCATTTGACAGGTCTACTTCAAATACAACATCAATCACTTAAGAGTTGCATTTGATTTCTTACGAATAGCTAGAGTTTCTGAAAGATTTCATAAACTAAGAGTTGCATTTAAGTAGTTAGCACCCATTTTGCAACTACAACAGTAAACTAAGAATAATATTAATACATCAATCTCTCATGTTCTAATCCGATACTTGTTAAAGATCCGATTCACCAACTACTTGAGCATTTCATATGCATTCATTCCATTAAACATTATCGTTATAATCTTATAGTGTCTAAATCTTCTCCCAAATTTAGTTCTCAAGCTATCTTCATCCTTAATTCATAGTCTATGATATCCAAATCATAGATCAACTCAGGATTAACACTTCACTTGAAGATGATCTAATAAATCATCGTTGGAAGAAAACAAGCACATGCACTTGAGAGCATTCTTGTTCATTCTTAATAATTTCTACACCACGACTAAGCCATCCTTCTTCATCATGAATGACATCGAATCTTGCTATGATGACACTTTAGAACATATATATGTTCTTTTATCTATTGCATCTGAGTTATGATCCCCCACTGATCATCATTGCTACATTCCAACCTTCATTGGAGTAAAATCCTTATACCTCGTATAGAAATCATCCTCAATCCTTTCACACCTTGGGAATCCAAAACTCCAATCTCTACTTAATTTTATGAACGATATATCCCAATCAATCAAAATCTTTATCCAATAACTTGATTGATGTCACCGAACTAACAACTTTTCAAATAGGTGGGCATACCTATATAATATTGGGGTTCTCAATACACCCTTAAGGTCATAATCTTATTATATATTCTTGTATTTTCAACATGGATCCTCTTATCTTTCTCCTCTCAAGTAGTCACAAACCTCATTATTACTTGGTTGAAGATGTTTGGGAATTCGTCCCCTACCTAGGGACTCAAGCCCTCAATTCTCACTAAGACACGTCATGTCGAGTTCGAGCATCATCGTCCGATAAGTGATCTCTTAGAACATTTTCCATACAAGGAAGTTTACCTAAAACATTGGAAATGGAACGCATTAGCTAACAATCCCGGTATGGGCCAAACAAGCAAATCAAACATGTAGAACAAAACATAGATTATCAAAATAACACACTCAGTCATTCATATACATAACAAACTAATATGCGCACCAAAACACGTCATATAGTTATATAGACTAGCATATCAATTTCCAAACCAACACTTAATTCCACAATAACAAATAAGTGCGAGATTAATCAATGTAATGCTCATGCAACATATATCATAACAACCAGAAACAATTCCTCCATAATCCAAACCATAATTATTCTCCAGTTCAGGTAACCCAGACCTGCCTTCGAAACATGGTACACGGCTAATGCGCACGCTAAACTCGTGCCCATTTTCTTCCCATCACCCTTCTTTCCCCAGCTAAGCCTCTACTAGAGCACTTGCCAAAACAATCAATTTTTAAAGGTGATCTCCACACGCCGCATGACTATGTCCGGGGTCTCTTCTCCACAGACTTGTTCGTGTCCATAATCACACCCGCAGAGATCAAGTTGCACACAATAAAAATTGAAACTATTCCAATAGCTTTCAAATATGAAAATGTACTATGGAAGAGTATTCGCAAATAGAGGTCCACACATTAATTTACTAGTTTAACACATAACATGATCGCAAGCAAAGTAAGTCTAGACGACTTACCTCAATGACAAACGCATAGGAGTTAATTTGTTTTAAAGTAATTTATTTCGATCTCGACAACGTTTGACCAAGATCTACACGGTGAAAAAGTTTCATCATAGTCAATTCCATAACGTTGAGTGAAACCTATTGCAACCAACCTTGCTTTATAGGTACTAATATTATCATCCATGTATGTCTTCTTTTTAAAAATCCACTTGCACCCAACAGGTTTAACCCCAATTGGTGCATCTACCAACTCCCATACTTTGTTGGTGTACATGGAGTCCATTTCAGAATTCATGGCATCTAGTCATTTCTCGGAATCTGGTGAAGCTAAAGCTTCCTTGTAGGTTGAAGGTTCATCGTCATTCTCTTTGAGCAAAACTTCACCATGCTCATTAACGATAAGACTCATTCTCTTTGGTTCCTTTCGCACTCTTGAGAACCTACGTAACTCTTGCATTTCTACAATCTCATGTTCTGGCTGGGATGGCCTAATCAATTTCTCTTGTTCCAACTCATTTGTTGAATCTTGAATTTCCTCAAGACTTACCTTACTCCCACTACTATCTTTAGAGATGAACTCTCTTTCCTAGAAGGTAGCATACCGAGCAACAATAACCTTGTGCTCATTGGGAATGTAAAAGTAATATCATTTAGTTTCCTTAGGATATCCAACAAAAATGCATTTAACAGACTTGGTTGCAAGCTTATCTGAGTATGTACTCTTCACATAAGCTTCACGACCCCATACTTTGAGATAAGACATATTAGGCTTGTGACCTCGCCAAATCTCATATGGTGTCTTATCAACTGCCTTAGTTGGAACATGGTTAAGTGTGTGGATTGATGTTTCCAAAGCGTAACCCCAAAATGCCAATGGAAGACTTGCATGACTCATCATTGATCTTACCATATCTAAAAGAGTGTGATTTCTCCTTTATGAAACTCCATTCCATTCCGGTGTTCCAGGAGAAGTTAGTTGTGGAACTATTCCACACTCCTTAAGGTAATCAATAAACTCTTGGCTTTATTATTCACCACCTCAATCCGATCGAAGAGCCTTTATTTTCTTCCCAAGTTGATTCTCTACCTCGTTTTTGAACTCTTTGAATTTTTCAAAGGTCTCTGACTTGTTCCTCATTAACTAAACATATCCATATCTACTTAAATCATTTGTGAACATCACGAAGTAAGAATAGCCACCTCTAGCTTGAATCGATAAAGGTCCACACACATCATTGTGTATGGGCTCTAACAACCCTCCAACTCTCTTACCTTTCTTGTAAACACGCTTCACATCTATCTATGGATTCAAATTCAAAAGAATCCAAATATCCTTCAGAATGAAGTTTAGTGATGTGTTTCTCATTTACGTGACCAAGTCTACAATGCCATAAATAGGTTGCATTCGAGTCATCCTTTTTCTGTTTCTTTTTAGTGATGCATGATACTGGCTTTTCTAAGTTCAAAAGATATAAACCATTATATAATATTCCATTACCATAGAACAAACCATTCAAGTAAAATGAAAAAGTTAGATTTCCATACTCAAATGTAAAACCTTCAATATCCAAAACCGGAACTGAAATACTGTACTTGGTAGAACTAGGAACATAATAATAATTGTTCAAATTTAAAACTAATCCACTTGGCAAAGTGATAGAATAAGTCCCGATAGTTAAAGCAACAATCTTTGCTCCATTAACACCTTGTATATCCACCTCGCCTTTGGAAAGCCTTCTGCACTTAGTCCCTGCAAATTCACACAAATGTGAGAAAAACAGGCGGTATCCAATACCCATGAAGTAGAAACAGACATACTGCACTCAACTAAGATACTTGAAGGTCCAACATCCTTGTTTTTCTTCGCTAAGAAGATTGTGCAATTTCTCTTCCAATGTGTGTCGCAATGTCAAGGTTCCATAGTTGTTACTTGCCATGATATATACATCAACAATGCACAGAAGATAAATAAGCATAATATAATAAATACTTTAAATAAAAGGACTTTTATAACAATTTGAAACTCCCACTATTTATTCAAAATCAATAGCCCTCACTAATGATCTCGGAGAATTTTGTTGCTTAAATTCTCTAGCGGGACTGAAACCCCAACTCGTCTAGTTTGCACACAACTTTGGCTGTACCTACAAACTAGATTCATTAGCTAGGCCTTTAATTTTGCCAATTGCAATTCTATACAATTTTCAGTATTTGTCGGATGGCTCTCTCACCTATAAATCAAATCCATGAAATATATATCCAACACTTGTTCCTTGAAATACTTAACCTTAGCTTTGGATAACAAGTTAAAAGTTCAAGTTAAGTCGATCCATTAACTTAATCAAGAAAAACTATAGACATTCAAATATGGGCCCACAATGGAGTTGTACCGACCCAAATAAGAACTCTATCTATTACCTTAACTAATTAATGGAGAGATTTACACACTTGACTTAATTTTAACGAGAGTTTTACTTTGCACAAATTCTTATCTCACCAAATATTTATATACTATATCATTTACATTGATAAAAACAAACAGAATTTGAATTATATACATGCTTAACCATAATAATGTAATGACATATATATTGTTATATAGCATGCAATTAGGTACGTACAACCATATATAAACACACATGATATATACGGTAGCAGATTACGATAATCATAACTATGATCGCATACAAATAAGAAAATCTTAAACTATGTATAATCATGAATTACAAAATCAATTTTGTGTCTTCTAGGATCCAATCTAAAGACGATCAAAAAATATATATGGTAGAGCAATACAAAATTGAACTTTGATCCAAAATAACGCACATGCATGAAATTAATCACTAGCATATATATGGATTTAATCAATTAAGTTAATGAAACTAGATCATATATAAATCGTATAGATTCATGCTTGATGCTCGTATATACTAGATAACCATAACTAATTATCAATATACGCATACAAGTACTCTAGATATCGTAAAACTGATCAAATACTCTATTGAACAAGTTTTCTACGTATATAATCATACATGGCTCTGATATCACTGTTGGGTTCTAAGGATGCAAACGCAACGGAAAAACACAAACTTTCATCCAAACTTTCTAGGATCAGTATGATTACGTAGAATAAATAATTAGATCAAATTGTTATCTCAAATGCGAATCCAAATAGCAAGTTCAAACCTTTCTTTTGATCACCAAAGAGCCCCAAGTGTTGCTCCTCTAGAGGTATCCACACACACACAAATTGGATCCTTTTCTATACCGGAATTTGCTTGCTATAACACTAACCGATATATGTATACGAGAATTGAGAGTGATTGTTTTCTTTTTATCTTATGAAAAACAAACCAACTTCGACCGATCTCTTTGGTATATATCACCAGAGATTGGTTTTAATATCTTGTGGAAAAATCAATCTCAACAATATATAATATTATTTTAATAACATATGAAAATTTCTACTTATTCACTTGCCACAAAAGATAAACTCTATCTATTATCACTTTATTTAATTTTCTAAAATCATAATTAATTAAATTACTTTATAATCAATTATGATTATCTAAGAAAAATAAATATATGTTCTCCATAATATTTTATAGGTCTAATTATAACTAAGACCCATTAAACTCGGTTCGATAAATCTAGACTCGCTAGCTTGGTTATTGTGCATATACTATCAATAAGTACGCAAGACCACCAACTCAAATGGCTTTGGATAATATCCATGTTGTTTGTTCCTCTTAAGGTATGTTTTTGGGACCTTCAAAAGAAAAGTTTTTTGGAGCTTGAACTTAATATATCCAAAAGTCGGGCAAACGATTTGTAAAATATTACAGATCTTGTTGTTCTCGCCCAATTTTTTCCTGTATTACTTTTGCAAAAATCATTGAGATCTCGATAACATTGTTCTTGTTTCAAATGAATATTCTCACCTCTCATTTTCCTTTGTAAGTGAGATGAATTGCGCCCATGTAACACTAATAACGATTCATATTGATAATTGTATGTAGACTAGCTAGGGCCTAGAATGCAAGATGTTCCACTAACTAGTATATCACTAGAGCCTTCGACTTCCCCTGCCCTTCTATTTTGATCTTAAACTAAATACCCAACCTTAATACTTTCAACTTTGCCATACCTACTTTTTCTGATTGCAGGAAAACATTCATATATAATCGGTCTTTTTGAGTGGCCTACAACGTGCAGAAACAGCTAAAGCACAAAAAATGCAAGAGCATTGAAACTAGATGACCAAATCGCCAAGCGAAAGAGTCAGGCACAACGAATGGTTTTCTATTTAAGACATTCAATTTAGCCATGCAATGAAGAGGGGCCTACAACATTAAAAAATGCCATGAATATTGGGATTAAACTCAGTTTGGTAATTAGATCTACTCATTAATTTTATTTATGGATGTTATGTAACTATTCTCTTAAGTAGTTATTGGCAGTTGATAATATATTTCTAATATATATGTGTGTTTGTTGTGGGTTTGTAACAGGGCTCGGGGCGAAGGTATTATTCTGGAGTTGTAACGGAGGGGCAAAGTTACTACCTCCTGTGAAACACACATAAAGCAAGTTGTGTCTTGATTGTAAAACAGAGTGTAGAGATCACACATGTATAAATACCATTTACATGTGCTTGATAGGATAATTCTCCGTATAGTGTTCATGTGATTTTGTGTTGATTGATTTCTGGTTTAAGTGAAATTAACAATTGGTATCAGAGCCCGAAATAAAGATCTTGTAGAACCCCGAAATCGGTGAAGGATGTTGAGCACTATGGAGAAGATAAGACGTGAAATGAAAGATAGAAGAAAGGAATTGATGGAAGCGGGAAGGCCGGAGACTCTACATAGAAATCCCACACACTTGCTATCAGTGATATGGAAGAACGACGATTGACTCACCGGAGTTACAGTGGCGATTGGTGCTGATGTGCTGACACGAAGAAGATGATGATTGGCAGGCATAATAGAGGAGTTAACGAGAAAAAAGAAGAATAAGAGTGTAGGCACGATTCTTATCGGTGAGATTGGCTCTTGACACAGGAAGAACAATCGCAGGTTAGGGGGCTGCTCGTGGTTTGCAGCGTTCAAAGGATGGAAAGAAGTGGGGTTCCCGCAAAAAGAAGAACGCAACAAAAGGTGAAAAAAAAGGCGAAAAAAGAAGAAAAAAAATTAAAATAGAATGATAATGATATTGAATTGTTGAAGGTGGTTGGAATTGTTGAAGGATTATGATATTAAATTGCTATATCATCCAGGTAAAGCCAATGTGGTGGCAGACGCTCCAATTAAGAAAATTGCTCAAGAAACTATAGTAGCGATGTTAATAGTTCAACCAAAGCTGCAACAAGAGTTGATTCAAATAAAAATTGAAATTTGGTTTGAAAGACAACAAGGTTGTTTGAATACCTTGGAAATTCAAGCTACTCTGCTAGATTAAATCAGGGAGAAACAAGCAGAAGATGTTATTTTGATTAAGATTAGTGGAGAAGTGCAAGAAGGCAAGACATTGGGATTTATTATTCAAGATGATTGATCTTTGTGGTTTCGGGATAAGATCTGTCTACCTGCAATTAAAGACTTAAGGAAGATGATTTTGAAGGAAGCTCATTCATCTGCATATTCCCTTCACCCAGGTTCTAGTAAGATGTTTAAAGATCTAGGTCGGAATTTCCGGTGGCCGAACATGAAGAATGATGTGGCAAAATTTGTGGCTAGATGCTTAGTATGCCAAAAAGTGAAGATTGAACATAGAAGACCAGGATGAATATTACAACCACTTCCAGTTGCTAAGTGAAAATGGGAAGACATTGCCATGGACTTCGTTACAGGGTTGCCTAAGACACAAGGGCATAAAGATGCTATTTGGGTTGTTATTGATCGACTCACAAAGATTGCACATTTTATAGCAATCAAGACAACATGGGAAGTTCAACAGTTGGCCAAAAGTCTTTATTCATGAAATTGTTCGTCCACATGGTACTCATAAAACTATAATTTCTGATTGAGATGGAAGGTTTATGTCGAGATTCTGGAAAATTTTGCATAAGGTTTTGGGAACTGAATTATGTTTCAACACTGCTTTCCATCCTCAAACTAACGGGCAATCTGAGAGAACAATTCAAACTCTTGAGGATATGCTCCGTGCTTGTGTTCTTGATCACACCATAAGTTGGGCTACCAGCTTAAGCTTGATAGAATTCACTTATAACAATAGCTGGCATTCTACGATTAAGATGGAACCATTTGAGGCTCTTTATGGTTGTAAATGTCGATCCCCGATATGTTGGGATGAAGGTGTTGATAAGATTCTTCTCGGACATGAGTTGATTGAGAAGACTGCAAATGATATAGCATTGATCAGGCAGAGAATGTTAACATCTCAGAGTCGTCAAAAGTCTTATGCTGACTTGAAAAGAAGAGATATTGAGTTTGCAATCGATGACAAAGTTTTTGTGAGAGTATCACCATCCAAAGGAGTATTTCGTTCTGGTAAACGAGGAAAGCTCAATCCTCGATATGTGAGACCCTTTGAGATTCTGGAAAGAGTTGGTAAGTTAGCTTATCGACTTGCCTTACCTCCGACAACACATCCTATACATGATGCTTTTCATGTGTCTTTATTAAGACAATATGTGACGGATGAATCTCATATACTCAGCTTTGATGATATTGAAGTTCAATCAAATGGTACTTATAAGGAGAGAATAATCAAAATCCTGGAACGTCGTGTGAAGATGCTTCGCAATAAGGAAATACCTTTAGTAAGGATTTTATGGTCCAAGAATGGAAAAGAAGAAACTTCATGGTAAACTGAAGAGGAAATGTGCAAAAAATTTCCTGAGTTATTCCAGTAATTTGTATAGTGTTAAATCCCTTAAGGGGGTACTCCTTTTGAGTTTTATCCTTGTAAAGTAAAGTTTAGTTGGATTTTAAACTTTCTTTCTATCTTGAGTACGTACCCAATTTTGCTAGTTTCGAGGACGAAACTATTTTTAAGAGGGTACTAATGTAATAACCGCTTTTTATATTAAAAGGGTATTACGTTTTGTCATGGGTGATTAGTATATGAAGAAAATTACACATAATTTAATTCCGATATTAATGGATTAAACTTGCAAAATGGAGATTTATTTGTTAATAAATGACAAGTTTATTTCTTTTTAACAAGAAGTGGGAATGTCACTCATGAGTTAGCATTTTTTTACAAGGAGCCTTTTCACTAGGGTAAATTGTATTTTGACTATACGGGAAACTAATTTACTTTTATATTACTTTTAATTTCTCTTTTCTTTCTCATCGGTTTGCTTCCTCTATTCCGGATGAATATCGACAGCCCTTCCTTCGACTAAGTCTGATCGGGAATCAAGGTCGGGCGCCGCCATCGTCATGCTCACGTTGTGGACGCCACCCAGCAAGGCTAGGAGTAGTTGTTCGCGCTGGTTTCGGTCATCGCCTGTCACCTATATGGATCCTCTATTTAGATGCGTTCAATTTGTGCCAATTGTACACTCTTGTGGCCTTTGATCGGGCCGGATTCAAAGAGCGAGGAGGATGAGGAGGATTACTAAAAACCATAATTAGGAGAGTTGAGAGTTGGGGTTGGGAAGAAGGAATCGATTTCAGCTATCAAAACCAAACTCCTTTGTTTTTCGACCTAAATCCATTCGAGATTTCAAACTCTCCCTCGTTTCTCCACCAAAATTGTCGATTCAGAGCCCAATATTACCATGTTAATGTCCTCTACGAAATCCCTTTAAGATTTGAAAGTATTTGATCAAGAATCGGGCTCAAAAAGGGCGTCTTTCGAATCGGGACTGAAATTCCCAAATTTGGGCAAGTTGCAACAAACTATTTTGGAGGGCTTCGTATGCCGTACTCCGACCACCAACACTTCCAGAACTACCAACAGTTGGAAGGGGAGTTTTCCGGCTGTCGTTTACGCCCCAAGGCACCCATTGTACGCCTCTGAAC
The DNA here is from genome assembly GCA_964016875.1 of Fallopia convolvulus. Lineage (NCBI taxonomy): Eukaryota > Viridiplantae > Streptophyta > Magnoliopsida > Caryophyllales > Polygonaceae > Fallopia > Fallopia convolvulus. Next base: position 28,184,006 of record OZ024736.1, read on the forward strand.
AGGCCTTCGTGACCAGCCTTTTTACTGAACTTTTGAGGGTAAAAATCCTTACCAAGTGCCTCGTTTTGTGTGCAGCAGGTTTGGGATACTATTTTAGATTAACCATTAAGGTTATAATCTTTCCTCTTATTATACAACATTGGTTATTTGAATAGATCGAGGTTTAGAAGGAAATAACCTCCCACTTCTCCTAGAGGAATCTCATAAGAAATAAGGCAAGTGGACGGTTCTCTCTTGCTTTATTGTTATTAAATGAGAAATTGAATTTCTTTTTATATTTATGTTGGGAACAACTTGTGTGATTAATAAAATACGATAGGTTGTTGTTTTATTAGAAGTAGTGACCATAGTGTTATTTATTCAGTTTCGCGCTAGAACTGGATGTAGGTCCGTTGTGTGTGACCTTGTATGATTAGTTGTCTCATTTTGAGACATTGCTATGAAATAAGTTAGTCTAGGGGTAGGAGCCGAGTCTCAGAGGACCTCTTTATAACACAGTTTGTATTGGGGGTGTAGTTCGCTAACGTATCCCAATGTTCGAGTCATGACTCACACCTCACTCTACGTTGGAGGAGGGCATTTGTGCACTCTAGCTAAGTGCAATTGGAGTCTGGTTATTGGTCAGTGATCATGGATAAAATAGGCTCTCTCATCTTGGTAATACCGGAATACAAATAATTTATCGGCAGTAGTTTAGGCCGATTAGAAGTTACCAACCTAATTGTGATAAAGTTTTGAAATTTAAATAAGATAAGTGCATTAGGCACATTAATATAGTCGAATGGTTAGTCCATTTGATAACCATTCTCACTCCAGATTGAAAATGATTTTAATCAATGTTGATTGAGTCATTGTGATTAATCGTTGGAGGTTTTCGTCTCAAAATTTTGAGTGATTATTTTAAGTTCCCAACAAGTTGTTCATATTTCTTTGCGGAACCGCAAATTGTGGTATCCTACTTTCTGAGTAAACATGTCTCATTTCTCCACTTGCTTAGTCTTTCATTAGACTAACCCGACTGTTTTATTCTTTTGCATAATCGGTTGGTGCCCACAGTCTGTTTATGACGCATCAGCTACTAGAGAAGTTAATCACATGAGTGAAGGCTAACCAAGAAGTTAAGAAGGTCAAGAAGTTTTAAAGGTGGTTGCTTGAAGATGAATAAGTTTTTGGGGAGAGAGTGACTTGACAGCTACATACAACATCAACAAACTTCCATCAAAGTTTCTCAAGGACAAGAGTCCATATGAACTTCTTTATCACAAAAGTCCCAATTATAACCACATCATAAGTTTTATTTTGTTTATGTTTGGCCTCCACCTTAAAACAAGGCAAAGATAAGTTCCAAGCTAAAGCCTCACCTTGTCTTTTCCTTGGTTACCCATTTGGGAAGAGAGCATACGAGCTTTACAACCTTGAGACCAAGCAAGACTTCTACTCTCGTGATGTTGTATCTCATGAGAGTATTTTTCCTTTTCATGATCCCTCATTTAAAGAATACACGCCAACTAACCTTTCCCTACTACAACACTAATCATTGATGATGATATTGTGGAAGCTCCAACTCCAGCACCTTTAGAGCCAACATCACTCAGTGAAAGAGAGTAGGAACTTGTCCTTAATTAGGAGATCCACAAGAGCACATGTGCCACCTGCTTATCTGTTAGATTATGTATGCACTACCATACATGACAATCATCAATTCCGTAGTCCCGCTCTCACATCAAACATTTCCTTATCTCATGGCTCTAAGGTCTCATACTCATCCAAAAATTGAGCCATTTAGCTATGAGCAAGCATGCAATTTTGATGTATGGAGAGAAACCAGACAGATGAGTTTTGAGCATTGAATTCTAATGACACTTGTGAGATTGTTGATATACCAGAGGGAAGGAAAGCAAACACTTGCAAGTGAATGTACAAGATCAAGAGAAGGTTAGATGGAAGCATTGGAAGAAATGAGGCTACATTGGTTGTCAAAGGCTTGCTCAAAGGGAGGGCATAGGCTATATAGAAACATTCTTGCCACTCATAAAGATGACAATAGTGAGAGCTTTGATCTCAATTGCTTTGAAGAAATATTGGCAAATTTCACAATCAGATCTGAATAATGCATTTTTACATGGAGAATTGCATGATGAGGTTTACATGAAGTACCATCAAGCCTTACAGCTGACAAGCCAAATCAAGTGTGCAAACTTAAGAAATCCTTAAATGGATTAAAACAAGCAACACAACAATGGTATTCCAAGTTATCATCCTATTTGCGATTAAAAGGTTTTTCCCAATCCATGAATGACTATACACTATTCTCAAAGAAGACAGATCATTCTATGGTATTTGTGGCGCAACGTAGTGATAGAAATTGATACCGCTTTAATTATTAGTAATAGATAGATAATAATAAATGACACATAATTTTTAATATTAATTACCAAACTAAACTCAGTTTTTTTCTTTTTTTCTTGAATTTGGGCACTACATAGAAGTCCAAACAAAAACATCATCCTACTACATGAAATATTTGCCGCTTGAGTAGATGTGCGAAGGCAAACCAAATTTCTTATTGAGTCATGAGCCACACGGCCTGCGAATTAGAGAATTTGGGCCAAGCCCACACGATCGAAATCGCAGAAGTCATAGATCGGACGGCTGAGAATACGTGACGAACTATCACACAAAAAACTTGAAAGACTTAAAACCCTAATTTAAAGTCTCTTCTCTGCTTCTTTCTCCTCCGTTGTTCCGGCTGTGACTCTTCGCGCTCAGGACATTCGAGCATCGGTGAAAATGGTTAGCTCCTTCTCATCTCTTGGCTGCTGTATTTATCTATAATCGTTCGAATTCGGTCTAATCCAACGTCGTTCGGTTGTTGTTTAGCCTTTTACGAGGTACGTGGAGATCGGGAGGGTTGCTCTCATCAACTATGGTAAAGAGTACGGCAGGCTCGTCGTCATTGTCGACGTAATCGACCAGAACAGGGTGCGTATTACTCTTAACGTGTGTGATTCCTGAACAATGTTGATAAAAGCGTAGCGAAAGAAGTTTAATTTGATACCGAATCGAAGCTTCATCTTTTCTAATTTGATTGCGGCGTGTTTTTGGCTTTGCTTTTTCTGGATATTGATATAGACTTCGAACTTCATTTCTTTATACCTTCATTTGCCGATGCTTCTGTGATTATGAGTTCAATTGCAATATTAATGTGATTTTCCTCTATCGTCTCATGTAGCATGTGACTTTTGTTTAGATTTTTTAACTGCATCTGGATCGCTTCACATGCTCAGATGCTTAAGCTCAATGTGCTGTTTCTTTGTACTTTGAAATTTGAATGGAGTTGGAAATATGTAATTGATTTTATGCCTTCCTGCTGAAAAGGATTTTATAGACATTCTTTCTTTTCTCTCCTTTTGTATACGTGTAGCTTTTTTTTGTCTGTTAATTGTAGAAGCCCATGTCTAAGGAATAGAGATCCGGCGGTAGGAGAATAGAGTAGCTCATAGAGCGAAAATCCCTGACAAAATGCCCCATTGTTTGATTTTGTTTTCAAATATCAGGTTGTGGAGGTATTTGGTAGTTTTTATTAGTATACTTTGGCATTGCTTCCTCTTTCAGCTTCAAGTGGCTCATTTTTTTAATGGAAACAAAATCTATGAGGCCAACATTTTAAAGTTGGAGTATATGAGTATATCCATGGTGTTCATTTTCTCTTTTCCATGAGATCTGTGTATCCCCTATATTGATAGTTTAACTTTCTTGCAGGCACTTGTTGATGCACCTGACATGGTGAGGTGCCAAATGAACTTCAAGAGGCTCACACTTACTGACATCAAGGTTGAGATCCCCAGAGTACCAAAGAAGAAGACACTCATTGAGGCTATGGAGGCTGCAGGTCAGAATACTTATCTTCGTCTTAATTTTGCAGTGGAAATTCATCAAATAGATTTGTAGTGTTGTTGGTATTAAACATGGTTTATGTGTATAACTATGGCAGATGTGAAGAACAAGTGGGAGAACAGCTCTTGGGGAAGGAAGTTGATTGTCCAGAAGAAGAGAGCTTCACTCAATGATTTCGATAGGTTCAAGATCATGTTGGCCAAGATCAAGGTTTGTATCTTGATATGATTCATTGTTCATAGTTATTCTTTAGCTTATTTATTTTGTCTGAGTGTAATTTTAGTTTAAGGTTTGAATTTATACGATTTTGCTGCTTCCTTTACAAATCTATGGAAAGGTTCTCAGTGATTTTGTGGTAGAGCCTTGCTAATATTATGGTTTTGTGTGCTGCAGAAAGCTGGATTGGTTAGGCAGGAGCTTGCAAAGTTGAAAAAAGCTAGTGCTTAAGGAGACCAGTTTTCATGAATTTTCAATTTTGTAATGTTGGTTTCAAGTTTGTGCTTTTGGATTACTATCTTGTGTTACAACTTAGAAAAATGAATCGATGGTTGAGCAGGGAAATGCGCTTTATTAGATTTCCTTTCTTCTATGGTGAATTATATTTGCGCATAAATTCAAGATGCTGTTCTTTTTTGGCTTTAAAAGATGGTTCGCTTTTGCATTATTGCGTAGTATTATTGTTCATGAGTTTCTACTGGTTTGAATGGTTGATTTGTTTGTGAAAAAAAAAGAACGATGCTTCTATGTAGGTCAACTGAACTTGCACCACGTTATTGAACTGGTGTGCAAAACTGTTGATTTCTGCAGGAAATGCTTGTGTTTCCAAAGGCTTTTCGTGAGAGGGGACTTAGCAGTACATTTTTGTATGAAAAATAAGGTGATTCAAGGCAAGAGTAAATTTGATCATAATATTAACATAGACTAGGTTTGGTTCCTTTTCGTTTACATTTTCGTAGTGGAAAACCAAACGAGCCGTGAATGAATGGTATGTAACACATTCTCAAATACGGTCTTTCTAATCTATGCCCTATTTACATAGGAACTAAACAAATAAACTAATTGTAAAAAAAAATTTAAATCTCTAAATAAATAAGATGATTATCCTATGCCCTGTTAGAAAATCCGTCTCAAATACTATGGTCAATCATTAACTTTTGGAGAGGAAAGCCTTTGGGAATACGAACATCAAATTTGCAGTTACAAATCCAGAATCGAAAGTCTGATGGACCCGAGATGCGTTTAAAAAAATAATATTCAAAATTCAATTTTCGTTCTATGTCGGACTTCAGCATTACATCTTACTGTTACAAACTGATTCACCAAATTGCTGAATTACATTTCTCTATGCCCAGAACATTTCAAAAGGGAAAATCGCGAAGAATGCAGCCTACACAGAGACCTTGTCTATCATAACTACCCAACTAACAGAAAGCATAAACGCAGGAAAGAAGAGTGTTCTACAAATTTGAAATTGGTTAACATGATTGGATTCCAGGAATTGCTTTAAATTCCCAGAACAAGTGATATCAAACATACAATGGGAAATGGCGTTCCAAGATTCTTCTTCTTCTCACTCAGAATCCCTAAAGCTCCCACTCGTAAGCCACTTCTTCTTCTGGACAATGAATACGACTTCGTCCCCATCGTTTTCTGAATCTGAACTCGAGTCTGAAGTGGCCACTGCATGCCAGCGCATTGCCTTTAAATACTTCTTAACAAAATCTACAACTGCTTGCCTGTCTCTTATGATGATAAAACCGGTGGGCCTGAGAATCCTGTCCATTTCTAGAAGCAGATCCTGAGGACTGCAACCCTTCTTCTCTATATCAGAGATAATGTTCCAGGCATGGAGAAGATCGTACGTGCGTGGATACGTTGAGTAGGCTTCACACCTGGTCAAGTAAGAGAAACATGATTATACTAAACACACTATTTGTAAACTAGTATTTATAACTAAAATGTGATTATAATGTCTAGTACCATTCAAAATTGGTTGAATTGATTTTTTTTAATTACTTTACCTCAAAACCAATTTGGAAACAAATCGGGCAATCACGGAGTAATAAAATATTTTTTTTGTGAAGGCAAATACAATAATGTCAAATGAGGTAGTTATAGCATACCAATTGTGAGTAGAGCCAATGAGACCTCTGTCGTATACCACTTTAAGTGTCTTTGGTCCATCCTCAGGAACAACATTCATTACCCAGACATCCTTGTCTTTCAAAGCTGCTGCAAAGGACCCCAAATTTGCTTTCATGTCCATCAAGTTTCTCAGTGAGTCAGACTGGACTTTTGGACTCAGCAGATTCAAGTAAGTCTCAACCCTCCGTCTCCAAAGTTCCTGTAAACCATGCAATGTATGTGATGGTTTGTAGAGTGCAAGGACAAGTGGATAACTGAACAAACTCGGGTGAATTAGAGATACAAAACAAAGGAATATGTACCGTGTCCTTGTGAAACATGTCATTTGAGTAGCCAAAATCAGCAAGTCGAGGGGGAGGAGAAGTCAATCTAGCAGGCCATGGAGCTAATCCACTTCCTCCAGCTTTATGGTCATCTGAGAGTACCCGCAATAGAAGGTTCAGCCAAAAAACACTAAGCACTAAACTCCAAAATCTATCCCAAAACAATAATTTAAGCATGAACTGATACTTAAATTGTGAAATAAGTATAGACATCTAAACCCTTTTCTTAGAATGACGTAAAAAAAAGTGCTTGAAAATAATTGCAATAAGGTGTTGCATACATAACTATAAACTTACGTTCAGAGTAAGGGGAGATACACGCTTCCATGTTTACACCCCAGACAGAATCTGGGTCATCATCTGATTTGCACAGAGGAGGTTGGGTACCCGGTGGCCTTTGCTGATAGCAGTCGTTAGTCAAAGGCTTCTGCCAGACAACAGTTTGATTTCTTTTAGAAGCTATTCTCCAGCACATACGCTCCACAAGAGCACTCATTTCCTTCCATATTCTAAGATCCTCTTCATCCTGTGCATAAGCTTCAGGAGACGAGTAGGCAAAATAACCACCAGGTCTAAGCACCCGATCCAACTCAAGTAGAAGGATGCCATTCCTTTGAAGCCAGTCGATTCTACAACGAGAACAATGAGCAAATTCAAAGGACCTGCTTGGATATGGTAGCCTCTTTGTCCCTAAAACACCTAGATAAGCAGGAATCCCTCTCTCCAAAGCAAACTGGATCTGATTTTGGTGAACATCATTTGGAGCCAAGGACATTGCTATGATGTTTGATGAAAGAAGGTATCCTCCAAAACTTGCAACACCACAGCCAACATCGAGAACCGTCCTTAACCTTCCTTCATTGTTTAAGTTGTCGTTCGAGAAGTTAAGCATCTGCAGTCCAAAAATTTTTCAAATAAAGATGCCGACTTGAAGATATGCAGTAAATTAACAAAATGGGCTCCATATAAAATACATTTAAAAGATCCACTTGCAGTATATCAGTAATAGTAGAATCCAAAAGAAAGTCTTGAGTAAATTGCATCCTGAATTGGCATAGTAAAGAAGAAACTTTGATGAATTTGCTACTTCAAATTAGTTTGAATTCAAAACCAGAAATTAACAGTGGTTTCCTTTCAGTTGGATCATGGAAGCGATATTCTGGATGAGACCTCACAAAAGCATTACAATAAAAGAATGCTGAGAGCTTGCAATAAAACTATATGATGTAAAAGATTCATGCTGAAATGTTTCCACAAGGGGATAAAAAAATATTGCAATCTCACATTTGCAATTGAAGCTATATACTTGTCAGCTCCATAGTGAAAATGGGTACCTCCTCCAGGGAACACTATTTTTTCGCCTTTCACAACCATCCAGTTCTGATCAGATTTCTCATGGGCAAGGTGAGTGTGGGGGATATTTGCCTTCCATACTTCATCTCTGCTATTTGGCCACTTGATGGGGACCTAATCAATGCAAAGAAATGAACTTAACTATATAGTTTTCAAACAGAAACAAAGAAAGCTACCAATGTATAGTTGTAGTTCTTGACCTAAGATAAACAATAATTATTGATTGCATCACCTTGTAACCACCAGGTGGAGGAATCAAACAGTTGTATCGCCTCTCTTGAGGGGGACAATGCCTTTCATAGTGTTCCATCAAAGACAAATCCAACTTCAATCTCATTTGATATATAAGGTGCCTATCTAAGCAAGGAATCAATTCTGAATGCCGATCATCACAAACCTTCAAAAAAATTCAAATGACAAAAATTAGTCAAAATACGAAATTTAAAAAGCTGATGCAATATGCATATAGATAACCACAGCATGTCATCACATAAATGAATAGACTTGTGCATGTATTGCTTCTGAAATAAGCAGCACTGTTGCAGTCGGCTTTCCCAAAAGAAAAACTTACTGGAAAGCTCTTGGGTACAACGGCATCCTCTCCATCCTCCAAAGCAGATTTCAAGGTTTCTTCCCCTTCATCATCTCCACCGAATCCCAGCTTTCTCAAGGATCTACTGCCATATTCTAGAGCTGCTGCGCCACTACTTTGAGAGCCAAAAATTGATCCACTGTACACATATATGAAGCCAAATAAGATTGCAGCAACAACTAGAGTAGGGACCAAGCGCTTCTTTTTCCCTCCATCTGATCTCCCCCTCATTTTCCAATTTTGACAAAAGAATTCCTCAAGCAGATTCTTCTGATATAGCTTAGAGATTGATCAAAGCGTCAGGATGATAACCCTCTCAAATGAAATTTCATCCAGAAATTGATTTTATGTCCTGTGACCAAAATCAAGAACAAAGTAAATTTATTACAAACCGATGGCAGAAACTATGACATGCTTTTTTGAGAATCTATGGTAATAATCAATACATATATGGAAATAAAACACAGAAACGCATATCAACTGCAAGGGAAACAACAAAAGAAGACAATAAGTAAGAATGTTTTAAGGAAAAAAAAAAGAAGAAGAGAATCTTATGACCAAAAATTACTGAATGTCATCATTATAACATTTAGACACCCTATCATGCTAGAACCGGTATAACCAAAATAAGGTCAGAAGTATAATAATTTCTTTATTAGACAATTAAGGAACATTTTCACAAGAGCAGCCAAATAGGAGTAGTGCTTCTCAGTTCTCACTCTAAGATCCCCAATGGCCCACAGATTTAATCTCTATTCTTTAGCAAGGTCGCATGACTCATATCCCTCTTCAGAGCTCAAAAGAGACAAGCATTGAAAGTTGCAACACACAAGGAGTCTCTGCATATTAATGTCCCATGCCATAATGAAAGACACATACAAAAAGCGATACATGGGAAGGACTTCGTGGAAAAAGAAAGCTAACAAATACATATATTCAAAGTCTTCAATAATATTGCTGAAGATTTTACCAGATTTTAACTAGCTTGGTTGCGAAAATTGACGAAGTTCAACAACAAAATAAGTTATTGTTTGGACAATACAATAATAATAATAATAATAATAATAAAAAAAGATTATGCATATTGCATCCAGCACAAATTGTTGACTTTCATATAAGCTTAGTAGCTTACTTCCATCAAAAATCAGTCCAGTAATTTTGGACATAAATCATGTATATAAAGCTAAATGCTTGATCGGAGTACTCCATTGCAGGTGTGTATCAATTCAAGTGTTTAAAGGGTTGATATTTTTCTAGCCAAATAAACAAGATAAGCATAGCAAGCAAGGAATATAAAATTGAAGTAACAGCTTAAAGTAAAGCTCAGTCCCCACATCCAGACGTTACAAGAAATAGAAAATTTCAAGGAGAAGAGGCATTTTCTTTTTCAAAAAAAAAAGTAGAGAAAAAGCTACGTAGCCGCCCATATATTGGCTCTTCACTGAAACTCAAGATTTGACACATGGAACTAGCCAAATGATTAAATCACAGATGCTAACATTCAACTGATCCGAATCAGCATGAGATCTGAAATCCTCATTAAAAACAAGCATTTGATATTGGCATTAAGCTAGATACTATCATTAAAATGTATTCGGAGGAAGGTTATACAATCTAATGAGAAGTGACCGCACTAGAAGCTACTACACTGAAAGCTAGCAACACATTAAATATATGAACACTGAAGTTGCAATTCAATAAGATATTATTAATGAATCAGTAGCTACACAATACCAAATCCAATCATTTGAATATGCAATCATTCCAAGGAGCCTCAGATCCGCCGGATCCACGCCCAAAAAACAAGAAAAAACGCAGCTTACGCATTAATTCGGGGATGTCAGCCAAACAAAAACCACATCAATTGCTCATTACATATTGAAACGAAACGATTAACCAACAGATCCCAAACAATCAATCGATTGAACGAACGAACAACGATGTCTTAAGCATAACAGGTGGAACAGCATAAACAAAGACACACAAAAGCACACTGAACCTGATATGAATCTGGAGAAGCCGATGGCTATAGAACCCTAGATTAAGATTGGTTGGCACTGGGATCCAACACAGCGCGGGAGAGCGTGTAATTGGCGATGGGGGAGTGTTGTATAACAGGAAATGGGGGTTTGAGAGTCCAGCTTTATCACCACTCGAGAATATTTAATCGTGAGGGCAGAGTAGAGAGAGACCGACACAGAGATACTGACGGTGGGGGTTGGATCTCATTATCTTTTTTGTAAGACTTTAATTATATGTAAATTCATTATTTTTGTATTTTCTTAAGGGCTTATTTATTTTTGGCTAAGGCTTATGTTTTTTCTTGAGCTAGATTACTAAAGTAGTGTAAATATTGTTGTTATAAATATTGAACTAGTTGAATCCCCGTGATACTCACGGGATAAGTTTATTAAAGATTACAAAATATTATGCTATTAATACTGTATAAAATTTAAAATAGTGGTTGTTGAAGGAAGGTTTCTTGACAACAAATAAATTTATAATCAAGACCCCGCTGAGTATAGGGAGGTCAGGATCGTTTCACGGGAAGCAAGGTTGTTTGTCTATCGACTACTAAAAATAAAACAAAAACAAACAAAACACACAAAAGCAGCCTCGTTAACGAAGTTGCCAGCCTCGTTAACGACCCACCGTAAATAAAAAGGACAAAAACTACGACTTAGACAAGCTCGGTACCGAGTCAACAAACTCAGCAACGAATATGATTATGAGAGAATTCAAATAAAAATAAAGATCTAGGACAAGGGTTACCACAACATAGTCATGCACACAAGCTCGTAAGAAGATAGAATATCATGCCTTTAAATGGATAAATGCATCAACTTTCATTGACTCAGCAAGTAAATTAATCTACTTTCATAAACTAACTCACTCAATTGCTTGCTTTGGATCTAAAGCTTGAAACTTTCGTATGCAAACAATATCAACCTTCAAGTTTATAACTTTCTCTTTCAATCAACTCAACAACTCAAATTACCTCAACTTTCATCTCGGTATAAGCATAACAAACAATCTCAACAATGGATAAAGGACATTCAACACATAATCTCACTTACCAAACATGCATAAGTATGTCGGGTTTCAACCCCGACCCTAGATAAAAGGACTACTCACTAATCATAACTATGAAACAAATAATTTCAATCAAAGAAAACATTGAAAACAAAACACTACTCAAATTAATAAGAAATATCGTCTTACAGAGATTCAGACGAAACCGGAAACACCAAAATAACGAACCAAAACTACGACTAACGACCCCGGTAACTCTCGTCCACCGAGCTCTTCGATCACGCTTCTGACTCGTCTTTCTCTTCTCTCGGTTCTTCCTCTTCTCTCCTCCATCTACTACCATCTAATCCCCCCCTTCTATGCTAGAATAAAAGGGTATTTATACTAAAAAGGCTAGAAACTAAAAAAAGACTAAAAGATATAAACTATCCTAAAAAGATAGAATCTATTCTAAAATATAGAAATAAAATCTAGAAAGATAACAAGACCTAAAATACATAATATAATAACCCTAAAATCATAAAAAGATACTCTACCAACACGGAAATAAATTCCCGCACAGGATCGGTGAGTCACAAAGTCGTCTTCTCGATTATTCTATCTCGTGGCCTCGTTAACGAACCCTTCAGGGTCGTTAACGAGCCTGAGTTTGGCTTTCTCAACACTTCTCTTCCAAAAACTCAAACTTCAGCTTCTTCACTCTGTATTCTTCCATCCTTTATCATAGCTCTTCAAATCCAGCTTCAAACAGCACCTTTTCCTTGCTAAAACCTACAAAAAGACACAAAACCAAGTAGCTTCCATACTTTTCACAAAATATGTAAAGCTATCCAATAACACACAAAACTATCTCTAAACTTATCAAAACTAATCCTAATAACCTAAGAAAACCTATCAAAAACTATACTAAAAACACGAACATCAAAATACCCCATACTTAGACTTGCTTGTCCTCAAGCAATCACAAAGCAATAACCAAAATCAAACAACATGCTCATCAAACTATAGCCATCATCTAAAAAGCAACTTCAAAACATATAGAAGAAAAATAGAAAAAGACTATTAACGTCATCACACACATATGCACCTAAAATAGACACAAGAAAATACAATCCAACCTCACAAGGGATAATGTGTTTCTCTCAACTCTCAAGTGTTTAAGCTTATAAATATATCTCTCAACTCATCTTATATGCAAAAACTCATAGAAATTGGAACTTATATCACCAAACTCTCTACCAAAGATTTGTCAAAACAAACAAAAATCATCAAGAGAACTTAGGCTCAATGAAAAACTTCATAGAAGCTTCCATTCGGCCGGGTTGTAATGGGGCTTGGTAAAAACAATAAGGAGTGGAAATATTTGGCTATGTGGTGCTAATAATATCCAGGAATCAAAGACTCCTAAAAAAAACTCACACATAATCATCAAAACTCTCATGAACATACCAAAGTCACTCTTCTTTATGCACACTCACTTATTCTCAACCCCTTTAAATATCCCAACTAATCTTGCTTACAAACACAAGGAAATTTGGCTCATGCACACTTTCACTTTTCAACTCAACTCTTTCTTTCTTTTTCTTCTTTTTCTCTTTTTTTTTCTTCTGCGGAGGCTCGGTACCGAACCCTTTTAGGGTCGGTAACGATTCTGCATTTTCTATTTCTTTTGTTTTTCCCCTTTACTTTCCCTTCTTTATACGGCGCATACAGGGAACCAAACTCCATTTACATGATAAACAACAAGATCTTTCAATTTACCCAAACCACATTACCCCACACTTGAACCAAACTACTCACTCAACAAAATCATAACAACCAATACTAAGTCCTAATCGCCGGATAGGGTCAAGCTTATCTCGGCTAGGGAATAATTTTGTGCAGCTAAAAAAAAGGCTTCAGGCTCAAATTGGTTTCAAAAAAAGGATAATGTAAGGGTGGATATGGATTAATAGGGCTTATGAAAAATAAGTTCTCCATCATATGATTTTCATAAGTAATGAACTATAAATCTTACATAGGTCTCAAGTAATAGATAACCATCACAATTCCAAGAGATAATATGCATATAGAGAGTAAATCACACAAAAAAGAGAAAAGGGATTCGTTAATGTTCTCCCTATAAGGCCAAAAAATAGCTCACAAGGTAGAATTTTGTTGGATTGCATCACTTATGCTAAAAAAGTATATGTGCTCAATTTCATCAAATGCTATTCCTTCCTAAAAACAACTTCAAAATAAGAATCCGGCTATATTCTCAAAGACATGATTGCAAGGAATTATATTATCATGCTAGCAACTACTATCATAGAACATAAGAAAGGGAAATTTATCAATTCTAAAACTTTTTTTAAAATTTTCAAGAATTTTCGATTTTTTTATGGAATAAAAACTAACAAAGCACAAAAGACAAACAAGACATAAAACTTTCTACTTTCTCCCACCCCATACTTAAAATTACAGTGTCCCCACTGTAAGAAAAATAAGAAGAAGGAAAGAAATAAAAAAGAAAAACAAAAGAAAACAAGAAAAGAGAAAACAAAACTTACAAAGTCTCAGAATTGGAAAACAAGGAAAACATCTTGAAGTTGGATCAATGGTTAGGTGGAGAAAAGTAGTGCTCGAAGTTCCCATGAAGTCATACATCGTCCTCCAGCACTCAGCATCCTCCGTCTCTCTCTGACGATGCCTCTCATCCTCAAATGTCATCCGAGCTGAGTAGACAGTCTCCCATCAATCCATCCTCTGATGAATGTGGTCCTGCTGGAGGCTGAGCTGTTGCATCCGTGCAGAAAGATCCTCGGCCCATGGTGGCGGAATGCTCGATCCAGTGTATTCAGGCTGAGGAGGTGATGGGTAGTCAGGCTGGAAGTGGTCATGGTGAAGCACCGGGTGATATGGCACAAGCCCATAAGAGTAAGGATCGGTAGGGACTGGCGGAGGGTCGACAGGAGCTCTCGGTGGGTCGTTAACAACCCTGGGTACCTTGTTAGCAACAGATGTAGAAAGCTGGAAATGATCGTTAACGAGCCTGGTGGGCTCGTCAACGAGGATGTTGGTGCCAAGTACTTCCGTGTCGAGGTTTTCTTCTTCGAAGTTAAGCTCCTTTGTGCCGCCTTCTGTGTCGGCCTCCTCGGTATCTTCTCCAACTAGCTCGGTATCCTCATCTTCATCTTCATCCATTGCATCTTCCTCTCTGTCAAACCGGGACACACACGGCCTAAGTGATAGCTCATCCTCCGGCTTGGGCTCCAATGGGAAAGCATGTCCCGTCCACGCCTCATACCAATTTGGTACGTATAAAAGCTCCATTTTCAGTAGGGTGGGCGGTACATCTCGGCCATGGACTTTTTTAACGAGCCCCTCCCGGACTTGAGTGAAAATCCCGGCGCTAAGCCAATAGTTTTGGTTGAGCAACTGAGTGTGAGCCGGTGTGTAGAGAGTGAGGTCGACTCCAAGGTTGGTGGCCAAAAGACTGACCAAGTTACCACACCAAACTTCCTTGGACTTGGTTGATTTCTCTATGTAGTAGAGCCATTCATACCCCAAATTCAAAGGGCCGGGCTCCTCGAAAAGGATTGTACGGAGACAAGCAACTTCCGTCCTCGTTGGCCTGTTCAACTCTCTCTTTGGCCAGAATGTAGCGGCTAGGACTCGGAGAAGAAGATGAGGTTGATGATGCTTGCCCCAGATAGTGCCGCTGTGGAGGATTGGACCTCCCTGGTGATGTAACTCCAAGTCCGAGTCACCCTGTAGTCCTTCAGACTGTAGTCTCTAGATGGGTTCGGGAGTTCTAGAAGTGCATTGAACACCGCCATGGTGAACTCACGGCTCACATTGCTGTTGAGAGGGTTTCTCGGCCAACAAATAAATTTGTAAGTCAAGACCCCGCTGAGTATAGCAGAGTCAGGATCGTTCCACAGGAAGCAAGGTTGTTCGTCTATCGATCTATTAAAAAGCAAACAAAAACAATAAAAACACTCACGAGCAGCCTCGTTAACGACGTTGTCAAGGTTGTTAACAAACCACCGAACACAAAAACACTTCAACTAACGACCTAATTAAAATCTAATTAAATTCGGTACCGAGGCAAGAACTCAGCAACGAAAATTCACTTGAAATAATTCAAATAAAACAAAGATCTAGGACTAGGGACACCACAACATAGCCAAGCATAAAAATTCGTAAGAAGATAAGATCATGCCTTTAAACTAATAGAGTCATCAACTTTCGTTGACTTAGCAAGTAAATTAACAAACTTTCGTATCCTAATTCACTTAATTGCTTGTTTTGGATCTAAAGCTTGAAACTTTCGTATTCAAACAATATCAACCTTCAAGTTACTAACTTTCTCTTTCAATCAAGTTAAAAACTAAAATTACCTCGACTTTCGTTTCGGTATAAGCACAACAAACAATTCTCAATCAAAGATAAAAGGCATTCACAACACAATCTTACTCATCAAACATGCTCAACTATGCCGGGCTTATCCCCGATCCTAGAAAAGGAAACTACTCACTAATCATATCTAAGAATCTAAAAATCTCAAAAAGAAACATTGAAAACAAAACAAAACTCGAATTAATAAGAAAATATCGTCTTACAGAGATTCAAAAGAAACCGAAAAACATCAAAATACCAAACCACAATCGCGACCAACGACCCCGGTGACTGTCGTCTACTGAGCCTCCTCGATCCCCTCCGATCCAACTTTCTCTCTCTCGGCCCTTCGAAAATCTCTTCCTCTAAAAATTCTCCTCCCCAAAAGCTTCCCTTTCTATGCTAGATAGAAGGGTATTTATACTTAAAAGCTAAAAACTAAAAAGGCTAAAAGATATAAACTTTCCTAAAAAGATAAAAACAAACCCTAAAAGATAGAAATAAAATCTAAAAAGATATTAAGACCTAAAAATACATATTCTAATAACCCCAAAAGATTCTAAGAAGATATTCAACCGACACGGAAATAAATTCCCGCTCAGGATCGGTGAATTATAAAATAAATACTTCAAATCTTCTTCTTCGTGGCCTCGTTAACGAGCCCTCACAGCCTCGTTAACGAGCCTGGGCTTTGTTTTCTTCCACACTTCCTCTTGTGATCTCGAGCTCTGACTTCTTCAATCTGCACTCCTCCGTCTTTCGCTGTAATGCTCCAAATTCAACTCCATTTAGCTCCTTTCCTCGCTAAAACCTACAAAATTCACAAAATAGCGTAGATTCCACTCTTTTCACAGAAATATGCAAAACTATCTAAAAACACTCAAAACTAAACCTAAACTGAACAAAACTAAACCTATTAAGCATAGAAAACCTACTAAAAACTATACTAAAAATGTGAACATCAAAATACCCCATACTTAGACTTGCTTGTCCTCAAGCAATAAACAAGACACTAACCAAAACCAAAACAAATCATGCTCATCAAGACATAGCCATCTTCTAAAAAGCAACATCTACACATAAGAAAATTATAGCAAAAGACTATTAACATCCTCACACATACATACACTTAAATAGACATAAGATAATACAATCCAACCTCTCAAGGGATTAAATGTGTTTCACTCAACTCTCAAGTGTTTAGACTACGACCCCTCGGTGATCGGTAGCGTGAGGGATTCCGACTCGGTGGAAGAGAAGGGAGAGGGATTGAGAGTATTTTGGGTTTGAGAGGGAGTGAATTATGAGAGGATTGTGGTAGAATTTTGGAAGGGGGTAGAAGGGTTTATATAGGAGGGGCGACGGCTAGGGTAAAATAGATAGATTAGGTTAAAATACTTACCTGCCCCGTATTGTGACGAGTCGGGTCTTCCGAATCGGGTCGTTAACGAGCCTGGGTGGGTCGTTAACGAGCCGCCGTGGCCTTCTTGAGTGATTTTTCGATCCCTTTCTCCTGAAATCTTGTTAGCTCAAAGAGTGTAATTTCTATCCTAGTTAAAACTAAAAAGAAAAATAAAAGAAAGCTAAGAAATAATCTAAAAAGAAAAATAAAATAAAATAAAATAAAATAAACCTATTCTAAAAAGCGGGTTGCCTCCCGTAAGCGCTATGTTTAACGTCGTTAGCCCGACGAGCTTCCTTGCTAGTCTCATGGTAGTTCATGTATGGCCATGTTGGGGTCTTGAGATACCCTGCTTGTAGCCTTACTGCCTCTGTGTGCTTGAATTGCTAAATTAAGACCTTTTTCTTCTATTAGCAAGCTCGATATCCCTGGATTGTTAGTGTAGTCCGAAAGCCAAGGTGGTTTGGATTTTTCTGTAACCTCTGTAGTAGGGCCTTGGTTGAACTCATGCATGTGGGACTCAGTGATCGACGGATGTGGCTCGGTAGGGACTGTTGTGTTGAGTTCGGGTTGCGTCAACTCTATTTGTGCCACTCCAATTGGGTCGTTTGCTTTTTGATCCAAGTTGAATTCCACATGTTCTTCTCCTATATCAAAAGTGAGGAGTCCCTTCCGCACATCAACTCTTGCTCCTGCTGTGGCTAAGAATCGTCGCCCGAGAATTATGGGGACATGAGGGTCTTCAGGCATATCAAGGACGATAAAATCATTCGGTATAAAGAATTTCCCGACTTGAATAGGGTAATCGTCCACTACTCTTGTGGTTTTGACACTTGACCCATTTGCCATGTACAGATTCATGTCTACTGGCTCTAGTGGTCCCATATTGGCTTTAGACCAGATTGGGAGCGGGACAAGACTAGCACTGGCACCAAGATCGCATAAAGCTTTGAACTTGTGGTTGCCTATGTCGATTGTGATTGCAAACCTCCCGGGATCTCCCAACTTTTCTGGTAGAGCTATCGATCTGACTTCATCCTGCAGCTCTGTAATGGACCTTTTCCTGCTAAGAATATCTTTCAAAAATTTTGTGTAAGCCGGCATTTCGCTTAGGGCCTCAGCGAATGCGATGGAAATATTAATGCCCTGAAGAATCTTAACGAAACGCTTGAACTTACTCTCAGTAGAGTCCATAGATTTCTTAGTTGGAAATGCAAGAGATTTCACCATTCTCGGAACCAAGTTAGGCTCGAGAGGTGAGAGTACCGGGTCGACACTGGGGTCGATTGATGTCCTCGGCGGGTCGTTACCGACCCTGATGGGGTCGTTAACTACCTTGGGATTGAGAGGGAGGCTCGGATTAGTAGACTTACCTGGGTTAGGGTCGTTAGATACCCTCGGAGCCTCGTCACCCTGGTATGTGGGCTCGGTATGTGCTCTCGCTAGCTCGTTAACGAGCTGGTTAGCGAGGTCCTGTTCCTCCTTCTCTTCAGCTTGAATTCTCTCCGGTAGTGTCTTCCCACTTCTGAGGTGTACCGCTGCTATTTGGCCTCTAGGGTTCTCCTCGGGGTGTCCCGGGAGTTGCCCTTGTGGTCTTGGAATTCGTGCAGCTAGGTCCCCTAGTTGGGAATCAACGCTCCTCTTCCAAATATCGAACTCTCCCCATCTTTTATCTTGTCGGTTCAGTTTGGCTTGAACTTCATCAACTTTGTTGTTCACTCCGTTAATGCTTTCCTTTATTTCCTGAACCCATGATGGTGGTTCTTGATAGTCCGGAGGTTGGTATGGTGCAGGTCGTCTATCTGGTGGGGGCCCTACGTAATTTTGACTTGTATTCTGATTTCCCCATGGTTGATAGTTGTTCGACCTGTCATTATAATTAGGCTGGTTCCTGTAGGGTCCTCTCATGTAATTCATCTCAGCTATTGTCTCAGCGGTTCTAACCTGCTCAATGTTAGTGCATGCAGAAGTACTATGTGCAGAAGAACCACATTCTTGACATGATTGAGAAGATTTCAGAAAACTTACCTGTTTCCTCAGACGGTTGACCTCATCTTGTAAGAATTGATTTTTAACATCGGGGTCAACTTCATCTCGGTTGGATACATAGAGACGTTTTTGAGTTTGTGGAGCCTGCTGGGTTCCGTATATAGCATCGTAATTCGCCAGCTTATCCAACAGTTCCCACGCCTCTGTCGGGTTCATTTCTATAAAACCGCACGCAGTATGCGTGTTGATGCGGTTCTTGGTCTCTGCGTTGATACCCTGAAAAAAGATTTCTTGCAAAACATATAAAGGTTGCCCATGAGTAGGGCACTGTCTAAGCATCTCTTTGAATCTTTCCCATGTTTCAACAAATTTTTCATTAGGCAACTGGTGATAAGAGGTGATGCGTTTCCTTAACTCCGTTGTCTTGGCAGGAGGGAAAAACTTTGTAAGAAATTGATCATACAAAGCTTTCCAAGTCCTGATAGACTTAGATGGTAGGCTCTCCAACCAGTTCAGGGCCTTTCCAGTAAGAGACCATCTAAAAGCTTTTAACAGAACATATTCTAACGAGACACCTTCAGCGGCTATGGTGTCACATAAATCAAGAAAATTTCTAATATGCTCCATAAGGCACTCAGCAGGTTTCCCTTCAAACTGAGCCCGTTTGATTAAGGATATAAATTGAGACTTGATCTCAAAAGGTTTCTCTATCGCTGGAAGCACAATAAGGGATTCTGGCACCCTCAGTTCCGGATGCATGTATTGCTTGGCATTCCTTGGATAGGCATCTAGCTCTTCTTGTAGTCGAGCCTTTTCAGCTCGTTGACGCTCAGCTTTTGCGTCTGCGCCGTCCTTCTCGGCTTTCAGTGCCTCCATCTGGGTCCGGAGGATCTCTAACGCTCGAGTCATCTCTTCTGCTGTGGCCATGGCTCGGTTTTCTCGGAGTCGACGGTGCAGGGAACGTTCTGGTTCTGAGTAATAACCTGTGTTATCAAACTGAAGCCTTCTTCGTCCTACCGGCATACACTGAGAAAACAAACAAAGAAAACAAAGATTAAAAACAAAAACGGGGTCGGGCTATTCCCGATCCCGAAGATAAACTAACAACTCGTTGCTTCCCCGGCAACGGC
Organism: Fallopia convolvulus; assembly: GCA_964016875.1. Classification (NCBI taxonomy): domain Eukaryota; kingdom Viridiplantae; phylum Streptophyta; class Magnoliopsida; order Caryophyllales; family Polygonaceae; genus Fallopia; species Fallopia convolvulus. Next base: position 28,204,250 of record OZ024736.1, read on the forward strand.
GCCAATTTGTTGAGAGGGTTTCTCGGCCAACAAATAAATTTGTAAGTCAAGACCCCGCTGAGTACAGTGGAGTCAGGATCGTTCGACAGGAAGCAAGGTTGTTTGTTTATCAGTCTAACAAAAATCAAACAAAAACAAATAAAACACTCACGAGCTGCCTCGTTAACGACGTTGTCAGGGTCGTTAACGAACCACCGAACTTAAAATACTAAACTAACGACCTAATTAAATTCTAATTAAAATTCGGTACTGAGGCAAGTACTCAGCAACAAAGATTCACCAGAAATAATTCAAATAAAGCAAAAATCTAGGACAAGGGACACCACAACATAGCCAAGCATAAGAATTCGTAAGAAGAAAAGATCATGCCTTTAAACAGATAGAGTCATCAACTTTCGTTGACTTAGCAAGTAAATTAATCTACTTTCGCATCCTAATTCACTTAATTGCTTGTTTTAGATTTAAAACTTAAAACTTTCGTTTTCAAACTATATCAACCTTCAAGTTAGTAACTTCCTCTTTCAATTCAGTTAATTCAAATTACCTCCACTTTCGTCTCGGTATTAAGCACAACAAACAATTCTCAATTAAAGATAAAAGGCATTCACAACTCAATCTCACTCATCGAACATGCTCAACTATGCCGGGCTTAACCCCGATCCTAGAAAAAGAAACTACTCACTAATCATAACTAAGAAACTAAAAACTTCAATAAAAAGAAACATTGAAACAAAACTCAAAACTCAAATAAAAAATATATCGTCTTACAGAGATTCAGAAGAAACCGAAAAACATAAAAATACCGAACAACAATCACGACCAACGACCACCCGACAACCGTCGTCTACCGAGCCTCAGCGGTCCTCTTCCGATCCGACTTCTCTCTCTCCTTCGGTCCTTCCTAAAATCTCCTCCAAAATTAAGCTCTCCCCTTCTATGCTAGATAGAAGGGTATTTATACTAAAAAACTAAAAACTAAAAAGGCTAAAAGATATAAACTTTCCTAAAAAGATAGAAACAATTCCTAAAAGATAGAAATAAAATCTAAAAAGATATTAAGACCTAAAATACATATTCTAACAACCCCAAAAGATTCTAAAAAAAATACTCAACCGATACGGAAATAAGTTCCCGCTCAGGATCGGTGAATTATAAAATAATACTCCATATCTTCTTTTTCGTGGCCTCGTTAACGAGCCCTCACAGCCTCGTTAACGAGCCTGGGCTTTGTTTTCTTCAACAATTCCTCTTGTACTCTCGAGCTTCGACTTCGTCAATCTTGCACTCCTCCGTCTTTCGCTGTGATGCTCCAAATTCAACTCCATTCAACTCCTTTCCTCGCTAAAACCTACAAAATTCACAAAATAGCGTAGATTCCACTCTTTTCACAAAAATATGCAAAACTAACTAAAAATACTCAAAACTAAGCCTAAACTAAACAAAACTAAACCTAATAAGCAAAGAAAACCTATAAAAAACTATACTAAAAATGCGAATAACAAAATACCCCATACTTAGACTTGCTTGTCCTCAAGCAATAAACAAGACACTAACCAAAACCAAAACAAATCATGCTCATCAAGACATAGCCATCTTCTAAAAAGCAACATCTACACATAAGAAAATTATAGCAAAAGACTATTAACATCCTCACACATATATGCACTTAAATAGACATAAAATAATACAATCCAACCTCTTAAGGGATATAATGTGTTTCACTCAACTCTCATGTGTTTGGGCTTATAAATTCAATCTCTCAACTCATCTTATATACAAAAACTCATAGAAATTGGAACTTATATCACCAATACTCTCCACCCAAGATTTGTCAAAACAAGCAAAGAATCATCAAGAGAACTTAGGCTCAATGAAAAACTTCATAGAAGCTTCCATTCGGCCGGGTTGTATTGGGTCTTGGTAAAAACAATAGGGAGTGGAAAATATTTGGCTATGTGGTGCTAATAATATCCGGGAATCAAAGACTCCTAAAAACTCACATCTCAACAAAGGTAGATAGGGAATAATAGGGCTTATGAAAATAAGTTCTCCATCATATGATCTTCACAAGTAATGAACTAAAAATCTTATAAGGGTCTCAAGAAATAGATAACCATCACAATTCCAAGAGATAATATGCATAAAGAGAGTAAATCACACAAGAAAAGAAGAGGGATTCTTTGACGTTCTCCCTATAAGGCCAAAAATTCCTCACTAGGTAATTTTTGATGGATTGCATCATCTATGCTATAAAGTATATGTGCTCAATTTCATCAAATGCTATTCTCTTCTAAAAACAATAATTTCAAGTTTGAGAATCCGGCTATACTTTTAAAGACATGTTTGCAAGGAATTATATGATTAAGCTAGCTATCGCTATCATAGAACTTAAGAAGGGATATCTATCAATTCTAAAACTCTTTTTGGATTTTTCAATTTTTTTTCAAATTTTTTCAATTTTTTTTTCAAATCGGTTTAAAGAAATAACAACTACGTAAATCACATAAACACCTAGGACATAATTTTTCTACTTTCTCCCCACCCCATACTTAAAATTACAGTGTCCCCACTGTAAGGAAAATAAGAAGAAGAGGGAAAAGAAATAGAAAAAAAAACTAAACAAAAAGAAAAAAGAAAAAAGAAAAGACATAAAAACTTACAAAAGTGGAAACAAGGAAAAGAAACTTCATCTTGAGCTGAATCAACGGTTCGGTGGAGGAAAGTAGTGCTCAAAGTTCCCCATGAAGTCGTACATCGTCCTCCAACGCTCAGCATCCTCCGCCTCTCTCTGGTGCTGCCTCTCATCCTCCATCGACATACGAGCGGAATAGACGGTTTCCCATCTATCCATCCTCCTATGAATGTGATCCGTCTGGAGGTGAAGCTGTTGCATCCGTGCAGAAAGATCCTCGGCCCATGGTGGTGGTATACTCGATCCTGCGTACTCGGGCTGAGGAGGTGGTGGGTAGTGAGGCTGGAAATGGTCTTGATACATCACCGGGTTGTAAGGCATGAGGCCATAAGCATGAGGGTCGACAGGAGCTGGCGGTGGGTCGACAGGGGCTCTCGGCACCTCGTTAACGAAGCTGGGTGCCTCGTTAACAGGGTTGGGGTGTGGCTGGAAGTGGTTGTTAACGACCCTGGTGGGCTCGTCAACGAAGATGTTGCCTCCTAACACCTCCGTGTCGATGTCTTCTTCTTCAAAGTTGAGCTCCTCAGTGCCGCCCTCGGTGTCGGCTTCTTCGGTGTCGTTGCCTACTACCTCGGTGTCCTCTTGTTTATCTTCTTCTTCATATTCATCCATGTCGTCCCGCTCAAACCGGGTTTCACATGGCCTAAGCGAGAGCTCGTCCTCCGGTTTTGGCTCTAATGGGTAGGGATGTCCCGTCCACACCTCGTACCAATTCGGTACATAGAGTAGCTCGTACATGTCAAGGGAAGGTATGACTAGTCGATCTTGAACCTTCACCTTGTATCCTCCTTCGGCTTGAACGAAGATACCGGAGCTATACCAATAGTTTTTGTTGAGGATTTGGGCGTGAGCCGGTGTGTAGCGGGTGAGATCGACTCCGAGATTCTTAGCCAAGAGGCTAACCAAATTGCCGCACCACACCTCCTTGGACTTGGTAGATTTCCTGAGGTAGTAGAGCCATTCGTACCCCAAATTCAAGGGGTAGGGCTCCTCAAAGAGGATGGTGCGGAAGCAAGCAACTTCCGTCCTTGTAGGCCGGTTCTACTCTTTCTTTGGCCAAAATGTTGCGGCGAGGACTCTCAGGATAATCCGAAAGATGGGGTTGACGATGTTTGCCCCGGATAGCGCCGCGGTGGAGGATTGAACCTCCCCGGTGATGTAGCTCCAAGTGCGGGTCACTCGGTAGTCCTTCAAGCTATAGTCTCTAGACTGGTTTGGGAGCTCCAAGATTGCGTTGAACTCCGACATTTTGAAGTCACGGTCCTCGTTACCGAGCCGGAACCGAATCCGTCCCGCCGAGGTCTTCGTCGAGAAGTTGGTCTCCAAGGTGGCCAAGAACTCGGATATGAGGGCCGGATAGTGTGGCAAGCTCTCTTGCTTCAAAAGATGGGCGGCCCCAAGGTTGATGAAAGCGTCCTTGACATCCGTGTAGATTCCCGTGGTGACAGCGCTAGACTTTGAGAACCATCGGGTGTAATGGTCCTTCTCCAGAAACTCTCGGTTGCGCCGTACTTGGCTCTGACTGCTCAAAATCACATCATCCACTCGGGGTGGAGATGGAGACCTATGGTTCCTCCTCTTCTTCTAAGCTTGGGTGCGCGTCTGCTTGAACTAGCCATGGATCCTACAAAATAATCAAGATTTTTCCAAGATAAGATCCACTCAAAATAAATAGGTATGAGACTCCATACTTGGTCACAAAATTAACCTCGGAATTATTCGTAAACTACCCAATTGGGTTGTTTACGATTCTGGACTCGGATTGATCGATGAAGCATTGCAGGGTCGTTAACGAGCCTGGGTGGGTCGTTAACGAGCCGCCGAGAGCCAAACCAGAATTTTCCGAATTTTAATCTACCTTAAATTCAGCACAAATCAAGCATGCAATCTTCTATATTTTTCCACATATCCCTCATTGGGTATAAGCACCCCATACTTACTCAATTACCCATCCCGAACATGCTAAAATTACCCAAAATTTTGACATGCAAAGTTCGAACTTTAAGATTTAGAACAAGAAAAATTCATGCTCTCCTAACTAGAGGATTGCAATAGATAATCTAACATGTATAATCTTTCCTAAAACATGAACAACTAAGCATAATCAAGAAGTTTTATGGACAAAAATCAAGCATGCCATTTCGACCTTTCTAAGAACACGATTCAAGATAAGAAATTTCAACCCTAAAGATAATCAATCATGCAATTTTGAGCAAGGGTTTAGAAATCATACCGGAGAATCGAGAAATTGAAGAACAAGGGTCGGAATCGGGGTGGTTAACGAGCTTGTGCCTCGTCGGTGAACGGTTTCCGAGCTCCGGTAACGACGGCCTCTCGGTGGCCGGTGGAGTGGGGGATTCCGAATCGGTGGGAGAGAAGGGAGAGGGATTGAGAGCTTTTTGAGTTTGGGAGAGTATGAATTTGAGAGGGTTGTGGTAGATTTGTGGAAGGGGGTAAAAGGGGTTTATATAGGAGGGGAAAGGGTAGAAGGGGGGGGGGGGGCGGCTAGGGTAATAAGATAGATAGATTAGGTTAAAATTCTTACCTGCCCCGTTTCTTGACGAGTCGGGTCTTCGAACCGAGTCGTTAACGAGCCTGGGTGGGTCGTTAACGAGCCACCGTGGCCTCTTGGAGTGATTTTTCGATCCCTTTCTCCTGAAATCTTGTTAGCTCAAAAATTCTGATTTCTATCCTAACTAAAACTAAAAAGAAAAACAAAAGAAATCTAAGAAATAATCTAAAAAGAAAAAAAAAAAAGAAAAACTAAACCTATTCTAAAAAGCGGGTTGCCTCCCGTAAGCGCTATTTTTTAACGTCGTTAGCCCGACGAGCTCCTTTGCTAGTCTCATGGTGGTTCATGTATAGCCATGTTGGGGTCTTGAGGTACCCCTCTTGTAGCCTTACAACCTCTGTGTGCTTGAGTTGCTAAATTAGGCTCCTTTTCTTCTATTAGTACGCTTGATATCCCTGGATTGTCAGTGTAGTCCGAAAGCCATGGTGGTTTGGACTTTTCGTAATACATATAGTAGGGCCTTGGTTAAACTCTTGCACATGGGACTCAGTGATCGGCAAATGAGGCTCGGTAGGGACTGTTGTGTCGAGTTCGGGTTGAGTCAACTCTATTTGTGCCACTCCAACTGGTCGTTGGCCTTTTGATCCAAGTTGAATTCCACCTGTTCTTCTCCTATATCAAAAGTGAGGGGTCCCTTCCACACATCAACTCTTGCTCCTGTTGTGGCTAAGAATGGTCGCCCGAGAATTATGGGTACATGAGGATCTTCAGGCATATCTAGGACGATAAAATCTTTCGGTATAAAGAATTTCCCGACTTGAATAGGATAGTCGTCCACCACTCTTGCGGCTTTGACACTTGACCCGTCTGCCATGTACAGATTCGTGTCTACTGGCTCTAGTGGTCCCATATTAGCTTTTGACCAGATGGAGGGCGGAACAAGACTAGCACTGGCACCTAGATCTCATAAAGCCTTGAACTTGTGGTTGCCTATGCCGATTGTGATTGAAAACCTTCCTGGATCTCCTAGCTTTTCCGATAAAGCTATCGATCTGAATTCATCCTGCAGCTCTTTAATAGACCTTTTCCTGCTAAGAATATCTTTCAAAAAATTTGTGTAAGCCGGCATTTCGCTTAGGGCCTCAGCGAATGGGATGGAAATATTAATGCCCTGAAGAATCTTAATGAAACGCTTGAACTTACTCTCAGTAGAGTCCATAGATTTCTTAGTTGGAAATGCAAGAGATTTCACCATTCTCGGAACCAAGTTAGGCTCGAGAGGTGAGAGTACCGGGTCGACACTGGGGTCGATTGATGTCCTCGGCGGGTCGTTACCGACCCTGATGGGGTCGTTAACTACCTTGGGATTGAGAGGGAGGCTCGGATTAGTAGACTTACCTGGGTTAGGGTCGTTAGATACCCTCGGAGCCTCGTCACCCTGGTATGTGGGCTCGGTATGTGCTCTCGCTAGCTCGTTAACGAGCTGGTTAGCGAGGTCCTGTTCCTCCTTCTCTTCAGCTTGAATTCTCTCCGGTAGTGTCTTCCCACTTCTGAGGTGTACCGCTGCTATTTGGCCTCTAGGGTTCTCCTCGGGGTGTCCCGGGAGTTGCCCTTGTGGTCTTGGAATTCGTGCAGCTAGGTCCCCTAGTTGGGAATCAACGCTCCTCTTCCAAATATCGAACTCTCCCCATCTTTTATCTTGTCGGTTCAGTTTGGCTTGAACTTCATCAACTTTGTTGTTCACTCCGTTAATGCTTTCCTTTATTTCCTGAACCCATGATGGTGGTTCTTGATAGTCCGGAGGTTGGTATGGTGCAGGTCGTCTATCTGGTGGGGGCCCTACGTAATTTTGACTTGTATTCTGATTTCCCCATGGTTGATAGTTGTTCGACCTGTCATTATAATTAGGCTGGTTCCTGTAGGGTCCTCTCATGTAATTCATCTCAGCTATTGTCTCAGCGGTTCTAACCTGCTCAATGTTAGTGCATGCAGAAGTACTATGTGCAGAAGAACCACATTCTTGACATGATTGAGAAGATTTCAGAAAACTTACCTGTTTCCTCAGACGGTTGACCTCATCTTGTAAGAATTGATTTTTAACATCGGGGTCAACTTCATCTCGGTTGGGTACATAGAGACGTTTTTGAGTTTGTGGAGCCTGCTGGGTTCCGTATATAGCATCGTAATTCGCCAGCTTATCCAACAGTTCCCACGCCTCTGTCGGGTTCATTTCTATAAAACCGCACGCAGTATGCGTGTTGATGCGGTTCTTGGTCTCTGCGTTGATACCCTGAAAAAAGATTTCTTGCAAAACATATAAAGGTTGCCCATGAGTAGGGCACTGTCTAAGCATCTCTTTGAATCTTTCCCATGTTTCAACAAATTTTTCATTAGGCAACTGGTGATAAGAGGTGATGCGTTTCCTTAACTCCGTTGTCTTGGCAGGAGGGAAAAACTTTGTAAGAAATTGATCATACAAAGCTTTCCAAGTCCTGATAGACTTAGATGGTAGGCTCTCCAACCAGTTCAGGGCCTTTCCAGTAAGAGACCATCTAAAAGCTTTTAACAGAACATATTCTAACGAGACACCTTCAGCGGCTATGGTGTCACATAAATCAAGAAAATTTCTAATATGCTCCATAAGGCACTCAGCAGGTTTCCCTTCAAACTGAGCCCGTTTGATTAAGGATATAAATTGAGACTTGATCTCAAAAGGTTTCTCTATCGCTGGAAGCACAATAGGAGATTCTGGCATCCTCAGTTCCGGATGCATGTATTGTTTGGCATTCCTTGGATAGGCATCTAGCTCTTCTTGTAGTCGAGCCTTCTCAGCTCATTGACGCTCAGCTTCTGCGTCTGCGCCGTCCTTCTCGGCTTTCAGTGCCTCCATCTGGGTCCGGAGGATCTCTAACTCGCGAGCCATCTCTTCTGTTGTGTCCATGGCTCGGATTTCTCGGAGTCGACGGTGTAGGGAACGTTCTGGTTCTGAGTAATAACATGTGTTATCAAACCGAAGCCTTCTTCGTCCTACAGGTATACACTGAGAAAACAAACAAAGAAAACAAAAATTAAAAACAAAAACGGGGCTCGGGCTATTCCCGAACCCAAAGATAAACTAACAACTCGTTGCTTCCCCGACAACGACGCCAATTTGTTGAGAGGGTTTCTCGGCCAACAAATAAATTTGTAAGTCAAGACCCCGCTGAGTATAGCAGAGTCAGGATCGTTCCACAGGAAGCAAGGTTGTTCGTCTATCGATCTATTAAAAAGCAAACAAAAACAATAAAAACACTCACGAGCAGCCTCGTTAACGACGTTGTCAGAGTTGTTAACGAACCACCGAACACAAAAACACTTCAACTAACGACCTAATTAAAATCTAATTAAATTCGGTACCGAGGCGAGTACTCAGCAACGAAAATTCACTAGAAATAATTCAAATAAAACAAAGATCTAGGACTAGGAACACCACAACATAGCCAAGTATAAAAATTCATAAGAAGATAAGATCATGCCTTTAAACTAATAGAGTCATCAACTTTCGTTGACTTAGCAAGTAAATTAACAAACTTTCGTATCCTAATTCACTTAATTGCTTGTTTTGGATCTAAAGCTTGAAACTTTCGTATTCAAACAATATCAACCTTCAAGTTACTAACTTTCTCTTTCAATCAAGTTAAAAACTCCAATTACCTCGACTTTCGTTTCGGTATAAGCACAACAAACAATTCTCAATCAAAGATAAAAGGCATTCACAACACAATCTTACTCATCAAACATGCTCAACTATGTCGGGCTTATCCCCGATCCTAGAAAAGGAAACTACTCACTAATCATATCTAAGAAACTAAAAATCTCAAAAAGAAACATTGAAAACAAAACAAAACTCGAATTAATAAGAAAATATCGTCTTACAGAGATTCAAAAGAAACCGAAAAACATCAAAATACTGAACCACAATCGCGACCAACGACCCCGGTGACTGTCGTCTACCGAGCCTCCTCGATCCTCTCCGATCCGACTTTTTCTCTCTCGGCCCTTCGAAAATCTCTTCCTCTAAAAATTCTCCTCCCCCAAAGCTTCCCTTTCTATGCTAGATAGAAGGGTATTTATACTAAAAAGCTAAAAACTAAAAAGGCTAAAAGATATAAACTTTCCTAAAAAGATAAAAACAAACCCTAAAAGATAGAAATAAAATCTAAAAAGATATTAAGACCTAAAATTACATATTCTAATAACCCCAAAAGATTCTAAGAAGATACTCAACCGACTACGGAAATAAATTCCCGCTCAGGATTGGTGAATTATAAAATAAATACTTCAAATCTTCTGCTTCGTGGCCTCGTTAACGAGCCCTCACAGCCTCGTTAACGAGCCCTCACAGCCTCGTTAACGAGCCTGAGCTTTGTTTTCTTCCACACTTCCTCTTGTGATCTCGAGCTCTGACTTCTTCAATCTGCACTCCTCCGTCTTTCGCTGTAATGCTCCAAATTCAACTCCATTTAGCTCCTTTCCTCGCTAAAACCTACAAAATTCACAAAATAGCGTAGATTCCAATCTTTTCACAGAAATATGCAAAACTATATAAAAACACTCAAAACTAAACCTAAACTGAACAAAACTAAACCTATTAAGCAAAGAAAACCTACTAAAAACTATACTAAAAATGTGATTGTCGAGTCGAAACCGGATGCGTCCCGCCAAAGTCTTCGAAGGGAAACTTGTTTCTAGTGTGGCCAAGAACTCGGATGTGAGGGCCGGAAAATGTGGTACATTCTCCTTCTTCAATAGATGAGATGCACCGAGAATCACGAAGGCCTCCTTGACATCTGTTTAAATTCCCGTGTGTACAGCACTAGACTTTGAGAACCAACGGGTATTGTGGTCCTTCTCTTGAATGGCACGATATCGTTTTGCTTGGCCTTGAGTGATCAAGATCACATTATCCATGCGAGGTGGAGATGGGGACCTCTGGTTCCTTCTCTTCTTCTGAGCTCGGGTAGCGGGTCTGCTTTAACTTGCCATGAGATCTACAAAGCAATCATGATTTTTTCCAAGATAAAATCTACTTAAGATAATTACGCAAGAGACCCCATACTTGGTCTCAAAATAGTCCTCGGAATTATTCATTAACTACCCAATTGGGTCATTTACGAATCTAGACTGGGTATTGATCTTTAAGGCTACGCAGGGTCGTTAACGAGCCTAGGTGGGTCGTTAACGAGCTGCCGAGAGCCAATACGCAGAATTCCAAGTTTTTCAACATTAAAAATCAGACCAAAATCAAGCATGCAATCCTCTATACTCCCTCACTAGGCACGCAATTGGATATATTCACCCCATACTTGCTCAATTACCCATCCCGAACATGCTAGAATTACCCAAAATTTTGACATGCAAAGTTTGAACTTAAGACTAGAACAAGAAAAATTCATGCTTTTCTAATTAGAGTGTTGCAATAGATAATCTCACATGAATAATCTTCCCTAGAACAAGAACAACTAATCACAACCAAGAATTTTTATGAGCGAAATCCAAGCATGCAAATCGACCTCTCTATGAACAAGATCCAAGACATGAAATTTCTACCCTAAAAACCATGAATCATGCAATTTCGAGTTAGGGTTTAGAAATCATACCGGAGAATCGAGAAATTGAAGAACAAGAGGTCGGAATTGGGTGGTTAACGAGCTCGGATCTCGTCGGTGAGAAAATCGGGTTTCCGGGCTTCGGTAACGACGGCCTCTCGGTGGTCGGTGGAGTGAAGGATTCCGATTGGTGGTGGGGGATCTCCAAGATCTTTGGTAGGATTTTTGAGGGATTTGGAGTTGAAGGATTTGGGAGTGAAATTTTTATGAGGGGTAGAAGGGTTATATAGGAGAGGGTAGGGATAGGAAGAGGTGAAGGGCGGCGGCAAGGGGTAGGTAAAAAGATAGATTAGGTTTAAAAAAACTTACCTGCCCGTTTTGACGAATCGGGTCATCGAACCGGGTCGTTAACGACCCTGGGTGGGTCGTTAACGAGCCACCGTAGCCTCTTGGAGTGATTTTCGAGCCCTTCTCCTCCATTTTATTAGCTCAAAATTTATCCTAATTTCTATCCTAAAAAATACTACAAAAGAGAAAAAAAACTCAAAAGAAAACTTAAGAAAAAAGAATCTAAAAAGAAAAAGTCTGGTCTAAACTAAGAGCGGGGTGCCTCCCGTAAGCGCTATTTTTAACGTCGTTAGCCCGAGGTATTTCCTTTGCTAGTCCAACGTTGTGAGAGCCATAGTGACTCTGATCTCTTCGTCCGGGTCAGGTTGCTCATGAAACTTCTTCAGCCGGTGGCCATTAACTTTGAAGATTACGCCTTGGTTATCGATCAACTCTACCGCACCGTGAGGATAAATGTGATGAACCACGAATGGCCCACTCCATCGTGTCCTAAGCTTTCCTGGGAATAGTCAGAGTCTAGAGTTGAAAAGAAGTACCTTGTCGCCGACCTCATAAGTTTTGGGTACCAGTTTCCGATCATACCAACGTTTGGTGCGCTCCTTGTAAATTTCAGCATTTTCATAAGCCTTAAGTCTCAACTCCTCCAGTCTCCAAGAATCGTTTTGCCTCAGCTTCGTCGAGATTCATGTTGAGCTCTTTAAGAGCCCATAGTGCTTTATGCTCCATCTCGACCGGTAAGTGACATGCTTTGCCATACACTAGGTTGTAAGGAGTGGTGCGCAGAGGCGTCTTGTATGCTGTCCTGTATGCCCAAAGAGCGTCATCCAATTTAGAAGACCAATCCTTCCTTGAACGAGACAGTGTCTTCTCCAATATGCTCTTTATTTGCCTGTTTGAAACTTCAACTTGGCCACTAGTTTGGGATGATATGGTGTTGCCACCCGATGTGATACCCCATACTTTGCCAAAAGTTATTCAAAGCTCCGCTCAATGAAATGGGATCCGCCATCGCTAATGAGGATTCTTGGAACGCCAAACCTAGGGGAAATGTTAGTCTTAATAAACTTGGCCACAGTTTTAGCGTCGTTAGTCCTTGTGGCAACGGCTTCCACCCACTTAGAGACATAATCGACCGCCACTAGGATGTACTTGTAGGGGCCTGATGCGGGAAAAGGTCCCATGAAATCTATCCCCCATACGTCGAATAGCTCGACCTCTAGTATCCCGGTTAGTGGGTTCTCATGTCTCCAAGTAATGTTGCCTGAGCGTTGGCATCCATCACATGTTGTCACATAAGCTTGAACATCTTTGAACATGGTTGGCCAGTAGAGACCACTTTGAAGAATCTTTGTCGTGGTCTTGAACCCTTTTGCTTGGCCTCCGGTAGGTAGTGGGTGACATTGACGGATCACATTCTCTATCTCTTCTTCTGGAATGCAGCGTCTAAAGAGGTGGTCCTTTCCTTGTTTAAACAAGTAAGGATCATCCCAATAGTACTGTTTGACATCGTGGAGAAACTTCTTTTTCTTCTATGGAGTTAGTCCGTTGGGAATTATGCCTCCTACAAGATAGTTAGCAAAATCCGCGAACCAAGGGACTTTTGACCCTCTAACATCATGGAATGATATTGAAGAAGAGGAAGAAGTGGAAGAAGGAGAAGGAAAAATTTGATTGAGTTGGTTTTGGTTCAGAAATCTTACCTGGCCGAATCGTCACCAGATCTGAGTGGGTCGTTAACGACCCTGGGGAAGTTGTGTGAACCTCGGTAACGACCTCCCGTGGCATGGTAGCAATCGGCCTGACTGATGTGTCTATGCTCCTTGGAATTTTGCTCTCATGATCTATGCATTCCAGCCTCGGGGCCTTGTTAACGACCCTAAAGGGATCGGTAACGAGGGTCTTGTAGAATTCGACCTCGTTCAGCATGAGGTGTTCGTCTGGCCTGGAATCATTTATTGGCACTTCGTTGTTGGATTCAGTGATATGCTCAACCGGTAGTCTGGATAAGTGGTCCGCCACTAGATTTTCCCCTCCCTTCTTGTCTTTTATCTCATGGTCAAATTCCTGTAATAAGAGCATCCAACAAAGCAATCTAGGCTTGGCATCCTTTTTGGACATTAGGTATCTAACGACCTCATGGTCAGTATAAACAATCACTTTTGATCCAACAAGGTAGGACCGGAATTTTTCAAAGGCAAATACCACAGCCAGAAACTCCTTTTCTGTTGTGGTATACTTACTCTGCGCCTCATCTAGCGTCTTATTGGCGTAGTAAATGGCGTGGAGTCTCTTATCTTTCCGTTGTCCCAAAACTGCGCCAACTGCATAGTCACTTGCATCACACATAATCTCAAAGGGAAGTGTCCAATATGGAGACTGCATAATGGGGGAGGACACAAGGCCTGCTCGTAACCTGTAAAACGCTTCAAGACATTCTAGAGGAAACATAAACACTACATCTTTCATTAGTAGGTTAGTCAAAGGTTTAACTATCTTAGAGAAATCCTGAATAAAACGTCTGTAAAAACCAGCATGCCCTAGGAAACTCCTAATATCTCTTACAGAAGAGGGAGGAGGTAGTTTTTCAATAAGCTCGATTTTTGCTCTATCTACTTCTATCCCTCTTTTAGAGACAAGGTGTCCTAGCACTATCCCCTCCTGGACCATGAAATGACATTTTTCCCAATTCAGAACAAGGTTGGTTTCTTCACATCTTTTAAGTACACGTGCAAGGTTAGCAAGACAAGCATCAAATGAAGAACCGTAAACAGAGAAATCATCCATGAAAACCTCTACAATATCCTTTATCATATCTGAAAAAATGGCCATCATACACCTTTGAAAGGTGGCGGGGGCATTGCAAAGCCCAAATGGCATTCTCTTATAAGCTTAGGTTCCATAAGGACATGTAAAGGTAGTTTTCTCCTGATCGTCAGGATGAATGGGAATCTGCCAAAAACCGCTATAGCCATCTAGATAACAGAAATAATCATGCTGGGCTAAGCGCTCTAATACCTGATCAATGAAAGGAAGCGGAAAATGATCTTTTCTAGTAGCACTATTGAGCTTCATATAATCAATGCACGTCCTCCAACTGGTGGTGGTCCTAGTTGGAATAAGCTCACCCTTCTCGTTTTCTATAACGGTCATCCCTCCTTTTTCGGAACTACATGGACCGGACTCACTCATTGGTTGTACGATATAGGAAATATGATCCCATCATCAAGTAATTTAATAATTTCTTTTTTAATCACATCCTTCATGTTAGGATTTAACCTACGTTGATGCTCTATGGTGGGTTTATGATTGTCCTCCATGTATATCCTATGCATGCAGAGAGAAGGGGATATGCCAGTTATGTCATCGAGGGAGTATCCTATGGCTTTTCTATGCACTCTAAGTATGCTCAACAGTTTCTCTACTTCCTCATCTTTTAATTTGGCATTAATGATGACCGGTAAAGTAGAATTAGGACCAAGAAATTCATACCTGAGGGAGTCTGGGAGAGGCTTTAGTGTTGGAGATGGTTCGGCTGGAATGAGAATTGGTTCTTCTGGATCCGTCTTCAACACTTCTTCCAGGTACTCGAATGCTGAAATCTCGCAGTCCTCGGACAAGGCCGTTAACGATGCTGATGGGGTCGTTAACGAGCTTGCGTCTTCTGCCAAGAGAATCGGTAGTGAGGTACGAGGGTTCGTTACCGAAACTGCAGGGGCTATCTCATCCCATCTTTGACTGGAGAACTCTTCATGCGACACCAATCTTCCAACAGGGTCCCCACATTCAATGATTTCATTGTGGGTGTAAAGCATCTTGACTTCGGCTCTATCGGTATCCTGTATTGATTGTTTGAACCGGGATTCCTTCACCTCATCCCCAATTTCGAAAGTTAGGAGTCCTCTCCTAACATCAATTATGGCTCCAGTGGTGGCAAGGAACGGTCTCCCGAGAATAATAGGAACTACCGGATCTTCAGGCATTGCCATGACTATGAAATCATTTGGGACAAAAAATTTGCCCACTTGTACTGGAAAATCTTCCACAATCCTTGTTGGTCTGATGCAAGAACCATTAGCCATGTATAACCGCATGTTGATTGGCTCTAATGGTCCCATGTTGGCTTTTGACCAAATGGAAAGAGGCAGCAAACTGGTACTGGTTCCCAGATCACATAAAGCTTTGAATTTATGGTCGCCTATACCAATTGTGATAGCAAATCTCCCTGGATCTCCAAGCTTTTTTGGTAAAGCAATAGATTGGACTTCATCCTGCAGCTCAGTAATGGATCTTTTCCTGCTAAGAATATCTTTCAAAAATTTTGTGTAAGCCGACATTTCGCTTAGGGCCTCAGCGAATGGGATGGAAATATTAATGCCATGAAGGATCTTAACGAAATGCTTGAACTTACTCTCAGTAGAGTCCATAGATTTCTTAGTTGGAAATGGAAGAGATTTCACCATTCTCGGAACCAAGTTAGGCTCGAGAGGTGAAAGTACCGGGTCGACACTAGGGTCGTTAGGTGTCCTCGGCGGGTCGTTACTGACCCTGATAGGGTCGTTAACTACCCTGGAATTGAGAGGAAGGCTCGGATTAGAAAACTTACCTGGGTTAGGGTCGTTATGTACCCTCGGAGCCTCGTCATCGTGGCATATTGGTTCGGTACTTGCTCTCGTTGGCTCGTTACCGATCTGCACTGTGACGTCCTCTTCCTTCTTGTCCTTAGCTTGGACTCGCTCCGGCAATGTCTTCCCGCTCCTAAGGTGCACCGCTGCTATTTGTCCCTTAGGGTTTTCCTCGGGGCAGCCCGGGAGTTGCCCTTGTGGTCTCGGAATCTATGCTGCAAGGTTCCCTAATTGGGAATCAACACTCTCCATATATTGAACTCTCCTCATCTTTTGTTTTGTTGGTTTAGGTTGGCCTGAACTCCGTTAATGCCTTCCTGTAACCCTTGAACCCATGATGGTGGCTCCTAGTGGCCTGGAGGTCGATATGGTGCAGGTCGTCTATCCGGCAGAGGTGCTGCATAGTTTGGATTTGGATTCTGATTGCCCCACGCCTGATAATTGTTTGACCTGTCAAAATAGCTAGGTTGGTTTCTGTATGGTCCTCTCATATAATTCATCTCAGCAATTGTCTCAGCGGCTCTAACCTGCTCGATGTTAGTGCAAGCAGAAGTACTATGGGCAGAAGAACCACATTCTTGACATGATTGAGAGGATTTCAGAAAACTTACCTGCTTCTTCAAACGGTTGACCTCATCTTGTAGAAACTGATTTTTAACATCAGGGTCAACTTCTTCTCGGTTGGGCATGTAGAGACGTTTCTGGGGTTGTGGAGCTTGCTGGGTTCCATACATAGCATCATAATTGGCAAGCTTATCCAACAATTTCCACACAGCTGTAGGGTCCATCTCTATAAAACCGCACGCAATATGCGTGTTGATGCGGTTCTTGGTCTCTGCGCTAATACCCTGGAAAAAGATTTCTTGCAAAACATATAAAGGTTGCCCATGAGTGGGGCACTGTCTAAGCATCTCCTTAAATTTTTCCCATGTTTCAACAAAAGTCTCATTAGGCAACTGGTGATAGGAGGTGATGCGTTTTCTCAACTCCGTTGTCTTGGCAGGCGAGAAGAATTTTATAAGAAATTGATCATACAAGTTCTTCCAAGTGCTGATAGACTTAGGAGGTAAGCTCTCCAACCAGCTCAGGGCCTTTCCAGCAAGAGACCACCTGAAAGCTTTTAACAGAACATATTCAAGTGAGACACCTTCAGCAGCTATGGTATCACATAAATCAAGAAAATTCCTAATATGTTCTATAGGGCACTCAGTTGTTTCCCTTCAAACTGAGCCCGTTTGATCAAGGATATGAATTGAGATTTAATCTCAAAAGTTTTATCTATCTCCGAAAGCACAATAGGAGATTCTGGCACCCTCAGTTACGGATACATATACTGTTTGCGTTCCTCGGATAGGCATTCAGCTCTTCCTGTAGACGAGCATTGTTAGCTCGTTGACACGCAGCTTCGGCGGCAGTGCCTTCCTTATCAGTTTTTAACGCCTCCATCTGATTCCGGAGGTCTTCCATCTGACGACCCATCTCTTCAGGTGTGGCCATGGCTCGGTTCTCTCGGCGTCTACGGTGCAGGGAACGTTCAGGTTCTGAATAATAACCAGTGTTGTCGAATTCAAGCCTCCGACGTCCTACCGGCATACGCTGAGAAAACAGACAAAGAAAACAGAGATTAAAAACAAAAACGGGGTCGGGCTATTCCCAGACCCACAGATAAACAAACAAACTCGTTGCTTCCCCGGCAACGGCGCCAATTTGTTGAAGGAGGGTTTCTTGACAACAAATAAATTTATAATCAAGACCCCGCTGAGTATAGGGAGGTCAGGATCGTTCCACGGGAAGCAAGGTTGTTTGTCTATCGACTACTAAAAATAAAACAAAAACAAACAAAAACACACATAAGCAGCCTCGTTAACGAAGTTGTCAGCCTCGTTATCGACCCACTGTAAATAAAAAGGACAAAAACTACGACTTAGACAAGCTCGGTACCGAGTCAACAAACTCAGCAACGAATATGATTATGAGAGAATTCAAATAAAAATAAATATCTAGGACAAGGGTTACCACAACATAGTCATGCACACAAGCTCATAATAAGATAGAATATCATGCCTTTAAATGGATAAATGCATCAACTTTCATTGACTCAACAAGTAAATTAATCTACTTTCATAAACTAACTCACTCAATTGCTTGCTTTGGATCTAAAGCTTGAAACTTTCGTATTCAAACAATATCAACCTTCAAGTTTATAACTTTCTCTTTCAATCAACTCAAAAACTCAAATTACCTCAACTTTCATCTCGGTATAAGCATAACAAACAATCTCAACAATGGAAAAAAGGATACAAGATAAAAAAAATATGATTAAAAAATATCAACATATTGAAGGTTACGAACAACCACGGATCTGAGCCGAACCAAACAACTAAGGGGATTAGCACAAAGCTGTCATTATCGTTTTCAATCTTTTGAGCTATGAAGTCGACAATGACCTCAATTTTCCTATACATAGAGATTGCAAACACCGAATTGAATAGTTTCCTAATTTCCTATACTATAGATGCCATGCAAGCAATCATTAAAATAGTTTCTACTGTTATAAATTACAGAAAAACAGAGAGAACAAAGAGAAATGGGAGAGATTAGAGTTGTCTTATTAGGTCACCCATAGGGGCCTTATATAGAGAATACAAGACTTAATGGATAAGCCCAAAACTAGGATTTACTATATACATCTAAATATAGTAATATTATAACACTCCCCCTTAGATGTACATCACTAACTGCCTCGTTAAAAACCTTGTCTGGAAAACCCAATAGGACAAAATCAAGACTAAGGGAAAAAGAGTGCAGTTATAAGTCTTCCTCTCAACTTGAAATATATTCTCTTTGCTTGACTAAATTGAGCATCCATCTTGCCTTTGGGTTGAATCTTGTAGTTTGAGAACACTTGATGATATGTACTTTGGTTGATCACTTCATGCTGAATTCTCGTCATATATACATCATTGTTGGCTCCTTTCAACTTGATTTGATGGATGGATAAAAACTCCATTTTTTCATACTCCCTCTGTCCCATAATGTTTGTCTTGTTTCCTTTTTCGTCGTCCCAAAATGTTTGTCCACTTTCCTTTTATATATATATATATATATCTTTTTTACAATATTACCCTCATTCAATATCATCTTTATCCATATTATCCAATCAAAAATCTACTCCAATACCCCTTTTAGTCATTTCCTTTTTTCCTTCTCTTTCTTCCCATCTTTATCCATCAACATCACACTTCTCTCTCATTCCTATTGGCTACTTTTTCTTCACTTTATTTTCTTAATTTGTGTGAAAACCGTCCTTTAGGACGAACATTATGTGACGGAGGGAGTATATCTCGAACTTCAGGCTGAGATTGTCTCATTAAAGACCTTATATGTTAAAAACCTTGTTTGGAAAAATCCAGTGGGATAAAAACCAAAACCAAGGGAAAAAGAGTACAGTCGTATAATAATGCTCCCCCTCAGTTAAACACAAAATCTTTATGCAATAAATATATGTCATCACTGAATTTTGTAGAAGATTGGTACTTCTGGACCAATAATCTTTATTTTATGTTTAGGGAGACAATAACTCATTGTCACATAAAATGACATTATTGAGGTAATGAAGCAAGGTACGGTAATGTACCTATTGTATTGAGATATGGTACTTCAAGACCTAATATCTCTTTCATTTTCTAATCGGGGACGAAAGGGGTCCTTTTCCACACTTAGCGATCTTACTACCATTGCTGTACTGAATGGACGTGCCTTATCCACACTAAATCGCTTTAGGACCTTTTCTGCGTAGTTTGATTGATGGATAAACATTCCATCATTTATATGCTCGAACTTCAGGCCGAGACAATACTTGGTAGTTCCTAAGTCCTTTATTTCAAATTCTCTTTTCAAATAATCAACTTCTATTAGGATCTCTTCTGGAGTCACAATAATATTGAAATCATCAACATAAACAATAATGATTACATATCCCAAATTTGTTGTTTTTATGAACAAACAAGGACCTATTTGATCTTTGACAAATTCTTGCCTTTGTAGATATTCTCAACGGTGATTATACCACATTCTTCCCTATTGTTTCAATCCATATAGCGATTTTCTAAGTTTAATGGAATAAATGTTATGTGGTTTTGATTCAAATGCTTCAGGCGTTTTCAATCCTTCTGGGATTTTTCATGTATATGTTGGTACCTAATGACTCATATAGGTATGTTGTTACCACATCCACGATTTGCATTTTCGAACGCTTAAAAACGGTTAAAGCAACATGGAACCTGAGTGACGTTGCATCCACTACTGGTGAATACATTCCATGTAATCCACTCAAGGAACCCTTGTACAACCAGTTATAACAGACTGGTTTTGCACTTTCTAGTGTTGGAACTACAAGCCCAAAAAACACCTAGTCTGTTTAACGAATCCAATTCTGCTTTTAACCTTTTCCAACCATTTTGGTGTCGGCATTCCTCCATTGTTTGGGGATTATTATCATGTTCTCCAATGACTTTTACGATAACTAAATAAGCAAAGATATCTTCTTGATACTCTATGTCGATACTTACATAATTAATCGACATTTTCAAATTGTCGCTCATGCTATTTTCTTTGCTTTTAGAGTCTTTAGATAGAATCTCTTCAAGATTTCTATCTTCATGTTTATTTCCAGTCGACATATCATCTTTTTGGGATGTAATTGGCTCTTTCCTCCTCTGGGGAATATATCCTTAAATCCAAAAATGTCTCCCATGCTTCAAGCATTCTTATGTGTTGGTTTGGAGTTACTTCTGGAATCTCCGAATGAGCTGACGCATTTTCAGTTGGTGTTTGTGACTTAATCACTTTCATGACATTGATAAATAGCATCAGTTATACAATTCCCTAAACTTCCGGTTTAGTTATACAATTCGCTAAACTTCTGGTTTAGCTTTCTTCGGATTGAAAATAACAAGTTGCATCTCATGCAATCTCTTAACTTCTAGTCTCATTTTATTCCCCCCCTAAAGTTGGGATTTTTCACCTCGCCAAAGTGGTAATCTTAATACCGAGCAATATATTGATCACCGCTTATAAGCTCTAGGTATTTTATAAACGATAGGGACTCAAACCCTTCGTCTAATCCCAACTTTCATTGTGTGGCAATACTTAACAATCATTTAGGGAGGTGGAGGACATATAAAATATAGAGACAAGCTTCTTTTAGGAAAATTTTCTACAAGCAGTCGGTCCAAGTCGAATTTAATTATCGACATTCACATTTCATGACCCTATTTAATCAACAACTCGTCCTAGTCGTGTATTTCATGTATAGCATTTGCCTAGCTATTAATTATGACCGCATTATTGACGACTCTACTAGTTCATTTTGTGAATGTGTGTGAGAGCTACTCAATGCTCAACCACTACACTAATTTATTTTCATTCCATCCTTTTTCAATGGAACCAATGGGTTGAGGCATCTTTCAACATCATATGATTAATCCACAATGGTTCACATGGCGATGTAATATGTCCTCTTATATCACTTGAACTTAGTCAAGGAGCATATAAGACTTTGTATTTACTTGCATATTATGCTGGCTTTGCTACTAACTAGCCAATATCACAAGCCTTTCAAGGTCACTCTTAGGAAGAGACTTCAAGTCTCAAGATCTTTCGGTCCCATACCGATCATGCGCATTATTATTTCACTTGAGTGACCATGCCATAAATATATTTTATCATTAACTAACTTCCAGTTAGTGAGATTACACTATTCAATGGGATAACTCTTCTAGAGTCATCGTAACCTTCACACCAAAATTTGCGCATAACTCAGTGAAAACTTCTGGTTTTCAAATACTATATGGTGTGACACCATTGAAAAATATCGGTGATCTATATTTATGTTTGGGAGCTCATCAACTCAAATCAGATAAATCATTAGCTTGATTTTTAACATTAGATGCCTCAAAATGGGTGCATTCAGAATTTTTAATATAGACTAGACCGGTCTCCACACTTATACTCATAAGGTGTGGTTCTTGTACAATTGGTACAAGACTGATGATCAATTATATGTCATTTATGGGATATCCCTTATCTTAGATGTTCTTTTGGACATCAAATTAATCCACGACGTCCTAGCTATAAGTCATAACCATGACTAACGACCGCATGCGTAATATACCGTAACCTCTTTCACACCCTCTTCCGGAGGTGGCATGCTTTTGGCATGCAAGAGGTTTGTCAAAATTGACCTCGAACTTTTAGTTCATGCTAGTTACGTGATCCTTTAGAAAGAGTTGTGCATAACAAAGACCCACATTTTCTGTACTACTACTAGAGTACAAGATTTTTTTAGGAGATCTCTTAACTCTCCAAGAGTACAATGATCTCTTATTGAGTTGATCATATTTTACGTTCATTATAACTTAGCACACGTATGTTGGAACTTCAAGTGCTTCATGATTCTCCCAAACATCTCATTTGTCAGCTTCAAGTGACAATGTAATTGCATTTCTCGAACCATTTATCATCCACTTCGGGAGATGATATGTTCATATAATTCCACTAATGAATTCTTCTCGTCATACTACAAGAAGTAATTGTGTATGTAAATCCGCTTCTAGGGATGATACTCTTATGTATAGAAGCATCTACTTCAGAAGATGATCATTGTTACATAAATCTTATCATCTCTAGAAAATGATATTTTCTTCCATTACTCACTCTAGGGAGTAATGAGATTTATTAGTTCATCTCTTCGGGGATGATTTCAAATTGTCTCTATTGAGATGTACTAGCATCTGCTTTTGGAGATGACATGTTTTAACTTTATGAACAAATAAAAAAGTATATAAGCAATAACATAAATAATTAAATTAAAAAGTATAAATAAAGAAATAAAGTATCATAAAATATTGTCAACTTCTGGTGACAAGAGATTGTATACGAAGTCTTCTAGACGTCTTTGCATCACATACTTCAGGATGTGATTATTCATAAGATCTTTCAATCATATACTTCAGGATGTAATTTTAATGAGACATTTTAGTGACATACTTTAGGATGTGATATCCATATGCGTATTTTTTTATCTACTTCAAGAGATAATATTGTCATATGAACTTTATCGTCTACTTTTGGAGATGATATATTTCTTTTTTAATTTGCACATGAATCATGTCATTTACTTCAAGAGACGACTTTAGTATCATCACTCACTCCAAAGAGTAGGAACTTTTGTTATATTCATCCACTTCTGGGGAATTGATTCAATTATTTCATCCACTTCGGGGGATTATTTGTTTCATCCACTTTGGGGATAGAAATTATCACACCAAGTATAAAAATAGAAAAAATGGTTTCATTCATTTCCTGGAATGAGAATTATCACTCCAGGGGTAAAATGAAGTTTTCATTTACTTCAAGGAACGAGGATTATCACTTCATGAATAATCATGTTCTGTACATTCAATTAACTCTTCAAGAGAGAATAATATAACATAATTAAGTATATGAAAATATTAAATAAATAAATAAATAATAATGAGAATAATACAATAAATAAAATAATTCATTCACTTCATAGAATGGAATTTATCACTTCTGGGATAAAAATAAAAATATTATTTTGTAAAATTCAACTCTTCAAGAGGAAATAGTTATCACTTCAGGGATAATATTATTTGTAAATTCAACTCTTTAGAAGGAAATACTTATCACTTCAAGGATAATATTATTTGTAAATTCAACTCTTCGGGAGAAAATAATTATCACTTCAGGGATAATATTATTTGAAAATTCAACTCTTCAGGAGGAAATACTTATCACTTCAAGGATAATATTATTTGTAAATTTAACTCTTCAGGAGAAAATAATTATCACTTCAAGGATAATATTATTTGTAAATTCGAAACTCTTCAGGAGGAAATACTTATCGCTTCAGGGATAATATAATGATATTTCAATCTCTTCAGGGAAAGGAAATAATCACTTCAAGGATTATATATCGATATCTCATTCACTTCAGGGAATGAAGATTATGAAAAATTATCACTTCGGGGATAATATTATCATTATGTGTTCATATAATTTGTCTCACTAGGGACAAATTTATTTACAAATACATCCACTTCAGAGGATATACTATATATGATTTTAGTTTGTCGTTTCAGGGACAAATTACTATGAATATATCCTCTTCAGGGAGATATATCATATGCACAATTTTTATCCGATTGATCACATAATATTAACGATAGAGATTCAAGATGTATTATATAACAATTAAAGATGTATATAACTTGCTCAAGACTTAAACAAATATCATAAAACGTTCAATTTACAAATTACAGACGATTAAACAAATAAAAACACAAATACGATCAAACTAAAAAATATATATAGATGATCAAGTTTAAAGGTTTAAACAAGTACATGTTCAAGTTTAACTGTTAAGCAAATACCTTCACTCTTGAAAACAATCGTACTGATAACGTGTTATAAATTAAAGAAAAACAGAGAGAACAGAGAGAAGGGGAGAGATCAGAATTGTCTTATTAGGTCACCCATAGGGGTCTTATATAGAAAATACAAGACTTAATGGATAAGCCCAAAACTAGGATTTACTAAGTACATCTAAATATAATAATATTATAATATCTACATCACATAGTATGAATAAACACCGAATTGAATGGCGATGTTTGACTAACCTGAATTGAAAGTAAAAACACGTTCTTTTGATTCAAAGGAGGGTGAAAGCTAAACACCAAGAATAATATTGAATGACGATGAGTAATTTTTATGGTATATACAGAATAAAATTACACAGAAAATATTACACATAAAATTATATCTTTTCTCAAAATAAAAATATATCAATATAAAAGAAATTATTATTTTAAACTATATCATTATATAGATATAAATTTTATATTTGGAGCTCAAGTCTTGTTAAAAGATAAAAAAAATATATTAAGACCGTAAATCTTATACCCATACAAAAAAATACATTAAGACCCTAAATCTTATATCCATAGATAGAAAATTATAACATAAAAAATTATATAAGCATGTTATCTATTTAGTATATATGGCTAGAATATTATAAGTTGTTATAAATTTTATTAAAATATAATTTCACATTAATTTATTCAAAAATGTCACGTGGCGTAAATTTTATAACAGACTTGGGGTCTACTTTATAATGTATTAGGGTAGATTTTAATGAAATTGTTGATTTTATTAATGATTTTTTTTTTAATATATGTCTCAAGGGCATAGGTTAAGTGTTCCAATTTTAGAAAGATAAGCAACAATTTTATATTTAGATGTTTTAATATGTTTTAAAAGAGTTTATACTTTTCTAAATAGGGTTTTAGTTTTCACATTTGGATTCTTATCCTATGCCCCGAAAAATCGATAAAAGATAGTAGAAGCTATATACAATGCAACAAACAAATCTCAATAACCGAGCAATCAACTCATAATTTTATGTAAAACAATTTCTAACTAAAAGGTATCTTAAAACAATAATATCATGATAATATCTTTTTGTTAGTCTACCCCTTTTAAACGTGATGTTTTGGGAAAGTCCTACCTTGCCAATAAGTTGATTAAAACAAGGCTTAAGAAGTGCCTTCGTGAATATATCAGCAAGTTGATTGGTTGTTGAGAAATGAGAGACCCAAAAAATTTCACTTTGAAAATGTTGGCGAAATAAAGTGGAAATCCAATGCTATATGTTTCATCTTCGAGTGGAACGCTGGATTTGGACTTAAATATGTTGTCCCTAAGTTATCACATTATATGATCAACTATTACATGGATAGGATACCTAGATCCTTGAATAAAGAAATTACCCTTGGTATTTCAAAGGCGATGTCGACTAAGGGCTTGCTATAGTTCTAATATATAAGTACTTTTTTACAATAAGTATTGCTTTTTTGTCTTGAAATACGTAAAAATTAATTACTTTTTACGTATTTTAAGAAAAAAAGCAATGCTTATTGCCAAAAAGTGCTTATCTATTTAGAAGTATAGCAAGGCCTAAGATTTTATACTCTGCTTCAGTTGATTATCAGGCTATTGATTTTTTTCTTCTTGGATGAACATGTATTCGGTGTCGTTCCAAAGTAGAGAATATAACCTGTGTTGGACACATAATCATCATTATTGTCTTCCTAGTCAACGTTGGAAAACACATGGAGTGGAGGTGACTTTGAAGAAATATGCTGATACATTACTTAAGCAGTAATGTATCACTGTATCACTTCTATGAGATCCTCTTGTACCTAGTTCATCTACACATCTTCCCTATGTTGTTATTGTTGATGTTTTTGGACATATTGTAGTTTTCTATTTCATTACTAGTTCTCATATCACTAGACAAAAATTTGTTATAACTTGTCAAAGTTCGGTAGGCCAAATACCCAGCGCACATGTACGAACGGCCCATCACACAAGCTCATGTAGTTCCCTCTTAAAACCAATTGGTAATAGAAGAAGTAATTCAAATATATATATTTATACATTTATTACTTAATTTCCCGAGACTTCGTCACATAATTCATTATATAGCTCGTTTTAATTCCTAATCCGTGTGACTTACTTAGCTTTCACAAAGTTAGGTATATAATAATGAAACAACTTTCTTTCTCAAAAAAAGGTACTTTATTTTCATTTAATTTGAGAAATTCCAAATAGTGAAAATCATAATAATAGGACACCACCAGTGGTAAATTTATAATGCAACAAGTGCGTTTCATGCAAGATTGGAAGGTGTTGCACTTTGTAATTATAATTAATGTTTCTCTCTCCTATGCTAAAACTAAGTTAAAATGACATGTTTTTAATGAACGAAGTAAATAAAGGAAATGAATATTTTACGTGCGTATTTGAGATCTCCACAACACAAAAAAAAGGGAAAAAATAAAAATAAAGGAAAATTAGAAACATCCGCCGTCCGTGGGGATCGAATCCACGACCACGTGGTTAAAAGCCACGCGCTCTACCACTGAGCTAGGACGGCTTTTGATATTTGGTTTGAAGTTTATTACTTTTTATTGAATGTTAACTTCTAGTTCGCTACTTATCCAATGTCAACAAATCAATGATCAATCAACGAACTTTTCTGTAATTTAGGGCGCTACCAATGGTATTTTGGTCATATTCTTTTGCGTGCAGCGTTTTCTCTCGTAGGGACCAGGGAGAGCGAGAGAGAGCCTGGGAGTAAGCTCATCCACTCAATAAACTCAACGGTTGGCTGGTTCCATCCCCGCCTTTGCCTTTCCCGCCCGGCCACCGTCTTTCCTTTCTTCTACTCTGTGTCTAATGGAGCTCTCGAACCATACCTTCGCCACACAATCAGCCTCCAATCTAAATCGCTCGAAATTTCCAGTTCCGGACCTGGCGTTCCTTTCAACGCCTGTCTGCCGACGTCGACGGTGCTCTCTCACCGGAAAATCTAGGGCTTATATTGTCCGATCTCACTCGAGAAGTAGCGCGGCGGCAGAGGGCGAAGTGACAGCGCTGGATGCTCATAGTCTGGTGGAGAAAAGGACGCCGGAGCAACCAGGAGGGAAGATGGTGGCGGAGTTGGTCGGTGCTTTCAACGAGGTTACCGAGAGGATGAGCATGAACAAGCTGTCCACCAGCTCGTCTCGCATTCTCTTCAAGACATTGAAGCTTTCGATTCCGATTTTGCAGTCTTTGCCTCTCATGCCTGACGGCCGCCCGCCTCTGTCGAAAGCCCTCTCGGTAGCTGTCATGCTTGCCGATCTACAGGTTCTGTTATAGCCTGAAGAAATTCGAATTTTGAAGTCAAAGTAAAAAATGAAACTGTTGATCTCCTTGTTACCGTTGAAGAATTAGTTGGGAGAAATTGGTGCTTAATCCACCATTTCGAAAATGTGCTTGTTTCACAGATGTTTGCAGTTATTTTCTATTGGTCTTAGCACGTTTAGAGAATTCTTAAGTCGAATTGTTTCTCAGTTCTTCCTGATTTAGCTTCAAAATATCTCAATTGTTCCCATAAGCTTACGTGTTTTTCTTCAGTGTTCATTTAAAATGGTCAAGTACAAATCCTCAACCTTTATTAGGCAGTGGGAAACTGTAAGCTTACATATTTATCTTCAATATTCATTTGAAATGCTCAAGTACAAATCTTCAACCTTAATTAGGCAGTGTGAAACTGCTGACTTCCTGTTTAGGCAGTGTGAAACTGCTGACTTCATGCTCAAGTACAATAGTCACATCCTTGCTCCATTGTCACATTTTTGTCTGGAGCTGATCAGTTATAAGAGCTTTTCAAGAAACCAGGTTTTGTGTTTTTATGAAAAAGAAACCAGGGGGATTTCTTTCATGGGGGTAAAACTGGAAATTTTTTATGACTGATAATTCACTATGGAGATTTTGTATGGTGAGAAATTCATACAGATGCAAATGTCATCGATAGGAAGCTTGTTTTTTTGGTAGAAGATAGAACGCTTGTTTTGATCCAACTCATTAAACAGCTTATGTCATTCTTGGTGTCCAGTAATGGCAAAGGATCCTTTTGACTAAGAGCTCCAGAGAAATGTTGTTAGTGTGCATTTCCCTTGTTTGTGTTGTTTACTTGAGAACCAATTTCCCATTACTTGATTACAATTTTTTTTGAAGGAGTTTACTTGATTATAATTTGTTATACACCGATATACTAATTCCTGTGATAACCGTTAATGAATTATGAATGTAAAAAATGTAGTAATGGCATTATGGATCACCATTCTTCAGTGTCAATATGTCCAGAGTATAAATTTGAATGAATACTATCTCCGTTTTTAGCATTTACAACCTTTCACCTTTTGAATGTCATAATTGAGGAGTTTAGTGGATCTGACTTCATTTCTTGGCGTAATTCAAACCTGTGTGTACCTGGGTGCTAAGCAGTACACATTTCTTGGTTTTCTATGGCCATGATATGTTGCTTTCTAGATATTCTCCAAGTTTATCCAATTTGAATTCCCAATATATGCTACTTTTATGTTTGGATAAGATTTAGATTCTATGTTAGAATGTATGTGTCTCTTTCTGCACGTCTTTTTGACTATAAATGTTTATAGATGGATGCAGAAGTAATTTCAGCTGGCATACTAAGAGAAGCTTGGGAGGCACGCGCCATATCCATTGATCTAGTGAGAGATCGCATAGGTTCTGGTACTGCACATTTATTGCATGAGAGCTTACGTATGAAGAGATTTCCTTTCGAAGTTGATGTCTTGGATGATGAAACTTCTGCTGCTCTGAGGAAATATTGTCTTACATACTATGACATCAGGGCTGTTGTTCTTAATCTAGTTCTTAAAGTAGATATGATGAAACATCTTACTTATCTACCTAGGTACCGACAACAGATGATTGCACTGGAGGTGATGAAGATACATGCTCCTCTTGCTCATGCTGTAGGATGTAACATCCTATCATTGCAGCTGGAAGACCTTTCTTTCAGATACTTGTTCCCATACTCATACCTTTATGTTGACACGTGGTTGAGGAGCCATGAGACAGGGAGCAAGCCCCTAATAGATATTTACAGAGAGCAGCTACATCAAGCCCTAAAGACAGATACAATATTAGCACATATGGTGGATGATATTGTAGTTAAAGGACGATATAAAAGCCGCTATAGCACAATGAAAAAGCTGTTGAAAGATGGACGTAAACCAGAAGAGGTGAATGACATAATGGGATTGCGTGTTGTATTAAAGCCTAAGTTTGGTGCAGATTCAGCAGATATAGGCATAAAAGCGTGCTACAGAACACAGGAAATTATTCGATTGTTATGGAAAGAAGTACCTCAACGGACAAAAGACTATATAGCTAAGCCTAAAGCCAATGGGTATATGAGCTTGCATATGGCAGTTGATGTGAGTGAAAATGGGAGGAGAAGGCCGCTTATGGAAGTTCAGATCCGAACTACAGAAATGGATGTTTTTGCAGTAGGTGGAACTGCATCTCATTCATTATACAAAGGCGGCCTTACAGATCCTGAAGAGGTAAATTTTCAATGATGTACACACTTTCATCTTGGTTATAGCTGATCATAGGTTAAATAACTCAACTGTATGGTAAAATTTGAATATGTAATTATTGGAATACGAAAACTGTTTATCAGGATGTCCTCTACCTATGCTTTGTTTTTTACACCAAATTTTGGTGGACTTTCGAAACTGAAGTGAAAAGTCAGTTTTTATAGGGCCAAATGAAGAAGAGAGGCTGAATGTAAGAAGATATTTTTTCAATTAAATAATTAGATAGTACCAACCTAAGCTCTGACCCGTGGTAATATTTCTTAATGTTTTATCTTTGGCAAGTACATGTGCTATGTAAAAGCTGAAATCTACCCTCTGTAAAACTGGTTGTTGGTGTGAAGAATGTGGTCAGTGTTAATTATTATTTTCGGATGTTTTGGTCTTACCAAAATGTATATCCGGTAAATTTTACTGAAATTTTGCACGTCTAAAGAGTTTCATCTTTTGCACTTTTCTCAGGCAAAGAGACTAAAGGCCATAATGATGGCTGCAGCTGAGCTGGCAGCATTGCGGCTAAAGGATTTTCCATGTGCAAATCATAGTGCTATCGAGATTGACCAAAGAGGCCGTGCCTTCCAACTTCTTGACAAGAATGGTGATGGAAGAATTAGCATTGAGGAATTAATGGAGGTGATGGAGGAACTGGGTGCCCAGCCAGAGGATGCACGAGAAATGATGCAGCTCCTTGATGCCAACAGTGATGGTTCTCTGAGTTCTGATGAATTTGATTTGTTTCAGAAACAGGTAAATATCTGTGCTTTCTTTCTAGTGACATAATTGAAAATAATAAACTATTAATGCCTTTGATCTAATTAAAAGATCTTTATCAGTGTTCAGTTTTGACCATAAACCAGGTAACTTGTGCGAAGGAGGTAATGTTTAGTTTAAATTAAGGTATGTGTTTAGAATGTGGAACCGGGATTTGAAGTTGATCAACTCTTGACATCTACTATTTGGCATAGAAAGAAAGTGGAAGAGACTGAATCACCCATAGTGACATTAAAACTCGGGTATAGAAACACAATTCCTGGAAGTTGGGGAATTGCATTTAAAACGTCAAAAATCCCAATCAAACACCAGAATCTCAACAGAAATCTAAATTGCCCGTTTCCCTAACCAATCTCTGACTGAGAGATTTCACAAGTTAGAGAATGTACACCACTAAATCTACTCATGTAGTACTATAAGGGGTACAGCCTTTAATTTACTCTTGTTTGTCATTTCAACATTACTATGAAGGAAATATGACATTTATAGTGGGACAGAAGGTAATGTTTGCCTTCCATTCCCTCTTCTACCTTTTTCCTCATTGAAGGATCTTTGGAACTGTGGAAGCCTAGTTGCTTTCGTAGTAATTTGCAATTCTATCCTCATGTATGAATCATAGTGACATGCTTGTCTTAATTCTTGCACTTTGTTCTGTTGGTGTCAATTTCTGCTTACCTGATGACAACTGACAACTAGTGTGGAGTCAGCCCAAAGATAGTGTACATGAAACACCCCTACTTTCCTCTTTTAAAAGCATGTATAGGAAATTCACTCAATTGAACAGCTAACAGTGGCTTCATTGAAAAGCTGAGAAAAGTTAATAATTTGGCAAAGTCGCTTTTTATAAGAAACCTTTTCATACTGCTAAAATAGCATAACTAGTGTATTAAGTATTCTACAGCAGGACATGAAGAGTATATCCTAAACAAACTGATAAGTCCTTAATTTTCCCCCCAATAATAAATAAAGCATATAACTATCCTGAATGTGGTGTTTTGTAACTTTTGTTGCACTGCCCTTTTTTGTTTTCCTCTGAGAGATATCCTTTTGAATGAGAGTTTTCATCTGGGATAAAGTGTGCAGATTTGACTCCTTATCCTTGTCTTAAGCCAGTCTCATTTTTTCCTCTTCGAATTCATAATCTCTATAGTTCTTGTTCGAAGAAGTCCTTCCATTAATTTATTTGTTATATCATTTGCAATGAGAAAGATGCTGCACCTAACACTTGACAATGATTCAACGGTCAAGATTATGAAAGAATGTTTGTTTCAACAGAATTATGCTAATGGATTGTTCTTAGCATCAATTTATTAAGAAATTCCCTTTTCACATACAAGATTCCCTCATTTAATGTGTTGGACAATATTTTTGTCATACATAGGTCAATGTAATGCGTAATATTGAGGATAGAGATGAAGAGTACAAGGTCATATTGGAAGGAAAGCTTTCAGTGGTTGATACAGCTGACCCAATCCAATTGCATGATTAAGAGCAAGCTGCTCCTCTTACATCTTATTCTAGAAAAGACTTAACATATCAAAGGTCGTCTTTCAGGTAATCTTATTATTGGGCCAAAATTGAGTTTCCTTCTTCAATATTTGAGCTTCAAAGTAGCCACAATTGTTTATATTTAGGTTATTTTAGCTTAATTCTCGTATGTTAATATTAGTTGGTAACTGCGAGTGCTTAGATAGACTTATAAAATTTGACAGGGTGAAATGTTGTTTGCATGTGGATCTGAGCGAGCCAATTTATGAAGCTGAATCATCAAGTCCTTGATCTAGTTTTTTCAGCCTGTATGTTGCCTATACAAAGGGGGTAATGGCTGCCTTTTTAGGCTTTTACTCGTCATCATCATTGTACAGCGTGTAACCCAAATAGACTTGCTAATTTGCTAGTTCTTTGTGCCTTTCTTTACCTTCTTGGTATTCTAGGGAGGTAAAAAAAAATCATATAGCTTATGTGTTTGCATAATGTTATGCTGACAATTAATATCATCCCTAATATTTGGTTGAAGCTTGAAATTACCCTTTTGTTGAAAAGGAAAAGGAGGCAGAGATGGGGAGGAAGAACATTGTAATGACCTTGAGAGTGTTTAGGACTTGTATTATAGCATATGACTTTGGTTTTGTTAGTAATAATCTTCTTCACCATGTATGCCTCTATGGGTTTATGCAATATGAATTGTTGTTCTTATTGATCATGTACTTGTATCAGACCTAAGATAATGTAAGTAACTGCATATTAAATTTGAATTTATAACAAGCTTACAGTAATTGTTGGGTTTTATTTACAAGAAATCTAGCATTTGGTTCAACTCCTTAAGCTTGAAGTCATTAATTACCTTATGTCATTCCAATAATCTTTCACACCTCATCCAAAGATTTCAACGGTCAGTTTCCGCGAAAGAAATAACAGAAGCATGTTCATACAATATAAAATTTTCAACGTTTCTAGTTTGAACCGAAAGATGTTACAGTTGAGAATTTTCTTTTGACGACGACCACTTCAAAAGTTCAAATTTTCAAACTTCAAACTTCAAACTATAAACATACTTTACCATTAAGCTATTGTACGTTTTTGCTCAAACCATGCACAACTTTATGTATACCCATTTTACTATATAAAAAAAAAATGGTAGGCTGGCAGGCTGGATATATTACCCAGACGCCCACCTACGGTGAAAGCCGCCTAACATTTCGGCACACATACCTCGCAAAAAGGTTGAAGTTAGGCTTCGAATAATCATCATCATTAATATATTCCATATCGCTAATCATCATAGGAGTATTGTACTGTATAAGAGAATCCAACACATACACATTCATTAATTCCACACACAACCAATTTGTCTACTTGCAAATAAAATCTCGATCACCAATATTATCTATCTTAGCTAATCAATTAACTATGTCTTGCGTTTGCTTGCGCTTCCCCTTTAAGAAATCCTGCAAGAGGTTCTTGTCAACCATCCGCGGCCGCCGACCGTACAAAGCCACTGCGGGCAGCAACCCTGGTCTAGTCCGCCGCTCGAATCCCACCAGCGTCTACGTAGACCGGCTCTACCAGGCAGGGCAAGAGGAGAAGATGGTGGCGCCGTCCACACGTAGTAGTACGTGGAAGGAGTATGTGGAATCGATGCCGGAGATAAAGGGGATAGACGAGAGGGCGGAGGAGTTTATTTCCAACTTCCGGCAGCAGATGAGGATTCAAAGGGAGCAATCCCTCCTTGATTACCATCAAATGTTAGCTCGGAGCACTTAATTAATTAGCTCATAATCCATCATTTACGGATTTACCACTTCATCAATTCATTCGTTTAATATATACTTCATTATTTTGCATATATGGGGATTGATTATTGGATTGAAGTCTTGAAGGTGTTTGTTTTCTTTCTAGTGTAATTGGGTGCATGGCACATCATCACGAGTGATTTATTTTCAATTCGTGTGTGTAACTGGTTTCTTTTGTAATTAAGAGGGATTGATATATACTCCATAAGAATAAGAATGCATCAACGATCGAACATCGTGCCAGGTGATATTATTAAAAACTTAGATTGATATGCTAAACAGTATATTAAAAAATTGACTTTTACAATAAACACGAAAGTAATTGAAGAAGAATTCATTAGACAACTAAGACCATCCACATTGGAGTGAAATCCACATTGGAGATTCTATACAACTGATAATGACCGTTTACGTTTAGTTGGCATGCTATTCGATCATCTAGCGTCGAATTGGTTTCGATACCAATGTCGCAATAATTGTAGGGAGACATGGCCTGCTTTTCTGTTATCGGTACAACAACGTTTTGATTCACATCATTATAAAGATTATGTGGGTTTGATTGCCAAGTTACAACAACGCACTTCCGTCCTTGCTTATTAGACGGATTTTGAGGCTCTACTTAATAATGTGCATGGCTTGTCGGAGCCTACTTTGATCTCCTTGTTTAAGGCCGGCTTAAAGCAACCGATGAAGCGGGAATTGAATCTGCGTAATCTCGCCTCATTATCACAAGCGTTTGCTTTGGTCGTGAGTTGGAAGCATCTTTTCGCGACACCACGTCGTCTGGTTCTTCCGGTTTTCAACACCCTTGGAACGGGGCCAGCCCTAAACCGAGTGTGCAGCCCCCAGCCACCACTACACAGCCGGCGGTTCCGCCTACTACATCAACCGGATCCCGCCCGACGACTTCGAACGGTAACTTTTCTAACCTTCCAATAAAGTGTCTTTCTGTTGTTGAACGTGAAGAGCGTACTAATAAAGGCTTATGTTGGAATTGTGATGAGAGGTACCACCGGGGCCATCTCAGTAAACCCCGTTTCTTGGCATTATTGAGCTGTGATGAAAGTGACGATGACGAGCAGGAAGAAGTCACTGAGGAATTAGCAGTTACAGGGGACATTTCTAGTCTCCATACGATCTTTGGCCTCCCGAATCCCCGCTCTTTGCGTCTTGAAGGCATGATTTGGGGCGCTCCGGTAAAGGTGCTGATTGATGGAGGTAGCACTCATAACTTTATTCACCCAGGTACCGTCGAGAAACTGCAGCTTTCAGTCTCTACTATTCCGCCATTTCGAGTTTTTGTAGGGAACGGTGCTTATTTATTGTGCACCCATCAATTTCCGACAACTTCCATCCAACTTCAGAGGCATGGATTTTCTATTGATCTTTATGTATTGGAAGTGCATGGGCTGCCTATTGTTCTCGGTGTTCAATGGTTACAGACTTTAGGGACTGTTGCTCATGATTATGCCAAACTAACGATACAGTTTTCTTGGAACGATAAGCATGTTTCTGCAGGGTGATCGCCAGTAACCGAAGCAAATTTCTATGCATGAACTGATTTCTTACAAAAAAGACAAGTTTGTATGGTCCGACACAGCATACATAGCCTTTACACGTTTGAAAAACACGATGATGAAGCCGTCCATTTTGCAACTGCCCGACTTCTCTAAGCAATTTGTGGTTGAAACTGATGCCTCTGACGAAGGCATCGACGCAGTGCTATAGGAGGATCGGTCTCTTTCCTTCTTCAGTAAAAAAATTGGGCGTTCGCCGGCGCAACTCTTCTGCCTATCATAGAGAACTCTTTGCAATTGTGTCCACTGTTCAGAAATGGCGTCAATATTTGTTGGGCCGTGAGTTCTTGATTCACATTGATCAGAAAAGCCTCAAGGAGCTTCTTACTCGGGTAATTCAAACCCTTGATTAGCAGTTTTTCATTTGGAAGCTTATGGGCTACAAGTTTCGTATTAAATATAATTCTGGGGCAATCAATAAAGTGGCTGACGCTCTATCTCGTTGCATGATTGAGGATACTGCGTCTTTACATCACCTTCTCTCCTTCACCACGCCACTCCCGGAATTGCTCCACTGGATCCGCCAGGAGAATGCCAGCCTCAACGATTTGAAGGCATGGCAGGCGACGGCGGCTGCGGGCACATTGGTCGCCCCATTCCAAGTTCAAGGTGGCGTTCTTTACTACGGCCATCGTCTCGTCGTGGGTTCCTCTTCCCCACTCCAGGCCGAAATCCTTATTGAGTTTTATGCATCACCGAGTGCGGGTCATCCCGGGGTTGACCGTACATTCCGTCGAGTTGCGAATGTTTTTTATTGGAAAGGCATGCGCGCAGATGTACGCTTTGTGGATTCATGTCTGATATGTCAGTCCACCAAATACAACACTAGTAAGCCTGCCGATTTAATTCAGCAATTACCTGTTCCTCAACAAGTTTGGGACGATGTGTCCATGGAATTTATTACAGGATTAACTCCTAGGAATCACACAACAATTTTGGTAGTCGTTGACAAACTGTCCAATACACGCATTTTGGGGCATTGGGCACTTCGTTTGATACTCCAAAAGTGGAAGCCGTGTTTGTTGATATTGTGGTGAAATTGCACAACATTCTGACGTTTATTGTTTCCGAAAGAGATCCGATATTTCGCAGTGCCTTTTGGACAGAGTTGCATCGCCTTAGTGGTACAAAACTCCGGCATAGTACCGCCTATCATCCACAGAATGACGGCCAAAACGAAGTCAAAAATAGGGGCCTGGAATAATATCTCCGCGCCTTCACTCAAGGTCGCCCCCGCCGATGGTTCGATTTCTTACCCTGGGCTGAGCTTGCATTAAATTCCTTGTTTCATGAAGGCTTAGGCATGTCGCCATTTAAAGCCTTATATGTCCTTGAGGCCCATCCTATTGCCCGCGTCACCATTCCGGTGGGACCGCTGTCGCCGGCTGCGGAGGCAATCCGCGACAGGGAGCAAGTGTTGTCTTTGATTTGGTCCAATTTGGCTAAAATGCAACAACGGATGGCCTCGCAAGCGAATAAACATCGGAAAGATGTCGAATTTCAGGTGGGCGATCCTATGTGGTTGAAACTCCAACCATATCGTCAACATTCTGTGGCCCGACCTCTATCCGCCAAGCTCGCTTGTCGCTATTATGGGACTTTCTTGATAACCGAGCGCATCGGGCCCGTGGCTTACCGCTTAGAGCTCCCTCCCACGGCATGTATCAATAATGTATTTCACCTCTCTCTTTTGTGGCCTTTTATTGCCGATGGATCGCCTATTGTGCCCGCCACATTACCAGCGGAATTCTTATACGATCGGCCACTCTCTTGCCCAACTCATGCCACGGCCGCATGCACAGTGCTTGTAGCTGGCCATCCTCGTTCGGAATGACTTGTGGAGTGGGATGACGGTGACCCTGCCTTGGCTACTTGGGAACCCGTGGAAGACATATAGCGCTCTTTTCCGGATTTACGGCTTAAGGACAAGCCGAATCTCATCGGGGAGAGAATGATACGCCGCAAATTACTAAGTCGAGACCGCAACGTGACCGTCGTAGGCCAAGAAGATATGATGATTAGTATTTCTATTAATTTAGTATTTTTATTTAATAATTTAATTTTTATAAACTAGAGTTACCTCTCTTTTCGGATTTTCTTTACGGTTCTTTCTCGGGACGCCTTTTTTGAACCATTAGGGCTTAGCTTTATATACTCTTGAATTGTCTTCTGATAGAAATATCCAAGAATTATTTGCCCTAATTTCTCACTAGCCTCTTTTCCCTCTCCCTTAAACACATTCTCTAAGTCATGCGTCCACCTTGGACTCCGCTCAACCCCTTGACCAACAAGGGTTCGATACGACTCCACACCAGGCTCGTATCAGATATTATATTTTTTTATTTTGAAAGAGGGACAATCACTCAGAGGTTCTCATATGAGGGACCTCTCTCACCCAAAACTAATTTTTTTTTCATTTTTCATTTTTCTTTTTGCTTGAGGGACAAGAGAACAGCTCCTCGATGGGGATGCTCTAATAGATTGAAATGTCAAAAGAAAACCGATTGTTAGCAAACCAATATGAGTTAGCAAACACGTTAATAAACAAACAAACCAGAAAGCAGTAAAACAATAAAAAAAACGAGTGTTGATTGAACCTAGAACTAGAATTGAAGAATCATATGAGGAATTGGTTGTATGAGGCGCCACGAGAAGAGAAGATGACAACTGGGAAAAATACACAAAACGAGGTCTTAAGAAACAACTGTAAATACCATATATTTAGACTTGTTTTGGGAGCCTTCAAACATCAATACATTCACGATTTTTTCAAAAGCGCCCAAAAGATATTATGAGTTGGTGCTAGAGTTGATTGACTAGTTGGGTATTTGGAATTATGGCTTATTATGCAATTGAAGGCTATTAAAATTTTAAAATGGAAATGTTAAAATATCACGATTCATATAATATATATAGGGGAGCGCTCTGGTTCAATACATATTATGGTGTAAGCGTGTGGTTGAATGTAGGGCGTTGGATTAGGATAAATCAGTG
Source organism: Fallopia convolvulus (assembly GCA_964016875.1). Classification (NCBI taxonomy): domain Eukaryota; kingdom Viridiplantae; phylum Streptophyta; class Magnoliopsida; order Caryophyllales; family Polygonaceae; genus Fallopia; species Fallopia convolvulus. The sequence continues at coordinate 28,242,707 of OZ024736.1, forward strand.
GCTATTAATTAAGCAACATTATAGGTTAAATGGGGGTGATGTGGAGAATCAAATCTCGGTTGATTTGAAAAAGGCAACCACCGAAATTTTAGGAGGGTGAGATAAAAATCGGTATAATTATAAAAAATAAAATCCAAGCAAATCTTTTTTTGTTCCATAATTAAATACATTGTAACTGGCTTTTGGCATTATTTTTAAAATTCAAACTTGAATTTCAAATTAAATAGACGCTTTTTTACAAATATAAAACATTTGCCGAATCATTGAATATCTATTAGTCGACATTTGAAAAACTCATTATGATGGTTTCAATAGTTATAGAATCGTATAATATTTATAGCCGATGTTTGAATAACTCAGTTAGATTGTTTGAAAAACTCAATATGATTATTCGAATAATTATAGAATCGTATAATATTTATAGCTGATGTTTAAACAACTCAATTTGATTGATTGAATAACTCAATTTGAATGTTTGAATAATTATAGAATCATAAAATATTTATAATCGATATTTGAGTAACTCAATATAATTGTTTGAATAATCATAGGATTTAACATCTTTTAACGTTTGCATTATTTAGGTTGAATAAGTATTCATCTTACCATGAAAATCAATTTGTTATAGGTTGAATAATTACATATTAAAATGGGTAGATACGACAAAAATATGAATCTTATATGAACATTGAATAAGACAAAAATGGGGATGGTTACATCTCGAATATATACTACAATGAATTTGAATAAGTACATCTATTTTTTTAAAGTACATTGATATGTCGAAAAAAAACTTACATTGTGCTTGTCTACAAACTTCACCCACTTATACATCATCGTCATTCTTCAATAACTGCATAAGACATATATACATGAATACCAATTCACGCATAACAAAACACGTATATATGAATAACAAGCCACACATGTATATATAAATAACAAAACTTGTATAGTTGAATAACAAGCCATGCATATATGAAAAACAAAATCAATCGTAATTGAAGCTTGTCGGATTTGTCTACCCCACACGTCTGAATAACAACATATTAACACAAAACACGTATATATGAATAACAAGCCACACATGTATATATGAATAACAAAACATGTATAGTTGAATAACAAGCTATGCATATATGAAAAACAAAATCAATCGTAATTGAAGCTTGTCGGATTCGTCTACCGTACCCCACACATCTAAATAACAACATATTAACAAATATGACTAACTTATTCAATGGTTTTAAATAGTAATATGAGCATGTATTGACATGAATTATATATAGACTATTGAATAACCGTTATAATGCTTTTGAAAAATAACAGTTAATATTATGAAAAAGTTGTGACTATATGTACTATGTTATGATGTGAATAATCATTAAAATGCTTATGAAAAATAATGTTAAATATTCTGAAAAATGTTTAAATTCTTGTATATTGTTATCAAAACATGTGTATATAGAAAAAGTCATGCATATATGAATAACAAAGCAAACATATATGAAAAACAAGCCACAAATATATGAATAACATGTAATATATGTGTGAATAAAACGCGACGTATATGAATAACAAAAGTAATATGAGCATGTATTGACATGAACATTATAGACTATTGAATAATCATTACAATGCTTATGAAAAATAACATTTAGTATTATGAAAAAGTTGTGACTCTTTGTAATATGTTATTATGTGAGTAATCATTACAATGCTTATGAAAAACAATGTTGAATATTCTGAAAAATGTTTAAATTCTTCTATATTGTTATCAAAACATGTCTATATGAAAAAAGTCATGCATATATGAATAACAAAGCAAACATATATGAAAAACAATTCACGAATATGTGAATAACAATGCAATCTATATGTGAATAAAACGCGGAGTATATATGAAAAACAAAGCAAACATATATGAAAAACAAGCCATTTCTCACCGAACATGTACACACTATCAAACCTTTACGCCATGGTTTCGTCAATCTTCGAAATTTGGTACTTTATTATCATTGTTCCGAAACTAAACACCAAAATCTTAACTTAACTTCGAATTGATAGTGAGAACACCAGAATTTAAGCATATTGAACTAAAAACACAAAATCGAATTTTCCAATGTAACCCTAACTTCCAATTTCTGCATATAGAACTAAAAATTGACCAAACAAGTTCGAATTTGAGAGTAAGAACACCAGAATTGAGAATAACAACTAATTTACTGACTAAAGATACAAATAATTCGACTCCCCTTACCAATTTATTGAAATTCGTCTTGAATCGCCTATGTCGTTTGTACTTTTTGCTCCTAAACCGTCAACGATGGAGAGTGCATCAGTCGAAATCAGAATGAGGAGAAAGAGAGAGATATTGTCTCTTCAAAGGAAATGAGTCTAAAATTAAGGAAATTTTAACTAATTATTGATTCTCTCCATATTTGAATTTATCCCCTACAATATCCCACCTAAGCTTTTTACACCCCATTTTTTTTTAAATCCTAGCCACTCGTTTTTTACAATCCAACGAATCTGCTTTAACCACACGCCTACACTCTAATGTATATTTACACTAGAGCATTATTCTATATATAGCGTCATTTCGGTTGGAAATAAGTGTCATTTTAGCACTTACACAAGTTTTAAGAAAATTATTAACTAAACTTTAAATCTTAAAGTTTTTTTCAATTTTTTCACCTTTTAAATATCCATAACTTATTTAGACCAATGAATGGAGAGTATTGGTCAAATAAAATAAATTTCAATAATAATTATCATACCTTACTCGGTTACTCCTAATTAATTGATTAGAAAACCTAAAATGACACATAAAGTTGATCAAAATTTAAATGTTAAAACGACATTTATTTGTGATCAATGGAAAAATGAATATTATGATTCAATAATTATGGTAACACATAATTTATGTATGAAAAATTAGAATATAATTATAATATAATGTGTATAGTTTGATGGACCAATAAATGGGAGACATTTCTATACGTGCACATGACACGAGATGATAGTCTTTAGTTGATCATCCGACCCTTAGCCAACTTGCCTTGTCAAGTGACTAAGTCACACCTTGCTCAATCTCTTAAAGATTGCAAAAGTGATAAGCGTTTATACGATGGCTAGGAAATGGGAATATCAAATAATTTAAGAAAAGACTTTGTAAGTATTCTAATTAGACTTCTCAATCGGGTCGGGTCAGGCGGGTTCGGATTAAATCGATTTCAATTTCGTTATGGGTCACGGGTCAATCAGGTCGGGCTGTAACGGGTTTTCGGTCGGGTTGGGTTGACCAGCGGGTCTAAAAAATCCTTTTTTTTATGATTATTAAAATCAATTTTTAATTAAAATAATAATATTTTATTATAATATATTATTTTTAGAGAACGGATCACGTGCGAATGGGCGCTAGGGTGCAAAAAGAGAACAGATCTAAACCGTCGATCTAGCTTGAATTATTTTGGACGCGCGAAGCGCGTCCAAATAATTCAAAAAAAAATCGCGCGTGTAAAACAAACGCTACCAGAATGTACTTGTCCCCCAAGCAAACGCGAAAAAAGGCAATTTTTTATTCTCTTTCCAAATCAAAATCGAAAAACCCTTTTCTTCCTCTGCGAAAATAAAGCTTCTAAACTGGATTGAAGCTCAACGATTTACGATCTTCGAAAAGGAGCTTTGTTCAGATTTACAAAATTTTGAATATCTGAATCATTACAATTAATGGAACCAGGTAATATCTGATTAAACCTAATACAAACACGATTTTGAAAAAGTTTCATTGCTTATATCATCAAAAATTGTTTATGTTTAAACATTACCAATAGGAAAAACTCCAAATTTACGGTTTTAAGGAGCATTGCTATGATTTATTTGAGAAGACTGTACATTAGTTCACATTAGTTCAGAAGTATCTCATATTTTTGTTCATTGATATGGAAAAAGAGTCGTGTGCGAACCAAAATTTGTTAAATCCAAAATTTGTTCATAGCTATCAAGCATTTGTTCATGAAAAACGTGAATTTGTTCATACCTATCATGAATTTGTTCATAGCTATCATGAATTTGTTCATATCTATCAAGCATTTGTTCATGGAAAACGTGAATTTGTTCATACATATCATGCATTTGTTCATAGCTATCATGAATTTGTTCATACCTATCATGAATTTGTTCATTGATATTACACATTTGTTAAATCCAAAATTTGTTCATAGCTATCAAGCATTTGTTCGTGGAAAACGTGAATTTGTTCATACATATCATGCATTTGTTCATAGCTATCATGAATTTGTTCGTACCTATCATGGATTTGTTCATTGATATTACACATTTGTTAAATCCAAAATTTGTTCGTAGCTATCAAGCATTTGTTCATTGAAAACGTGAATTTGTTCATACCTATCATGAATTTGTTCTATAATATCAATTGTTCGTGTAGGGTATACAATTGCGTACTTACATGTTTCTTTTTGCCTATAAATGAAGGGAAAATAGAAGATAAAAAGGAATTAAAGATCGTGATCTCGCTTGAAAATACACATTACTACATACCATTTTGTGATGAGAATTTAAGACCTAAAGAGGGGATGTTGTTTAAAACCTGGGAGCAAGGTGTAAATTTATACAAAGCATACGCAGATGCATGTGGTTTCCAAGCACGTGCTGGTACCGTTACAAAGTCTTCAGATGGAACTAACACTACAGTTTGAAAATACATGTTGTGTAATCGGACAGGATTTAAAAACTCAACTCGAAAAGAAGAAGACAAAGAAGATAATGAAGATAATGATGAAGATGATTATTAAGAGAATCATGAAGAAGAAGAAAAACAAGAAACAGTGCAAAAAAGAAAAAGAGTAACCAAAAGGTGCGGTTGCATTGCTAAACTAGCTATGAGACTTTCTGGAAGAAACGGATATGTTGTTAAGAAATTTGAAGAGCGTCACAACCATATTATGTTTGAAGATGGACAAAAACACTTTGCAAAGAGCAATAGGAAACTGACCTCCTTCCATGAAGATTTCATCATGAATTGCATACGAGCAAACATTGGTACAAGCAAGTCATACCAAGTCTACAAGGAGTTTGTTGGTTCATATGCAAGAATTGGTGCAACTATAATTGATTTCAAGAATTTTAAAAGAGATCTGAACTCCTTCATGATTGGATGTGATGCTCAAATGGTTATTGACAACTTGTTCAAGAAAAAAGAAAGATGTGACGCGTTTTTCTTTGAATATGATGTTGATGAACAACATCAATTAACCAAATTATTCTGGTGTGATCCTATTGCAAGGAAGAACTTCTCATATTTTGGAGATGTTGTCTCGGCTGATGCAACATACAAATCAAACATGTATGAAAAAAAGGTTTAAATTTGATGAACAAATCGTATTTATTGATGAACAAATTTATCATAATTTTTGCTAGTTTCTGATGAACAATTGCTTCTTTGTGATGCACACATGCTAGTTTCTGATGAACAAAATGATAGTTTTTGATGAACAAATGCTAGTTCCTGATGAACAAATGCTAGTTTCTTATGCACAAATGCTAGTTTCTTATGAACAAATATTAGTTTGTGATGAACAAATGCTAGTTTGTGATGAACAATTGCTAGTTTCTTATGAACAAAGCGTACATACTGATGAACAAATGATAGTTTTTGATGAACAAATGCTAGTTCCTGATGAACAAATGCTAGTTTCTTATGCACAAATATTAGTTTGTGATGAACAAATATTAGTTTGTGATGAACAAATGCTAGTTTGTGATGAACAATTGCTAGTTTCTTATGAACAAAGCGCACATACTGATGAACAAAATCACATATATTGATGAACAAATTTAATTCTTTGCCTTCAGGTATGAAATGGTTTTTGTACCATTCACGGGGGTTGACAACAACAAGAAGAGCATTTCTTTTGCCTTTGGGTTGCTTCTAAAAGAAGATATCGAATCTTATGTCTGGCTATTCCAAAAATTCAAAGATGCAATGAGGGGCCATGAACCATTTGTCATTCTCACTGATCAAGATCTTGCAGTAAGAGTGGAAATTGAAAAAGTTTTTGAAAAGGTTGTGCATCATTTCTACATGTGGCATATCATGTTCAAGGTACCGTCAAAGGTTACAAATGATGTGTATAACAACGATCAATTCAGAAGCAAGTTCACCAAGCTTGTTTGGAGCAATGAAATTAGCCGGTCAGATTTTGAAGAGATTTGGCATTCCATTATTGCTGAATTTGGACTTGACTCAAACACTTGGTTGTCGCTGATGTTTGAGCTACGTCACTTATGGATCCCTGCGTACTTCAATGATGTAAACATGGGTGGACTTCTTAGAACAACTTCAAGGTCTGAGAGCCAGAACTTCTTCTTCTCGCATTTCATTGGATCCACATCTTCTCTAGTTATCTTCATGATGCAGTTTGAGAGTGCAATTGATTCCCAAAGGCACAATAAGGAGAGGTTAGACTTTGAAACGTCAACAAGCTCCCCCACTCTAATGACACCGTTGGATATAGAGAAACATTATGCATCTGTTTACACCATAAATGTATTCTATGACGTCCAGACAGAAATTGTTGCTTCTGTATTTGAATGTGGTCTAAGCAATTTGTTCAAGGAAGACAACATTCACGAGTATCACATTAACGGGCAGTTTGGAAAGGCGCATGTTGTGAAACATAAGCTTCAAAACGAAGAGTTCGTTTGCTCGTGCAATAAGTTCATCAATATCGGGATTCCATGCTGCCATATGTTTTTCGTATTCAAAACATTGGGTTGAGAAAGGTGCCAACTAAATACATCAAGAATAGATGGAAAAAGACATCAAATCTGACTCCTACTTTTGAGATAGATGGTTCAACACTTGAACAATGTGACGTGATGAATGACAAGAAGCTGTTGATTGCTGATTTATTAGGCGAGGTACATTCTTGCATTAATGCCATAGGGGACAACACCAAACAGCTCAAAGAGCTTATATGTTTCTTGAAGGAAAAAAAAAGGAAACATATCTGAGTTTATTGGGAGGAGAATCATCTACATCAACAAGGCAGAGTTCAATCCATAACATTCTTGGGAAGCAGACCGAGTGTTATTGAGGTACACCCTCCTGAATGAGCAATGACAAAAGTCAAGAAGAAATTAGGGCGTATTATGGGAGGTAAAGAGAAGGCAATGAAGAAAGCAAACAAGGAGCAAAGGACTTGTGCAAAATGCAAGAAGCTTGGACACAACAGCAGGACATGCACCTATGTTCCCAACTAGATCTCTCATTAATCATTGATTCTTGATACATAATTTTTGCTAGTTTTTGATGAACAAATGATATTTTCTTATGAACAAATGCTAGTTTGTGATGAACAAATGCTAGTTTCTTATGAACAAATGTTAGTTTCTTATGCACAAATGCTAGTTTCTGATGAACAAATGTTAGTTTCTTATGCACAAAATGTTATTTTGTGATGAACAAATGTTAGTTTCTTATGCACAAATGCTAGTTTCTGATGAACAAATGTTAGTTTCTTATGCACAAAATGTTATTTTGTGATGAACAAATGTTAGTTTCTTATGCACAAGTGCTAGTTTCTGATGAACAAATGTTAGTTTCTTATGCGCAAAATGTTATTTTGTGATGAACAAATGCTAGTTTGTGATGAACAAAAAAGTTAGTTTCTGATGAACAAATGCTAATTTGTGATGAACAACTTATAGTTTCGTATAAACAAATGCTAGTTCCTGATGAACAAATGCTAGTTTCTTATGAACAAATGCTAGATTGTGATTAACATATGCTAATTTGTGATGAACAACTTATAGTTTCGTATAAACAAATACTAGTTTATGATGAACAAAAAAGCTAGTTTCTGATGAACAAATGCTAGTTTCTGATGCACAAATGCTAGTTTCTGATGAACAAATGCTAGTTTGTAATGAACAAATCGAATGTACGAATGAACAAATAGATGGTATCGATGGACAAATTACGATAAATATCATTTTTTCTAAAAAAAAATGTATAACACAAAAAGGAACGTGTTCAATAACCATCATTCACATTGCACAACTAAAAAAAACCAAATGTCTACATAATTCAAGCCATAAACAACCAAAAATTGTATTCTAAACAAACCATACAAAATCTTGAACCAAATGTTTCCCCCAAACATTCAAGCAAATACATCACTTCTTGTTATTTGCCTTCCTTTTAAGAGGAGCACAAGAAGCGACCGTCGGGTTATGCGGGACAAAATCTTGAACAAGCTTTTCAACTGTTGCGTTGTGCTCATTCAATTGACTCAACAACAACTCATTGCAATACCTTATCCTCAAATCATCAAGTTGATGCTGATCGTGTTTGTTGAGTCCACATTCCCAACCAGACAAACCGATTCCGAAGTATGTTTCCATGTGCCGCATCATAAAAATTCCACAATCAGTCTTGTTTCTGGTATCTCTCCATTTCATCTCAAGACGTTCATATGGAACCCTAACCACATCCTCAAACAGATTAGCCCTCGCATCCTTCTTCAGCGTCTTCAAAAGCTCGACAAAGAGCATTCTCTACACAAAATAACAACAATAAAACACAACACACAACTCATTCAATATTAAACACACATGTCAATGATGAAAAACAAAACTATTACAAAAAAACAACATAAAACTCACCAGTTTAGCAGGTACGTGCTCATACTTTGCTTCCAAGGGCACATCCACCATTGAGTTATCAATTATGTGGAAACGTGGCACTCTCACATTCAACGCAATACAATAGTAATGCGATTTGATACACACAGGAAACACAAACTGTAAAAAATACAAAGGGAAACAATCATGAAAAAATGTTAGTTTGTGAACCCCTAAGAAAAAACCAATGAACAAATGTCAGTTTGTGATGCACAAATGTTAGTTTGTGATGAACAGATGTCAGTTTTTGATGAACAAATGTTAGTTTTGTGATGAACAAATGCTAGTTTCTGATGAACAAATGCTAGTTTCTGTTGAACAAATGTCAGTTTGTGATGAACAACATAGTGAAGAGTCAATCTTTCTAATGAACAAATAGCTAATGCATCTGAACAAATAAGTAGTACTAATGAACAAATAAAAGAATATCAAAAAAGAACAAAAAAATGTCATACCAGGTCTATCTTGTGCACATCAGTCCACTTGATTTTCCCAACACTTTCAATAACAGTATTAATGAAAAACACTCTAGAATCCTGATCACTAAAATCCTTGTCTAGTGGAAAAACCTGCAAAATACATATAAGCATAAATAAAGATTGAAACTATCAAAAGGTTATTAAAATATGACAATGCGAATATAAGTAAATCCTTTTTACTTACCAAATCCTCAGGATCCATAAAAAACCTCAAGGGTTTTGAGTCGCTTTTCCACTGTTCTTGTATATTGAGATAACAACTCCAAATCCCGATTATATTCGATTCTACTAAAGATTTTACCGCAAATGAAGCAAAATCCTTTTTCATGGCAGAAACATTCATCATCTTGAAGATTTCAACTCTACACAAACACCAGAAACATATAAACAAAAAAGGTATAAAAATAGCAATATGTAAAAAAAAATACTACTATACGCATTGTTACCCTCTTTAATCAGGAATGTCTTCAATAAGACAATCGAATAATTTCTTGGCCGCAGGATATACTTTTTCTGTCAAAACAACACTCATTCCCATGTAAGGTGACTTCACATAATCAAAAGGCTTAGATATTCTTTTATCAAGTACATCCTCACCAGTAAGTTTAACACCAACCGGAATGTCAATCGAACTAGAACCAACCTCCTGCGCCTCATTCTTCATCTACACATGTAAACACACATATTATTCATGACACAACCTGCATACAACAATCAATGAACAAAATGTCCTATAACTTATGAACCCCTAAGAAAAAACCAATGAACAAATGTTAGTTTTGTGATGAACAAATGCTAGTTTCTAATGAACAAATGCTAGTTTCTGATGAACAAATGCTAGTTTCTGATGAACAAATGATATTTTCTGATGAACAAATGCTAGTTTCTAATGAACAAATGCTAGTTTCTAATGAACAAATGCTAGTTTCTGATGAACAAATGATATTTTCTGATGAACAAATGTCAGTTTGTGATGAACAAATGATCTTTTCTGATGAAAAAATGCTAGTTTCTGATGAACAAATGCTAGTTTCTGATGAACAAATGTCAGTTTATGATGAACAAATCAGAAATATCAATGAACAAACCTCATCTTGAATCCTGTTCAGCTCCCATTCAAGTTTCTTATTTGCTTCATCCTCCTTCATCTTATTTAACTCCTCTTGTTTCTTATTCAACTCCATTTCAATTCTCTTCAATTCTGCATTCCTTTCTTGTTTCATCTTCTTTTTCTCCTCTTCCTTTCTCTTCTCTTCATTAATCTTCTTTTTAGCCTCAACAATTTCCTTCTTACTCTTCTCTTCCTCTTCATCTTTCATCTTCTTCCTTTCCTCTTGCCTCCTCTTCTCCTCCTCTTGCTTTCTCTGTTGTTCAAACTCTTCAATCCTCTTCTTCTCTTTCTCCTCCGCTTCTCTCTTCTTCTCTTCCTCTTCAATGTTCCTCTTAACCTCTTCTAGACGTCTTTTCTCTTCCTCCTCTTCACGCTTTTTCTTTTCTTCCTCCTCAGCTGCTTTTCTCTTTTTTTCTTCCTCCTCTTCCTGCTTCTTCTTCTCCTCCTCCTCTTCTGTTTTCCTCTTCTCTTCCTCCTCTTTCTTTCTCTTCTCCTCCTCCTGTATTAAAGCATCCTCCCTCCTTATGGCTTCCAACTCTTCCTCTTCCTGCTTCCTCTTTTCTTCTTCTTCTTCTCTTATCCTCTTGTCCTCTTCATTCCTTTTCAACCTCTCTTCCTCTTCAATCCTTGTACGGTCTTCCTCAACATTTTTTCTATTTTGTCCATCAGTTAATCCCTTACAAACAAAGGAAATCTTCAATCCCTTCTTCCTTGTTGCATCAACCTTCCTGACCTCGTCTTCTTGCATCAAAACACTTTCCCTACCAATATTTGCAACGCCATCTCAATTATCATCCATAGTAGGTGGAAACACACCCAGTTCAAAAGAAGGTAATTCAAAACGCTTCTTTGACTTCATTGCAGCCTCAATTTCATCCAAAACTTTTGTAGCTTCCTCCCAGAATGAATTTTGGCTTGGAGATTCAGCATCTTCTTGGATGCCAGATTGGGATGATGATGAAGCAACCTTCAGCCCTAGTAGCTTCTCAAAAGCTTCATTGATCTTGGTGAAAAGTCCATGGCTTGCAATTTCGGTTGGAGCTCTTTGCACATGATCAAGATATTTTTTTAAAGATGATGCAATCTCCATACACATCTCAAGATGTTCTTTCAAAAATGACTGCAAAAAAAAAGTAATCAATATAAGTACATAAAAGACACGAATGTTAGTTTGTGATGAACAAATGTTAGTTTGTGATGAACAAATGTTAGTTTGTGATGAACAAATGCTAATTTCTGATGAACAAATGTTAGTTTCTGATGAACAAATGTTAGTTTGTGATGAACAAATGCTAGTTTGTGATGAACAAATGCTAGTTTGTGATGAACAAATGTTAGTTTCTGATGAACAAATGCTAGTTTTGTGATGAACAAAATGCAAGTTTGGGATGAACAAATGCTAGTTTCTTATGAACAAATGATATTTTCTGATGACCAAATGCTAGTTTTGTGATGAACAAAATGCAAGTTTGGGATGAACAAATGCTAGTTTCTTATGAACAAATGATATTTTCTGATGAACAAATGCTAGTTTTTGATGAAAAAATGTCAGTTTGTTCATTACTATCATTATGCCAAGTTTTAATCAACAAATAAATATAGATCACCATCATGCAAAAAAAAATATAAAAAAAAGCAAAAAACATGCAAAAAATCAAAAAACACATACATCACCGCCGTGACCAAGATCAATTTTGTTCTTCATTTTGTTTAGAAGCAGGGGCTTTCCCTTCATTCTTGTCAAGATCAACACCAGGATAAACATAATCAGGCAAACCTCGAAACCAGCCTTTTTCAAAACCACCCTTCTTAACCTCGAAAGTCTCTCTCTGAATAAAGTAATCATGGTTGAAATGCTTGATAATGGGAAGGATCTTGGGGTTTCAGGTCGATGGTAGATCAACATGCAATCACAATATACAATCTGTCATAAACCACAAATTAATGAACAAAAATTAGACTTATTAATGAACAAATATTCAAAAATAAATGAAGAAAATAATGATAGTAATGAAAAAAAGAGAACAATCATACCAGCAACAATATGATAGATCCTCTGAAAAAACTATTGTTTATTTTCCTCCATGAATCAGCATTCTCAACCAACTTCTCCACAAGATGAGCACACCAATCGTACTCACTAATCTTATCCAACTCAACCAAATGATCCAAAAACTTTAAGTTTACACCACCATTTTGAATGCTCTCTATACAAAGCGTGTAGAACAATATAATAAAATTCCTCCTAAGCCAAGCATCATCATTATCAGCATCCTTGATCACTGTACTCAAATGCCCTATTTTTATCTTCTCAAACTCCATCAACTTGTTCTTACCTATCACCTCATCAATTTCAGGCACCGAAAACTGTTCTCTAAAACTATTGTACAAGTCTGAATGCTTGACAATTTCGGTACTGAAATGGTCCTTGGACCACGAGGTAGACCAAGGTAGAATTGCACAAGTTCAGGTGTTATCCTAACACCTGGTCCCTCGCCCATCTTCAATGTACAAGATGCAGGATCGAAACAGCTAGCCACATAGTAGCACAGCTTACTAGGTAGATCAGTCACATCCCAATGTATAAGGTGCTCAAAACCCATCTCTTTAAGAGCAGTATGCTTGCTTCCCCCTTCAAAACCAGCAATAATTTCACAAAGAAGCTTGGGAGAGTTCCTGTAACTCAAAGACAAATGCCCACGCTTCAACTGTCTCAATGGCACCTTCACTCTTGCCTTCTTCCCACCACCTTGACCTCTGCCGACAACGATATCAACTTTCCTCTTCTTTGCGGCAACTTGTAATTCACTAACAGCATCATCCGTTTCCCTCTCAGATGGTTCATTTATACTCACTCCCTTTCTAGGGATCATATCGATAAGCAAAACATCGTCGGAGGCTTCATCAGAGACAACCTGTTTACCCTTGTCAAGGTGACGTCTCTTATTTGATGGGGAAGACTCAACAGCCGCCATTAGCCTCAATACAGGCACTTCAGTATCAATTGCTTTTGAACCCGCCTTGGTAGCAATAGATTTTCTTCTGATATTCTTTTCGCCAATGGAAGAGGCATCACTTCTAGCTTTGCTCCTTATTTCTATAACAAAAAAGGGATAAAGGACAGTGTTAACACATATTTAACCATCTATTCTAACAAAGCAAAAAAAAAAAACATATCAAAACACAACGATAAAACCTCTTCGAATAGCACATATTTCATCTTCTCCAATTGTCATTGTACCAAACCTTAGATGTTTTACTTGTTTATATTTTGCAGAACGTTGTTTAATAGATCCTGGATGAAAGAAATGCAAGTTACTGATGAACAAATGCATGTTTGTTATGACACAAAATATTGATGAACAAATGCAATTTACTGATGAACAAATGCAAATTACTGATGAACAAATGCAAGTTTCTGATGAACAAATGCAAATTTCTTATGAACAAATGCTAATTTCTGATGAACAAATGCTAATTTCTAATGAACAAAATGTTATGCTAATTTCTGGTAACTATACTTCACCCCCCCTCGTACGTATACAAAATCATTCCATGCAACTAACAAATCCACAATCACCTATTGCAAAACTCAACATCAAAAACCTCGATAAAACAAATGCAACTAACAAAAATACGCACATGCACATATAATTTGTATTTTATTCAAGTGGTATGACCAAAAATCGAGTAAATATAAAGTGACGATTCATGCATTTTTTTATTCAGAAAAGCACAAAATACCAAAAACGACACTATCAACTTCAAACAACTCAAAATAATCACTAAAAACACACTCGACAAAACGAAAAACCTTGATTCTCAACCGTTTCGGAAACCTAGGGTTTAGTAAATTTAAACGAGAGATAAAAACCTTGATTCTTTTGAGATGAACTTTGCTTCTCCATTTAGAACTGGATTGAGGTTTAAAATGTCGTTGATGGTAAGAATCAGGCTCGAAATCGCTACGAAATAGTTTCAATTCACACTTGACCTTCTTCAAAACGCTTCGGAAAACTGTAATAAACTAAAAAGTGAGTGATAGAGAAATGGCGAGAGAAGAGAAGACGAAGAAGTTTATAAAAAGCGTGTCTCCTAAACGCTCCATGTCGCGTGTTTCTTTTTTTACAATTTTTTTAAAAAAAGAACCAATCTCAACCGTACGTGTGATACGGTCGAACGACCAGGGGAATTTCTCATTTCTCACACATGCGGGCGTTCGCACATGACTCTTTCACTAATTTTTATTTATTTTAATAATAAAATATATTATAATTTTCAAATTAATTTTAAAAATTCTATAAATATACTAAATCGGTCAACCCATTGGATTTCGGGTTTCAACCCAATGGGTTTCGGGTTCTATCGGGTTCGGTTGATTTCGGATTTCGAGTTCAAATTTTCGGGTCTTGATCTAAAATTATTAGACGGTTCAGGTTGGGTTGCAAGTTCGACCAACTCTTGACAGTTCTAGTTCTAATGCCTAAATCCCAGACTTGTTTGGATTGGCTTGGATGATTTGCAAATGAAGAGTGGTGGTTTATTTATAAGAGCATGTGCAACCAAGAGGAATCAACATCCTCTTTGCACTCTCTCTCCTCAAAGAGGAGCTCCTCTTGGTTGTAAAAATTGAAAGGAGAATCCCCTTTCAAGGAGGAATAGGAGTAATCCTCCTTCCATAGAGGAATGAGTGCTTTGGCCCTTGTGCCCAAAGAGGAACATTCATCCAATCACAATTTGACACATGTATCCAACTTTCAATTAACTTCATTTATTTTATTTCAACCTAACATTAAATATATTTCCAACAAAATAATAAATAATGTTTATATTTTTTTTTTAAATAAATTAATCATTTTTAATCATTTTTTATTATTTATAAATAGAGTCTAATATTGTTGGGTCATTCACAAACTCATCTTAGCTTTTCTTTCTCTCGTTCACTACTACTACTATCTTCCATGGATATCCACAATAAAAATCCAAATAACTCAAACACATAATATAATCCAAATACATCTAATTTGGATCAAGTTCAAGCCATAATACAAATGTTTGGTAATCAACCAAGGTCAATTATCATCATGCACAATGAGTTTCGGAATGATAATGAGACATTCATTGTGACACTTGGACGATAATGATCGAAATCTAAGAATATTCATGGCTTGAAGAGAGGAGTTTCGGAATAAGAAATGCATGTGGCTCTAAAGAACGATTTGGTGGATAACATATGAGAGAAGTTTCAAAGTTTGACATCGAATTTAGATTTAGATTAAATTTCTATGGCAACAACGCTTTATTATTTATGTTTAACGTTATTTTTATTTTATATTTTTTTTGCAATTTATAATTTTGTTTGAAATTGTCTTAATGTTAATTAAATTTATTTTTTTAATTTGTAATTAGTTTATATTATCTTAAATCCAAATTATTTAAGTAAATATAATTTATTTGATTAAAGAACTTTAATTAACATAGGTAGTTAGTAAATATAATTTATTATATTTAATTAACATAGGTAATTAGTAAATATATTTTAATTATAATTTAATTAACATAGGTAATTTGTAAATATAATTAACATATGTAATTAATTTATTTGTAATAATAAATATAATTTATTTGTAATAATAAATATAATTTATTATCTTAAATCTAAATTAGTTAAGTAAATATAATTAATGTATATGATATAAAATAGGTAGAAAGTAGGAGAGGAGAAGTGAAAGGGGATACCTTTTGTTGTGGGGGAAATAGAAAAAGATGAAGAAAAGGAGGAAAGAAATAGAGAAAGAGGAAGAGAAGGAGTAAAGAAAAAGTGAAAAGTGATGTGGATGATAGAGAAAATATAGTGTCAAAAGGAGAAAAGGATTGTAAATCCTCTTGGATGCACATGCTCTAAATAAATCACATAAGCCACATCTTTACGGGTCTAATTGATATTTATGGCTACTGTATCATCTCCTCCCCCACCCGTCTCCCGATGCCACGTTCGCTTTGACCGGACGCTAGATCAAAAGCCGTCTCATCATCGGTCCACGTTGAAACGCCGTCGTTTCTCATATCAGGTTTAGCCACATAATCATACCCTTTGCATAAATCCCCAAAATCCCAAACCCTTCACACTCACAAACCTTCACTGTCTGCTCTCTCTCATTCTCCTACTTCTACCCTACCAACAAAAGTTATCCTCTCCGATCAGATCTCCCCGGAAAAAAATGGCCAAGGATCCAGTTCGCGTCCTCGTCACCGGCGCCGCAGGTGAGGACTTTATCCCTTCTCTTCTTCTTGTTCACCTTTTTTGCTTTTATTTGACTCCGATCTAGGTCATCTGATGATTTGCGATCTTAATGCTGTTATTTCGTTTCCCAATTCTCTGACATAGTTGCCGATCTGAAACATTCCGGTTCCGTCTTTGATCTGTTCCGTTGTGCATATTTCTTTTGTTGATTAGTACTCCCCCGTTTCACAATACTTGTTCTTAAAACCTTTATTTTTTGTTTCAAAATAGATGTTTATATAAAATTTTTACCCATTTATATTCTTGGGTTATATCCACATTACACTTCTCTTCAAATTTCTTTTTTATTTGGTTGAATCTCCCAAAAAGAAAGAATACTTTTAATAGGATCAATTTGAGAATTTTTTTTTCCCTCAATACGTGTGAAATTTTGGGAGTACATTAGATCTAGCTTTTACATATTTGAGCACTAGGATTCTGTGTTTCGTAAGAGCGGTTTTGATTTGTGACTAATGCCACCGATCTGATTAAATTCTAGTCCAAAATGTTTTTCTTTGGCTGTGTTCGTGTGTAAGTGTGTTAAGCTACCCAAGGTAATTTGGTCATACCACTGGCACTGGTAAATGAACAATCTTCCAGCATTGAGTGTCCTTAACTCATGTTTTTTTGAAATTTGATCTCCAAGCATGCTTCCCTTGGCAACATATTAAGATTTTAAATATCACGATTGCCATTTTAATTTAATATTCATTAGATCTAGGGCATTGGGATGCAGAATCATCTCTTGGTTGCAAAATGGTAACTTGTAAAAATTAAATAAATTCATATATCGAGGAGAACTTTAGAACTTTTGTAAAAAATTTAATACGGAGTAAATCCTTTTATGTTTCGTTCTAATTCTGTTTCGGTTCTGCTTTTAGTTGCCTTGTTTTTGTATCTCGTTCTGTGGTCCTGTCGGGTCTTTTGGTCGCTCCCCTGTCGCGTTAAGCCCAGGGCGCCCCCATCTTGACCCCCCAGATTTCCCGCAAGGGAAGCTCCACTGGGTTGTTGTTGTTGTTGTTGTTGTGCAAGTGAAACAAGAATGACCGTAATATTCAGAGTAGAATCTCTTGTTCTATTGTTGCAATCAGGAAATCATGTAAAGTTAAAAAAAGGCTTGGGGAACTATTTGTTGAATTACCTTTCATGTGGAATCCTCACTGATTTCTCTAGCTTCTTATAATTTTGAATTCATTCAGCTTAGCATTATCTCGAAGTAAGTTATTCATAAACAATTCCAAGAGCTTTGCTTTTTAACATTTGACCTATGAGCATTCAATTTCATTGGACTATTATGGCATGGCTCAACAGATCCTTGAAGATTTCTATCATTTTTCTGACGTAATAACCGTTTTACAATGTATTGATGAAATCAATGAATATTAAACAGAGCTACCCAAACCTCAATTTATAGAAAGTTTACATGTCAAAGTTAACTGATATGAAGGAATTCCTACAGATTGTAATACTGGTTGCCTTAAAAGACAACCTGGAGTTGCCTAGAGAGTTTATGTATTCCTATTTTGTATTTTGTCTAT
The DNA here is from genome assembly GCA_964016875.1 of Fallopia convolvulus. Taxonomy (NCBI): domain Eukaryota; kingdom Viridiplantae; phylum Streptophyta; class Magnoliopsida; order Caryophyllales; family Polygonaceae; genus Fallopia; species Fallopia convolvulus. The sequence goes on from OZ024736.1 coordinate 28,260,827, forward strand.
GATTTGTGGGAGAAAGTAATCGAGTTAAGACCACTGGCGGAGTTTCTGATCTCATGAAGTTTATGGTAATAAGAATTTCCTAATTAAGTAATCTAGAAAACACTTAGAGCCCTTTTGTGATTTTTTGCTTGTAATGCACAAGGAATCTCTCTATCTTTGACATACAGGATTCGCCTACACACCTGTTCTTATTTATTAGATATATTTCTGTTTCTGGGTGTCAAATTAATCAGGAAATATTCTGTGAATGTAGGTCAAATTGGATATGCACTTGTGCCAATGATTGCTAGGGGAGTGATGCTGGGTGCTGATCAGCCAGTGATTCTGCACATGCTTGATATTCCTCCAGCTGCGGAGGCACTGAATGGAGTAAAGATGGAGCTGGTAGATGCTGCCTTCCCACTTCTAAAAGGTAGGAATTCTTGCATTTTTGCTTTAATCTTATCTGTTTTTAGATAAACATAATGCTGTGGCATAACATTCAATGAGAATATATCTCGTGGTATATCTACCAGGTGTTGTTGCTACAACTGATGCCGTTGAAGCCTGCACTGGAGTAAACATTGCTGTCATGGTTGGTGGATTCCCCAGGAAGGAAGGCATGGAAAGGAAGGATGTCATGTCAAAGAATGTTTCCATCTACAAGTCACAGGCTTCTGCTCTTGAGAAGCATGCTGCACCAAATTGCAAGGTTTGGTTTGTGTATTTAGACATACTAGAAAAGTTGAAGTTTTCATTAACTTCTTGTTTTGGCCAAGACCATGTTTGTTTTTGGTAGTTCTAAATTTCTAATGTCACTTCCACTTTAACTCTTTATATACACTTTGGAATTTTAATAATTATTTATGGACATAACCTAGATCTATGCGCAGTTTAGAAATGATTAATTAGTAGATTGATTTGGTAAGTTACTGAGCATAGATTTTCTTCTCACTCATCCCACTGAATAGGTCTTGGTCGTTGCTAACCCTGCAAACACCAATGCACTAATCCTCAAGGAATTTGCCCCTTCAATTCCAGAGAAGAACATCTCTGCTTTGACAAGGTTGGACCATAACAGGGCACTAGGTCAGATCTCAGAAAGACTAAATGTTCAAGTATGTGATGTTAAGAATGTCATCATCTGGGGAAACCACTCATCAACACAGTATCCTGATGTCAACCATGCAACCGTCAAGACTCCCAGTGGTGAAAAGCCTGTTCGTGAGCTTGTTGGCGATGACACATGGTTAGTGCTCATATAAAAGTATTACTAAAAGTACACTTGCTCTTAAAAGCTCTGTTTTCATTTATGAACTGATTGCATTTCCTGACTGCTTTGCAGGTTGAATGGAGAATTCATCAGTACAGTCCAGCAGCGTGGAGCAGCTATCATCAAGGCAAGGAAGCTCTCAAGTGCCTTGTCTGCTGCTAGTGCTGCATGTGACCACATCCGTGACTGGGTGATTGGAACACCAGAGGTTTGTTTTTTGATTCTGCAACAGCTTCTGTGCTTTGTATGCTCCCTGAATAATGCTTTTATTGGTTTATAATGTACAATTTGATTTTATTATAATGTATATGCAGGGTACTTGGGTATCCATGGGTGTTTACTCCGATGGCTCCTACAACGTTCCTGCTGGAGTCATTTATTCCTTCCCAGTTACCTGCAAAAGTGGAGAATGGACAATTGTTCAAGGTAAGGTCTTTCTGTCCTGTGCTCAAGGAGTAAGGACATAGGGTGAGAACCAGTATTTTGAAACTACACCTAATTTATGAAATCTAAACCCGATAAAGAATATTTAAAAAAAAATCCTAAAAATGAATATTGAGACCAATATTCTAAAAAAACGAGCGCATAGGCAGCCTAGAAGGCTAGAGACGGTGGGGCCTAGTGGAGTTTTTAGAACAGTGTCTGAGACAGAGATCTCAACAGAGCTGGTTACACTCAGGATTTGTATTGTCTGACCTTTTTCTTATTTAATGAAGGGCTTCCCATTGACGAGCACTCAAGGCAGAAGATGGATGCAACTGGCGCTGAGCTTGTTGAGGAAAAGTCACTGGCTTACTCATGCCTCAATTAAACAAACTCTCCCATAGGCTTTATGCTGCTGATATTTTAATAGAAGTAGCTCAACTAGCTTTTTAATAAACCGATGCCAGGACCAAAAACCGTCATTGATGATTAAGGCTGCTTTGAAAGTTCAGGTGTCAAGGGCGACCTTGATGTGTGTAATTTCCTTGTCATTACCGCAAACACTGTCCAGCGATATCTATTTTGAGTTGTGAAAGTGCATTTTTCTCGTCAGTTTTTTATGAAAACATTGAGAGAAGAAAACATAGTTAACTTTTTGAATTGCTTATTTGTGACATGAGGTCGGCTTCTGAATCTGATTCCTTTCACAAACAAGTCAATGGGATACTTTGCAAAGTGGCATACCATTGATAGTTAGAGCTCTTACCTAGGCTAGATATATTGAATTGTTATATTTGTGGTTGCAAAATACGATAGTATCCGAAAGTTCAGAACCTTTGATTTAGAAGAATAATAAAGGAAGAGTTAGTCATATTTAGATTGCGGATCATTTTACCAATTATAAATTGCATGATGGTTAAAATTGTAGAATCAAATTGGAATTCTGATAACTTTGAGGAGCGACCTTGGCGCAAGAATGGGAAATGGTGGTAGTAAATAATGGGATTACGACTTGGGCCGGTTAGAAACCTGCTTTTAAAAATATTAAAAACATTGGTTTGAACAAACCCACACTTATTTTAGGATGGACGCTTTTTTTTTTTAATTCCTTCAGTCAAAACGTTAACATTTTCTTCTTGAATAAAAAGTTAACTTGGCTAATTTTTTTAAGGCCGAATGACCGAAAACCACCCGTATAATAGGTTATATTGCTCAAAACCACCCGTTTAATATCAATTTACCGAAAACCACCCATTTGAATCATTCCGTTAAAAAGCAACCACCTCACCTCTCCAGTCTGTTAACTAGGCGTTTACGCGCGCGTGAAGTGATTTTTTTTCCATTTTGTACATAATTTCCCTTTTCCTTTAAAAATGTAAAATCCAAAAATAATTAAATATAATTTCCCTTTTCTATTTTGTACATAAGTTCCCTTTTCTATCGAACAAGGGGGTAGGGGAGAAGGCGGCTGCCGACGGGGCGGTGGATGACGCCTTTGGGTAGGAGCTCGGTGGATCTGAACGGGGGAGGGGAGCGGCGACACTTGATGACGCCTTTGGGGAGGAGCTCGGTGGATCTGAACGGGGGAGGGGGAGGGGGAGGGGCGGCGACACTGCTACCTTCTCCGTCTGCACACCTCCGGTCATCACAAGCCCACCGCGACCCCGGCCTCGCCGCCAACGGCCGCTCCAAGGCCAACGATCCGGATCTGATTCAGCCGGCGTCAACCGATGGCGGATTCGATGCCCCCTCTGTTGTCGCATGGGTCGAGCCTCATGGCCCTCATCCTTCCGACCACACCTTCGATCTCCCCGACGAGTGGGGCCGATGGAAGGAGGTGGTGGGAATTTGAACGGTAAATTGAGCATGGAAGCAGAAAATGGTATTGATGAATTTGGGTAATAAATTCAATTTAGGGATTTCGACTTGTTCATGGAGCTTTTTAGCAGGCGAAGGGGACAAAGGTCAAAAACTCCCAAATTGGTTTTATTAATTTTTTTATTTTCATTCAACTGATTAGTTTTCTTTTAAGGTATAAAAGTAAAATTATTTTCATTCAAAGAAAAAGGAAAATTATGTAGAAAAATTGAAGAAAAACCCACATCCTACGCGCACATAACGCCCAGTTAACGGACTGGAGAGGTGAGGTGGTTGCTTTTTAACGGAATGATTCATATGGGTGGTTTTCGGTAAATTGATATTAAACGGGTGGTTTTGAGCAATATGGTCTATTATAAGGGTGGTTTTCGGTCGTTCGGCCTTTTTTTAAATAAGAAAATTGTAAAATGAAGTCTCAGCAGTTAGGACTTAGACCATCAGCATCGGCGAAACCGATGCCGGTTTCAAGTGAGTTTCGAGTAAAAAAAAAGGTAAAATAGGTGAAATTGGGTTGTTGAATTTTGTCTGGCGAACTTGGTGGATATGGGTTTCATGAACATTGCCATATCACAATAGCCATTGGGAGTTTGTCACTTGGCACTCCTTTTGGTTAATTAAATATATATTAGTATTAGTTAGTATTTGATTATTTTGACTAATTTTAAATTATTAAAAATAAAAATAAATTACACCATAAGTAATAATTTTTTTTTATCCATCCATAGATACCAATTTTGTATATATTTGATTCAATTTAAAATTAAATTATTTTTTTGGGTTGATTATGGGTAAATAAACACATATTAATCACTTTTTAAAATAACTCACGGTTTTAACTTATAAAAATTATATTAGATTCATAAATTTTTATCTAATTTATTTTTCACCAATTTTATATATATTAATTTAAAAATTGTTGTTTCATGTATGTTGTTTCGTTAATTTATTTAATGTATTTTGTTATGTGTTTTGATTTATTTTGTGTTTGATATTAATATATTATGGTTTTGTTAATGATGACGGAGAAGATTATGATTGTCGGAAACCGCGTTATTGCCAAATTAAAAAATTTATTTTAACTTTTTTCGGAAATTTAAAACATATTTTTACAAACCCAAAACTCAAAATATAATAAAATTAGCCAAATTGTAATTTGTTTAATTAGCTAAAGAAATATTTAAAATTATTAAATGAAGGATATAGTTGTAATTGTGTATAGATAAATAAATTGTGGTTGGAAAATGAAAAAAGTAGAAAAATGGGTTTCGTGGATTTTATGGATTTCATTGATATTTAGATGAGTTTCATGAAATGGAGTGGGAGAGTTTAAGATGATGTGGAAGAGAGAGAAATGGAAAAAGTGGATATTTTTTTGGGTTTTATGAATTTCGCCGGGTTCACCAATACACATGGTCTTAGGAGTCCGCATGGATCATGCAGAAAGCCGGCGTGAAGCGTGACGACTACCACACTCCTCTCGTGACTGCCACGTCAGCTGCCCCTTGCTAACAATAATACTGGGTGGTGGAGAGCGGGCTGGTGTTCTTGAAAGGCTAACCAACCCCCTAAGCGTTGACCTCACGCTAGATCAAAAGACGTCACTTGTCCACGTTGAAACGCCGTCGTTTCAACGCTTCAGTTCTAGCCACAAGGCCCCCTGGATAAATAAAATCCCCCCAACTCCCCCAACACTTGACACTCCCAAACCTTCACTGCTCTATCTCTCCTTCGCTCCTGCCCTACCATCAGTTGTCCTCTCACTCGATCAGATCTCACCGGGAAAAATGGCCAAGGATCCAGTTCGCGTCCTCGTCACCGGCGCCGCAGGTGAGGACTTTATCCTTCCTTCTCTTCTACTTGTTCACCTTGAATGCTTTTGTTTGATTCCGATCTAGATCATCTAATTATTTCTGATTTTGATGTTGCTTCCGGAAATAGTTTCCGATCAACTTTCCGATTTGATTTATTTTATTTTGAACTTCTTCCTTTTGCGTTGATCAGTACATTAGATCTAGCTTTTAGGTGATTTAGAGATCTGAGCTCCTGGATTCTGTGGTGTATAGAACTGTTTTGATTTGTAAATAGAGCCATCGATCTTGTTAAATTGGAGTCCAAATAGTTTTCTTGGGGTATGTTTGCGTGATAAGCTACGGGTGGTAATTTGTAGTTATGAATGAACAATTTCCCAACATTAATCGTCTATTTGTAGTGTTTTTGAAAATTGATGTCAAGTATGATTCCCTTGATAACATTTCAAAATATAAGGAGGAAATAATTGGATCGTGAAGATCAGAAGATCTAGAGCTGTGGGCAATGGTACGCAGAATCATGGGATAACTATATATGAACTCATAACATCGTCAAGGAAGGGAAAACAAGAATGAATATGTTTTCATTAGAACTTCTTGTTCTATAGCTGTTTCCAAGAAATCTTGTAAGTGAAAAAGGCTTGTGAAAAACTATTTGTTGATGTACCCTTATCTTTCATGGGGAGACCTAGCAGAATTAGGATTTAGTTTCCTAGAATTTTGAATTTATTCAGCATAGCATTAGCTTTTACGTAGTTAAAGGGCAAAAGGATCCTATTGGAGTATAAACTATTCTGCACATGACATCTGTATTATGAACACTCTGTTTCATTAGATTTATTCCATATGCCAACAGATCTTTGAAGGTTTCATTCACTTATCCACTGTAATAACTTTCGTACAATTTATCGACAAAATCAATGAAAATCACACAGAACCACTTAAACCTCAATTTATAGAGCGTGTATATGTCAAAGTTATCTTATCTGAAGGGATTGTTACAATATTGTAATTTTGATTGATTAATGTGAACTCACAAGGTTGGACCATCTAAGACAACCTGGTGGTGCCTAGAGAGTTTATGATATTCTTAATTTCTTATTTTGTATTTTGTCTATGATTTGTGGGAGAGAGTGAATTAGAGAAGGCCACTGGAGGGTTACAGTTCTGGTCTTTAATCTGGTATTATTTTATGAATGTAGGTCAAATTGGATATGCACTTGTGCCAATGATTGCCAGGGGAGTGATGCTTGGTGCTGATCAGCCAGTGATTTTGCACATGCTTGATATTCCTCCAGCTGCAGAGGCACTGAATGGAGTAAAGATGGAGCTGGTAGATGCTGCCTTCCCACTTCTAAAAGGTTGATTTCTTGCGCTTTTGTATTTATTCTTCATTCGTATATCTTATTAGATAAACGTAATGCTGTGGCATAAAATTTAATGAGAATATATCTCATGGTACATAGGTGTCGTTGCTACAACTGATGCTGTTGAAGCCTGCACTGGAGTCAACATTGCTGTCATGGTTGGAGGATTTCCCAGGAAGGAAGGCATGGAAAGGAAGGATGTCATGTCAAAGAATGTTTCCATCTATAAGTCACAAGCTTCTGCTCTTGAGAAGCATGCTGCACCAAATTGCAAGGTTTTGTTTTGTGTATTTTCTTCTTAAAAAAATTCTTCATAATTTATAACAGAATGAAAATCGTTTCCTTAAAAAAGTTAGACATACTAAATTCAGTTATTATTGTCACATAGCTGAATTTCAGTTTTTCTTGGGTCTATCGGGCGTACCCCCTTTCCCTTGGACAGGGGTACCCCCATCTTGATCCCCCAGATTCCGCTGTAATGGAGCCTCACTGGGTTAATGATGATGATGATGATGATGAAGAGATATACTAAAAGCTTTATGGTTTCCATTGACTTCTTTTTCCTGGCCAAGACCTTGTTTTTTGTTCATTGTTCTAATTTCACTTTCATTCTAAGTCTCTTATACAGTTTGGAAGTTGATGAAGCTTTTACCTTTGAGCTTAACCCTCTATGTGTAGTTTGACAAATGATTAATTTTTGGATTGACTTTTCTTCTCAATGATCCCACTCAACAGGTCTTGGTCGTTGCTAACCCCGCAAACACCAATGCACTAATCCTAAAGGAATTTGCTCCATCCATTCCAGAGAAGAACATTTCCGCTTTGACAAGGTTGGACCATAACCGAGCTCTAGGTCAGATCTCAGAGAGACTAAATGTTCAAGTTTGTGATGTTAAGAATGTCATCATCTGGGGAAACCACTCATCAACACAGTATCCCGATGTCAACCATGCAACCGTTAAGACTCCCAGTGGTGAAAAGCCTGTTCGTGAGCTTGTTGGCGATGACGCATGGTTAGTGCTCATATAAAAGTATTATTAAAAGTAAGCTTGCTCTTAAAAGTGCTGTTTTCATTTATTAACTGATTGCATTCCTTGACTGCTTTGCAGGTTGAATGGAGAATTCATAAGTACTGTCCAACAGCGTGGAGCAGCTATCATTAAGGCAAGGAAGCTCTCAAGTGCCTTGTCTGCTGCTAGTGCTGCATGTGACCACATCCGTGACTGGGTGATTGGAACACCAGAGGTTTGTTTTGATTCTGCAACAGCTTCTGTGCTTTGTATCCTCCCTGAATAATGGTTTTATTGGTTTATAATGTACAATTTGTTTTTTATAATGTATATGCAGGGTACTTGGGTATCCATGGGTGTTTACTCCGATGGCTCCTACAACGTTCCTGCTGGAGTCATTTATTCCTTCCCAGTTACCTGCAAAAGTGGAGAATGGACAATTGTTCAAGGTAAGGTTTTTAATAAACTATAAATTCTCTTTAAAGGAAAATGTACTTTCATGCCTCTTTATGTAATATGGTAATCTTTGTACGGTATTTTGAAACTAAATTATAAATTTAGAGAATCTTTTCCAAAGTCGGATTCTTATCCTATGCCCCAAGACAAGAATCTAAATTTGGAAAAAGAAAGATATTTATATTCCATTTTTTTCATTTTTGGCTCATCATACAACTGATGCTCTAAATCAAAGACTGAGCGGAGCTGGTTATACTCTTTAGTTTTATTGTCTGACCTTTGTTTCTTATTTGATGTAGGACTTCCCATTGATGAGCACTCAAGGCAGAAGATGGATGCAACTGGAGCTGAGCTTGTTGAGGAAAAGTCACTGGCTTATTCATGCCTCAACTAAACAAACTTCTCCCATAGGCTTGTTTTATGCTGCTGATATTTTAATAGAAGTTGCTTAATTAGCTTTTTAATAAGCCATTGTCAGGACCAAGAACTGTTGAGCTGCTTTTGTAAGTTCTCATGTTTCAGAGACCTTGATGTGTGTATTTCCTTGTCATTTCTGCAAACATTGGCCAGTAAGATCCATTTTGAGTGGCTAATCAGCTTTTTGCTGGGTTAGTGCCCTGTGATTTTCCTTCTAATTGGACCACAATTTTCTCTTTGGGTTTCTTTGAAAACAATGACAGAAGATGAGAGTTTGCAATTTCACACACAGTTGTCATGAATTGCTTGTCTGTGTGACCTAAGACACGGCTCCTGAATGACTTGTGTGTGAAAGGAATCGGAGTGTTTGCACAGGTAGCATGTCATTAATAGTTTAGTGCATGGCTTTTTTCAATTTCCCAGAGCCCTTTTCTAGATCAGCTATACTGAATTGTTCTCTGTAGTTACAATCATTTATCCGATCATATATCCGAACATTTAAATTGCTCCCTTCTTTGGGTGTATTTGGTACCAGATAGCTTACACTATTAAGACTATCTTTATCATTTACCTGACCTTTCAACAAAGTTTCCATTACTTTCATTTCTTCAAACACTCCTCTCTGAATTCTGAATGCAGCGAAGTAACATCATTTACTTTTAAAGTCAATACACGTCCCTTGTGAATCAAACATAAAAACATCGCCTATTTGTGTGCTAAAAAAATGGGATTTTCTTCAATAAAATCCCGTGAGAGTAACGTCTCTCCGACCTAAAAAACGGGCTTTCCTTCAAATTATGGTCTGCAATTATTGTAATCCAAGACTTCTCTATATAACCCGCCGCATATGCGGGGCGTAGCCAGAAACTTTGCATTGTAGAGTCAATAAATTTTTCCAACATAGTTAATGTATGTTTAAAGAAAGATGTAGAAATAAAAAATACAAACTTACAAAAAAAAACATATTTTATAGAGGAGACATTAAGAAAACAAGAGTTTATAATGACAACTTATATAATTATTAATTTTTTCGGAATACATTTAGGTTAAGAAAACAAAAATGTTTCAAAATACAAATTAATTTAAATCTTCTATAAATATTAAAAACTCGTACCTAAATAATAAAACCAAACTAAAGCCCTCATGCAAATAATGAATTGTATGATTCGAGATATAATCTCATTATGAAAGTAGGAAGTTTAACAAAAGATAAAAGCATTCTAACTAAGTAAATGACTTGTTAGAAGTGGTTTGTATACATCCAATCATCAAACGTTCATAACTTTTTGCCCAAATACCAGAATGAAACTTATAATATATCAAATCGAAACTATTGACAAAATGTACATATATACGGAAAAAAAATTTGGATGGGGCCATGCCCCACCCGCCCCAATATAGCTCCGCCTATGCGCATATGATAAGAATAAATAGGTTAACTTCGATAGATTCAGAGAAAAAAAAGATACATAAATAGGTTAACTTCGAATTTTAGTTTTCAACCCTTTGCTATTTTATTTTATTTTATTTTATTTTTCTCTGAACTTTTAAGTTGTTTCGTTAGTGGTCCCGAACTTTTGTTATTAGTTTGACTATTTATTTATTTAGAAATTGTTTGGCGCTTTGCTCATTTTGATTAACTTGTATCTGATGGAAGGACTAAAACAAAACAAGTAAAAAGGTTTGTGACTATTTCTTACATTTTAAGGTCCGACACTACAATACAACACGGAAAACATAAGATCAAAGAAAATTTTCTCTTGGACAAGGCACATTGGTCTGGAGTCTGGACCATATTATAAGATAGGATGGTCCCTATGTATGGCTGTTAACACTCAATCTCGACACTATAGTTCTAGTCTTCCAGACTTAAAGGTTGTTCTCTGGTTGTGGGGATTGGACTTAGCGATTGATGTGACTTGTTCGTTTTTTTGAGTTTGCTCATCATTCCCTGGTTATTTAGGTTAGCTATTAAGAAGCTGAGAAGCTAGGCCTATTTTTCAAGTGACAACTAGGTCATGCCAATTGTACTTGTTGAGGCATGTTGAAATGTATTGTTTATCCACTTCGAAAGATAGAGACAAACTAAGCCTACTATATTATTAATTGATTTTAGAATAAAAATCTCATTGGACTTGTGTACTAGATTAGGCGACCAAGGAGGCACTTGCCCCCTAGTATATTTGTCTCAGTTGGTAGAGCACTTGTAATATCCGCGATATTCCAAGCTTTTTATAATATAATATTTATTATCAATTATTTTCTCTAATTAAAAAGGAGAATTTCTAAATATCAAATTAACTTCTACTATTTTCTTTTGAAAGAAATTATCAAGAAAATTAAAATAGATAAAAATTCAATAAAATAACTTGAGGGGCATAGATTAATAAAGTGAGGTAAAATAATAGAAAGAGCATTAGATAAAAATAAGGTCCTTTAGAAATTGAATTTATTTCATAAAATAGATTACACAAAGGCCTAAGAATCCAATTTAATAGCTTTGTAAAAAAAAGAATGCAAGAGCCGGGATTTAAACCCGAGACCTCTTGCAAACTCAACCCCCCCCCCCCCCTCCCCTCTTCCGCTAGACCAAGTGAACTTGCTTACCATTCACCCCACTCTTTTAATTTTATATCAATTTTTAGTCTTCTACTTCAAACAAGTCAACTTGATTTGACATGGGAGCAATGCATGCTCTCCTTCTTCCACCCTTGGCTTGCAAGACACACCTCCTTGCATCATCCTCTCATCACCACCAACAAACACAACTTTGGCCAATCATGGAGCATCCTCCCTTCCTCCATTGGTCTACTCCCTTAGCCTTGGATTGCAAGCTTCCACCAATTTGCCTATAAAAAGGGCCTTCACCTCTCAATCACAATTTTTACTCACACTTTCATTCATCCTCTCCCTCTCTTAACAATTTCTCACTTGATCTTCAAAAAAATTCAGCCACATTCCAAGTTAAATTCCTCCATTAAAACACCCACAAACTCCCTCTTCTTCCTCTTGGAGCCCCCGCCGGACCACCCTTGGAGCCCCGCCGGACCGCCGGCGCGCCTCCTCTGCCTCGCCGAGCCCTGGTCGCGCCGCCCCCTTGCCTCGCCGAGCCTGGTTGCGCCGCCCCCTGCTGTCGAGCCTTCCCCCGCCTCTCTTCTCCATTGTTCTTTAATACAGAACTAAGAAAGTATACTCCTAAGCTTTATTTTATTTAAATTAATTTATGTACTTTATAAATATTAGCCTTTTATGATTAGTAAATGTAATTGTGGAAATCAAGTAAGGAATTTAAGAAAATAAAAATAATTAGCATACCTCTAAATGTAAAAGTTACTACAAGATGGAAGCTTCAATTATAATATGATAAATGTGACTATAAAGTAAACTAGGTTATCATATGATTTTAGTTATAAAATATGATAGTGATGTTAGAATATCTAAGACATATTATAATAATAAAATGGTAGAGAAACCTTATAAAAGTATTATTGTTTCAAAACTTGTGATCATGGACTATAGTTTGACTTTAGATAATGACTTTTATGAAAGAATAATATTATTAATAATTATAGTATTAAAGTCATCATGTGAAAAAGATATTAATTTAATAATCTCTAAGTATAAAGAACTATTGCAAGACATAAGTTCTAGGTTAATATAAGAAGTATGATCCTATAATGAGTTTATGATATTATTTAACATAAGGTTGACTTGTATGGAAAGAAACCATATAGATATAGAAAAGATATTATTTTATAACCTACAAATATTATAATAATGGACTATAAATATGAAGTAGGATATTTATAAGCCATGATTATATTTTATAAGCCATGACCCTATTTTATAAGACTATGATCATATATATTTTATAAGTCATATAATGTGAAAGGAACTATAGGAATAAAATAAATAAGATTAATTTAATACATGTTAATTTTAGGAAGTTACCTTATAAAGAAAATTAGAAATCTCTAGTTATGGAAACTTCCAAGAAAAGTAGATTATAAGTTAATGAGCCTTATTTGTTTTAGGTAAATTATTGAATTAAATAAAAGTCTACCAAAGGTATATTATTAATAAAATATTCTTGGTGAGGGATATATCGCTACAAGATCCTTAAGGAATTTAGAAGTAATATTTTAAACTAAGACAAGTACATAAAAAGGTTAAAGTGAATTTCTTATAATTTAAAGAAAACTTATAGTTTTATAAGAAAAATACTTCTAGGCAAAGTATAGTATTTTATGAAATCTTACTTGCTTACTTATATTAAAGAGATAGGAAATAAAGTTATAAGAGATTATTTTAGTAAAGGTTTTATGGAATAATAAGGATATTACAAAACCAAACTAATAATGAAGGAATATTATTATTTTAAATAACCTTCTAAATTATTACAATAATAATTTAGAATTCCGCTTCTCTTATAAAAATTATTATAAGAGAGAAACCGAGTTAAAAAGAATCCGTTTTTATAAGCCGTTCGTAAATTCCGTGTCGATAGGTCGGAATCCTCGCTCATAGTCGTGAACCACATAGTTCCGTCAAAGCTCGATTGTTAGAACTCGCCAAAGCTAAGGCAAGTGGAATTTCCCCTTGTGACCTTTTATATTTCATTCCGTGAAAATTCTCGATGTTGGGAACAACGTGTATGCTTAAATAAAAATGAACCTAGGAAATATCGATTGCTAGAAATAACGACTACTGTTAGCATAGTACGCTTTACATTCCTATGTTATGATTATTATGCTAGTGTGATTGTTATCTTGATTGTTTGCGATCTCGCTCAGAGATCAACGTCAAACGAACTAGAGAGGGGTGCGGAATAGCCGACGCCTCTATATCACCTTACTAAGTCGTACGTCCATACGACTTTCGGGATCATGATCTCCATCCGCTCCGATTGCAAGGAGGGATTGTGCGCACTCTAGCTAAGTGCCGGAGAATTGAAGTTCTCCCTCGGGTGGCTCGGATTATCCGTGTCCCACCACTTCCTATTCAAAATCATAAATGAAATCGAATGTCTTTTGTCACTAAAGAAGATAAGTGCCCAATGCACAATTAAGACACCAAAACCGGACCGGTCTCAAATGATCGACCCGGCTCTCGGTCCGCTCAGGGCGCGAGAGGTTTTTGACTTGTATAAATTATTTGCGTTCCCAACATACTTTCTACTCCAAAGAAGTCTACAATCTAGTAGCTCTTCTATCGCTCATCGAGTTATCTTCGTTTAAGATATACACTCCTTTGAACCACTAAAGCTCCACATAAACAAACCTTATCGTATAGCCTCATCGTAAACACAACCCGATTATCTCTTTCAACAATAATTTGAAATTACCGAAATACCCTCGGGAAGTTCCATTCCCGCTTGCTTAGTCTCTTAGACTAATTCTTCTTTTCCGCATGTTTGCCTGACATTCTCTCGCCCCTCGCGAATTATGTCAGAATCTAGGAATCTCAACAAGGCGTGAAGTGAAGTGAAGACAAAAGAAGAACAAGGATTTTCAAGATGTACCTTTCTATCATTTTGCTTTAGTTTCATTACGTTTCAAGGACAAGCAGGTTTTGCATTTCAATTCCGAACAACTTTATGTTTGAAAACAATGTAAGATGTTTTGTAAGAACCAAGTCTCCCTCGGGAGCACCTTTTTTCATTATGTATTATGTTTTTATTCCGCATTTTAATTGTTCTATATCATTCTAAAAGCCTTGGGTGACTTTGGACGGAAAAAGTCCGAGGTCACTGGAGGTAATACCCAATGTTGTAAAATAGGGGTGTTACAACACCCACCTATATAAGGAAGTTCATGTGTTGGCATGGATTGATGCTAATTCTAAGGCCTCATGCCTTACAAATGGTATCAAAGTCGACTCTAGGTTACGAGTTGACTTGTGTCAAAGGAGAGTCACTCGACCCAAAGGGCAGTCCTTGGGCCTTGACGACGACATCAAGGTTTAAGTGAGGGTAGATTATAACACTCCCGTAGTTTATAAGGGTAGTGTGGGTTCGGTTCCAGAACCACCGGTTTCAATTCCAGGAAAGGGTGGAACAAGGATCGGGTGACCCTTGGTTCCCCGGTTTCGGTCCCAGTTCCGGTTTGATTTTGATTTTTATCGGTTCTGGGGCCTTTAGAAAAATATAATGCATGATCGTACACCTAACACACGATCGTGCATTATCTTTTAGTTAACACACAAGGTCGTGCGTCCAGGGGCGCACGATCGTGCATTTTTTACCAAGTAATGGACATGGTCATGTGACTAATGGCGCATGACTGTGCGTTCTTATTTTTTGGCAAGTCTCAAGAGTCCAAGATGCAATATTTTCGATTGTACAATTAATGAAAAGAAGAGTTGGGAAAAAAGGGTTTGAACTTAATATTAAGTTGCCTACATATCTTATCGGGTTTATAGAGGAATCAAAGCCCACATTGTTCTCTTACTTTTGATACGGAACCCCACTTGGCCACTTAACTAAGACGACCCTTCGTAACCGACATAAGAAGCCTGACTTGTGTCATCATCTCATCAAGTACATCATCCAATGACTCCGTATAGTTCATCAATTGTGCTTTAAGCTCTTCCCTCTTACAATCTCCGAAATAAACTTGAGCTTTGAATGTTCCGGGTGCCAATGTTGATCTCCTATCGTCTGGGATGTGTCCACCTTGGCTAAACGTTTGCTCCACCATTACCGTTGTTGCGGGAACTGCTAGTACTTGAGTGGCGATCTTTGCTAGTGTTGGATACGTCTTCTTGTGTTGCTTCCACCAATCTAAAATGTCAAATTTTTTTACAAATTCAAAGATAGTTGTTAGATAAGTATCAAAAAATCCGTGTGTGAGCTAGTGCATCTTGGACTTTTTGTAAGATTTTGTAATAAACGAGAACCTATCCTAGAAACGAACGGTGAGATAAGGAGGACGATAGGGGTAATTGGGGCGAAGAAGGTGCCTCACTACCTATGCTATAAACCTTATACAAATCATCAACAAGAGATCTTGTTTTGGACAAAAAATGACCAATTAATCACTTTAATGTCCTAGATGGGGACAGATAGCCAAAGGGATGCGATTGGATCGGGTTGAAGGGAAGACGGATGAAAACGATTAACAAAAGCTAGCAATAAGCAAGTAAAGAAACTAAATGTAAAATCAATATAAATGTAGAAGAAATGCTTATCTCTTCTTATTAATTATAAACAAGCGATTACAAGCTTAGATCCTGAGTTTATGGTCAAAGTTAGTTGTAACTGACCCGGAGATCTCGGGATCTCACTGGCGCTGCGGGATAGTCAGATGACGATTGACGTCAACGGTCTTCGGTCTTTATGACGACGGAAGTCTTCGGTCTTTCTGATGACAATGGTCTCTCTAACGACGATGGTCTCTTTGACGATGATAGTATTTCTAACGACGATGATGGTCTTTTTGACGATGGAAGTCTTCGGTCTTTGTGACGAGGACAGTTTTAGGTCATGAAATCATACTTAGAATTTTTGGGTCTAAAAGATCTCACACATTCCATAATGATTCTAACATTACAATTTTGATCATACTCTTCTAAAATTAATAACTCATAGTATGCATTCAAAATATCTTGCAAACCTTGTATTTTACATCTAGGATAAAAAATGCAAGCAATAAGATAAATTTTGGGAATAGTTTTGTAATAGTTCGACGACGATGGTCTCTTTGACGATGATAGTCTTTCTAACGACGATGATGGTCTTTTGACGATGGAAGTCTTCGGTCTTTGTGACGAGGACACTCTTAGGTCATGAAATCATACTTCAAATTTTTGGGTCTAACAGATCTCACACATTCCAAAATGATATCAACATTACAATTTTGATCATACTCTTCTAAAATTAATAACTCATAGTATGCATTCAAAATATCTTGCAAACCTTGTATTTTACATCTAGGATAAAAAATACAAGCAATAAGATAAATTTTGGGAATAAGTTGCATCATTGAAAAGTTTTAAAATTTCCACGATCTCGTAACATTGGTCTCGAAAGGTTTCAATTGCTTGCGAATTTGAAACATGTTGAGCGGAAATGAAAGCTAAGAATTCTTTTTAATGTAAACATTGATGCAGTAATTTATAAGTGGAGTTCCAACGATAACCGATCTCTTTTGAAAAACATATTTCTACAACTCCATTTCGTTACAAAACTTCTTCCACTCCATTGTGGTCTACTTTTTTTTTGCCAAATATAGTTAACAACCTATTTAATAGGTTCAAGATATAAGCTTAAAACTCTCAAATCATCTTGAACACATAAGTTTAAAAATGGCAAGCACATCATACATGAAAATATTTGTTTCCAAAAATCGGTTGACAAACTTGAATCAAATCACTAATAGAAGCGGTGTTGTTAGATGCATTATCAAATGAAATAGTGAAAAATATATGAAGTAGTCTATACTCTTCTTAAATAGTACGCATAATGTTACAAATATTAGTAATAATAGTATGCACCCTATCAAATTCTCGAAAAGTCAAAACTCGTTTTTGCATGTGAAATTATCAACAAAATGACATGTAATGCCCGTGTTTGAATGAATTTGAAAGTTATTACTCCAAATATTACTACAAATAGAAACATGAATATCACTTTGAGCAAGAAATCAATTTAAATTGTTTTTACGAATCTTATATGCTTTAAGCACATTTTTCCAAATTTTTTTTCTAGTTGTTCATTTATAAGCGACTTGCACATGGTTAGTGAACTTTAACACCACATTTTTCGCAAATTGAGTGCCAAATGATCAATACAAATAGATTCGAACAATGAATAAACATTACGTTCCTGATTATAACTAAAAACATGAGGAAGTTGCAAACCCGAAAAGTTGTGTTCGTCCTCGCATCATACCCAACTTGTCTTTGTGCTTTGCCATCAAATGCTTGTTCAAGGAGTCATAACTTCCATTGCGCCTCCAATTGTATTTTGTGGTACAATAGTTGTATTTGACAACATATCGGTCTAAATGATCCAATACATTGCCTTTGGTAAAGTGCTTTGTGAAAACGTCGGAATGGAGTTCCTTTGAGCTTTGGACGGCTGTAGATACCCCCTCCTCACTGCCCTCTTCAGTGTCTCTAAACTCCTTGGTTAGGAATAGAAGCTGAAGCGTGGTTGCGCGCATAGGCATATGAGGATAAGGAGGTTGTTGATTGGGATTAAATATTAGTTTTTTGTCTTATAAGGGATTGAGGTTCTACCCGAACATGCAATTTTTTGTTTTTTTACTCTCTTTTTTATTATCATTTGGTCTTTTAATTTAAAATTATTAAGCTTTACTTGACCACTATGCCCCTTTTTCAATTCATCCCACATCCGTGATTGTAATAAACTCTTATGTACTAGACTTAGAGCCGATAAAAGTTGACCCAACCCACATGAAAATTTTAAGGTTAAGATCCGAAAATTTGAACTTGAAACTCAAAATAAACCGAACTCGATAGACACGAAACCATTTGGTTTGAAACCCGAAAACCCGTTCGGTTGACCCGATTTGTTATATTTTTAGAATATATATAATATATTGAAAATGATAATATATTTTATTATTAAAATATATAAATTTATAGATTGTTACGAAATATTACATTTTAAATAAAATAATATTTTAATATTTGTAAAAAATTCAATTTTGTTGACTTGTTGGGTCGACCGGACCCGCCTGAAAACCCGCAACGACACAACCCGATTTGACCCGTGACTCATTACGACTCATACGGCCGAACCCGAATCAACCTGAACCCGAAATGACCCGACCCGAACCCGGCCTGACCAACACGATGAACAGGTCTAACTAGAATTACATATGTGGTCGAGTCTATTATGCATCAAATCATTCTTTTCATCAGTTGTTGAATAAAATGGTCATGCTAAATAATAAAGCTAGTCGTTAAGATTTTACACCCCGTTTCATTGATTATTGTGAGCGGGTAAAACAAACACAATTACCATAGTTATTTTCGCTATTAAAAGGTATTTCTTAAATTACTGCACATTTATTATTATTTTTATTATTTTCCATATTATTAAATGTATGGTAGTTGTGCAACTTTATGGAAGATTCTATCCTTCAAATATGATGGAATTAAACTTGGAGAAGGTGGGAATATTCTTAGCTTGTGCTCTGAGCAAGAACGTGCGTGCAATTGTGACCGTGATCACAAGAAGCGAAATTGTGTAAAGATCTCGAATGGCAAACGCCCTTGATGTGTAATTTGGATGAGAACATTTGCCCTTGGATATCGCCGGGGCACGGGAAGTTCTCTTAAGGGCTCATAGGTTTTGGCTATCTCCGAAAAAGATTCTGTATTATCGTTATTTTTCCGGGCCAAACTTGAGAAGCGTACCCCAAAGCAAGGTTGAGCCTAGATTGTATGAGATCCGTGAAAACATGTATGAAGTGTGCGCCAGAGATTGCAGCTCGGCACCCCGAGCTCGTTCGCAAAATTATTGGTGGCCTTTTATGTGAAAAGTGCCTCGAGAAAACAATAAAAAAATCGTCGTGCTCTTTCCAACCACCTCATATTTGCCGAGGATTGTCGAGATATTGTCACTCGAATCGCATCCTATCGACGGGCGGCCGTAGTCCAATGCATGGAGGCCTGTACGTTTGAAGGTCATGGAAAAACACACATGTATGGTATAGCTCGGCCCAAAGGGACCAATTAGGTGACTACATCACAAGGTCGGAGAGCATATAAGAAGTCTCGACGGGGGAAATGTCCCCCTGGACTTGTAATCTCGTTCGTTTAAAAAGGTTTTTCCTTGAAAGGGAAAACCGCGACCGTGAAATTGTCTACCACAACCGCGGCACTGCTATCCGCGCCCGCTGAATCGCCAGCAATCGGTCTCTTGTTGAAGGCTCCTTTGCGTGGATGTTGAGCTAAGGCTAGAATTGTTAGAACAAGACACCTTTTTTTGTTTTCTTAAACAAAATTCTGGCCAAGAACTTTTTAAAAACATAAACGTTCTGTTCTCACTGGTCCGTTTTGTTTGTTCTAATGATTCTACCTTAGTCTTTGGCAAAAGACACGACTCGAAAAAGAGAGTATGCGCCCCATCATATTCGCTCATGGGTATTCGAATATACGAATATAAGAATATACGAAAGCGTTAGGGGTCCATAATAAATTCATGATATTCGCTCGTGAATGCCCATGATATTCACTCATGGATAAGGGGACTTGACATCGATCAATCCACTTGGTCACTTCGATTAGTAAACCTCTATACCTACGTCGCCGAACATGGTAAAACATGTAAGGCGGTGTAGGTTGGGCATTTGTGAGCGGGTAAAACAAACATAGTTACCATAGTTATTTTCGCTATTAAAAGGTATTTCTTAAATTACTGCACATTTATTATTATTTTTCATATTATTAAATGTATGGTAGTTGTACAACTTTATGGAAGATTCTATCCTTCAAATATGATGGAATTAAACTTGGAGAAGGTGAGAATATTCCTAGCTTGGGATCTAAGCAACCCTAGGAATATAGAAAGTCGACCCCCTGATCTTCTTCTTCCATTATAAATACACGCCCTAGGCGTGTAGGGAGAGCCACATGTGCATATCGACATATTTTGAAAACTTGAACAGGCTAATACTCGCTTAGCTCGACTGTTTAGGGATTCGCCGTTCTCTTGTTGTACCTTGATGCTCGAAATGACAATTCGCTCTTTTGACTTAGGCATCAGAGGTGGATTAGATGTCCCCTCATGTGTCCATTGTTTTGCAGGTTTTAAGTCAGAAGATTGGACGTGAAGCGAAAGAGGAAGGAACATTCAATTAGTAGATTGAAGATGGAATTTTTGTGCAATAACAATTATTGTCTTGTCTAATTTTATTGCATGAGCCAATGCTATATCAGTTAAATCTTATGTTTAAATATACTTAAATTACTATATGGTTGAGGGCACGTGCAAAAGTGATACTATTGCTGGAGCAAATTAAGATCAAGAAATTAAAACATCTTCAGAGCCTCATGACAGGTTAGATATGATTCGTAATACTTTCACCACATAAATTCACAAAATATGTATTGCAAGGAAACTTGGTTAAAACTCATTATGTTACCATTCAATTTGTGATACTGAATAGACTAACCTCATTTTCTTATACCAAAAATATCATTCACAAGTTCTAGTGGCAAGTTGTGATGCTAGATCCCTACCTACCCAAAGATTAAATTTTTTCTTAAGGGCATAGAGTTGCTTGTGAGTGAGAGAATTTACTTCTTAAATGGGACACAAAATACTCGATCTGAACATAGAGCAACTCTTGCTGGTCAATCGAACGAACTAGGGTAAAAAGTTAAAAATAAGAAAAATGTCTAATCACTTAAATAAGCAACCGTCAACTTACTAGATCTCAATGCTAGACCATAGCATTTTGAGAAACTTTCATTTTGAAACAGACTGGAAAATCACATTATAATTAATACATGCAGTATCCTCGATCACACAAGACAACTTGATAGTAAATTGGGTTAATATTACAAGGGTAGTAGTAAGAAGTTACATTTTAATGTCACATTTGATACTGTAGTAATTTTTTTTCTATATTACTTTTAGACACAGCGGGAGAGTTTTGAACCAGTAAAATAAAAATAAAATCCAAAGCCTCTCTTTTTGAGTATTTTATTGTTTTTCTGTAGTCAACCACCAACCTCCAATTTTGGACTTTCTACGTACGTATAAGCTGCCCTTTATCCTTTTCACACACACTATTCCTGGTCAAATTTGTGCACCAAACTTGAGAAAAAAAGGGGGAAATAGTAATTTGTTTAATATTGAACTTCCATGTAGACATATTAAAATTCTGGTAATTCTGGTAAGCCACCAGCTCTGACAAACACATCATACCAGAACAAGTCCATTTCACCATCTCCACAACCAACTTGCTCCTGATCAAACCCAAGCTCTTTTGACTGATCCACATTAATATCAATTGTTGAGACCATTTCGAAGTCATGGATTGTAAGATTCTCTGACCAGAAACTCTCATCGATCTCGGGAAAAGATTGCGTTGATGAGGCCTCCATGACACCCGAGATCTCGGTGTTAGTAGTAATAGTAGTAGCAGTAGTTGTTGTCGTGGATTGTTGGAGCGATTCGGTTGGGATATAAGTATTGACCATATTTTTCTTTGTTTGTTCTTCATCCATGGAGGAATTGGGTTTTATGATCACTTGTTTTTTCTTAGGCTTCTTTTGCTTCAGTTGGTTGTTTTGGTGGTGGTTTAGCCTCTTCTTCAAGTGGGTATGCCAAATGTTCTTGATTTCATTATCTGTTCGTCCCGGCAATCGTGCTGCGATTGCAGACCATCTACAAGAAACCCATATACATATTATTGATCAATATAGATATCTTCTATACAGGGACGTCTCAAAGATTTTAGTGGCCCTGTGCAAATTTTAAGTTTAGGCCCTTGTAATAAACTTTTGGTATTTACAGTTAATTGTTAGTAATTACTCATATTTTTTCATAATTATTCTTATTTTTTTACATTAATAATTTTTCATTAGTTAGGTTTGTATATTCAAATAAACATATACTGATTAAAGTATTAGACATCTTAGCTAAAATAGAAAAGCAAAAATCAAATTATTTTATGCTTTAATTCCATACAAAATTTCCTATTTACATTCAAAACAACAGTAAGAAATAAAAAAATGACAACAAAAGTTTATATTGTTTAAAAATATTAAAATGTTTGGGATGATATATTTTAAATAAAATAAAAGTGAATGTATAAAACGAAGAAATGCAACTGTAAGAACATTTGATGACTTATTATTCTTCATGAAGCTAAATAGCACATCAATAAATTTTAATAAGAAAGATAGAGATAATGAGGCCTACAAAGAAAATGTGAAAAAGGGCCACATGCATGTACATAACAAGTATCGAACCTTTAGCAAAACCAAACTTCTAACATGCTCTATGCCCCTAACTACCATTAAGACAACAAAACAATGTTAACTTCTTTTCCACATTAGACTATATGAGGCCCCATTTATTTTGGGGGCCCTGTTCCGTCGAACCACTTGCACCGCATACTGAGACGGCCCTGCTTCTATAAATGGATACCTTTGTTATGCAAACATGTCCTATTTAGAGGTTTTTTGTCCTTTTCAACAATATTTTTTATTTTTTATTTTTCATAAATATTTACAAAATCTTCTATTTTTTTACTCTTAATTACCATTCGAGAGAAATATGATTTATAATATTTCCATTTCCAATGTAAAAAAAAAATAAGTATAAAATTTGATATATAATAAAACTTTAAACCATTTTTATAATAATTAAGTGATTATGATAGCATGGAATGCATTAATGCTTAGAAAATAATTTAAGATTCTACCATAAAAAATGCAAGAAGCTAAGGTGAGATAAAGACACGGAAGCTACAAAAGGACATGAATGAAAGTTTAGCATTACTCAAAATTTACCTATTTCCAAGCAATTCATGAAGCTTGAAAATGGCTTCTTCTTCTTCTGGAGTGAAATTTCCTCTTTTGATGTCGGGCTTCAAGTAGTTCACCCATCGTAGCCTGCAACTCTTCCCGCATCTCAACAAACCTAAAGAACACGTACAATCCATGAATTAATCGATGACAAAACCAACCTCTATATAAATCGATCTTAACGCTTGATCCGAAGGGGAAATTAAAGTAATACAAACTACAAGCATATATAAAGATGATCGAACAATCATACATATGTAAGAAGCTTACAAGAAATCATTGGAAAGAGATGAGCCAAGAAAAGACTGAGTAGACGTATAGGACGTACCAGCAAGCTTAGGAAGAGCGCGCCAATTAGAATGGCCATGGAGATGAATGTAAGAGATCAAGATTTGATCTTCTTCAGGGGTCCATGGCCCCTTCTTCAACCCCATCTTCTCACAGCATGGAGCTCTTCCCATCAGTGTCCAAGACTCAGAGTTAAGTGATTGCTAGTTAAGAATAAGATATGGGGAGTAGAAAAGGAGGAAATGGTTGTGACACGACGCGTCTAGTAGGTATATATATAGAATCTTTTAAATTAATAACTAGTATTACTCCCATAGTCCCATTCCCAACATATGTGATATTCCTGTATTTTTTTAAAGAAAAAAGAAAAAGTGAATGGCTATAATTAAACAATGTAAAATTAAAAGTGAATGGCTATAATTAAACAATGTAAAATTAAAGAAAAATCATCTTCTCACAACAAGGAGTTGTTGCATTCGGACATCACTGCTTGCTATCTCGCTTGTAGAATTGGAGTATTTTTCATATTTTTCGCGAGTGTAATTCTGTGGTGGATCCTTCAAACGTATCTCTTCTATCCCGCTTATAACTGACCCTATTTTGTTTACCCTCATCTGTTTAGATGCTCTAGAGCGACCACTAGTTTTTTAGTAGTTACCCTAATCTTTTTCCTTATAAAAAAAATACATGGTTTTGATTTGTGTCTTTTTTGGGTCATAATTTTTTCACAATTTTGGTAGTCAACGTCGTCATCTGATGTGGATTTTGGTTTGATATTAAGATATTTTGGTAGCTGGTTTATTTTGTGCATGTACTAGCCAGCTAATTATAAGAATTGATACACAGAAAGAGTAGAGATTTAAACATGTGACCTAAACATAAAAAATATTCGGTTGGAGTCGGGTCATATGTATCATCGACTTAGTAATCACTAATCATAATCATACATGGAGGATTTGCATTTCACGGGATCGGGTACGAGACCAGACCACGTTGGATTAGGTGTGTAGCTATAGGACTTGAAAATTTCATCGCCAAAACAAATTAATTTATGGAGAATGTATACGTGAGAATGAGAGTCCATGTGAAAAAAATAATATTTTAGTCATTTTTTTCAAAAAATTAATGTCTTTGATTATACATTTATTAAAAAGGATTAAAATAACACGTGCATATTTTTTTCCATATTATACGTATATTTTTCGAAAAATCTATTTCTTAGGGACACACGTAGTTTGTGCATTGATACTGATTAATTGTGCATCAATACTGATCAATTGTGCATCAATACTGATTAATTGTGCATCAAAAGTTCAAACTAATTATTTATGGATCGAGTTCTTGATGCACAATATTAATCATTTTTGAACTTTTTAATTTTTATTTTATTTTTTAACCTTATTTATGGTAAATAATACAATATTTATCAAGTTTTTTATGAACATATAATTAGTTTCGATGCAAACATAAAACAAAATACACAATGTGCAATAATTTTATTCATACACATAAATAAGATAACAAAATAAAAACTTTGAAATCGACACAATGTGCATCAAAAAATTGATGCATAAACATTTACTTTTGATGAACATGAAGTTAGTTTTGATGCACATCCAAGGCAAAACCAATACACAAATAGTGTCTTATTTTGTAGATGCATTAAAACTAACCATATGTGCATCAAAAGAGTCAAAGAGTGCATATTATTTTACATGTGCATCAAAACTGACGATGTGCGTCAAACACTAGCTCACTATAGTTTTCATTAACATGACAAAATGTTAAAAAAATAAAAAAAGTTTGAAATCAATACACAATGTAAATAAAAAATCGATACCCAAACAATTTGTTTTCAATCCATATAGAGTACTACTTTTGATACACATTTAAGGTGAAATCGATGTACAAAAGTGTGTCTTATTAACAATATGTGCATGAAAACTAACTATCCGTGCATCAAAACAACAAAAAATGTAGATGAACAATGTTCATCTAAAATCGATGCACAAACAAACAGTTTTGATACGCATAAAATTAGCTTAATTTATATGTACATCCAAGACGAAATCAATGCACAAAATGTGTTTCGCCATGAATAAATTTTTCAAAAAACCGCAAATATTTCGAAAAAATATGTGTGTATTATTTGTTTTATATCTCTTTTTTTAATAAAACCCTAGTCATTAAATTTAATTTTTTTTCCAAAAAATAGAAGAGATTTATTTTTATTTCACATGATATCCATAATTTAAACTCATCATTAAAGTCGTTGAAAGTTTAATCACGAGATGAAAGCTTTCCCATCCGGTTTATTAAAAGTCTAGGTGAAAGTTGTACGTGGTGGTTTATGACAAAGTATAATGTTGAATTCAACTTGTAAACCCACTAGCACTTACTCATGACTCATGAGTCTTACTGTTCATTTTAAAATTATAAAATAGAGCACTATGTGACAGACAACATAACATGTTTATTATATTGTACGCTCTTGCTTTACATGTTTTATTTTCTTAAGTCACTTCTCCTTTTTATCGTCTTCCAGCAATAAGGTTTGGGGATTAGTCTTTTTTATTATCATTATTATTCTTTCGTCAAGAAAAAGGACAGCAATGTTTGGTAACAAGTACAAGGTACAAACGACAATTAAAGGAATCTACTACGTTGGTTGGAACTATATTTCGTCTACTGAATGGGTTATAACTTATAACTTATAAGGGAAAATTTGTTAGTATAATGTTACGAGGTTTGGGATACTAAATATTTTATCTTTTTTTTTTATGTTCTATGACTTTTGATTCTTATTTTTATTTAGATAAGTGTTAAATCTAATAAATACAATTATTAACTGATCGATCCCTTAAATTGACGTTCTATATTGATGATTTTGTTGGATGTATATGAAACGGAAATATAATGAAAAATCACCATATAAATGGAGAGACGAAAAATAAAAGTTTAAGAAAGTACATATATGGCTACTTGAAGACGGACCAACAATTAAATTTTGGGATGATAATTGAACTCTAGAAAAACCATTAAAACAATATGCGAACTACCCCACTGCTATAAATGAAGAGACAAAAGTTGCGAAATTTATAACACAAGACAAGAAATGGAATCTTAATGCACTAACACAAACCCTACCAAAAAAGCAAGTGGAAATGATAACATCAATTCCAATTCTGGATAACAATATTCAAGATAGATTATATTGGGCACCGAGTAAAAATGGGTGGCTTTCGACACATTCAGCAATCAACTTAGTCACTCAAGTAACACACCAAGAGCCAAGTACAATAAACTGGATATGGAAATTGGATAAAGTGCCAAAGGTGAAAAACTTTCTATGGAATATATGCATGAATGGTTTACCCACAAAAGCTAGGCTAAGGGAAAAAAATGTACCAACTGTCGAGGGATGCATTACGTGTAATTGTACGGATGAGGATAGCATACATCTACTTATGGAATGCCCACATATGTTATGCACAATTATGAAAAGTAACATAAATATTGAACAATCCTTGTATTGGCAGTTTCTTAGTGGAGCATTTGACATAAGAGAAATAAGTTGATTTCCCAATAAACGCCGAATGACTTTATCCAAGATCTACCAGTATACATTAAGACACAATTGGAATAGTGGAAAAGAGGAAAACATTGGAATGAAGATGAAGAATATTTAGTTACAAAAATACATCAAAGACAAAAGAAAAAAAAACCAGATTATGGAGAAAACCCCAACAAGGAAAAATAACATGCAATTTTGATGGATCGAGATTACGAGATGGACAAGTAGGCGGAGGAACAGTTCTAAGGAATTATAAGGTCGAGGTTATGGAATTAATGGAAAAAAATTATGGAAAAATATCATCCCTTAAGGCTGAAGCACTTGCTCTCAGAGACGACATCAGATTAGCAAAGCAAAAACAGTATAAATGCATAGAAGTTGAAGGGGACAACCTACAAGTGATAAAAGTAGCCCTGGGTGGGAAAAAATGTCCATGGAAAATTGAGATAATTATGGCTGACATTTTTTTAACCCTCTTAGGGTTGCAATCAGTTTGAATTACACATGTGCCTAGAGGTTCCAATGTTGTGATTGATAAAATTGCGAGATTGAGCCACAATCTCCCTCTATGCAATATTCGGTCCAAAAATCAACATCTACATAAACAACAAAAAATTAAAAGGGAGAGTGGAACCTGGTGGTGGCAATGCAATCTGGCTACGTAGTAGGGCAGTGATGGCGTAGTAGGGTGAAGGCAAAGTTGAATGCAAGGGAAGAGTACGTGAGAGGAGAAGAGAAGGGTACATGTCAGGAGAAGAGAGTGGCCGACTGGATCTGAGAGAGGAGAACGAGGGAGGAGGAGAGAGGGCGGAGGAGGACGAGGAGAGAGGGGCCAGAGGGACACCTGAATTCGAGGGAGGAGGAAGGAGGATGAGATATGGAGGAGGAGGTGGAGGAGGACGAGGACGAGGAGAAGGAGAAGGAAGGTTGTAAGGTGTTAGAATTATAGGCCATGAAGAGCACTACCATCCGACGACCCCAACAAATTGAAACCGTCCATGCACAGACCTAGCCTAACATTTTGTAATTCCGTAGTGAAATTCGGTCACATTTCATTGAAATGACTCCATGCCTCTACATCTGAAGGATGATGCATAATCCCATCTTCTTGTACGTCCTCTACATGCCATCACATATATTCAGCAGTCACCACCGAAGCATATCGCCTCTTCAACCATTGAGTTATTGGCAAGTAAAACATACGAGAGTAGGGAATGATCGAGTTTCGTCTTGACTTGTTTCCATCTAGGATAATTACCTATCTTGCGGATGCATATTCTATATTTGCACCCTAGTATATCATACAAGAATTTGTACAACAATCGTGAACCAGTTTTTTTAGTAAAACGTGGCTGGTAATGTTGTCTCAAGGTGAGATACGCATCCGCAAAAATCTAAAATCATGTTGTACCTTCACTTTGACAACCTTCACTTTGACTTGAGGCTAAGGAGGTTAGTCACCGCCTCCTACTAGGTGACATCACATCCAGGGCAAAATTGCACATATTTTGTGCATCGGGATTGTGTGCTTTGGGATAATACTACTCTTTGTTTGTCCTTACCTCCTCATTTTACATGGGATTAGTGGGAAATAAAACCTTCATTGAACATCTACTCCATTTGATTCTTATAGGCGTCAGATCACTAATAATACAACCTTCATTCTATCTAGACTTAACCAACAATTCAATAAACATTTCTTCTGTCTCCCTATGAGAACTGCACTTG
Source organism: Fallopia convolvulus (assembly GCA_964016875.1). Lineage (NCBI taxonomy): Eukaryota > Viridiplantae > Streptophyta > Magnoliopsida > Caryophyllales > Polygonaceae > Fallopia > Fallopia convolvulus. Next base: position 28,289,539 of record OZ024736.1, read on the forward strand.
TAATAGTGGGGAATAAAACTCTTGGAAACAAGATGACACATCATGTCATCTACACAAATAAGGTTCTTATTCTTGCACCCTTGACAAGGATAACGTAATTCTTATGGGTTAAATCTCGGCATCGACTTACAAAACTCAACAAATTGTTCAATGGTAGCAACAAACTGATCATTCAACAATCTGTCGATAATATGCAAATACATTCACTCACGTATTTTTTATCTATAAAACAATATATGCAATTCATCACTCTCCAAGTTAGATTTAGAGACCACATGGTCGCGAATTACCAATAAGTCAAGGTTCATGCAGTAGTTTACATGATCATGTGCCATCCCTTAGGTGATGAACAAGGTCGTGCGCCATAATATTTGGCAACCATATGGTCGTTAAATGTCAAATATAATCTTATCTTAACAACTATAAAAGTTGTCTCTCTATATATAATAAATGCTCCATTTTTCTATAATAATTTCTACCAATATTAAATTACAATAAGAATTTAAAATCTTTTGTAAATAAATAAATAATTACAATTGACTATTCGTCTTTTTTAAGGACCTTAAATTTTCTTTTGTTTAGAAAGATTTTTCTATAACATAATGAACATTAGTTTTGTTTAGAAAGCAAATGAAGATACAACACTATTGTCGATTATTTATTCACACTTTTATATATATGCACGAGAATCGTATTAATCTAAATCTAAAAAAAATAGTTACAACAAATCAATAATAGATTAAGTATATAAAGTGACAATAATTCTTGGACTCAATAAATTAGGATAAAAAAGAAATTCATATATCTTAAATTGTATGTGTGCTGATTAAATAACCAAATAATATATATATTTTAATATTTTTTTTTTGTATACAGTCAACCCTAATATTTCATAACGAAATTATTTAATATGATTAATTACATGTTATGATTTCTAAAAGTCTGGACATTTAAGAAAATAGCAAATATGGGATATAAACTTTGTCTCGTCCAACGGACGGGTTAGCATTCTAGTCCCCCATAACACTTGTAAGTATTTTTTTTTCTAACTGGCTCTTTTTTAGTAAATTATAAACTTTATAGACGCTATTTAGCATCCACATGGTCACTAGATGTCAAGTTAAGGTACTAAATAACTTTTGAACAATATGATACCCAATTACTCTCAACATATATAACACATTCTTCTAATATTATTTACAATAATATATGCGATAACAATAATATTTGCATGAATAAAATTTGACTATACAACATGAAAAAACTATTATTACATACCTCTAAGATTTGGGAAACAAAATATAACGGAATTCCTCTTCTTCTACGAATGAAACATGCAAATAAGTATACCTCTTCTCCTACTTCTGTGGATGTATTTGTTTACATATGAACCAAGAATTCAAAGGTATATATCGAAAATGAGTAGGGACCATATGGACGCTATATTGGCGACAATTTTCCCTAGTCTTTAGCGACCAGTTGCACTTAGCTTAGAGTGTGGAACACCCTCTCACACGAAGAATGGCCAATGGTCATGACCCAACATTAAGGTTTAGGTCCATTCTAATGCAATTTTTTAAAGATAAGTTCCAGAGACCAAGTTCCCCTCCCTGAAATTTACATAATTCACATCAATGTTTCCTACGAGACTTATTTCACACAGGGTCACCACATCAGAGCTAAATTCTATTCTAGCGCGTAACTGAATAAACAATAACATGATCCTTATCTCTAACACAATGGTAACATGTCATCTTTTATTAAGCATACAAGTTTGTTCCCAACAAGATTAATTCATCATTTAATAACTTTATGCAAGAGAGAATTGCCCACTTGCCTTATATTCGATAACTCCCCTTAAGGTGAATTGTTTCCACCCTGAACAACATGCATCCAATACTCAGGTTTGGGTTGTACAGAAAAAGAATAGAGAAATAATTATAATCTATTTATTTCCGATTCAAGATTAACAGATATAAATTATTATGCCCTTATAATAATTTGTCAAGACTTTCTTGACTTAACGACTTTATAAGTTAACCAATTATAATTTATGATAAAATTGCGCCTTTATGAGATTTAATATGAAAAAATCGACTTTAAATGATCTTATATTAAACATAATTCTAAAATATAAGCCAAGCTCAAAAGATAGAAAATTCCTAGCGACACGCTTTTTGATATTTGCTTGAATGCAAATTGAGACAACAAGCACACTGAGGGGAACCTGGGTTCGCTTATCTTTCCTTTATCATTTTCTTTCTTTCTTTACTTTTTCTTTTCATTCCTAACCAAAAAATCCGGAAAATTAGTGGCAAAGAGCCATCTTCGATGGTGGATAGCGGCATCATCTAGCGGCCGTTGGCAAGCGACAACTCGTGACTCCGCTTTCCAACCATTAACAACAGTGGGGTCCATGGTGGCGAGAGTTGGGCGGACGAAGGTTGTAAACATTGTTTGTTTCCAAGCGAATTTCCTGGGAAAAGAAAATAGTAACGTGGCTGGTCGGGAACAATTGTTCCTCGGCGGCTATCGGCAATGTCGAGGTGGAAACGACATAGGCAACGAGAAAAGTTGGTAGTGGCAGTCACAGTCTTTCAGTTGTAGGCGGTGGTGACTGATGTCATCTTATTTTGAGTGTTTTGCATGATAACTTAGGATTAGGTTTCCTCCTTTTCCAGATTAGGTTTTGCATTTTATGTGACTTCTTGTATTATTTATAGTATGGATGTCTACAAAAGTGTTGATTATTTTTTCAGGTTTTAGGAGGTGTTTTCGGGTTTTGAAGACGATTAAGGAGTGAGGGTGAATCATAGTGGTGTTAGAAAGCAAAGGACAAGAGAAATAAGCCTTCAAGGATGCTTACGAGACAAAGGTATGATGGTAAAGAGGTGTGAGTGACGGGCCCATCACGAGATGGAATACCTTCACAATCGTGATGGGGAGCCAAGGCTCATCACTTTCTCCATCACGACCATTTAGAAAAGCAAAATTTTGACTAAGTCATGGTCATGATCGAGACGGCTTATGGCGTTCATGTTTTTTTGTACCGTATGTTATCTTTTATGATGTATTTTTGGATATTTTCAGTCTTCTAGTATAAATACTTGTTTACAAAACTCTTAGAGAGAATTATTATGCATTATTAGGAAAACACTACCTAGGGTTTCTTCTCTTCATCTCTTTCAATCTTTAGAGAATTTTCTATACACTTCGGATCTACTTGTTCTTTCAATTGAAGTTCTAGTAAGTTTTCTATTTTAATTTTGTTTTTGTTTCTTCTCCCATGTTTAATTTTATTATTTTGATTATGCATTCGATCATACTAGGCTAAGTTCACTAGTTCTAGGGTTGGGGACTTGGGGTGATCCTAACGATGTGAAGTGGATCAAAGTCAATACCTTTTTCTTAAATTGAGTTCGAAAAGTAACATGATTTGATTCTAGGGGCTTAATCTAATTGGTTATAACTTGTTAGTCTTGCATAGGTTGTGCAGTGAGAGGTAGTGTTTTAAGTGAGCATTCAAAATAGAGAGAACACTTTGAGAGATGGTTATATCTATTTGGAAACACTAGAATTGAACTCAAGATCAATTTCTCATGTGGTTAATTGCCATAGAACTTATAGGTGTTTGCATTAAATTTGATGCATCGGGAGAGTGATGCAAGTTTAGTCTACCATCTAGATTTCTAAGTGCTTAAAGGGCTTCTATTGGTTTTGTTTCGTCATGAGAGTGAGCTCTTAATTGGTAGAAGTAAATTAACTTTGAGAGAAGTTAATTTATGACATTAAACGATAGCCTTCATAAAAAAATATGCAATTAACTTTAGGTAGAAGTGAGATTCAAACTTTGTGGATCAAAGTTGTGGAGATTCTTAGCCTTAAAACTTTGCATTCTCATATATTATTGCATCATCATTTACTTGTTTCACTTGTTTTATTTGTTAAAACAACAATCATATTGTTTTGACTTAGAGATTAGTTATAGAATTAGATAATTCAGATATAAACCCCATGATTTGATCATGATCTAATACTAAATATAGATCTCGTATTCTTGCGAGTGTGTGGGAAACCATCACATTAGTGAACCTATTGGTGGTTGGATGGAGGTGTATGACAACCACAAAAATAATTTATCACCAACTTTGAAAATTCTAAATAAAGCAGTATCTCGTTCAATTTTGATTGATTTTGGCTCGATTCTCGAATGGTTTCAGCCAAGTTGATTGATGGCTTTTGTAGAGAACTTCATTCTAAAAAAATAGCAATTTGAATTGTGATTTTTGGTTGATAAAGGAGCACGAAATTGATTTATTAAGTTTCAATTCAAATTTGGTTAAGATAGGGGTTTGGCTTTTGATTAGAAATTGAGCAAACAAATGGAAAAATTGAGTTGTCTTCTACAATTTATAAGCTTTCTAGAGTCCTCCCACCTCCTTGCCACACATTATATCAGAGAAGGCCACCATGTGGCTTAATTTGATCACAAAAACTCTTCGGTCGGCAATAGAGAAAGCGAAGGAGATGTGGCTCGGGCAGCTTGCGACGAGGAAGGGCTAGAACCAAGGCCTGCTAGATGCCAATAATGAGGGTGGCATAACACCGGTGTGATGAAGGCGGCAACACCGCACCTCGAGTCATCAGCCAGAACTTTCAAACAAAAACAAGGGAAGGCAAGGGAGAAAGAAATAAGACATGGGTCTAGGGCCAAAATCTGAACATAATTAAAATGATTCCATAATCAACTAGAAGAGCACAATGGCGGAGTGGTAAGTGTGTTCCTACGCATGAGTTTCCAAGGTCTTGGGTTCAAAACCCCGACCTCCACACCTTTCCTTTTGCCACCTTTTCCACTTTTCTTTCACCATTTGCGCTAAATAGAAATTTAACTTGCCAAAATTATTTATACGAAATAAATTTACTTTTTCCAAGTAGTATTCATTTATAGCGGAAGTAATCAAATTCTAACTTTTTAATTATTATTTAAGCATAATAATTAAATTAATATCCTTCTATAAAAATAACGAATATTATATTGACGAGCTCGAGTCAACACTTGTAGGAACCGAGATGTGTGAAACGGAAGAGGACCAACTGGAGAAGATGATGGGTGAAAAACTAGGGCTAGAAGGCTCGATTATGGAACTCGGAGACGAAGACACGGGCTCGGGCAAGTGTGATGTCGAGCTAGGAGATGGGACTATAGTAGCTTGCTGTAAGAATTATACCGGCAAGTTAGGTACCAAGGGTGGTGGGATCGGTTACATGCGAGAGGAATACAGGAAGACCGTCTCATCGAAAATCACATAGTGGAAAATATATAGGCGACTTGTTTGAACATGAAAACAAATGTATCCCTTGTGTTTGCTACTATACCCCAGAAATATACATGAGAGAGAATGAAATTCCAACTCGGGACATGTATTGTATAATGTGAGTAATTGTTCGATTAGAAAAGTAAGCCGATGTGTGAAAAGCATGTTCATAAAATTGTTTAGGTAAATTGGCATGAGGCAAAAGAGCAAGACCCTTTTCAACAATGGATCGATTATGAGGTTCGGAAGAGCCATTTTATTCGGGTGTGTAGGGACAAAAGAGATGATGAAGGGTCCTAAGATTCTCAATATAAGTGGAAACATTGCGGTATTCTCCACCCAATCAGTTTGAAAGACCTTGATAAAGTAGAAAATTGTGTTTGCACCATTTTAATAAACAACTAAAACATGAAATAAACCTAAGCTTTATTAGAAAGAAAATAAATCCAAGTAAACTTGGTACAATCATCAATAAAACTAACTTAGTAATTGTTCCCATTAATAGAAGACACAAGAGACGGACCAAACACGTCCAAATGAACAAGATCAAATGATTTTGCTCCGGAGAATGAGAGACTTGGCAGAGGTAGATGGTGACTTTTACCAAGCTGACAAGACGAGAAAACCAAAGCTAGTTTATTGGAGGAGACATGTAGACTATGACTCGAAAGAAGATGACAAAGGAAAACTCATTAGGATGAGTGAGACGGTGGTGCCAACACTCAACCAAGGCATGCTCACCAAGGTAATAGGACGACTCAAATGTTCAGGTTGACATGGAAGGCGATAGAGACCATTTTAAACGATTTTGTTTAGAAGTGTCTAACCTTGCAAGTTTTTAATAGCATAAGAATTGGCATGAAATTCAACATAAGCATTGCTATCATGACATAGTTGTGAAATACATAGGTCCCATTTGGTATCCATATTAGGATATCAAATATGGGTATGGATATGACTGATATCCATAGCTAATGATTATAATTTCTGATATCGATATAAGTGGAAACATTACGGTATTCTCCATACCCATATTTGATATTACAGTGATATTAGTTGATATCATAATGTTATCTTGATATATCCCGATTTTTTTTTATATCAAAGATATCACTCATATACATACACGTACTCGATATGTAACACTCGGGATTTCGAAAACCATCTAATTAATCCCTCCGTCTCATTTTTTTTATAAGACCCGAATTTCCGTTCGTTAGTTCCGTTCAAATTCCTACCTCTTTATTAAGTCTAGTATTCCTTTCTTTGCTATTTGGGCCGAAAAGCCCGAAATTGGAAGGCCCAAACCCATGTTTACTCTTCTTTCCTAAACTACCCTTGCCCTAACACTTTTATCCTCGCTTCTTTTGTTGATGCGCCGCTCATCTGTAGAGGGGAGAGCAGCCAAGCGCTCCATCCAGTTCAATCGATCATCGAACACTCTTCCCCTTCTCTCCCGTTTTTCTTCGATCTCCTCCTGTCTTCTCATGATGGTGTGGGTTGGGGTCGCACAACCACCCCCTGACCGCAGTTTCGCCGTCATTCCGTCGAGCGAGGAGATCCAGCGGCATCGGCTTCACCGTCGTTCTTCGCCACGAGCCACGGTCGTTCATCGTGTGAGTTACCACTACCGCTCGTCGCCTTCCTCTGGGCTTCAAAACTGTTGAGACGTCAACCGAACGCAATCGCTTGAGGCTGCCCGTCGCTGTCGACACCTCTGCGCGACCATTGTCATTGCCCGTGAACTCGTCACCGCCGGTGCTGGTAAGGCCCCAGGCCACCCCTTTCCTTGCCTCGTTCATTCCCTCTCCCTTTCCTTCACTCCCTTCTGATTTTGAGCGCCTCGAGACAGATTCCAATTTCCAAGTGGTGAAGTCTAGATCGCCGCTGATTGAGTCACTTGGGGACGCTACTATTTGCGAGCGCCACACGAAGTCGGCCACTGTGCAGAGATGCCTTATTTCTGAGCCCAAGTCAATCGATTAGTTTTCGACCACGATCGACATTGCCTTCAGTCCATAACTTCGATCAAGCCAATTGAACTCTTGGACCGCCGATTGAGATCGAGAAGCCATCCTTGTTCGAGGGCGTGTGCGACTTCTATTCTTGGAAGGTCGAATATCTTTCCTTGAATGGGTCGACCTTGCATTCTTATTTCTTTGCCCATGTGATGTTTTAATTTGGATCCTGTGTTTGCCTTGTAACTTGTGTGTTGATATGTTGAATAGATGAAAATTGCTAGATTGATCCTATTTATTTTTTCGTTTCGGTTTAATATGTATGGTGGTTCATTCTAGCAAGTATCGATTGTGTGTGCAGTTCGAACTTGTTGTGAATGGTAATGCTTTGACCATTAGTACCTCATAATTGTTGTGTCTTGAAAATGTACACTTGGATTGGTTTATCTAAGAATTAGATTTAGAAATTTTGTTGTTGAATGGAGTACAAGTCTAACTATAGCCTTTTGCCGATGTGAATTAAAAGTTGTATTTCAATAACAGGATTGAGGTAGAGCAACTATTGATCGAGATATTGGAGTTTGTGTGCTTGTGGACGGAATATGAGTTTGTGTGGTTTGATTCTCCCTAGGATGCGAGTAGCGTTAGGGCATTAGGTTTTCGAATAGAATGTATGTTAGTCTTGGCCTTTTTGTTGCTTGGTAGAACTCGCCTGGTTTTGGTTTTGCTTGGAGTGAAATCTTTGGGACCTAGTGTTATAACTTTTGGAACTTGGACTCGCATTGGATACCTTGGGCTCCCACAAGTCAAGTCATTGAAAGTTTTGGAAATCTTCGTATGTAAGAAAATCTTTGACGTTTGCTCTCAAAGTTTGTTACGTTGAATGTTAGTTGAAAATATTAAAATCAAGTCAAACCACTTTTGTTCGGATTTCATGAATATATGGCAACTCGCACTTAGCAAAGCCACTATAGTTGTGCTTGCGTAGAATCGAAAGTTACTTCTCACGGTTAGTCAATTAACCGTGAACGTTATGATTCGTAGGTCTCTAGTATCGTCGCATTGCTTACGTCATTCGAGGATTGCTTTCGAGGTAAGTTGTTCTGCAACTTGCTCGGTTTCTGTTCTAGTTCTTGTTAGACGTTATACTGTGCTTGTAGGATTGGTTTTGGGGAACTAGTCCCTCCTTGCATAATATTTTAAAACGGAATTCCATTGGTATTTGCAAGAACTGTAACTGTAAGTGCTTGTCTGATTGCATTTGTGATTATGATTGTAAATATGAGTGTGGTTGTAAATGAGATTGTATTTGTATATGTGATTGTGTTTTCAATTGAAACTGTGGTTGTGCTTGTTGTTGTGATTGTGCTTGTTATTGTGATTGTGACTGTAATTGTGATATTTGTATAATTCGTTTTTTAAATAGTCTATCGTATGTGAAATGTTGTGAATGGTTTCTCTGTGCTTTAATTGAAAACCGGTATGCAAAGGCGAAGAATGGTTGCATTGCTGGAATGACATGCAAAGGCGAAGAAGGGTTGCATTTGTCGCGTAGAATGCAAAGGCGAAGAAGGGTTGCATTGTCGCAAAAATAAATTATATAGGTGCGTGTGTGTGTGGACGTGTGGAGGAGAGTTGTAGGTGAATATTATGTGCATGAAAATGTGTGTCTGTATGTATGAATGTGTTGATATGCATGTGTGGTGATTATTTGGAAATTAGGTATGGACTGTAGTTGGTTTGTGTGTGCTAATCTTGGTTGTTGAGTGTTAGGAACTGTGTATTGGTTTTAAAACGTCTTACTGGTGCTGTGTGATTTCTAACTTGGATTAAAATGGGAGATGACTCCTCGGGGACTTATTTTTCAATTGCAGGTACGAAGTGGGAACCGTGAGGGATCCCTAGCAGAGTGGTGGAGCGCATGTTGGAGCACGTGTCAATAGTTTTAGAATGCATTAGAAGTTTAGTTTCTCCTTTTATCTTGCTGAGTGGTGAGAATTGTTTTAGAATTGAAAGGAATTTTGTGTTGTGAAGTTTGGTAAAAGTTAGATTTCTTTTTAAGCTTAAGAGTTGGGTTTTCATGTATGTTTTCTAACCTATTATTTGATTAAATACTAGTTGGATGTTTTAAACGGTTTTTCTTGTCGTGCCCGAGTTGCAAGATCCGAGTGATTTTGTTGTCAAACTAATCTGAGTAGTACCCGGACAGGGTCTACCACCAAGTAGCGCCCCGACGAAGGTCGGGGTGTTACACGATATCTTGATATCGCTCATACACATATCTTGATATCCATACCAATACCAATATCTGATATCTGATATCTTATATATGAATACCAAATCAGCTCTTAGTAATTTTTTTGCAATATTGGGACAAAAAGAATATTGTTGAGTTTAAAAGGTTTAGAGGCAACATTCTTAATGAAAATAAAAGTGCCCTAAATTTTCGGTGGGAAGAGACATGTTGGTCTTGACAACCAAGTTATTAGTGTTGTTGTAGTTGGAATGAATTTGGAGATTGTTCATGTCCATCGTAATGTGATTGCTCGCCCCGAGATCAACGACCTAATGGTTTGATATTTCAGACTGAGAAGCTGCAAAATAGACAGCCTTGGTGGAATTAGAGGACCCGACACGAGAGAGAGAGAGAGAGAGAGAGAGAGAGAGAGAGAGCCTCATGATTAATCCGATTGGTGATGGGAAAGTCTGACAGGTTTAGGCATCAGAAGAAATTAAATGCCTCATGACTCGGTTTGCCGCAAATTTGGCAAGTGGGTCGAATACGATTTGAGCCAAACAAGGGTGTAGAAGATGCTTCGACGTCAAGGGAGTTGGTGCGATTAGAATTGGTGCGACTAGAGGGAGGGTTCCCACGACCTCATCCTCGACGACCATGAAAGACAATTGTGTTAGTCATTGAAGGATAAAATTCCGACAAAGAGAACGAGTCTATTTCAAACCTTTGTTTTTCTTTTAAAAGATGTCCAAGCAGTTGATTAGATGTGATCAAATTTTCGCTGAGATCAAGAGTAGAATAAAAGGATGCAAACTTAGACATGAGACCAAAAAGAAAGAATGTGACAAGGTCCTCATTAGAGACAAGGCACATACATTTAGCAAGTTCATCAATAATAGCATGTTTGTGTTGCACATAATTAAGCGCAAACATGGATCCCTTCGCAAGGATTTGATGTTGATGTCGGAGATGCATCCGAGGAGCCCGGGTCTGCACATGAAACATCTATGTGAGAATATCAGAGGCTTCAACGGTGGTGGTAGCTTGAGCTACAAGCCCTAGAGTTGGCGTTGTAAGAGTCGATCGGATCCAAAAAAGAACAAGCATGTCCTTGTGAATCCATGTATGAAGTTCAGGATTCGGGATGCGACAAGACGAGGCTGCCGATAGTTGGGCCTCGCCAAAGAAGGCAACCAACGCAGCCTTTGCCGTTAGAGGAGTGGAGGTGGGCGGTTCATTGACTAGTACGTGCACGTGCAATGATAGTGGTTAAAAATGGGGCGGTTGGACTAAAAACGGAGTCTAGATCAAATTCCTATAGGGCGGAATGGACCATATCATGCCACATTGAATAGTTGTTGCGATCAAGGCAGATTGCAAAATTCGAAAGATGGAAATTCTGAGAAGTCCCATTCGAAGAAGAGGTAGAAAAGAGAAGTTGAGTTGGAGAGGTGGGAGTTTTTGACATCTTGATCGTGGGGATTGAGAGCCATGTAAAATATATAAGGTTATGTAGGAGAAGATGATTTAGGTGTATTCATTCTATATGTATAAATAATGTTACAAGAGAAAATTCTAAACCCTAGAGGATTGATAATATCTTATCAATAGAATACAATCTTAACCAAAGGAAGAAAACTGTAAGTACAAAATATATTAACATAAATAAGAATATTATATCATAGCCCTTGACGAAGGATGATCGATATCCTAAATATTTTTCTACCCAAATCTTTCAAATTGAAATGCGAAAAACATAAACAAAATCTTTATTTTGCAATCTCTATCAATTTTATGGTTCTCTTCATCAAAATCCATGAGCAAAGATGAAAAATCATATCTAAATCCATGAACAAAAAGAGTGAAAATCTAAATCAACTAAGATCTTAACTAAATCCATTAATAGGGAGGAATTGAATGTGAATTTGTTTGAGAGGAACAAAGATTTGTCAAACGAAAGTCACAATCTAGATTCAACGATGGTCAAAATCTATGAAATTGAAGTCTGCATGTTTTGGTTCATGAGAGGGAGAAGGGGTGTTGAAAATAGAAGGTAGTAAAATGACTGAAATGCCCCTCAAACTCTAATATTTTAAAAGGAGCGTGTGTATTATGTGTACTCATCTAGACCGTTTATCTAATAAAATCAAAGGCTGAGAGTTGTTCTTAGTTTATAGGATAAGAGCAATTCTCATTTGATCCCCAATCATACAACAAATCCTTATGCACACACAATAAGTGCTCGACGTACATCATAATTAACTCTTCATGAAGAGTGAGTTCTATGGATACCCGGTAGACGAAAAGTATCACGCTTCGTGAAGCATGGCTATTTATTAGAGGTGCCCAATGGGTCGACCCGACCTGACTTGCGGGTCGCTGGTTGACCTGTTAAAAAATTTATTGACCCGCGACTCGACTTGCGGGTTGCAGGTTTTGCGGGTCGGATCGCGGGTCGACTCGTTTGACCTATTTGACACACACAAAGGCAACTTCGAATGTCCCGCAAGTAGGGGTGCTCAACGAGTCGACCCGACCAGCAATTTTTTGCAAAAACAATATTATATTATTTCTTGCAGGTCGGGTCGAGTCGACCCATTGAGCACCCCTACTTGTTGGACATCCAGAGTTGTCTTTGTGTGTGTTAAACGGGTTGACATCCAGAGTTGCCTTTTTTTTTATCTAAGAAATTTAGGGTGAGGGGATGTCGTCCCAGTCCAAGGACAAGGAAGACCTAAGGACTCAAAGAGCTATTACAGTGGGATTTATATTTTTCTGACCTCATAAAAACTAGTGGAAAATCGAACATGCGACCTATCAGACCTGATTCCGGTCTTGCTTCACTAGGCCAACCCCTTGAGGTTAAATGATTTTCAAAGTTAACATTTTTATTGTTTGACAGTACACATTAGCCGGACCCTAAAAAAACTAAGCCATAAACGTGAAAATGTATGTGATAGATTTATAAAATGTCATCAATTAAAATCATGTTGGTCATATTTATGATTAGGTGCATTTGACTGGAGTATTTTGTTAGATTACCTTCATTTTTGACTAAATTTAGCTTCAAATGCCTTTCAAAGGGAAATGAGACGGAACGGGAATAATTTAATTGACTTAATTAACCTACTTTCCAACTACTCAGTTGATCCATTGATGCCCAAACTACATACACTTTCATATCTTTAAATTATTTCAGTCCTACAATCGTATTAGAATTGTACATTCAACCTCCTTGTCATATTGGAATTCAAAGCTATTATGAAAGTTTAGTTTGGACAGTAATTTAAAATTTTTACGCTATCGATTTTTTTTTCCAATCAATAAATCGCGTGGGAAAAAAGTGCCTGTTTCACATTTCGAAATTAGATTTATAGATATTCTTTTGTGAAGGTTAATACTCTCTCCCTTTTTGGATTAAATTATCATTTTAGTCTAATTTTTTTGTGTAATAGTATTTTTTATTTTATATATTCTAACATATTTTACACAATATTGCTTTTATTAATAAAATATAATTATATCAAAATTGAAATTAAATTAAGAAACTAATAAAAAAGAATATATACAAATGACAAGTAAATATAAACAAAGAATAGATATACTTCTATTTAAAGTCAAAAGTAATTTATTTTTTATGTCGTTCATCTAACCATGTCAAGTTGATGATTTGGACTAATTACTATTATATTATTCTCATTTATCGATATTACATAACCTAGAATCACTTTATTCATAATATATTGATAGAGTTTGATTCAAATGAAACAAACTTTTATCCTGAAAAATAAAACGAATGTATTTTTTCTAGTTCGTAGTGCACTTTTTTTACTTCAGAGTACACTTTTTCGCATTTGCACTTTTTATACTTTATAGTGCACTTTTCATATTTTTTGTAGTACACTTTTCAGATTGCACTTTTTGTATTTTGTAATGCACTTTTCATACTTTGTAGTGCACTTTTCAATTTTCAGCATACGAGTTTATTTCATTTGAACCAAACTCTATATTGATATTCCATAAATAATTTTTCATCATTTCTAATATCTTTTTATAGATTGATTATTTAAAATTGGCTTGATATTACAATAAAATCAAGTAGTGTTAATATTCTAGAATAATATTTTTTAAAATTATTTTATTCAAAATTATTTAATATATAAAATTAACTTACTTATGTCTAATAGTATTTTTTAAAGATATATTATTTAGAAATAACATAATAAATACTAAAATAATTTCAATATTTTAGAATAACGTTTTTAAAAGATAATTTGGAATACTTTTTCTTAATTCCCTTAATATTAAAATAAAATAATTTTAATATTTATTGTTGTACATAATATAAGTCTAATCAGAATAGTTTTATAGATAAGCATATTATAGATCGAGTCAAATCTTGCTTTAATGACTTTTCTTCTTTGTTGAAACACACCTTGGTTTCCTTTAAAATATTACGTTCGCATGACAAAAGAAAGCCATTCGCGAGTGATGGCAAAACCAACATGTATTAACTTTTATTTATTTATTTTTATTTATTTTTTGATAAGGAAAGAAATTAGGGTGACCACTAGCAAGCTAGTGGTCCTCTAGAGTATCCTGGCGGATGAGGGTAAGGAAGCCCGAATCAGCTGCAAGTGGGACGGAGGAGACCCGCCTACACGATTCAGCGATGAAGTCCGTCGCAGAACTGCACTCTCGCACAACGTGAGAAAAGCTCCAATCCTGGAAACGAGCCAACAAGCAATGGATGTCCGCACGTAGCAACTCAATCTCCCACGGGCAGCGCCAGTCACCGAGTACGGCATTGACCAGCTGCAAGCTATCGCCTTCAATCTGGATTCGGGGAATGCCACGTCTGGTGGCCTCGAGAAGTCCCTGGCGCAAGGGGATGGTCTCGATCTCAGCACAGACTGTCGACCAATCAGTCTTCCGTCAAAGTGGATGGGAGAGCCACCAAAGTCCCTGAGGATGAACCAAAAAGAAGCCACGCCATCTGCATGAACTGCACCATCAAAAATTTATTTAATAAAATCACTTCTAGGTTTTTTCCATTTGGTTCGCATTCTTCCGTATAGTGTACGGGGACCGGAGGGTGAGGCTGCTTCTGCAAGTTTCCAATCTTTAACCTGGTTTCGGGCGAATTCAGTGATTTGATCGACATTGGTCAAGTTAGTTCCGGCGTTGCAATCAAAGATTCTCTTGTTTCTCGAGAACCAGACGATCCACCAAATAGTGATGAGAAGATCAAATTCTTCTTTTGTTGTCATATTCTTGATTTCCTCCAGAATTTCGTGTGGTTTTCTCCCGTTCGAATGGATCTGGTCGGTGATCCACCTTAATTTTGGGTCAAATAAGTTAGGGGTTGCCTTAGTGAGTTGGCATGCTATTAACACATGGTAATTGTCCTCCACCGTGCAGTTACATGCTTCGCAGCCTTGTGTTACCGGAATGTGGTTTTCTGCAAGCCTAGTTTTGGTTGGTAGACCGTTTCGGGCAACTTTCCAGATGAAGTTCTTCATTTTAGGAGGGACATTTAACCGGTTAATCCACTCTAGGTTAATTTTGGGTTCGCCTTTTGATTGGTGGAGCCACTCCATTGCGGAGTGGGTGGAAAACCACCCATTTTTGCTTGGTTGTTAGTACAATCTATCAGGTATTTTGTTAATGGGATTGATAATTTTTGAGATTCTGTCGAGGTCATCCGGCGCGACGACCCAAGCCAACTTCTCCGTATTCCAAGTGTTGTCCTCCCGGAGATAAGCCATAACCGGTTCCTCCCAATCAATAAGGATACGACCCCGGGTTTCCGGTTGAGGGAACCATTGCCGGTCCAATTATCTTTCCAAAATCGGATGATTTTACCATCCCCCACTGGCCAGATAAGGCCCTTTACGAAGAGGTCTCTTAGACCAACTAGTTTAGCCCATTGCCAGGATGTGTTTTGTTTTTTCTTATAGTTTAGGATGCTTTCCCTTTTGAGGTATTTTTCAGTCACAATTTTGACCCAAAGGTTGTTTAGTTCCGCTAAGATTTTCCAAAGCAGCTTCATTTGCAATGCTTGGTTCATCTCGACTGCTTTTGCTATTCCCAACCCTCCATGGGCGGGAGGGCGACAGATGGAATTCCAACTAATCAGTGGCTTGTAATTGTTTTCCTTTTGTTCCAAAAGAAGTTTTTGTTTATCCGGTCAAGTTCTTTCAACGTTGTCTGTGGTAGTAGAAATGATTGCATAATATAGTTAGGTTGTGCTGATAGGTTTGCTTTTATTAGTGTTTTCCTCCCTTCTTGGGATAGGGTGTTGGCTTTCCATTTTGATAATTTGGATCTAGTTCTTAACACTAGGGGTTTGAACGTGTTTTGGGTTACTCTCTTGTTGATTATCGGCATCCCAGGTACTTATCAAGTGCAACTGTGTTTGTTATTTGTAATATTTGTTTTATCTGCTCCTTTGTGTTATTGTTAGTGTTTTTGGTCACTTGGAACGCGAATTTGTGGAAGTTGACTTTCTTTCCGGATATCCGACAGTAGTCGTCAATAATGTCCTCAATCTTTTTGCGTGATTGGTTGTTAGCTTTAGCAAAGATGATAATATCATCTGCAAAAGCCAGGAAAGGGATTTTTGTTCCATTCACCGAGATTTGGATCCCGATGCCACTTTTTGGATTAGCGCTCCAGAGGGAGAGTTGTCTTGCCAAAACCTCAGCAAGGAGGATGAATAAGTACGGTAAAAGAGGATCCCCCTACCTAAGGCCTCGTTGAGGGTAGAATTGTTGTGTCGGTCCGTTGTTGACAAGGATAGAGAATGAAACTGTTTCAACACATTCACGGATCCATCCCAAGAATTTGTTATTAAAACCGAATTTATGGAATATTTCAGCAAGGAATTCCCAGGTGCTCCGATCATAGGCTTTTTCCATGTCAAGTTTGTTAGCGATCCACCCCTCCTTCCCACGTTTGTTTCGGAAAGAGTGGAAGATTTCATGCGCGATGAGCGTATTATCATGGGTGCTCCTGTTCTGGAAAAAGGCCCCTTGCATTGGGTGGATGAGTCTATTTAGCACACTTTTAAGACGGTTGGTTAGGATTTTCGATATTATTTTATATATTGTATTGCATAGACTAATTGGCCTGTAGTGATTGGTTGAGTTGGGGTTTTCACAATTGGGTAATAGAGTTATAAATGTATGGTTTATTTATTTCAAAATTTTGCCTGTGTGAAAGAAGCTTTTAGAAGCCTTGATCACGTTCGGGCCAACAATGTGCCAATAGTGTTTGTAGAAACTTGCCGGCATTCCATCCGGGTCGGGGGATTTATCATCCCCGATGTCAAATAATGCGTTCTTTATTTCAGTATTTGTTATTGGTTTTGTGATCTCCGTGTTGTCTGCTTCGATTACTTCTTTCTGGATGATTTGGGTCATACTTTGGAGTTTCCTGTGGTTTATCTCCAAGGCCCGGAAACGGTTTTGGAAGTCCCTTTTGATTTCTGTTTTGATGTTTTCAAGTCCAGTGATTTACGTTCCCTCTATTGTACGAATTTTTTGATGTTGGTTCTATTTCTTCTACCGCTTTGTAATATCCGTATTCGTTTTAGATCCCGTAAGTCGGAAAACGGGTTTCCTCCGCTTACAGACATTTAATAATTAGTTTGATTTATTATATCTAATCCTAATTCTATCTAATTAAATCTATTTTTTTTAAACCGAAAAGATTGCCATCCAAGTCAGTAATTAGAAAATCTATCTAAATCACCCTTGGATAATTAGTTATCCAAATCTATCCGAATCTATCTTAAGCCAATAAATATATATATCCAAATAAATATGTATCCAAAATCCAAATCATTCAGTACCAGAAAGATTCGGATTAATTGGTTTTAAAAACTACCATAGTCCACCTAAATCAAACCGTAAAACTTATCCTGCGGAACCGATTAATTAGCACGCCTCGCCAACCGAGTTATTGCGTGGAAGGGAGAGCTCACCGGCGTCCCTGTTAGGCGCCAGCGTTATCGACGAACGTCGCCGATTGATTCCGGTAAGTGCCCCTCTGTTTTTAGCGTGTTGTTTTGGCTCGGGAAGTAGTTAGGTTGGGATCGGGGTGCGGGACGAGAGGGAGGTGAACGAGGAGGGCCGTCGGTGGGATCGAAGCTGCCTGGGGACGTTGGCGAGGGGTGGCGAACAGGGCCAATCGGGGCTTCCCGTCGCTGTTCTCCTCCGTTACCACCGGCGTTGGGCTCGTTGCAGGACAACCGGCGAGGGAAGGAATCGAACCAGCGCGATGTCGACCGAGGAGGAAAGAGGAGTCGACCGGCGCTGCTCAGTCGAGACAGAGTGGGGTCGAAGTCGAGAAACACCGGCGGGCGAAAACAGGGGCGGTGAGAAAGGCGTTCGACGGCGCTCGCTGAATGTCGCCATCGGATTACGGCGGGGACACGGGGTCGGAGAAACGCTGCGAAGGACGTTGGGAGTCCGGGCGTGGGGAGGAAGAAAGGCGCGCGATGGCGTCGTTCGCCCAGGAGGAAGGAGGCAGGGGCACCCTCGGAGTCTCGTTTCTCAAGGAAGAAGAAGAAGAGGTTGAAGATGGAGTCGGGTGGGGTCCACGCGGGTCAAAGCTCCAAGTTGGTCAAACATGAATTGGGCCGGTTGCTTAAATGAATTGGGTTGTTTGTAAACATGTTGTGAAGGGAGACGGGCTTGAGCAGTTGGGCTAGAATTTGGTTTTTTTTTTTATTGGACTAGAAGATTAGTGTTGGGCCATTTGTTTTGGTTGGGCTGGTGGAGTAGAGTAAATATATATTTGTTTGGTGGATGAGTGTAAATTAGTACGGAATAGTTACCTACTTAAATCTATTTTTATAAGTTCCGGTTGCTTAAATGAATTAGAGGTGACTCCTTAATCGGGTTACCTTAATTCGGCTTGTACTTGGGCTAATCTCTTATTATTTAAATGCCCTAGGGAATTGTTTCCGCTCGCGTTCTTGACTTCCGCTTTCCATAGGGATCCTTCATTTTGAGGTAAGTCGTTTTTCGACTTGCTCGGTTCTCTTCTCCCTTGTTAGATTGCGTATCGATATTGTAGGACGGGTTTTGGGAACTAGTCCCGAATACCTTTTTAAATTGTTTTGAGCTCCTTGTGTGTTGTGTGCGTTAATGATTTTAAATGTGTTTTATCGGAAATTATTTTGGAACGTTTTCTCTGTGTTGGTACCGTTTCCGACACGGCCCATTGTAGCTGGTGTTGAGGAAGAGTTGGCTACTTTGACCCGTGTGACTGGGAAAATCGTACCCCTTCGAACGAAAATTATTATCTGTGTGTTTTTTGGCAAGCGCTCCAGTAGAGGCTTATCCCGGAGTCAGAAGGGAGATTGGGAAGTGGAGTGGGAGGGCCTGCCTCTACACTCGGCGCGGTGTTGAGCGCCTTGGAAGACGGATTGTGAACAAAGGAAGAACTGCATTGCTGTATGACTGTGATTGTATCTGCGTATGTGACTGTTGTGATTGATATAACTAATATAGGTATTGGCCTTTAGAGTTATGATTGCGGTTGTGGATTTGTATGTTGACTATAGATAACTGATTTTAAAACGTTCTATAATCTCCGTATTCTTTCTAGCTTGGTAGATTAGACGCTGACCCTTCGGGAAACATTTTTCAGTTCCAGGTATGAATCAGGGAGCCGTGCAGGAACCGAGGCAAGATGGTGGGCCGGAGCGGTAAAGAGCGCGTGTCATAGTGGGATCGATTTACATTAGTTATTTATATTAGTTAGAATATTGATTTTAATATTTGTTAGACGGAGTTGGTATTTTGTTTCGGTTATTATTTTTCGGTTCAGATAGTTCAGTTTCAGTAGGCGTTATGACGTATTTGATTATTTATAATTTTTCGGGGATTCATGCATGATACGTTTTTCTAAGTTTTATTAAATAAAGGTTGGATGTTTTATTACGTTTTCTCGTCGTGCCCGAGTTGTAAGGTCCTACAGTGTAGTTGTCAACCTAAATAATAGTACCTTGTAAGGTCTATTCCCTAGTAGTGCCTCGTCGAAAGACGGGGTGTTACACGCTTGCAATCCGGTGTAAGTATTTCGTGTTTTTTTCATTTAATTTTATGTGGGTGTTTTAGCCCTTTGTTTCCAGTAGGAGTTGTGGAAGTTGATTAGGCACAACCGTTTCTTGGCCAATCTTTCCTGCTTTTGGACTAGTTTAAAATTTTTGTTTTCTATGATAGCTTTCTGAATTTGAAGCAGATCTTCGTCTAGTTTTTTTATTTGTTCAAAGATGTTTCCAAAAGTGTGCTTATTCCATGCTTTTGCTTTGATTTTAAGAAGCTACGTTTTTTTGGTGAGGTTAAACATATGTGATCCACCAACGTTATGACACCAGGCTTGTTTGATGACGTTCTAGAAATCTTTTCTAGAGTTCCACATCATTTCAAATTTGAATGGTTGTGCTTTGAATGGTGCTTCTGTTGGGAGATCGCACGAGATAGGGCAGTGATCGGAGGTTGAGAAAGCGCGGTTTTTCGTCGCTGTGGACGGGTACCATTGAGTAATTTGGTTACTAACTAATGTGCGGTCTAATTTTTCAAACATTGTATCTTCGAGGTGCTTGGATATTCTCCAGGTAAATTTGTATCCTAACGTTGGAATATCGCAAACGTCACAGTCATTTTTAAATTTAATGAGCCGTTCAAACCTGGAATGGTTTGGGCTTGCGCCCCCTTGTTTTTCATCGGGGTGTTGTATTTCATTGAGGTCTCCCATAATGATGCATGGAAGGTTACAATTTCAGATAAACTATTTGAGCTTCATCCAGAACTGATCCTTATCTTGTGCCCTTGGCGGAGCATATGCAAATATAATGATCAATTCATTGTTAGTTTCCATATTTGTATAATGGAAGCCGATGAAACGTTCGTCTCTGTGGAAAGTTTGGATTCTTTCATTCGAGAGTTGTGCCCCCTTCCAGAGGACACAGATCCCCCCAGCAAATCCGTTTTCCGGAATAAACTCAATGGAGTCAAAGCCAGCTTTTTGCCAGGATTTACATTCAGGCGGGTTTTGGGCTTTCGTTTCAACTAGAGCTATTAGGTGGATATTTTCAAGTCGGCATAAAGCACCGACCTCTTTCCAAAAGGTCCTACGCTTAATGCCCCTACAGTTCCACATGCTAATCTTCATAAACAACCGTCTAGTTTGTTGTTTTCGGCCGTCAGAGGATGGGGAGGCATCCATGGTATTGTTTTCAAACATTTTGTAGTATACTTATTTAGTACTTCAGCTCGGGGTGTGTGATTGGCTACTTTAATGGTGTAGTAGCTATCATTTAGGGGAGTTTATCCCGATGCATTGAGGTTCCCTCATTGTTTTTGTATTTAGGCATTCCCTTAATTTGCTTTTAATATTGATGTACCTTGGCTTTAGATGGGTTTTTATTCATAACTTATTTAGCATTTTCTTATTAATCAGGAAAATATTGTTTCTTTACCCTCCCATTGTTGGGGTTATGATTTTTGGATCATTTTTCGGATGAATAGGGCCAATGGTGCCAATGGTTTTAATGGTGTACATGGTGTTGTTAATCATTTTGGCTACTTTCTCAAGGCGGATATGATACATGGTAGTTATGGTTTTACATACCAAAGAACATATAATGTTCAAAGAGCTGTTAAGCATGTGTTGTATATACAACAAACATTTGTGAAAATATCGGCATGTGTTGTATATACAACAAACATTTGCTTTCGCATAATCGATACACCTTTTTGGTCGAATTTGGTACCCAGTCGGTCGAGTTTTTCGACGTATGTGTCTTTTGAAGGATGGACTTCCTAGGGATCTCCCTATCATTATAATTGTTATTTATTAAGATAAAACCCGCTGGTTTCACAACAAATTTTACAACATCCCATTTTGTAATAATAATCACAATGGCAGAATTTTAATTTGGTGGCTACACCATAACAAGGTAGGTGTGCACAACAGTGCACACTAGTGGTCATTTTGTTACCAAGCAGATGTAATTGGTCCTTTAAAAAAAGACCACAAATGCATGGAGCAGTAGGTGTGGGTTCTCCACCTGAGTTAGGGTTGTTAAGCATTCTACTTTGTTTAACAATGCTCAGATTGATCATGATTTGTTTAAGCTGGACAACAAATTTAGCTCGAAGGAACATGAGCAGGTTAAAAACCAAACCATTTTTACTGGTAGAACAACTGGTGCCAACACCATAATATCTTTAATTGTTATCAAGCTTAATTGGTTTCAGACTTTCAGTAGATGTAACCTGATCACAGATTGACAAAGATTTAGCATTAAGACTCCAACAGAAGCCTTAGCAGCCAACTAACATGAAGGAGAACAAGAAGAAGGTATAAACAAATTAAACCAAGAACCAACACCAACTTGGTGATTAACAACCAATTCTTGATTATTAGTGATATTGATTATATTACTTTTTGAGTTTTGAGTGGTTAGCCCGCTTAGTCTAGATGGGGCGAGATTAAACAGAGGCTACTTAGTCGCATAATTTGCGCACAAGGTGGGGTTTCCGCAAAGATTTTCGGCTTTAATGTATGATGGTAAGCCCTACAAAAGAACTGAGAACAAAATTAGCAACAAACAATCAACAAAGAACATAATATCCACACAGTATGCCAAACGCAATAGCATTAGAGCATTGTTACTATCGATCAAATCGAACACTTTCGGACAAAAATTCAGCTTCAACAACTTACTTTCGATCGAGTTATGGTTGCTGGGTGTATGCCTGTTGGGTTTGACTTCAGAGTCAGCCTTCCCAATTGTTTGATTTTGTTTTTGAGTTACCCCCTCCACATAAGTTGGTAGGGCGAAGTTGTTTGGTGAGTTGGTGTTTTCAGCCATGCGATTCAAGGAAGAGGAGGAAAACAAAGATGGAAGGATCCAACAAACCGAAGGAATAAGAGGTGCAACAATGGAGTGAAATCACATCTTACCGATGCGTTGGGAGCCACTCCATGTTAATACCTCCGTCACAGGGGAGTCGAAGAGGCGCGCCCGCCTGCCGTCCAGCATAACTTGGGCGGAGATTTGTTATGGATCTTCTTTTTCATTGAACGCTACCAGATTCTGGCGACACGATCCCATTCTCGCCTCGCCGCTGCCGACTTCAATGTTAAGTAGTGCCCGATTTTGGACGCGAAACCAGGGCGATTGATTTTTGATGAAGAAGATTGTGATTTTTTGTGGACGATCTGTTGAAAATCTGGGTTGGGGGTGATTTTGGCGGATCCATTGAGGCGGCGGTTCGAAGGCCACGAGGGTTTTGGCCTGATAGCGGCGATGAGTACAGCGCATATCAGCGCGTTCTTGTTTGGCATTTCAGATATATTAACTTTTATACATATCCCGACAAAACACTATAAAAAAAAGAAAAGAAAAATGTTCAACATGCATTATACACCACGTAGGTGATTTCAGGTAAAACCATTCTTATAGTAAGATTATACACCTAGTTTATATTCATGATTTTGAGTTACATATTCATTATACGGTATGATTGTATTCATATTTTTGAGTTACATATTTATTCTTCTCCTATTACATAGTATTCATATTTATAAATCGCATATTCATATTTTTATAATAATGTAGTTTAAAATTTTCTTAATATTCGATGTCTATATCATGCTTATAGAGTTACATAATCATACTTTTAAGTTGCATATTCATAAAAGTGAGTAACTCAACAAAATGAATATGCAACTCAACAATATGAATACATTCATACAAAATCATGCATATGCAACTCAAAATCATGAATATAAACTGAGCTCACGGTCTCACAATAAGAGTGGTTTTACTTGAACTTAAATCATACATATACACAAGAAATAAGATATATGTCTGAAACACAATCTGAACGTATTAAAAATTAATATATATATATATATAACTATAGAATTACGATCAGATGCAATACTCCATTACGGTGTTATTTTCCAGCACAATCAAGCCGTTCGATCGAGTATTTTAAATGGCCAAGATCAAGACACGTCCTTTAATGATTTTCTAAACGGAGGGGTATTTCTATCTTTCACCCATCAAAGTAGAACAAAAGCTACAAGAGTCTTCTTCAACCATCAGAGCGTGCATTTTTCTCGGCCTTTTTGATCGAATCTTCTCCATTCATGTTCCCTCTTGCTTTTTCTAATTTGGGTCGCTTTTTTTGTTGATTTTGGCTCCAATTTATATTATCTCTTCATAGATTTTGCTATAGATCTCTTTTCTATAGTTTCAAGTTCACATTTGGAGGTTTTTTCAAATTTTGGATCTTGGTACTTAGATTTACATGTTTTTGTGTGTCTTTTGACTGATTTATGGTTATTTTAATGAAACCTCTTTGTATATTTTTTGCTTTAATAATTCAAGTTTTTGATTGAAAACAAAGGTTAATGGTCAACACTCATCTAACCGCATACCATGTGTTCGACAAAATGCCCAAATGATTAATTTAGAGCTTAGAGCGGTTTTTTACCAGTTGTTCATAAATTACGAACCCAACATACCAAATTATGAACACATACTTTCTATGAAGTAGAATACATGACACAAGTAACATGTATTGTGAATTATATTTCATGAACCTTATTAATAATTGTTATGAATCTAATTGTATAAAGACGTGAACACACACAATAAGTTCATGTACTAGATTACGTGATAAAAATAACAAGTATCGTGAATTAAATTTAATGAACCTTATTGACAATTGTTATGAACCTAACGATGTAAGAACATGAACCAATATACAACTTTTATGAACTAAAAGTCATGGACCGTGAGATGAAATATTATGAACTTGTGTTTATAAAACATGAACCAAATGAACAAATATCATGAACCAAAAGACGTGAACCATAATAACAACTATGATACGACTTAAAAGACATGAGTTGTAATTTAAACTATCATGAACCTAATCATATAAAAATATGAACAAAAAAAGAACTACCATGAACCAAAAGATTTACACCCTATGAAGAGTTAGCCTATGTGGGATTTGAACCCACATCTATGTGCACATGTACATTGCTCTACCATTTGAGCTAATAGACTACCAAATGACATGAATTATAAGATATACTATTAAGAATTAATAGTCATGAACCATAAGAATTATTATGAATCTAGCTTACAAAAACATGAACCAAAAGAACAAATACCATGAACCAAAAATCAAGAAAGAAAATAATAACTAGCATGAACTAAAAGACATGAACCATAAGATTAACTTTGATGAACCTAAGGTTACTCAGACATGAACCAAAAGACCAATTGTTATAAACAAAAGAATGAAACAAAATTTATAAAACCATAAGAAGAAATAGTATGAATATTACCTTAAAAAGTGATGAACCAAAAGAATAACCAATATGAACAAAAAGACATGTCCGTATCAAGAATTAGCTTATGTGGGATTTGAATTCACATCTAATGCACATGCACATTACTCTACCATTTGAGCTAATAGACTACCAAATAAGTTTCCAAATTATGCTTATAGGCTACCAAATAACTTCAACATATAACTACTGAACGTAGTACAAAGTGTGAACTGTAAGAACACTCATGATGAACTTTAACATGCAAAGTTATGAACTTTAACATAACTACGAGAAGAACACAATAGGAAAAAAAAGAACAGCCTAAACCACATGTCACATGAACCCACAAGTTCTCACTTCAGTTGGCTTCAAAGAACCACATAAATCAAGAAAAAAAGAAGTAATTTTACTTGCAGAAAAGAATCATGCCCAAATAGCAAACACAAATTAGGTTTGCTTGATTAGCAAATGGAGAAATAGTTAAAGACCAGCAATCTAACATCTTTCATAATTTTTGTGAAGTTCAAAAAACCAATTTGCTGAGAATGAACACCTTTAATTAATCTAACAAAGGAAACAATGTAAGAAGAATACAATAGAAACTTACATGTCCTTAGATTTCACCCAAAAACTTTTTAATTTCACCCAAAAAAGAGAAAAGGGGAAAGTATGGAGATTTTCTTCTTCAGATCTGGAGAGTAAGAGGGGGTTGGAGAAAGAGAGGGAGAGGGAGAAGGCTGAGAAAAAAGATGCATGTAGGTTTTTGTCTTTTAGGGTTTACTTATCTAAAAGGTAATTTTGTCTATGCATGAAAAAATTGATTTATTTACTCGTACGTGCCACTGTAAATGAACTCGCCCATTTCCTTGTTTTTGTAATCAAACCCATTTTATTTAATCTAGGTCGTCCATTCCTTCAATCTAACAGCGATACTTTGCTCGCATTTTACATGTAGCAAAATATTGCTCCAGAGCGTGACTCTTATATTATATAGGGAAGGTTCCGGTAGAAAGGATTTTATAGTAGAAAGTGAGGCCGTGAGGGTGAATATAGGGCGTTGGATTAGAATGGATTAATGGTCAGATTTGATGTTCCATCTTAAGTGAAATGAGGTGAATATTACTACAATATATTTCATTTGCCAAAATAAACTCATATTCCTTAAAAGTAGCAACTAGGTGATTTAAAAAAAACACTAAAAAGGAAAGATTTAATATCAGGCTAAAAATCACGTTTTTAATTTTAATTATATATTATTTTTTCTAGTTAATTGATATCGATATAATTAATTTATCTTCATTATCGCATGTTACCAAATGAATACCAATGTCTATATTTGTTATAATGAATATGATCATTAGTAATTATATACTCTCATTATAATTTCAACAACCATATTAACTTCAATGAATATTGTTATATAAAATTGTGAATACCAATTTACATTATAATACATACATAAGTTGAATCGAAAAACTATACAAATATCACTATTTAATGATAAGAATATCATTAGCTAACACATTGAATATGATCACCTAGGTACATGAATATCACTAGGTAATATGGTAAATATGACCACCCATTTTACATGACTATACTAGCTAATATAGTGAATATGACTACCTAATTACATGAATATCATTGGCTAATACGGTGAATATGATTATCAAAGTACAAATCTCACAAATAAAAATGAGAAATTTATGATTATAATTTATTGCCCTTATGTAGACTTTATCTTCCTTCGATATTTTTCGATCATTTGCTACCTTCAAATAAGAAAATAGAGTAGATAAATATTCGTAACAATACATAAAATCTCTCAAAAAAAATACAAATTATTTTTATGTCAAGAATGCCATAATTCAATTACATGAATATTACTACATAATTTAGTGAATATTATTTTTTATTACAATGAATAACACTCACAAAAATATCAAATATGAAAATTAATAAACACAAAATATTGAATATTTTTTACCATTAAATATCCTAATATGAATGCATTTACCAATATTGAATATCGTCAAATACATGTCGGTTCCAAATAAATACTCTTAATATCAAATACATCAGAGAGTAATATCAAGAATATCTTTTAATATCATAAGGAATATCACTTAATAAAATGACGAATAATAAACCCGATGAAAGAAATCCCAAATAAGTAAGCACTGAGTAATTAAATCAAGCAATTAAGAAAAATAAAATTGAATTGCAACAGTTGAACTCAACTGGAAATTTCCAAATTGAGGAAATGATGAAAGAAACACCAAATATAAGTGAAGGAAAAAATACAAACTCAATATATTGAGAATACAATCCAAATTGGGGCAACGATGAAATCAAACAATAATTTCAAAATTTCAATCCAAATTGGGGCAACGATGAAATCAAGCAATAGTTTCAAAAATTCAATCCAAATTGGGGCAACGATGAAAGCTAAATTTACAAAGATAATAACTTAACAAGGATCAATTCAATTACTGTTGTATCTAGTTAATGTTGATGGGAGTTGAAAACAGACATGCGACACCGACAATTTGACCGTAATTTGTTTTTACTTTGTGATCTTCCATTGATGTACACTTGTTTTGCGCCCAAATAAAAAACTGCCAATAGCAAATTCATTGATTTCAACAAGAGAAGTTATTCACTAGTAATACATACATACATCAAGTATATATTTGAACAACACAAATGGCAAACTTGAGCAATTAAACAAACAAACAATCGCGGATGAACTTGGTTTAGTCTCGATTTTGGTAGAAGATGATGATAACTAGTGCGAACCCGAAAGCGATGACGACCGACGATGAACTATTGGAAGAGAGAAACTTCTATCCGTAGAGCAATAAATGTCCATTGTGAAGGGAGAGTCAAATTGATAAGATCTCCCAATTTAAATATAAGGAGAGAGAATCCTACACAATATTTTTCTCCTGAATATCTCATTTTGAGATTCATTTCAATGAAATGCACCTACAATATATTGTTTTTTGTGCACCCTTTATTAATATATCGGGAGCATCTAAAAATTTAATCTAAAGATCATGATTCACACTCATTTTCTACTCCAACGAGGTTTTCTACTGATAGGCCAAATCCTACCCCGCAAGTGTACGGGATCGATTGTAATACCAAGGTGTCGAACTCTGGGACTATGCAGTATTAATTGTAATCAAATCAGTAGACTAAGCCGTAAAATAAGAAAGGATTGGATTGTGATTTTAGCTATGAAACTAATTAAAACAAACAAACAACTAAATGTGGGCAAATCAATGAGAGGAAAGCTTCTAAGATCAAGGATCACCACAATAATGCGTCGGTAGACTATAAAAGATGATTGCACAATCTTAATTATGACTTTGTTTGAAGGCAACTGTCTAATGTATCCGCTAAATTCTTTCAAATGTTAACAGACGTGTCTAGACTCAATTAAACATCCACTTTCGTGGCTTGCAAATTAAAATCTAGACCTTTAAGCACTTAGAATTTAAGATTAAATTGAATAAACATCCGCTTTCGCGACTTGCTGACTCGACCTAACCTTAAGATTTCTATGACAATTGTTATTCCACAAGAGAATTCAAAATACTTTTATAATAGAGAAAACTCAAGTTCAAATCCTAGGGTTTCAACAGGAAAAAGTACCTTTCAGTCTCAATTCCCTGTCTGACTACTTAACAAAGTTTTCACCTTTCAGTCTCAAACCTTGGCAAGTTCCCATTCATATAAATTACTAGGGCATAAAGCATCTAGGATTGAATCAAACAAAGCTTCAAACAACAGATTGTGCAATTTAATAAATAAGTCTACCTAGACATCATTGGGTTCACCCCAATCTTAGAATTTGGGGTTTAGCTAGACATGGAAATAGAAGAAATCAATTCAATAACGAGATTAAACATACCGGATTGAAGAAACAAGCAAACTTGATTAATATCCAGCAAATCCAAACTCAAGATCAAAACAAAGTCTTCAAATCTCCACAATCTCTCTAAAACTTGTCTTTCAAGGATTAAAACTAGGTTAAAAATCCAACCTAACTAGATAGCAAAAGAGGGTATTTATACTAAAGAGAAAATAAGAGAGGCGGCCCAAAAAAACCCGAGCAAACAAAGGCGCACGAGAGACGGTGCGCATCGTGCGCCGAAGCGCACGACCGTACAAAGCACGCACGACCTACCAAAGTGCACGACCCTGGCCTAGGAGACGCACGACCGTGCGTTTGAAAACGCACGGGTGTTGCCTTTGACTGGCATGAACCGCACGATCGTGCGCTTTAGATGCACGATCCCCAACTGGCTCGAGTGGAGGTCGCACGATCCGAGATTTTCCATCACCGCCAGCATGACCGTGCACTAAGGTGCACGACCTTGGCCTTGCTCGTGTGCTTCCTTCCTTTCGGCTCTTGAATCGTTCTTTTCTGGTCCCGATGCCTCCTAGATTGAAGTCTTGATTCCGCCAAGTATCCAGACGCGTTCCAATGAAGCTCAAACTTCTCAAAAGTACCTGAAAAGTATACAAATACGCGTGTAGACATCTATAACGGAAACTAAACTAAAAGTACTAGAAAACACAAGACTAATGCAAGAAAACTTACTAAACTAAGAACTAAATGCATGTCCTAATATGCTCTAAATGCAAGTTATCATCTACTAGAACTTAATACTATATATATAGGGTTAGGTTCTAAGAGTAAGGTTCGGGTGAGAAGAAGTCTTATGGTGTAAAATGCGAAAATATAAGGGTCATTGGATCAAATTATTGGACGGTTGAGATTATCCAAAATTGATTCATGCGAAAATAAAAAAAATGAGGTAGTTCATTAAAGATGGCACAGAATGTAAATTTGTTTAAAATTACAGGACATGACAAAAATACCCCTTCATAAAAATACCCCATTCATCAGATTTTCTCTCTGACCATTCAACAATAATGGCGAACACGACTTCCTTCTTCTCCCTCCTCCCCTTCCTCCTTGCCCCGGCTTCACCTTCCACCCCTGCAAAATCCTCCCAATCTCCAACTACACCTTCGAACTCCGCCCTGATTTCTTCACCATCGTCACTGAATTCCACGAGTTTCACCTCGAAACCACTAATTTTGCCCCATTCGCCATCGACAATCGACAAACCCTAATTCGTCGACCTAAAATCTCTTTGGGATCTAAGCGTTCTTGCTTCTCTCCTCTTTGGCGTCGTTTGGGGAGCCTTCACCGTCGCCACTATGTAGCTTTTTTGGCCCCCTCTTCGATTTCATGTTTGTCGCTTATCGGAGCTTGACGGCTACTCCCCTCTTCGGCACCGCCTCTGGGGCTTTCACCCCCCCCCCCATTATGTACTCTCTTGCAAGTAATTATCAAGTATGCCGTACACTAAGTTCTACATTGCAACAAGTGCCTAAATTTTACATTTGTTGTCTTTTCCGTTGTTTAATTGTCAAGTAGGAAGTGCACTAAGTTTCACTTGCTAGTATTTCTTTCATTCAAGCTTTACTTCAAAATAAGATGTGTGTAGATGTGTACATTCGTATGCCCGGTGGTTTCACATTGCAATTGGAATTGGTGTGGGTGTTTCACAAGCAAGCTCTTAATTTATATCAATAGCAAGTGGAATGATAAAGATGAAATGGCTTAAAACCAACACCATATGTAGGCTTTGGTGTTTCACATTTTAATTCTGCATGTTTTCACTTTATGGTTGGTTTCTTTGCATGTTTGTTTAAATACAACCCATCTTTGCAAGCAAAATATCAAATTGCAAGCAATACACTGAGCTACTTTGTGATATGATTTTAATTTTGTATCCCAAGCTTTGTTTTCTATTGGAATTCACAATAAAATGCATTTTCTATGGAGATATCAAAGTAATGAGAAATACTTAACAGGAGATGACATGCAAAACTATATTTTTATAGGGGAATCGCTGACATTCCCTTATTATCTTGTGGGGGAAGAGTTGTAGGCTAAGGCGGACAAACTACAGATGTCCTTCGTCTTGGTTGAGTTTTTTGTTTGTATTTGGGTAGCCTATGTGCATATGCACATAAATATGGGTTCAAATCCCACATAGGCTCACTCTATAAACGGTTAATATCGCTTGGTTCATTATAACTCTTCTTTTGGTTCATGATTTTGTAAGCTCGGGTTCATAGTAATTTATCTTATAGTTCACATCTACGTATTTTATGTCTACTCCCTTGTTTTGTTCTTCTGGGTGTATTAATACCTTTTTCCATGGTTAGGTGTTATACTAGCTACTGTTGGTTTACTTATGTTGTATAGTTACTTATGTTGTATACGTGCCACATGTAAACTTAGAAGCTTGTTTTGATTCCTCTTGACATAATTGTAGAAATTGCTTGCCATGTGCATATTATTAATGCAAAATCTCTATGTTCTTTTTAGACCCACATTAGTGAAATTTGCCTCTTTTATATATCTAAGCTTGCTTTCTACTTCTTATTCAAGAGTTATTAAATATTTGTAGCCTATATTCATGATTTAAAAACTTATTTACAGTCTATTAGCTCAAATGGTAGAGCAATGTGCATGTGCACATAGATGTGGGTTCAAATCTCACATAGGCTAATACTTCATACTGTTGGTTCATTATAACTCTTCTTTTGGTTCATTATAACTCTTCTTTTGGTTCATTATTTTGTAAGCTTGGGTTCATAATAGTTCATCTTACAATTCATGTCTTTTAAGTCATACTAGTTGAAATTTTGGTTCATGACATTTGTTCTTTTAGTTCATAGTACATTAAAGTTTGGTTCATAAGAGTTCATCTTACCGTTCATGTCTTTTAAGTCATACTAGTTCTAATTTTGGTTCATGACATTTGTTCTTTTGGTTCATGGTACATTAAAGTTTGGTTCATGCATTTTTAATCATACTTGTTATTTCAATTTATACTTGTAGGTTATTGAATACTAACTATGATTTTAATTTACGTTGTTATTACAACTAATAGTTAATTGGAAGCAATGGAAATCACTACATGTGCTACGTAATGGAAATGGTCCAATTTGAGAAAACAATGCAAAAGATCAATCCTTGATTGATTGTTGCATATGGTGCATTTTGTTGAATGCATAGGCTCATTTTGCTCAATGAATTAAACGTTTTTTCAATGACATTACATGTGCCAACATTTCATTATCTCATCTCACTGACAAATAACATGAATATCTAATGGTTTTTGATCGATGTTAATCTTTCTGTGATATAAATATTATAATCTATCACGTTAACTTAAACTGTGTGTTTTACAAAGATGGGTAAAAACATTTTAGACTTTGAAATCTATTTTACAAGTATTAATTACGCGGTTCATAGTGTTCAACATGAAAGTTCATAGTGTTAAACATGAAGGTTCATAGTATACAAAATGAAGGTTCATGAATTTTAAACAATCAGTTCATTTAACAGAAAATGCATAAAATTTGTAAAGAAGGCATTCGATTCATTGGGTTCGACGTGAAGTCTAAAACAACCTTAAAAGCAATTACAATGTAGCGAAGTGATTTGCCAAACACAAAGTAACATAAAAAACAGACAACTTAATCCCCAAAAGACAAAACACATAACAAATGCTAAAAAGACAAGTAAAGAACTGGAACTTTAATATTTAATCTTGGGAATGAAATAAGAACAATCTTGTGATAAGTGAAGAATGTAGACATCACTAGCTTCATTAGGATCACCCAACAGAACTCTATTAACATTCTCATCATTATCAAGACCCTTCAATGAAACTCCATCAATACTAGCATCATTATCCGAATGAGACAAGTTAGGATAACCGGAACTTGATGAACAACCTACAATAAAAAAGAAAAAAAATTAAGCTAATTTAGAAGTAACATGAGTCACATAACTAGCAATAAAAATGTGAAAAATGTCGTTTTTCTTTTGGTTCACAAATATTGTCATTATGGTTCATAATATTGCACTATAAGGTTCATTGAAAATCACAATGCGGTTCATGTAAAATAACAACAATATATGACAAAATGTAAGATTACACTCCTGCGTGTAAACATCATCTAATATGTGTTCATGAGGCCATAGACTAGAGGACGACAAAGACGATTGGTGAAGAGAACCAAACAAGACAATTCACATGTTAAATGAGCCACATGCAACAAATTGCAAGGCAAATTTTGTATTAAAAGAACATAAGGCCCTCTCAAATTATCAAAAACAAAGGTGGATTCCTTCTTGAACGGTAGAAGAAGTTGACCCATCAAACAATAAAATTAATACATGAGAAATATTAGTCAAATTCTAAAGCAAATTCAATACCCTAACATATGGAAAGAGGCACATGTATCTAGTATCGAAGTGGAAGACAACTCACCAGAAAATTGCAAATTATAAGATAATTTAGA
This sequence comes from Fallopia convolvulus, assembly GCA_964016875.1. Taxonomy (NCBI): domain Eukaryota; kingdom Viridiplantae; phylum Streptophyta; class Magnoliopsida; order Caryophyllales; family Polygonaceae; genus Fallopia; species Fallopia convolvulus. The sequence goes on from OZ024736.1 coordinate 28,322,832, forward strand.
ATTAATAGAATTAAACATATTAATTAACCATGAAATTCAATTGTTGAAGGGAGAGGGAGGAACTGAGATTACGTAGGTCCTATTCCTTCACTACGGGTGAAAGGTTGTCGATGAAGGTGTCAGTTGGGCTGTGGAAGAGAACTTCACGAGCAGTCCATCAATTTTCGAAATATTAACAGTAGCATTAATTCGATTCCAAAACCAAAACAGAAAAAACTAAAAGGAGAAGAAATTTGTTAATCGAAAACAGATCGCACAATAGGAATCGCGTGAAGAGAAACTGTTCAATCAATTCACACTTTTACGAACACTCCACACCAAATTTTGAAATTTGAATAGTAGTTTCTAAAATCTGAATCCAAACCAAAGCAGAAAATGCCAAAAGTCTAAATTCGCAAATCGAAAACAGATCGCGCGACAAAAATTCGCACCTCCTTTTGTAACAGCCTCTCCGATCCTTGATTCGCGAGCTCCCGCAGGCTCTTCCACCTCCGCAACCAGAATCTTCGATCTACAAGCGGCATCGAACGAGAAGCGAGCACTAATGAGAACGTCGTACAACTAGTTGAATTCATCAGGTCGGCATTCATCACGTAGAGGGAGGAGCAATTTAGGGCTGAAATGTAAAATTAAAAATAAAAAATAATAAAATGACAAAATTACCCTTTCAGCTTTACAAAATAAAGGAGTATGAGTGTTGATAGCAGCCTATCTACACCTTCAATCTCACAAAATCAATGGATGAGAATTGTTCTCATTTCTTAGTATAAGAATTGTTCTCATTTGATCCCCAATCTAGGTTCTAATAAGACTACTTTCATAATAATAAATAATATAGAGCGTTGGATCTAAATATATCAAATGGACAAGATTTAATCTTGAAATTATGTGTGTGAGAAGATTTAAGAAATCCTGTAATTATAGGAAATCGAAAAATCAATAACTTCTATACATGATTATAAAACATTATATACATGGGGAAAGAGTTACGTGCGAATGTGCGCCCAGATGAGAATTAAGAATAAATCTCGCTCGTCTGTTCCAAAAAATCAACGCCCCTAATTAAACATTCATTAAAAAGGATAAAATATGGCATGGGCGAATTTTCCCGTATTATTCGCGTATTTTTCAATGAAATACGGCATGGACGAATTTTTCCCGTATTATTCACGTATTTTTTTTTTAAAATGCGTTTTTATGAGACGGGTCTAGTTTGTTCATCAGAAATAGCGATTTGTTCATCAATATTCACCATTTGTTCATCAATACTAACTCATTGTGCATCGAGTTTTTGTTAACATTGTTCATCAATTTTGAACTTTTTTAATATTTAGTTTTATTTTTTAACCTTATTTATGTGTATGAATACAATATTATCTAGTTTTTGATGCACATATAATTAGTTTCGATGTACCAATATTTGTTCATTAAAATACTACTATTTGTTCATTGATATAACCTTGTTTATTCATTCATATACCATTGTTTGTTCATTGGTATATAGACCTGGATGCGGTTCTGGAGCCGGTGGGAACCGGAATCGCCACTTCGAACCGGCGGTTCCCCCTCTAACGGCTATATTTTTTGACCGAATTCCAAAACCGCGACCGCGGTCTTAGAGTCGCGATCGCGGTATTCCATTCCGCGATCGTGGCCCTATGACCCGCGATCGTGGTTATTTCCACAAAATGCTTCGGTTTTGGCCAAAATCAAAACCGCGATGGCGGGTCTCAGGCCGCAGCCGCGGTTTTGCTTTAAAAGCCAATGACTAGTTTTTAACGGCTAGTTTTCAATGGCTATTTCATAATTCCAACGGCTAGTTGATAATTTTCTTCTATAAATACCCACTACATGATCTCATTCCCACCTACACTACCAATCTCTCTCTCTCAATCTCCCAAGTTTAAAAGCTCTCTCAATTCTCAATCGTTCAATCTTTACTAGTTTTTACAATTGTTTTCATAATTGTTCTTTCAAGGTTCATTATCTTCTTAATTACATATTTCTTTACCACATATTGCTTTTTGTTTTCTTGTTTAGTTACAATTTAAAAAAATGGAAGGATTTCTTAACATTGATCAAATTTTTGGCTCACAAGAGAGTGGTTCAAATGTAGAATTTGTACCCCCTATTAACTTGTCGGACTTCTCGGATCCCAATGTGGTACAACCGGGATCGTCCACTCCCAATGAAAATGAGGGAGTGGATGTGGATCATGAATCCAAGGCGACCGAGGGTGAGGCTCCAATCCTTAAATCCGACATGTTTACAAAACATTTTCGAAAGGGAGCTTATGAGGCATCTACCAAGAAATTTAAAGTTCATTGTAACTAGTGTCCTAAGCATTACACATGGGTGTCGGGATCGGGCTATGGAACATTGTCAAAGCACGTGAAGAGAGCACACCCCGACAAGTTAGGCATGATGCGAGGACAATCCCAACTCTCCAGGTTTGCAACTTCTTTTATCCTTAATCCTCATCATAACCCTCATTTATTTACTTATAACCATAATGATAGCATGTATGCCTTTTCCGAGTCTATTTGTGTTGATCACTTATCATTTAGTTTTTCCGAAAAGTTAAGATTTAACAATTGGATGACTAATCATGTACAACTCGCTTATAAACCGACTACTAGGAAGTTGGTAAAAAAAATGTGATTAAAGCATATAAAACCCGTAAAATGGCATTGATGAGTTTTTTTGCTCAAAATGATATCAAAGTTTCAATTTATAGTGATATTTGGAGTGATCATTGGCAAAATCATTCATACATGGGCTTATCATGTCATTTTATTGATGATCATTTTGTTGTGCAAAAACGTGTTTTAGCTTATAGAGTTTTTGATTTTTCTCATACCGCTTTAATGATTAGTAACATTATTCGTACTATTTTGGAAGAGTATAGATTACTTCATCGAGTTTTTTCTATCTCGTTTGACAATTCATCTAACAACACAACTTCAATCCGAGAATTGATTCTGTAACACGCCTATTTTGCAACATTGGGTATTATCGGCAGTGACCTCGAATTTTACCGTCCAAAGTCACCCAAGGCTTTATAATTTTAATATAGAAATGCGGAAATTTACATAAACGTTACATAAATAAATGGATGCTCACGAATGAGACTTAAAGGTAATTGAAGATGAAATTGACTGAAAGCGAAATTTTATTTATTGATAAGAACTGTCGTTCATTACATTCGGAGTCGTTTTACAAAAGATGTAGCAGCGGAAAGTAAAGCCCATTTAGAAAGGGTTGAAAAGACATAATTAAAAGTACGAGTATGTTTTCCCAAGACAACTCATGTGATGATGATTTGCTTGGTTTTAACAAGGGAAGAGTTGGTACACTATCTTCGGAATGCCTTGCTCTTATGAGGAATCCTTCCTTCCTTCAACGTCATCTTGCCTTGACCTTTGATTCTCGCCTAACGTTTCTCGAACCTTATAGACTCTATCTTCAACACTTCGGTGTGACTTCCTACAGTCTGGCATTTGTCGCGAAGGGCGAGAAATACTAGACAAAAATGTGGAAATAGTGAAATTAGTCTAAGGAGACTAAGGAAGTGAGAATGGAAATTCTCAAGGGTATTAGGGTAATTTTATAATATTTTAGAAATAATATCGGGATGTGTTTGAGGTATCGAACTTTATGTGGAGCTTTTAGTGACGGAAATGAGTATATCTCGAGATGAGATAACTCGTTAATTGCAAGAAGAACTACGAGATTGTAGACTTCTTTAGAGTAGAAGGCATGTTGGGAACGTTATTAATTCATACAAGTTTTTAAAATCTCTCGCGCCCTTGCGGACCGAGAGTCGGATCGATCATTTGAGATCGGTTCGGTTTTGATGTATTTTAAATGTGCATTGGCACTTATCTTATATTGTGACGAAAGTTGTCAATTACGTTAATGATTTTTAAAGAGTGTGGGGGGGGGGGCTTGCATGGCCCAGACCACTTAAGGGAAACTCAGTTCCGACACTTAGCTATGGTGCCACTCATCCCTCCTTGCAATCGGAGCGGACATAGATCATGATCTTCAAAGTCGTACTTTAAGCTAAGAGGCATACGACTTAGTAAGTTATATAGAGGTGTCGGGTTAATCCCGTATCCCTCACTATTTCATCTAAAACGATCTCAAAACGAGATTTTAAACAATCTAGGACAAAAGCAAGACTAGCATAATAGTCCTATTGAATATTTAAATAGTGGAATATAACGATAACAATTGGGTCATTATTTCTAACAATCGATATTCCTAGTTTCATTTATTATTAGCAAACAAGTTGTTCCCAACATCGAGAAATTTCACACGAAACGAATTATTAAGGCTACAAGGAGAAATTCCACTTGCCTTAGCTTTTACGATTTTGTACTAACGATTGAGCGGAAAACTTTGTTCTCGGAACGGAACGGGAGCTCGACCTATCGACACGGAATATACGAACAAGCTTTAATAAGAATTTCTTCAAACTCTTTTAAAGTTTCGGAAATCTCTTATATCCTTATTATAAGAGAAATAATTTCTAAATTATTATAATAATAATTTAGGTGGAGATGAATAAAATAATAATATTTCTTATTATTATTTTATATTGTTAATATCCTTTTATTCTTTATAAAACCTTATTTTAATTTCATCCACTATTATTTTGAAACCAAGTCATACTTTATTTATTTTTCTTAAAATATTTTTTTTAACTTAACTTATTATTTTCTTATTATAACCAAGCAAGGATAATATCTTTATATAATCATTAAGATATAGTTTTCATAACTATATGAAATATTGTTTTTATAAAACTCATCTTAGGGTGTGAAAAGTCTAAAATACCCTTGTAGTTGAATATCTTTTATTTCTCTTATTATTATTTTAATATCCACCTTATCATATAAGATCTTTTTAAATCTTTATAATATATTCTCATTATAAGATCCTTCTCTTTTTATTCTCTTCATAAAAGACATACCATATTTTATAAATATACCTATAAGGTAATAAGGCTTTTTCTAGAACTTTCCTTAAATAGAAATCTCTACCATACTTATTATAGTAATATACAAGTATAAGATTTAATAACATCATCTTATTATCTATTAAATATTTTACCCATATATCTTTAGTTTATGAGATAGAAACATGCCTTATGACATTATCTTATAACTAGAAGTATATAATTTATTTATTTATATCTAAGATCATAATAATATCTTTTCTTATCTTTTATATCTTTTTAAGACATGAAATGTTACAGGGCAAAATTAAGAAGTTATTTGTTATTTTAATTGTTTGCGGGTTCAATACCTTTATTTCGGTTTATTGCCCTATTTTCATGTAAAACCCGGTTTACTCCTTTGTTTGGGAAAACCCGGTTCAATTAAGTTACTCCCTTTGGGAAACCTAGCTAGCTAGTATAAGAATCCCATTTGTAATTTCCAGATATCAATGAAGTACCTAAATCTCTCAAAACTCTCATTTCCTCAATTGTTCACAGATTCGCTTCTTCGGTTGGTGATTCTAAACTCACACTGACCCTAAGCTATCTGAAATCGGGTTCTTTGAGCCTTCTTGGCTCCTAATCCGACACCTATCCTTTGCAACTCGATCGCACTGCATCATTGGTATCAGAGCCATCCTTCCTTCGACCTTCGGTGATGGCTGCAAAGACGAACAAAGATACGAGCTCCTTGTTCTTGGATTTGAAGAAGCTCATTGTTGAGTGCTTGGGGACTCCCTGGTGGATCTCGGAGCTTTTGATGATGTCAAACGAGGTAAGAGACCGGATAGTATTTGTTAAAATTAAGTCTTAAATGCATAAGATCAGTAACCTTGAGATATATAGTGTGTTGTCTGAAATTGGAATGGTGGAAGATGATATAAGTTTACCGACACAAAGTGGATTCCATTTCCGAATCAAAATTCGAAGCAAGCATGATTTTGAATGGGTATATCATTACTGTAACATGAGAAGCCTTCATCAAGGATGTTGCACTCTGGAGTTCCACCGATCAAATGATATCATCACTTAGGATGCCCAAAAAATTGCCAAAATTAAGATTATAGGCTTACTGAGTCTCCTATGGTGAAGAATGATGGTGAGATTGTTATCTGTGATGAAGAACCAACTCGGTTGGGGGTAAAGGACGAAACAACTGCTTTGATCAAGCCCTTGATTCAACACATGGTAACCATAGGTGAACCAGAGGTGGATAACAATTCAATTGTTGCAAAGGAGTCTGCAAATTTGGTACCCTACTAGGTGCTCGATAAAATGTCCGAACCAAGAACTGATTTCAAGATCATAGAGGTAAGCGATTTGAAAGATTCAGAGCACTTAATGGTTGTTAATAAGGAGTTTATTGGTTTAACTAGGGGGCTAGATGAGTTATTTGCACAAGATGATGTGAGTTTTGATCCTGGTGGAAAATTCAAGGCTGTACTAATTGAGAATTCTGAGGTGATTGACGATGATGATGAGCTGATTGTCGAGAACTTGATAGTTACTGATGTTTTGATAATGGGTAAAGAAATGGTTCAAATGGAGCCAACAAATAAGCTAGGAGAAATTACAAAGGACCTTATGACAGAAATATCTTTTGATCAATCCATGCTAAAAATTGAAGGTGAAGAGAACATGGTATCATTTTATACTACTAGTATGCAAGAAAATTGAGGTACTTAATGTTGATGATTCCATATTGACTTGTGCTAAAAAAAGGAATTTTGTAGCTGGTGGATTAACTACAACACCTGATGGAATACCTATTTGGCACATGACTTATACTTGCTTGGAAAACAATACTTATGTTGGAATATCCCAACTGAAACTTAATTTCCTTATTGAGGCTTCATGTTTGTTTCTACTTCTCTTGGATAAGATTGAGCCACTGATTAATAAAAATGCTAATGATGAGATTATGACTTTTGACCTTGGAGGAGAGGAGTTTTTACATGGTAATCATGTGACTTATTTTTCGAATGGGCGTATGTTTAGTGGTACTTACCTCTTTACACTTAAAGGTCTCTTGGAGGTCTCGAGATATAAAGTTGCTCAGTTCGAGTTGAAAGAAGGTCAGACTCCTATTATCCAGGATACTTCAATGCTTGGAAGACATATCGGGTGAAAGTTAAGGTTGAATCTGCTGGTTGGGTCAAATTGCTAAGGTTGTTGTCTTTCATTTATGGTGAAGCACTTCATGAATCAAGGGTTGTTACTTTGTCCAACAATAATTCTGGGTTAGGGGAATTGTTAGAACAAGATGGACATGTATGGAATGCATCAGCTAAATCAAAATCGGAGTTAGAGAGCTTCTCTTGTATTGGGTCTGATTTGCAAGAAGGGTCTCTATTTGATACCTCATTAATGTTGATTTATAATGAGAGCATGAGGTCGTCAGTGCTTGTTAAATGCTTGTATTTTGACTTCCAACAATTGGTTTTTGATCTTGATACCACACTTAAGGGAGAGAGGGAAAATGGAGTCAAGACTGCTTTGCTATTTTGTGGAAGTGTTGACCGAAAGTTGAAATCATTCGAGGAAGCAAAGAAGAATTTGCAACCAAGCACTCTGGTTTATGTTGGGAGGAGATATGAGAGATGCTTGTCAGTTGAGTACCCGTTGATGTCCGCCTTTTAAGTCGTGTTTTTAGGGTGTGTTTTTGTGTCTTTTGAGTCATTTTCTTTAGTTTTGTGTTTTATTTTGAGTCGTTTGTGTAGGTTTTCGTATTTTCATGAGATATGGAGTCTACATAAGCTTTGGTGGTGTTTTATAGGTTTTTTGGAGCTGTTTTGGAGCACTTTTGAGGAAAGGAGCAAAACCGATGAAGATAGCACTCAAGAATGAAGTGAAGATGAAGATTAAGAGCTGAAGTAAAGTCATTGAAGATCAAGTTTGAGCTTGGACAGAGATAGATAATTTTGTTACAAGAACATAGGAAAAAGAATTGAGTCAAACGGAGTTGTAACGAATCTTCTACGCAAGTTTTACTCAAGACTGCTTTTAGTGCTGAACAGGGTCGGTGACGACCCACTTCTGGTCCGTACCGAGCCACCCCGAGAGTAGCGGAGATCCGAATCGGTGCACTTAATGGGGTTTTATCCTATTTCCTTTTATGTTATTAGATAGATAGAAGGGGTATATCTTATTAGAAGATATTATTTCATTATAGATAGATTTAAGATAGATTAGTTTCTCTATAAATACTCTTGTCTACCCTTTAATTTGCTCTACACAATCAATTGCCTTGGAGGGCAAGTAGAGGAGGATCCCACAATCATTCAAGTTAGAAGAGGAGGAGGAGAGGCGATAGAAAGAGACGAGTAGGGTTTGTGGAGAAGAACTATTGTTTGGATTCAAAGTTGTAAGCTTTCCCTTTTATTTAATATAGTTGTTTAATTGTGATTTGTGAGTAGTCTTCCTCTCTAAGGTTGGGGTTAAACCCAACAATGGTTGTGCATGCTTGTTTATGATCATGTTTTGATTGTTTTTATTGCATGAATCTTCTCTCTTGTTCTTAACTCCTTGAAACGAAAGTGGATTGGAATTTCTCATTCATAGTTAAAGCGAAAGCGGAAACCTTGAATCAGAAAAGTCAATTTAGGGTTTTGAAGCGAAAGCGGATCTATCCTAGTTGAAGTAGAAGAGATTAGATAGTAAGTTTATTGATTGAACGAAAGTTAGTTGATTTACTTGCTTAGGTTGACGAAAGTTGACACCTTTATGTGATAAAAGCATGATCTATGTGTTTCATGAGCGTTTGTATGCATGATTGTTGTTGTGGGGATACCCTAAACCTTAGAATTTCTCTTCCTTGATAAAAACTCCTTTCTTTTGATTGATTGCTTGCGTTAAAAGTAGCAAGACTTGATATTGACTCTCTCCCGTGGACGAACCTGACCTCCCTGTACTCAGCGGGGTCTTGATTATAAATTTATTTGTTGTCAAGAAACCCTATCAACAAATTGGCACCGTTGCCGGGGAGATTTCAATAGTGCCAAGTTTTGTTCTTTTTGCGTTTTTTGGGACTCCGCCGAGTCGGTAACGACCCCCTCAGGGTCGCTACCGCCCCTGCTGGGCAACCCGGTTTTCTGTGCTTTTTCTGGTAAATTTCTAGGTCACTGTCAGGTCGGTACCGACCCTACCCAAGTCGGCCCCGACCCACACCAGGTCGGCCCCGACCCACACCAGGTCGTCACCAACCCTACCCAGGTCGGTACCGACCCTGTCGACAGGTAGTTGCTTCTTTCTTTTTAGTTTTTGTTTTTCGGGATCACTCCAGACTCGATACCAACCACCTAGGCCTCAGTACCGACCCTCTCTGGGGTATTTTGATGTCCTCCTTTTAAGTCGTGTTTTTAGGGTGTGTTTTTGTGTCTTTTGAGTCGTTTTCTTTAATTTTATGTTTTGTTTTGAGTTGTTTGTGTAGGTTTTCGTATTTTCATGAGATATGGAGTCTACATAAGCTTTGGTGGTGTTTTATAGTTTTTTGGAGCTGTTTTGGAGCACTTTTGAGGTAAGGAGCAAAACCGATGAAGATAGCACTCAAGAATGAAGTGAAGATGAAGATAAAGAGCTGAAGTAAAGTCATTGAAGATCAAGTTTGAGCTTGTAAAGAGATAGAGAATTTCGTTACAAGAACATAGGAAAAAGAATCGAGTCAAACGGAGTTGTAACGAATCTTCTACGCAAGTTTTACTCAAGACTACTTTTAGTGCTGAACAGGGTCGGTGACGACCCACTTTGGGTCGGTACCGAGCCACCCCGAGAGTAGCGGAGATCCGAGTCGGTGCACTTAATGGGGTTTTATCCTATTTCCTTTTATGTTATTAGATAGATAGAAGGGGTATATCTTATTAGAAGATATTATTTCCTTATAGATAAATTTAAGAGATTAGTTTCTCTATAAATACTCTTGTCTACCCTTTAATTTGATCTACACAATCAATTGCCTTGGAGGGCAAGTAGAGGAGGATCCCACAATCATTCAAGTTAGAAGAGGAGGAGGAGAGGCGAGAGAAAGAGACGAGTAGGGTTTGTGGAGAAGAACTATTGTTTGGATTCAAACTTGTAAGTTTTCCCTTTTATTTAATATAGTTGTTTAATTATGATTTGTGAGTAGTCTTCCTCTCTAAGGTTGGGGTTAAACCCAACAATGGTTGTGCATGCTTGTTTATGATCATGTTTCGATTGTTTTTATTGCATGAATCTTCTCTCTTGTTCTTAACTCCTTGAAACGAAAGTGGATTGGAATTTCTCATTCATAGTTAAAGCGAAAGCGGAAACCTTGAATTAGAAAAGTCAATTTAGGGTTTTGAAGCGAAAGCGGATCTATCCTAGTTGAAGTAGAAGAGATTAGATAGTAAGTTTATTGATTGAACGAAAGTTAGTTGATTTACTTGCTTAGGTTGACGAAAGTTGACTCCTTTATGTGATAAAAGCATGATCTATGTGTTTCATGAGCGTTTGTATGCATGATTGTTGTTGTGGGGATACCCTAAACCTTAGAATTTCTCTTCCTTGATAAAAACTCCTTTCTTTTGATTGATTGCTTGCGTTAAAAGTAGCAAAACTTGATATTGACTATCTCCCGTGGACGAACCTGACCTCCCTGTACTCAGCGGGGTCTTGATTATAAATTTATTTGTTGTCAAGAAACCCTATCAACAAATTGGCGCCGTTGCCGGGGAGATTTCATTAGTGCCAAGTTTTGTTCTTTTTGCGTTTTTTGGGACTCCGCCGAGTCGGTAACGACCCCCTCAGGGTCGCTACCGCCCCTGCTGGGCAACCCGGTTTTCTGTGCTTTTTCTGGTAAATTTCTAGGTCACTGTCAGGTCGGTACCGACCCTACCCAAGTCGGCCCCGACCCACACCAGGTCGGCCCCGACCCACACCAGGTCGTCACCAACCCTACCCAGGTCGGTACCGACCCTGTCGACAGGTAGTTGCTTCTTTCTTTTTAGTTTTTGTTTTTCGGGATCACTCCAGACTCGATACCAACCACCTAGGCCTCAGTACCGACCCTCTCTGAGACCCCGTTTTGCTTTTTGATTTCTTTTTTTGTTTTTGTTTTTGCTTACAACGTAGGACAGCTGAAGGATGTCGAGTTGTCCATGATCTAAAAAGTAGACCTTGAACTCAAGCGTTCCCTCCATAGGAGATTAGGAAGTATGCAAAGCCATGTCAACATATGAAGAACTAGCTAAGCAGATTGCTGAACTCTGTTTAGAGATAGAGGAGATCTAGAGAGAAAGGGAACCCATAGCTGTTGAGGCATATAAGAAAGCTAATTACATGTGGGGTCCACATAGGAACCAAGGTGATACTTTTTATGCATGGGGGGATTACAATCAGCCCACTTGGGGCAATTATGCATATGACCAAGGGAGCCAACTTCCTCAGCAAGAACAGCGAGTCCCTCCTTATAGACCCCCTAGTTACCAAGATCCACCAGCTTGGGCGCAAGGTATCCTCGAGGGAATCAATGGCGCCCGCACCGATCTTAAAGGAGTTCAAAACCAATTGGGAGACTTTGAAGCATGGAGGAAGAATGTGAATTCTCAACTTGTTGACTTAGCGGCCCAAATTCCACGACCTCAAGGGCAATTACCGGGTCATTCCGATGCGAATCTGAGGGGTCAAATTGCTACAGTCCATCTAAGAAGCGGAAAGAAGTTGCCGGAGCGAGAAATAGGCAAGAAGGCGGCGGACGATGAGGATCGGCCTAACCCAGAGGAGGTCGTTACCGACCCACCAAGGGTCGTAACCGACCCTCTCCCCACTACAGACAAGGTCGTCTCTGACCCTCCTCAAGTCGTGACCGACCCTCTTCCCGGAGTTCCGACATCCGTTCCTACAAAGGCTCTTCCTTTCCCATCCAGGAAGGCTAAGGTTTCCACAACGGGCAAATTCAATGGAGACACATATACCGTGGAGCCTACCGACCCACCATGGGTCGGTACCGACCCCTTTCCGAAGGAGTCCGAGGAAGAAGATGAATTCAGGCACGGTACCGAGGCCTTTCCTAACCCAGTGGGGTTGGTAAAGACCCATTTTGCCTTGGTAACGGGCCCTTTTCTAAGTGACATATATGAGTTTTCTTGTTCTTATCCTATTAATTCTGGTCATGATCCCTTCTCCCATTCTTATTCTATTTCATATCCTACTGTTAGTACTGTGAAGGAGTCAAAACCTCCTTGGTTTTTGTATTTTACTAACCCTGTTGTAGGATTACCAAGTATTCTTGTGGATAATAGACGGCCATATATCTTAGAGAATGCTGTTTCGGCTAAGTATGGGGTCCCTCTTGATCCCAACATATTTGGATGGAAACCGCCTTGATCTTCCAAGGTAAGTTTGTCGGGCTAACGACGTTAAAAATAGCGCTTACGGGAGGCAACCCGCTTTTTGTTTTTGCTTTTGTAGTTTTTGCTTTCCTAGTTCTTTTTGCTAGCGTTCTTTTGACTTGTTTTTAGATTAGATTAGTGTAGTAGGATAGATGTTTTTTTAAGTGACTCAGGTACAAGAAGTGAAGAAGTGCTACAATTCAAGACAATCGGTGGACAAGCACAGTTAGCTCGGTGACGACCTCTACGGAACTGAGAAATTTCAAAACTCCTCCGTGATCAATGGTTCCAAACAGCTGCAGTTTTATTTTGTGAGTTTCCTTTTCCTTATTCTCTTTATATTTCTATGTTTTAAATAGTGAAGACACTGTTTGGTTTAAGTATGAGGTATGGGAAAAGGAAACTTAGTTTTGTGTCAGTTTGTGTCTTTCTTTGTGTTTTATGATTGATAATCTTCCACTTAGATGTCCTATGATATGCTTTAACTTGCTTGATCATGTAATTCCATAGCATGTTTGGAGAGCTTTGCCTGAATCATGTTTGAAAATTTTGTTTTTATGTGGATATTTAGCATGTGATGAAATTGAGCACATATGATCTTAGGTAGAAGTTACTTAAATCCAACAAAAATTTCCTTGTGAGTTATTTTCGACCTTATAGGGAGAATATCAAGAATCCCTCTTCTTTTCTTGTGTATGATCTTAGGTAGAAGTGACTTAAATCCAAAAAAATTTTCCTTGTGAGTTATTTTCGGCCTTATAGAGAGAATATCAAGAATCCCTCTTCTTTTCTTGTGTAATTTACTCTCCTTATGCATATTTTCTCTTGTCATTGATATGGTTATCTATTTCTTGAGACCTATATGAGATATTAGTTCAATTCATGTGAAATCAGATGATAGAGAACTTATTTTTCATAAGCCCTATTAATCCTATCCTACCTTACATTATCCTCTTTTTGAAATCAAGTTGAGCTTAAAGCCTATTTCTAGCTCCATGAAATTATTCCCTAGCCAAGATAAGCTTAACCCTATCCGGGGATTAGGACTTAGTGTTGGCTGTTGTGATGATTTTGTTGAGTGAGTTGTATTGGTTCAAGTGTGGGGTAATTTTGGGTTGGGTATTTGAGAATCTTGAAGTTTATTATGTAAAAGGAGTTTGGTTCCCTGAATGCACTTGTTATAAAGGAAAAAGAAGAAAAATAAGTACAATCAGTGCATCGTTAACGACCCTAGTAGGGTTAGGTACTGACCTTCCTAGCAGAAAAAAAGGATGAAAAAAATCAGAAAGGGAGGAAGAAAAAGAAAGAAAGAGTTGAAAAGTGTAAATTGTGCATGAACCAAAATTTCCTTAGTAATTAGAAGCAAGATTAAGTTGGGATAAATGGGTGAGTGAAAGAAAAAGTGCATCAAGAAGAGTGAGTTTGGTTATCTTTTGAGTGTTTTGGTATTATGTGAGTTTTTAGGAGTCTTTGATTCCCGGATATTATTAGCACAACATGACCAAAATATTTCCACACCTTATCGTCTTTACCAAGCCCCATTTCAACCCGGCCGAATGGAAGCTTCTATGAAGTTTTTCTTTGAGCCTAAGTTTCTCTTGATGATTTTTGCTTGTTTTGACATCTCGGGTGGAGAGTTTGGTGATATAAGTAACAATGACTATGTTGATTTTTGCATATTAGATTGAGTTGAGAGTTGTTATTATAAGCCCAAACACATGAGAGTTGAGTGAAACAGATTACCCTTGTAAGGTTGGATTTTTGGTTGCTTTTGCTTGAAGTTGCTCATATATGTGTGATGACATTAGATTCACTTGTCTATTTATTTCTACTTGTGCTTTGATGTTGCTTTTGATAAAGGCATTGACTTGATATATGTGTTGATGGTTTTGGTTCTTGTCTTGTTGATTGCTTAAGGACAAGCACGTCTAAGTATGGGGTATTTTGATGTCCTCCTTTTAAGTCGTGTTTTTAGGGTGTGTTTTTGTGTCTTTTGAATCTTTTTCTTTAATTTTATGTTTTGTTTTGAGTCGTTTGTGTAGGTTTTCGTATTTTCATGAGATATGGAGTCTACATAAGCTTTGGTGGTATTTTATAGTTTTTTGGAGCTGTTTTAGAGCACTTTTGAGGAAAAGAGCAAAACCGATGAAGATAGCACTCAAGAATGAAGTGAAGATGAAGATAAAGCGATGAAGTAAAGTCATTGAAGATCAAGTTTGAGCTTGGAAAGAGATAGAGAATTCGTTACAAGAACATAGGAAAAAGAATCGAGTCAAACGGAGTTGTAACGAATCTTCTACGCAAGTTTTACTCAAGACTGCTTTTAGTGCTGAACAGGTTCGGTGACGACCCACTTTGGGTCGGTACCGAGCCACCCCGAGAGTAGCGGAGATCCGAGTCAGTGCACTTAATGGGGTTTTATCCTATTTCCTTTTATGTTATAGATAGATAGAAGGGGTATATCTTATTAGAAGATATTATTTCCTTATAGATAGATTTAAGATAGATTAGTTTCTCGATAAATACTCTTGTCTACCCTTTAATTTGCTCTACACAATCAATTGCCTTGGAGGGAAAGAAGAGGAGGTTCCCACAATCATTCAAGTTAGAAGAGGAGGAGGAGAGGCGAGAGAAAGAGATGAGTAGGGTTTGTGGAGAAGAACTATTGTTTGGATTCAAAGTTGTAAGCTTTCCCTTTTATTTAATATAGTTGTTTAATTATGATTTGTGAGTAGTCTTCCTCTCTAAGGTTGGGGTTAAACCCAACAATGGTTGTGCATGCTTGTTTAAGATCATGTTTTGATTGTTTTTATTGCATGAATCTTCTCTCTTGTTCTTAACTCCTTGAAACAAAAGTGGATTGGAATTTCTCATTCATAGTTAAAGCGAAAGCGGAAACCTTGAATCAGAAAAGTCAATTTAGGGTTTTGAAGCGAAAGCGGATCTATCCTAGTTGAAGTAGAAGAGATTAGATAGTAAGTTTATTGATTGAACGAAAGTTAGTTGATTTACTTGCTTAGGTTGACGAAAGTTGACACCTTTATGTGATAAAAGCATGATCTATGTGTTTCATAAGCGTTTGTATGCATGATTGTTGTTGTGGGGATACCCTAAACCTTAGAATTTCTCTTCCTTGATAAAAACTCCTTGCTTTTGATTGATTGATTGCGTGAAAAGTAGCAGAACTTGATACTGACTATCTCCCGTGGACGAACCTGAACTCCCTTTACTCAGCAGGGTCTTGATTATAAATTTATTTATTGTCAAGAAACCCTCTCAACAAATTGGCGCTGTTGCCGGGGAGTTAGTTTAGTTTCTTTATCTAGTTATTTTTCGGGTTTGGGAATAGCCCATACCCTTTTGTTTTTACTAATTAGTTTTCTCGTGATTGTGTGTGCAGGTGTATGCCCTCTAGTTTGCGAAGGGGAGTCGACCTTTTTCCTTTTGATTCCGAACTTGAGAGAACCGTTCTCCGCAGGCTAAGAGAACGAAGAGCCATGGCCAATGCCGAGGACCTTGCTCGCCAGATGGCTGACCTTCGTCTTTAGATGGAAGGTATACAAAGAGAGCGTGATGCTCAAACTGCTGTTGCACAAAGGGAAAGAGAGGTTGCTACCCTTCTTCGACAACAACTCAATGCTATTCCGCGGAATGCAAAGCAATACATGCATCCTGAATTTAAAGTTCTTGAATCTACTATTGTGCTCCCTGTTATTGAGCATGCTTTTGAGATAAAGTCACACTTCATCACTCTTATCAAGAGGTCTCAATTTGAAGGCAAGCCCACCGAGTTCCCTATGGAGCACATCAAGAACTTCACTGACCTCTGTGACACTATTGCCGCTGATGATGTATCGCTTGAATATGTGCTTTTGAAAGCATTCAAATGGTCTTTGGCAGGAAAGGCTCTTACTTGGGTTGAAAGTTTACCCTCCAGGTTGATTACTACATGGAAGGCTCTACATGATCAGTTTTTGACAAATTTCTTTCCGTCGGCTAAGACTACAGAGTTAAGGAAGTGCATCACTTCTTATCATCAACTTCCCAATGAGACTTTTGTTGAAACTTGGGAGCGGTTTAAGGAACTTCTTCGGCAATGTAAAACTAATGGACAACCTCCTTATGTGCTTCAAGAGATTTTCTTCCAGAGAATTAATGCCGCTACAAAAGATCGGATCAACCTCCACACCGATTATGGGTTCATTGAGATGGATCCCGAACAAGCTTGGGCCTTGTTGGACAAACTCACCAACTATGATGCAATGTATGGCACCTAACAAGCCGTCAAGGTTCAACAAAAGAGACTTTATGATCCTAAGCCGAACCGATTGATCAAGATGTGAGGTTTCAATTTATACAAGATGAGATAAACCGGCTCAAGAAGCAAGTAAGCCACTACAAGTCCACCGCTCAACCTTGCCAAGAATGTGGTTCCCAAGCTCATCCTACCTCTTCTTGCATGAACGTGGAACAAGTTTGAGCCGCCGAGGCTTATGCGGAGGCAAATTATATGAGAGGACTCTACCGTGGCCAAAACAATGCTTATCCAACGAGGAACAACAACAATTTTTCTCAATGGAACAACAATGACTACGGTCAAGGTTTTCAAGCACCACCACAAGAGCAAAGAGCCCCTCCCTATAGACCTCCCTGTTTTCAAGAGCCACCAACTTGGGCACAAGGACTTCTTGAAGGAATGAATGGCATCCGAACCGATCTTAAAGGAGTGCAAAATCAACTTGGAAACTTTGAAGCTTGGAGGAAGAATATGAATTCTCAACTTGGTGACCTAGCGGCCACGACCTCAAGGGCGATTACCGGGTCATTCTGATGAGAATCTGAGAGGTCAAATTGCTGCAGTTCATCTGAGAAGCGGAAAGAAGTTGCCGGATCGAGAAATAAGCAAGAAGGCGACGGACGATGAGGACCGGCCGAGCTCAGAGGAGGTCGTCACCGACCCACTAAGGGTCGTGACCGACCCTCTCCCCACTACAGACAGGGTCGTCACCGACCCCACTCAGGTCGTGGTCGACCCTCTTCCTGGAATTCTTCCATCCGTTCCTTCTACATCAACACCGAAGGTGCTTCCTTTCCCATCCAAGAAGGCTAAAGATTCCATGGAAGGCAAATTCAAGCGTTTTGTGCAGGTTCTTCAAGGGCTTAACATCACTATTCCTTTTGCCGAAGCTTTGAATGAGATGCCAACTTACACCAAATTTCTTAAAGAGATCTTGTCAAAGAAGCGGTCGATGTCCGAACTAACCGATGAGGTGCGATCTCTAGAGCTTCCGGAGAAACTCGGTGATCCGAGTAAATTTGCAATTACTATTGGCATAGGTGATCATCGCTTTAAAGGCTTATGTGATCTTGGTTCAAGTGCCAGTCTTCTTCCTCTCTTTATATGGTCCAAAACCAACATGGGCCCTTTGGAGCCCGTTGATATGAATCTCTACATGGCAAATGGCTCTTGTATAAAAGCAATTGGAGTCGTTGATGATGTTCCTATCCAAGTTGGAAAATATTTTGTTCCCAACGACTTCATTGTGCTAGATATGCCTGAAGACCCTGCGGTGCCAATCATTCTAGGCAGAGCATTCTTAGCCACCGCAGGAGCACGTTTAGATGTCAGGAAGGGACTTCTCTCGTTTGATATTGGAGAAGAGAAGGTCGAATTTCAATTCAATCCGGTCGTGAATGAAGTGGCTAGTTGTAGTATTGAGGAGCCTAGTGGTCGGTAACGACCGTCTTCTAAAGAAGTACGATGTTGGAGGTGGATTCATGCCCGTTGCCGAAGATTTGACTCATTCTGTAGGGTCGTCAACGACCCCCTACACCTCGGTAACGAGCCACTACCCGAAGGATCCTGGTGAGTTTTCTTGTTCTAATCCAATCAATTCTGGTCCTGATCCCTTCTCTTATCTTGGTTCTACATTAAATCCGACTGTTAGTCTTGTGAAGGAGTCAAAACCTCCTTGGTTTTCGGATTTTACTAACCTTGTTGTAGGATTACCGAGCATTCTTGTGGATGATCGAGGACCAAATATTTTGGAGAGAAGTTATGATGTTTTTCAAGCTAAGTATGGGGTTTCTTATGATCCCTTCCATGCTGGATGACAGCCGCCCTGACTAAGCTGAGGTACTCCACGTCTAGCTAAGGACGTTAAACAAAGCGCTTACGGGAGGCAACCCGCTTTTTCTTTTTCTTTTCGTTTTGAATTTTTAGCTTAATTTCTTTTGTTTTTATTAGTTTAGAGTAGCTAGGACTCTTGTCTTGCATCTCCACTAAAGTTTTGTAGGGACCCGAGGTGTCAAAAAGGGAACAAGAGGGCCGGAACACACCACAATGCAAGGGCCGTTCTGGGGAGATCGGTGACGACCACCAGGGGGTTGGTGACGACCACGCAGGGGGCGGCTACGACCAAAATCAGCCAGGTGTCGACCCTATGGACTTTACAATGGGACCTCAAACTGACATGGTCCCTTACTATTCTCACGCCTATGGCTTTGATGGGTCCGGCGGCTCTCATTTTCAAGGACAAGGCACATATCATACCGGTTCAAGTTCGGGTGGCAATCCCAATATCTCCCTTCTCTCGGCTAAGATGGACGCCCTTATGGTTCACCAACACCATCTTTATGGGGCGCTCAACCACCACCACAACCAGTTTGTCAACCACCAACATGAGCTTCAGGACTTCCGCATTGAGTACTATGAAGATCACAAGCAAGACGTTTCAAGATGGAATGCTCAAGTGGAATATAACAATTGGTTGGCACAACAACTCTTTCTTGCTCCACCATCACCTCCTCAAGAGTGATTCTCCTCCTTTGCCAACGCTTCAAAGTGTCCAAGTTAGTTTCTCTTTCCTTTCTCTTTACTTTCTTAATAAATGGGGACATTGATGTTTAAGTATTTGGTGGTTTGGGAGATTACTTGTTTGAGTCATGTGTTGTTTTGTGTTTTGATTGATGTGTGTGTTTAGCATTGTTTGAAGTCTTGTTTTGAGTCTTTTTCTCTTTTGATTTTAGATGGATAAATGCCCTATTTCTTAGATGTCCTAGGATGGAAATTGCTTGCATCATCATGTAAATCCTATGACATGCTTTAAGAATTGCCTAAACCATGATCTTGCTTTTTGAATTTTGAGCTTATAATTGATATTGAGCATGCATATTTCTAAGTGAAAGCAATCCAACAAAAATTGAAGCTAAGTGAGATATATTTTTGGCCTATAAAGGATATATACATTCTTACTCCTTTCTCTTTCATGTGTGAATTACTCTTCCAAATGCAATATACCAATTGACAATGGCATGGTTATTTTAAACTTGAGACCAATGGAGATATGCTCATTACTTGATTGAATCAAATGATTTTGAACTCATTTATTATAAGCCTATTATATTCCTTTTCCTACCTATACATGATCCCTCTGTTTGTAGCCCCTTATTTTTAGCTTAAAGCCTATTTCTAGCTCCACAAAAAATTCCCTAGCTATGATAAGCTTGACCCCTTTGATCTGGGAATTAGGACTTAGAAGAAATTGTTGAAGATTGTTATAGGTTTGATTGGGTGAAAACAAAGTGATTGTGGAAGGTAGATAAAGAGTGTTGTCTTTAGAATTCATAAGTATGAAGTGTTTTTGGGCTCTAAGTGCATGTATGTAGCTCGACACCGACCCAAAGAAGGTTGGTGCCGACCCCCATGAAAAAAAAATGGGGAAAGTCAAATAATAAGTACAAGAGTCCAAGGCTTTCAAAGAATAGAAGAAAGACAATGAAGATAGGTGAAAAGGGTAGTGCATTGAAAAGTTTTAAGTGTTTGGTGATTGAAGTAAGAGGAAATAATGTTGGTAAAGTGATGTGTAGTCTAGGAGTTTTGATTCCCGGATTAGTTAGCACCACAAGGCCAAAATATTTCCACACCCTTGTTATTACCAAGCCCCATTACAACCCGGCCGAATGGAGACTTCTTTGAAGTTTTCATTGAGCCACCCGAGTTCATTTGATGATTTGACTCGTTTTGACTTCTTCGGTGGAGAGTTTGTTTATATAAGTTCCATTGACTATGCGGTTTTGTGTTTGGAATTTGAGTCGAGTGATTATTGTTATACCCTAAACACTTTGAGAGTTGAGTGAAATACATTCCTTGGTGAGGTTGGGTTGTGATTGCTTAGAATGTTCATGTGTGCTAGGACGTGGAAGTTGTTTGCTCACTATTCTACTTGTGCTTATTTTCCTATAAAGATGATTCTTGATATTTGTTTATTGGTATTGATGCATGTTAAGTGATTGCTTGAGGACAAGCAAGTCTAAGTATGGGGTATTTTGATGTCGCACTTTTTAGTTAGTTTTTGTGGGTAGTTTTCTAGCTAGAATTGAGTCTTTTCTAGGTTTATTGTGTTGTCTTGAGTCATTTGTGTCGGTTTTCAAATTATCTTAAGATATGGAGTCTACATAAGTTTGTTTGATGTTTTGTAGGTATTTGAAGCGTTGAGGAGGAGATATCCCGAGTTTTCAAGTTTTCTAGGAGGTGGCGTTAGAGTTGTCTTGTGGTGATGTTGATGGAAGGGCGAGAGTCGGTGCATTTGAAGGTTGGATGATTCAAAGGTGAAGAATTCAAGATTAAGGTGCTTTAAGAAGGAGCTAAAGGAAGTCTTAGAAGGTCAAGAGCGATTAAAGAAGGAACATTGAAGAAGAACCAAGCTTTGGAGCGAGTTTTGAGCGAAAAAGTGAAGAAATCAAGTGCTGCCTAGGTCGGACGACCTACTCTAGGTCGGAGACGACCACCTCCGTGTCTAGTGAGAATAAAACTTGCGCCTTAAGTTAGGTTTAGTAAATGTTTTATTTATGGGCCTTTTTAAGATAGAATTTAGTTTCCTTATGAAGACATTCCCACTACTATATAAGGATCTTTTAGGGTTTATTTTAGGGGGGAACGCTTAGAGGCTTTTGAAGGGGAACGCTTAGAGTCTTTTGAAGGAGACGTTATTTGTGGAGAAACGGAACAAGTTGCAAGTTTGTTTTCTAGGTTAACTTTGATTCCAAGCTCTTGGACAATTTTAAGAGAGACTTGGAAGTTTGCTTGAGATTTGTAAGTTTTCTTTTTAATTGAAGTTTGTTTGGATTTGAATTATATCTTCTCTTTAATTTAGGATTATTGATTGTGCCATGGATCGTGAGTAGCCTACTTTTCTAGGGTTGGGGTGAAACCCGACGAGTTGTGGATGATTAAAGCATGAATCATTGATTAAACCATCTCTTTGAATCTCTATCCTTTATCCTCTTGTTTGTTATCAATTCCTTGATGAAAGTTAAGGCATGTTCATGTTTATAATTGAATCAAAAGGTTAAATTGTGAATTTGGATAATAATTAGGTTGAAACGAAAGTTAAAACCTTTAGTAAACAAGTAGGGTTGCAAGTTTAGATCTTTATGAAAGTTGAGATTTTTACTTGATTATTCATGACGAAAGTCATCCATGAGATTACTCTGGATTGATTTTGATTCATGTTTGCATGCATAGCTTGTTGTGGTGAATACCTTGCTCTAGATCTCTTTTAATTTGATTTTCGAAGTTTATTTGTTACCTGGTTAGGTCGGTTACGACCCCTTTCAGGCCGGGGCCAAACACTCAGTTTTTCTGGTTTTCTCCTGCGTTTGTGTTGAGTCGTAGGTCGGTGACGACCTGGTGTGGGTCGGTGCCGAGCGTCTGCTGCGTGTGTTTTTGCTTTGTTTGTTTTATTTTGTTAGGATTAATAACTAGATTTAGATACTTCTAATTCCCGTGGACGAACCTGACCTCCTTGTACTCAGCGGGGTCTTGATTATAAATTTATTTGTTGTCAAGAAACCCTTTCAACACCTGTATTGGTTAACTAACTTTGGAAATGATATTTGTCGGGGCAATATTTATAGCATTGAATTTCCTTGGCATGTTCGTTTGAATTGGGCATATCGTAGAGATGAGAACTTAGTGCTCACTTGCAATGATTGGCACACCTGGTTACTGCCATTATCTTTTAAGACATTATGTTGCTACTGATAGTGATATGATGACTCATGCAAGATCAATCTTTGCCATCCATGAACTCTCTCATCATCTTGCACATCACATGGATAAATTCAGATTGCATGAACCAAGTAGAGGTGATCAGGCAAACATCGTTAAGCTCTTTGTTGTTAGTTTGTTAAAAGCTTTATGTGTGGTCATTGGCTGGGTGAAGACAAGCACCGTGGTACATATTTTCGATCTCCGTGGAGACTACTCAATGTTTAGTACGACTTCAAAAGCTTGTTGAATGTCTACCTCTGTTGTGCTATCCAAAATAGAAGGTCCTCCTCAGAAGTTTATCATACAGGAAACGTTCTTGATCCTTGAGGACAAGGATCTCTTCAAGCGGGGAGTACTGTTGCAGGGCAAAATTCAGAAGTTAGTTGTTATTTCAATTGTTTGTGGATTCAATACCTTTATTTCGTTTTATTGTCCTATTTTCATGTAAAATCCGGTTTACTCCTTTGTTTGGGAAAACCCGGTTCAATTAAGTTACTCCCTTTGGGAATCCTAGCTAGCTAGTATAAGAATCCCATTTGTAATGTTTCCAGATATCAATGAAATAGCACTTCTACTAAATCTCTAAAAACTCTCATTTCCTCAATCGTTCACAGATTCGCTTCTTTGGTTGGTGATTCTAAACTCACATTGACCCTAAGCTATCTGAAATCGGGTTCTTCGAGCCTTCTTGGCTCCTAATCCGACATCTAACCTTTGCAGCTCGATCGCACTGCATCATGAAACCACCTTATGATTAAGAGATATTAATATATCATATTATTTTATACTTATTCTACACTTTACTTATATGAAAATTTCCAAAGATCATAATAAACTCCTATTATCTTATTTAAATGGTTCCTCGTGTCTAGAATATTATTTTATAAATTATGAGTATGCAATTCATTATTTTCTATATATGAGTATTGATAATATTTTTATTATATCTCTCCTAACAACTTAGGTCTTTATATTAATATATCTTTTACTGTAGTATACTTAAAGATATATCTTATTATCTATGTATATATAGAGATGCTAAGCTCATTATTTTATTTAAGAAATTCATGTCATAAGATCAATTATTAAAAATAACATGCATGATATTTATTTATGTACAAGGAAACTAATAACTTTGATTTATCATGTATAACTACTTAGATCTCACTCTTATTATAATGTGTTCCTTTATCAAACACATATAAATAATCAATATATCTTTTTAGTCTTCAACTTAGTCATATAAAATTATTGTATGATAAAAATATCTTATCCATATTATTTCCAGGTTTATAATATGATTTTGAAAGACATGTTAGTATTTTTCTATTAATAAAGTCTTATCTTAATAAATCTCTTTATCTAGTTCTATTTTTTTTAATTCATTATAATTAAAATCTAAGCAAGGTAAGGATATTATTAAAATATAATTTTTAATATTAGAAGTCTCATATTATATTCTCATTATTTATTTAAATTTTTTCCATGCCTATCTATTTTTTTTAATTACTCTATATAAAATGCACAAGCAAGTTAATAAAACTATTTATTTACTAGTAACTAATAATACTTATAAAATCTGATTTAATTATAGATTTGGGCCAACAAATTAATATCCCAATTAATTAAAATTACCCAAAAAATTAGGCCCAACTTACCCTTTTTCTTTCTCCTCCCTCCTCCTTTGTACGCACAACCAGAGAACTGGACTGGACGAGCCACGGACGACGGCATGGCAAGGCACCAGTGGCTTCTCCGGCGGCTCCCTGGGTGGTGAGTGGCGGGAGGACGACGGCCGGCGGTCCGGTCGGAGGGGTGTGGTGGTCCGGCACCCCAAAGGAGGTGAACAAGGGTTTTTGTGTGGGGTTTTGGAAAAAAAATCAGCAATAGAGATTAAATGTTTTTGGCTGCATTTTTGATTGAAAGTGAGCAAAAACAACAAGAGAATAGGAAGAAGATGAATGTGTGACTTTTCTATGGGATTTTCGGGCCTATTTATAGGGGAAATTGAACCCTCCATGGATCCACACCTCCATGGATGGACCAATTATGGAGATGGAGATCCATGGGGATTGGGTGGGTGGGTGTTTGTTGAAGATGACCAAAAGATGATGTGGTCTATGGTGAGAAGGGAAAGCAACAATGGCCATTGGAGAAGCAATTTGACATGCATTAGTTGAACGTCAATCAAATTGTCAATGTCTGATGTGCAATTTGGGGAAGAAGAAGAAAGAAGATAATAAAACAATAAAAATTCTTTTATGAGTAGTCAAGTTACATTAGCCTAGCGGAATTGAGTGTGTGTCTTTAAGGGAAAGATGCAAGAGGTCTCGGGTTCGAATCCCTGGCTCTTGCCTCTTTTTATTTGTTTTTCCTTGTACTTTTTTTAGCCTTGTAATAGCCCATTATTTAATAAATCCAAAATTTATTTTAATCTATTTTTATTTGAGATATCTATCACTTTAATAATCCTTTATAATATGTTCTTAATTTTATTTAAAATAAAATATTTAAACTCTCTTATATTAAGAGAAAAGGATTATTTAATTAAGTACCCGACTTGCTTAATATATTTACTAAAATTCTTAATTGTCATTGTAATAAACTTCTATAATCTCTTTATAATTTAATATGAAATTATAAAGATTATTAAGTTCTCTACTTTAGAGAAAGAAAAAATTATTGTGATAAATATCCGTTTTAATGTATTTAAAATTTAGCGGATATTACAGATTCCGCATTGTCAACCAATTCTTGGAGCGAAGTATTTTCATGTAAGATGTGTTTGCCATATTTTAAACCTTTGTGTCAAAGATGGTTTAAATGTTATGTCAGGTTTAATCGCTCCTATTAGATATGTTGTTAGTCGTATGTGGGCTAGTCCCCGAACCGCCCAAGATTGGATGGCGTTTTGTAATCAAAAAGGTGTTCCACCCCAAATATTTCCAAAAGATGTTTGCCACAATTGGAACTCCACTTTTAAACTACTTCATGCATGTATGCCTTACAAAGAACATTTGACTTCTTTTGCGTCCATATATTTTCCCGACAATGCCATTATTTCTCAATGTTGGGATTATTGTTATAAAATCTTAGAAGTTTTGAGAATATTTCATGATGCAACACTAACTTTTAGTCATGTTTTTAAACCTTCTGCTCATTTATTTTGTTTTGAAGCATTGAATGTAGCGGGCGGTTTTTGTGAGGGGCGTAAATTCCCCGAACTTTGTGGTGTTATTGATGCTATGAAAGTGAAATGGTTGAACTATTATAAAGTTATCCCCGATATTTATCTTGTTGTTTGTGTGTTTGATCATAGGTTTAAGATGAGTGGTTTAGAAATGTTTTTGAATGGTTATTATGATGCATTAGAGTTGGATGTTAATGATGATATTGCTAGTGTTGGGGATATACTTAGTAAAGTTAGAAGATCATTTGAGGAATTGATTACTGAATATTCATCTAGTGATAGTTCTTCTCCATTACCTCCACATTCATCCTCCTCTTCGAGATCGAGTTTGGTGAAGGAGAATTTGATATTTTAGCTTGGTGGAAGACCCACAAGAAGACTTTCCCAACCTTGGTCAAGTTCGCGGCTCAAGTGCTTGTTGTTCCCGCCTCGACCGTATCGGTAGAGCAAACATTTAGCGAAGGAGGACACGTCCTAGACGCAACACGATCTAGTTTAAAGCCCGATGTCTTGGAAGTCCAAGTGTGAGTATGTGATTGGAAGAGGGCGGAAATTCATCAATAAAAGGCGGAGGTTTCCGAAACTTCCGACTCGGACGGCCAAGACGATGAGTCCCAATCCCAAAGCTTTTGGATGGATCAACGTAGATGGTAAGCAAAGCGGGGTTTCATATCGAAAGGTAAGAGAACTACGTGGGCTTTGATTCATCTATAACCCCGAGAGGATACATAGGCAACTTAATTTTAAGTCCAAGCGCTTTAATTATCCAACTTTTTTTTGTTTTGAAGAACAAGCCTTAATCTCCTATTCGCATTAGTCCAATCTCCAAGCTCGGTTTTGGGCCAAATCAAAACCGCGACCGCGGGTCTCAGTCCGTGGTCGCGGAATGGGAAACCGCGATCGCGACGCTCAGGACGCGGTCGCAGGTTTGGACTTTGTTAAAAAATAGAGGCTCTGTTTTTTGGGACCGCGATCGCGGTTCGTGAGCCGCGGTCGCGGTGTGTGTTTACCGCGAAAGCGGTGTGGCTGAGATTTTTAAAAAAAATTAAAATTCCCGGTTCCGAACCTAAACCGGATACGGGAGAAACTGGCTCCGGAACCGGCGGAAACCGGAACTGGGGAACTGGCCCATGCCCGATTCTTGTTCCATGGTTTCTAGGAACTGGAACCGCCGGTTCCGAAATCGGGCCCAAGTCAATGGTATACCATTATTTGTTCTTTGATATACTTTTTTTTGTTCACTAGTGTACCATTGTTTGTTCATTAAAGTACCCTATTTGTTCATTGATATAACCTTTTTTGTTCATTGATCTAACCTTTGTTTGTCCATTGTTTGTTCATTGATATACCCTATTTGTTCATTGATATAACCTTATTTGTTCATTATTATACCCTTATTTTTGAATTGAAATAAATTTATGTTTATGTGTCAATGCCACCAACTTGTACATTTAAGACTATTAATAGCATCAACTTGTACATTTAGGACTATTAATACCATCAAATTGATGTTATTAATGAACAAATATGCATATAGCAATGAACAATTTGAGGTTACTAGTGAACAAATATGCATCTAGCAATGAACAATTATATGAAAAAGGCAATGAACAAATTGATGTTATTATGAACAAATATGCACAAATCGATGAACAAATATACCAAAACTAATGAGCAAATATGAATATAACAATGAACAAATATGCATAAACTAATGAGCAAATTGATGTTACAAATGAACAAATATGCACAAACCGATGAACAAATATTCCAAAACCTATGAACAAATATGAATATAACAATGAACAAATCCACATTGTTGATGAACAAATCCACAATTTTGATGAACAAATCCACGGTATTGATGAACAAATCTGGGCCGTTTTTTTTTTCAAAAATACGCGAATAATTCGCCCGTGCCATTTTTTCCCTTTGATTTTTCTTGATCCAACGACTTTTGTTCTTTCTTATTTCGCATCTGGACGCCCATTCGCACCTGAACCGGACTCATATACATGATTAATATATTATATACATGATTAGAATACCTTATATACATGTTTATTGAATGTACTCATGAATTCTGAAGGTGCTCGTAAGGACCTTCGGAATTCATGAATACATTCAATTAAAAGCATGCATGTAACATATTATAAGCATGTATATAACTTATTATAATCATGTATACAACGTATTACAATCTTGTATAGGTAAGACTTGCTTGCGAACTCATCGAATATGAGTATGCATGTACATGGCGAAAATATATATATATATATATATATTATAGCAGAAGAAAGGGAGTAAGAGGGTTAAAAATCCTGCCCTAGGGTCCGTCGATCATGCTCTAGGCCCAACAAACAATTTCTTGTTCCCCAATCCACGTTGTCTCCAATCCACTCAGAAATTCTATCTTTCGACTAAGATAGAATCTTCCACTATAGCGATTTAATTACCATGATAAAGAATATAAAGCTTACCAAAATAAATACCATATTTAAAGTAAAAGATAACATAATAAATAAAAATACCTTTTTAGCAGAAAATAGGTAATTATTAAATTTTATCCACTCACAAATGCCCCACTTGAATGTTAGATAGGTTAGAACGCAAGTAAGACTCAAGTAATCTAGGACCTATTCGAAGTGGCTATGCGGATTAGTCGACGGGTCCCCTTAGCGAATTCGTATATTTTTGCCTTAATGTAGCCACTTCAATAGGATCACCAATCACAAAAGCAATCAAGAAGGTTTCCTTTAGATTCATGTTATTTCCTTTAGCACCAGATAACTGGGTAAGCAGGGCCATCATATCAATTTTCTTTTGAGATTTTTCTTTATTTGACCCCGAGGGTCCTGCCTCAAAAGGCTGCTTCATTTTGCCATCCTTTAAGGTCTCTTGGACCATGGTAGGCTTTTGTTCAACATGAGGATGATCAGCATCAAACTCGTCTTATTCTTTAGAGAAAGATGGATCAGAAACAAAGATTTTCTTGAACATTTTTTGTTTTTCTTTATATCATCTTCTTGTTTCTCCATAATCAGAGTCCCCAAATCCCAACCCCAGAGTAAGTTGAACACAACAGAGAAAGAATAGAAGGAGTAGAAGAAGTAAGAGATTTCAGGAAAGGAGAATGTGGGGAGATGGCAGCCCCAAACCCTCCATATTGTAATACTCAGGAAAATTTTGAATAATTTAATGTTTCTCGAAATTCGTGTTGGGATTGCTTAGCTATTAAGTAATCTCGGGAAGACCTTAAAACAATATATGCTTGAAAAAGCGTGCTCGTATTAAGTGATATTTGGATGTAAATGGATAATTTTGATGCGTCTCGAAAAACGTGTCTGTGTCACTTTGATTGTAAGTATGCTCAGATAAGTTTGTTTCTTAGATTTTAAGTAATCCCGTTTCTTAGTTGAATAAAGATAGACTTCTAAAAGTTCTGATCTTATCCGTTTTCGTAGATATTCGTGCCATGTTATCTTATTTTCTAGATTTGTGTTCCAAGCTTATCTTTCTTCCTCAATATTCGTGCTATATCTTCTAGATTTGTGCGCCATGATCTTTATCCCATCCCACTTCCAATGCCAAGTCTTAAGCAAAGTTTCCTCCATCTTGCTCTCTAGCCGTAGCCGGGGGAAGGCGCGAAGTGATGCCAAGAAGAAGCTCTTTGAAAGCTAGAGAAGAAGCAGCTTTTCTTTGTGCCAACCCTTGGAACATACTACAGCTCCCCCTCCTTCCCCCGCCGCCTTCCGACCCGCGGATTGCCATTCTTGTACTCTTTGGGTAATAAGGTAAGCTCAAGTATCTTTCCCTCAATCAATCTTTTTCTTATTGCTTTAGAGTTGTATACCTGATCATCGACCTTTTAAGTTTAGTTCTTAGGCTATGCCCAAGCTGAGAAGTGTTGCACCCCCTTGAAATGAGTGCATGTACATCACACCTCCTACGGTGGTTGCCAAAGCTCCGAGTGAACCCGAAATAGGCCATGGACTTGGATCTACCAAATGATAAAAATGCCTTTGAGATTCAATCATAAACCACTTTGCCTCAGTTGTATGTAAACCGCCCCCTAACCCCCAGCTTGGAATCCTCGCTGCACCAACGAATTCTTGCATTGGAAAATGAAAACTCCCCTTTCTTACTTGATAAAGAAAAAGGGGACGACTTCCTAGAATTTTAGGTGGAATAGGGATTCTAATTCTTTCTACCTCGCGAGGTACAATTTCATTGCCTCTTGATCTGAGGTGCGAAGAGAAAGATCTCTTTTTTATGACTTCCATTTATCTTATCGATTCCGGCCCGGAAAAGTAACCAACCAGAGTCCTATTGATGAATGAAAGAAGGGGTTTATGAGCCCTAGCCCTGTAAACCCACACCTGTGTAGAGTTGATACAAGCTGAATTGAATTTGTCTTCTTCCATTTCTCCTATATAAAGCCATGTCTTCCCTTCCATTTTTTGCCTCCCTCTCTTCCTCTCGTTGTCATGCTCCTTCACGACCTTCTTGCTTGTCGTTGGTCGCCCCTTCCATCGGAAGACAAGGCGCGTACTTTTCCTCCTCTTTGGTGAGTTGTTCTTTCTTTTTGGATGGTGTGAGTTATGGGTATAGTAAGCAAGTTTTTATGGCTGGATTTATGGTGAATTTTGATGTTGGAAGATGGTGTAAAAAATGGATTGGTAAAGTGTAGTTCTAAGCTTAAAGGTGTGAGTTATAGACTCAATAAAGGGGTTGAGTTTTGGTGAACGTTCTTATTAGTTTTAATGTCTTTAGATGGGTTGTTTTGTAGTAACTTCGAGTAACATGTTGATTATGGGTTCAAAGTTTATGTCCATGTGAGTTGTCGGGTTAAATTATCAAAGGGTTAGAGAGATTTCGAGTTTTAAACCTTTATCGTATTTTTTTGAGTCTCAGACTTCATGTTATTTACAATACCTTATATCATGGTTTAGGAAATCATATCGACAAGTCCTTGTTCCATTCAAGAGTTTGAATTCCCAATCAAGAGGTAAGTCACCTAGACATACTTAGTTATCAATTTTGAAGTGTGTTGGATGTGTAGATATGATGTGTAAAACTATATTTTGGGATTCATTCCTATATATTATATATGTCTATTTGAAATTAATTCGTTATTTTGGAAAAATATAATAGATGAAATAATATTTTGTATTTTATTTGGATTTCTAAACATTGACACCTAACCGATATGGATATGATTAGGGATAGTCGGGAAGGCGGAGATTCTAATTGTAAGAGTTTTGTTTTGGGATACCTCCATAGACTATAACTGAAGCAGACAAAGATGGTAAAAGAGGAATCATGGTCAAGACCATGATAGGGCCTAAGTTAAGGATAAAAGAGGGACTCTTGTTGTTGGAGAACCACATAATGTTTCTTTTCAAGAAGAGCAATATGTTAGTGATATGTTTTCATATGAATATTTGGTATTGGTCTAAGAGGTGATCAAGTGAATGAACTCAGTGTAAAAGGGTAAAAGAAGTTGTTAAAACAAGTGGGGTAAGGTAATTCTAGAGCGAATTCTTCTTAAGCACTTAAGATTCCAAACTAATGGTTGTCATATTTGAGTTAAGAATGAGGATTGAAGATGAATGATGATCAACTTGAGAGAACTAGAGCATTGTTTTAGGAAATGAACTGAGGATGTAGAGTGGAGAATAGGAAGAGAAGTAGTTAAACTTCTTTGAAGTTGATCATAGGAAGAGTATCATATATGATTAGGCAAAAGACTTGACAAGGCTGAGCTATATAGTGATTGCATACATAGACAACATGATTGAGATAATCTGAGTGTCAACTTTGATGTCATATGCTGCAAAGTCATTTAAGAAAATGTAGAAGAGGAAGGGCTCAGTATGGTCTAGGGCATGAACTAGCATTGGAAACATCTTTGTCAAAGTGGTTAACTAACAACTTGAGACAACTATATAGATATATCGATAAAGGAATGACATTGTGTGTGCTAATGTGGAGAGTGGAAGACGTAAAACTCTAGGATAAAGATGCTTCTATTGGAGGAAGAGTTTGTGGACCAGTAGTGGTGCCATAGTTTGAAGTACCACTAGATATTGTAATTGTTATTCGAGCCATCTGGGTGGGATTTCTTCTGAATTTGAGGGGCACGGGAGTTGTGCCTAATCAAAATGATGTTGCAGAACATCTGGGTTAGTTTGGGGAATTGCAGAGGCAACTAAGATCAAAGGTAGTTGATTGTATGTCAAAGAAGTAGGGTCTAAGGAGTTAGGTTAGTAATAATTGTGGAAGAGACTTCCAAGTTGTGCAATGGTGGATATATGGGGTACTAGTGATCTGCTTTTCAAGAGGACAAGGAAGGATTACGCATTTAGAATATACCTGATGTTTGTAAGTTCTGGATGTCATTATGGGATTAACTTTCAAAATTACCAACTTAGAGTTGGGCAAATTATTAGTAGTGAATTGAAATTGGGGATGAGACTAATATCAAAAGTTCTGAATCGTATAGTCCCGAGGAAGGATATTTTCTAATGATGTTGTATAGATTATTGAGAGTTAAACTAAGTGATTATTATGATCAAGAACTTATTGTCCTATAATGATGACTTGTTGGACCAATTGCAAGGAGCCATGGTGTCTCAGAAGTGGATTTGAGATCAGGTTATCACTAGTTGAAGAAAAGACATTCCTAAGATGGCTTTTAGAGCAAGATATGAGCATTATAAATGGGTAGTGATGCTGTATGGATTGACTAATGCCCTTAAAATGTTTATGGAATAATGATTTGGGTGTTCATTGACGACTTGGTTAGGTTCATGGTGGTTTTTATTGATGACCTTCTGAATTACTCTAAAAAAAAGGAGCATGTGGAGTATCTCAGACTAGTATAAGGAGTATTGAGACAACAAGGATTGGTTGCCAAGTGATACAATTAGGATTTCTAATAACCAGAAGTTACTTTACTGGGACATGTCATGTCTGCAGATGGAGTTAAAGTGGACTACTTGATGATTGAAGTTAAGTTGTGAAAAAAGGGGAGAATAATATAGAGATGGATGAAGGGTAGAGCTCGATTGTGTGCTGATGCAAAGGGATAAAGTTAGTGTTTATACTTCTAGACAGTTGAAGCCGAATGAGTTAAATTGATTAAAGCATGATCTGGAATTAGTAGTAGTGGTGCATGCTTTGAAGATTGGTGTCATTGTTAGTAAGGAAATACATGCAAGGTGATGATAGATTAGAAATGTTATATTTTTATGCAGTAAGAACTCAATAAGAGGCAGTAAAGATGGCTTGAGTTGTAGAGGATTATAATTTAGAGATCCTTTAGCATCCTAGAAAAGAGAATGTAATCATTTATGATCTTAGTAGGAAGGCATTTCAAGAATGTATTTTAGGTTGGGTGATTGTACAATTAGAGTTAAGGGAAAGAACTAATGAGATATGGGATTAAGGTGCAGATTCAATGATATTAAAGAAGATTGAGTTTTGTGGAAATGTCAGTCAACCTTACCAGAGAAAATAAAGAAGAAGTAGGAGATATGCCCAATATTCAAGATTTTTGATAGGGGTTGAGTCGTGGAGATATATCTGATTTTTCAAGGAGCTGATGGTACTTTGATATTTAATGGTCAAATTTGTGTTCCTTGATATGAGGAATTAAGGCACAAGATTTTGTCGAAAGCATATGTTACACTATCCTCAGTTAAGCCTGGAGAAAGTATAATTTACTTGGATTTGAGACTACATTATTGGTGGAACGATAGGAAGCCGAAATGTATTTAGAATTGTGGTTAAGTGTTAAGTTGATAGTAAATGAAGGTCAAGCCCAGAGATCAGGTAGACAGTTGCGATTACTTTTCATTCCAGAATGAAAGAGGGAAAATATCTCCATGAATATTTGCCATTGGGCTAAAGAATAGCAGAGTTGAAGATGATGTTTGGGTTGTTGTGGGTAAATGGACTAGGATTGTCTATTTCTTGCCAATCATAGGGATCTGGCTAGTATACAAGATAATGGAAGTTTTCTGACATTATAAGGTTTTTTGAGGTACCTAAAAGGAATGTACTGTATTGTGATGAATATGTTATTTGTAGATGTTGGCAGCATTGGCATGATGCAATGGAAATGAGTTTGCATTTAACGTGTCAGAATATCATTCGTACACAGATTGTTAGATTATTGTATTGGAAGTAAGTAGGCTAGGGTCACAACATATTGCATGAAAACTGGCAGAGCCTGCATGGAGATATTTTCCTACTTGCGTGTTGGATTGGAGATGTAAACGGTCTGATTACTTGAAAACTGGCAGAGCCTGCATACCATGGTAATCTTGGATACAGATGGCACCGTATGAGGTTTTGTATGGCCACAAGTGTAGAACATCATTGTATTGGAATGACCCATTAGATTTGATAGAGAAAGTGGTTAAGATTCGAGAGAGTATGATACTTGAACAGAATTTTTAGCAATCTTATGCAGATAAGGGGGGACGACCATTAAACATGTGAGTAGATGTACAAGTGTAGTAAAAAGGACTGTCTACTCGTGAAGTTAAAAAATTTGGGATGAAAGGGAAGTTGAGTCCTTGGTACATCGGGCCATTTGAGATTCTCGAAAGGGTAAATGAGGTGGCCTACAAGCTAGCATTGCCACCAAACTTGAATGGAAGCAATTGAAGGACACTCCGGTTAGAGTTATGTGTGAATTAAAATTTCACATAAGGTTCATAAGCGAGTAAGGGTTGGTATACCATGATTAAGGGTAAGGAAAATTTGAGTAGAGTTGAAATTTCTTCAGGACCACAAAAACCAAGAGTTCCAAATGAAGAAGTAAGTAGGCTAGGGTCACAACAGTGGAGCACAAGGTTGGAAACTTATACCAAGTGAAAATGTCCTTCAAGAGTTAGGAAATGGATCCAATTTTAGTCGATTGCAAGGCTTTATGGCTGTGTTAGTAGGGCTATTGGAGAGTTGCAAATTATTGACTGCGAAAGGCATATGCATAGGATATACTTTACAAAAAGAGATCTAGCCTAGTAGTAAAACTAATAGGGACATGAGGATCAAGAGATAAATGGCTTTATGAGTAATTTGGACAAGGATGATGGTAAGGAAAGATTAATCCAAGGTGAGTTAGGGATATTATCCTATACGTAAAGAGAAGTTAGCCTGTTAACATGAGTTGTGTGGTTTAATGTGAAGTGTACGGTTTAGTTGAGACATGTCCTTCAAGAGTCTTGTAGTTTAGGTTTTTCGTAGATGGCTAAGTCAAATGATCATTGGAATATATCTTCATGAAGAAAATTGTGGAGTACAGAAATGTCGATGATATTGATACTGTGAACTCAACGAGTTGAGACGGCCGCTTGGGAGACCCGATATGAGAATATGATAAAGCTATACAGAGATGTAGTCGAGTTTAGTTAAGACCTTAAAGAGTAGAAGTTAGAAGTGTGCGAGAGCCTAGATTATAGATGGTAACTAACTATGTGCTATGTTTGACTTGACTTTGTGTGCTTGACTTGTTTGATAGTTGTTGCTTTTGATGTACTAAGGGTATGATCTACGTGTTGTATGACTCGTGTGAATGATTTTAAGTAGTGTTATGAGTTGTTTTCCTATATCTCAGGAAGTTTCGGTATGAAACTTTCTTTAAGGGGGGTATGATGTAATACTCAGGAAAATTTTGGATAATTTAACGTTTCTCGAAATTGGTGTTGGGATTGCTTAGCTATTAAGTAATCTCGGGAAGACCTTAAAACAATATATGCTTGAAAAAGCGTGCTTGAATTAAGTGATATTTGGATTTAAATGGGTAATTTTGATGCGTCTCGAAAAACGTGTTTGGGCTACTTTTCTTGTATATAAGCTCGGATAAGTTTGTTTCTTAGATTTTAAGTAATCTCGTTTCTTAGTTGAATAAAGATAGACTTGTAAAAGTTCTGATCTTATCCGTTTTCATAGATATTCGTGCCATGTTATCTTATTTTCTAGATTTGTGTTCCAGGCTTATCTTTCTTACTCAATATTCGTGCTATATCTTCTAGATTTGTGTACCGTGATCTTTATCTCTTATACAAGCTGAATTGAATTTGTCTTCTTCCACTTCTCCTATTTCCTTCCATTTTTCGCCTCCCTCTCTTCCTCTCGTTGTCATGCTCCTTCACGACCTTCTTGCTTGTTGTTGGTCGCCCCTTCCATCGGAAGACAAGGCGCGTCCTTTTCCTCCTCTTTGGTGAGTTGTTCTTTCTTGTTGGATGGTGTGAGTTGTGGGTATAATAAGGAAGTTTTTATGGGTGGATTTATGGTGAATTTTGATGTTGGAAGATGGTGTAAAAAAATGGATTGGTAAAGTGTAGTTCTAAGCTTAAAGGTGTGAGTTATAGACTCAATAAAGGGGTTGACTTTTGGTGAACGTTCTTATTAGTTTTAATGTCTTTAGATGGGTTGTTTTGTAGTAACTTTGAGTTAGATGTTGATTGTGGGTTCAAAGTTTATGTCCATGTGAGTTGTCGGGTTAAATTATTAAAGGGTTAGAGAGATTTCGAGTTTTAAACCATTATCATATTCTTTTGAGTCTCAGACTTCATGTTATTTACAATACCTTATATCATGGTTTAGGAAATCATTTCGACAATTCCTTGTTCCATTCAAGAGTTTGAATTCGCAATCAAGAGGTAAGTCACCTAGACTTACTTAGTTATCAAATTTGAAGTGTGTTGAATGTGTAGATATGATGTGTAAACTATATTTTGGGATTCATGCCTATATATTATATATGTCTATTTGAAAATAATTCGTCATTTTGGAAAAATATAATAGATGAAATAATATTTTTTATTTTATTTGGGTTTCTAAACATTGGTTGTATGTCAAGGAGGGCCCCTAAAAATTATAATAAAATGTTTTGACGAGTGCTCCGGAGGAGGCTTGACTAGGGGTAAGAAGGTGAATGATGAGGTTGTGAGTGGTTCGAATAAATGGTGGAGGCCACCGTCCACTACCCCGCGTAAGGCTGGAGGATGCCATACTTGTTTGATAAATGACATTGATTGAGAGTTGATGAGTTGTGATTGAACTATTATTGAGACGAAAAGTGATTGCGGTGATACTAAAGTGAAATGATGTGTTATTATTAGTATGCATTGTATGGCTATAAATATTATTATGTGCGCCTATGATTACAAGTATTGTTGTTCGTTTGTTTGTTGTTGTGAATATGTTATATGTGAACTATTCTATTAGTATTCTTATTATGTAATTTAATAAAGTGATTTCGCCATTGCATATTGTGTTCACCATTTTGTGCATGTTAAAGTTGCTAGCTAACCCTTCGGGGACTTGTTTTTTTAGTTTCAGGTAAGAATATGTGACTCATGTTGGAACCTCGTCAAAATGATGGTACGAGTCGTTGGAGGCCGTGTCATTAGGATTGGGTTTAGTTGGATGAAATGGTGGTTACTCATCTTTTATATTATGTATAATGTTTGCTTTTGTTGAGGAAAGGATATTATGAGGTCAATAAAGTGTTCACAAGTAGTGTTGTAGTTTATGTTAATTGGGAATTCATGAATATTTTCCATACATTGATTTTATCAATATGGGTTGGATGTTTTCCTTGTATTTTCTCGTCGTGCCCGAGTTGTAAGATCCGCGTGAACTCGTTGTCAGGTTAGCTCATGTGGACCCATGTGTGGCTACTACCGAGTAGTGCCCCGGTATAAAGTCGGGGTGTTACAAATTGGTATCAGAGCGAGGTTGACAACAAGGGCACATGGAACTGACCAACAAGTGTACTCGAGGTCCAACATAAAATAAAAACTGGCCAGTGATTTTAATGTTTTCTAATGGGTAGTCATTTTGCATTTATGTGGGTAAATGACACGCCTCGACTTCGCCTCCATCAGACGAGGATCTCATGTAAAATAGTAAATTAAGTTGCTAACTTTTGATAAAAGTAGATTCTAATTGTAAGAGTTTTGTTTTGGGATAGTTCCATAGACTATAACTGAAGCAGACAAAGATGGTAAAAGAGGAATCATGGTCAA
This sequence comes from Fallopia convolvulus, assembly GCA_964016875.1. NCBI lineage: Eukaryota > Viridiplantae > Streptophyta > Magnoliopsida > Caryophyllales > Polygonaceae > Fallopia > Fallopia convolvulus. The sequence continues at coordinate 28,360,474 of OZ024736.1, forward strand.
GACCATGATAGGGCCTAAGTTAAGGATAAAAGAGGGACTCTTGTTGTTGGAGAACCACAGAACGTTTCTTTTCAAGAAGAGCAATATGTTAGTGATATTTTCTTATGAATATTTGGTATTGGTCTAATAGGTGATCAAGTGAATGAACTCAGTGTAAAAGGGTAAAAGAAGTTGTTAAAACAAGTGGGGTAAGGTAATTCTAGAGCGAATTCTTCTTAAGCACTTAAAAATTTCCAAACTAATGGTGGCCATATTTGAGTTAAGAATGAGGATTGAAGATGAATGATGATCAACTTGAGAAAACTAGAGCATTGTTATAGGAAATGAACTGAGGATGTAGAGTGTAGAATAGGAAGAGAAGTAGTTAAACTTCTTTGAAGTTGATCATAGGAAGAGTATCAGATATGATTAGGCAAAAGACTTGACAAGGCTGAGCTATATAGTGATTGCATACATGGACAACATGATTGAGATAATCTGAGTGTCAACTTTGATGTCATATGCTGCAAAGTCATTTAAGGAAAAGTAGAAGAGGAAGGGCTCAGTATGGTCTAGGGCATGAACTAGCATTGGAAACATCTTTGTCAAAGTGGTTAACTAACAAGTTGAGACAACTTTATAGAAATATCGATAAAGGAATGATATTGTGTGTGCTAATATGGAGAGTGGAAGACGTAAAACTCTAGGATAAAGATGCTTCTGTTGGAGCAAGAGTTTGTGGACCAGTAGTGGTGCCATAGTTTGAAGTACCACTAGATATTGTAATTGTTATTCGAGCCATCTGGGTGGGATTTCTTCTGAATTTGAGGGGCACGGGAGTTGTGCCTAATCAAAATGTTGTTGCAGAACATCTTGGTTAGTTTGGGGAATTGCAGAGGCAACTAAGATCAAAGGTAGTTGATTGTATGTCAAAGAAGTAGGGTCTAAGGAGTTAGGTTAGTAATAATTGTGGAAGAGACTACCAAGTTGTGCAATGGTGGATATATGGGGTACTAGTGACCTTCTTTTCAAGAGGACAAGGAAGGATTACGCATTTAGAATATACCTGATGTTTGTAAGTTGCGGATGTTATTATGGGATTAACTTTCATAATTACAACCTTAGAGTTGGGCAAATTATTAGTAGTAAATTGAAATTGGGGATGAGACTAATATCAAAAGTTCTGAATCGTATAGTCCCGAGGAAGGATATTTTCTTATGATGTTGTATAGAATATTGAGAGTTAAACTAAGTGATTATTATGATCAAGAACTTATTGTCCTATAATGATGACTTGTTGGACCAATTGCAAGGAGCCATGGTGTCTCAGAAGTGGATTTGAGATCAGGTTATCACTAGTTGAAGAAAAGACATTCCTAAGATGGCTTTTAGAGCAAGATATGAGTATTATAAATGGGTAGTGATGCCGTATGGATTGACTAATGCCCTTAAAATGTTTATGGAATAATGATTTGGGTGTTCATTGACGACTTGGTTAGGTTCATGGTGGTTTTTATTGATGACCTTCTGAATTACTCTAAAACAAAAGGAGCACGTGGAGTATCTCAGACTAGTATAAGGAGTATTGAGACAACAAGGATTGGTTGCCAAGTGATACAATTAGGATTTTTGATAACCAGAAGTTACTTCACTAGGACATGTCATGTCCACAGAAGGAGTTAAAGTGGACTACTTGATTATTGAAGTTAAGTTGCGAAAAAAGGGGAGAATAATATAGTGATGGCTGAAGGGTAGAGCTCGATTGTGTGCTGATGCAAAGGGATAAAGTTAGTGTTTATACTTTTAGACAGTTGAAGCCGAATGAGTTAAATTGATTAAAGCATGATATGGAATTAGTAGTAGTGGTGCATGCTTTGAAGATTGGTGTCATTGTTAGTAAGGAAATACATGCAAGGTGATGATGGATTAGAAATGTTATATTTTTATGCAGTAGGAACTGAGTAAGAGGCAACAAAGATGGCTTGAGTTGTAGAGAATTATAATTTAGAGATCCTTTAGCATCCTAGAAAAGAGAATGTAATCATTTATGATCTTAGTAGGAAGGCATTTCAAGAATGTATTTTAGTTTGGGTGATTGTACAATTAGAGTTAAGGGAAAGAGCTAATGAGATATGGGATTAAGGTGTAGATTCAATGATATTAAAGGAGATTGAGTTTTGTGGAATTGTCAGTCAACCTTACCAGAGAAAATAAAGCAGAAGTAGGAGATATTCCCAATATTCAAGATTTTTGATAGGGGTTTAGTCGTGGAGATATATCTGATTTTTCAAGGAGTTGATGGTACTTTGATATTTAATGGTCAAATTTGTGTTCCTTGAGATGAGGAATTAAGGCACAAGATTTTGCAGAAAGCAGATGTTACACTATCCTCAGTTAAACCTGGAGAAAGTATAATTTACTTGGATTTGAGACTACATTATTGGTGGAACGATAGGAAGCCGAAATGTATTTAGAATTATGGTTAAGTGTTAAGTTGTTAGTAAATGAAGGTCAAGCCCAGAGATCAGGTAGACAGTTGCGATTACTTTTCATTCCAGAATGAAAGAGGGAAAATATCTCCATGAATTTTTGTTATTGAGATAAAGAATACCAGAGTTGAAGATGATGTTTGGGTGTTTGTGGGTAAATGGACTATGATTGTCTATTTCTTGCCAATCATAGGGATCTGGCTAGTATACAAGATAGTGGAAGTTTCCTGACATTATAAGTTTGTTTGAGGTACCTAAAAGGAATGTACTGTATTGTGATGAATATGTTATTTCTAGATGTTGGCAGCATTGGCATGATGCAATGGAAATGAGTTTGCATTTAACGTGTCAACATATCATCCGTACACAGATTGTTAGATTATAAGAAGACTCAGATTATAGCGGATTTATTAAGATCTTGTGTGTTGGATTGGAGATGTAAACGGTCTGATTACTTGAAAACTGGTAGAGCCTCCTTACCATGGTATTCTTGGATACATATGGCACCGTATGAGGGTTTGTATGGCCACAAGTGTAGAACATCATTGTATTGGAATGACCCATTAGCTTTGATAGAGAAAGTGGTTAAGAATCGAGAGAGTATGATACTTGAACAGAATTTTTAGCAATCTTATGCAGATAAGGGGGGAAGGCCATTAAACATGCGAGTAGAAGTGCAAGTGTAGTAAAAAGGACTGTCTACTTGTGAAGTTAAAAGATTTGGGATGAAAGGGAAGTTGAGTCCTTGGTACATCGGGCCATTTGAGATTCTCGAAAGGGTAAATGAGGTGGCCTACAAGCTAGCATTGCCACCAACCTTGAATGGAAGCAATTGAAGGACACTCTGGTTAGAGTTATGTGAGAATTAAAACTTCACATAAGGTTCATAAGCGAGTAAGGGTTGGTATACCATGATTAAGGGTAAGGAAAATTTGAGTAGAGTTGAAATTTCTTCAGGACCACAAAAACCAAGAGTTCCAAAGGAAGAAGTAAGTAGGCTAGGGTCACAACAGTGGAGCACAAGGTTGGAAACTTATACCAAATGGTTTAGTATAAGGAGAAAAGCAAGTGAAAATGAGAAAGGAAAAAGTCAGGAAATGGATCCAATTTTAGTCGATTGCAAGGCTTTATGGATGTGTTAGTAGGGCTATTGGAGAGTTGCAAGTTATTGACTGCGAAAGGGATATGCATAGGATATACTTTACAAAAAGAGATCTAGCCTAGTAGTAAAACTAATAGGGACATGAGGATTAAGAGATAAATGGCTTTATGAGTAATTTGGACAAGGATGATGGTAAGGAAAGATTAATCCAAGGTGAGTTAGGGATATTATCCTATACGTAAGGAGAAGTTATCCTGTTAGCATGAGTTGTGTGGTTTAATGTGAAGTGCACAGTTTAGTTGAGACATGTCCTTCAAGAGTCTTTTAGTGTAGGTTTTTCGTAAATGGCTAAGTCAAATGAGCATTGGAATATATCTTCATGAAGAAAATTGTGGAGTACAGAAATGTCGATGATATTGATTCAGTGAACTCAACGAGGAGTTGAGACGGCCGCTTGGGAGACCCGATATGAGAATATGATAAAGCTATACAGAGATGTAGTCGAGTTTAGTTAAGACCTTAAAGAGTAGAAGTTAGAAGTGTGCGAGAGCATAGATTATAGATGGTAACTAACTGTGTGCTATGCTTGACTTGTTTGATAGTTGTTGCTTTTGATGTACTAAGGGTATGATCTACGTGTTGTTTGACTCGTGTGAATGATTTTAAGTAGTGTTATGAGTTGTTTTCCTATATCTCAGGAAGTTTCGGGACAAAACTTTCTTTAAGGGGGGTATGATGTAATACTCAGGAAAATTTTGGATAATTTAATGTTTCTCGAAATTGGTGTTGGGATTGCTTAGCTATTAAGTAATCTCGGGAAGACCTTAAAACAATATATGCTTGAAAAAGCGTGCTCGAATTAAGTGATATTTGGATGTAAATGGGTAATTTTGATGCGGCTCGAAAAACGTGGCTGGGTTACTTTGCTGGAAAGTAAGCTCGGATAAGTTTGTTTCTTAGATTTTAAGTAATCCCGTTTCTTAGTTGAATAAAGATAGACTTGTAAAAGTTCTGATCTTATCTGTTTTCATAGATATTCGTGCCATGTTATCTTATTTTCTAGATTTGTGTTCCAAGCTTATCTTTCTTCCTCAATATTCGTGCTATATCTTCTAGATTTGTGTGCTATGATCTTTATCTCTTATACAAGCTGAATTGAATTTGTCTTCTTCCATTTCTCCTATTCCCTTCCATTTTTCGCCTCCCTCTCTTCCTCTCGTTGTCATGCTCCTTCACGACCTTCTTGCTTGTTGTTGGTCGCCTCTTCCATCGGAAGACATGTGTTAATTGTGAGCGTAGATGTATCTTGATTGAACGACTCACACGTGTCTGCATAAAACACTGCCCGCATAAAACATTGTAGCATTTTAATTTTAATGCATCTGATCGCAATTCATATTTATGAATATAAAAGCTATTTGGTATTTGACATTCTTATTCATAAAAAAATTAATATAAAAAATCATTACTTAAAAATATGGTGTGTGAGATAATAAAACTTAATTACAATATTGTCCTTAATTGCTTGAGGTTTAGAAGTTATACTAGTCTTAGTTCCTGTGCCCTGCACGGTGTTTTACAGAATAATAGAATTACTTATTTATATATTTTAAATTTTGATTAAATTTATATAGGTAAAGCTATGTTTTAAAAACTATACATATTTAGAAAAATATGAGCATAATATTTAATCTTAGCATATGCATTCTATCTAAAAATAAAATGAATATTCTAATATTTGTATAATATATAGCAAAAAATATCTTAATAATATTCCTATTTTTCTTATCTAAAAATAAAAGATTAGTTTTTAAAATTAATGATTATTTTGTCAAAAATAGTTTAAAAAAAGGGGTAGTGTAGTCCAATCTAAAAGTGACATGTATCGTTTAATAATTTTTGTAACCTTCGCTTTAGTATATAGTTATGATATTGATTAATAATTCAGCAAAATTAGTGTAAACTAAGGACTAATAGGCTAATTATCGTAACAAAATTACCTTACCAAATTGTATGACACAACATTCTATGTAACAAATTCGATTACATTAGTATTGACACAACATTCTATGTAACAAATTCGATTACATAAAAATCAGTTATATTAAAATTTGTTAGGGTTTAAATTAGGGTTACATGAAATTGTTAGGAAAGACTCAACAAGAAAAGGATTGTAAGATTACAAACATGTTCTAAAACTCCCTTCTAGGTCCCAACTAGGTGCTGGAAGGTCCTAGCCCGCCTAGCCGTCTAGACCGCCTAGGCACCCGTCTAGGACCTCCTAGGACACCGTTCAGGCTATCTAGGCGCTAGGTGGTCCCTTTCCGCCCAGCATCCGCCTAGCGTTTTTTAGAACATTTTATAGTGATTGACAATATATATATATGGATATCACTTGTGTCTTGTCATACTCCATCAATGGATTATGCTTTTTTTTTAAAGGTAAGAATTAAGAAGACCACCTTATGGAGGTCAGCCTAGAACATCCTTGTGAATGAAAACTTGGAGTTCTATCCGACTTGGGAGTTGATCATTCGGGAAAAATGGACCATCTTAGCAATTTTGTCAGCTACATCGTTATAATCTATAATCACATGAAGTAAACGGTCTTGTCTCTAATTGTTGGAGCGAGACTAGAATATCCAAGATGAATAGTTCATTTTTCCATGGGCAACTGCCCACACCCTTGATAACGCTGATGATTGTTAGGTTGTCTCCCTCTATTTCCATTCGTCTAAGTCCTAACTCACTTGCTTTACGGATGCCATCCCGAAGGGCCATCGCCTCTATTTGTACATAGTATCATGATTCTTCCATATTTTTTTGGCTCCCATAGGTATAATTTGAGCATGGTGATCACATATTGCAAACCTAGTGGTTGCAGATTCTTCATTAAATTTAGATCCATAAAAGTTAAGCTTAAATAATTTGTGTGCTAGTTTACACTAGTGCTTTTGTTTAGCCTTTCTTTGTTCTTTGGGTTGTTCATGGCAAGCCTATATTTCCTCATCCGTGTTCCATTTTTTTACTTTTCCCACATTTTTAGCTGTTATCGAACATATTTTTCCAAGTCACGATGTTATCATCTGGTTCTTGTTGGAAAACTAGGCGATTTCTTTGGTGCCAAATACATCACAAAATGATTGCCAATTTAGTGAATTCTCGAGTGTCGAGGGTTTCTTTTAGATCATTTATCCATCCATGAATCTTTTTATTGCCTACATCGAGATTTCGTAATATCTCTTATGTCTTTATGTTAATTTTCCTTGTTATGCAATAGGTGTGTGGTCATTTGACGAGAACTTTTACGTCGCTATAAAAGCACTGTCAAAGAATTATTCTTAACTTCCTAACCTTAGTAAAGTGGAAGCAAGGGTCGATCCCACAGAGACTCGGATTATTTGGATTTAAGTAATGTTACTAAACTAAGGGGGAGATTTTGTAATTATAAACTAAGAATCTAAGTAATTGAAACTAATTAAATCAAAGCAAGTAAAATAAGTTGAGATTCAAATATGGAGAAAAGCGTCCAACTAGTTTCGTATCCATTGCATACATGAGTTTTGATCATCGATTATCCTTATTTCAATTTCCCTTGACTAATCTATTGTGAATTTATGAATTCAAGCTTATTGTGGTTGTTAATATACACCGTCTTTAACAACCATTTAATCAATTAACCTAGAAAACCTTCTATGTCAAGTTGATCATGCAATTAAGTTCAAAGCATTCAATGGAAACAATAATCATGAATTCCACCGTCTATTCATGTCTTGTGATTAAATTCTCCGCCTTTGATTAACCTTATTCCACCGTCTATAACTTTAATGAAAGGATTCATCCATGAATAATCAAATTCCACCGTCTATTTAATTATTCTAGTTGTAATTCAACCTAGAAGTAGAATAGGTGATCAAGCTATTATAATCCTAAGTGAATTTAATCAATCAAGCACGGAGAGATTCAATCTAGTCAAGGCAAATAGAAATAATTCAAATCTCACAAACGATCATGCATACAACTTCAACTAACTAGTTGGACATGAGAAAATTAGCTAGAAATTGCCATTGAAGAAAAACAAAACTTACAAGAGTCAAATTGATCTTCAATTGCAAAACTAGGGTTTTTGTCTCCCTTGACTAATCTATAGTGAATTTATGAATTCAAGCTTATTGTGGTTGTTAATATACACCGTCTTTAACAACCATTTAATCAATTAACCTAGAAAACCTTCTATGTCAAGTTGATCATGCAATTAAGTTCAAAGCATTCAATGGAAACAATAATCATGAATTCCGCCGTCTATTCATGTCTTGTGATTAAATTCTCCGCCTTTGATTAACCTTATTCCACCGTCTATAAGTTTAATGAAAGGATTCATCCATGAATAATCAAATTCCACCGTCTATTTAATTATTCTTGTTGTAATTCAACCTAGAAGTAGAATAGGTGATCAAGCTATTATAATCCTAAGTGAATTTAATCAATCAAGCACGGAGAGATTCAATCTAGTCAAGACAAATAGAAATAATTCAAATCTCACAAACGATCATGCATACAACTTCAACTAACTAGTTGGACATGAGAAAATTAGTTAGAAATTGTCATTGAAGAAAAACAAAACTTACAAGAGTCAAATTGATCTTCAATTGCAAAACTAGGGTTTTTGTCTCCCTCAAATACCCAAACTCAATCAAACTTAGAACACAAGAATAATAGATAGCATAGGATCCAAATAAAACCTAGAGAAAGTATTTATATTATGTATAAAAATATCCAAAATAAATATTAGAGTCGGCCCACAAGAATAATTAAATATTAGAGTCAACATAAAATATTGGAGTTAAAAAAATTACTTAATTTTTTCAAAATTTTATTATATTTGTACCTTATAAATAAATCAATTAGAAAATTTTAAAATAAATATTTTTTCCATTTATATAAGTCTACTATTTTTTAAATTTTATTTATCAAAAATATAAATTTTAATTTTTTAATAAATAAGGATCAAATAATATAATTTTAAAAAGGAAATATTCTGAATATAAATATTTAAAATATTGCCAATGGTAATCAATTGTTTTTTAAGAATCTTCATTAATATATAAATACGTGGAATAGTCTTTTTTATAATTTTCTCTTTAGTTAATGAAAATTTAAAATCATCATAAATATTGAATAAAATTAAATAAATTTCCTTAAATACAAAATTAAATAAATTTCCTTAAGTAAAACATTTTATATTAGTAGGATTACGAATCAGATCAAATTTTCAGAATCTTAAATTTTTAATATTTTGTATTTTGTATTTTTAATATTTTTAAAAGTTTAAAATTTATTTTTTTAAGTTTTATTTAACAAAAATTAATTATTAAAGTTAATTTTAAAATTTTGGTTATTGGATAAATTTTGGTTGATTCACAAGGTTATTTTGCAAATTTTGTATATACCTCATGGTTATCGCATGAATTATGTCAAAATTTAGTACGCCCTATAAATAATGTTAAACCTCAGGGTTACCGTGCGAAATTTTCGATATACAATGTCAAATTAATTAAGCATTTTTAAAATTATAAAGTTACGATAAACCATTAACAATATATAAAAACTTAAGTTAATGGATAAGAATTACCTCGACTTTATATATTACTAGTTGTACTTGTTGTGTCATGCACTACTACGACTCCTCAATTTTTAGATATATTATAAATATGATATTAATAAAATAAATATAAAAAAATAAATAAAAAGTCATAATTGAAATTCATAGAAAAATTTAATCAAATTCAGTTCTTAAAATTCTGTTCAATAAAAAGTTAAAAATATTATTAATAAGAAAAGATAAAAAAAAATAGATTTTTTTAAAGATAAAAAATCTTTTGTATTTACATAAACAATCCAAAAAGGAAATTAAGGAAATGATACTATAATCTTTTTATAAAAATTTAATTTAGGGAAGTAATTATATAGAGATTTAAAATTTTAAATTTTTTTTATCATAAATTAATTTAAGATAAATATTTTTTTATAAATAGATAAAATGATAAAGATAAAATAATTTTTTATATTTTTTATTAAAATTTGGATTATTTTTTTCCACATAAATAAATAGAAAGAAATTTAACTAGATAAAAATTAATAAAAATAATTTTTTTAAATATAAATTGTGGTCACAATTAATGTGTTGGCTAGAAAAGTTACAACTTTAACAAATAAGTATAGGTAAACATGGCTATTTTTATTTCAAAGATACATATGTGATCATGTGTACATATTTTTTCTCATCTTTTTTTATTTTTTCTATTACAAATAGAATAAATATAATGTCTTTTTTATCTATATTGGTCAAATCTGCTAATATTATTTTATCTTTATGCTTATTTGGGGATAAATTTTTACAAATATTATTTTATTTTTATGTTTACTTGTGATAACTTTTTTTCATAATTAACTATTTAAAATTATTATTTTAATAAGGGGTGATTTGGCGCAATGTGGTGATAGAAATTACTTCGGCTTTAGTTATTAGTAATAGAAATAGATACTTTCTAGTTTTTTTTGGTGAGGACACTGCCCATGAGAATCGAACTGGAGACTTCTGAGTACTACCTTTGAGGCTTAACCGTTTAACTAGATGTCCGAAGGCATAGATACTTTCTAGTTAATTAGCTAGGCCAGGTTTGTCAACGTGAGACTCTTCCCAGCCAATTTTCCAACATGAACAAAAACGTCGTAATGTGCATGAGCCATATTAATGTTTAACGTACACCAGTCCAGTTGAAACATCACATTCAGGGCAGTTCGGGATGAGATTGGGTACAACAAAGACTTGACTAAACGCAACATTAACATAACGTTGATATGTTAATTCCATGCATGCTTAGAAAATCTCGCCTAGCCGGCCTAAGCGTACCTTTAGAGGTTGGTTCGGTTTCGGAACCGTCGGTTCCGGTTCGTCGGAACCCTAGAACCGGACATCAACCGGAACCGGTTCCGGTCCCAGTTCGGTTCCGTTTTTTTCCGCTTCCGAGGCGGTTCCGGTTCCGGTTCCGGTTCCCGTTCGGTTCCAAACCTTAAAAAATTTGAAATTGCAAAACCGCGATCATGATTCCCCATTTTCACTGTATATTTCCTTTTTTTAAGGGATGGAACCTGTGGTTCCGATCCCGGTTCCGATTCCGGTTCCAAGGAACGTGGAATCGTGACCGGAACCGGCCAACCCCCGGTTCCACCAGTTCCGGTTCCGGTTATGTTCTGGAACCGCCGATTTTTTTCCCATTCAGTTCCCCGGTTCCTTGGAATTGAATCCACCTCTAGTAAATATTCTGATTGAAAATTTTCAGAAAGAATATCCATGCTTAGTATTTATAAAGAGAAATGTTGCATAAAAAATGCAAGTCTTGATTTGGAGTTGTTTTGACACCACTTTCTTGTGACGCATTGTTCGGGAGATACGGTGATTGGATGAAGCTGAATTTGGTATCATTGGAAAGCTAACTCGAAGAGATACAATTCATGTTTTTACGGAGAATTCAAATTCCAACTCTAAGTGGGTCAAAACCACCTCCGAAGTTGATGCCAAAATGCTGTCAAAAATAGGAACCGCGCCAGCGGATGGAAACCGCGCTCGCGGTTGGACGAGGATCCGCGGCAGAGGAAACCGCGCTCGCGGTTGGACGAGGATCCGCGCTCGCGGTTCGATGCGTATTAGCGCCGACTCCTTTCGTTTATTCAATCTGTTTATATTATTATATCTCTTAGGTTTCGGATTTATGTTCTACTATTTAAGTTTAGTGTCGTATTTTTAGTTAGACATTCTAGCATACTTTCAGAGATTATTCCAGTTTTTAGTTTATTATGGAGAACTAATTTCCCTTTGGAGTTTGTTTGATCAAGGAAACCTTTTTATGTAATTCGTGAGATTTTGGTAACTTTTCTATCCCTTGGTTAATATCAAAACTCTTGTGCTTTATTTTATGATTATCAATCGATTTCTCTTGGTGCGCAACTTGTTGAATTTGATTGATATTCTATTGTTTGGATTAGTTTGATTGTTGTCTGTGCAATCTGATTTATCCTTGAAACAACTCTTTTCTAGGACCGTGGACTAGAATTAAGAAAGAGTGTTTGATTGTTATTTTATGCATGAGACTCGTAGCTTGATTACATGGTTTGATATCCTTCTATCCTTAATACTTTGCATGATTTGAATTAAGCATTCTTGTTCATATCATAATTCCGCTTGGACCGTGGACAAGCGGAAATCTTTTATAAGGATTGGAATTAACTTGGGAATTAATAGAAAAGTGGATGAATTGATGATCGAATGATTAGAAAAGTGGAATTGATTGAATGAACTCTGCTTTTCCTTAATTGATTTATTACTTGAATTTATTTGCTTGCCTAAATCCCAAAACCCATGTCTTGTTACCTGTTGATTGTTTAGAATCTCGATTCTCTTGGGTTCGACCCCTTGCTTGCTTACTATACTAGTTAGTAGAATAGGGTAATTTATTTTTGATCTTGGCAACAACGACTTTAGCCGACTCACCGCCACTTAGCCTCATTCGCACATCTAGAGCTTAATTAATATCCAATTATTTTGAGAAGGTTACCTCATGTGTACATAGAGATTAGAGAGAAATAAGTGGTCAAATTTTGACCAAAAAATAAACAAATAGGTTGGCAAATGAGTAGAACAAAGTTAGTACTCGAATTTTTCTTTTTCTCTGGTTCAAACTTGGCCTGTATATAGACCTGGGTCCGGTTCCGAAACTGGCGGGTCCGGTTCCTAGAAACCATGGAACCGGAACCGAGCATGGGCCGGTTCTCCGGTTCCGGCACCGGTTGCGGTTTCCGCCAGTTCCGGAGCCGGTCTCACCCGGTTCCGGTTCGTAATCGGGAATTTAAAAAAAAAAAAAATCTCAGCCACGCCGCGATCGCGGTAAACTCACACCGCGATCGCGGCTCACGGACCGTGACCGCGGTCCCAACAAAATCCAAACCCGCGATCGCGTCCTGAGGGTCACGATCGCGGTTTCCCATTGATTTGGCCCAAAACCGAGCTTGGAGATTGGACTAAGGCGAATAGGCGATTAAGGCTTGTTCTTCAAAACAAAAAAGTTGGATAATTAAAGGGCTTGGACTTAAAATGAAGTTGCCTACATATCCTCTCGGGGTTATAGAGGAATCAAAGCCCACGTAGTTCTTTTACCTTTCGATATAAAACCCCGCTTTGCTTACCATCTACGTCGATCCATCCGAAGCGCTTTGGGATTGGGACTCATGGTCTTGGCCACCCGAGTCGAAAGTTTTGGATACCTCCGTCTTTTGTTGACGAATTTTCGGCCTCTTCCAATCACATACGCACACTTGGGCTTCCAAGACATCGGGGTTTAAACTAGATCTTTTTGCATCTAGGACGTATCCTCCTTTGCTAAATGTTTGCTCTACTGATATGGTCGGGGCGGGAACAACAAGCACTTGAGCCGCGATCTTGACCAAGGTTGGGAAAGTCTTGTTGTGGGACTTCCACCAAGCTAAAATATCAAATTCTCCTTCACCAAACTCAAAGTGGGTTGTTATATATGTTTCAAACTCCGCATTCAAGCTCGAATTTCTCGGTTTCTTGGTAAGGGTATGCAAAAGATTAGCCCCCCACCTTTTAGTAGCACCGAGGGCACTCGAGCTCGAAGAGCAGGATGAATGTGGAGGTAATGGAGAAGAACTAAAACTAGATGAATATTCGGTAATCAGTTCCTCAATTGATCTTCTAACTTTACTAAGTATATCCCCAACACTAGCAATATCATCATTAACATCCAACTCTAATGCATCATAATAACCATTTAAAAACATTTCTAAACCACTCATCTTAAACTTAGGATCAAACAAATAAGCAACAAGATAAATATCGGGGATAACTTTATAAAAGTTCAATCATTTCACTTTCATAGGATCAATAGCACCACAAAGTTCGGGGAATTTATGCCCCTCACAAAAACCACCTGCTACATTCAATGCTTCAAAACAAAATAAATGAGCACAAGGTTTATAAACATGACTAATCGTTAGTGTTCTATCATGAAATATTTTCAAAACTTCTAAGATTTTATAACAATAATCCCAACATTGAGAAATAATGGCATTGTTGGGAAAATATATGGACGCAAAAGAAGTCAAAAGTTCTTTGTAAGGCATGCATGCATGAAGTAGTTTAAAAGTGGAGTTCCAACGGTGGCAAACTTCTTTTAGAAATGTTCGGGGTGGAACACCTTTTTGATTACAAAACGTCGTCCAATCTTGGGCGGTTCGGGGGCTAGCCCACATACGACTAACAACATATCTAATAGGAGAGATTAAACCCGACATAATACTAAAACCATCTTTGACACAAAGGTTTAAAATTAATATGGCAAACACATCTTACTTGAAAATACTTCGCTCCAAGAATTGGTTGACAATGCGGAATCAATTCTCGGATTGAAGCGGTGTTGTTAGATGCATTGTCAAACGAGATAGAAAAAACTCGATGAAGTAGTCTATACTCTTCCAAAATAGTACGAATAATGTTACTAATCATTAAAGCGGTATGAGAAAAATAAAAAACTCTATAAGCTAAAACACGTTTTTGCACAACAAAATGATCATCAATAAAATGACATGTTAAGCCCATGTATGAATGATTTTGTCAATGATCGCTCCAAATATCACTACAAATTGAAACTCTGGTATCATTTTGAGCAAAAAACCTCATCAATTCCATTTTACGGGTTTTATATGCTTTCATCACATTTTTTGTACCGACTTCCTAGTAGTCGGTTTATAAACGGGTTGTACATGATTAGTCATCCAATTGTTAAATCCTAACTTTTCGGCAAAACTAAATGATAAGTGATCAACACAAATAGACTCGGAGTAGGCATACATGCTATCATTATAGTTATAAATAAATAAATGAGGGTTATGATGAGAATTAAGGGAAGAAGAAGTTGCAAACCCAGAGAGTTGGGATTGTCCTCGCATCATGCCTAACTTGTCGGAGTGTGCTCTCTTGAACGATTGAGAATTGAGAGAGCTTTGTAAACTTGAGAGATTGAGAAAGAGAGATTGGTAGTGTGGGTGGGAATGAGATCATGTAGTGGGTATTTATAGAAGAAATTTATCAACTAGCCGTTGGAATTATGAAATAGCCGTTCAAAACTAGCCATTAAAAACTAGTCGTTGGCTTTTAAAGCAAAACCGCGACCGCGACTTCCCATTCCGCGATCGCGGCCTGAGACCCGCGGTGACGGTTTTGATTTTGGCCAAAACCGAAGCATTCTGTTGAAAAAACCGCGACTGCGGGTCTTAGGTCCGCGATCGCGGAATGGGACACCGCGATCGCGACCCTAAGACCGCGGTCGGGGTTTTGGAATTCAGTCGAAAAATATAGCCGTTAGAGAGGGAACCGCCGGTTCACCGATTCCGAGGGTGGAGGAACCGAAACCGGAACCTTATCGGGAACCGAACCCACTTGTTCCGGAACTGGACCCACCGGTTCCGGTGGAACCAGGTCCAAGTCTACCTGTATATTGCACTTTATTTTCAGGAAAATTGAGTCCATCTCATTCAGAGGTACAAAAAAAATGATTTTTTGCCTTTTGAATAATAGGGGAACGAAGACCACTGTATATTTAACGGAGTTAGTAAGGGGTGGCTTTTTGTTAACTGAGATGTACTAAACGGTGGTTTTTTTTAACTTTTAAGATAAGGGGTGGTTATATACAAATAGATGAATTTAAGTGCTGGTTAAATGCAATTTTCCCTAATAAAAAGGTAAATTTAGTGTTAAATTAAATAAATTAAGGTAATTTAGCCCACCCAAAAAAATTAGTGACAATTATCCCACCCTAATGTTAAATCATGCATCTGTCCCTGGTTATAATTGAGTTGATTAACTAGTTTAAATAAAAACATCAAAAAAATCTAGGAGTTGGGCCAATTACAACTAATTATTTGGTTTTTTACCTTTAATAAAACTTACACAATAGTTCCAAATTTGGAATAAGAAAAACTTTACCTTAAATGATAATGATGAAAATTAGGTTAAAATTAGTATAACTAATAACTTGTAACTAGATAAAATATTCCAAATGCACTTTAATATTTTTTTTTAAACTTTCACTCATTTCTTACCTAAATATTTAACTTCAACTACAATTAGTTAAATAACTCATATGTCCGCAAAAACATTAACTAATAAATCATACTATAACTTGTCCTTCACTGGGTAGATGAATGGAAAAAAGGGAATACCAAAGAAGTGAGCGCGCGTAAGTATGTAATATTCAATTAAAGTAGTAAAAAGGAGGATGATTTTTTTAGTATCCTTTAATTTTCGACTTTTTAGTGACCTATAAAAAATCTTAACGACATCCTCATAGTGGAGCATCATCCAAAGCGTCCTTATTGAGAAGGGTCATCCTGCCCCGCTTGAGGATGTCGTTAAGATTTTTTATAGGACATATACATCACCCACTGCACTTCTTCCTCCTTCACCGGCGACGTCGAAGCCTCGTGCCTCAGATATCCGAAATGAGTATGTGATCATGATTGCCCTTTTTCTTAAAAGAAATGAGTAAAAGGGGAGAATTTTCTTTTTAATGGGAATATTAAAGTTTGATGAGACATAAGTTTGTTTGGACTTTAGGCTACAAGGAACAAGTATGTACAAAATAGAGATGTACCAAAAAAAAAAAGATTTTCTTTTTTTTTTTTTTGGTCTTGCCTTTTGGCTCGCCCGGTTCGATCGGTCGGACACCGTTCTACATCCGGACCGGGTACTTTGTGGCCCCATTTTGGGGGAGACCCTCCCAATATCAATTTTTCCATACATGCTGCCAGTGAGATTCAAACTTCGAACCTCCTGCACAACACTTAAGGAGTCTAGCACCACTTTACCACTAGACCAACTGAGTATTGGTAAAAAAAAAAAAAAAAAATAAAAAAAATAAAAAAAAAGATTTTCTTTAAGACACTAAAAAAACATATCAAAAAATGAAGAGTACCAAAAAAATTTCCATAAAAAAAATTAGAATGTAACAACAAGGATCATTGAATATAACGATCACCGTAGAAAGTGATACCTAATATAAGCATATTCTAGGAGTGTAAATATATCTTAAATTAGTTCACTTTATATGCATATCTTATCTTATACTTTGTATATTGTTTTATTTTGCATTCATATCTTTTTAATATTTCAGACATTTTTGGGCTATTTTTGGTGATGATTGACATTATATCCGATCACAAACCCACATTACCCATGATATCCAACCCCAAACTCTTTTGGAGCAATTAGCCGGCACAACAAGCATGCAATAAGGGCTGATTGATACTTCATTTGATGGGTCACAGGAGAATTTACCAAAACATTGTCATGAAATTCCTTAGGAAAATCATTTACATGGATGAATAATGATCTAAGCTGGTCCTATAATAAATGAATAGCATAATGCTTAACTTGTTATCTTTCAAAAAAAAAAAAGACCAAACAAGCCAAGATTGGGCTCAAAAAAAAAAAGAAAAAGAAAAAAGCGAAGAGTATTAATAAGAACCGTAAATTAATAAAGTTGTTCAAGTCAAATTTGCAATCCTACTCAAAGCCCATTAGCAAAAAATGATCAAGGCCCATTAATCTTGAGAGAGGGAAAAAAAAGATATATCATATATGTATTTTTTAAGAGGATATATATATACGAGAAATCTTTAGACACACGAAAAAAAACGTCTCGCGTACACGGGATTGCACGCATCATGAAGCTTACGAACCAAAAAGGGTACTCTTACAACGGGTCATACCCGGAGTGCGCACTTCGTAAAGCGTGACGATGGGTGACACTTCATAAAGCGTACCGGTGGAGTTATTTTAAATGTTTTTGAAAGCGCTAGGCCATCGTCTTCCTCCTCTCCTTCGTCTTCCTCCCGATATTGAAACAAAAAACCAGAGGCGAAATATAGGTTCGAACACAGTCCCAATTGAAGAAATGGTGTGTGTTGTGCGTGGTTGTATCGTTGGTGTTGGCAGAGGACGTGCTGTGACGGAGCAATTCTCGGACGACGATGTGCTGGTTGCTGGTGTGCAGGCCGATGCAGAGAGAGTCGGGCATTCACCAGGTGATTGTCAAATTCAAATTATTTGCACTAGCAATGGGTATTAAATTCGACCAAATTGAATCGACCGTAAAACCCTAGTTATTGGATTGGACGAAATTTGGGGATTTTGAGCATGTAGTATATAATGGTTGATTAGGGGCATCAATGTTAAATGAATGAACTTCTGAAGCATGTGGTTTTGATTGTTGTGTTCTCATCAATGTTAAATGAAGGAAAACCTGCTTGACAACACCAAACCGATGCTCTTCCTGTTTGCCATTGCTGTATTGATCTCCATTGAACTGGATGCTCTTCCTGATTGCCATTGTTGTATTATCTGGATAAGACCCTGGCCAAAATGTTTGTAAGCAATATTACATCCCTTACATGAGAGTGAATGTGACCCAACAACATCAACTGTAGCTGAACGAGTGCTGCCAGCTTTGTGGTTCAATTGAAACAAATTTCCATGTTGTGTATGACTGTGTGCTACCACGATAAATTTGGATATCCACATGTCGGGTCTAAGGGGAAGGGTGCAACTTTTGTGCTGGATTGGATTGAAGACTTGTCTCACACTTCTCAACTGAACTGGTGGCTTAGAGGGCCTTTATTGTCAGTGGAATTTGGAGAGCAAGGAATAGATACATTGTTGATGGTGTATTTGAACACCCGACGTCTGTTCTTGAATCGAGCTTGAAGATGCAGGTTGAATTCTCTATTCAAATGGCTAAAATGCAGAACGAGCCAGTTTACTTTCACACATCAGATTCAAGGTGGCGCAAACCAGGTCCTGGCTGGATGAAATTAAATTGCAATGCATTGGTTTCTGATCATGGATGTGGAGTTGGTTTTGTTTGCAAGATGTCGACTGGTGAAGTACATTTTGTGGGCTCATTGGTTGAAGTTACTGAGGCTGAGGTAGAGGCCACTGATTAAAGGTTTAAGAATTGCCAAGTCCCTAAGGATCACACATATTCTGGTGGATTCTGACTACTTATATTTGGTGCAAAAAATTCCATTGGTGGAGCTTCCAAGATCATGTTTAGGCTCGTTGATTGCTATGATAGTTGAACTTAGCTCTGAGTATGTTGATCGCAAATTTTCTTTCATCAGTAGGAAAGCTAACAAGGTGGCACATTGGCTAGCACAATGGAAGCCTTTATCTCCTTTCTTAGAATTCCATCACTTTTCTTTTCCTAGTGTTCTGTATGGTTTGTTGGATGATGATCTGTATGTTGTTGTTGCTTAATGAAAGTTGTTGTTCTCATTTGCTACAAAGAAGAAATTGTTTCATTTTAGTGCATAAGAACGTGTCTTATAACATTATTTTACATTAGTTTTGATAATTCAGCAAAAAATGTGTCTTCTAGAATTATATTTGAAACCAATCATAGGCTTGTCACAATGTCAAGAGTAAAATTAGGTCATTTCTCAAACAAGTAGGACTTTAAACCTAAAAGGATGAGAATGTTGATTAAAAAAAGTAGCCAACAGAAGAAGCAACATCACAGAATCAAGGCTGTCATGGAGAGATGACATATTTTTTCCTAGAAAATGTAAAGTTCATAGAAAATGTATGCAGAAATGTAAAGTTGATATAAAATGTTTTTCCTTTTACAAGTGATGTTATTTATAGTAATTTGTTTGTTTTTATTCTACAGTTGAGGGTATGGTTGCTGAGGCTAGTGATAGGGCTGATGATGCTGTTGGTGGAGATGATGGTTTGAGGACTGTTGGCGTGGGTTCTCCGACTCATGCTGATACGAGGGATGGTTGGGGTGAGGCTACCATGATGGTATGTATTCTCTAATTCAGTAATAATAATATGAAATTACAATTTTTAAAATATCATATATTAGTTATTGTATTACTTGTAATATATGATTGGAGTTTATTAAGTTGGTTTTGTTATAGTAATGTAGTTATGGGCCTTTATTTAGAGAATTTAAGCTTATAAGTATGTAAATAGACACTTATTCATAAAAGATATGTAATATGCAAACTGAAGTTAAATAGTAAAAAAAATGTATGAAAATGTAATTGAAGCATGAAGTATAAAAAGTTATTAAAAAACATAGCAATTGAATGTAATACAGAAAGTAAGCAAATAATGAAAACCGTAAACAAGCATTTCAGGAGTTGAGTCATGAGTTGCGTACTCCCGACTCGACTACACCTCCTGTGCCGAAGAAGAAGAGGACTAGGAACGCGAAGGCACGAGGTATACTGCAGTCTGCTTGTGTTGAGGCCCCTCCGCCGAAAAAGAGGGCTAAGAGATTAGGGGTTGAGACGTTGATTTCTAAGCTACAGCGGGACGAGGCAACACATGATGGTGCAGATATCCAGATAGAGCAGGACGTTGGTCCGTCTGCTCCGGGTGAGACTGCTGAGGAGATTCCGACGGACGTCATTGGGACTGATTAGGCAGAGGACGTTGTTCCGTCTTCCCCGACCCATCATCACACCCCTCGACGAGAGTCGGATCAGATCGATTCAGTTAGTTTAGGGACTCCGATTGGCACGGGAGAGGATCTTTCTAGGGACGTTGATATGAGTCCTCCACTTGCCTCAGTATCACCTTCTCAGACCCCTCCCATCATACAGACTCCACGTTTTGAGCCTCCACTTCATGAGGTTGCTGATGTTCAGCCTCCGATTGCCCAGGATACTCCCATTATCGACCCTTCAACAGCTTCGGTCCCTCTTGTTGCTGACGTACCCATGTGACAGCTAGGAGGACCACGTTTAGCCGTCCTCCTTCGACACTACCCCACGCATACAACGGAGTCGATATGGAGGTGGACTCCTCGAGATGCTCCGGCCCCTCCTGCCGCCGTCGAGCCTCCAGCTGCTCCGGCCCCTCATGCCGCCATCAAGGCTGCAGCTGTTCCCACCCCTCCTGCCACCGTCGAGCCTCCTGCACCAGCTATTAAAGATGTATTGTGAGCATATTTACAATTTTTTTTTTAATTTTTCTGTGTGACATAAATGAACTAATCTAAATTTTTTCTTAATTTTGACAGTGGAGGAAGCTGTATAAGGCATACTCACGGACGTTGGATTGGACTGATATTGAGCCCCACAGAGTTGATGTGCCGGTTACGTGGTGGCATATTGCAGGGCGTAGTGGATTGAGGCATATCGGGGCTATGGATTATCGAGGATCGGACAACGCCATCATTTCGACATTTATTGAGCGTTGGTATCCGGAGACCAACATCTTTCATTTTTCATGGGGTGAGATTTCGATCACGTTGCATGATGTGGAGCGCATTTTAGGCTTGCCTATCGACGAGGAGCGTGTCGGCGAGCAGTTCTCTGAGATGGAGTTTCAGACGCGGGTCATGGAGATGTTCTCGATTGATGTGCGGACCTTTCGTAGATATGATTCCCGTGGCATTCCATCTAACGACCTCAAGGCACATATCATTAGGATGATTGCAGAGGGGGTAGCACCTCATTTTATAGCTGTTGCGTACTTGTTGTGGGTCATTGGTTCAGCACTATTTGTCAACAAGAGCACCAACAATGTCAGCATTGAGTATTTGCATTGTCTCTTAGACCCCGACCGCACGAGTACATTTGGTTGGGGTGCTGCGGTTTTGACGTTCATGTACTGCGAGCTGGGTGTTGCGTTATGGCGTGATACCAAGGGCATTGCTGGATGTGTTCTCCTTCTGAGGGTAAGAAAATTATTTGATTAGTACTTTTGTATGTCATTTTATTTTTTAGTTATGTAAGAAACTAACTATAATTTATGACTTAGACTTGGATATCGGAGTATATGCAGCTTTTTGGCGGGCATACGATACTGAGGATAGATCTTTTGGTCAACCCGCTCACGGGTGCCCGATCTAGAGTTGAGACACACGCTCCTCCGAAGAAGCCAAAGCGGTTGGTGGAGATTCGTAAAGTATTAGACATGGTTCGCGCTGATGAGGTAAAAAATGTAATGTAACATTATTTGGACTGAAATAACCCTAAACAATGGATATGAAATTTTTTTAACATATGTATTTTTTTTTCTGATTAAGTGGCAGCCATGCAGAGGCATAGATTTCGAGTCAGAGCGTTATCGGGTTTCGAGGTTTTGAGGAGTGCTTGAGTGCTTTACCATTAGAGAGGCTTACATGCCCGATAGGTGACTGCGTCACTACTTCCGGGTCCAGTGCATATCTCTTGATCCGATTGTGCCGGCTACAGAGGTTCGTAGCACGTTTTGGCGCAAGTATGAGGTGGAATTTTCCGACGATCAGCTCTACTGGAACCAGCGGTACAACCACCTCATTGACCTTGAGCAGCACCCTTTAGCTCGGTATGCTTACCAGACGGACCTCGCCTACTGGGATTGGTTTAGTGACGTGACACATGTGTACGTAGATCCAAGGTCAGAGCGTCGGGACCGTCCGCGCGAGCCACACACCCACCGATCAGCTTTAGTTGATGCTACCATTGTGAGTTAAAGTTTATTAAATAAATAGTTCATTCAATCATTAATCGTTTTTATAATTTTAGGGTTTAGCTAAAATGTGTCTTAAATTATGCAACGACAACAACAACTCGTTGGATATGCTCACGACGCTTTGGCAGCGATGCATGCTGATCATCCAGCTAGGCCGTACTTGTTGGACATGCTGAGCATATTAGGGGATGATCGTCCGCCAATGCCACCTCCTTTGAGCAGACCGTTTCGGGATTCTAGATATGATCTCGATGAGGGGAGTGGGTCTGGAGGTGCCGCACGGCGACATCAGTTATTTTCCATTTAGGGATTCTATATCTTGTCTATGTTTCTTGATATTTTGTATTAAAAGTAGATGTATTAGTTAAGGTTTGCATGAATGCTTTCAATGTGACATTGTCCTTCAGTAAAGTTGGTTTGTCTTGCTTTAATTCAATTGAAGTTGGTTTGTCTTGCTTTGAAATTTATTTATGGCATGCTTTGAAATTTCTGAAGCTTTTTATGTGGTTTTTACTTGTGGGTCAATGGAGTTTGTTGTTTCTCCCACTGATGCATCAACCTTCTTCCCCACCTCAGTTGAATTCAGTGTAAACTAGACTTTTAGTGGTGTGAAGGTATGCCATTCTCATCTTAGTGCTAACAATACTTTTAGCTATTGTAAGGAACTTTGGAGGTTATTTTTTACCAGTCAAGGATCCAGAATTTTGTACATCCGCCCCTCGCCACTCTTCTTGTACAACAGTATCACTGCTAGCAGATTCTGCCACAGTAGACTGCATTAGAGCACTCCAACTCCTACTTTGCATTGAAGGTAAAGCTCCATCTAAGTGATTAACACCTGTAGCACTCCAACTCCCACTTTGCATTGTGTTTCTTTGCATCACTTCTATTTGATGAAGTTGTTGATGTCTTTGAAATTATTGCATTTGTTTCAGACTCATCTGCGGTTGGAGTATTTGGGCGTCACTGATGCCAGATTGTTGCCGTGCTAGAGATTGCATCAAGCCTGGTTGCTGACCACTCATCTGTTGCAAAGTTTGCATAGTTTCAGCAGGAAAGTACTGGCAGCAGACAAACGACTACCTAAAAAATGGAAAAGCAACAAGTTCTATGAGCAACAACATCCTAATCTATAAGCCTAATATGGAAAAGCAACAAGAATCAGGAAAATGATCTCTTTTTTCCTTAAGAAGAGCAATAGAGGCTTTCCTTGTACTGTTGGTATTATCAATTTCTTTGCAATACTTGCACTAACATACCCTGAAAGTACCTTGTGTCATTTGTGTTTGTATATCTTGAGAGCAACAAGAGTTTGGACAATAGCTATTGAGAACTGTACAAAACTGATTTATGTTGTTGTTTTTGCCTCTTTGTTGCTTGCTCATTAGAAATAGTTGTTGTTTTAACTAGATACCTCACTGATAACCACTATCACTCTTGAAAATTTTTTGGTTTACAATTGCTTGAAGAAAAAAATGAAATTCTCATAATGAGGTCTACTGATCATCCTAACCATTGTTCAAAATCAAAAATTTGAAGAACAGTATTACAACAGAGTGGAGAGGGTTCAAAATCAACATTTTGATTTGTTGATGAATACATCACTTTGCCTCTTTGACAAAGAAAAAACTGTACAAAATTGATGTCTGGTGTTGTCTTTGACTCTTTAGTGCTTGCTCATGAGAGAAAAAACAGTTGCTTTAATGAGAAGACTAGATATCCTCAACTGATAACCAATATCATTCTTGACCAGTTTGTAGTAGGCTGCTGCCACTGGTCTTGGTTCTTTACCATTCTTCTTTGTAGACCTTGATCCTCAGTGGGATGGTTTGTGTAACGGAATGGTTGATGGGGTGATGGTGGCTGCAAGTTTTGACCTTATTCAAGAAGGCAATGAACATGGTCATGGAAACTGATCTTTCTGATCTTCCATGTTTGGATATATGCTGTCAATAGATCAAGAAAGGGAAATGTTGTCAAGTGTGGATTGTGCAACCAGCTGAAGAAAATGATCTTGCTGGAGTGGATTTTGAAGTGGCATCTAAGCACCAGCTGGATTCATCAATTTTGAAGAAATGTTGTCAACAGATCAAGAATGGAAGAAGAAGCCACTGGTGTTTTTTTTATAAAGTTCCTGCTAGTATTCTGATGAAGAAATTTGAAGCTATTCATAAAGTTCTTGATAGTATTCTGGTTTGTGGTGATTCTGTCATTGGTGTTTTTTTATTGGCTTGCCTTACGCATCATGAAGCGAACGCTTCATGATGCGTAAGGCTTATGAGAAAAAGTCACTGGTGTTTTTTAGGCTTGCCTTACGCATCATGAAGTGGTCGTTTCATGATGCGTAAGGCTTTAGAGAAAAAAAGGGGGTGGCTTTCGCTCGTCCCCCGTTTCGAACCGTAGATCCATTCCTCAAACGCGTGTACCTGGACCAAATGTGCCACATTGTCTATCGATATATATAGGATGTATTTTTATTTTCATGTAACGCAGTTTCGAGTCGGTTTGGTCCAGAATTTAAAAAACCGACCGGTTCGCATATTGTTTGAATGATGGGATCAATTATGACTCTTTCGATTAAAAATTTCAAAACTTTTTCTGGATCTTCTGAATCAATTCGTCTTTGTTCCGGAAATAAAGAAATTCCTTTCCAATTTGATGTTGATTCTTCAGCAAATTCATCGATTAAAAGACTCAATTCTCTTGCTAATGATTTTTTATCCAATGTATATATTTTCTGTCCCAATTTCTCTTCCAATTTCTCTTCCAATGTAGCTATTTTCCCTTCTAATTTCTGATACAATTCTTCAAAATTATGAACATTAAGTTCCTTACCCTTAAAAAGAAGGATACTATGAACTTTATTGAGTTTATTTATCAAATTTGTCTCTATCGAATTTTTGACTGCAGTTTCATTTAGGATTGAAGGTAAAAAAAATTTTTGAATTATTCCACGATAGGATCCGTTTAAGAGAGGATCATATATTTTAGGCAAGTATTCTTCTTTAGTTTTATTATTGCATAATCGAGTCTTTTTTTCGAGTACATCCAGATAAGGAGATCCTCTGTCTAGGGCTTCAATTCTATCTCTAAACTCGTTCCTTAGGCTCCTCCATTTTTTTTCATTGGTATAAATCCAACAATAATAATTGTGCAGTCCATCATAGAAGAATTTATCCAGTTCATCACAGACGGATTTTTTTGTTGTAAAAAAATAAAAATACATTTTTTCGTAGCATTTCAAAAAAAGCTGATAAACTGGATGGATATGTAAAAGAAATTCTTTGTTTTCCATCACTTTGACATGTATAAAAAAATATTGTGACATTTCGTTTCTTACAGCATGTTCGAATCGATAATTTTTTATATATCGCAATGGGCAATTCCATCGTTTATAGTCGAAAAGAAGACTCACAGGGGTTTTTCAAACCAGAAGAGGTCTTTATCTTCTTGTGTTAAGTGAAAGTGGAATTCATCCTTTGTTTTGTCCTTTCCATTCACTCGGATCCTTTCCGTTTCATCGATTTTGTCCGGATCCTCCCTTTCTTCCGAAAAAAGGGAAGGAGAAGGTTCTTCTTCGGTGAATCCCTCTTGTTCCTGTTTAGTCCCCTTTGTTTCGAAAGTTGTTTCTATTTCTACATCTCTTTCTTTCTCACTTTCCCCCCTCTCTGTCGTTTTTGAGGTTTCTTGCAGTTTCCTACTAAAAATGGGTGACGGCATTCTGCCTAAAGAGTAGACACAGCTAATAAATAAGAGAATACTAAAGATTCGATCCATAGAACCTATCAAGTCTAACACAAAGTACTTCAATTCTGACACAAGGTCCTTCAATTCTGACACAGAGTACTTGTACTTCTTATACCCCTTAGATCGAATAATTCCATTAAGGTACGTATTAGATCGAATAATCGATCGAATAGACAAATTTTGTCGTATCCAGACTAATACCAAGCCAACACATTTCATGAATAAAAAGTGACCAATTAACCAACCAACAAAACTACTTGTTACAAATAACATCTTGTTGTTGCATCGAAACATATAAATGTTGACTAATCTGGCTAACGTTGAACTTGGTAAAACGAAATGGTTTAATAATTGAAAAACGAGATTATTCAGGAATACACATTGAATGTTGAGATTACGCATTGAATTTCTGGTAGTAGATCCATAATCAAAATGATTGCTCCAGAAGAAATTAAACAAAAGATAGGGCAAAGCTAGGAAAGTTATTGTATGAGGTCTACCCAATGCTAGATGCAGAGGCGTATAATAGATCGATATGAACATCATGAGCTGTCCCATAATAAAACCGGTTGTTGCTGCTACCGTCTTCTCGGTTCCGTCTTCTCCTTCTTCCATAACCAGAGTTCGGAGAAGGACGAGATAGGAGGGCCCTATGGAGAATGTGGTCAGAAATCCATAATAGAGTCCGACCACAACGACCGAATTGACTATCTTCATGCATAAGTTACCTAGTAGAAAAAAAATCATGACAAACCCCCTTTGTGATTTTGCAATTTCTGAATTATGATTATTATATAATAAGTTTTTACCTTCTTATTATAAGATAATCTTTGACCTTATTATTTGACCTTATAAAATTATAAAATTCTATTCTTTGTATTATTCTATTTCTATTATTATATTAATATTATATATATT